>JAPDPK010000030.1:1335962-2671924 GCA_031772115.1 Heritiera littoralis
TTATTAAACTTTCTTCAACCAATTGTACTCTTCAAAAGTTGACTTACATTTTTTTTTAATTTATTTTTATTCTCTCATCTTTATTTATTTAACTCATTTGAGAAAAAAATTATGATGCGTTTAATTCACAAGATCATGGATAGGATATGATGACATAAGATTATAGATAAAATTGCATTAGATTATATCATTCTATCTTATATTTGGTATTTACAAAAATTAAGAGTAAAATAAAATGATTTTTATATATCTTTTTATCATACTTGTTATGTGTAAATTTAGTAGTATAATAAAATGATTTTTTTATTTATTAAACTATTTTTTAAAGTAAATAGAATTTACTTCGGCAAGAGGGATTTAGGAAAATGATGCGAATCGGTTGCAAAGGCAGTCATTGAATTAATAGAAGGAGCAGATATTGGTATCAATCCTCTTGAAGGCATTGTTAGAGATATTCGAGAGTTTATTTTTTTTTCCTGAAAATAATATCGAGATCTAGTTGATAAAACATGTAATTGCACATTTCAACATGTATTCAGAGAAATTTTTTTTTTGTGCACGAGCATTAACAAAAATCAAGTTGTGAGATGGATGTGGATTATCAGTAGCATGAATCTCCTCCTTTATTTGTAAGGTCGTTGTTGTTAGATGCATGGATAGTAGACTTTCCAAAACAATTTTAGATTGAAGTAGTGTACTTTCTTATATTTCTTTTTATAATAAAAAATTTACAATTTTTTCCTATAAATATTATTCGAAGATTTCTTAATTAAAAAAAAATATGCTATTATAAATTCAAAGGTAAGATTTATATATATTTTTCAAAAAAAATTAAAGTTTCAATAAAAATTGATTTTTTAAAAATTAAATATTTTAAAAAAAATTGATTTTGTTAAAAAATTAATTTTTATTAAAAATATTTCCCTATATTTTTTCACCATTTTTCCTTTTCCTTTTCTTTTTGTTTTCTCATTTCTTTATATGATTTAAATTTAAAATGAATTTTTATTATTTTAAGTTAAATATATTTATTTTAAAAAAATACATTTAAAAAAAGTTGACTATTTAAAAAAAGTACCTTGATTTTAAAAAAAATCTTTTTTATTTCTATTTTTTTTCTTTTAATGTTGACAAGAGGGAAAATTATAAAATAAGAAAAGACACTGGGGAAAAAAAATTAAAAGTAAGAAAAAATATTAGCTAACTTTAATAAATAAAATAATTTTTATGTGTAAGAAACAATTGTTTTATTTTTTTTAAAATTCAATTCTTTCCAAAAAATATTTTTTAAATGAATAATTATTTAAAAAGTTATTATTTTATCAAAACTATATTTTTCTTTATTAAAGAAAGAAAGAAAAAGGAGGTAAGAAAAAGAAATGGGAAGTCAAGAAAAGGAAAATGAACAAAACAAATAATAATTTGGCCTAACCAATTAAAATCCTTGTCATCTTATTAAATGTTTAAGATAATTTTTAAATGTAAGTTTATGGATAAAAATATAAGTCTCTATTATTTAATCAAATGGAATTAAAAATAATAATTTCTTTTTAGAGAGATTGAATTATTCTATTCTAGGAGAATAATTTGATAATCCTAAATAGTAAAAATTGTATATGAATACAACAAAACTTAAAATAGTTTTGCCTTTGACGTGTTAAAACAATATTTGACATGAAATATCTAAGTTTAGATTGATCTTCTTTGCAATCCAATTCTTTCTTTTATGTGTACACCCAACATAAGATAGATTATTATCATCTTATCCTATTATTCATCTTAATTATATGCCAAACATGACCTATGTCACTACAGCAAAACTGACTTTTAGCGGCATATATTTAGCGGCGTTTTCAATAAAACGCCACTATATTCTGTGTTTTTTAACCATCTCGCGGCGTTTTATCTAAAAAACGTCGTTTAATTAAAAAATTTTGATCGATAGCGACGTTTGTCTGGTAAAACGCAGTAAAGTTTAATAAATAGCGACGTTTGTCTGGCAAAATGCCGTAAAGTTTAATAAATAGCGGCGTTTATTTCCTAAAAACGCCACTATCTAATAAATATTTTAAATAAGTTTTTTTAGATATAACGGCGTTTTTCTCTTAAAAACACCACTATGTTTTAAAATAAAAAAAATTATCTGTTTTAATGGTTTTTTTGGTGGAAAAACGAAAATAAAATTAAACATTTTCTCCTTCGTCAATCCCAGTCGTCGATGCTAAATTCTCTTGCACCGATTCTCAAGCTCACCTCTCTCTCTCTCTCTCTCTCTCTCTCTCTCTCCGATTCTCTTTCAGTTTTAGATCTAAAGCTTTGGCAGGTTTTAGTTTCCGCTAAACAATTTAAAAAGAGTTTTTTCTGCGCCATTGTTATAGATACGATCCAGGTTGAAGCTTTCCGGCATTTCTCACGATGGTGACAATTTCGATCTCTCCTGTAATTTCAATCTCTCCTGTAGCAGCAGCAGCACGATCTCTTTGCATTGCAAAGCAGAAAATGCACCTTTTTTTCCTCTTCGAAAGGCGTCGTTTCAAGCAACAACTAAGCTTTCCACTCTCGCACACTTCTCGTCTAGCTCGATCAGTTTCAATCCTCTCAAGTAAATTTAATCTCAATGAATTTGGAAATTGAAGTAAATTTTGAGTTCTATTTCTCTGAATTTGGGTTTGGCTTTGGCAAGTGTAGATTTTCGATAAAGTTTAAGGAAATAAAGAAGAAGAGTATAGGATCGGGTGTGGTTTGCCACGCCGCCCCTATCTCATCTCTTAATCTCCAGTGGATCTCCACCATCTCCTCCATGTAAGTCTTCTAATTTCATTTAGTTTTCATTTTGAAAAATGAAAAAAAAAACAGATCATTTCTTGAAGTAATTTGGAACAAGGTTTTGTTGTTTGCAAAAGGAACAACAATTCAAAAACAGTTTCTTGTTCCAGTGTTCGCAATTCAAGCTCCAGCAAGCATCTTTTCATGGATGAAGTAAGCAAAATCGTTCTTGCCCTTTGTAATTCTACTGATTAGTTTCCTATACATTTTTTTTTTGACTCTTTGTGTTTGATGGTGTTGAAATCTGCAGGGGTGAATATGGTGTTTGGGCATCATTCTTGGCACTGCTTGTCCATCTCTTCTTCTACATTCCTGGTAATTTTTTTATGTTACTAAATATATTGACTAGATTAGATTTTGCTATTAATTTGGTATATTTTGCAGAATAATTCAACCGAGAAGTAGAAACCATGTAATCTTTTAATCATGAAATTGTGACAGTTTGTTTTGTTTGCTAATAATTGGAGGACAAAGTAATCCTTTTCTGTATCTAGGTGAACTTGAGCTGCCATTCCTAACACTACTCTTGGTGATTGTGGCCCTTTACCAAGTAATGAACTTAAGGTTGGTGAATGTATTAATTTAGGCAAATTGATGCTATTGTTTTTCTTTTTGATTCTTACGTTTGATTGGGTTTATGTGTTTTTGCTATATTTTCTTTGTTCATTGGCAAGGGAACACAACAAGGTGCCATCATTTCCTTAGTGATTGCAGCATATTTGGCTTTCCAGCATTTCTCAGGTACAGGTAGCTTCAACCTGGATCGTATCCGTAACAATGGCGCAGAAAAAATTCTCTTTAAATTGTTTAGCGGAAATTCTTTTGGCTGCTCTTTCATTTATCATGAAGTTTTAGATCTTTATGCTTGTTCTTTTCTTTATGATTTAGCAATTTTAAGTATTAATTCTATTCCTTTCATGACTATTACTTTTGCTTTTTAGCTCTTTGTTCTTGTATTTTTATCTTTTATTCTCTCCTTTCTTCCATTTTCTATTGTTTCTTTTGTGTTTGCTGGTGAACTGAAAATGCAGGACAATGATGTAGATTTGATTAAATATATACATACATATATAGTTTAGAATCATGATTGAATCAGCTTGTTATGAAGATAAGTTCACTGAGCTGTTCTTCTGAGCCCTTTCATTATATTCTTAGAATTGTCATATTCAGTACAAGTTTCATCTCATCCATGTTTATTTAACTAACATCTTTGTGATTATTTGTTTACAAGTTTTCACTTTTTGCTATAAATAGACAGTTGATGGTATGAAATTTATATTCTAGACTAGCAAATAGAAGAGTTGATGCATCTAAAAGCAAGAAGAAATTGAATCAAAAACGAGCAAAAGGAAATCAGGTGAATGACTCAAAACCTGTAAGTTTAGTTATCATCTTACAGTCTTGTACTTTTCATAGTGATTTCCTCTAAGTGAGTGCTTGACACAATTGTCTTTAATATATGGTTCACCATTCCATAAGAACCGACTCATTTAACCAAGTTTGTCATAACTGCTCACAGAAAATTTTGTCCATGGCATGCCACTGTTATGTGTTAACATTCGATGTGTGATGCAATAATGACATAGCTATCCATTGGACAGTACAAAGCTGAGTTCATGTATTAGCAAAGACAGATTTACAATGGAGCACCTGCCTCCACAGAAATCCTACAATATGTTGTAATATCCTGCAATTACCGAAGTTCATCCATTTCACTTTTCTACCCATGTTTTCAATCTCTTTGTTCTCTTCTTTTTGTGCTTTAGCAATTCCTAGAGAAGTGAAAAACTGGTCATAAGGCAACCAAAGATGAAAAAGTAAAGCCATGGGCTACACATCAATTACAGACATGGGTAGCTTTTGAACATCCGTAAGTTTGGAAACTCTATTCGAAGTTTCCTTTGCCTTTAATGATCTTTTTTTTAATTAAATATATATACATATATATTTTTTACTAATTTGGATTTGGTAGATTTGAGATGTGACCCCAAGGATGTAGAAAAGATGGTGACTATTTTGTAATGCAGGTATGTTACTAAATCCTTGTCTTTACACATAAAATTGTGTTTTAGTTACACATATACATATATAAAATTGTCCTTACACATAATGCTAATTCTAATAATTGTGCTTTCTTTACTGTTTTGTGATTGTAGACTGGATGTTGTGGTCTTTGTTATATGGGAACTTGTTAAAGAAAGAAAGGGCTTCTTTTGGATTTAAAAGCTTAAGTGTTTTGTAACCTTAATTTTTGTTCTTTCTTTCTTTTTTCTTATTTATGTTTTCCTTATTTAGATGTTGAGAGACTCAAATGTTTAGAGGACAGATTTATTTTTATATAAAATAGGAGTAGAGGTGGCAAAAATTGGCCCGAGCCCGAAAACCCGCCCGAATCCGCCCGAGACCGAACCGGGACCAACCCGAATTGACCAAAAAAGTCAAAGGTCCGAAACCGAAAAAGCCCGGAACCGAAAAAACTCGAAACCGAAAAAGCTCGAAACCGAAAAAGCTTGAAATCGAAAAAGCTCGAACCCGACACAACCCGAACTCGACATAACCCGAGCCCGATACGATCCGAAACCGAGACCGACCCGAACCGAAAACCGAAAAAACCGAATTTATAACCCGAGAAAACCCGAATTATAATTATATAATTATTATTTAAAAATAAATAAATAATTGATACACTTTTTTAATTAAAAAGTTTAAAATTTTGAAAACAATTATTATTTATTATACAATTTTATCAATTATATATTACCAGCATAATAAATATTGAATCTTTTTAATTAAATTAAATTAATTTAAAACACCATAATATATGATATAATATATGATATCAAATAATTTTTAATATTATCCTTACTGCATTTATAATAATAAATATATTATTAATTTGACATTTGATTTTATTATAAAAATCATTTTAACATTTTATTATTTTTATTTATAATAAAATTTTAATTTTAATACAACAATAAATCAAATATATAAAAATTATATAATTTCAATATTTGTTTGAAACTTTGAATTTGATATTTTGTGCAACACATTAAAAATATTTTTAATAAAATTAAATTTAAACTATATTTTTTTAAAGTTTCAAGTATAGAAAGATATTAAATTTAGATTAAAAAAAACCTAATCTTTAAATTAAAATTCAAAGTTTTTAAAATTAGAAAAAGTTAAGTAATTAAATTAAACAATACAAGTACAATTTTTTTATATTTGGGTATCATTAAAAGAGAAAATTAAAGTGGTAATTTTATTTTTAGCCTTAAAACAAAAGATATTAAAAAATCAAGCTAGTGATAATTAATTATTTATTATATTATAATAATCTTATACATGAATAAACTAATTTGGTATCTTATAATAATGATTTGTATATTATATTATAATAATCTTTTAAGAATAAATTATGTAATCTCTTAGTGTGTAAGTATTATTTTGATAGAATTAAGTATTTACTAAAAATAATTCATTTATTATCTATTAAATGTAAAATTAAAGTGTGGATAAAAATAATAATTCTAATAGTAAATTAAAGTGTAATTTAATAATATATTAAAGTTGTATTACTATGTAAGTGGTAATTTTAATCAAATTTATTTTTTATACTTTGTTAATATTATTATTAATTATATTTAAATAACTAGCATTATATTAATTAATTTAGTAATATATATTATTTAACATTTTAATTAGATATTCAATCAATTGGTGTATATCTAATATTATTATGTTAATCTAATATTATTATGTTAATGTGAATATGAAAAAAAATTAGTACTCAATTTGTAATAGTTTTTTTGATAGCAAATAAAATACATAATATAGTTAATAAATAACGCCTTATCATAATGATTTGTATGTTATTATAACTTTAAAAATAATATCTTATCATGTGATATATAATCAACTATACAAGCTCTTAATTATATAAAATAGATTATTAATATGTTTATCTTATTATAATGATTTTTATAATAATCTCTTACCATGTAATATAGAATAAATTAAACAATCTCTCATAGCATATTATAGTTTTAATTTCAGACATTTTTCATTCCAATTTCTTATCATGCTTTTAGAATATACTCTTGTGTTTAATTTCAAACATTTAATCTCTTATGATGTATTCATGTAATTTAGTTTAACTTGATCAATTAATAATCAGAATATTGGATGATTAAATAGATATTGACCTTCTCAAATACCTTTTTAGTCAAAAAAGTGTTTTTTTTAATTTATTATAATGAGTTACAAATAAAATAATAAACATAATATACTATATATATATATATATATATATATATATATATATATTAAGATTTACATTATAATAAAATGTCATATGTTAAATTATCAATATCTTAAGAATTGTATCTTAACATATTATGAAATTTCTATTAATTTAATTTTAATACTTTATGTCTAAAATTTTAAAATCTTATTATCTTAAGAATAAATTATTATTATTATTATTATTATTATTATTATTATTATTCAGTAAACTATTTTTTTGGCCAACAATGTTTCATTAAATTTTAAATTGCAAGTTGTGTTAAAATAAAAATAAAATTTACAACAAATATAACAAATTCTCACTCTAGCTCACGTGGTTAAAACATATAACAATAAATATAAGAGGTCATGGTTCAAATCTTTGTGCAAGCATATAATTTTGATTACTTTCATATAATTGATGAACAAGTTCAGGTACCATATACTACTTGATCAAAAGTTAATCGAGTATAGCGTACCATAAGGGTACTACCCGAATCCGATATGGGTAATAAGAACACTATCCGAACTCATAATTATTCGTTTATAGAGTCGGGTAGTGTCCGGTACCTGATTATATATTACCCATTTACATCATTATATCAAATGGTTTTTTTTTGGTACATTATATCGAATGTTATTATTTATAATATAATGTCAATTGATGTATATAACTTGTTTAATTTAACGTTCTAAATTTTTAATGAGATATTTGATTAATTAATGTGTTTGAGTATGATTATATTTAATAAAAATAATGTTATATTATGATTTATGTATAAACTAAAAACAAAATAAATATAAAATTGAGATAATTAATTGACCAATTATTCATAATATTAATTATTTTTTTAATGTATACTATAATTTTATTCAATATTATAATTGAAGAATTAGTTAACTAGTTATGCGGTTAAAATTAATTTAATAACTAATTATGTTGGCATTTAAAAGACAAAATAAATGTAAAAAAGATTCTTAAAAATTTAAAATTTTATTAAAAATATAATATAATATTAAAAAAGCTAATTAAACAAAGTAAAAAAAAAAATTTATTGAACTAAGAGTATCTAAATTCCAATGACCCAATATTGACCTAAAAAAAAAACAATGACTCAATAAGTTATTGTTAAGAGTATAAAGCTATTTATATAAATGTTTAATTGTTTAGTGTGATTTATTTATAATTTGTTAGTTATTTATTTGTATAGCTAATACTTTTGGATTTTCACTTTCTTTTAGTTTTACTATATATATTTGGCTCATTTAAAAAATAAATTTTTATATAATTATTAATATATAATTATATATTTTATAACAAATGTAAATATCACAGGAAATTAAAAAAATAAATAATAATTATCAAGTAATAAAAACATTAAAATGTAAAAATTTATATTTATATAAATTTAGTCAAAACAACAAAAGAAATTAAAAATAATGAATAATAATATTTTATTTATGAGAGTTTCGTGTGAAATGAGATCTGTTTGATTGTCATTTTTCAATTCCCTCCAAACAAGCTTTTCTCACGTTACCAAAAAATTTCAAATTCTTTGGGAATATACCTTTTCCCTCTCTTGAGAATCACATGAAAAAACTTCCAAAGCAAACTTTAAAATATCTTTATCTCAATATACTGTCATGCAATGTAGATATGATAATTAAAAAAAATGAACGTGACATTGGATCAAATTTTGATAAAAATTAGAAAAAAAATTGTGTTTGGTATATCAATATAAATTTTAATACAATAATTTTTATATTTTATATGATACAAATATATTTGATGCAATACGAATACAAAATATATATATATATATATATATATATATACACGAATTATTAAGTCTAATATAATGTAATGTCTATTATAATCATTTTAATTATAATCGAAATTCAAAGATAATTTTTTTATTACAAGGAAAATATTAAATAACTGAAGATAGGGGTAGAGGTGGTTATTGGGTCGAAGTTGAACCGGTCTGGTTCAACAAAATATTTTTTAAAAAAAAAAAAGTAGCGCAGTGGCAGGCATGTAGGCAGTAGCCTTTGTAGGCTACTGCCTATGTTGATGGGCAACGGCCCGGCCGTTGCCCATCAACTTTGTAAGGGAGGGAACGTTTCCCTCCCTTTTTTTTTTAAATTTATTTTTAAAAATTTTTAAAATTGTTTTAAATTTTCATTTTTCCTCTATAAATATCAATTTATTTTATTTTATTTTTTTAAAATTTTTTTTCATATTTTGTCTTAAATCTAAACGCTCATCCACTCTTATTCTTTTAATACTCACTTATACTTTCTCAATAATCACTCAAACTCTCTCAAATTCACTTAAATTCTCTTATTTCAAATTTATAATATTATCATTTTATTCTCTAAATTTCATTTTTTTATCATAATAATTTTATTATAATATCATATTCATAATATAATTTTATATTATTATAACAATAGTTTTATTACATAATTTTATAGTAATTTATTTTTACATTATTGTTACATTAATTAAATAAATTATAATAACTTTATAATAAATTGTTGTTAAATTAAACTATTAACATTATTTATTATAAAAATAAATTTGTTAGATTAAATTATAAAAATATATTAATATATATTATTTTTATTAAAATAAATTAATATAAATTTAAAAAAATAAAAAATTTAAATTAAAAAAGGACTGAACCGGTCCATGAACCGGGCCGGTTCGCAAGTAAAAATAATGCGAACCGGCCCGGCTCGGACTAGTCCACTACCGGTTCGGACCGGTTTAAGTTGTTAGTCAGCCGGAACCGGTGAGAACCGGCCTGGTCCGGCCCACTAACAGCTCTAGATAGGGGTGTTGGATTCAAACTCAAGACTTATAATATGCGACAACTTATCTTTAACCACTAGGCCAAGAGGTTGTTGGCAATTCAAAGATGATTTTTAGTAGTTGGAGTTTGTGGACAAAAAATTTAATTAGTATAGAAATACAGATGCTTCCAAGGCAAAAGTTTACAATAGCAAGAGTGCTTTCATTTCTTGCAAATGCAATGCAAGATTTAAAACTTTTTCAATGTCTTTTACGTCTTCGAGTATTTTACTTGTAATTCTTTTTACGATAATTAATCAATTATAATTAAAAATTATGTACTGGTCCATCATTTACAAGTGCGAACTTTATGTATTATTTTGATAGATCTCACGTGACTTTAAATTTTGATTAATTAATTATAATGTAATAATTATAGATGATATGTTCTCTTTTATTATTGTAGATAACTATATTCTTCATTAGTCCACTCCTAATGTTTTCAAAATCATCCCAACCAAATTTCTCAATGTATATATATTATACAATTCCCATTTATTAAATTTTAACTTTAATTTAGCATTTTTATTATATTTTTATTTAACTATATAAAATTAAATTAATTATTACATTCAAAATTATAAAATATTTATAATTTATAAAATTTTAAAATAATTTGACTAAGCCCGCTAAGCCCGCCCGATTAAAACCGGACCGAACCCGAAACTGGACCGAAACCGAGAAAACCCGCAACCGAAAAAATCCGAAACCGAGAAAACCCGCAACCGAGAAAACCCGAGATCGAAAAAACCCGCAACCGAGAAAACCCGAAACCGAAAAAACCCGCAACCGAAAAAACCCGTAACCGAGAAAACCCGTAACCGAAAAAGCCCGTAACCGAAAAACCCGGACCGAAACCCGCCCGAACCCGCCCGTTTGCCACCTCTAAATAGGAGACATTTTATATATAAATATATTTTTACATTACACTTATTTTGACAACTCTTAATATTGAAGGCAAAAGCTCATAGTTTCATCATTCCCTATTAATATTGATTGTACAATATTTTTCTACTAATGTGTATTGTGCTGCTGAGGTTGGAGGCATGATTAATGGCTGTGTGAAGCATGGTATAAGTTGTATGTTTGGAAGGATTGTTATATGATTTGAAAAGTTATTAGTTTCATCATTACCATCAGGAAACTGTACCTCTGCAAAATCGAGGCCTACTTTGTGTGTTGAAGATAATAAGTAACAAGTGTTGGGTAGCAAATCGTTCTGTAGCCAAGTTCATATAGAGGCCCGAAATTTGAACGGGTAACTAAGCTTTTCTTGAAACCGTCGAGCAAAAGCGTTATGTTATCTTGCACAGCCATAAAAAAGTAAACGCAAAAAATGAAATAGCGGGAAAGGAACGTAAAAATGAAATAGCGGGAAAAATTTAATATAAAAGTAAACGCAATGTAGACAAGAAAAACCAAATAACTGGAAAATTGAAAGCCTAACTTAGCGGCGTTCTACAAAAGAAACGCTGCTAAATTCGTGGCATTTTAACAAGAAACACCGCTAACTTGTGGCGAATATAAACACCGCTAATTGGTGTAAAATTGCTGCAAAGTTAGCGGCGTTTTTCATAGAAAACACCGCTATTTTTCCCGACGCTTGCAAAGTCGGTGCATTTTGTGGCGTTTTTTGCTAGTACCGTTACAGTTTAGCGGCATTTATAAACGCCGCTAAATAACAAAAAAAATGCTACTAAAAGTACATTTTGCTGTAGTGTGTATCTAAATTTTCTCAAACTTATAATTGCAAAAAAAAAAAGCATTCATGATGTGTGAATTAATGTTAGATTGACAAACAATTTATATATTGTTATGTTAAGAACAAAAAGTATATATAATTTATTATGACACACACAAGTCATGGGCGATAATCAAGGTTAGAAACCCTTGGACTGCAACCGCATGTGATTTTGTTACTAAAATGAAAGTAGTTTCAACCGGTGGGTCTACCTAAAAATTATTTTGGAAACATGCTGAGTGCGACTCCAATGCCATAAGAAGTTTTTGCTCCAATAGACAGTGACTCAAATGCATAGCTCCTCCACAAAAATGCGGAATTCTACATCAACTGAATTGGAGATTAGTTTAGAAGTTGATATCTGCCCTTCATTTGAAGGATTAGATAATGTACAACGCGTTTAAATATTATACTATTTATTGTTAAGATTGATTGATTTCTGCACCTATTTGGTGAAAATATTAATTCAATTTAGGACGTAATCTCCAAACGATCTATGTATACATGATTGATGAACACCAACAGCATGAAACTAAAACTCATTAGTAACACTGAACAAGAAACCTTTTTTTCTTTTTATTTTTCTCGAACACTCATAATTTTCTCAATAATTCAGAATTTGGATTGGTTTCTATGTCCAATCACTGACGAATAGACACTACATTAGCATCTTATTGGATATGATTCCTTTTCTTTCATTTTCTCTCCAACACCGAAACTTTGCATGAACATTATTGCAACAGAAGTTTGTGTTAAAATGTGGTTGGAAACCAAAGCAATCAAATTGTTCAAGATGAATTTGTAGGTAAAACACTTCCAAGAAATTAATCCTAAAAATACTAATTTTTTCACGTTAATTAGTATAAATAATTTCGAAAAAGTTATATATAAAATAAAATGCCCACTACAAAAACGAATTGGATTGCACTTTATTCTTGAATTCACTCGAAGTTAAACTAGAAAAGATACAGTCCAAGGAGAGAAATCTGATTTTTTTAGAATGAAAAGTTGTAAATATGTGTTAAGCACTGTTTGATGATTAAACATGATTTTAGTGAGAAATCATTATCCTTTGGAATGAATAATTATGTTGACGAACCTTTTTTTTTAATTCTCAAAAAAGGCATTTGAATGCTAAAAAACACATTCAATTGCTAAAATCTTGAAATAAAAAGATGTAATTGTGTAAGGTATTCGATTGTCTTGCTCAAACAAAATGTATAATTTTGTAGGGCATTTGTTTACCTACCTTTGGAAATTCAATTGCCTAAAACAAAATCTCAAATAGAAATACAAAATGTGAAGAAGCAATAGGCAGTTGACTGCTATTAAATAGCAATTGATTCTCCTATTAATTTTCATTCCAAAGCTTATTTTGTACTCCTAACATTTCATTTTCTCAACAAATATGTATGTAACTAGATGCTTTAGAAACACTTGTTTTAAATCAAGCACTGTATAATCACTTTAAGTAAAGGTATTATGGGTATTAAGGATTTTAATATTCTTCTTAAGGTGATTTTAGGGTATTATGGGTTCAAATGCAAAGTAATGGTTAGATATAGGGTAAATTCCATTTAAGTCATTAAGGTTTGAATCTTATGCAACTTTTATTAGTATAAAAATGAGCACTCCATTTCAAACTTTTCTATTTCGTAAGATAAGTAAATCATTTCGTTAGTCAACCGTTAAGTAAATTATTAAAAAATTAAATTTGAGTTTTTTTCCCTCTTAAACCATTTGGGATACTTTGAATACTCAAAATCAAATAAGAATGAAGAAGGAAACGCTGAAGAGCTATTGGGCTTTGAAAGGTTCATTTTCCTTTTTACTTCTATTTTTTGTTTGTTTATTTATTTGTTTATCATTTTTTATATAAAAACTTTTCTAAAGAGTACCATATTAATATTCATCTGTCATATGAAATTTATGAGATTTATGAAAAATTTTATTTTTTATTGGGTTTAGTATTAAGTAAGTAGTACATTATAATTGTTTTATACTTAGCTGTTTTTATTACAAGTTAAGTAGAGTACAGAGCTCAAAATTGATGTAGGCTTAAAAATACATTCGAGTTCATCTAAATTTATTTAATAAAAAATGCAAATAACTTAAATTAAAATAGCATAACACAAAATGATTTATATTTAAATTTTATTCAAAATTAAAATAATTTAAAATTCAAAAAATTTGAAACATCAATTAAAATTATTAAAATTTAAATTAAGAATAATTTTATTTTAAAAGTTAATAAGATTAAATATAATACATTTGAGAAGAAAATCATGAATTGAACAATTCTTATGAAAAAGAGTGAAAAAATTGGAAAAAACAATGAATATCGCGGAAGATAGAGGGAAAGAATGAAAAATTATTTAAATTGAAAAGTTTAGGGTTGCTAATTTTGTAATTGCTTATATTCTATTAACTTTTGTTAATAGTGTTAAGTGTTATTTGGGATGAAGTGTTCATTTTTAATATTAATGGATTAAAGTTAAATTAAGTTCAAACTTTAAAAACTTAGATGGAATTTACCCTTAAATAAAGGCATTTCTAGATTTTTTTTTAGGCTGCAAAAATGGATTTTGTGGACTTGTTGACTTTAGGTTTAAATCAAGGATTATATTTAGAGATTTTTAGGAAAACCCAAATTAAAAATTGGAAACAAAATGCTGAGGGGGTTCTTGAACAGATTCTGAAATGGACCATGATGGCTGGTGGCGAAATGTGGTATCATGGTTCAGCATCGAAATTTGAACTTTGGATGGTCATAGATTGGGAAAGGGATTTAGAAAGAGAGTCTGAGGTAGAGAAAGAATATGAAAAGAAGTGAAAGAAAAAATGGGGTATTTATAGAAGCATTAAAATGATGCATTTTAACAAAGGTTTGGTTTAACTGTTGTTACTTATTTTTAGAAGGGATTAATTTAACGTTCAAATCCCTCTTTCCTTTGTATCTTTTTATTAAAAAGAAAAGATGCCTTTTGAAAGGAAGAAAAAGAAAATGCTAAAAAAAGAAAAGAGAGGGAATTTCTCACCTGCTCCAAATTCGAATAATTTGGTTACTAGATTTAGTTTTAGTCCAATAATTGTAAGAAACTGTAAGGTATTTATATTTTTTGTCTGATTTTGAATCTATTTTCTTTTATTTTTATCTATTGGTTTTCTATTTTAAAATTGGTAAAAAAAGGTATTTTTAAATAATAGCAAAATGGATAAATTAATGTCTGAATGATTGAGTTATTATAGTTCTTTTTTCAAAATTAAAGTGTGTTGCAATATAGTGATTATTTTAATAAATATCTTAAAAATTATAATTTTAAAAAAGTTGTAATTAATAATTTTTTTCCTAATTTATTATGTAAAAAATCACACATCTTTATCAAAATGTTTGAAAGTCCCAAGATTTTTCTTACAACGTGAATTAGTTTTAAATAATTATAAATATATGATAACATAATTAGAAAATTTTTAGTTTCTTAAATAAATGCAATATTAAATAAATAGAAGACAATAGTTGTTTGAATAATTAAAAAAATTATTAATACATTTTATTAAATATATTGTGTTGAGGGTGTGAACAGTACAAATCATATATAAAGGACATAAAGATTTATGTGGTTTGGCAAGAATGCCTACATCGACGGAGGGAAGTTGAGAGTACTACTATATAACAATGTAACACTGACTATTCACTAAGTACATTATTTCTATTAAAGTTGGTCAGGTGTTTGTTAGAGTTGGTTAGGCGTCTAGGCATGACCAAAGTACAATAGATCTAGAGAAAGAAAGGTGTAAAGTAACAGAGATAGAGTATAAGTAGTAAGAGAGTCTAAATGATCCATTTTCCTTGGAGTGCAGGAATATATATATATATATAAAAAATATATATAAATATAAATATATATATATATATATATATATATATATATATGCCATGGGAGTGGCTTAGATTGTGCCATATGTCATCATCTTATGAATTCTGTCTGTCTGAATAGATTTAATTTGTCTTTAAGCCATGACGCTAATGAGATAGAAAGACTAAGCATGGTTTGGGCTGAGCCTGTTGGAGTAGGCTTAGTATTGCTGTTTCTTTGCTAAATGTATTCAAAAGACTAAGTCCCCCCTTAGACAAGAATTAAGCATCGGTTTCGGTTCTAACTTGTCAAATGGCTTGAACGAAGAATTGTCACATTTTTGTGATCACCCTATCTTTGGTGAGCACATTCTTGCTTTTTTTGGGCTAATTCATTTGATGCGAAAGAAAAACTCTTTGTAGTTATCTTTGTTTCTGTTGGACTTGCCTTTTTTCTTTTTTGAAGATGTGAAGATTTGAGTAACTTCTATCATTTGTGGAGTGTGACCTTTGAGCTTTGGTGTAGAGGCCTTCTTTCTTTTGAACTTTATTAATGTTTTGCTTGTCGCAAGTTTTAGCTTGACTAGCTCTTGCTTTAGTCTCTCTTTTCTTTGTATAATCTCTATCTTCGAAGGCTGCTTTTATCTTCTTCATTGTTTGAGTTTTATCCTTAGCTTTTATCCTTTTGGAGGTTTTTTGCTCTTAATCTGCCTCAAGCCCTGGCTTTTATAGCTTCCACTTTTTTTTTTATAAGGACTTTTATTCCTTGTATGTCTTAAGCCCTAGCTTGAAAACTTTTAATTTTATGAGGACTTTGATATAATGCCCTTGGAAGCTAGGATTTTCGAGCTAACTTTTTCCTTTTCTTACTAAGTTTGTCACTCGCTTAGTATAGCTAATACCTAACAAGTAGATTTCTACTTGTTTAATTGTTTAAAACTAATTGTCTAAGGTCTCATTTAATTACTTTGTAGTACGTGCCAAAATTGAAATTGAAAAACTCCATCCTTTATATATATACTTATTGTCCAGCCACATATTATAATACAACAATAATTTGTCATAGTCTGAATATACAGTATTTTACACTTTTTCATACACATGAATTGGTTGGGCTGTCTTCGATGCCTTTATTTCTACTTTAAAATCAACAGTGAACAGTAATAACCGTAATTTAATTTAATTTACGGAAGTAAAATATTTACAATATAGTATTTGATTAAACACTTACATCCCCTGTTTATAATTACAACACTGTAGCACTGTAAAAGAAAGTTTGAACATATAAAAGAAAATAAATATACCTCTAGGATCTATAGCAACTGCCTCAGGGTGCTCGATACACAGCCGATAATGCTCAGATGATATATCTCTCAGTCATTGAAAATACTCTGGAGAGATGAAAATAAAGGGGTGAGCAAACCACGGCTCAGTAGGAGTTGTATGCAATTTTGATATCACGAAAACTATATGTAGTAAAATCCTTTAATTTCCTATTGGAATGCTAAGCACACAAAAAAGAAGGATACTATAGTCAGCTAGGTAATCTAGATAGAGTATGGAAGGTATTTTGAAATACCTGTCTTGTCTTGGAAACCGAGAGTGAATATAGGGAGTAGAAATTTAATTTAATGTAAAATTTATTTAACTATTCACTGCATATAATTATTTCATATACTTAAGTAAAATAACTTATTTAATCATATAAGCCAACACTTGAAAATGATTTGATTTCCACCATTGAAAACATCACCTTACACGTGTAGCAATAAAATAAACTGTTCAAATATAATACCAATTCAGTGATAAAATACTTCGGTAAATAGTACATTTCAGTAAACATAAACCAGTAATAACACGTGAAGTAATAGTGGAGACTAGGCAACACCCTAATGATATCATGCTATAATCCCCGTAGGGAGTAGTAAATATAAACACGTGAGATCTATGGCCATAGTCTATAAATGCCCTTGGTCGTACACTAAGCAGGTGTCAACTGGGACGCTGAAGGCAGGCTCAATGTCAACAGCTTCACACATGATACAGTAACACATGAACACATGAGCATGATATGAGGCCTATCAGTCTCAAAACAGTATTCACACATTGATATAACCTTTATGGAAATCATTACACATGGTAAAAATCTTCAGTTAGTTCATAAAGGCTAATAAATAAAATAGTGAATATTATACTGAAAATAATTATAAAATATTCACTATTCAATATTTCACTTTACAAATCACAAATTCTACTGTAAAACACTTGGGATGAATTTTATCGAAATCAATGGCATGAATATTTAATAAATGTTTTTCGGTAAATTCACCATCTATGAAAAATAATAAATATTTCACTCTCGAGGATAGGAAAATATTTCACAATGCGCTAAAATATTTCATGGCATTTTTAAAAATATTTCTAATAAATTTCGGCAGCATAACAACTGCTAACACCCTAGTCCTCTGCAATTGCAACACAGTTTAAAATAGCCAAACAGCCACAATTTCATAGGTTCAAGGCAATTCACTTCCAAAATAATTTCATAAAATTATTAGCATGAAAAACATGCATTCGGGATGCGTACAAATTACACACGCGTCCCTTACCTGTCTAAGGTATTCATGCTTCCCGATAGCACCACTCTAAAACCGTAATTCCCGGGCTGCAGATAATTCCACCAAAATTATTAGCTTATTAAACACTTATTTTTAAGCTACTATTTATAATAATATGCAGCCACATTGGATACTACAAATATTTTTGCAGTATAATTTCTACCGGTATTATAACGTAACTTCTTCGTTTTGCGTTGGATTTTAAATCCGAGCATACCGGTAGACTTCTCGTAATTCCTACAATCTAAATCTACCCTCAAATCATCAAGAACAGCCATGAAACATAGTCCCCTTCACCATGGCTGAAACCTCCCTCTTCCATTTTTTGTTGTTTTCCAACAATTCAATCTTGCATTCATGTTTAGCCTTGCTTATCATTCATTTTAGTACCATTTTCAAGCTTGAAACACCATGAACCACTAAGATCCCATGCATGGCCAAATGGTCCTCCAATGGCACATTTTGATTTTTCAACATTTAAATAAAACTAAGGCTAAAAACATGATCACCAAGCTTATATGAATTAATTCTATACCATTAGATTCAAGGAAAGCTTAAGGGATGGCATAATTAACTTGCTTGGCCGAAACTTTGAAGAGCTCTTCCTCCTTGTATAGTGGCTTATAAGATGAACTATGGATATAGAAATGTAGAGGAGAGAGAGTAGAATATTTTCCTAGTTGGAATTTTGGTGAGATTTTGGCTATTTGGTGAGATATGGAAGCTTGAAGTTTTTCTTTCTTTCTTTTCTTCTTGGCTATGGCGTGGGGCTTGTTGGAGAAGAGGGTGAATAGTGCAGCTCAGCTGCTGGCAGAATTATAAAGAGAATTCTGGAATTTGGCAAATTGACCAAAATGCCTCTAGTTATGAAAATTTCAAACGATTTTGCCCTTACATTCCTGCAGTCGTAAAATAGTGTAAACGCACTCCAAATTTTTGGATTCCAGTACCAAATGATCATATTAAACATAATTTTATGATTAGAAGTGATTTCGTCGACGCGCGGTGCACGGATAGTGAGAAATTACAATTTTACCCTCGCGACCTGCCGGCTAAATTTTCTGTTTTGGTGGCTATCTCAAGAAATCTATCGACACTGTGTTAAAGTACTTTTCATGTAGAATCTCACGATATTTTTATTTCATCCCAATTCATTTTAGTTTGAGAGTAATTTATGAAAATACCCTCGAGACATAATCGTTATTTCCCAATTTGTTTACCATACTTTGCAAAACAACACCAGTAAGGTATTTTGATCTCCAAATTTCCATAATACCATTATTACACCTTCCATACATTATTTCATCAGTCATTTCCATATTCTGGGCTTTAAAATCCAAGTGGGGCCCATATTACTACTCACTTGAAATTCACAAAAATATATATAAAATAATTTATTTATTATTTATTATTTAATAAATACATATTCGTACATGTACAGTACAAGATAATGAGTTCTCACATAATTCAACTTGTGGCACAATAATCATCTCAAGATATTATCCAAAATATTACATATTCATCAAGACACATTATCAAGTTACTATTCATTACAAGGCATAGTTAAGTATAATTCTCGATAGCGTCCAAGTACTTACATCTTGAAATCTTATACATTGTGTGTGTATAAAAGAAACCAAGTGTCTGGGATATAAACAAAAGAATAAGAAGTTATACCTTAACTTAAAAAAGGCTCAACCCTGCAGTATGTATAGCGAGCTCTCGGTGCACTGCACTTGTGCCTGAGTCTATCGAAAGTAATCTGTGAGGAGAAAGAAGGGGTGAGCTAAAGCCCAGTAAGAGAAATATATGCCAAGTGATGTTAAGCACCTATTGTACTATGTGCATGAAGATGTGTGCCAAAATCGAGTTATATTGGTAAACAATGTACTTAATAAAATCAATGTACCAAAATCATTCGTAACATGTAATTCACATTGGACACCGAGGTTTGAAATAAATGTATAGTGTAAAATATACTTAATGGTATAAGATCAGTTAAACCAAAAGCAAAACTCGAAATAGATGTAAAACTGAGATCCTATAGACTCAACTTAAACACATACTTCACTTGTTGAAAACATAACCATACCATAGTTTAAATACAAAATCTCGGAAATGAGGTATGTCCTTTCATATAATGCGGTAAAGTAACTGGAAAATGGTAATGTAACCATGAAACTTTCACACAAGAACATTCATTGTAGCCAGCAGTGGTTCTCTCATATAGGCGCCTATTGGCCATACCGACATAAACGATACCATAAAGGCATCTCATGACGTCACGAAGACATCTCACGATACCACGAAGGCATCTCCTGATGTCACTAAAACATCTCACAATACCACAAAGGTATCTCACGACATCACGAAGGCATCTCATAATACCACGAAGGCATCTCATGATACTACGAAGGCATCTCACGATGTCACGAAGACATCTCACGATACCACGAAAGTATCTCACGATATCACGAAGGCATTTCACATATTAAAATTCATATAAAGACAGCTTTTCAATACACCATTATATCACCAAAGTATGTGTAGCGTTTAAAGCAATGCATTTCGAAAACATCAAAATGATTAAACATGCTTGGAATATTTAACACTTAATCCCTACATGTGAAACCACTTTAGTAAAGTTGTCATAGTTAACCCATTTTGACTCATATAAATAGGATTCGATACCTCAATAAAATAACATTTTTGTAAAACCTGCGGATCTCGATGCAAAGTTTAATTTATGAAGTGTATGATGATAATGGCATATACTACCAACATAGGCTAACCCTTATGAAGCACCCTTAGAGTAACCTCCACTCGAAAATCCAGCATAATAACGGTGTAATAATAACTACCCCTCATATCCTATTCGCGCAAACATACTCAACCTGCATTATCATCCAAAGTCCTCAATACACAATATGCAACATGTACATAAGTCCAATCTCATTCAATCATAGCCTAAATTCCATCTATAGCTTATGCACGATTAAATATCAACAAACATCCACAATGCATTTTCTCATAAAACTAGGGATATATATCGTTATTTAAATTTAAAGGCATATATATTCCATTCGAAATATTTTTATTTGAATTCAATTTGATATATTATACATATTTCAATTAAGTACTTATATATATGTGTGTATATTTAACTATGTGTATATATATATATATATATATATATATATATAAATATATAATTATTTAAATTTAAATATAATCACAATGCATGATTTAACATAGCACAATAAGTCTAACACAACTTGGGATATTTCCCTTACCTAGTTTGCACCACACAAGTGTTGGAGACAACACACTTGCTTCCTTGAATTATTTAGCACTATTTTGATTTCCTTTCTTTGGCCTTTATTTTAAGATAGAAGATATCCTCTATTACAAAAATGCCTCCTACATTAAGGTAAAATTGTGTTATTTAGCGACTTTAGGAAATTTCATATTTTTAAGGTCTTCCTAAAGATCACCTTGTAACTTTTCTCTTGGTCGACAAGTACTTCCTTTATCCTCTTTGAATATTATCTTCACTCAACCCTACATCAACACATATTTAACCTCTTACTATCTCTTATCACTAACTATTTAAAGACTAACAAAGTAGCCATCAACACACATTAATTTAGTATCAAATCTCCAACATTTTTACGTATTAAACTCAGCCAAGAAGGTAGCCTCACCCTTTGTTTCCAAGATGGTCGAATGTTGGCCCCATAACTCACCTATTCTGTCCCTTGGCCAAGCAGCTGCTGTCCAAGCCTCATTGAAACAACTATCATGGCATTTTGATGGGTTAAAATGGTGGAAATTGTGGCTATACAGCAACTTTGATGATCTCTTCTTCTCCTACTCTTTTCTTCCTCTCGGTTTGCAGCAGTCCATTCTTGATCACCGCTGCTTCGCATTCTTCTGCTGCTTCCCCTTTTTTTTTCTTAGTAGCAGCAGCTCGTGTTCCTGGTGCATTCATTCCCTCCTCATTTCTTTCTTTGCCTGAGAAGATCACTCCTTTAGTAGCCCTCTTCAGCCTTTAATCACGAGCCCAGCTGCCATTCCTGTTCGCATCTCCCTCTGTTTCCAGCAGCAAAAGGGCTTGGCTTTGGCTGTTACTTCACATCCTTCTCCCTCGATTCCAATCAAGAATGAAGCTTCATTCTTCTACCACCATCTTCAGCCTTTAGTCATCAAGAGTCCCACTGCTATTACTCTTTAACTAATCTCAGTTTGAGCCTTAAGCCAGTGATCAATGGTTGCGAAAATGAGCTCTTACATCCCCTATTTTTAAACCCCAAACCAGCCTCGATCTATCTCTCCCCCTCTCAATAGCTTCTTGAGACTGAATAGCTTAGAAGAAATCCTTGCTCCTTCCTTCTTCCCACGCTTTCTCTAAGCCGAATGCCAACACCACGGTTTCCCTTGATCTTACGGTGTCCTACCACCGTTTCCTTTCTTCCAACTCCTCAAGATTCCTCGTCACTTCCTCTCCTCTTTCCCGCTTTTGCACTTGTTTAAATTTCTCAGCCGATCCTCACCTCTTTATTGCCTTTGGTTCCTTTTTTTTTTCATCAATGATCAGCCAAGTAAGAGATTGTTTCACGCTAGCCTATGATGCCCAAATGGAGTTCCTTCTGCTGCTGGTGTCAGTGTCGAGAATGGCACTCTAAGTTGGAGGAAGTAGGTGGGTTTGTTTGGCTTCTTCAAGAAGCTATACTCTTTTTTTTCATTATTTTATTTAGTCACGTGCCCATTTCTAAAATAAATTCTTTATATTCTTTAGTTTTCCTTAGCTAGAACTATACAAGTATATATATTACTTCATGTTTCTGTAATTTTGTCTAAATATAATATATTAATAACATATATATATTCTCATTAGGTATGTGTTTACTAGTCATCCCTAACTATTTTTCCTTATGTGTGGGATTTCATTTCTATCATTAATTTGAGAATAATACTTAAATTCCTACTAGTATAGTTATTTTATATAATTGCTATTTACATGGATTTTTTTCACATATCATAGCATGCTAGCTATTTAGGGTGTACGTATATAGGAAATGTTATAATTCTACAAAATACTCATACATTGAAATTTTGATTTAATGTACTTTACTTTCCTATTAACGACTAATATATGCTAGTTTTGTCTCATAGGAATTTTAGTATTTAAAATCATTCATTCATGTTATTTTTTTTTATTTTTTTTGAGCAAATTCATTCATGTTATTTAAAACGTGACTTATTTACGTTCCTTTGACATTATCTTAACTTAGGCTAATTTTAGGTTGAAGGTTTGATCATGCAGTTAGGATTTCACAGAATAGGCCTTACCTTGGGATTTGTGTTGAGAGGTTTGCTCACATTGTGCTTTTGGTTAATCGAGTCCTTGCACCAATCTCCACAGGATTATTTTTGAATTAAAAATTTTATATTGAGAATTTATTATTAATTTAATTTATTAAGGTCAAGAAAGTCTTGGTTATTACATATGATTCCTTATGTTCATTGAGCCTTAGCTTGATAGCTTTCGCTCTTACAAGGACTTTGATTTCTTGCTCGCTTCGAGTCTTGGCTTGATAGGTTTCGCTCTTACGAGGACTTTGATACCTTGCTCGCCTCAAGCCTTAACTTGATGGCTTCCACCTATGAGGGCTTTGATTCATTGCTTACCTTGAGCCTTAGCTTGATAGCTTTCACTCTTATGAGGATTTTGATTTTTTTTTCGTGTGCCTTTAGCCCTAGCTTGATAGCTTTCACTCTTATGAGGACTTTGATTCTTTCGTGCACCTCGAGCTCTAGCTTGATAGCTTCTGCTCTTTAAAGGAATTTGATCTTCATCATGCCTTTAGTTTTAACTTAATGGCTTCTACTCTTATGAGGAATTTGTCTGATATTGGCCAAGGGGATACACTTCCTTACAATCCACACTGTAGACACCTCATTTTGTCCGGGGTCTTTTAATGTTATTGGGCCTATTGGATTTGATAATTAGAAGATGAATCTAATTTTTGTATTATTATCTTGTTTATTATTAAACAAAATAAAATATAAAAAAATGAAAAGAAAATAAAAAATAGAAAAAATAATAAAGTGGTCAAGCTCCAAAGAAAGGAAATTCGGAAAGCAAAATCGGGATCTTACTATAAAGGCAAAGTCAAAAATCTGATTTGAAAATTCAAGAAAGAAATCAAAATAAAAATCTGGTCAGAAATTGGAAAGAAATTAAATCAGATTAAACAAGTAGAGATAATTACAATTAAAGTTTTTGGGAAGAAAATCAATTAGGAAAGAAATTATACCTCAATGAAGATATTCTGAAATTAATTACTGAAGCAAAATAAATAGAAATGAGAATCAAAATTTATGGGAGGTGATTTTGGCCATTAAAACAGATTCTTAAATTGATAAATTCATAAGCCTATATAGAGGCACAAAAAAAATAAATAAATAAAAAAAGGGAGAGCCTACTAGGGAAAAAAGGGGGAGGCTGGTTGACAAAAAAAGAGGGGGGAGGAGAGGAAAAAACCCTAGAGGGGGTCCCATTCTGATAAGAGGTGATGCCCGTTTGCCTCTGCCTGGTTGGAGCAGGGTTCGATTTTGGGTTTCTACTGCACATCGTCACCTCCATCTTTGCTGCTACTGCATGAACACAGCCAAAGCCTCACTGTACCTTGCACGCTGCAGCCATACCACGCCACATCGCTTCTTTGCATGTTGGCACCGTGACCAAGCCTCTACGTTGGTTACTGGTCACCGCACCACTACCTGTGCTGCTTTGTTCTTTGCTGCCTCGCACGTTTTGCACTGGCTGCTCCACCACTTCCCAAACCTTTGCATCGTCCATACACTACCTTCTACTATACAGGCCATAGTTTTATCACTCCATTCTTGATTCAAATCTTTGCACCATCATCATCATTAACTTTGCTGCACTGCCTCTATCGTGAATCATCATTATCGTTAACCATCATCATCATTAACCTCGCCTCCTCCTTTACTGCACCATTTTTCTCGCTCCATCTCCCTTGCTCATCCAGCACTGTCGCCTTCTGCATCCATCAACGCCGCACGCTGCTGCTCCATATTTCCTTTCCCTCTACTGCGATCGCCTGTGCCAATCCTCTATCCTCTGCTGTTTCTCGTTGCACCATTCCAGCCCAACAAAAGAGAAGAACATGGACTAAAGAAAAGACAAATCAAGGCAAGAAAACAAATTGCAATAGAAAGGTAAGAAATATTCTGACAATAATAAATGTTTTTTTCTTGTTCACATGCATTAGGCTTTTTTTTTTAACTATTTTTGTTTCCTTTATATTAACGTGTATTAGGCTTTTTTTTTCTTCTAGTCATGATGGTGTTTATTATTTTGTTAAAGGTGATTTTATTTATTTTTAATATTTAAGCATGGATTAAATACATTATTAAGGTGTCTATGAAATTTTTAGTATTTTTAATTAATTCATTATTTAAATAACCTATTAGTTTTACTTAATTTATTTTGTTTTATTAATTTATGTATCTTTTATTTTCAATTTAGAATTAGATTTGTTAACCAATCGAAATTAAAAGTAAATTAGCCTAAAAATAAATCTTTGTACAAACTCACATAAAAATTAATTAAGAATTAAGTGAAAATAAATAATTGAAAGGAATGAATATAAGTTATACCGATGATGACATTTTGAGAAAGTCAATTGAGACATCTTAAAATGTCTAGGTGAGGTGATTCTTTCTTAAGTTGAGCCAAATCGATGGAATACTTTTGAAAGAATTTTCAATAAATTATAATACATGTTTATTCTTAGTAAATTAAATATGAATAAAATATAAATGAATATAGATAAACAAATGTGAGAACATAAATTAGATGAAAAATTAATCGGAAAATAATTAGTAATTAATAAGATTAGATAATAATGAAATAAATGTGAATTATACCGAAGATGAAATTCCAAGAAAGTCAATTGAGACTCCTTGGATATTTTTAGGTGAGATAATTCTTTCTTAAGTTGAGCCAAATTGATGGAATACTTTTGAAAGAATTTTCAATAAAAATATAAATCATGTTTATTAAATAAATATAAATAAATGAAATAAATAAAATAAAAATAAATTAGATCAAGATTAAAATTAAAGAAATTTAAATAAAGTTAGATAAGCAAATAAATAAATGAACTAAATAGCTTAGAATAAAAATTATAAGAAATAAAATTAGTTAGATAAAAAGAGTAAATGTAGATTATGCCAATGATGAAAGTTCAAGAAAGTCAATTGGGACTCCTTGAAAATTTTTAGGTGAAAAGATTTCTTTTAAGCCGAGCCAAATTGATGGGACGCTTTTAAGAAAATCTTTAATAAACCATGATTCATATTTATTCTCTAAATAAATAAAATAAATAAATTAATAAATAAAACATATAGATAAGAATAATGTAAAATAAGACTTAGAAAATATAGAAATTAATATGGAGTCGAAATTAAAGTCAAAGTTAGAAAGAATAAGATTTTCATAAATTATTTTATTGATCCGACGATGGAGTTCAAGAAAGTCAATTGAGACTCCTTGAATATCTTGAGGTGAGGGGAATTTCTAAGGTTGGAGCCAAATTGATGGAAAAATCTTAGAAATTTTTCCAATACATAAGTATATCGAAATTAATATAAACTCAAAGCAAATTGTAAAGATAACCTAAAACTAGTTGGTACCATTTTAGGATGGGCGTTGTAGGGGTGCTAATCCTTCCCTACACGTAACCGTACTCCCGAACCCTAGTGCCTTTGAATGCAGATCAAGCCTTATCTTTAGTTTGAATAGATGACTAATCACACCTAGGTTAGAATGGTTGGTGGCAACTCCATATCTTTGTGTCTAGCTGTTAGGTTTTCTCCAAAACTTAATACGTTATGATACACACACTTGAGCTTGACATGTTTAAGTTTGACTAAGGCAATGCTTCATCATTGCCTTTTGAGAACTTTGAGCTTTAATTGCTTCATTTTGGCCAAGGCAATGTTCCATCATTATCTTTGTAAACTTGAGCTTCATTCGCTAATTTATGGATAAAGCAATGTTACATCCTTACCTTCCACAAACTTGTGCTTTTCATGCTCAATCATAGCACGTTAAATTCTTTAAAATTTAAAATATTATTAAAAATATAATATAATTACTAATAAAAGCTAATAAAGGGAACAGAAAAAAGAAAAAATATTTAGAAATTTGTTGTACTAAGAGTGTTTAAATTCTAATGGTCAAATCCAATCAGTTATTGGTTTGACTTAAAAGTACAAAACTATTTACGAAAATGTTTACTCATTTAGTATGATTAATTTATAACTTGTTAATTATTTTTTTGAAATAATTTTGTTTTTTTATGGATCATAGCCAATGATTTTAGATTTTCATTTTTCTTTAGTTTTATTATATATATATATATATTTTGTTTGACTCACTTAAAAAATAAATTGTGACAACTACGAATTTTTGATATTGGATAGCAAACAGATTCATCTTAGACTTGCGTAAGTCAATAAGAAGTATTTAAAAGTTACAAAAATCTATTCGAGAATTTAAGTAACTTGAAAAGTTAAAAATTTATATATATATATATATATATATATATATATATGTAAATTCAATAGAGAAAATATACAGATATTTGTACACTAATCAAATAAGGGAATACATATATATGTATGACAAACTTGCCAAGCCTAATGTGTATGTGTGTGTATATATATATATATATATATATATATAATATATATTATATATATATATATGTGTGTGTGTGTGTGTGTGTGTGTGTGTGAGTGTGTGACTAGATAAATAAAGAAAATTCATGTGGAAATATAAATATATATATATATATATATATAAATGAATAATAATGCATGTTAATTAAATGGAAGATATTCTATAGAATAAGACAAATAAGAAAATATATATAGTTATATTTAAGCATAAATATATATATATATATATATTTAAATTAAAGTATATAAATATATATAGGTTTAAAATAAATATGTATATAATAATAACAATAGAAATAGAAATATATATATATATATATTTATATATATATTATATATATAAAAAATATAAATATAAATAATAAATAAAGAAAACCAAGATTGGCTTCACAAGGAAGCCAATCACGGGTCCTGCCTACTTCGACTAATGGGAGTTTGGTTTTGAAAATTGAATAGAGGAGAAACCTCCTCAGGTAGAGAGAATAGTAGAGAGCTGAGAGTGAAGGAAATCAAAGAGGAAAAAGGAAAGAAATGGGAGAAGAGAGGAGATAGAAGCATGAGAGAGAGGAAAGAGGGGGCGAGAACCCACCACTGCTTCCGACGCCAGAAATTATTGGCAGTGGCTATAATAGCAAAGAGGAAGAGGAATCAAGGGGGTTTGGCTAAATGCTGAATCGAGAAAAGAAGAAAGGAAGGGTGAGATTGGAGAACCCGATGGACGAAAGAGAAAGAGAGATGATAGCCAAAGGGGAAAAAATGAAGAGAAAAGAAAGATAAGAGAAGAAGCCGAGAAAAGTGAAGCTTGGCGAGACCAAGAGAAAAATAGAGGAGATACAGGGAAAAGGGATTCATTCTCAAGTTTATAGGCTGAAACAGGGGTCAGTAAAAGGGGTACTGAACAGGGCTTGGGGCATCGGGTTTATTTTGGGTAGTAAATAGGCTGATCGGGATGCATAAAACAAGGCAGAAGAGGCTGTTTCTGGATGTTGACAGAGTACCGATCTAGATGATTTTATTGGCTGAAAAAGGGAAGACAAAATCAGTGAAGAGGAGCAAAGACGGAGAAATAAAGAAGATTCCAACTGAAGCAGAACAGGGCTGTTACAGGGAGCATCTTTTCCTTGTTATCAGACAGGTTGATAAAAGGGTTGTTTAGTGTGTTTAAGCAGGGGCTAAAGGCTAAGTTGTGGAGGTTGTTTGGGCTGCCTTTGAAAGCTAATTTAGACTGGCTCCTAGTTGCTGGAGGTTTGCATTTAGGAGCTGCATAGGGATGGCTATCGGGTAGTCTAAAGCTGCTATTAAGAGCTATGTGCAGAGCAGGGGTCCCTCGATTTTAGAGGGCTGATGAAGGGTATGATGGTGTAAGGCAGAGGAGAGGGTTTAAACGTGACTTTTCCCTCCAACCTGCTGCTTTGAAATTGTTGTTTGGATGATCGAAGCTCGGCACATAGCAGCTGCAGCGGAGAGAAAAGAAGCGAAACGATTAAGGCTGAATCGTTAGAGAAACCAAGGATGAAGTGGAAGCGAGATGGAGGGCAGGTGAGCTCAGTGACCAACAGCGACTCCTCTCGTCCTAGAACAGAACACTAAGCAACTGTTGGTGAGGAGTGCAGCAGCTGTGTCTTGGTGATGGTTATTGGCTGGCTTAATATTCTATAGGTAAAGACCTCTCTATGCCTTAGTCTAGAGCTATATATATTTATATATATAATAGAAGATTATAATGAAAGAAAAGAATGATGAAAACTTTATTTAAATGTGATATATATAGGTGCTGTTAAGAGAGAGAGAGAGAGAGACCATAGTATTGTGAAGAGGAAATAACAAGCAAGGCTCCCGGCTTTGAAGTTATTCAAGAGTAAGGTTCATATCTTAACCTAAGTTTGATCTATGATGTAAATATATATATATATATATATATATATATATGTATATATTGTCATGGTGACAAGGAATAAATGATCCAACCATGTTGGAAATGTGTTATGTAAGGTTGCTTGAGGAGTTTTTGAAAATATAGATTTAACGAAAACTTGGGCTAGGCTTGGCATATAAGAAAACAAGAGTAAATGTATAAGTCTCCGATTAAGCTCTAGTTATGCACATATTTTATATGGGTATATGTATGTGTATATAATTAAATATATATATACACACACTAAGAAAATATGATGGGTATATATTAAAGTGTATTTAAATAACATGAGTATGATAATAATGGGTAAACTCGTAGTGTAAGACTTGGTGGGAAACCTTGAGGAAAAATAATAAGCTAATACTCTTTTGTAACCCTATAAGAAAATATAAGGTGAAGATTATATTAAATTGAATAAATAGTGCTTCGGTGAAATATGTGAAGCTATTAAATTGTTAATAATTATTTTGGTTGTAGTGTCTTGGAGTTGTGTAGAAGCTTGAGTTTAACTTGGAAGCTCCAGGAAGAAAACTTGTAAAGTACCTCAGGTAAGCGGGTTAAGTAAAGTTTGCTAAAATCATCTCGTAGGAGATGACTAGGTTTAATTTAATAATTAATTTAGCTTTTGAATTAAGCGATACAACGCTATTGATTGGGCAATTGAGGTAAGTAAAGGTAAGACTGAAGACACAATTGAATTGTGATTTTGGATATTACTTGGGCTGGATTGGAACATTATTTTTCTGCCATATGTGTAATGGCCAGCCAAACTTGTGTGTTGGGTGAGATGTATTGTTCGTGCTACTTAATATGTGAACATCTCTTGTAAATATATTGTGTAGAAATTAGTCTACCTATTGGATTGTGATAAAACTAGTGAATTATGATTAATATTGAATGACTGAATTGTAATGAAATGTCCAAATTGTGATTGAGATGAAAATATGGAATAGAACTTATGTTATTGCGTTTTTTGCAGGTTACGCTAGGCTAAAATATAAGTTGTTATGATGCCAAAATTTCTAGTGATTTGAATAGGAATAAGTGAAATTATAAACCTTAATCACTTTATATGCAAAAGTTAAGTGTACGTGTGCATGTCTTGCATTAATTACAATAGGTAGCCAGATAAAGTGTATAGTGCTATTCCGTGGATGCATATGTGTATTCGTGCATAGCATGTTCAGTTCATATTACTTTATGCATGAGTTTTATAATATCAGATACTACATTTTGACTTAAAAATCATAGTGCTTAATCAATTTTGTAATAATTGGCATCGATGCAATTTGAAAACTAAAAACTGTTTCTAATCTGTGTTTTGAAAACCGAGCGCCTATAGGGCAAAATGGACAAGGTCATCAGCATCCGGATTGTGGAAGCCTCCTCTAGAGACCCCAAAGGAACTACGTACTACACAGATACCTTCGAAATTGTGGAAGCCACATCTAGAGTCCTAAAGGGAATTACGTGCTACATGGGTAGCTCTGAATCTCAACGACACATACCATTTTGTTTAGTTTTGATAAGCGCTTTGTTTTGTAAACTATAGGCTTTCAATTTGTACTCGGTTTTCAGCTCCACTTCTAAGTGCAGGCAGACCCATTGACCTTCGGGTCACTGTGAGCCTATCGAGCTTGCTCTAGGTTCTATTACTCGTCTATCGAGCTTTGTATTCTAAACTATTAGTGCAGTGTGCCTATTGAGCTTAATGCTTTAGGTAAATCATACTTGTTTGAAAACCAATAGACAGGTTCCAATTCTTGACTGATCAGCAAGACTGAAGTATTCTGCGGCCACAGATACCATACTATGGGAGCCACCTCTAAAGACCCTAAAGGTCCTACGTGCTACACAGATACCTCCGAGACTGTAAGAGCCACCTTTAGATTCTTAAGGGAACTACATGCTACAGAGATATCTCTTGGACTGTGAGAGCCACCTCTAGAGACCTTAAAGGAACTATGCGCTACACAAGTACCTTCGAGATTGTGGGAGTCACCTCTAGAGTCTTGAGGGAACTATGTGTTACACAATTACGTCTTTGTGAAGTTTTATCCATCACTAACTAGGGTGGATATTAAATGTATATTAGTGAATCGGGATAGCTACCTAATTAGTTTTGAAATCGTTTACATTGAATTGAGGCTTATGCCTAAAAGTGACAAGTGATCGATTTGAAATCGTTTCAGTGAATTAAAGCTTTTGCCTAAAAGTAATAATTGATCAATTTTGAAATCCATTTCTAGTACTTTGAGGCATTTCGCTTAACTATATCGATTTTTTATTTTTGTAAGTTCATTTGCTTTAAAAGTGCATAATGCATATGTTTCGAACTAAGTGCATGGAGATTGTGCATTGAATTAAGTGCATTGTGATTGTGCATCAAACTGAGTGTATCGTGATTGTGTTTTGAACTAATGACATTGTGATTGCATTTCGAATTAAAAACATAGTGATGGTGTCCCAAATTAAACGTGTGGTGATTCTACTTTAAATTGAGTGTACAGTGTAACTGTTCCAAACGAAGTGTTAGCGAATCTTTTGGAATGAAATGGATAGTGAATCTGTTTGAAATAACATGCATAGTAATTCGTTTTGAGCTAAGCATATTGACTATCGTAGTGATGTCTATACTATTGACAATGTAGTGTTGTGTCAAGTGACTACGTCTTTTAGGTATCGTGTTGAGGCTCGAGGAAATGAGGTGCCTAAGGTATCCTTCCGACTAATACTCCATGTAGCCTTAACTTTTAAGTGTGAGTCTGTGTTGGTACTTTTGATATTAAGGCATAAATGTCACACATTCACATCGTCTCATTTACTGCTCATGCATACACGTGCATGTAGATGGACATGAGTCAAGCTCACATTTACTTAGAAATTGTGAGAACTGATTATATTTACTATACATGTGTAAATATTTATTTATTAATTAAATTTTTGTATATTTTTGTAAATTATAAGTAAAATAATAATGTGGACCCCACTTGGTTTATAGTGTCCAGATGTATCTATGATGAAGGAAACAATGTATGGAAGGTATAATAATTATAATGTGGAAATTTTGAGATTTAAATCCCTTATTTACATTATTTTTTGGGAAGTGTGGCCAACAAATTAAAAAATGACGATTACATCCCGAGAGTATTTTCATAAATTGTGCCCAAACTAAAATGAATTGGGATGAAGTAAAAATACCATAATATTCTACATGAAAAGAAGTTTAAGATAGTGTCAATAGATTTATCGAATCGGTGGTTAAATTAAAAATTTACGTGATTGACTTGACAGGGGTAATTTCGTAATTTCTCACTTTTGGTGAACTGCGCGTTGACGAAACCACCATGATTCATCAAAATACATCCAATAAGAATTTTTGGTGATGGAATCCGAAATTTTGGAATGCAATTACATAGTTATAAAAATTACGAAAGCTTAAGCGCAAAATTGTCCGAAAATTTCATAACTACGGGCATTTTTGTCTTTTTACTCCCTTCTAGAAGAGTCTTCATATTTCCTCTTTACTCAGCCAGCCACTATTCATCGTCTCTTCCAAGCCATCCTCACGCCATAAGAAGAAGAAAAAGAAGAAAGAAAAGAAACCTTCCAAAACTACATTAAATCTCTATTTTCTCACAAAATTTCCTACTACAAAATTGTTCTACTCACCTTCCTCTTTTGTGAGATCCCAACATTTCATGTAATTCCTCCATGTATGTAAAGTATTCTAAGTTAATATGATTAAATGAATATGAAGATTGATGTGTAATTGATGTATGAATAATGTATGGTTGATGTATGGAACATAGAAGAAATAATGAAGTTGAATGTCAATTTGTCAAATGAATTATGTTGATATCAGGAAAATAAATGGAATAGGAGAAAGAAGAAAATCAGAAGCATGATTGGTGATTAAATGGATGAGTCTTATGGAAGAAGAATTAAATGATAGTCAAATGGGTCAAAAGGTCAAGAAAAGCTTGGCTGAGATAAAGGATGAGATGAGCATGCATTTAATGCCTTGCATGACTCACCCTCATCATCATCATCACCCTACGCCAGCCCCTCTTCCCAGCTCTCCCTCTCGTTCCATCCAAACTTCCATAGTTTCCATTTCCAAGCTCCTTGCTAAACCACCTTACTGCCTTACCAATTCACTAAGTTCGCTTAACGAAAAACGATCCTCGTCGTTAGACTAGGCGATATCTGGAGTTTGGTGGATTAATTCCAAGTATTTGAAGAGATCTCAAGTTGTGAAATTCTGGTCTCTAGTGAAGGTAAGAGAAGAAGAGGATTCTTGCAATTTCGTTCATGATATGAAGTTATTTTGAGTTGGTATAACATGTGTATGTGATTTAATTTAAGGTTTGATATGGTATGGTGATTTTAGGTTAAAAAGGTGAAAAGCTAAGGTGACGCATCAAGTGATCTTGCGTTCTCGATGGAAATCGAGGTAAGGAATTTATGTAACGGACGTAAGGCGGCTATGTCCGCATGTTTTTATGATGTTTTACATGTTTTGGAAAGATGTACAAGTTGTTTTATGTAGGAAAAGATACATTTTCGGATTAGTCTCCTAGTACCAATTAGGCTAGGAGCAGCCGACTGCCTTAAATGGGAAGTCGACTGCCTAGAAACAACCAACACGTCGTTTTCCGAAAACCGATGCAAACCAGTCGACTGCTATGTAAGCCAGTCGACTGCTATTTACCCAGAAGCATTCTGTTTCAAACCAGTCGACTGCTATATGAGACAGTCGACTGCTATTTTTCAAGATGCATTCTGTTTCAAAACCAGCCGACTGCCTATAGAAACAGTCGACTGCTATTTTTCGAGATGCATTCTGTTTCAAAAACAGTCGACTGCTATATGGGCCAGTCGACTGCTATTTCTGAAGAAGCATTCTGTCTGAAAACCAGTCGACTGCTATATGGACCAGTCGACTGCCCTCTTGTATTTTCAAATATGAAAATATAGAAATTTAAATGAAAATAATTTCGAAAAAGGAAGTTATGAAGTAGCAGCCGACTGCCCTATGAGACCAGTCGACTGCCATGCATGAAAAGAGCTTTTAAGCTTAATTGATTTAAACACAAAAGTGTTTTCTGAAAAAGTATATTATAATGTTTTGAGACTATGGACTGCGTAATGATTATGCATTTCTGATGGCTGAGAGACTCTGATCAAGTCCTCAGTAATATGTATGTTGAGCGAGGAACCCTAGTCCGGTCCTCAATCCCACATGTGACACCTGACTAGTGCTCACTGTGGAAATTATAAAGGCAGGAGAGAATCCCTGACCTATACGGAGTGCACTACTGTACCAATGCATGATTAGAGTCATATAAAGTCATATAAATGGGAATGAACGGTTTATATGACGACTCAATCGCTTAAACATTGTACATAGTCTCCATCTATTTCAAGTATAAGATGTATGTATGAAGAACGGTATACGATGTATGTTTTCAAGTATGAAGTATGTTTTGAAGTATGCTATGAAGTATGATGTTTTAAAGAAGAAGTATGATGCATGTTTTATGTGTATGCTATGTTTTAAAAGAAAGCATACAAAGTATGTTTGCCATGGCATTTGAAATAATTATGCATGATGGCAGATAATGCATGAAAGATGTTTATTATGCATGCTTTATAATGCTTTACATGACATTATAGAGCCAAGTAGGAAAAGTGCATATAGAGGCATAGTACGCTCTTTTACATACTTTTCTTACTGAGCGTAAACTCACCCTTTTACGACTATTTTTCCTACAGATTTCTTGAAGTGAAATCCGCTCCGACTAGAGGAGCTTGTTTTTGAAGAATCGAAGTGTACCTTCTCGATACGCTTCCCAGTTAATATAGAAGGTATACTCCTATGGTTATGTATAGTAAAGTTTAAATTCAGTTACGGTACAGTACAAGTAGAAATTGTGTATATAGGATATCGGGGATGTAAGATAAGATGATGTATGAGATCCTGTGGAAACGGAATGATATGTATATATATCATTTATTTTAAGTTTATGGAGATTGCAAAATAATTCATAAGCTATTAAATAATTAGCTTAAGGTAAAGGAAAGGACGACACTGTATGAACTAAATCTAACTAAAGAAGGACAAGATAAGTGATAAGATGAAGTGACGGGGACGTCACAGAGTGGTATCAGAGCAGTTTAGATTGAGGTTTGTCAGTGTCAAGAAGTTAGAAATAGAGTAGATCCCCAATTGTACTGTACTTGGCTGAATATAAATGGATAGTATAGCTGTCTATGGTTATACTAAAGAGCTCAATAATGACTATGTTTACAGTATGAGCTCACAAAGGAGAGGTACAAGAAGAGGAAGAGGACGGGGTCGTGAAGAACAGCCCCCAGTTCCGTCTCCTCATCCGTCTCCACCGCATAGCCCAAACACGAGGCTAGCGAAAATGGAAAAGCATATGGAGAACATGGCCACGATGTTCACCCAGTTCATGACGAACTTTCCAAATGTGGCCACAAGTACCCAAGCAGCTGCACCTGTTGTTGCTCCTGTAGAAGTAACACCACCAGCCCCAACTACGGAAAGGCGGGATCCTAGAGCCTATTGCAGTGTAGCATTGATTAAGGAATTCAAGAAGTTGGATCCGCCCAAGTTCAAGGGGGAAAGAGATTTGCTGACAGCAGAGAACTGGATGAAAGCAGTTCTCAAATCTTTCGAGTACATGCCCTGCTCCGAAAGGGAGAAAGTAGGCTTGGCTGCCTATTTGTTGATAGATGATGCTGAGTATTGGTGGCAAGCCACTCGGACCGTGTTAGAGGCCCGATATAATGAAGTCACGTGGGATCGATTTGTAGAAGCCTTTAATGAGCAGTACATCCCACGCACGGATCAGAATAGACTGAAGATCGAATTCTTAAGCTTGACTCAGGGTACAATGACGGTGAATCAGTATGAATCTAAGTTCACTACCTTGAGTAGATTCGATCCAGAAGTCAAAAGAGATGAAGGGCATAAGATTTTCAGGTTTATCGAGGGATTGAGGTCCCCGATTAGATCTAAATTGTATCCGATGGATATCACCACCTATGGAGAAGCTGTCCGTAAGGCTCAGTTGTGTGAGCAGGACTATGATTTGCATCATGCTGAATTCCGAACCAAGGGTAAAGGCAAAGAACCGATGAAACGGAAATCGGATGAGAAAACTCAGAGTGATAGATATCCACATCGGAGAAGTAAACGATCCGAAGGAGTTTCTATAGGTAAGTAAAGTATAGAAAGATGATCTTTAAATTAATTTAATGGTTATATGGAATAATATCGAAATTGGAGTGATGATAATAATGATGATGATATAGGTACTCCTAAGGCTACCGGGATCAAGATAAATGATGAGCGATCCCGATATCCAGCTGGAAGTACTGCTAGCTCACCAAAGAGTACCACACAAAGATGTGAGCAGTGTGGGAAATTTCACGGATCACAGCCATGTCGCTTGGCGAGTGGCGCTTGCTTTAGATGTGGGGAGAAAGGGCACATGATTAGAGATTGCCCTCAGAGAGATCCGAAAATGCCTGATGAATCTGATAAAGCTCCTAAACCGCAACCTAAAGCCACTGCAGCAGAGAAGGGAAAGAAAGCTGTGACCCAAGGACGAGTGTTTGCCATCGACGAAGAGTCTGCTGATGCCTCGTCTAAAGTGATTAAAGGTACGATTTACTTGTTTGATATAAGTGTCACAGCATTGTTTGATCCAGGCTCTACGCATTCATTTGTGTCCCCTAGGATTGCTAAGGAAATACCCGTTGAGCCTGAAACTTTAGAACAATTAGTGAGGATAATTACACCTCTTAGGGAATCACAAATAACAGAGTTGGTGTGTAGAAACTGTAAGCTACGGGTAGGAGAAAGAGAATCTAAGGCTGACCTAATCCTACTGAATATGTATGGACTTGATGTTATTTTGGGTATGGATTGGTTAGCTAATAATCATGTTATAGTGGACTGTTATGCTAAGAGCGTAACATTTTCTTCACCCGTTAGCTATGTTGTAAATTTTGCAAGCAACTAATATGAAAGCATGTTTGATCTTGAATGTTTGCAAATGAAATTAATGAATAATATGTATGATGATGTGAAGGATTTATTGCTTATGTGGAGGACGTAAATCAGAAACGTCCCGGACTCAAGGATATTCCTGTAGTCCAAGATTTTCCAGAAGTGTTTCCGGACGATCTTCCAGGACTTCCTCCGAGTAGGGAAGTGGAATTTACGATAGATTTGGTGCCTGGAACTGAGCCCATTTCAAGAGCACCTTACCGGATGGCTTTGGTAGAATTAGAAGAATTGAAGAAACAGCTTCAGGAGTTGCTAGACAAGGGATTCATACGACCCAGCGTATCCCCTTGGGGTGCTCCTGTGTTGTTTGTCAGAAAGAAGGACGGTAGTATGAGGTTATGCATTGACTACCGGTGGTTGAATAAAGTGACGATCAAGAACAAGTACCCTCTTCCCCGAATTGACGACCTCTTTGATCAGTTAAAGGGTGCACAAGTCTTTTCCAAGATAGACTTGAGATCGGGATATCACCAGTTGAGGATTCGAGACGAGGATATCCCTAAGACTGCATTCAGGACACGGTATGGTCACTACGAGTTCCTAGTGATGCCGTTTGGTCTAACCAATGCACCTGCAGCCTTTATGAACTTAATGAATGACGTGTTCAAACAGTACCTAGACCAGTTTGTCATTGTCTTCATCGATGACATTTTGGTGTACTCGAGGTCATGGGAAGAACATGAGCGGCATTTGAGAATTGTTTTGGAGACCCTCAGAGATAGAGGATTGTATGCCAAGCTAAGTAAGTGTGATTTCTGGTTGAATCAAATCTCCTTTTTAGGTCATGTGATCAGTAAAGATGGTGTCTCAGTTGATCCATCAAAGATCGAAGCGGTGGTTCAATGGGAAAGACCGAAAACAGTGACGGAGATTAGAAGTTTCTTGGGTTTAGCTGGCTACTACAGAAGGTTTGTAGAGGGTTTCTCGAAGTTAGCTGCTCCATTGACGCGCTTGACGCGCAAGGAAGTGAAGTACGAATGGAATGAAGCCTGTGAAAGTAGCTTCCAAGAGTTGAAGAACAGGCTAACGACTGCACCGATCCTTACCATTCCTAGGGGTTCAGGTGGATTTGCGGTGTATAGTGATGCCTCAGGGCAAGGCTTGGGATGTGTGTTAATGCAGCATGGTAAGGTAGTGGCCTATGGGTCTAGACAATTGAAGGACCATGAGAGGAACTACCCGACTCACGATTTGGAGTTAGCTGCAGTAGTGTTTGCCCTGAAGATATGGAGGCATTACTTGTATGGTGAGAAATTTCAGATTTTTACGGATCATAAAAGTCTGAAATATTTGTTCTCCCAAAGAGAATTGAACATGAGGCAAAGAAGATGGCTCGAGCTTCTAAAGGACTACGATTGTGAGATCTTGTACCACCCGGGGAAAGCAAATGTGGTGGCGGATGCTTTGAGCCGGAAGCATGTAAGTATGGTGTCTTATATGATGATAAAAGAATATGAGCTAATTGAGCAATTTGCAAGCCTCAACCTTAATGTTATGACTTGTGAGCAGTTTGGAATGATGGCTAGTTTGAGGATTGAGCCAGATTTGATAGAAAGAATCCGAAATGCTCAAAAGGAAGATGATAGATGTATTGAGGCTATGAATCAGATGCAGTCAGGTGTGATCTCAGAATTCAATCTTGGTAGTGATGGAATTTTGAGGTTTAAGAGTCGTATATGTGTTCCTAATGATGATGAATCAAAGAAGCTGATTTTGAATGAAGCACATGCCACTAAATACACGTTGCACCCAGGGAGTACGAAGATGTATCATAATCTTCGCAAGGTGTATTGGTGGAAGGGCATGAAGAGAGATATAGCTGATTTTGTAACAAAATGTCTCACATGTCAACAGGTTAAGGTAGAGCACCAAAAGCCAGCGGGATTACTACATCCTCTACCTGTACCTATGTGGAAGTGGGAACACATTACGATGGACTTTATTATGGGATTACCCAGAACCAAGAGGAATCATGATGGTATTTGGGTGATCGTCGATAGATTAACGAAGTCAGCTCACTTCCTACCTATGAAATCAACAGATACACTCAATACTTTGGCAGATATGTATGTAAGAGATGTCGTAAGACTACACGGTGTTCCAGTGAGCATCACTTATGATAGAGATTCCAGGTTTACTTCCCATTTCTGGGAGCATTTTCAAGAAGCCATGGGATCTAAGTTGAGTTTTAGCACAGCTTTTCATCCGCAGACTGATGGACAGTCCGAGCGCACTATTCAGACGCTCGAGGATATGTTGAGAGCTTGTGCTATGGACTTTAAAGGCTCCTGGGATGACCATCTGCCATTGGCTGAGTTTGCATACAATAATAGTTATCATGCAAGCATCGGAATGGCACCATATGAAGCTCTGTATGGAAGAAGGTGTCGATCTCCGATTGGGTGGGAAGAAGTGGGCGAACGTAAGTTATTGGCTCCAGATCTAGTCGAGCAAGCATCAGAAGATGTTAAGTTGATTTGTCAGAGGCTTAAGACAGCTCAGAGTAGACAAAAGAGCTATGCAGATGCTCGACGGAGGCCACTTGAGTTCATGGTTGGAGATTATGTATTTCTGAAAGTTTCTCCATCCAAAGGGATCATGAGGTTTGGCCGACGAGGTAAGTTAAGTCCTCGTTATATTGGTCCATTTGAGGTCTTAGAAAGGATAGGTGATGTTGCCTATAGATTGGCATTACCTCCGGAGCTATCGGGAGTACACAATGTGTTTTATGTATCGATGCTTCGGAAGTATAATCCGGATCCGACGCATGTTATTGAATATGAACCCTTGGAGATAAGGGAAGATATGAGTTATGTAGAGAAGCCGATTCGGATTTTGGACAGAAAAGAGAAAGTTTTGAGGTCTAAGACGATCCCATTGGTGAAAGTTCTCTGGCAATACCATACGATGGAAGAAGCTACATGGGAGCTAGAGAGCTTAATGAAGGAAAGGTATCCAGAATTGTTTACATGACAAGCTAAGGCAAATTTGGAGGACCAAATTTTCTAAGGTGGGGAGAATGTGAGATCCCAACATTTCATGTAATTCCTCCATGTATGTAAAGTATTCTAAGTTAATATGATTAAATGAATATGAAGATTGATGTGTAATTGATGTATGAATAATGTATGGTTGATGTATGGAACATAGAAGAAATAATGAAGTTGAATGTCAATTTGTCAAATGAATTATGTTGATATCAGGAAAATAAATGGAATAGGAGAAAGAAGAAAATCAGAAGCATGATTGGTGATTAAATGGATGAGTCTTATGGAAGAAGAATTAAATGATAGTCAAATGGGTCAAAAGGTCAAGAAAAGCTTGGCTGAGATAAAGGATGAGATGAGCATGCATTTAATGCCTTGCATGACTCACCCTCATCATCATCATCACCCTACGCCAGCCCCTCTTCCCAGCTCTCCCTCTCGTTCCATCCAAACTTCCATAGTTTCCATTTCCAAGCTCCTTGCTAAACCACCTTACTGCCTTACCAATTCACTAAGTTCGCTTAACGAAAAACGATCCTCGTCGTTAGACTAGGCGATATCTGGAGTTTGGTGGATTAATTCCAAGTATTTGAAGAGATCTCAAGTTGTGAAATTCTGGTCTCTAGTGAAGGTAAGAGAAGAAGAGGATTCTTGCAATTTCGTTCATGATATGAAGTTATTTTGAGTTGGTATAACATGTGTATGTGATTTAATTTAAGGTTTGATATGGTATGGTGATTTTAGGTTAAAAAGGTGAAAAGCTAAGGTGACGCATCAAGTGATCTTGCGTTCTCGATGGAAATCGAGGTAAGGAATTTATGTAACGGACGTAAGGCGGCTATGTCCGCATGTTTTTATGATGTTTTACATGTTTTGGAAAGATGTACAAGTTGTTTTATGTAGGAAAAGATACATTTTCGGATTAGTCTCCTAGTACCAATTAGGCTAGGAGCAGCCGACTGCCTTAAATGGGAAGTCGACTGCCTAGAAACAACCAACACGTCGTTTTCCGAAAACCGATGCAAACCAGTCGACTGCTATGTCAAACCAGTCGACTGCTATATACCAGATGCATTCTGTTTCAAAAAACTGCCAACAGTCGACTGCTATTATGAGACAGTCGACTGCTATTTTTCAAGATGCATTCTGTTTCAAAACCAGCCGACTGCCTATAGAAAACAGTCGACTGCTATTTTCCGAGATGCATTCTGTTTCAAAAACAGTCGACTGCTATATGGGCCAGTCGACTGCTATTTCTGAAGAAGCATTCTGTCTGAAAACCAGTCGACTGCTATATGGACCAGTCGACTGCCCTCTTGTATTTTCAAATATGAAAATATAGAAATTTAAATGAAAATAATTTCGAAAAAGGAAGTTATGAAGTAGCAGCCGACTGCCCTATGAGACCAGTCGACTGCCATGCATGAAAAGAGCTTTTAAGCTTAATTGATTTAAACACAAAAGTGTTTTCTGAAAAAGTATATTATAATGTTTTGAGACTATGGACTGCGTAATGATTATGCATTTCTGATGGCTGAGAGACTCTGATCAAGTCCTCAGTAATATGTATGTTGAGCGAGGAACCCTAGTCCGGTCCTCAATCCCACATGTGACACCTGACTAGTGTTCACTGTGGAAATTATAAAGGCAGGAGAGAATCCCTGACCTATACGGAGTGCACTACTGTACCAATGCATGATTAGAGTCATATAAAGTCATATAAATGGGAATGAACGGTTTATATGACGACTCAATCGCTTAAACATTGTACATGGTCTCCATCTATTTCAAGTATAAAATGTATGTATGAAGAACGTATACGATGTATGTTTTCAAGTATGAAGTATGTTTTGAAGTATGAAAGTATGATGTTTTAAAGAAGAAGTATGATGCATGTTTTATATGTATGCTATGTTTTAAAGAAAGCATACAAAGTATGTTTGCCATGGCATTTGAAATAATTATGCATGATGGCAATAATGCATGAAAGATGTTTATTGCATGCTTTATAATGCTTTACATGACATTATAGAGCCAAGTAGGAAAAGTGCATATAGAGGCATAGTACGCTCTTTTACATACTTTTCTTACTGAGCGTAAACTCACCCTTTTACGACTATTTTTCCTACAGATTTCTGAAGTGAAATCCGCTCCGACTAGAGGAGCTTGTTTTTGAAGAATCGAAGTGTACCTTCTCGATACGCTTCCCAGTTAGTATAGAAGGTATACTCCTATGTTTATGTATAGTAAAGTTTAATTCAGTTACGGTACAGTACAAGTAGAAATTGTGTATATAGGATATCGGGGATGTAAGATAAGATGATGTATGAGATCCTGTGGAAACGGAATGATATGTATATATATCATTTATTTTAAGTTTATGGAGATTGCAAAATAATTCATAAGCTATTAAATAATTAGCTTAAGGTAAAGGAAAGGACGACACTGTATGAACTAAATCTAACTAAAGAAGGACAAGATAAGTGATAAGATGAAGTGACGGGGACGTCACATCTTTCTACCCATACCAAATTCTCATTGAATAAGTGACTATATCAAGAGGGAAGAGAGCTTGAAGTGTTCGACCATAGGGTACTTCTTGCTATCCATTGTGTTTCAATTAATTCTAATGGTGTAGGATGATTCATTCAAGCATGATAAACATGTTTATGGCATTAGATTTGATTAAATTTGGCTAAATAAAATTTCACTATTAAAAGGGGGTTTCGGCCAAGCTTGAAAGTATAGGGAACTATAGTGTTTCGTGCATGAAATTGATGCCAAATTAAAGAATGAGCATGGATAAGTAAGAATGCAAGCTTAGTTTGTTGAAAAACAATAAATTTGGCTAGATGAAGGATTCGACCACATGAAGGGGAGATGGTTTGGTATTGCATTTTGATGATTTTAGGGTACTATTAGACTGTAGAAATTACAAGGAATCCACTGGTGCAATCAGATTTAAATTCCGACTTAAAACGGAGAAGTTATACTTTAGCACCGGTAGGAATTATACTGAGTTAATATTCCCAGTATACAATGTGGCTGCAATTAAGCATGAAAAGTAGGTTAAAAATAAGTGTTAAGTGAGTTAATATTTTTGGTGAATTTATTTGCAGCCTGGGAGTCTCGGATTTTGAGTGGTGCTATCGAAGAAGTCAGTTAAGTTAGACAGGTAAGGGATGTGTGTGTAGACTGTAGGGATATTAGAATGCATGTTTTCGATGCAAATAATTTTATGAGAATATTTTGGAAGTGAAATGCCTTGAAAACTGTGGCTTTTGGCTGGTATTGAATTGTGTTTGAAGTGTAGGGAGGCTAGGGTATTAGCAGTCAGTATGTTGCTGAAATTTCTTAGAAACTTTTCTAAAAATTCCATAAAAATATTTTGGTGTATTACTAAGTAAATTCCTAGCCTTGGAAATGTAATCTTTTATATTTTTCATAAAATATGAATATACCGAAAAACATTATTTAAATATTCGTGTTATTGAATTTAATTAAAATAAAGTTACCAAAAATTACTCTTAAGTGTTTTACAGTGTAATAAGTGGTTTATAAAGTGAAGCATTGAAAAGTGAATATTTCATAAATTATTTTCAATATAATATTCACTATATTGTAAATTAACCTTTATGGATTGACTGAAGATTTTTACTTATTTTATTGTTTTCCATAAAGGTGATATTACTATGCAAATACTGTTTTAAGACTGATAAGCCTCGTATCATGTTGATGTATTAATGTGTATTATCTGAGTGAAGCTGTTGATACTGATCCTATCTTTAGCATCTCGGTTGACACCTGATCAGTGTACGACTGAGGACATTTATAGACTATAGCCATAGATCTCATGTGATTATTATTATACCTTATTAGGGTTACAGCATGATATATCTTGGGTGATGCCTGGTCTCTACCATTTAATTGTGAAATTAAACTGTTATAATTGAATTGTGATATTAAATTATAAGTGATTATCAATGTGTTTTCGATGAAATGAGTGATTGTTTATAAACAATTTACTGTACTAAACTATGTACAATACTGTTTACGAGACTTTTTTTGATATATGTGAAATGTGTTCAAATATGACTTTTGTGATTTCTTAATCTAATATTCTCATTGTGATTAGATATGAATATTAGATTATTTAATTAAATACTTTAATTTATGAAAGTATTGATTTGAAATTTAATTATGAAATGTTATAGAAAGGTGTTTTAATTCAATTATCAATACTTACTCCCTATAGTCGCTTCTAGGTTATAGGACAAGACAGGTATTTCAAAATACCTTCCATACTCTATCCGGATCCCTAGCCAACTATAATATCCTTCCTTTACTGTCCCTAGTGTGCTATAGGAAAATAAATTATTTTACTGCATACAGATTTCATAATATCAGCTCTGCATACAATTCCCTTACTGAGCACGTGTAGCTCATCCCTTTATTTTTCACATCTACAGATTATTTTCAGTGACTGCGTGATTTACCTATCTGAGGATTTCGACTACACTTTTTGATTACCCCGAGGCAGCTTAGTGTGGATCTTGGAGGTATAATCATTTTCTTTATATGTTTAGACTTATTTTACAATACTACTATGTTGTAATTACGAATAGGGGATGTAAACGATAAACAAATACTGATATGTAAATATTTGCGTTTATGTAAATTAAAAAAATTACTGTTATAAAGTGTTTACTGTTTAAAGAAAGTGGAAATAAAGGCATCGCAGACAGCCCAACCATTACTGTATGTGTGGAAATGTGTGAATCACTATATATATAGACTATGACAACTACTTATAGAGCTGTGGATTGCCCAACCCTTATTTTCCACCACCTGCAGACTATTTGAGCTAGCTACTATGCAAAGATGCTGTATGGGCCATTGAGGATTGTACCTAGTTTAGGTACATACTAGTGTCCTTCGAGCCCTACTTTTGTTATTTCGAGGTATGCAAAAGTGTATCACTTTGTTTACATGCACACTTTATATAGATTACACAGTATAGTTTGTGGATGTATCATGGGATGTAACTTAAGATCGTTTTAGATCATTTTGTGAGTGATATCATGACCGAGTGTGTTCTTGGAATCTGATTAGTTTAGATATGTGAATGGATGATTTTAGGTGTGAAATAATATGAAATGACTCTTGTGGTTGGGATATAGTAAATGCTTATCTATTCCAAGTGATTATCTAGGAAAATTTTCTCATTACAAAGGGGGATATTTTCGATTTGTTTTTAGATAGAGTTGTATGAGTAAAAATGATCATTACATCTCTAGAAGAGTTTTATAATTCACCCTTGGAATAAAAAATAAGTTGGATTAAAGTTAAAAAGGATAAGTGAAAATTGTTCAGTGACTACACTGACACAAAAAACAAACCTTAAAGTGAAAAGAAAAAATCTAGTTCGTAAATTTGCTAAGTGTAATAAGTGTAAGAGTTAAGTGTAAGTCAAGAGATTTGGGTCGTGACATAAATTGTTATATAATCATTAATATATAATTATATATTTTATACAAAATATCGTAGAAATTAAAAAAAAGTACATAATCCTTGTTAAATAATGAAAATATTAAAATGCAAAAATTTATATTTTTATAAATATTTATTAAATTTTAACTTTAGAATTTCTATTATATTTTCATTTAACTATATAGAAAATTAAATTAATTATTACATTCAAAGTTATAAAATGTTTATAGCTTATAAAATTTCAAAATAATTTGAACCCAACTTAACCTAACCAATTGATAAGATGATAAACTGGTAATTATAAATATTTTATTGTTATTTATTTATTAGTGTTTTATGACTAAAAGAGCTTGCTAATGTCTATTTTATGTTTTAGGTGATAAAAATTAGGTTTGGAATAAAAAGAATAAGCGCAGGATTTTTCTGTCTAGTTTTAAAGATGCACATTTTTTACCATTTTAATGACCTGATCTCAAGAAGATGTCTCATGAAAATTGTAGAGGACTTCTCAAGCTTTTTTGAATGTACAAGATCGCGAAAATTGGAGTTTGGTTGATAGGTTAAACATTTGGAGAAAGACAACATATAAAATCTGTCAATAATTGCGATTTTTAAAAGTAATTCCAACAAAGTAAGGCCAAGACAAGATTTGATTGAGACAAGAGTTGTCTGAATTTTTATTATGTCTTAAAGTAGTAATTATTTTTAAGACAATGTATTAAAATTAAGACAAGTAGAGATTAGTTAGGAAAAGTGTTGTAAAAAGATAAGACTTGGATAAAAAGTTAACTAGTAAAATTGAAGTCTAACTCTTATCTTTAGAATCCTAATTCAAGTCTACCTAATACTCGTCGGCCTATATAAAGAGCATTGGGCTCTCCATAAAAATAATCCCTCTCTTCCCATCTCTTAGTCTTGTAGAGTTTTTCTTTAGGCTTTTAATAAAATTTTCTTTTCTTTTTCTTCTTTAATTGCTTTTCTTGATTTCTATTTTTTTTCTTTATAAAAATTAGTTTCTTTTATGAAAAATTATTCTATACACTGTCAGTGGAGTTTTTTTAACTCTACAAGCGATGTTAGGATGATGACATGTGTCCCATTTGATTTATTTTTTATTTTTTTAATATTTTTAAATGACACATGTCATCATCCTAATTCTGTTTGTGAATTAAAAAACTTCACTGACAGTGGATAGGATAATAATATTTCTTTTATTTCCTTTCTTCTTTCTCTGCCAAAATTTATTTTCTTTTTCTTCCAAATTGTTTTCTTTTTAGTTTCTTATTGATTTAACGTTTTCTTTATTAAATTTTTAGGCAAAATTGATTTTTTATACTTTCTCTAGAGGGATTTTTATTTTATTTTTATTGTTTAAAAGTAGTTATTGATTCCTTGAGTAATTTTATAACTGATTTTTGTTTCTTTATTAGTTTTATTAATTGTTTGTTAGGTTTTTGCTAGATTTCTTTTCTTGATTGATTATTTTTGTTTTTGTATTATTCAAGATTGCTTATTTGATTGATTTTTACATGATTTTAACTTTCTTGATAATATTTAACATGAATTTGATAATCTTGAACATGTCTAGTGAATAGTTCTTTAATTCAATTATAAGGTAATTTAATAATTCTTGGCAAAAACCTATTGTGAGATTATAAGCTTATTATATAATTGTTATTAAATATCTGAAATTCCTTGAGCATAATTCCATGATTGTTTGATTGATTAGATAGGGTGCGCAGCTATTTGATTTAATTAAATAATCTATCACTAGATTAAAGACTTAAGTCCGTAATTGCTTTTGGATTTAATCATAAGAGATTTAGGGAAATGAAAGTTTAAGTTAAACAAATTTGCATCGTATGTGTTTGTTGCTTAAGTTAATCCATATCTTTCTAGTTTTTAATACTGCTAATAATATTATATAGAAATCGTATCTTAGGTAAATTAATTAGTTAAAGATTAATTGGGAATCATATTTTTGATTAACGACTAAGTAATTATTGATGGTGTAACTTGCCGTAGTTGGTACACTACGGTTGACTATTTAATTAACAATGATCTTTTAATGTCAATGATCAACAGAAAAATCCAAAAATATTATATGCCTTGTAAGTGAAACTCTTATATGATTATTTGATAATTATTTATTTACAATTCTTTGTTTTAATCTAATTTGTTAATTTTGCCCTAAAATTAGTTGTAGTAGCCCTAAAGACCCTCTGTCTTCTCTTCCTTGAAAATAGACTTTAATTTAAATAGATAATTTATTAATTTAAGTCTTTATGGAATTGATCCTGACTTCTGCTATATACATCCTAATTGTTTAGGAATTTATTTTTAGTAACCTACGACACTACCACCAACTCAAACCAAACAGAACCTGATATTATCTGAACCCAAAATTATCAGAAATTAAAAATATCCAAACTCGAAAAAACTCAAATCCAAAAATTCCAAGCTCAAAACGACCTAAACTTGAAAATAATCCTCAACATGAAATGACCCACATTTGAAGACAACCCTACCTAAACTGACCCTTTTGTCACCAATATATGTTTTTACAACCCAGTTTTTTTAAAATTTTATGACAAAATATTCTAAAGGGAGAAGACTTTATTAACCTAATTGAAATTACTTAATTATCCCTAACTCAATAATTCTATTTCCTTTTTCTCCTTTTGTCTTATCTTCTCTTCCTAGAATCCGATAGTTAACTTACCTACCACGCCAATCATCGGTTACTTGTTTTTTCTCCTTCCAAAATGCCTCTTTTAAAAATGTACAAAATATAATAGATTTGAAAAAACAATCAAAGCGATGTTTTAAACTCGAAATTGCCTCCCTCAAGCGAAACTTTTTTTTTTTTGAACCATGAAAAAGTAGAGGAAAGCCAAATAATAATCCACATATCGTCATCAGTTTTGTGCATCCAACAATATCCAATCAAAGTAAAGCATGGTATCTTCACCCTTTATCTCGTTATTAAATAAATTTAAGACCAGCACTATCTCGTCCTTCACTAGCACAGGCCATCCTTTAACTGAGAATTCAAGAACAAGCCCATCAACTTCAATCAAACTACAGCCTGCGACTTCTTTTCTGATGCCTCTTTCTTTCATTAAGGTTCTAATTCTCTTCACATCATCAAATCTACCAGCTTTGGCATATATATCACACAAGTTAATATAAAAAGCATGGTTCCTCGGTTCCAAATCAATCAAATACTTTGCTACCCTTTCTCCTAATTCCATATTCCCAAGAATCTGACAGCCTCCAAGTAATGCTCCCCAAACAAACACATCTGGCTCCATTGGCATACTTCTAACAAGCTCTTCTACCTCATGAAATAACCCTGCTCGACTAAGTAGGTCAACAATGCAAGCATAGTGGTGAAGCTGTGGTTCTATTGAATAAACACGCCTCATCATATCAAAACACCAGCGACCTTTCTCTACCAAGCCAGAATGGGCACAAGCTGACAATAACCCAAGAAACGTGACATGGTTTGGTTTCATTTCCTCGGCTTCCATCTTTCCAAAGGTGTCAAAAGCCTCCTTACTGTAGCCATGAAGGGCGAATGCAGAAATCATGGCAGTCCAAGCCATGGTATCCCTTTTAGGCATTTCCTTAAAAACCTCATATGCCTTCTCCACACTACCACATTTACCGTACATATCAATCAATGCTGTTCCAATCACCACGTCACATTCAACACCGCTTGTCCTCAAATAACCATGTACCCATTTCCCATGATCAATTGCACCAAGATAAGCACAAGCTGAAAGTACACTAGCCATTGTAATTTTATCTGGTTTAACACAATCAGTACTTAAATTCTGCATTTCATGGAACAATTGTAAAGCCTCTTTTGCCCTGCCACCCTGCACAAAACCTGTTATCATCGAATTCCAAGTGATAATATTCCTCTTTTCCATACTTCCAAACAATTCTAATGCCATGTCAAGATTCCCACCTCTCAAGTACCCAATAATCATGGAATTCCAAGAAACAACATCCCTATTCAGCATTTCATCAAACAACTTCCTAGCACTATTCAAATACCCACATTCAGAATAAAAACTTACCAAAGAATTTTGAACGTAAAGGTCACAAAACCATCCAAATTTAATGGCTTTCCCATGAATGCTAGACCCTAGACGGTTTTCGAGCCTCCTAGCGCATTCCTTTATGACAAAAGGAAACGTGAGGCAATCCGGTGAAATGCCGTTAAAAAGCATTTGCTTGAAGAGAAGTAAAGATTGTAAAACGTGGGTATCCTCTGAGTCGCCGATTTTGGTAGCGTATGCTCTAATCATGATGTTATATACGGACAGTGTAGGGTTCTTTATGAATTTAAAAACATGAGTCGCGTAGCAAAGAGAGCCGGAGTCTGAGAGGGCAGAAAAGAAGAGGAGACGAGTAATGAGAAAATCTTGATGGATTTTGGATAGTTTTGGAGAAGTTATGATGTGGGCATGAATTTGTTTGAGCTCTCTAGGAGTCTTGAACTCTTCGATTAAGCGTGAGATGGTGTTTTTCAGCGTTGGACATTTAGGTTCCAGCATGTTTAGTTTAGAGAACGGAGTAGCCAGTTCAGCAATATTTTTGTATCGGCAAAACAACCATTTCTAATCTGTTTGGCAACAGTTTACCCGCTGCTTTTATTTTCAGTACTCGGTTATCAGTCCGCTCAATTTGAAGAGGAAGTACAGCACTAATATCAAGCATTTTGATTGATTTGATACCCACTTAGATCTTACAGCCTAGAGAAGAAAATAATGACGGCAAAAGACAAAAGTACATCAGAAGTAAGACGCTCAAATTCTATTTCGCAGTAGTTGATTCGCTAGAAGAAACATGAATCTAACAAGTCTGAAAGGGATTTAATTGCCATTAAATGGATACACAGTCATTGCACTGCTACTTTTTATTGCGTATCCACAACCCAATGGTACTGCCAATTCCGACGCAAGTAGAGTGAAAATCTCGAATTAAGAACGATATAAATTTGTGCATTTTGATTGGGCTCGCAGACTAAAAGTCCATTCTAAATTTTCAAGCCCACATTAAGTCCATTCTAAATTCCGACGCAAGCAGAGTGAAAATCTCGAATTAAGAAGCTCAAAACTCATAGAGGTTTAAAACTCCCAAGTATATTCTTGTTTTTGTTGTTGGTCCCTTTTATTATATTTATACTTTTACTTTTATTTTTTTTTATTTTATTTTATCTTCATTTTCATTTATATTTTTTACTCTTATTTCATTTCATTTTCTATACGCAAAAATTAAAAAATGTATATAAAAAATGTATCATAATAATAAAACAAAAAAACAAAAATTTAACATTTTTGGGAGTTTCAGAAAACAAATCATCACTAACCTTTATAAAAACTCAGCAGTAAATAATAACAATTAAATGAAAAAATAACATAAAATAGAAATTTTTTTTTGGGTGAAATAAGGTACCGTTAAATAAAATAAAGTTCAGTTCGATGAGATACAACACAAAAGCCTCAAATGAGGATTAATACAAATAGTTCTTGGGAGGGTAATTCCCTGCCTATCAGCTTCCAACTGAGCAAGAACAAAATCGGGTGGAACGGTATATTCCACCATCGATGAAACTCTGTCAGCACCCTTCTTTGCCAGCAGATCAGTGTTTAGCTTCTCTAAACGTGTGGATCAGCTTGACTTCCTCCAACTGACGAGTAACGACCTGCAATCACCAATGATTCCACTATAAGTATGATTATGAGAAACTCCTTTAAGGACATACCTGATAACCAACGATGTATCAGCTTCCACCACCAGCTTCTTGAATCCACGGTTAAGAGCTAATCTAAGTCCATCCCTTAGTGCTCACAGCTCAGCACAGACACTCGTAGAAATTCCAATCCCTCGACATTATCCACACACCCATCTACCATTACTATCCCTAAAATACCTTGAGCACATGCAACCTTGGATTTCCTCTAACAGATCCATCAATGTTAAGCTTAATGAAATCCTCCAAGGGTGGTTGCCATCTAAATCGAGTCGAATTCGAGTTTTGCTCGATTCGAGCTCGAGTAACTTGCGAGCACCAATGTATCATTTATACCCCTAGTGGGAAGGAAGACAAAACCTCCAAAAGATTCACTTAATTATCATATAAAAGAAAAAAAAAACTACAGATTAAAACTAAATAAAATGTTGTAGGCTCATTTTGAACATTTTCTTCATCATGTTCAGGAGTAATTTTGCCTACACAGCCAGCCATTTCCCTTGAGCACCTAATTTATTGGCTGAAGTTGGACGGATACAGGGGGCCTCTTCATTTCTTGCTATTGTAGCGACCTCGACCCCGCCCACCACTTGAACCATTGCTCCTTTTGTCTAAAAATCTCGGCCACCTCTGCCGCCAGAGAACCTACAACCACTGCCATTTCAATCACCAAAACTACCCCGTCCACCAAATCTCCCTCTTGACTGGTCTCTCTCTTGTAAACGTAGCAATTCTTTCTTCAACACCTTTAGGCTAACATCAGCTGCATTTTCAGCAGCTGAAATCAAAAGGCGAAAATAGAATGTTAAACCTAAACCCAAGAATACTAACCACTAATAGTATAATGCTAAGCTAGAACCAAACAAAGAGACCCAACATTCATTAATACCAGCAAAACACCTGGGAACAAGAGAAGAAAACAAAAAAATTATAACTTACTTCCTAGAAAAACACAAACACAAAAAGGGAACTTAGAACAGATCTTGACCAAGCCTCATTAATCGCATCAATTTAAAGGAACATATACACATTTTATACAGTGATATGGTATGACCATATTTAACTAGTTTAACAGCCAATAGAACATGGAGGATAAGGGAGCAACAAAGAAGAAACATATCAAATACAATCGCCTAAATACAATCACAAATTAAACCATGAAGTAGAAAAAAAAAACTAGCAAGAAATGTTTCAACATCTTCTTCTGTAACATCGAAGACTGCCCCCGTACCATCAGCAGTAAGGGTCAGACCTTGAACTGACTGCACCTTTTCTTCGGGCAAGAATCTTTTTAAGACACCAAAAACAAATCTAACATTATTCACCAAAAAAAAAAAAACAAATCTAACATTATTAAGTTATTTTATTATGGCTTTGGGTAGCTTACATATATCTATCATTTCAATTTTCATAAACTTTCTATTTATCGTTACATTAAATATAAAAAAAATAATTAAGCAATGACTATGAAAAGTCGTTGCAAGATATAATGAAATATCGTAACAATTTTTTTTTTGTCGTGGATTTCATAAGAATTTGCAACAATATAAAAAATCGTTACATTAAATATAAAAAAAATTAATTATGCAACGACTATAAAAAGTCGTTGCAGATGTCATTAGATTTTGCAACGATTATCTTAAACGTTGCAAATTTTGGTTGCTAAGGCACATTTCCTTGGTTGCAAATTTTTTAAATGTTATAAAAAAAAAAACATAACAAATTTGCAATGTGGATATTTTGAAGATAATAAAAATAATAAATTTTCAAGTACTATAGAAAAAATTATTAATTTTGTAAGAGATAAAAGTGTTAAAAATCACATTTTTTATGTGAATATAATATAGTTTAAGAGAAAATTGTGTTTAGGATTATCAATGACAATGACACTGACCGTGAGATTTCGTAGCAATTAAATGTTAAGAAAATTTTTAATTTAACAACAACTGTGAAAAGTCATTGCAAATTTGATAAGATTTCAAAACGATTTATTTTTATCGTTATAAATATGATATATATATATACACACACACACACACACACACATACATATCGCAACAATTTTTTTAGTCATCGCATAAAATTTTTTTTAAAACATTTAAGGCAATGATAATGAAATATCATTGCAAGCATAATAAGATATTGTAACAATTTTTTTACTGCATCAGTAGTTAATTTGTTATGAATTTGCAACAATAAAAAATATCGTTGTGTAAAGTAAAAAAAAAATCAAATAAGCATCAACTATGAAAAGCCATTGCAAATATAATTACATTTTGCAACGACATTGTTAGTGGTTGCAAAAATATTTTAAAAAATTTTAAGGCAACGATAATGAAAAGTCGTTACAAATATAATAAGATATAGTAACAATTTTTTTTAATTGTTGTTAATTTGACATGAATTCACAACAATAAAAAATATTGTTGTGTAAAGTATAAAAAAAATTAAATAAGCAATGACTATGAAAAGTCGTTGCAAATATAATTACATTTTGCAACGATATTGTTAGTCGTTGTAAATCATGGTTGCCAAAGACCCATTTTCTAGTAGTGAGATTTGAAATTGTAATATAGAACTAGATTTAAAGAATTTTTAAGTCCTTGAGTTGCATGTGATTATCTATCTCTTTCTTTACATATTCTATATCCATTACAAAGATAATCAAACGAGGAAAGTTTCATGAACTTACGAATTTGTGTAAATAGGTTTTCCAGCTTCAAGAAGTAGTGTAACATGGTTCTCCATAGATGTTAGAAAAGACCTACTCTCTATCCCGAATAACCCTGAAAAATATCATGTAATAATTAGGTTTTTTTCAACCAAAATGGAAAGCAGAATTAAATTATTATTTAGAACAATGCAAACACTAGAAAGTGAGCATTCATAAGATAAAAGGAATCAAAAGGTCCATAATGGGAGAGGAAGAGAACTTACAGCAGCCTTGGCTAGTGCTTTGGCAAGTAGATCTTCTGCTGAGAGACCAGAAGTTTCCAATAGCTATTGGGCAACAGATTTGAAGGCAGGAATTACACTGAATCTCATAGAGATTAAGATAATAGGTTCAAAGCATAAAGAAGAGATCAAACAGCACCATTTGTAAGTATACCAATCAGAAACTTGGGTTGTAATTTTTGCTGCTTCGACACCAGCAGCTTTAGCAAAATCAACAGGCTGAGGAGCAGAAATGTGCTCTAATTTTACACCAGATTCTTGTTCTATCTTAGATATGTTGGATCATTTAGGATCATAAAGCATGACAACAACTTCAGTATTACCTGAAACATTAGTTATTCTCTCAGTATCTTGTCAAATTCTCAATAACCAAAACAAAAGAACTGTTATCATATACCTGCTCTCCCTGTTCATCCAGACCGATGAATATATGCTTCTACATCACGTGGAGGCTCACACTAGAATAGAATTACTGATATATAAACGTAATGGACTCAAAACAACACAAATTTTTGTAAAACATGTGTATCCAAACATACTTGGATAATTAACTGCACATCATTGATATCTAATCCCTTCGTTGCCACATTTGTAACCATTAATGTCATGAACTTGCCTAACCGAAATTCATTAAGGGTGACCTACAAGAACATGACAAAATGAAATAGTAAAATAACATGGTTCACTTTGCTTTAGGTAAAGCGTGAAAAATGCTATGCTCTGCATAACACTCTACCTCATGTTGGGCCTGCTGTATGTCCCCATACAAAGCCTGGGATCTAGGCTAACAGATGATAGTTCTCATCATCAACACCAGCAGACAGTAGAACAACAATAGCAACCAGCAAAGACATGGACTAGCAGTAGCTTAGCAGCAGGAGTATGTAGCAGCAACAGATCAATATGCACTAGTAGCAGCAATGTTATATTAGAACCAGCAGAGGCATGTCCTAGTAGAGGTGGCAAACAGGCTGGTTTGGGCGGGTTCGGTCCGGGTTATATTCGGGTTCGGATTTTTTCGGTTTCGGGTTTTTTTGGTTTTGGGTTTTTTCGGTTTTGGGTTTTTTCGGTTTCGGATTTTTTCGGTTGTGGGTACTTTCGGGTTCGGTTTTAATCGAGTGGGCTTACACAAAAAAAAAAAAGACTTTCAACGACGGAATTTTCCGTCGCTAAAAGTTTGATTCCGTCGCTGAAGCATTTTAGCGACGGAAAATTTTCGTTGGAAAAATCAATGTTGCTGATGCTCATTCCGTCGCTAAAAGTACAATTAGCGACGAAATTTGTTCTTATCATCGACGGAAATTTTCTGTCGCTAAAATGAAAATTTGTCATTAGTAATCCGTAAGTAAAATTATCAGCGACGGAATTTTCCGTCGGTAATTCCGTCGCTAATTTTATTTTTATTTTTATTTTTAAATTTTATTAAAATATTCCGTCGCTAAAAACTTTTACCGACGGAATATTCCATCGCTAATAATAAATTTTTTCCGTCACTGAATGTTATCAGCGACAGAATATTCCGTTGCTAATAATAGAAATTTTCCGTCACTAATGATATTAACAACAGAAAATTCCGTCGCTAATGCTATTATTTCCGTTACTAATTTCTTTGAATTCTGTTGCTAATAATATATTTTTTCATCATCATCTATTATTTGTGCATTTCGCTACCAAAATGTTAAATTCCAAAATTCTTTCCAAAAGTTTTTCGAAATATATTTAAATTTAAGCTTAAAACCCTAAATTCATGACTATAGCAACATTTAAAAGACCTTAATACATAAACATAAAATATCGATAAAATTCATACATAATCATAAAACATGGTTAAAATTCATAAACTCCATAACATCTCTCAACAACCATGAAATTCTTAAAACATAAAAAGAACAAAGTACTTAAATTTCTTACATTAAAACAGAGATTTATAAAGAAGGCCCATCTTCGAGGTTCGGTGTGTGTCTATCATCAGGATTTGAAGGGCCTCCTTTGCTACTCTTCCATGCATTAGTCATCTCAGCCATCCATTGGTGCATTTGCCGTAAATATTTGAGAACTTCATCAAGTTTCTCCTCTATAATGTCACGACCCGAAGGCCGCAACTTTCTCTAGATTCTCATACTTTTCTTAGTCTACAAATTTATGGACTAAATTTTTCTTTTTCATTTTAAGGTTTGTATTCGATGTCAGTGTAGTTACTACTTTAATTTCACTAATTCTCTATACAATACTTTATCACACATCTAAGTTACATCTCAACTTGTTGAACAAAATATGTACTGTGTATTAATTAAAGTCTGTATATGTAAACAAGAGATTTACAAAGAACATATACCTCAAAGGCAATGAAGTGGATTCGTAGGATAATAGCCAGTCCCAAAACCTGTCTAGAGCATCCGGAGGCCTACTCAGAAGCCCTCATGGCTGAGTTTAACTCAATTATCTGAAAAGAGATGAAATTTAGTGGGGTGAGCAAAACCATGGCTCAGTAAGATACTAATATAAATGCAAGAGTAGGATTATATTGTCTTAAATCGCAATGCTTAAAACTTGCAAGTTTGTAATTACAGTTAATCCTTTTTTTCATCGATAACATCTCATTATCTCAATTCTTGTCATTTGTCTATCACTCAGACTTCTAAATAAGTCATCATAATCACTTTTTAGTTTTCTCATCATTATACTATAGTGCATCGCACAACAATATGTCGTGTCCAATTTGAATATCATGTACTATTAGTCCATATTCTCATCAATCTCATAGTACATCCTGTCCAATTGAGATATTGTATCAAGTCACTTTTCATTTCATAATCATACTTCTGTATTCTATAATCTCATATCACTTTTTATATTGTGGATCATGATCACGGTGGTACGAAGTCATAATTCTCTTCGTGTATTTCTATATTCATGTTTCATATCATATCATGACATCATGCAGATGAAATATCGTTACCACCGAGTCATAATACTCCTCATATATTCTTCATGTTTTTGTACCATATAAGGTCATGATATATTTTATGTCAAAAGCATACTATTATGTCATGATTTAGTAGGCAACTTATGTAATTTAACTGTATGAACCGCTATCATTTCAAATCATATTATATATAATTTAGAACACGCTCAACATATGAATTTTCAATTCATTTCATATTTAAGGTTGAAAGCATGCACAATTCTATTTTTATATCATGTCAATTCAAAACATGTTTTTTCACTTTTCATATCATGTGAATTCAAAACATGTTTTTTCGTATCATTTCAAATCAAAACGTACACATTTCTCTTTTCATATCATATCAATTCAAAACATGTCTTTTCATATTATTTCAAATCAAAACGTGCACATTTCTCTTTTCATATCATGTCAATTCAAAACATGTCTTTCATATACTGTAAGTCATATCAGGTTTAGAGTTCATATCAAATCAATCTATACTCTAGACCGCATATCATTTCAAGTTCGACACAAAATCATATATAAATCATATAAGTGTCGAAGTCATATCACATGTACTTTTAAAACATGTTTAAAACATGTACTGTTTCAAAATATATTTCATTTCAAACATGTCTCATGTACTGTATAAATCATGTCAAGTCTAGAGTTCATAAAAATAAAATCATACTCTAGGCTTCATATCATATCGGTTAGAGACTAGGCTAGATCCCTATCACTCTATCAATAAAGACTTAAATCACTTTAGCTAGCAGTGAAAATCATGTCATCGTCCCTTGGAAACCAACTAGGGTGCTATCTATGGCCATGACCTCATCTCTCTTAGTGTGAGAACCGATATTTTTCCTAGCTAAATATGTATTCTTATGTAATTTAGTGATAAGAAGAGATAATGTACTTATGAGATTTCAAGTATAAGATTATAGTAAGTGTTCATAGAAGTCAATTATCCGAGATCAAATGCGAATGATAAAAATGAAAAATATATATATACATATGCGTATACATCTTCGGGAATAACTTGACACATACATGAATATCGTATGTGTATATATAATGTACGTTAAATAAATACGAAAGGAGTTGTGCCTATACACATAAGTATAGATATATGTACATGCAAATAGATGTAAATGCATAAGCATATAAATTAAATACATAAATGTATAAAAGAAAATATACAAGTGTATATTATATAGAATACAATTATATAAATGGAAGAAATATATATATATATATTTTGTAATCCTTAATAAAAGCTATATATATATATATATATATATATATATGAAAAGGTTTGAAATATAATAGTTATATTAAAAGTGTTTATATTATATTATACTATATTATATTACATATTAAAAAAAAAAAGAGTATGCGGGTGGGAAAAATCCCACCCAAAGCCTGAATTTGCTCTGCCATTCGGTAGAGCCCTCAAGTCAAACAGGAACCCTATGCATATTAGAGTCATAAAATAAACAAAAGAAAACCTAAATAAAAACTCAGCCCTTTTCTTCTGTTTTTCTTTCTTCCGTCCCTCTGCACATTTCTAAAGTTTCACTTCATCCCGTCGTGCCTTCCTTCCCTCCTCACGTCGCACCTTGTAGGCTTGAGCAAGAAAGATCACGGGAAGGCTACTGGGAGCTGAACCGAGGGGCTCCACTTGGGACTGGTTCGAACAAAAAAGAGAAGGCTGAACGGAAAGGAGGTTTGACTGATCTTGGTGCTGAAACAGAACACTCAAAGGAGTGGTCTTGGTGATGTTAGCTGAGGTGTTTCTAGCCTTGAGCAAGAGACTGATAAGAGGGCTGAAACGTGGGCATTGTAAGGTTGGAAAACAAGGACTTTTCGTGGCTGGCCTGGGTGCAGAATTGGAACGCCAAGAAGGGGCAGAAACGGGCAACATTGGTGGTGGTTACAGCCCACACTCAAGCGGCTGTTCATGTGGTGTGCTGGAGGTTGCCGTGGGTGGCATTTCCACACCAACTGCCGAAGAAACCAAGGTAAAAGAATAGAAAAGAAATAAAAGGAAAAGAAAAGAAATAGAAGGAAAAGGAAGAGAAATAAAAGAAAAGGAAAAGAAATTCAAGAATTGATGTATATATAAAAAAATGTTTTTATATATGAAAATGAGGAAAATAGATTTAAGAATATCTTTATGCTAGTGTTAAATATATATATATATATATATATATATATATATATATATATATATTGCTTGCTTGGAAACAAGAAATTAGATAAATATATGTAAGCATGGTAAATATATAAATATATATACATATATTAGATTTTTAGAAAGTATATGGTATTAGTGTTATGTATATATATACTACTTTATGACAATACAAGAAACAAGGAGAGAAAGGAAATAGAAGAAAAGAAAAGAAATCAAAGAAAGGAATAGATAGATGTGTGTATATATATATATATATATATATATATATATATGGAACTAGATATATGTATATATATAGAGATTATGTTGGAATTTAATTTTTCATAAATGTACAGAAAGCTTGAGCTAGACTTTATTAAGTCGAAATTTCTTTGTGAATGTGTAGTGCGCCAAGAGGACGACAGACACGATCTAGCTCGACACGGGACAAGATCAAGCTAAGCTCGTACTAGGTAAGACGTTTATATAAGGTAGAAGTAGGATTATCCTGTATAGGATTGAATCTTACTATAGAATGAATTGAATACCTAGAGATTGAATATAACGAAATGAAATGTAGGTATGATATTCGACTTGATAAAGTACCAAGGTGAGAGACATTGATCGGAAGTGAATCGATATGGTATAGGTTCATAGATATTATGAGATGAAATGATAAACATTCATGCAATTCATGAGCATGTCATTTATGATCTTATTTCACTTCCTTGAATTTTATTGCCATCAAGCATGACTTATTACTATACATGAAAAACTGAAATGATTTATTCTTATTATGTTTACAAGAATATTTTGGAGGCTTGAATGGCTTTAAAAAGAATGAAATGATAGTTTTCACATATGTACGTATATACATGTAAATGATCTTTAGAAAAGCATTACGTACATTAAACTATTTTTATACGAAAGATTGAATTGCTTTATGAGACTATAGGCACCCTAAGAGAATTAAATTCAATAAAGCATAGTGGAAGCCGCCTAATTGGAGATTACTCATTAGGCATAGAAGCTTGTCCGACAATAGTCGTGGACAGGTCTCAGTCTTGCCTGATCAGTGGGACTGAGAGATATGAGGTCTATGGCCATAGATAGCGCCCTAGTGGTTTCCAGGGGACGATGATATGATTCTTCACTGCTAGCTACAGTGAACTAAGTCTTTATTGATAGAAAGATAGGGATTTAGCCTAGTCTCAAATGATATGAAATGAAGTTTAGAGTATGGCTTTAAAAATGAAAATGAACTCTAAACTCGATATTGATTTACAGTATATGAAACGCATTTTTATGCTATATGTGATATGAAATATACTTCAAAAGTATATGTGATGTGAAATGTGTTTCAAAAGTATATGTGATATGAAATGTGCTTCAAAAGCATATGTGATATGAAATGTATTTCAAAAGTATATGTGATATGAAATGTGCTTCAAAAGCATATGTGATATGAAATGTATTTCAAAAGTATATGTGATATGAAATATGCTTTAAAAAGTATATTTGACATGAAATGTAAGCGCTTACATATTTCAAGCATGTCTTAAAAGAACACATGAAATGTATTGATACTTCACATGCTTTGAAATTTGTTGGAAAAAGAACATGTAGTATATGTTTTATGATTTTAACTGTTTCATTCATAATTACATATTCAAGATCACATTATGACTTCGAGACTTAGACATCTCATGATATGTTGAAGCATAATAGGATTGAGTTGGAAAATACACGTAAATGCTGCATGATGAATAAGAAAATGATCAATAATGAATTCTCCTCACATGACATCATGCATGGCATATAGAACAGTATAATTCTAACTCTGCACTTATATAAATGACTTACTGAGCCTTGCTCATTAAACGCTATTTAAATCTTTCAGATTGAGCACGGAGTTGGGGAAGTATTTCGGAGATTTCCGAATAGTCCCAGGCCTGAAATATAGTCCCAACTCTCCAAGGAGATTTTTTTGTAAACATTGGGTATACATACTCTTCTTTTATCTCCATTATCAATTCAGACTGTTTTTGATTCAGTACTTAGATGGGATGTAATATAATATAGAGAATAGCATCTAGACTAGCAATGATGAAGTATGAAATGTTGATTTTGCATGAGTATGGATTGTAGATTAAATAGCATGAACAAGTGACTAAGTAGGAAAAATGTGAACCATAAGATGAAATGCTATAATATGGAAATGAACTTGGTCATAGGAATGCTAGAATGTAATTAACTGTCATTCTGGGAAGCATGAGTTGGATTATTACTTGTGATTTTTATGCAGGAAAATAACCTGGGTAAAGTCATAAAAATAGGCGAGGGAGTTAACGTCCCGAAACAAAAATTTACTACATTGCACTTAGACAAAGCAAATATAGGAAATCGAAAAAAAAAATTAGCCCTAAATTCAACGCATCCGTACAAGTAAGAGGCACCGTCGCGGCCTTCGGGTCGTGACAGATTTATTGGTATCAGAGCCAAAATTGTCTAGTGCATGTTAGTGTCGAAGAGTTAGAATAGTTTACATCCCATAGTACTGATATTGCCTGATTTATAGTGCTCAATAGTGCTCAAAAAGTGCAGAAAAACTGTTCTAAATGCATTGTTGTAATATTGAATACAGGAAAAGATATGAGGAGAAGACGAGGACGTGGACGAACCCCACGTGTAAGGCAAGCTCAATCATCTCCACCGTCATCACCTCCAAGTCCGAACACTCGTTCGCACGCTTGGAGCAAACCGTGTCCGGGTTAGTGGCCTTGGTAGAGGCGGCAAAATGCCAGGAGTCGAGATCAACAACAGACTCCACCCGTGCAAGAACCGGCACAGCCTGCTCCACCACCCCCACCACTTAGTCAGCAGTCACCGACCCCTCAATCACAGACTGCACCGCCACCGCCTCCACCTACACAGATAGTAGCGCCCACATCATCAGCTACTAATGTGAGGCAAAATGTGGAGCAGTTTAAGCAATTTCAGAAGATGAACCCTCCAGCGTTTAAGGGGGCAATGGACATTGAAGAAGCCGAGACATGGTTGATGAAGATAGAGAAGGCCTTTGAGATTATGGGATGCAGCTTAGAGGATAGGGTGAACTTAGCTGCTTATATGTTTGAGGGAGAGGCCGAACACTGGTGGAGAGCAGCCAAGATTGTGTTACAGAGCAAGAACTCTACCATTACATGGGAGGCATTTCTCGAGGCCTTTAACGGTCATTATTTTCCCGAGAGTGCCCGTGAGAAGAAACAAGAAGAGTTTCTCAGCTTAGTTCAGGGTTCCATGACAGTGGACCAGTATGTGGCGCGGTTCACTATTTTGTCTCGCTATGAGCCACATATAGTGAATGATGAGGCGAGAAAGGCCAAGAAGTTCATTAATGGGTTGAGGCCAGTGATTCGAGGTAGACTCTCAGCTCTTCGTATCGTGTCCTATGCCGATGCTATCCAGAGGGCTCAGTTTGTGGAGCAAGACTTGGAAAAGACACAGAGCCAGTATGATAGCCGAAACAAAGGAAAGTGTCACAGCCCGTGACCCTATTTTTCACCTTATTCTATACATTTTATATGGTTGGGTTGTCTGCGATACTTTACTTTTACTTTTACATATAAACAATTTCATATTAAATGATAATATGAATTACATCCCCGATTTCTACTTCATAAGAAAGTAGTACTGTCGATAAGTCTAAATACAGAAAATAAATGATCGTACCTCATGTCATAAGTCGAGCTGTCGCATTGTCCCCAAATGCGCAGTCGAAGATCCTTTTACTGCTAGACTCTCGGTCTTCGAAAACCTGAAATGTTAAAATTAAGGGGTGAGCAAACCACGGCTCAGTAAGGGAATTATATGCCTCACTTGATACTCAGCTTCCTATATACTGAAAAACTTTTTCATTTTTTCCTATGGGCTCTAGGCTTGCATGTAGGAAGGATACTACAGTCGGCTAGGGATCCGGATGGAGTAAGTAGGTATTTTGAAATACCTAGCTTGTCCCGGAACCTAGAAGCAACTGTAGAGAATAATTTCCTTTTCATTGGAATTTTAATCCTTTTTACCTTTTTATTCCATAATATTCTCATATTCTTTTCAAAATAATGCTTTTATAAAATAAAGCATTTAAATGAAGTAACTAATATTCATTTTTCTTTGAAAAGAATATTAGTTAAATTCTCATCATTCTCATTTAAAACTCATTTCATGTTTTACTGTACAACAATAATTAGTACAGTACTTTAATAGCAAAATCAGCTATTAAATCCTTTTCGTAAACATATATATCATTTAAATCTAATATTCAATTTAAAAATTAAAATAAGAATATTAGATTTATTTTCCTCCTCTTTCCTTTTTGGAAAACATATTACATATTCATGTCACATATAGTCTAATATTCGATTTAAAAATCATAGTAAGAATATTAGACTTATAAACTCTTTTTCCTTTGAAAACGTATCACATGTTCATATTACATATCATATGAAAATTATCTCGTAGTACTAAAATCAGTACTGAAATAAGCATTATATAAAATGCTGTAAATCACTTTCATTTAACTTATCTCATATCATGTAAAAACATTTACATTTAACATATAACATATCATATAAAACATTTTTCATATATGGAGACTTAGGCACACACGCCCAGCCCGTCCACTGGGTCGTTACTCATATCATGCTATAGACCCCGAAGGTATAAATAATCATGTCAGATCTATGGCCATAGTCTATAATTGTCCTCGGCGGATCACTGATCAGGTCGGCCGGGACTACATATCACATATCACATATCACATGTTACATATCACATATCACATATTACATATCACATGTCGGCATGATAGAGGGCCAACTAGTCTCAAAACCATGTTTTCATCATAAAATAACCTTTATGAAATTTATAAAATATATAATTTCATAATTTAAAATCATAAAGGTTATAAAACCATTTAGTGAATATTTAAGAAATAATTATGAAAATATTCATAAAAATATTCATTTTACTTCTTTTCATTTTTCGTCTCGTATTACGTGTAATTTACATATTAAGAGAATTTTCGCTGATTTTATTATCACCATTCTCGAAGAGGATTTTTGGTGATTTCCTTATCACCATTCTCGAAAACATGAATAATTTAAAATCATTTTCATTTTATTCATGTTTTTATGAAAATATTCATTTTCTCGATTTTCGTGGATGAAAATCATTTCTCGTGATATAAAATCATTTATTATGATTTTCAGTAATTTTCAGGAATTTTTCGATAATTTTTCGGCAGTATAACGGCTGCCGATTGGCTAGCCTCCTGCACGAAAAATACAGTTTAAAATCCAGCCAGTGCATCACCACAAATTTCAACCAATCATTCATCACAATATCTTCATAAAATATTTTCATAAAATATATCATAATTAAAATCATGCAGACTGAATATCCTTACAGTGCTGCACATGCGTCCCTTACCTTTTTCCGGGTAGGCGATCGCCTCGTTCGTCGCGCACGTGTTCACCTCGCCCGATTCCATCATCTTGGTCATCGAAGAAATTTTCTAGAAATTAAATTCTAAATTTTAGGATTTTTCCATAATTATTTAAATAAATAAATTATTTAAATAATTTATCACTTTCCGGGATTTCTTACCGATTCCCGTAATTCCCGGGTTTGCGAATTCTCAAGATTTCCCATAATTTCAAAAATTCTCCTTTTTCTCTCTCTTTCTTCTTTTTCCTCTTTTCTTTCTTTCTCTTTTCTTTTTTTTTCTTTTTCTTTTTCTTTTTCCTTTTTCTTTTCTTTTTCTTTTTTTTTTCTCTTTTCTTTTCCTGGTCTGAACCGATTCGGACCGGTTCTGACCAGTCCAACTCCCTCACCGCCGGCTCTCCTCCGGTGGTCGGTTCTCCGGCGGTTCGGCGGCTCCTCAGCTGGCGAAGATGGCTACGATGCTGGATCCGCCCTCCGTTTCTCCATATCGATGGCAGTGACACCGGATCTGGCGGCAGAAGATCTCGGCTCTTCTCCTTCTCATTTCTCCTTCCTCCGCCGTTTCCTTCACCGCCGGTGGCCCCCCTTCACCTTCTTTGGTCCTCGCCGGTGGCATTAGTGGCAGTGGCGGTGGCCGGATCGGCCGGCACTGCCGATCTCCTCTTCCTTTTTCCTTTCGGTTTTTCGCTTCGCTTCGCACCTTTTCCTTCTCTTTCCGCCTCACGCCGTCCCCGTTTGATTCTCCTCTCGCCGGCGACACCACTATCCCTTCCTTTCTCCCTCGGTTGGCTGGCCAACGGTGGTCGACCGCCCCTTCTCCTGTTTCGACAGAAACGGGATCCCATTTCCCGTTTCTGTTTCCTTTTTTTTTTCCTTTCTTTCTTTTTTTTGGTTATATATATAATTATTTCTTTTATATAATTATATACATATATAATTACAATATTCATATAATTATATTTGTATAATTATATCTATAATTATTATATTAGATATACAAATATATATACATATATATCTCTAGACTTTAACTTTAAAATAATATATATATCGTATATATATTTATTTGTATACATAAATACATATGTATTTATTTTATGATATAAAATAATATATATATCCGTATATCATATGTATATTATATTTCATATATATACATATGTATTTATATAAAAACATATGTAACTATATTTATAATCTAATTTATATGAATATAGTCTTATACATATTTTTATTTCATTTAATTTTGGATCCTAATATCCAATTTATTTCTCCTTTTTCATTTCTTATTTAATTTGGATTTCCATTTATCCAAATTAAATTCCTCAAATTTATCCAAATTAATTTTCTCCACTTCTTCAGTTCATCAATTACGGAAATTCCAACAGTATTCCCCTCTCATAAATAATTTATTTATTTACTTTAATTTTTTTATTTCCTTTTTATCTATTTTCTTTAATACTAATTTCCAAAAATAGAAAATTTGCGGTTATCACATTCTTCCCACCTTAAAAAATTCGGTCCTCCGAATTTAACTTAAATTAAAAGGTGGTATTGTTCCATATATTTATCATTCTTGCCCTTTTGATCATTTTCTATATTATACTGCCAGTATACCTTTAATGTCATAATTACCTTTTTATACCACTATATATCATTTCTCATCATATACTTATACTCCCTTAAATTTCTTATCGATTGGGAGTTATCCATTTCCACTCCTTTTTGTATCACATATGATTCAATTTGTTTCTCTTTCCGTTTTCTCATTTAGTGCCAAGTCGATATAGTTTGGTAATTATCGTATACCGATAAATGAATAGTATGTAATTATCCCAGTAGCTTTCACATCTCATGCATCCGCTTTCTCAACATATCTTCTAGCGTTTCATACTACGCTAAGATATTTACACCATGTACGGAGCGGTGCTGTTTATAAATTTGGAATCTCACAGCCTTTTGCTATTTCCCATAACATATAGCTACTCAGAGATTCCCATCACATATAGAGCTCACTGGAACTTCACATACATTCTCATCATCTCATAATCATATTTCGACTATGGCACTAAAGAATCTAAGAGTTTGATAATGGAGAAGTGATTTCATTAGACTATCAGTCTGTAATCACTTCCATATTATTATATCTCTTTTAGATTCTTCATTATTATCTCCAATATTCTTTTCATATTTATTTCATCAAATGCTGCAGTTCATTTGCAGACTTTACCATTCACCATTTTTTACCATAATTTAATCAGGAGACAATCATTTCCTCTCCATATCGTCTTTCCATGTAGCATTCTCATTACCTCTGTTATTCTTGTGGTATATTCATTATCACTTTAACTTTAGAATATACCTGAAATCGTACTCTTTTGATAATTTAGATTCCATAATGGCATAATCAGATTATAACTTAATCTTTTCATTATTTAATTTCATTATTGAATCTATAATTATCAATTTAATCACCTCATTATCTATACAATTCCACCCTTTTCGAGGTGGTGGTATATATATATATATATATCATTTTCCATTTACATTACTGGCAGTGAAATATAATTCATTTCTTTACTCCTTTGAGTATGATTACTTTTCCTCTATCTTGTTTGGCTCGATCTTACATCTAGCCATAATCATGTGATAACCACAAAAATCACTTTTTGTTTTAACTTCGGGAACTATTTCATATTCATGTTCCCTCATCATCATATACTTATCCTCTTATTACATATTCGTCTTTTTCTTCATCATCATTTCGGTCACTTTTCCTCAGTGGTAAAATATTTTACTATTAAACTCTTTTAACCTTTTGTCCACCGACTTTAACTTCTTTACTTATTAGGCACATCAGTAGAGCAGCTAACCCATAAACTCTCCTATAGACTGACAATAGTATCTAGCTAGACTCAATACATTTCGTATCTCAATCATTATCTTCTCATCATAGACAGATCCACAAAGCTCTGTCACTTGAGATCATATATCTTTGATAGAGATACTGTCTAGCCACATCTCTTATTTGCCATACTCAACGCATAATTCATTGTCTTTGAGAGTCTGTAGGGTCATACCACCATGCTGCTTATTTTCCATTGATATTTTAGACTATATCAATATCTCATCACTTATCCTTATATGGATGCCTCATTTATTAGGCTTATACACCTCATAAGAAATTTCATTAACCTTGTAAACCTTAATATGAACTCGTAAAAATTTTATCGAGTTCTAATAATTATCATCTTATGACCATCAGTCTTCAACTTTTCATCTGATGACGTCTTGTACAGAGATTGATTCTTATAAACTCCTTATACTTCTCTGATTAAATTAAATAAGGCATCAATATCTATACAGATGAATATTTGTTCTTAGTAAGAACTCTATTGCATAATAGGAATTTAATTCATCCTCAAATCATATTCATTGGTATTCCATCAATTATCCTTATATATAAGTGAATTTCATTATTCACAATTTTTTTTCCAGAGTTATTTCTTAAGCTTTTCAGATTCTTCATTGTTCCCCAATCTAAGCTTAGAAATAAATTTTATATTAACAATCGAGTTAATGTTAGCTCGATTTCTCCAATCTATATAGCTCTGGAAATTTATCGGAAATCTCATCCGATACTTCCTTTAATCACACATCTCTTATCATTTTGGACATTTCATCTTTGTGTCCTATAATTTCCACTGTTTATCCTCAAGGCAGAGACTTTTAATATTTAAATCATTTTAACATCTACTCCGCCTTGATTCACTTATTTCCTCATACTTCACAGCATATTGATCATCTTAATGAATATACTATATCAAGTGTCATCATTTGATTAACACCTTTCACAGCTAACCGATTTATTACTACTGTAATCTACTTTTCAATCATTTTCAATTAATAATTCAAATTAGCTATTGTCTTCCTCATCGCTTATCTTTACTTACTGTTCTTATGCATATTCTCCAATTTCATATACTCCATACAGCACATTATCTCGCAAAACATATTTCATAATATTCAGGTTCTATAATTATCTATTTGATACCTCAGAATAGTAGGAATGTATAGAACCAAAATTAATCGTACTGATATAGCTTTCATCATCTATACTGATCTCTTTCTCAATCATCTCCAGTAATCATCTCACTTTTCATCATATCTAATGATCCTGAAATCAACATCCTATCAATACACTTTTAACTCCGGCCCTTAAAAATCAAGAACTGAGTCGCTCATCCTGCGACTTCCCACTATAAATATTTCAAGTCGCATCCATCATCTAAGTGTAAGTGAAATTAGAAATTGGGACCATTATACACATATTATATTCCTTTATACCCTCAATAACTCTATTACCATTAATAGATTCAAGATCAACTTAGTTCATCACTATTCAAACCGAATCCCACATAAGGGCATTTTTGTCATTTCCACATTTATTTCTTTCTCCTCACTATACATTTAAATCAGTGATCTTATTATCTATTTGCTGATAGTACTCCTTTCTCATACCAATATTAGCATTTTAAGATCTTTTTCAATTTTGACAAAGAAGTCCACTAGGATCCATAATTGGATTATTTTGCATGAAATGCAGCCTTACATCATCATTACTCTGTCAAATCAGTCAATTCCAACTTTCGTTGGTCTATTTTGACTCCCGGTAAAATTTTGGGTGTAAGGGTAATTTGGTCATTTTTGGTCAAAAATATTCTCTCTCCTCAAAATACCTTCAATCAGTGATCTTAAGGTCTATTTAATGATGATATTTCATTCCCCTCCTTTATATCATCACTTTCAGGTCTCAGTTCGATCCGGACAGAAAAGTACTGGCGGGGCCTTCACCGAGTCCATTTCTGTTCCTTACCGAACCGACCCTCATTTAGATTATAAGATCACCATTTCAGATAACATTCCTGAGCCGTTTTCCCTTTTTTGACATCCTTAGTTTATAATGCTCACTCCCTTCTAAACACTTAATTCAATTTGCAATCATTTATTTTCTCTATGTATTTAGACTACACAGTACTACAGGGGATGTTAATCTTTTTCGGCACATTTCCTTTTCAAAAGTATCGACAGACATCAGGCCAACCGTGCTCTGATACCATTAAATCTGTCAGAGCCCGTGACCCTATTTTTCACCTTATTCTATACATTTTATATGGTTGGGCTGTCTGGGATACTTTACTTTTACTTTTACATATAAACAATTTCATATTAAATGATAATATGAATTACATCCCCGATTTCTACTTCATAAGAAAGTAGTACTGTCGATAAGTCTAAATACAGAAAATAAATGATCGTACCTCATGTCATAAGTCAAGCTGTCGCATCGTCCCCAAATGCGCAGTCGAAGATCCTTTTACTGCTAGACTCTCGGTCTTCGAAAACCTGAAATGTTAAAATTAAGGGGTGAGCAAACCACGGCTCAGTAAGGGAATTATATGCCTCACTTGATACTTAGCTTCCTATATGCTGAAAAACTTTTTCATTTTTCCTATGGGCTCTAGGCTTGCATGTAGGAAGGATACTACAGTCGGCTAGGGATCCGGATGGAGTAAGGTAGGTATTTTGAAATACCTAGCTTGTCCCGGAACCTAGAAGCAACTGTAGAGAATAATTTCCTTTTCATTTGGAATTTTAATCCTTTTTACCTTTTTATTCCATAATATTCTCATATTCTTTTCAAAATAATGCTTTTATAAAATAAAGCATTTAAATGAAGTAACTAATATTCATATTCTCTTTGAAAAGAATATTAGTTAAATTCTCATCATTCTCATTTAAAACTCATTTCATGTTTTACTGTATAACCATAATTAGTACAGTACTTTAAATAGCAAAATCAGTTATTAAATCCTTTTCGTATAACATATATATCATTTAAATCTAATATTCAATTTAAAAATTAAAATAAGAATATTAGATTTATTTTCCTCCTCTTTCCTTTTTGGAAAACATATTACATATTCATGTCACATATAGTCTAATATTCGATTTAAAAATCATAGTAAGAATATTAGACTTATAAACTCTTTTTCCTTTTGAAAACGTATCACATGTTCATATTACATATCATATGAAAATCATCTCGTAGTACTAAAATCAGTACTGAAATAAGCATTATATAAAATGCTGTAAATCACTTTCATTTAACTTATCTCATATCATGTAAAACATTTACATTTAACATATAACATATCATATAAAACATTTTTCATATATGGAGACTTAGGCACACATGCCCAGCCCGTCCACTGGGTCGTTACTCATATCATGCTATAGACCCCGAAGGGTATAAATAATCATGTCAGATCTATGGCCATAGTCTATAATTGTCCTCGGCGGATCACTGATCAGGTGTCGGCCAGGACTACATATCACATATCACATGTTACATATCACATATCACGTATTACATATCACATGTCGGCATGATAGAGGGCCAACTAGTCTCAAAACCATGTTTTCATCATAAAATAACCTTTATGAAATTTATAAAATATATAATTTCATAATTTAAAATCATAAAGGTTATAAAACCATTTAGTGAATATTTAAGAAATAATTATGAAAATATTCATAAAAATATTCACTTTACTTCTTTTCATTTTTCGTCTCGTATTACGTGTAATTTACATATTAAGAGAATTTTCGGTGATTTTATTATCACCATTCTCGAAGAGGATTTTTGGTGATTTCCTTATCACCATTCTTGAAAACATGAATAATTTAAAATCATTTTCATTTTATTCATGTTTTTATGAAAATATTCATTTTCTCGATTTTCGTGGATGAAAATCATTTCTCGTGACATAAAATCATTTATTATGATTTTCAGTAATTTTCAAGAATTTTTCGATAATTTTTCGGCAGTATAATGGCTGCCGATTGGCTAGCCTCCTGCACGGAAAATACAGTTTAAAATCCAGCCAGTGCATCACCACAAATTTCAACCAATCATTCATCACAATATCTTCATAAAATATTTTCATAAAATATTTCATAATTAAAATCATGCAGACTGAATATCCTTACAGTGCTGCACATGCGTCCCTTACCTTTTTCCGGGTAGGCGATCGCCTCGTTCGTCGCGCCCGTGTTCACCTTGCCCGATTCCATCATCTCGGTCATCGAAGAAATTTTCTAGAAATTAAATTCTAAATTTTAGGATTTTTCCATAATTATTTAAATAAATAAATTATTTAAATAATTTATCACTTTCCGGGATTTCTTACCGATTCCCGTAATTCCCGGGTTTGCGAATTCTCGAGATTTCCCATAATTTCAAAAATTCTCCTTTTTCTCTCTCTTTCTTCTTTTTCCTCTTTTCTTTCTTTCTCTTTTCTTTTCTTTTTCTTTTTCCTTTTTCTTTTCTTTTTCTTTTTTTTTCTCTTTTCTTTTCCTGGTCGAACCTGTTCGGACCGGTTCTGACCAGTCCAGCTCCCTCACCGCCGGCTCTCCTCCGGTGGCCGGTTCTCCGGCGGTTCGGGGACTCCTCAGCTGGCGAAGATGGCTACGATGCTGGATCCGCCCTCCGTTTCTCCAGATCGATGGCAGCGACACCGGATCTGGCGGCAGAAGATCTCGGCTCTTCTCCTTCTCATTTCTCCTTCCTCCGCCATTTCCTTCACCGCCGGTGGCCCCCCTTCACCTTCTTTGGTCCTCGCCGGTGGCGTTGGTGGCGGTGGCGGTGGCCGGATCGGCCGGCACCGCCGATCTCCTCTTCCTTTTTCCTTTCGGTTTTTCGCTTCGCTTCACACCTTTTCCTTCTCTTTCCGCCTCACGCCATCCCCGTTTGCTTCTCCTCTCGCCGGTGACACCGCTCTCCCTTCCATTCTCCCTCGGTTGGCCGGCCAACGATGGTCGGCCGCCCCTCTTCTCCTGTTTCGACAGAAACGGGATCCCATTTCCCGTTTCTGTTTCCTTTTTTTTTTCCTTTCTTTCTTTTTTTTTTTGTTATATATATAATTATTTCTTTTATATAATTATATACATATATAATTACAATATTCATATAATTATATTTGTATAATTATATCTATAATTATTATATTAGATATACATATATATATATATATACATATATATCTCTACACTTTAACTTTAAAATAATATATATATATATATATATATATATATATATATATATATATATATAGTATATATATTTATTTGTATACATAAATACATATGTATTTATTTTATGATATAAAATAATATATATATATCCGTATATCACATGTATATTATATTTCATATATATACATATGTATTTATATAAAAACATATGTAACTATATTTATATAATCTAATTATATGAATATAGTCTTATACATATTTTTCTTTCATTTAATTTTGGATTTCCTAATATCCAATTTATTTCTCCTTTTTCATTTCTTATTTAATTTGGATTTCCATTTATCCAAATTAAATTCCTCAAATTTATCCAAATTAATTTTCTCCACTTCTTCACTTCATCAATTACGGAAATTCCAACAGTATTCCCCTCTCATAAATAATTTATTTATTTACTTTAATTTATTTATTTCCTTTTTATCTATTTTCTTTAATACTAATTTCCAAAAATAGAAAATTTGCGGTTATCACAGAAAGGGTAAGAGGACCGATAGTAGGAGGCCCGAGCAGAATAGAGCCCAGCATAAGAGACCGAAGTATGGAGCGCCTCACACTCAGGCTTCTAAGCCTAAGACAGCTCAGATTTGTCCGAGGTGCGATAGAGATCATGTCACCAAGCCATGTTATATGGACATAGGAGCTTGCTTCAAGTGTGGCAAGATTGGACATCGCTTTAGAGACTGTCCCACACTCAAGGCTCCTGAGAGGCGACCTGAGACAAGGAGCACAGATAAGCAAAAGCCCACGGAAAAGGGCAAGAAACCGGTGGCACAGGGCCGAGTATTTGCTTTGGACCAAGAGACTGCTGATGCCTCCGGATCCGTCATCAAGGGTAAGCTCTTAATTAATAATTTTGAAGCTTTTGTACTTATTGATTCTGGCTCCATGCATTCATTCATATCACCTACATATGCTAGGAAGCTAGAGTTAGAGCTTGAACCCTTAGGCAAATTGTTGAATGTTAGTACACCCTTGAATGAATCTCAAATGACAAACTTAATAAGTAAAGGATGTAAAGTGAAGGTGGGAGATAGACACCTAGTAGCAGATTTGATATTATTAAACATGTATGACTTTGATGTAATACTAGGCATGGATTGGTTAGCTAACCATCATGGTAGTTTAGACTGTCATAGCAAAGTAGTGATCTTCTCCCTACCTGAAAAGTTTGTACTAAACTTTGATAAGATGAAATGAAAAGCCTTTTTCTTTTAAAATTATACTAACATGAAATGAATTTTGTTTTTGAAGGCTATCTCGCTTTTGTCGATGATGCCAATAAGAGCCATCCGGAACTCTCGGACATCTACGTGGTTAAGGACTTTCCTGATGTATTTCCGGATGAGCTACCGGGGCTACCTCCGGAAAGAGAGACGGAGTTCGCTATAGAGCTACTCCCAGGCACTCAACCAATATCGAAGCCTCCGTATCGAATGGCCTTGGTCGAGTTGGAGGAATTGAAGAAGCAGTTGCAAGAGCTGTTGGATAAGGGGTTTGTAAGACCAAGTGTGTCACCTTGTGGGGCTCCGGTATTGTTTGTTAAGAAGAAGGATGGCAGTTTAAGACTGTGTATCGATTATAGGCAGTTGAATCAAGTGACGATTAAGAACAAGTATCCACTGCCAAGGATTGATGATTTATTGGACCAGTTGAAGGGTGCTCAGATATTTTCCAAGATTGATTTGAGATCTGGGTATCATCAGTTGAGGATTAGAGGTGAGGATGTACAAAAAACAGCCTTTAGGACGAGATATGGCCATTATGAGTTTTTGTTCATGCCATTCGGATTGACTAATGCCCCTGCAGCCTTCATGGGTTTGATGAATGAAGTGTTTAAGCCCTTCTTGGACAAATTTGTCATAGTATTCATAGATGATATCTTGGTGTATTCCCGATCTCGAGAGGAGCACGAACACCATCTTCACATTGTTCTTCAGACCCTCCGTGAGAAAGAACTTTATGCGAAGCTCAGCAAATGTGAATTTTGGCTAGAACAGATTAGTTTTCTGGGGCATGTGGTATCGAAGGATGGAGTGGCAGTAGATCCAGCAAAGATAGAGGCTGTAATGAATTGGGAGAGGCCTAAGATGGTGAGCGAGATTCGTAGTTTTTTAGGGCTAGCGGGATATTATCGGAGATTTGTTGAGGGTTTTTCTAAGCTAGCCGGACCTTTGACTCGTCTCACACGCAAGGATGTCAAATTTGAGTGGAATGATGCGTGTGAGCACAGCTTCTTGGAGTTGAAACATCGATTGACTACAGCACCAGTCCTCGCCATTCGTGTGATTCCGGGGGATTTGCTGTATATAGTGACGCTTCACACCAAGGTCTAGGGTGCGTATTGATGCAAAGTGGAAAGGTAGTGGCTTATGGTTCTAGACAGCTAAAGGACCATGAGAGGAATTACCCCACCCATGACCTAGAGCTAGCGGCAGTGGTGTTTGCACTAAAGATATGGCGTCATTATTTGTATGGAGAAAAGTTCCAGATTTACACAGATCACAAGAGTCTGAAGTACCTCTTTTCACAAAAAGAATTGAACATGAGACAGAGAAGGTGGATGGAGTTACTTAAGGACTATGATTGTGAGATTCTCTACCATTAAGGTAAGGCTAATAAGGTGGCTGATGCATTGAGTAGAAAGAGTATGGGCATGGTCAGCTACATGATGGTTAGAGAGTGGGAATTAATAGAGCAATTTTCGGAGATGAATCTGAATCTAGAGCCTACTGGTGAATGTTTGATGGCTAGTTTGAGGATAGAGCCTAGTATCATAGAACATATTAGAAAGGCTCAGAGTGAGGACCCGAAGTTGATTGAAGTTATTGATTTGATACAAAAGGGTCAGGAATCAGTGTATGAGATTAGCAGCGATGGCTTATTAAGGTTCAATGGGAGAATATGTGTTCCAAGCAATGAAACCTTGAAGAGACAGATCATGGATGAGGCACATAGTTCTAAGTACACGATGCACCCAGGTAATACAAAGATGTATCAGAACTTACGCAAAGTGTACTAGTAGTCAGGTATGAAGAAAGACATAGCAAGTTTTGTGTCTAAGTGCCTAGTGTGCCAACAAGTTAAAGTGGAGCATCAGAAGCCGGCAGGGTTGCTCACTCCCTTGTCTGTGCCAACTTGGAAGTGGGAGCACGTGACCATGGATTTCATCATGGGACTTCCTAGGACCAGAAGAAACCATGATGCCATTTGGGTGATTGTCGATCGATTGACTAAGTCGGCACACTTCTTGGCTATGAAAGTCACAGATTCACTCAGTGCCCTTGCAGATTTGTATGTTAGAGAGATTGTGAGATTACATGGAGTCCCTGTGAGTATAGTGTCAGATAGAGACTCTCGGTTTACTTCTCGTTTCTAGGAACATTTCCAGGGCGCTTTGGGAACTAAATTGAGTTTCAGCACCGCTTTCCATCCTCAAACTGATGGACAATCTGAGAGAACAATTCAAACCCTTGAGGATATGTTGAGAGCGTGTGTCATGGATTTTTAGGGCTCATGGGATGATCATTTGGCACTGGCTGAATTTGCATATAACAATAGTTTCCACTCCAGCATTGGGATGGCACCGTATGAGGCGTTGTATGGGCGTAGGTGTAGATCCCCGATAGGCTGGGAAGAAGTGGGTGAAAGGAAGATATTTGCTCCTGAACTTGTAGAAAAGGCTTCAGAAAGTGTTAGATTGATATGTGATCAATTGAAGACAGCACAGAGCAAACAAAAGAGTTATACCGATAATCGTAGGAGACACTTGGAGTTTCAAGTGGGAAATAAGGTGTTTTTTAAGATCTCTCCATCTAAAGGCATAATGAGGTTTGGTAAAAGAGGGAAGTTGAGCCCTCGGTACATTGGTCCGTTTGAGATACTGGATAGAGTGGGTGATGTGGCATATCGATTAGCGCTACCACCAGAGCTAGTAAGTGTGCACAACGTCTTTCACGTATCTATGCTCAGGAAATACCATCCGGATCCCTCACATGTGATTGATTATGAACCTTTGGAGATTAGAGAGGACTTAAGTTATGTTGAGAGACCGCTTTGGATTTTGGATCGAAAGGATAAAGTGCTGCGGTCCAAGACAATTCACTTGGTAAAGGTGCTTTGGCAACATCATTCCTCGGAAGAAGCTACATGGGAATTGGAGAGTCTCATGAAAGAGGAATACCCTCACTTATTCTAGGATAACTTGTAGCAATTTGGAGGACCAAATCCTTAAGGTGAGGAGGATGTGAGAACCGATATTTTTCCTAGCTAAATATGTATTCTTATGTAATTTAGTGATAAGAAGAGATAATGTACTTATGAGATTTCAAGTATAAGATTATAGTAAGTGTTCATAGAAGTCAATTATCCGAGATCAAATGCAAATGATAAAAATGAAAAATATATATATACATATGCGTATACATCTTCGGGAATAACTTGACACATACATGAATATCGTATGTGTATATAAAATGTACGTTAAATAAATACGAAAGGAGTTGTGCCTATACACATAAGTATAGATATATGTACATGCAAATAGATGTAAATGCATAAGCATATAAATTAAATACATAAATGTATAAAAGAAAATATACAAGTGTATATTACATAGAATACAATTATATAAATGGAAGAAATATATATATTTTTGTAATCCTTAATAAAAGCTATATATATATATGAAAAGGTTTGAAATATAATAGTTATATTAAAAGTGTTTATATTATATTATACTATATTATATTACATATTAAAAAAAAAAAAGAAAGAGTATGCGGGTGGGAAAAATCCCACCCAAAGCCTGAATTTGCTCTGCCATTCGGCAGAGCCCTCAAGTCAAACAGGAACCCTATGCATATTAGAGTCATAAAATAAACAAAAGAAAACCTAAATAAAAACTCAGCCCTTTTCTTCTGTTTTTCTTTCTTCCGTCCCTCTGCACATTTCTAAAGTTTCACTTCATCCCGTCGTGCCTTCCTTCCCTCCTCACGTCGCACCTTTTAGGCTTGAGCAAGAAAGATCACGGGAAGGCTACTGGAAGCTGAACCGAGGGGCTCCACTTGGGACTGGTTCGAACAAAAAGGAGAAGGCTGAACGGAAAGGAGGTTTGACTGATCTTGGTGCTGAAACAGAACACTCAAAAGAGTGGTCTTGGTGATGTTTAGCTGGGGTGTTTCTAGCCTTGAGCAAGAGACTGATAAGAGGGCTGAAACGTGGGCATTGTAAGGCTGGAAAACAAGGACTTTTCGTGGCTGGCCTGGGTGCAGAATTGGAACGCCAAGAAGGGGCAGAAACGGGCAGCATTGGTGGTGGTTACAGCCCACACTCAAGCGGCTGTTCATGTGGTGTGCTGGAGGTTGCCGTGGGTGGCATTTCCACACCAACTGCCGAAGAAACCAAGGTAAAATAATAGAAAAGAAATAAAAGGAAAAGAAAAGAAATAGAAGGAAAAGGAAGAGAAATAAAAGAAAAGGAAAAGAAATTCAAGAATTGATGTATATATAAAAAAAGTTTTTATATATGAAAATGAGGAAAATAGATTTAAGAATATCTTTATGCTAGTGTTAAATATATATATATATATATATATATATATTGCTTGCTTGGAAACAGGAAATTAGATAAATATATGTAAGCATGGTAAATATATAAATATATATATACATATATTAGATTTTTAGAAAGTATATGGTATTAGTGTTATGTATATATATACTACTTTATGACAATACAAGAAACAAGGAGAGAAAGGAAATAGAAGAAAAGAAAAGAAATCAAAGAAAGGAATAGATAGATGTATATATATATATATATATATATATATGGAACTAGATATATGTATATATATATAGAGATTATGTTGGAATTTAATTTTTCATAAACGTACAGAAAGCTTGAGCTAGACTTTATGTGAGGCCCGCTTCCCGGACTACCTCACTCATCCATATTGTCCGCTTTGGATTCTAGAGGTGGCCCCCGTCAGTTCGGCCGACGTGGCACTTAGGTCCTCACGGATTTCTTTCGCGTCCGCCGCTACTCGAACCCCTTACTTCCCGCCGCTACTCGAACCCCTTACTTCCCGTAAGTGTCGAGTAACGACTAACCATTGGAGATGTGAAGACCGAGAATTTTTTTAAAATAAATAGTAAATATCCGAAAAAATTTAATTTGGATAAGTTGCAATCCAAATTAAATAAGAGAAGAAATGGAGAAAATAATTTTTGGATATTAGGAATTCAAAAATTTAAAGAAATAAAAATGTGAATAAAAATATAATTATATAAATAGATTATATAATATATTTTTACACGTTTTCTTTTTTAAATAGGTATATATATATATATATGAAATATATATATACTATTTAGATCAAAGTGTATATATATACATATATTTTAAGATAAAGTATGTATATATGTATATATATTAAAATTTAATAGTATATGATATATATATATATAAATCTAATTTTATATATATAATAAATAAATATATAAAAAAAAATATTGTGACGACCAGTATCATATGGGGCCGGTCGCACTCAACCATATTGTCCGCTCTGGATTCTAGAGGTGGCCCCCGTCAGTTCGGCTGACGTGGCACTTAGGTCCTCACGGATTTCTTTCGCGTCCGCCGCTACTCGAACCCTTGACATCCAAGCGATTCGAGTAACGACTAACCATTGGACCTCAAGGGTTCGAGTAGCGGCGGACACGAAAGAAATCCGTGAGGACCTAAGTGCCACGTCAGCCGAACTGGCGGGGGCCACCTCTAGAATCCAAAGCGGACAATACGGTTGAGTGCGACCGGCCCCACATGATACTGGTCGTCACACTTTATTAAGTCGAAATTTCCTTGTGAATGTGTAGTGCGCCAAGAGGACGACAGACACGATCTAGCTCGACACGGGACAAGATCAAGCTAAGCTCGCACTAGATAAGACGTTTATATAAGGTAGAAGTAGGATTGTCCTGTATAGGATTGAATCTTACTATAGAATGAATTGAATACCTAGAGATTGAATATAACGAAATGAAATGTAGGTATGATATTCGACTTGATAAAGTACCAAGGTGAGAGACATTGATCGGAAGTGAATCGATATGGTATAGGTTCATAGATATTATGAGATGAAATGATAAACATTCATGCAATTCATGAGCATGTCATTTATGATCTTATTTCACTTCCTTGAATTTTATTGCCATCAAGCATGACTTATTACTATACATGAAAAACTGAAATGATTTATTCTTATCATGTTTACAAGAATATTTTGGAGGCTTGAATGGCTTTAAAAAGAATGAAATGATAGTTTTCACATATGTACGTATATACATGTAAATGATCTTTAGAAAAGCATTACGTACATTAAACTATTTTTATACGAAAGATTGAATTGCTTTATGAGACTATAGGCACCCTAAGAGAATTAAATTCAATAAAGCATAGTGGAAGCCGCCTAATTGGAGATTACTCATTAGGCATAGAAGCTTGTCCGACAATAGTCGTGGACAGGTCTCAGTCTTGCCTGATCAGTGGGACTGAGAGATATGAGGTCTATGGCCATAGATAGCGCCCTAGTGGTTTCCAGGGGACGATGATATGATTCTTCACTGCTAGCTACAGTGAACTAAGTCTTTATTGATAGAGAGATAGGGATTTAGCCTAGTCTCAAATGATACGAAATGAAGTTTAGAGTATGGCTTTAAAAATGAAAATGAACTCTAAACTCGATATTGATTTACAGTATAAGAAACGCATTTTTATGCTATATGTGATATGAAATATACTTCAAAAGTATATGTGATGTGAAATGTGTTTCAAAAGTATATGTGATATGAAATGTGCTTCAAAAGCATATGTGATATGAAATGTATTTCAAAAGTATATGTGATATGAAATGTGCTTCAAAAGTATATGTGATATGAAATGTGATTCAAAAGCATATGTGATATGAAATGTATTTCAAAAGTATATGTGATATGAAATATGCTTTAAAAAGTATATTTGACATGAAATGTAAACGCTTACATATTTCAAGCATGTCTTAAAAGAACACATGAAATGTATTGATACTTCACATGCTTTGAAATTTGTTGGAAAAAGAACATGTAGTATATGTTTTATGATTTTAACTGTTTCATTCATAATTACATATTCAAGATCACATTATGACTTCGAGACTTAGACATCTCATGATATGTTGAAGCATAATAGGATTGAGTTGGAAAATACATGTAAATGCTGCATGATGAATAAGAAAATGATCAATAATGAATTCTCCTCACATGACATCATGCATGGCATATAGAACAGTATAATTCTAACTCTGCACTTATATAAATGACTTACTGAGCCTTGCTCATTAAACGCTATTTAAATCTTTCAGATTGAGCACGGAGTTGGGGAAGTATTTCGGAGCTTTCCGAATAGTCCCAGGCCGGAAATATAGTCCCAACTCTCTAAGGAGATTTTTTTGTAAACATTGGGTATACATACTCTTCTTTTATCTCCATTATCAATTCAGGCTGTTTTTGATTCAGTACTTAGATGGGATGTAATATAATATAGAGAATAGCATCTAGACTAGCAATGATGAAGTATGAAATGTTGATTTTGCATGAGTATGGATTGTAGATTAAATAGCATGAACAAGTGACTAAGTAGGAAAAATGTGAACCATAAGATGAAATGCTATGATATGGAAATGAACTTGGTCATAGGAATGCTAGAATGTAATTAACTGTCATTCTGGGAAGCATGAGTTGGATTATTACTTGTGATTTTTATGCAGGAAAATAACCTGGGTAAAGTCATAAAAATAGGCGAGGGAGTTAACGTCCCGAAACAAAAATTTACTACATTGCACTTAGACAAAGCAAATATAGGAAATCGAAAAAAAATTAGCCCTAAATTCTACGCATCCGTACAAGTAAGAGGCACCGTCGCGGCCTTCGGGTCGTGACACTTAGCCCTACTGATCAGGCGTGACTGAGACCTGTCCACGACTATTGTCGGACAAGCATCTCTGCCTAATGAGCAAAGCTCCAATTAGGCGGTTTCCACTATGCTTTATCGAATTTAAATTCTTTTAGGGTGCCTACAGTCTCATAAAACATTTAAATCTTTATCTTTTCTTGTCAAAATCATGTAAAGCATATGGTAAAATTCTGTAAGAGGCTTCATATATCTATATATATATATACCATATACTCTCTTTTAAAATTAAACTATACTTTATAGCATTCATATAAATGTTGTTATAACATCTCAAGTTGAAATAAGGCATGCTATAAAATCATTTTAGTATGTAATTTCGGTGATAGTTTCAAATGTCAATATAAGTAATATCTTCATCTAATACAGTGAAGCAATTCATTTAAATTTATCACCATCAACCATTCGATTTAAAAACTCTCTTTCTGTCTAATCCATAAATCAATATTCAAATCATTCCATATTCATTTCATTCGGTATTCAATTTGCTTAGTATTCAATTATTCAGTGATCAAATCACTTGGTATTCAAACCATTCGGTATCCAATAACCTTTCTCAATAGTTATCAACTATAACAGTCCATTTGTACATTTCATTATCGATACTAGGACCACATCATTAGTATCAATCCTCTTAGTATCTATGAGCATTTAAATACCATGTTTCTACCATCAAGATACTGAAATTATGCAATACCAATATCCTCATTCGATATCTATTCCAGAGTCGACATCGAGGATCACATAACTACAAGATCAATAATCACTTATCCAATCCATTTATGGTTCGACCTATTGGCACACATTTAGAATTTTCGACTTGCGGTTTAATTTCATTCACTATCATAAAATCAAATCATAATCCTTAATTCACTTTTCATATGGCCTGTAGAATGTAATATCATGCTAGAATTATCTATAAAGCATCATCAATTCAATTTTTGGATGGCAATTTACCCACTTAAAAGAGTTTGCCAATTTCCACTATTAACAATGTTTCAATCATTTAAGTCGCCTAGCGACTATCCATATTATTGCAAAAATCTCAGTTCACATTTATTTAACATCGATATGTACAAGTACATTTTTATGTAGATGTGTGTTCTATCAAATGTCCATAAGACATTACAATCTACTTTCTTATTATCATTATCTCAATCATACCACTAAGATGGGCCATGCATCATGTACTCCAAATTTCTCCAGGTCACTCAGATGTGAAAGAATATTTTTCGAGACCTATTCCAAGGTTATAATCAAATCTGTATAATCACATGTTTGACATCTATTTATTTGAATCTATCAATTCTATAATCATCACTCGATTGATAATTCCGCAATTCTGTCATTCAACCATCTAAATTACAACTTTGATTTTTATCTTTTAAGTTGTATCATATAATTATCGTCACTTTTATCCGTGATCCGTCAAATAAATAATTCCACCTCAATCTCAACTTGATACCATTTGTGATATTAAAATGACTTGATTTATCGATTCTATAAGGTTTAAACCATATAATTCATCACATTATTGTGTTCAACGATCTATCTTCTCATCGATTTCAATATCAAACTTTTCCGGTAATACCATAAAGTCCTTTAAATGTTTATTTTCAATAATTATTTTCAAGATTCCATTTATGTGAGAAACTTAATCTTTTTCCTCAAACATTTTCCTAAAAATTTTGGCAGCATAACGGCTTAATTTTTACTAAACCTCCTGCAAGGAAAACACAGTTTATAACCACAGTTGTTGATTCTCACAATTTCTTTATCTCTTACTAAGACCCCCACCATCAGTTGTGGGTCTTCTTAGCATTTAACAATCATTTCAATAATCATTCATATCAAAATCAAATTCCAAATTATACAATATAAAGCTACTAATGCTTTGTAAAAGTATCTTACCTATTCGCCAAAGCTTAGCGTGTTTCCGAGCCTAGCTGAACTCCACCACTAGTCTCATTTCCATGCTGCCACAATTTAATACACATATATTCGCTTAGAAAGAGATTTAATAAATTCCATAAATTTAAATGGAACATAATAAAATCTTTCAATTCCTTACTCGTATTCCATATTAAATTTCGGGTAAGGTACTTCCCAAGCTCCTCTTCTTTCCTTCTTCTTCTTCTCTTTCTTCTTCCTTTTTCCTCTTTTTTTTCTTTTCCTTGTTCCCTTTTTTTTTCTCTTTTCTTTTCTTCCTTTCCTTTTCTTTTTTTCTTTCTCTTTTCTTTTCCCCTTTTTCTTTTCTTTTTCCTTTTTTTTTTCTAGCCTGAACCGGTTCAAACCAGTTCAGGCCTGTTCACCTCTGTTTGGTATGTTCAGCCACCGGCGATGTCACGACCCGTGACCACATTTTTACCCTTCTTATACACAACTTAACCGGTTGGGCTGTCTGCGATACTTCACTTGTACTGACTGTTAATAAATTTTACATAATATTGTTTATATTATACACATCCCCTATCGTAACAAATCAGATAAGTACTACTGTTGACGTGTCTAAATACAGAGAATAAATAATCATACCTCAAATAATCAGTCGGTCTGACACATTGTTCTTCGTGTACAGCCAGGATCCACAATCCACTGATTTCACATTCATCAAAACCTGAGATGTTGAAAATTAAGGGGTGAGCAAAACCACGGCTCAGTAAGAGAATTATATGCCTCACTTGATACTCAGCTTCCTATATGCTGAAAATCTTTTTCATTTTTCCTATGGGCTCTAGGCTCGCATGTAGGAAAGATACTACAGTCGGCTAGGGATCCGAATGGAGTAAGGTAGGTATTTTAGAATACCATACTTGTTACGGAACCTAGAAGCAACTGTAGAGAGAAATTTTTCATTTCGTTTTCAATTAATAAATCCTTCTCAATCTTTCATAATCTTTTTCATATTCTTTTCATATATATATGCTTATGCGTAATAGAGTATTTAAATAAAATAATTAATATTCGTATCATACATGCTTGAGTTATTGTAAATTAGCATGTATGGATTATACTAAGGTTTATTACCATTTCGTAAGTGCACACATGTCATAACTTACTCATGCTTACTTTTCATCCTTAGTTACACAAGGCATCGTTCTTATTAAAAGTATAATTATGTGTGGAAATACAAACATTCAAGTAGTACATGTTCAATGGCATATATACACATAACTCAATAATCAAAAGAAACGAACATTCAAGTAGCACATGTTCAAATGACATATATAGACATAACTCGATAATCGAAAGAAACAAACATTCAAGCAGCACATATTCACATGGCATATATAGACATAACTCAATAATCGAAAGAAACAAACATTCAAGTAGCACATGTTCAAATGGCATATATAGACATCATCCAATAACCATATACATCATGTGTCATATACCTAAGATCTATTTAATCCTTCGATTTTTGTCGCATTCACGAATCACAATCACTTATTTATCGTCACAATATCCTACGATTTCTCATGTAACATCGGAACACGTGTAGCACTTAGTTCCCGAAGGACTCTAGAGGTGGCTCCCACGGTTCAATCATCGAGTCTCTGCTCGGTATGGCCTGTACTGAAATATCGGAACACGTGTAGCACTTAGTTCCCGAAGGACTCTAGAGGTGGCTCCCACGGTTCAATCATCGAGTCTCTGCTCGGTATGGCCTGTACTGAAATATCGGAACAAGTGTAGCACTTAGTTCCCGAAGGACTCTAGAGGTGGCTCCCACTGTTCAATCATCGAGTCTCTGCTCGGTATGGCCTGTACTGAAATATCGGAACACGTGTAGCACTTAGTTCCCGAAGGACTCTAGAGGTGGCTCCCACGGTTCAATCATCGAGTCTCTGCTCGGTATGGCCTGTACTGAAATATCGGAACACGTGTAGCACTTAGTTCCCGAAGGACTCTAGAGGTGGCTCCCACGGTTCAATCATCGAGTCTCTGCTCGGTATGGCCTGTTCCGTTTGACATATTCCATGTCATGTAAAATATTTCCCTTTTTAACATGTCACCTATCATTTATGGATTTTAATATAGACGTTAATCTTGTCGTACTATAAACCCTGGAGGGTAAAGGACTAAACCGGTCAAATCTATGACCATAATCTATATTGTCCTCGGTGGATCACGGATCAGGTGTCGACCGGGACTAAACATGTCACATATCATGTATCAGCATGATAAGAATACCAACCAGTCTCAAAACCGTATTTTTCATCGGAAAATACACCTTTATGGAATTTATACAATTATATAATTCCATGATTTAAAACCATAAGGGTTATAATCCTTTAGTGAATATTGATAAAAATATCCATAAAAATATTCACTATGTTTCACTTCATCTTTCGTCTCGTAATTCGTGTAATTTATCTATTTCGAGAATTTTCGGTGATTTCATTATCACCATTCTCGAATACATGAATACTCTAAAGTTCCATCTCATTATATTCATATTTTATGAAATTTAGAAATTTCCTCATGTCTAGCGATTTACTATCGAAATTCGGAAATAAATCATTTAATATGATTTTATAAAGTTTTTCTAAAATTTTCGGCAGCATAACGGCTGCCGATTCACTAACCTCCTGCACGGAAAATACAGTTTAAAATCTTTCAGCCAGTACTTCTTCCCAAATTATTTTCAGCAATTCATGCATCATAATAATTTTCATAAAATAATTGCATAAAATATTTCAAATTAAATTATGCAGACTGAGTATCCTTACAGTGCTGCACATGCATCCCTTACCTTTTTCCGGGTCGGCGAATTCTGCTTATCGATCGCGCCCGCACTCCATTTCTCCCGATTCCTTATCTCGATTGCTGAAAATAATTTCTGAAATTAAAATTCTAATTTTTAGAATTTTTTCATAATTTATTTAATTTTTTTCTGAAATTAAATTCTCGGGAAATTTCTTACCGAATTTGTAAAATCCCGGGTTGTCGAATTTCCGGGAATTTTTCGAATTCCCGAAATTTTCTTTTTTTTTTCTCTTTTTCTTCCTTTTTCTTCCTTTTTCTTTTCTTTCTTTCTTTTCTTTTTTTTTTTTTTCTTTTTCTTTTTCCTTTTTCTTTTCTTTTTCTTTTCTTTTCTCCTTTCTTTGGCCGGACCGGTTCAGACCGGTTTGTGCCTCATCCGGCCGGTTCGGTCGCCGGCGGTCCTCCTTTCCGCCGGTTCACGCCTCCCTCAGCTTGCCGGAGTTGCGGAGACGCCGGATCTGGTCTCCGTTTCTCCCCATTGCCGGCGACGGCGCCGGATCTGGGTCCGTGGGTTTCGGCCTCTTTCTCCCCTGTTTCCTCCTTCCTCCGCCGTTTCCTTCACCGCCGGTGGCCTCTTTCTCCTTCGTTGGTCCTTGCCGATGGCGTTGGTGGCGGTAGCGGTGCCCGGATCGACCGGCACCGCCGATCTTCCTTCTCTTTTTTTCCTTTCGGTTTTTCCCCCCTTCGCTTCGCGTCGTTTTCTTCTCTTTCCGCCTCGGGCCGCCGTCGTTCGCTTCTTCTCTTGCCGGCGACGCCACTCGTTCCTCCTCTCTTCCCTCACTCGGCCGGCGGTGGCAGCTGTTGCTACCGCCGGTCTCTGCTGGAAGGCCCGATCCTTCCTTTCCCTTTTTTTTTTTTGTTTCTTTCTATTTCTATTTTTAGGTTGTTTCTATTTCCCTTTTTAGTAATATAATACATACTATATATTATACACTATCATTTATATTTTATACTTATAATATATATCATATATATATATATATCATACATATATTATTTCATTTTAATGAAATACAATATACAATATATATTATATACATAAATTATATATATTGTATATTACAAAATATATATCTTGTATATATATATATGTATGTATAATTATATACTTTAAAAATAAATAACCTTTACATGTACAAATTATATAGATGGTATAATACAATATTTATACATTTAAACTTTAATATAAAACTACATTTACTTTTCTTCTATATTCATATACTTTTATTTAAAGTAATAATATATATATTATTTCATATATATATATATATCTGTACATATATATTTATAATTATATAAATACATTTTATAATATACACATGTATTTATTTAAGACAAAATAGTATATATTTCATTTTATAATATATACTAATATTCATATACATTCATATGTATTTATATAAAAACATGTGTAAATATATTTATATAATTTAATTATATAAATATATAATATACGCATTTTTATTTATAAATTTTGGATTTCCATTAATCCAATTTAAATTCCTCCTTTCCTTATTTCCATAACTCCGATTTTATTTTTATTTTCATTTAATTTCCTTCACACGAATTTCCTTATTCATCACTTCCTCATTTCTCAGGATTTTCACCAATATCCCGTTTCTTGCAAATTTTATTTATTTCCCCTTATTTAATTTCTCTAATATTTATTTTCAATATTTCTAATTTCCAATAAATGGAAAATTTACGGTCATCACATCCTCCCCACCTTAAGAAATTCGGTCCTCCGAATTTAACTTAAGTCCAAAGGTGGTACATGCCGTATACTTATGGCTTCTGACTTTTAGTTCATCCTCCAAATAATACTGCCAGTACACTCTCAATATCAATAGTACTTTAGATCACTACATGTTGTCTTTCATCATATATGTCTATGTTCATGTAATTTCATTTGCGCAAATCCAGAGTTATTCACTTTACTCTTTTCATATAAGAGCCTATACTCAATCTTTTTCATATTACAGCCGATCTATGCTGTTTATCATCCATTCTTCTCACTTAGTGCCGAGTCGACAAAATATGGTACTATCATGTACTCATATCGATCAATTATATGTAAGTGTTCCAGTAGCTTTCACATCTCATGCACACGCTCTCTCAATATCGTGGAGCGTTTACATCTCACGCTCATATATATAAATATATATCAGTATGGAGCGGTGCTATCAATGCACTTGGGATCTCAAAGCCTTTTGCTATCTCTCATTAGCATATGGCAACACAGAGACTCCCATCACATGTAAGGCTCACTGGAACTGTACATACACATTCACACCGTTTAACACTCATACTTCGACTAAGGCACTAGAGAATCTAGATGTCTGATAATGGAAAATGATTCTATTTAGATCATCAGTCTTTAATCACTTCCATATCATCATTTCTCTTTTGGACTCTTTTATTGTCCACAATATTTATTTTCACACTTATTCCATCAAGGCTACATATCATTGCAAATTTTACTGTTAATCATCTCTTACAGAAATGAATCATGAGACAATCATTTTCTCTCCATGTCTCTTTTCATGTAGTATGGTCATTACATCTCTTACTCTTATGGTATATTCAATATCATTTAAATTTTAGAATATACCTGAGAATATACTCTTTTCATAATTTAGATTCTATGATTGAATCCTCGAATTATCCATTTAAACACCACATTATCTATACAATTCCACCATCTTTATCATTTCGAGGTGGTTATATGTACAAACATTTTACTGGCAGTAAACATATCAATTATCTTACTCCTTGGAGTATCATTACTTTCACTTATCAGTTCTGGCTTTGATTTTTTTTTTTTTACATCTTGCCACAGTTATGTGATAACCAACACCATTCACTTTCAGTCTTAACTGCGGGAACTGTTTCATATTGATGTTCCCTTTTCATCATGTCATTTATTTCTTTATTTCACTTTCATTTTTGTTTTCATATTTTTTTTTTCATTCCTTTTTGTCGGTTTTCTCGATTGGTATGGTACTATACTGCTAAGATCTTTTAAAATCTTGCACACCATCTTTTCTTTACACTTATTCATTTACCGACTTTAATTTCTTTAATTAGATCTCGTCTATAGAGCAGCCAGTCTCATCACTCTTTTATAGGCTGGCAGTAGTATTTAGCTAGACTCATTACTTTCGTATCTCAATCATTATCTTTATATCATAGACAGGTTCACTGTCATCTTGTCGTCTCAAGATCATATATTTCAAGAGGAGATACTGTCTAGCCAAATTTCTTAGTTGTTAATCTTAGCACAATTCCACATCCTTTAAGAGTTTAAGGATCTTATCACAATGCTGCTCATGTTCCATTTATACTTTAGACTCTATCAGTATTTCATCAATTTACTCATGTAAGGATGCCTCATTCTTTAGGCTTATATACTTTACAAGGCAACTCATTACCCTTATAACTTCAATCGGAACTCGTAAAATTCACTTCGAGTTCAAATCATCATCTTATGGACACCAACCTTCAATCTTTTATCTAAGGACGCTTTATACAGCAGCTAGTCTTATTTACTCCTCACGTATCTCTGATCAGATCAATAAAGCGTCTATTTTCACGTAGATTAATACTTGTTCTTCACCAGAACTTCATCAATGATAGAAATTTAATATATCCTTTTTGATTTGTCTACAACTCAACATCATTTGCATTTCTCTCATTTACACCTATACAGATAACTCCTTTATTCTCAAATTTTTTTTTATTTTTTATTATTTTTTTTATTAGTATTTTCGTCATCTAAACCTCTACACGTGAATTTCATTATTCACACATTTTCCAGAGTTGTTTTCTTAAGCTTTTCAGATTCTTTCTATATCTTCCGATATAAGCTTAGAATTTAACTTCATATTTAAAATCAAATCAGTGTTATCTCGATTCCTCTAATTTATATAACTTTGGAAGTTTTATCGGAAATCAAATCTGATACTTTCTTTAATCGTACCTTTCTTATCATCTTGTGACCATCGTTCTTTAACTTTTCATCTGATTATGCCTTTTACAAGGATTGCTCTTATAAGCTTCTTATACATCTCCGATTAAATCATATTTAAGGCATCACTTCCATATAATATTTATTTGTTCTTCATAAGAATTTTAGTGTATAACCAAAAATTTTAATACATCATTTAATTCATCCTCAAATCATATCATTTGTATTTCCTTTCTTTACATCGATACTTGTGAATTTCATTATCCGTAATATTTTCCAAAAATTATTTTCTTAAGCTAGTCGGATTTCTTCTATATTCTTCGATACAAGCTTAAGAATAAATTTCATATCCACGATCGAATCAACATTAACCTGATTTCTCAATCTATGTTACTTTGGAATTTATTGGAATTCTCAACCGACAGTCTCTTTAACCACACTTCTTTTATCATTTTGGACCTTCATCATTGTTTCCCATCATTTCACAGTGTAGTTTCAAGGCAGAGACATTCCATATTAAAATCATTTTGATACATACTCTACCTTGATTTCATTACCTAGTCGTACTTTACAGCGTTACGAATCTCATTCTGGTAAGCTGTATCAATTACAAGGGTTATCAACACACTTTACAGCTACTCGTTTCAATTCAGTTATTCACTTTAAAACCATTTCCATTTACTGAATTCAGGCTTAGTTCCCTCGAGTATATTCTCCACAAGGTTTGAACCTTGGCACCCCTTACGTACCTAGTTCCTTACACTCGTGTTACCGTTGGGATACTTATAAGGGCCTCGCCCGTTCATATCGACCATCGACGAGCATCCCCTAGGTGATCCTTTCGCCTCAGGTTTATCCTTACTAGTGAGTCGGCGATGAGATAGTTCGCCTATATCTCACGACACATGATCCACTACGGGTCGCCCATCATTGGGTCGCCCATCACAGTTCTGTCTCAAGGGTCCTGAAGAACTTAGGTTAGCGGTCATCTTCTTTTTATCACTTGACTGTTCTTATAATTATCCTCTAATTCACAGTACTCCAAACAGTACCTCATTCTGTAGCACATATTCCAAGATACGTCGGTTCTATGTACGATTATCTGTTTGATACCTCAAAGAAATGAAAACGTACAGAACCATAAGTAATCACACCAATATGTATTTCATTATCTGTACTTTTCACCTCATCAGTCAATTCTTGTAATCATTTCACTTTTCACAGTATTTAACGATCCCGTTCAATACACTCTTAATTTTCGACCCTTTCAGTCAATAACCGGGCCAAACATTTGATGACATTCCACTACACTCTTTGGATCGCATCATATAAGGCCCCGGCTCGTTCACCGTCCGCCTATACACGTTTTATTGTGATGCCTCGGATTTGCCGGTCTTAAGCCGGAGGGGCCCGAGCCGCACCACTCATCCGTGCTGTCCGCTCTGAGCTCTAGAGGTGGCCCCCGTCACACAGACGTGGCACTTAGTCCCTCACGGATTGTTTTATTGTGAAGCCCAGGATTTACCACTATGGCCCAAAGTCCACTCGTGGGGGGAGCCCTGGCCGCCTCACTCAACCATACTGTTATCCCCTATGGCCCACAGTCCACTCGGGGTTTTTCTTTCGCGTCCATAATCTAAGTGTTAGTGGAATCAGTAATAGGGATCGTTAGATTCATATGACATCTTCTATGCCATTAATAATTTCCATTACTATCAATGGATTCCAATTCAGCTCGGTTTTAACACTATTCCGCACATCGCCCAATATAGGGGCATTTTCGTCATTTCGACATTTATTTCTTTCTCCTCAATATACATTCAAATCAATGAACTGATCATCTATGTGTTGATAGTATCCTTTCTGATACTTATAACAGCAAGTTAGATCTCATTCGATTTTCGACAGAGAAGTTCACTAAAATTCACAATGGGATTAATTTACTTGTAATTCAGCTTTATATCATTAATTTCTCTGTCAAATCGATCAATTCCAAGTTCTGGTGATCTATTTTGACTCCCAGTAAAATTTTGGGGGTAGGGGTATTTTGGTCATTTTTAGCTAAAAATTTTCTCTCTCTTCAAATTACCCTCAATCGGTGATCTTAAAGTCTATTTAATGATGATATTTTATTCCCCTATTTTATACCATCACTTTCAGGTCTCAGTTCGGTTCGGACAGAAAAGTACTTGTGGGGCCCTCACCGAGTCCATTTCTGTTCCTTACCGAACAGGCCTTCATATAGATTAGAAGAATCACCAATTTTTTCGGTAATTTTTGAGCCTATTTTCTTCTTTATCATTCTCAATTTATACTTTCTCACTCCCTTTAAATCATTTTACTCCAGTACAATCATTTATTTTCTCTATGTATTCAGACGACACAGTACTACCGGGATGTTTAAAACTCTTTTCCATCCAAAAGTATCCACAGACATCAGGCCAACCATTGCTCTGATACCACTAAATCTGTCACGACCCGTGACCACATTTTTACCCTTCTTATACACAACTTAACCGGTTGGGCTGTCTGCGATACTTCACTTGTACTGACTGTTAATAAATTTTACATAATATTGTTTATATTATACACATCCCCTATCGTAACAAATCAGATAAGTAGTACTGTTGACGTGTCTAAATACAGAGAATAAATAATCATACCTCAAATAATCAGTCGGTCTGACACATTGTTCTTCGTGTACAGCCAGGATCCACAATCCACTGATTTCACATTCATCAAAACCTGAGATGTTGAAAATTAAGGGGTGAGCAAAACCACGGCTCAGTAAGAGAATTATATGCCTCACTTGATACTCAGCTTCCTATATGCTGAAAATCTTTTTCATTTTTCCTATGGGCTCTAGGCTCGCATGTAGGAAAGATACTACAGTCGGCTAGGGATCCGAATGGAGTAAGGTAGGTATTTTAGAATACCATACTTGTTACGGAACCTAGAAGCAACTGTAGAGAGAAATTTTTCATTTCGTTTTCAATTAATAAATCCTTCTCAATCTTTCATAATCTTTTTCATATTCTTTTCATATATATATGCTTATGCGTAATAGAGTATTTAAATAAAATAATTAATATTCGTATCATACATGCTTGAGTTATTGTAAATTAGCATGTATGGATTATACTAAGGTTTATTACCATTTCGTAAGTGCACACATGTCATAACTTACTCATGCTTACTTTTCATCCTTAGTTACACAAGGCATCGTTCTTATTAAAAGTATAATTATGTGTGGAAATACAAACATTCAAGTAGTACATGTTCAATGGCATATATACACATAACTCAATAATCAAAAGAAACGAACATTCAAGTAGCACATGTTCAAATGACATATATAGACATAACTCGATAATCGAAAGAAACAAACATTCAAGCAGCACATATTCACATGGCATATATAGACATAACTCAATAATCGAAAGAAACAAACATTCAAGTAGCACATGTTCAAATGGCATATATAGACATCATCCAATAACCATATACATCATGTGTCATATACCTAAGATCTATTTAATCCTTCGATTTTTGTCGCATTCACGAATCACAATCACTTATTTATCGTCACAATATCCTACGATTTCTCATGTAACATCGGAACACGTGTAGCACTTAGTTCCCGAAGGACTCTAGAGGTGGCTCCCACGGTTCAATCATCGAGTCTCTGCTCGGTATGGCCTGTACTGAAATATCGGAACACGTGTAGCACTTAGTTCCCGAAGGACTCTAGAGGTGGCTCCCACGGTTCAATCATCAAGTCTCTGCTCGGTATGGCCTGTACTGAAATATCGGAACAAGTGTAGCACTTAGTTCCCGAAGGACTCTAGAGGTGGCTCCCACTGTTCAATCATCGAGTCTCTGCTCGGTATGGCCTGTACTGAAATATCGGAACACGTGTAGCACTTAGTTCCCGAAGGACTCTAGAGGTGGCTCCCACTGTTCAATCATCGAGTCTCTGCTCGGTATGGCCTGTACTGAAATATCGGAACACGTGTAGCACTTAGTTCCCGAAGGACTCTAGAGGTGGCTCCCACGGTTCAATCATCGAGTCTCTGCTCGGTATGGCCTGTACTGAAATATCGGAACACGTGTAGCACTTAGTTCCCGAAGGACTCTAGAGGTGGCTCCCACGGTTCAATCATCGAGTCTCTGCTCGGTATGGCCTGTTCCGTTTGACATATTCCATGTCATGTAAAATATTTCCCTTTTTAACATGTCACCTATCATTTATGGATTTTAATATAGACGTTAATCTTGTCGTACTATAAACCCTGGAGGGTAAAGGACTAAACCGGTCAAATCTATGACCATAATCTATATTGTCCTCGGTGGATCACGGATCAGGTGTCGACCGGGACTAAACATGTCACATATCATGTATCAGCATGATAAGAATACCAACCAGTCTCAAAACCGTATTTTTCATCGGAAAATACACCTTTATGGAATTTATACAATTATATAATTCCATGATTTAAAACCATAAGGGTTATAATCCTTTAGTGAATATTGATAAAAATATCCATAAAAATATTCACTATGTTTCACTTCATCTTTCGTCTCGTAATTCGTGTAATTTATCTATTTCGAGAATTTTCGGTGATTTCATTATCACCATTCTCGAATACATGAATACTCTAAAGTTCCATCTCATTATATTCATATTTTATGAAATTTAGAAATTTCCTCATGTCTAGCGATTTACTATCGAAATTCGGAAATAAATCATTTAATATGATTTTATAAAGTTTTTCTAAAATTTTCGGCAGCATAACGGCTGCCGATTCACTAACCTCCTGCACGGAAAATACAGTTTAAAATCTTTCAGCCAGTACTTCTTCCCAAATTATTTTCAGCAATTCATGCATCATAATAATTTTCATAAAATAATTGCATAAAATATTTCAAATTAAATTATGCAGACTGAGTATCCTTACAGTGCTGCACATGCATCCCTTACCTTTTTCTGGGTCGGCGAATTCTGCTTATCGATCGCGCCCGCACTCCATTTCTCCCGATTCCTTATCTCGATTGCTGAAAATAATTTCTGAAATTAAAATTCTAATTTTTAGAATTTTTTCATAATTTATTTAATTTTTTTCTGAAATTAAATTCTCGGGAAATTTCTTACCGAATTTGTAAAATCCCGGGTTGTCGAATTTCCGGGAATTTTTCGAATTCCCGAAATTTTCTTTTTTTTTTTCTCTTTTTCTTCCTTTTTCTTCCTTTTTCTTTTCTTTCTTTCTTTTCTTTTTTTTTCTTTTTCTTTTTCCTTTTTCTTTTCTTTTTCTTTTCTTTTCTCCTTTCTTTGGCCGGACCGGTTCAGACCGGTTTGTGCCTCATCCCGCCGGTTCGGCCGGTTCGGTCGCTGGCGGTCCTCCTTTCCGCCGGTTCACGCCTCCCTCAGCTTGCCGGAGTTGTGGAGACGCCGGATCTGGTCTCCGTTTCTCCCCATTGCCGGCGACGGCGCCGGATCTGGGTCCGTGGGTTTCGGCCTCTTTCTCCCCTGTTTCCTCCTTCCTCCGCCGTTTCCTTCACCGCCGGTGGCCTCTTTCTCCTTCGTTGGTCCTTGCCGATGGCGTTGGTGGCGGTAGCGGTGCCCGGATCGACCGGCACCGCCGATCTTCCTTCTCTTTTTTCCTTTCGGTTTTTCCCCCCTTCGCTTCGCGTCGTTTTCTTCTCTTTCCGCCTCGGGCCGCCGTCGTTCGCTTCTTCTCTTGCCGGCGACGCCACTCGTTCCTCCTCTCTTCCCTCACTCGGCCGGCGGTGGCAGCTGTTGCTACCGCCGGTCTCTGCTGGAAGGCCCGATCCTTCCTTTCCCCTTTTTTTTTTTGTTTCTTTCTATTTCTATTTTTAGGTTGTTTCTATTTCCCTTTTTAGTAATATAATACATACTATATATTATACACTATCATTTATATTTTATACTTATAATATATATCATATATATATATCATACATATATTATTTCATTTTAATGAAATACAATATACAATATATATTATATACATAAATTATATATATTGTATATTACAAAATATATATCTTGTATATATATATGTATGTATAATTATATACTTTAAAAATAAATAACCTTTACATGTACAAATTATATAGATGGTATAATACAATATTTATACATTTAAACTTTAATATAAAACTACATTTACTTTTCTTCTATATTCATATACTTTTATTTAAAGTAATAATATATATATTTCATATATATATATATCTGTACATATATATTTATAATTATATAAATACATTTTATAATATACACATGTATTTATTTAAGACAAAATAGTATATATTTCATTTTATAATATATACTAATATTCATATACATACATATGTATTTATATAAAAACATGTGTAAATATATTTATATAATTTAATTATATAAATATATAATATACGCATTTTTATTTATAAATTTTGGATTTCCATTAATCCAATTTAAATTCCTCCTTTCCTTATTTCCATAACTCCGATTTTATTTTTATTTTCATTTAATTTCCTTCACACGAATTTCCTTATTCATCACTTCCTCATTTCTCAGGATTTTCACCAATATCCCGTTTCTTGCAAATTTTATTTATTTCCCCTTATTTAATTTCTCTAATATTTATTTTCAATATTTCTAATTTCCAATAAATGGAAAATTTACGGTCATCACAGGCGACCACCCATTCCGGCGATTCGGCCACCCTATCGCATCCCGCGGTTGCCATGAAGCTGGATCTGCCCTCTTTTTCCCCCCATCGTCGGCGATTGCGCCGGATCTGGGAATGGGGGCTCGGCTTCTTTTCTTCCCTTTTTCTCCCTCTTTTCCGCCTTCTCTTCCACCGCCGGTGGCTCCTCTCCCTTTGGTTTGCCTTCGCCGGCGTCGTGGTGGCAGTGGAGGTGACTGGATCGGTCGGCACCACCGTTCCTCTTTTCTCTTTTTCCTTTCTCCGCTTCGAGTTTCCTCTCGATTTCCGGCGTTTCGCTTCTTCTTTCCGTCGCTGGCCACAGTCGTTTGCTTCTCCTCTCGCCGGCGACGCTGCTCTCTCTGCCCCTTTCTCCTTCGGTCGGCCGGCATTGGCCAACTTCTCTTTGGTTTCCTCTCTTCTGTTTGTAACAGAGGAGAGGAAAAACTAGGAATTGGGTTATCCCGATTCCCGTATTTTCCTCTCTTTTTTTATTTCTATATATTTACAATTTAATATATATATAAATATTTATTTCATATAAATCATTTATATATATACTTTAATTTAAAATTACTATATATATATTATATTTATATATATAAATACATATTTCATATAAATCATTTATATATATATACACTTTATTTTAAAATACTATACATATATATTTTATACATATATCATATATACATAAATGTATAATAAAATACGTATGTATTCATTCTATGATATAAAATAATATTTCAACATATGATATGTACATATATTTCATAGATGAATGTATATATTTATGGAAATATATATATATTATATATATATATAATAACCTTATATAAATATATAAAATTACATATTTTTATTTCTTATTAAATTTGGATTTCTTTATATCCAAATTTATTTTTCCTTTTCATTTCTTATTTAATTTGGATTTCCATTTATCCAAATTAAATTTTTTTCCAGATATTTACTATTTATTTTCGAAAATTCATGGTCTTCACATATAATATCGATTCGCTCATCCTGGCTTACTGTTGATTGAGAAACCGAGAATATTGGACTTGCTGAGGAGGCATATCACTCAAGTATATCTCTGTTTTGTGAACTACTTCCAAGGCCGTACACATGTGTGCGGGTTGTTTCCATTCCTCAAATACAGTCACACCAAGCAACAGGATCAAAGTGTGGTTGACTGCTAATATCCGCACCATACTTCTCAACCAATGAAGCATTATATTTTTCCTATAATAAAAAAATTTATTATTATATATATACTTAAAAAGTAATTAAATAATAATTGACATACATAAAAAGAAATAATTTTAAATTTACGTACACTGACAACTTTCGACTTATTGTCCACATATTCACCTTGGCAGGCATTTTTTTGTGAGTTCGATCAAAAACCTCCTTATATGTAGGTGTTCGATTATATTGATTCTTCTTCACAAGTAAAACAAAAAAAATTGAAGTTAGCTGTAAACAATATATATTTTAACTAGAATATCATACATATGATTTAAAAAGTTACATACCAGTCTATGTGCATGCACAAGAAAAGAAATCGATCCACCTGTATGCTTGGTAAAAATTAAATATTATTTTCTTTTAATAGAAAATAAAAAAAATAACGATTACAATACATACAACTTTCGTTACAATACATATTAAAACTATTAATACAACAATATATACATTTATGCAAAGAAAAAAATAATATATATATATATATATATATATATATATATATATAATATATATAACAATGTGTATATCTCACATTAATCCCAAAATTAATAATACTAATTCAATCAATTTATTAATATCATATAATTAGATACACTGAAACAACAATAAATTTTCATAATTAATAATATTATGACCAAATTAAATTTGCATAAATAAATTTATATATTTAAAATCTAACAAAAATAACTTTAAACATTAATACAAATTTTCTACTAATATTATTATAAATACAAATAAATATATACTATTAAATGTGTGTGTGTGTGTGTGTGTGTGTGTATATATCAACAACATTAAAAGCAATAGTAACTAATTAAACAAATAAATAACAACAAAGTATATATATACACAAATAAATAAATACAAATATATGCAAAAAAATAAATATATATAGATAACTAACTTTGACATATACAAATAAATATATACAAATAAATAAATATATACACACAATAAATTAAAAATATATACAAATAACTAAATATATTAAAACTATTAATACAACAATATATACATTTATTTCAAAGAAAGAAATATATATATATATATAAATATATATATATATATATATATATATATATATATAAAACAATGTGTATATCTCACATTAAAATAAATTAATAATACTTTTTGAACAAAAAAAATTAATAACACTAATTCAATCAATCTATTAATATCATATAATTAGATACGCTAAAACAAAAATAAATTTTCATAATTAAAAATATTATAACCAAATTATAATTAAAAAAATAAATATATATATTTAAAAGCTAACAAAAATAAATATAAACATTTAAATACAAATATACTAATAATATTCTTATATATACAAATAAATATATACTATTAAATTTGTGTGTGTGTGTGTGTGTGTGTGTGTGTGTGTGTATCAACAATATTAAAATCATTAGCAACTAATTAAATAAATAAACAACAACAAAGTATATATATACACAAATAAATAAATACAAATATATACAAATAAATAAATATATACACACAAAAAATTAAACATATATATATATAACTAAATAATATATACAAATAAATAATAATATATAAACAAATAAATAACAAACTAACAATATCTAAAAAGAGAATAAACACGAAAATAAAACAAAGTAACAATATAAACAAATAAATATATATTTTAAATGTAAAAGAAAAAAATATAATACCACTGTATGACCGGCGGTGAGGGGCGGGCAACTGGCAGGCGACTGCGGCTGGTGGGGGACTGGGGCAACAGCGGTGGAGCCGATAGGGGCAGTGGCAGTGGGGGACTGTTTTGCTTCTTTTTTTTTTTTTACACAGTAGGAGGGACTGGTTGCAAGGAGAGGAGGTAGGGTGACCGGCGGGGGGTAGAGGGGTAAGGGACCGGCGGAGGGTGGAGGGGCAAGGGACCAGCGGCGCACAGGGGAGAGGAAGGAGAAAAAAAGAAGGGGAGGAGAAAAAATGGGTTTCACGGGTGGGAAGGAGAGAAAAAAAGGAGGGAATCACGAATTTTGAGGAATTAGCGACGGAGTTTTCGTCGGTTTAACGACGGAAAAATTCCGTCGCTAAATAGATCTAACACACTACACGAGGTTTTAGTGACGGAAAAAATCACATGAAAATTCCGTCGCAAATTTCATAAAAGTTTTACTATAAAAATAAAAAATAAAAATAACTATTTTGCGACGGAATTTTTTTCATCGCTAATTCCGTCACTAAAGCTCATTAGCGATGGAAAAATTACGTCGCTAATTCTATAAAATTATTTGACGTAGAAAATAAAAAATATGTACAAAAATTAGCGACGGAATCTCATTAGCGACGGAAAAAATTCCGTCGCTAATTTCATAAACGTATTTGACGTAGAAAATAAAAAACATTTATGAAATTAGCAACAGAATTTTTTCCGTCGCTAATGAGCTTTAGCGACGGAAAAAATTCCGTTGCTAATTTCATAAATGTTTTTGACATAGAAAATAAAAAATCTGTATAAAAATTAGCGACGAAATTTTTCAATCGCTAAATCTCATTAGCGACGAAAAAATTCCGTCGCTAATTTCATGAAAGGTTTAACACAATTCACAGGAAAATATGTTTACATATTTAGCGACGGAATATTTCCGTCGCTTATTCCGTCGCTAATGAGCTTTAGCGACAGAATTGGCGACAGAAATATTCCGTCGCTAATTTCCAATATGAAATTAGAAACTATTTACGGGTTTTTTTTTGCGACGGAAATAATTTTGTCGCTAAAGCTCATTAGCGACGGAAATACTCCGTCGGTAATATTTTGGCGCTATTGTACAGTAGCTCCCGCCATAATTAGTGACGGAATTAGTAACAAAAAATATTCCGTCGCTAATTACCGACAGATTTTCGTCGCTAATCCGTCGCTAATTTCAGCATAAATTCCGTCGCTAATCCCATTTTTCAACGATTGAAAAATTTCGTAGCTAAATTTCCGTCGTTGAAAGTTAATTTTCTTGTAGTGTTAGTCAAATTATTTTAAAATTTTATAAATTATAAATATTTTATAATTTTGAATGTAATAATTAATTTAATTTTATATAGTTAAATAATAATATAATAGAAATGCTAAATTAAAGTTAAAATTTAATAAATATTTATATAAATATAAATTTTTACATTTTAATGTTTTTATTACTTGATAATTATTATTTATTTTTTTAATTTTCTATGATATTCACATTTGTTATACAACATATAATTATATATTAATAATTATATAAAAATTTATTTTTTAAGTAAGTCAAATATATATAGTAAAACTAAAAAAAAAAGTGAAAATCTAAAAGTATTAGCTATACAAATAAATAACTAACAAATTATAAATAAATCACACTAAACAATTAAATATTTATATAAATGGCTTTATACTCTTAACAATAACTTATTGGGTTATTGTGTTTTTTTGGGGTCAATATTGGGCCATTGAAATTTAGACACTCTTAGTTCAATAAATATTTTTTTTTTACTTTGTTTAACTAGCTTTTTTAATAATTATATTATTTTTTTAATAAAATTTTAAATTTTTAAGAATTTTTTTACATTTATTTTGTCTTTTAAATACCAACATAATTAGTAATTAAATTAAATTTAACCGCATAACTAGTTAACTAATTGTTCAATTATAATATTGAATAAAATTATAGTATACATTAAAAAATACTTAATATTATGAACAATTGGTCAATTAATTATCTCAATTTTATATTTATTTTGTCTTTGGTTTGTACATAAATCATAATATAACATTATTATATTAAATATAATCATACTCAAACATATTACTTAATCAAATATCTCATTAAAAATTTAGAACATTAAATTAAACAAGTTATATACACCAATTGACATTATATTATGAATAATAGCATTTGATATAATCATATATAGGGATGTAAATGGATAATATATAATCGGATACCCGACACTACCCGACCTTATAATCAGGTAATTATAGGGTTCAAGTAATGTTCTTATTACCCGTATCGGATTTGAATAGGGTTTGAGTAGTACCCTTAGGGTACCCTATATCGAATTAACTTTTATTCGGGTAGTATTTGGTACTCGAACCCGTTTATCAATTATACGAAAGTAATCAAAATTATATGCTTGTACAAAGATTTGAATTATGGCCGCTTACACTTATTATTACATGTTTAACCACGTGAGCTAGATTGGGATTTTGTTATACTTGCTGTAAATTTTATTTTTATTTTAACACAACTTGCAATTAAAAATTTAATGAAACATTGTTGGCCAAAAAAATAGTTTACTGAATAATAATAATAATAATAATAATAATAATAATAATAATAATAATAATAATAATAATAATAATAATAATTTATTTTTAAGATAATAAGATTTTAAAATTTTAGACATAAAGTACTAAAATTAAATTAATAGAAATTTCATAATATGTTAAGATACAATTCTTAAGATATTGATAATTTAACATATATGACATTTTATTATAATATAAATCTTAATATATATATATATATATATATATATATATTATATTATGTTTATTATTTTATTTGTAACTCATTATAATAAATTAAAAAAAAAACTTTTTTGACTAAAAAAGTAGTTGAGAAGGTCAATATCTATTTAATCATCCAATATTATGCTTATTAATTGATCAAGTTAAACTAAATTACATGAATACATTATAAGAGATTAAATGTTTGAAATTAAAAACAAGAGTATATTCTAAAAGCATGATAAGAAATTGGAATGAAAAATGTCTGAAATTAAAACTTTAATATACTATGAGAGATTGTTTAATTTATTCTATATTGCATAGTAAGAGATTATTATAATGTAACATACAAATCATTATGATAAGATAAACATATTAATAATTTATTTTATATACTTATTGTAAATCTCTTATGAGAGATTAATTAAGAGATTATATAATTGATTATATATCACATGATAATATATTATTTTTAAAGTTATAATAATATACAAATTATTATGATAAAGCGTTATTTGCCACAGCTTCCTTTTTTTTTTCCGCTTTTCTCCGCATTCTTTCGCTTTCTCCCGCCTTTTATTTTTTTGATTAGTTTTCTCCCGCCCTTTTCAATTCACTCTCAAATCTCTCATTTCCTTTTGTTTCTATTCAACTTAAATCTTTTATTTATTTTAATTTCCATTTTTTTTCACACCTGCTTAGCAGCAGACGTGTGGCGTGGATGAGTGGGTTTTCATCCACTAACCCACTCACCGGCAAGCTTCCTTAAGAAGCTTGTCTTGCTTTTCATTTTTTTTTTATGCATTAAATCTTATATATTATAATATCTTACAATTATAATATTATATCTCTATATTATATAATATATACAATATAATACTCTATATAATATTATATCATTTCTTTTATTATAATATGTATTTTTTATAGTACAATATTATCTTTTATATTACATTATATTATAATTTTTTTATATTATAATCTAATTAATTATATTATATATATACACACTATAATATATATTATAGTACATTATTTCTTTTATGACACACATATTTCTTTATTAATATTTCTTTAAGAACCCTTGTATATTTAATACAATAAGATTCTTAGTGTTTTAATCCATCAATTGAATAAATTACTCTCATGTAATTTATTAAGATGTTTTAATCCACCATTTTAAGTCCTTAGTTTCCTCCATTCCTCATAATTCTTATAAACTTGAAATCGAAAAATTATTATATTGTTTGTACATAATTCATCACTTCATAATGATTAAAATTTCAATTACATCTTCAATATTTAATTTACTTCAATCATACATTAACTTACAAGTCCAGAGTCGAGAATTTGGGATCTTCACAGTTGGGTACCTCAAAATCAATGGGCACCTTATCCGTTGTCATCCCTAATCATATCATATACAATTATACACCAATTGAGTATTAATTTTTTTCCATATTCACATTAACATAATAATATTAGATATACACCTATTGATTGAATATCTAATTAAAATGTTAAATAATAGATATTACTAAATTAATTAATATAATGTTAGTTATTTAAATATAATTAATAATAATATTAATAAAAACAAATTTTATTAAAATTACCACTTACATAGTAATACAACTCTAATATATTATTAAATTACACTTTAATTTACTATTAGAATTATTATTTTTATCCACACTTTAATTTTACATTTAATAGATAATAAATAAATTATTTTTAATAAATACTTAATTCTATCAAAATAATACTTACACACTAAGAGATTACATAATTTATTCTTAAAAGGTTATTATAATATAATGTACAAATCATTATTATAAGATACATAATTGGTTTATTCATGTATAAGATTATTATAATATAATAAATAATTAATTACCACTAGCTTGATTTTTTAATGTCTTTTGTTTTAAGACTAAAAATAAAATTACACTATAATTTTCTCTTTTAATGATACCCAAGCTTATAAAAAAATTATTTTTGTATTGTTTAATTTAATTACTTAACTTTTTCTAATCTTAAAAACTTGAATTTTTAATTTTAGGATTAGGTTTTTTTAATCTAAATTTAATATCTTTCTATACTTGAAACTTTAAGAAAATATAGTTTAAATTTAATTTTATTAAAAATATTTTTAATGTGTTGCACAAAATATCAAATTCAAAGTTTCAAACAAATATTGAAATTATATAATTTTTTATATATTTGATTTATTATTGTATTAAAATTAAAATGTTATTATAAAATAAAAATAATAAAATGTTAAAATGATTTTTATAATAAAATCAAATGTTAAATTAATAATATATTTATTATTATAAATGTAATAAGTATAATATTAAAGATTATTTGATATCATATATTATGGTTTTTTAAATTAATTTAATTTAATTAAAAAGATTTAATATTTATTATGCTGGTAATATATAATTGATAAAATTGTATAATAAATAATAATTGTTTTCAAAATTTTGAACTTTTAAATTAAAAAAGTGTATCAATTATTTATTTATTTTTAAATAATAATTATATAATTATAATTCGGGTTTTCTCGGGTTATAAATTCGATTTTTTAGGGGTTTCGGGTCAGATCGGTCTTGGTTTTGGATCATATCGGGCTTGGGTTATGTCGGGTTTGGGTTGTGTCGGGTTTCGGGTTTTTTCGGTTTTGAGCTTTTTCGGTTTTGGGTTTTTTCGGTTCCAAGCTTTTTCGGTTACGGGCTTTTTTGGTTACGAGCCTTTGACTTTTTTGGTCAATTTGGGTTAGTCCCGGTTCGGTCTCGGGCAGATACAGGCGGGTTTTCGAGCTCGAGCCAATTTTTACCACCTCTATGTCCTAGCAGCAGCTTAGCAGTCGGAGTATGTAGCAGCAGCAGCAGATCAATATGCACCAGTAGCAGCAATGTTATATTAGAACCAGCAGAGGCACGTACTAGCAGCAACAGTAGATCAATATGCATTTGTAGCAGCAATGTTATATTAGACTATGATAATAATTAATTATTAAAGTTAGTTGTGTTTAGTTAAGAGGAGTTAGTTAGAGTTAGTTAAGTCAGTTATGTATAAGGTATCTATATAAACAATGTAATAACACTGTATTCATTATCAGATTCAATATACAGAGATTTATTCATGAAATTCTTTCTCTTTCATTCAAGAATATAATATGGTATCAGAGCTTTTGTCGATTGTTCAAGATTTGTTTAAGAATTGTTGAACATTTAAGAAAATTACAATTGCAACGTCAGCGACAACAGCAACCAGCAGAAAGGATGTAGAGAATCAATCAAGTTCTTACTATATGCATGCAAATGAAAATCCAACTCTCATTTTGGTTTCTCCTGTGTTAAATGAAACCAATTATCATTCATGGTATAGGTCAATGAGAATGGCCTTGTTATCCATGAATAAGATAGGTTTTGTTGATGGAAGCATCTCAACACTAGCAAGAACAGATTCATTATATTCTGCTTGGGAAAGACATGGTGTTATCTTGGTTAATACATTCTGTTTCACCCTCTAAAGCACAAAGTGTAATATGGCTAGATTTAACAAAAGATGTATGGGATGATCTTAAAGATCGTTTTTCTCAAGGAGATTACTTTAGAATTTTAGATCTACTGTCACAGCCCGTGACCCTATTTTTCAGCTTATTCTATACATCTTATTTGGTTGGGCTGTTTGTGATACTTCACTTTACACTTGATGTTAAACAATTTAATAAAATATTGTTAACATTATACACATCCTCTATCTTAATTACAAATATGTAGTACTGTAGACATGTCTAAATACAGAAAATAAATGATCGTACCTGATATATCTTAATCGGTTTGTCACATTGTCCATTATGTGCAGCCGTAATCCACAAATATTGGATCTCACCATCATCAAAACCTGAAATGTTAAAATTGGGGAGTGAGCAAACCACGGCTCAGTAAGAGAATTATATGTCACATTTGATATTCAGCTATCTATATGCTGAAAATAATTTTTCTTTTTTTTCATTTTCTTTAAAATCTTCCTAGTTGGCTCTAGGCACACATGTAGGAAGGATACTACAGTCGGCTAGGGATCCAGATAGAGTAAGGCAGGTATTTTGAAATACCTGACTTGTTCCGGAACCTAGAAGCAACTGTAGAGAGTACTATTTCCGTTGTTTTCAAAACGATATAATTTTCGTTTTTCCACAAAGTAAACCACTTATCTCTTTTCACTTTAGTATATTTTAAAACACGTGGCAGTTCAGTAATAAAAATAGTGGTTTACTTCTCTTCTCTTAAGTACAGTAAAAACAGTACAGTACAGTGATTTTTAAATATCCAATCATTGGATAATTACTTCTTCGATTATTTCTATCTTAGAAATAATTCTTATGTTATTCTTTTAGAATAAACATTTATTTCTCTTTTCAAATCAGTAACCGTATCGTACATCAGTAAAACAGTATATTCAGTAAAACAGTAATTTGATACGGTTCAATCAGTAGACAGTAAACAGTAGCTACCAGTTCAAAAAACAGTATATGGTAGCTTTCAGTTCAGTAAAACAGTAATCAATGGCTACCATTTCAGTAAACAATACAGTTCAGTAACACAGTATTTTGGTACGGTCTTTCATCAGTAACAGTAAACAGTAAATAGTACAGTAAATAGGATTCCGTAAATCCTTTCAGTAAACAGTAAACAGTAAGTAGTAAGTAATAAGTGAGACTAGGCAACACCCTACAAATAAATCATGCTATCTCGTCCACTAGGGACACAGTAACAGTAATGAGATCTATGGCCATGATCTACAATATGTCCTCGGTGTACGCTTGCTAGGCGACAATCCGGGACGCTAATGACTAGCTGGTCGATCAGCCACGTGACAGTAGCTGGTCGATCAGCCACGTGACAGTAACAGTATATGTGATGCATGAAGCTCGGGGCCTAAGTCTCAAAATAGTGTAAAAAAATCGTACCTTAGCCTTTATGGATTTTAAATACCGTAAATCAAATATCTATAAGGCTCAAATGTAAATATAATCACCTTTATGAAATTTATAAAATAAATAAAATTTTTCAAATTATTTCATAAAGGTATATATCCTGTTTTCCATACGATGAAGACAGTTTGAAAAATCATCACTGAAAGTATAGAAGGGCAAAACTATCCTTTTCCACAGTAAAACACATATGCACGCTTTTTCGTGCATTCAATCAAAAATATAGTTTTATAATGATCAAAATTTCAAACAAATCATTTTTATAATTTATGAAAATAAATTATTTATTTTCTAACTTTAAATTCCACTCATCATGTTTTCTTCTAAAAACACGTGTAGAGACCTCTAGTCTCAAAATCATAGTTTTTCTTCTTTTCTTAACCTTTATGAAATTTTCATAATTAATTATTTCCATAATTAAAATCATAAAGGTTTTATGTAAAATCAAGTGAATATTTAAGAATATTTATAAAAATATTCACTTCAATCTCTTTTTCATTTTCATCTCGTTTCACGTGAAATATCACCTACCGGGTGAATTTTCAGTGATTTCCTTTTCACCATTCTTGAAAACATGAATATTTTAAAATTAAATATCACTATATTCATGTTTTATGAAATTTACTTATTTTTTCAATTTTCGTAGCCGAAAATTGATTCACGTGAAATCAAATCTTTTATTTTGGTTTTCGGTGATTTTCGGTAAATTTCAGTAATTTTTCGATAATTTTTCGACAGTATAAAGGCTGCCGATTTGGCTAGCCTCCTGCACGAAAAATACAGTTTATATTTCTCAACCGGTATTTCACCACAATTTAAAACCGATAAATCACCACAAATTTCAAAACCAATCATTATAAATTGCATTTATAAATTAAATACAAAATTTAAAACATGTGGCCGAATATCCTTACAGGTAGCACATGTCTCCCTTACCTGTTTCGGGTCGGCGACTGCCTCTTGAAGGTCGCGCCTGTGTTCACCTTGCCCGATTCCATTGGCTCGATTATCGAGCGATTTTTTTTGGAAATTAAATTCTAAAATTTAGAATTTTTCCATAATTATTCAAATTAATTACTCGAAAATAATTCTCGAATTTCTTACCGAATTTCTCGGACTTCTGAGTTTTTTGAGATTTTCCGTAATTTCCGAAATTCTCCTTTTTTCCTCTCTTTTTCTTCTTTTCCTCTTTTCTTTCCTTTCTCTTTCTTTTCTTTTTCCTTTTTCCTTTTTCTTTTCTTTTTTTTCCTTTTTCCTGGCTCAGACCGATTCCAGACCGATCTCCTCCCCTCTTCGTCGGTTCTCCTCCGGCGGCTGGTTCTCTGGCGGCTCGGACTTCCCTCAGCTGGCCGACGCTACGGCGAGCTTGGATCTGGCCGCCGTTCTGTCTGGATCGGCGGCAAGGCGACAGATCTACTCGATTTTTGGCTCGGTTTCTCTCCTCCTCCGTCGGCCTTCCTCTGCCGTCGTTGGCCTCACCGGTGGCCTCCTTTTCCTTCCCCTCAACTCCGCCGAGGTCAAGGTGGCTGTGGTGGCGCTTAGACCAGTCGGCACCGCCATCTCCTTTTTCTTCTCCCTTCTCGGCTTCTGCCGAATTTTCCTTCGATTTTCCATCTTTCCCGCCGTTTCTTTTTCTCTTCCGGTCACCGGCTTCTTCTCCTCTCCTCGCCGACGCCGTCTGCCTCCCTCATCTCTCTTTCTTTCTCCGGCGACAGTGGCCGGCAGCCACTTGGGGAAGAAGAATCGGGATGCTTCTAGATTCTTTCTTCTCTATTTTCTTTTTTTTATATTTTATTTTTATTTTCTGATTTAATTATATATCCATATATGATATATATACATAATACATATAATATTACTATTATATATATTATATTACTATATAACTATATATTATATATGTATATAAAGATATATATATATATATTATGTATTATCAAAATACATATTTAGTATATATATATTTGTTTAATTTAAATTGCTTAACATTTATATATTTCTTTATATATAAATGTAGAAAATTCCATATATATTGTATTTACAATATATATTTTCTTTCTCATTTTCTTATTTAATTTGGATTTCCATTTATCTAAATTAAATTTCCTCTATTCCTTATTTTATTTCCAACTTAACGTCCTTCATTCGAATTTCCCGATCCGTCGCTTCCTCAATTCTCGGGATTTTCACTAGTATCCCATTCTCATAATTTTAGTTATTTATTTATTTCCAATGTTTATTTGCTCCAATATTTATTTCCAATAAATGGAAAATTTATAGTTATCACATTCTCCCCACCTTAAGAAATTCGGTCCTCCGAATTTAACTTAAGTCCAAAGGTGGTACATGTCGTATGCTTACGACTTTTGACCTCTAAGTCATCCTCCAAGTAATACTGCCAGTACACTTTCAACATCAAGAGTACTTTAGAGCACCATATGCTATCTTTCATCATATATATCTATACTCCCGAAAGTTCATTCATCAAATTGGGAGTCATTCATTTCATTCCTCTTTTCACAAAAGAGTCCATGCACAGTATTTTTCATGTCACAGCTACTCTATGCTGTTCATCATCTATTCTTCTCACTTAGTACCAAGTCGATATAATTTGGTACTATCATGTACTCAAGTCAATTAGTTGTATGTAATTGTCCCAGTAGCTTATACATCTCATGCACACGCTCTCTCAATATCATGGAACATTTACATCTCACGCTCATATATATATATATATATATATATACACACACATCAGTATGGAGCAGTGCTATCAATACACTTGGGATCTCAAAGCCTTTTGCTATTCTCTCATTAGCATATGGCAACTCAGAGACTCCCATCACATGTAAGGCTCACTGGAACTGTACATACACATTCACACCGTTTAACACTTATACTTCGACTAAGGCACTAGAGAATCTAGAAGTCTGATAATGGAAAGTGATTCTATTTAGATCATCAGTCTTTAATCACTTCCATATCATCATATCTTTTTTGGACTCTTTATTATTCACAGTATTCATTTTCTCTTTTATTTCATTAAGGCTGCATCGCACTTGCAGACTTTACTATTGATCATCTCTTACAGTCATAGATCGTGAGACTATCATGTTCTCTTCATGTAGTATGGTCATTCGATTATTGAATCCTCAATTATCCATTTAATCACCACATTATCCATATAGTTCCACCATTTATCATTTCAAGGTGGTTATGTGTATGTATAACACTTTTCTATTTAGATACTGGTAGTAAACATATCAATTATCTTACTCCTTTGAGTACCATTTCTTTCACTGATCAAATTTGGCTTGATTTTACATCTAGCCACTGTCGTGTGATAACCAACACGAGTCACTTTTCAGTCTTAATTTCGGGAACTATTTCATATTGATGTTCCCTTTTCATCATGCAACTTATTTCCTTATTCCACTTTCATCTTTTCATATTTTTACTCTCATCATCTTAGTCGGTTTTCTCAAGTGGTATGGTATTCTACTGTTAAAATCTTTTAACATTTTACATACCATCTTCTCTTCCCACTTATCCATTTACCGACTTTAATTTCTTTAATTAGATCTCATCTATAGAGCAGCTAGTCCCCTCACTCTTCTATGGACTGGCAGTGGTTTCTAGCTAGACTCATTACTTTCGTATCTCAATCATTCTCTCACTATCATTGACAGATTCACTGTCATTCTGTCAATTTGATATTATACATCTCATAAAGAGATACTGTCTAGCCAAATCTCTTATTCGCCAATCTTAACACAAATCCACAGTCTTTAAGAGTTTAAAGGATCATACTAAAATGCTGCTCATTTTCCATTTGCACTTTAGGCTCTATTAATATCTCCTCAATTTATTCATGTACAAATGCCTCATTAATTAGGCTCATATATCTCACAAGGTATTTCATTAACCTTGTAAACCTCAATAGGAACTCATAAAAATTATATCGAGTTCTAATTATTATCATTTTATTACCATCAATTTCCAACTTTTATTTAACGACGCTTTATGCTGAGGCTAGTCTTATAACTCCTCATGTATCTCTAATCAGATCAAGAAAGCGTCCATTTTCATGTAGATGAATACTTGTTCTTCACAAAAACTTTATTAATGATAGGAAATTAATACATCCCTATTTAATTCATCTACGTCTCACTATCATGTGTTTCTCACATTTACCCTTATACAGATAACTTCATTAACCTCAAATTATGTTATCCGTATTTCCATCAATCACACCTTATACATGTGCATTTCATTATTCTCACATTTTCCAGAGTGGATTTCTTAAGCTTTCGGATTTTCTTAAGTTTTCCGATATAAGCTTAGAATCAGATTTAATATTCAAAATCGAGTCAATGTTATCTCGATTCCTCCAATTTATATAACTCTGAAAGTTCTATCGGAAATCAAATCTGATACTTTCTTTAATTACACATTTCTTATTAATTCGAACATTTCATCCTCATGTCCTATCATTTACACTGTGTATTCTCAAGGCAGAGACATTTACTATTCGATTCATTTCGACTCATACTCTTCCTTGATTTCATTGTTTACTCATACTTTACAGCCTTACAAATCCCATTCCAGTAAGCTGTAGTAAGTACAACAGTTATCAACACATGTTACAGCTAATCAATTTATTCCCACTGTAATTTACTTTGGAATCAAGTTCATTTAATAAATTCAGGTTTAACTCCTTTGAGCATATTATCCACGAGGTTTGAACCCTGACACCCTTACGTACCTAGTTCCTTACACTCGTGTTATCATTAAGCTCCTTGTAAGAGTCCCGCCCGTTCGAAATTTATTCCCACTGTAATTTACTTTGGAATCAAGTTCATTTAATAAATTCAGGTTTAACTCCCTTGAGCATATTATCCACGAGGTTTGAACCCTGACACCCTTACGTACCTAGTTCCTTACACTCGTGTTATCATTAAGCTCCTTGTAAGAGTCCCTCCCGTTCGAATCGGCCGTCGGCGAGCAACCCCTAGGCAATCTTTTCGCCCCAGGTTTACCCTTACAAGTGAGTCGGCGACCACATAATTCGCCCACATCTCACATCATATTGTCCACTGCAGGTCGCCCATCATTGGGTCGCCCATCCCAGTTTTGTCTCAAGGGTCCTGAAGAACTCAGGTTAGCTGTTATCTTCTTTTTATCACTTTATTATTCTTATAAATATTCTCCAATTTACAATACTCCGTACAGTACATCAATTTGCAATGCATGTCTCCAAATGCTCCGGTTCTATTAATAAATATTCATTTAATACCTCAAAATAGTATTAATGTATAGAACCTCAATCAATCGTACTGCTATGGATTTCATCAATTTTGTTTTTTGATCACTTTCTCAGTCATTTTCTATAATTATTTCACTTTTCATAATATTCATCGATCCCGTAATAAACATCCAATTCAATACACTCTTAATTCAGGCCCTTACCGTCAATAACCGGGCAAATCATCTTATGACCTTCCACTATACACTCTTGTTGGACCGCATCATATAAGGCCTCGGCTCGTCCACCGTCCGCCTTTACATATGTGTACTATCCCTTTTGAGAATGCCCAGCCTGTTCACTAGGTCACTCGTAATTCGCGTCCGTAATCGAAGTGTAAGTGGAATCAGTACTAGGGATAGATATATCCACATGACATTCTCTATGCCATTAATAATTCCATTATCATTAAGGAATTTGAAATCACTTGGTTTGATTACTATTCAGCACATCGCCCAACATAGGGGCATTTTCATCATTTTGACATTTATTTCTTTTTCCTCAATATACATTTAAATAAGTGATCTTATTATCAATTTGCTGATAGTACCCCTTTCTCATACCAATATCAGCATTTTAAGAGCTTTTTCAATTTTGACAGAGAAATCCAATAAAATCCATAATTGGATTATTTTGCATGAAAAACAGCTTTACATCATCAATTACTCTGTCAAATTAGTCAATTCAAACTTCCGTTGATCTATTTTGACTCCCGGTAAAATTTCATAGGCAGGGGTATTTTGGTCATTTTTGGTCAAAAATATTCTCTCTCTTTAAAATACCTTCAATCGGTGATCTTAAGGTCTATTTAATGATGATATTTCATTCCCTTCCTTTATATCATCACTTTCAGGTCTTAGTTCGATCCGGACACAAAAGTACTGGTGGGGCCCTCACCGAGTCCATTTCTAGTCCTTACCGAACCGACCTTCATTTAGATTCTAAGATCACCATTTCAGGTAACATTCCTGAGCCGTTTTCCTTTTTTGACATCTTTAGTTCACAATTCTCAACCCCTTCTAAACACTTAACTCAATTTACAATTATTTATTTCCTTTATGTATTTAGACTACACAGTACTACAGGGGATGTTAACCTTTTCAACATATTTTCTTTCCAAAAGTATAGACAGACATCAGGCCAACCCTGCTCTGATTCCATTAAATCTGTCACAGCCCGTGACCCTATTTTTCAGCTTATTCTATACATCTTATTTGGTTAGGCTGTTTGTGATACTTCACTTTACACTTGATGTTAAACAATTTAATAAAATATTGTTAACATTATACACATCCCCTATCTTAATTACAAATATGTTGTACTGTAGACATGTCTAAATACAGAAAATAAATGATCGTACCTGATATATCTTAGTCGGTCTGTCACATTGTCCATTATGTGCAGCCGTAATCCACAAATATTGGATCTCACCATCATCAAAACTTGAAATGTTAAAATTGGGGAGTAAGCAAACCACGGCTCAGTAAGAGAGTTATATGTCACAGATATTCAGCTATCTATATGCTGAAAATAATTTTTCTTTTTTTTCATTTTCTTTAAAATCTTCCTCGCTGGCTCTAGGCACAAATGAAGGAAGGATACTACAGTCGGCTAGGGATCTAGATAGAGTAAGGCAGGTATTTTGAAATACCTGACTTGTTCCGAAACCTAGAAGCAACTGTAGAGAGTACTATTTCCGTTGTTTTCAAAACGATATAATTTTCGTTTTTCCACAAAGTAAACCACTTATCTCTTTTCACTTCAGTATATTTTAAAACACGTGGCAGTTCAGTAATAAAAATAGTGGTTTACTTCTCTTCTCTTCAGTACAGTAAAAATAGTACAATACAGTGATTTTTAAATATCCAATCATTGGATAATTACTTCTTCGATTATTTCTATCTTAGAAATAATTCTTATGTTATTCTTTTAGAATAAACATTTATTTCTCTTTTCAAATCAGTAACCGTATCGTACATCAATAAAATAGTATATTCAGTAAAACAGTAATTCAATACGGTTCAATCAGTAGACAGTAAACAGTAGCTACCAGTTCAGAAAATAGTATAAGGTAGCTTTCAATGCAGTAAACAGTAAATGGTAGCTTTCAGTTCAGTAAAACAGTAATCAATGGCTACCATTTCAGTAAGCAGTACAGTTCAGTAACACAGTATTTTGGTACGGTCTTTCATCAGTAACAGTAAATAGTAAACAGTACAGTAAATAGGATTCCATAAATCCTTTCAGTAAACAGTAAGTAGTAAGTAATAAGTGAGACTAGGCAACACCTTACAAGTAAATCATGCTATCTCGTCCACTAGGGACACAATGACAGTAATGAGATCTATGGCCATGATCTATAATATGTCCTCGGTGTACGCTTGCTAGGCGACAATCCGGGACGCTGATGACTAGCTGGTTGATCAGCCACGTGACAGTAACAGTATATGTGATGCATGAAGCTCGAGGCCTAAGTCTAAAAACAGTGCAAAAAACAGTACCTTAGCCTTTATGGATTTCAAATACCGTAAATCAAATATCCATAAGGCTCACATGTAAATATAATCACCTTTATGAAATTTATAAAATAAATAAAAATTTTCAAATTATTTCATAAAGGTATATATCCTGTTTTCCTTACGATGAAGATAGTTTGAAAAATCATCACTGAAAGTATAGAAGGGCAAAACTGTCTTTTTCCACAGTAAAACACATATGCACGCTTTTTCGTGCATTCAATCAAAAACATGGTTTGATAATTATCGGAATTTCAAACAAATCATTTTTATAATTTATGAAAATAAATTAATTATTTTCTAACTTTAAATTCCCCTCACCATGTTTTCTTCTAAAAACACGTGTAGAGACCTCTAGTCTCAAAATCATAGTTTTTCTTCATTTCTTAACCTTTATGAAATTTTCATAATTAATTATTTCCATAATTAAAATCATAAAGGTTTTATGTAAAATCAAGTAAATATTTAAGAATATTTATAAAAATATTCACTTCAGTCTCTTTTTCATTTTCATCTAGTTTCACGTGAAATATCACCTACCGAGTGAATTTTCAGTGATTTCCTTTTCACCATTCTCGAAAACATGAATATTTTAAAATTAAATATCACTATATTCATGTTTTATGAAATTTACTTAATTTTTCGATTTTCGTACTCGAAAATCGATTCACGTGAAATCAAATCTTTTATTTTGGTTTTCGATGATTTTCAGTAAATTTCAATAATTTTTCGATAATTTTTCGGTAGTATAACGGCTGCCAATTTGGCTAGCCTCCTGCACGAAAAATACAGTTTATATTTCTCAACCGGTATTTCACCACAATTTAAAACCGATAAATCACCATAAATTTCAAAATCAATCATTATAAATTGTATTTATAAATTAAATGCATAATTTAAAACATGTGGCCGAATATCCTTACAGGCGGCACATGTCTCCCTTACCTGTTTCGGGTCGACGACTGCCTCTCGAAGGTCGCGCCCATCTTCACCTCACCCGATTCCATCGGCTCGGTTATCGAGAGAATTTTTCTGGAAGTTAAATTCTAAAATTTAAAATTTTTCCATAATTATTCAAATTAATTACTCGAAAATAATTCCCGAATTTCTTACCGAATTTCTCGGATTTCTGAGTTTTTCGAGATTTTTCGTAATTTCCGAAATTTTCCTTTTTTCCTCTCTTTTTCTTCTTTTCCTCTTTTCTTTTCCTCTTTTCTTTTCTTTCCTTTCTCTTTCTTTTCTTTTCTTTTTTCTTTTTCCTTTTTCCTTTTTCTTTTCTTTTTTTTTCCTTTTTCCTGGCTCAGACCGGTTCCAGACCGGTCTCCTCTCCTCGTAGCCGGTTCTCCTCCGACGGTCGGTTCTCCGGCGGCTCGGACTTCGCTCAGCTGGCCGACGCTACGGCGAGCTTGGATCTGGCCTCCGTTCGGTTTGGATCGGTGGCAAGGCGGCGGATCTACTCGATTTTTGGCTCGGTTTCTCTCCTCCTCTGTCGGCCTTCCTCCGCCGTCGTTGGCCTCATCGGTGGCCTCCTTTTCCTTCCCCTCACCTCCGTCGAGGTCGAGGTGGCTGTGGCGGCGCCTGGACCGGTCTGCACCGCCATCTCCTTTCTCTTCTCCCTTCTCAGCTTCCGTCGGATTTTCCTTCGATTTTCTATCTTTCCTGCCGTTTCTTTTTCTCTTCCGGTCACCGGCTTCTTCTCCTCTCCTCGCCGACGCCGTCTGCCACCCTTGTCTCTCTTTCTTTCTCCGGCGACAGTGGCCGACAGCCACTTGGGGAAGAAGAATCGGGATGCTTCCCGATTCTTTCTTCTCTATTTTCTCTTTTTTATATATTTTATTGTTATTTTCTGATTTAATTATATATCCATATATATACATATATTATATATAAACATAAAACATATAATATTACTATTATATATATTATTTTACTATATAACTATATATTATATATGTATATAAAGATATATATATATATATTATGTATTATTAAAATACATATTTAGTATATATATATTTGTTTAATTTAAATTGCTTAACATTTATATATTTCTTTATATATAAATGTAGAAAATTCCATATATATTGTATTTACAATATATATGTTTTCTTCCTCATTTTCTTATTTAATTTGGATTTTCATTTATCCAAATTAAATTTCCTCTATTCCTTATTTTATTTCCAACTTAATTTCCTTTATTCGAATTTCCCGATCCGTCACTTCCTCAATTCTCGGGATTTTCACTGGTATCCCATTCTCATAATTTTATTTATTTATATATTTTCAATATTTATTTGTTTATTTTCAATATTTATTTGCTCCAATATTTATTTCCAATAAATGAAAAATTTACGGTTATCACATCTACAAGAAGAGATTTCATCTTTTCAACAGAAGTCTATGAATATCACTAAGTATTATACACATCTCAAGATTCTTTGGGATGAATTGGCAAATTTGAGGCCTATTCTAGCTTGTCAATACAATCCATAATGTTCTTGTGGAGTTTTTCAAAGGATTGAATGATAGTTTTGCAACAGTAAGGTCCTAAATTATGCTTATGGAACCACTTCCTCAGATTAATAAAGTCTTTGCATTAGTGGTACAACAAGAAAGACAGAATAGTTATATTCTTTCTTCTTTTGTTCAGCCTACTAGTGTATTTAGCATAAAGGTAGTCGTAGCCTCTTACAATCAGTAGTGGTCTGGTAATCAATTTGGCAATCAGCAGCAGCAATCTACTTTCAAAAGACAAGTATATTCAAATTCAAAAAGGCCAACATGCACATTTTGTGGTTTTCAAGGACATATAGTAGGTAAATGCTACAAAAAACATGGATTTCCTTCGGGCTATAAACGTAGGATTAAGAATACAGGAAGAGTTAACCATGTTGAAGGCTCATTTGAAGAAAATGAAATTCAAGAAAGTAAGGTGGTAGTAGGAGTTTCTTTTACTCAAGTACAATACAACAAAATACTTGAGATGATCAGTGAATCGACTTCTGCAGCAGCAGATAATGATAAGTTATCAATGCCACTTTCTTTGTTTTGCCTGACACTGACAGTAAAGGTATTCAAATTGCTACTTGTACAGCTAATAAATCTCTTTATGATTCATTATGGATTTTTGATAGTGGAGCAACTGATCACATTATATGTTCACTTAGTTACTTTCAAACATATAAATCTGTTAGTAACACTATAGTTAAACTCCCAAATGGTAGTCAGATGCAAGTAACACATATTGGTAGTGTAAAGCACTCATCTTCATTAATTTTGATGAATGCTTTATATGTACTACCATTCTCATTTAATCTGATATCAATAAGTCAAGTAATGAAAACTCTTAATTGCCTAGTAATATTTCAATCTAAGTTTTGCATTGTGCAGGACATAGCTTCATGGAACATGACTGGTTTGGGTAGACAAATTCATGGACTTTACCAACTGGTCAATCATGTTACAGAAAGCAAATGTCATTCTAAATACTCCTTGATTTCTAATAAATGTATTATTAATATTGCGAGTTCAATTGATACTTGGCATTATCGATTAGAACATGCCTCATATTATAGAATAAAGCTTTTACAATTATTAGATTCATAAATTGTAAGCAATGAACATGAAATATGTGATGTTTGCCATTATGCAAAATAGAAAAGAAATTCATTTCCTGTTAGTTCATCTATTACTGTTAATTGTTTTGATATTGTACATGTGGATATTTAGGGGCCTTACCATATAAAATCCATTAGTGGTCACCATTATTTCTAGACTATGGTAGATGATTATAGTAAAGCAACATGGATATATCTTATGAAAACAAAGTCAGAAGAAGAATGATCATTCAACAATTTTACACTCTTATTGAAACTCAGTTTAATACTAAGACAAAATGCATAAGAACAGACAATGGACAATAGTTTAATATGTTTGAATTCTTTACCTCAAAAGGAATTATACATTAAACATCATGTGTTGAAACTCCTCAGCAAAATAGTGTTGTAGAAAGAAAACATCAACATATTCTAAATGTTGCAAGAGCCTTAAGATTTCAATCTGGACTTCCTAAAACATTTTGGTCTGAATGTGTTTTACATGCTGTTCATTTAATAAATCATGTACCTTCACCAGTTATTAAAAACAAAACTCTATATGAACTATTATATAATAAGATACCAACTTATGATCATCTTAAAATCTCTGGTTGTTTATGTTTTGCAGCAACATTACCTAGTTCTAGAACAAAAATTGACTCGAGAGCAAGAAAATGCATTTTTATAGGATATGAAGTTGGAAAGAAAGGTTATAAAGTCTATGATTTAGAAACTAAGGATATATTTGTCTCAAGAGATGTTGTGTTCTATGAACATATATTCCCTTTTAAAGATAAAAATTTTTATTTACAAAGTTCTAACAGTACAGATTTTGTATTTCCCTTTCCTGTTGATATTTCAACTTTCATTCCCTTTCCAGATTCTAATAGCAATATTGATAATTCCTCATCAAGCCTAAATAATACATCATCTCAAAATACTAACAACACCTTGAATCATAACACTGATATTTCATTTTTACATAATAATTGTCCTAACATTAGAAAATCACAAAGAAAAAGACAAACACCAAGCTATCTACAAGATTATCATTGTAATCTAATAACACAACATAATAATACAAAACACATGTTCAACACACCTCATTCACTTTCAAAATATTTATCCTATGATAAACTTTCCAGCAAACACAAAGCATTTTCTATTCAAATTACTTCACTAAGTGAACCAAAAACATATAATCAGGCTATTAAACATGATTGTCGGAAGTAAGCAATGAAAGATGAAATAGATGCTCTAATGAAAAATAACACTTGGGATATTGTAGATTTACCTAGTTCAAAGCAAACAATAGGATGCAAATGGGTATATAAAATTAAAAACAAAGCTCATGGATCCATTGAAAGGCTTAAAGCTAGACTAGTAGCTAAGGGATACACATAGCAGCCGGGTATAGACTACTTAGATACATTCTCACCAGTAGCAAAAATGACAACAATTAGATCTTTGTTAGCCATTGCAGCAGCCAAAGGTTGGCACTTACCTCAACTAGACATAAACAATGCATTTCTTCATGGAGACTTAAATGAAGAAATTTACATGGAGTTACCACCCGATTTTTCTTCATCTACTCCAAACAAAGTTTGCAAGTGATAATTCTATAATTTATAGAATTATCATGAATTTAATGATATAATTTATCTCTAAATCATTAATATTAGATTCAAATCCCTCATTTATCTGTTAAATTTCTCTCAATGATGTAGGAACTCCAACTGATAAAGAAGTCAAATATGTGAAGGATTTCAGTTCCAAATTTCATTCAAACACAAGACTTTGTTGATAAAGCTTCATGCATGGATATCTCTACTTGCTGCCAAGAAAGATAAATTGTTGCATTTATCTTTTATGAAGATAAATTATCAAGATGGACTTTTTGCTAAGGATAGAGATAAATAAGGGAGCTGATAAAAGATAAATTTTCTTTGAAGATAAAGATCGAGCCCTATCAGCCAAGATTTTGAGCTAATCATCATCCCCACTGCCTCTATAAATAGCCAGCTTCAGCACCATGAAGAGAATTCAATCCTACTAAGGGATATAGAGTAGTTTAGTTTTATTCTCTTTGTTTTAGTCTTCAAGTTTTCATCTAAATTTCTTTTGGTTTTTATTTTGGAATATTTTAGAAGTTTTATTTAAATAAATATTTTTTTATTTTCAATTTCCTGCTATTGATTAAAAAAATTCTTTTTCGATCGTTTGAATAAAATTAGGGTGTGAAATTTTAGTACTTAGTAAGCAATTCACAAATTCAATCCTCGTGGGAACGATACTCTACTCATCACTTTATTACTTGCTACGGTCTGTATACTTGCGGTACACTCATCGAAAATTCGGTAACAAGTTTTTGGCGCCGTTGCCGGGGATTGAAGGATTTGTTTTGCTAATATTAATACCAAGCATACCTAGTTTTAATTCAAATATTTTTTTTTATTTTTCTCCTTCCCTGATACTAATATCTTCTCTTGTTATTTTTGCGAGGTACCATGGCTTATCGTGCTGAGCCAAGAACCATGGGAGACTATGCAAATCCTTCGTTTTTCGAAATCCATTCAAGCATTAAGTTACCGAAAATCGAAGTTGATTTTCAGATAGATCCGAACATCATCATGATGATCCAGAAGTCGATTCAATTTGGAGGGTTGCCCAATGAAGATCCATGCAATCATATAGTCAAGTTCTTGGAGATGAGTGACCTGTGCAAATGTGATGGCGTTACTGATGATGCCATTCGACTCAGATTGTTCAATTTCTCTCTTCGAGATCGGGCAGAAAGGTGGTTAAACGTACTTCCGCATCACTCAATCACTACATGGGATGATTTGGCTCGTAAGTTCCTTGCTAGATTCCTTTCACCAGCACTCATAGCAAAGAAGAGGAATGACATCTTGTCTTTCATGCAATATGATCTTGAGCCTTTTTGTGAAGCATGGGAAAGATTTAAAGACTTACTTCAAAGATGTCCTTCTCATGGATTACCCTTGTGGTTACAAGTCCAAGTATTCTACATTGGTTTAGGTGATCCTTCGAAGGCATGGATCAATGCAGCGGTAGGTGGAGCTCTTATGCAAAAGACTATTGAGGAAGCATATGATTTGGTCGAGGTAATGGCTTCCAATGACTACCAATGGTACTATGGAAGAGTTATGCCTGAGAAGGTCATCAACACTCAAAGTATAGATCCAGTTATGACTTCGACTTCTCAAGTAGTCACCTTGCCCGAAGAAGTCTATCAGAGTCCCTTTGTTGCTTGTAAGATAGGTGAAGGGAACCATGTTAGAGAGAGTTGTCCCATGAGCTTGGATTTTGTCACCCCAGTTAACATTGAGAATCCAAGTATGGAGAGTCATCCGATCCATTCTTCGAGTTATCACAAAAGTCAACCATCAATTTCCTTGGAGCCACCGAACATAGTTGACTTTGAGTATCAAGTTCCATTGCAACCACCAGTTGAAGAAGTGGTAACTGAAGAGGTTGAGAAGCCTTTACCACCTGAGCTCATTATTGAAGAAAAAGTCAAGGTTGAAGAGCTTTTACCGTTAGTGCTTATTGAAGAAAAATGTGTGGTGGAAATAATTGAAATGGAGAATAGTGAGAGTGAGAAAGAAGATGAGCTTAAAATAGAAGTCCTAACTCCAAAAGTTGATGAGCAGTTATATGAGGTAGCCTTCATTGCTATCCAGGGCTATCTACAGGCTAATGACTTGGGCTATATATTAGAAGAAAGTGAAGACTATAGAGCTAAGTCCTGTGAATCGAAGAATCTGCTCGAGTCTCCTACTAGGAGGGTGCATTATGTGCATCCATCCATATTTAGAATTTTTGAACCACCTTGAAGAATGACAGACATAGTCAGGCTGATGACTATAAATCAAGCGCTTCTGGGGAGGCAACCCCAGCATTTTATTACTTTCTTAGTTATTTCTCTTATTTTTTAGTTTAGATATTTCATTCGTTGATTTCTTTTCTTTATTTTATAGGTGTCAGAGTCTAAGTTTGGGGGAGCGACAAAGGAATTTGGCAAGTTTTGCAATTTGAGCTTCATTAAAAAAAAAAATTAGGGGAGTTTCCTTTATCCTTTTCTTGAATTCTTGAATTTCTTACACATTGAGGACAATGTATGTTTCAAGTTGGGGGGAAGAGCAAAATTTTTATTTTTAAAGATTGAGCAAAATTTTTTCAATTTTCTTTTGAAATCTTTGCAAAAATTCTGTGCTTTAAAATGGTTTTTACCTTGAAGTGATTATATGCTTGCTTGATAATTCCTCGATATTTAACCATTGATTGAGAATGTTATAGCAATTTGAAATTCATGAGTATGTGCAAAGTATGTGAATGAATTCTTTAGTGAATTATCTTTTTGATTGAGATTTTTCCAAAAATTGAATGCACAATGTTTCTATCATTGAAGTCATGCATATTTAGAGAAGATTTATGTGAATAGGAATAAACACTAGTCCTTAAAGTTTGTTATTTGTCTAGAATTTGTTCTATCATCTCTCAAGGCGAAATCCTAGAACACACTTAGCTAAAGAGGTGATTTAGGCCATTTTTGGACCGTTTGTGCTTTTCAAGACTACCATGATGTATTTTATCCTTAGTCACCCAATTTGAGCTTAAATAGACCTTCTTTCTTGTTTTACCTACATTAATAATTAGCCTAGCCTGTAAAAAAAAAATTCCTATACCCCATTATATGCATGAGGACTATGTCAAGATATATTTAGAGCTACGCATATATGGAAGAACGGGTGAAATTCAAAAAAAAATTCAAAAAAAAAAAAAGAAAAAAAATCAAGTTGGGGAAATTATTTGAAGGCTTTTAAAAAAAAAAGTCCAAGAAAAAAAATGCATGATTAGGGGTTAAGCCTAAAAATCCTTTTTCTCCTACCTTTACCCTAGCCATACATTACAAGCTTATAAAGTCCTATTGATCTTTGGCTATGTGTGTCTACATTAGTGGAGAGAAGATGAGAAAAACAAACTTATGGAAGATAACTATTCTTTGAGATCTTTTGTTATGTTCATATTTGTATAAATTCATCCGGATTGCATGAACTAAAATGAAGAAACATTTACACACACACACGGAAGAATTCAATTGAATTGATACTCTCTTTGGAATGAGTTTATATATATTTAGCTAATGTTTATGAATTTTCATGGAGTTGTAATGTTTTCAAAATCTTTGGGGAAATTAAAGGGAAATCATTCTTGCAAGTGTATTTGACCTCTAGGTACATTTCTTTGTGAATTTTATTTTGCTCGAGGACAAGCAAAAATTCAAGTTTGGGGGTGTGATAATTCTATAATTTATAGAATTATCATGAATTTAATGATATAATTTATCTCTAAATCATTAATATTAGATTCAAATCCCTCATTTATCTGTTAAATTTCTCTCAATGATGTAGGAACTCCAACTGATAAAGAAGTCAAATATGTGAAGGATTTCAGTTCCAAATTTCATTCAAACACAAGACTTTGTTGATAAAGCTTCATGCATGGATATCTCTACTTGCTGCCAAGAAAGATAAATTGTTGCATTTATCTTTTATGAAGATAAATTATCAAGATGGACTTTTTGCTAAGGATAGAGATAAATAAGGGAGCTGATAAAAGATAAATTTTCTTTGAAGATAAAGATCGAGCCCTATCAGCCAAGATTTTGAGCTAATCATCATCCCCACTGCCTCTATAAATAGCCAGCTTCAGCACCATGAAGAGAATTCAATCCTACTAAGGGATATAGAGTAGTTTAGTTTTATTCTCTTTGTTTTAGTCTTCAAGTTTTCATCTAAATTTCTTTTGGTTTTTATTTTGGAATATTTTAGAAGTTTTATTTAAATAAATATTTTTTTATTTTCAATTTCCTGCTATTGATTAAAAAAATTCTTTTTCGATCGTTTGAATAAAATTAGGGTGTGAAATTTTAGTACTTAGTAAGCAATTCACAAATTCAATCCTCGTGGGAACGATACTCTACTCATCACTTTATTACTTGCTACGGTCTGTATACTTGCGGTACACTCATCGAAAATTCGGTAACAGCAAGTTAAAGAAATCTCTTTATGGACTGAAACAAGCAAGCAAACAATGGTATGCCAAGCTTACTGATGCATTAATTCAACAAGGCTTCAATCAGGCAAATTCTGATCCTTCGTTATTTTTAAAGCGTGAGGTTGATTCTTTTATAGCTCTATCAATATATGTTGATGATGTTATATTAGCCAGCAACAGTTTGAAGCATATCATTGATATGAAACAATACTTAGATGAAACATTTAAAATCAAAGATCTAGGCATTTTAAAATTTTTTCTAGGACTTGAAGTAGCTAGATCACAAAAAGGAATTAACTTGTGTCGAAGAAAACATGCTCTTGATTTGATTCAAGATACAAGTTATTTAAGGTGCAAACCAACAACAACTCTCATGGTTCTAACATAGAAGCAGTTTTTATACAACCAAGATGAACAATTATAAGATTCTTCAAGTTACAAAAGACTCATTGGAAAGATACTCTACCCAACTACTACCAAACCAGATATTTCATATGCTACACAACAACTATCTCAATTCCTTGACAAACCAACAGTTCAACATATGAGAGCAGCACATCAAATCTTGAGATATATCAAATCTTCTCCAGGACAAGGTATTTTCTTCCCAGCAGACAACAGACTACAACTTAAAGCATTCATAGATTCTGACTGTGCAGCATGTCCAACCTTCAAAAAAACAGTAACTGGTTTTTGCATATTTCTTAGTTCAGCCTTAATCTCCTGGAAATCAAAGAAGCAAGCAATAGTATCAAGGTCTTTAGTAGAAGATGAATATAGAGCTATTGTATCCACTACATGTGAAATACAATGGCTAAAAAATCTATTATAAGATCTCAATATTAAACATCCACAAGCAGCAGCTCTGTTTTGTGACAACAAATAAGCCATTCAAATTGTTGAAAAGCTGATTTTTCATGAAAGAAAAAACACATAGAAATCGATTGTCACATTTTTAGATAACATATACAGTCAGGACTGATACATCTACTGCATTTATCTTCTAAAAATCAGCTAGCTGATGTATTTACTAAACCTCATTCACCAGCAACATTCACTGCCTATCTCCAAGCTAGGTTAACAGAATCTATATACTCTAGCTTGCGCGGGGTGGGGGGAAGGGAGGAGGGGTAACATATGATAGTTCTTATCAACACCGGCTGACAGTAGAACAACAATAGCAACTAGCAGAGGCATGTACTAGCAATAGCTTAGCAGCAGGAGTATGTAGCAGCAGCAGCAGATCAATATACACCAATAGTAGCAATGTTATATTAGAACCAGCAAAGGCATGTACTATCAGCAGCTTAGCAGTAGGAGTATGTAGCAACAGTAGCAAATCAATATGCACTAGTAGCAGCAATGTTATATTAGAACCAGTAGAGGCATGTACTAGCAGCAGCTTAGCAGCAGGAGCATGTAGCAGCAGCAGCAGATCAATATGCACCAGTAGCAGTAATGTTATATTAGAACCAGCAAAGGCATGTACTAGCAGCAGGATTATGTAGCAACAGCAGTATATCAATATGCACCAATAGCAACAATGTTATATTAGAACCAGCAGAGGAATATACTAGTAGTAGCTTAGAAGCAGGAGTATGTAGCAGCAGCAGCAGATCAATATGCACCAGTAGCAGCAATGTTATATTAGACTATGATAATAATTAATTATTAAAGTTAGTTGTGATTAGTTAAAAGGAGTTAGTTAGAGTTAGTTAAGTTAGTTATGTACAAGATATCTATATAAACAATGTAACAACACTGTATTCATTATCAGATTCAATATATAGAGGTTTATTCATGAAATTCTTTCTCTTTCATTCAAGAATTTAAGACACGCAACAAGCCAGCAAACTTAGAAGCAGAATCTTTTGTCTCAGTGAATATAATAGTATGTCCACCATTAGATCATATCCATCCACAAAGAGGAGAGATGAAGAAATAACCCAAATCATCAAAAGGAAATCTATATTGTACCTGTAATGGTTATTTTAAAACTAGAAACCAACCTACTATAACAACGAATAATATTTAGGATCAGCTGCGACCTTGCCGACTTAGAGTAGGGCAAGACTATATGTCTAACATTTGTACTAGCCTTCACCTTCTCGTACCAACAAGATCAACAGTCTAGAAACCTTGAAGCCATTTAGGAATGGAAAAAAAAGTTTTCAATCAGAAGGGTGAATAAAAAGGAACAATACCCAATTTTACATTTTTAATACATGTTCTTAAAGATGGAACAAATAATTGAGCTAATGTAGAAATACTATAATGCATGAAAATAGTTTAGAAACGTACATCGTTCACCCAGTCCAGCAAGGTGACACTAAAAAGAAGTGTCTAAACTTTACTTGCTTCCTTTACCTATCCTAGAAAATTAAAACCATTACCATATGAAAATCAAATAGCAGAGTGATGCACGTAGGGATCAATGGTATCAATAATTGGAATAAAGGTACATCCATGACTGTGCACAACAATCTAATGTATTCTACTTCTCAAGCATTAATACAAAAAAAAAACCACCAAAAAGAAATAGCTTACAAAAAATGCATACCTAGTATAAGTTTAACATCATCAACAAATGTAAGGACCCTTGTGGCACTTTGGTCTCATAGGATTCAAGAGGTGGCCCCCGAGGTGACCTTACAGTGTGAGGCAGGCGGTCGTCTACTCACTCACTAACGTATTGTCCACTTTGGGCAGTCGCCCCCCTCTCGGCTTTATCCCAAGGGGCTTGGAGAACCCAGGGCATAATCCCAAGTTGTCTAAATGGTACGATGAGTGTAAGGCTTAGGTACCTAAGGGTACCAAGGTTCGAACCTCAGTGAAAACGCACTCAAGGTATTATGTCCTGGGTTCTCTAGGCCCCTTGGGATAAAGCCGTGAGGGGGGGGACCACCCAAAGCGGACAATACGTAAGTGAGCGTGAGTGACCGCCAACCTCATGTGTCAAGGTAAACCTGGGGTGAGGGCGCTTAGAGGATGGTCGCCAATAGCCTATTGAAACAGGCAGGGCCTTGACTAAAAACGTGCGTTCTTTTATGTAAGGACCCGCGTGGTACTTTGGTCCCGTAGCATTCAAGAGGTGGCACTTCATTTCATGTTCGAACCCATGACCCCTCAAGTACATGGGTTCTACAATCATCTTACCATTTAGACAACTTGTCCAAATGGTAAGATGATTGTAGAACCCATGTACTTGAGGGGTCATGGGTTCGAACGTGAAATGACATGTCCTAGTGGGGAATTAAAGCTGTGAGGGGGGCGACCGCCCAAAGCGGACAATACGTTGAGTGAGTGAGTGGGCGACCACCTGCCTCACATTGTAAGGTCATCGCGGGGCCTACCTCTTGAATCCTACAGGACCAAAGTGCCACGTGGGTCCTTACAACAAATCCCATTCTCAGCATTTCATCTGCCTTATCTAGAACTCAAAATTTCAATAAGCCCAAGTGAATATTCCTTCTCTTTATGTGATCTTGTGTCATTTGCAATGGAACATCAAATATCACGAAATAATGTACTAAAAAATGTATAGAGTTAAGCAAAATCACTAAAATTAGAAAAAAACCACTTGAACAAATAACACAACAGGTTACCTTTATATGGCAGGGTGTCCTAATAACTATCTGTATAAACAACATGATGTCAAACCCAATACCTCACCATAAACTTCAAAGTCCTCAAAAATAAAGAAACAGAAGGTTAATTATCATAAACCTCACAGAAAAGAAAGGCACCATCACAGAATTTGATGTCTACTATATTAGATTCATAGTGCCATACCTCTTTAGCCAATTTCCTGGTAGGTAAAAGTACCAAAACACTTGGTGCTCTACCATATCCAGTTTTCCTTGATGAGTTTACAAGGCCATTTGTTAAAGACTCTAATATAAGGAACACAAAGGCCAATCTCTTACCCTCTACAATAGCAAAAAAGTTAATCAGCAACATAAGAGAACTTCGAAAAACAAATGCACAACAATGGTTTGAATTGGATTAATCATTTTGATCAAGCTAACATAGCTCAACAGCTATAATGCATTAATCACAGATTAAATTCAATTAGGTAAACAGAGAATACAATTTAAACCATATATTTCATTTGAGATATTTGTAACCACAAGTTTCCTACATAAACCATTCAACAACATACCCAAAATCATGGAGTTGACAATCACTTAAATAGCAACACAATCATAAAAAAAAACCTTGAACATTCATAAGAAATTCATGATTCATATCAAAATAAAAAGATATCAAAAGGTACAACTTTATCATAAATTAGCAGCTGAAAAATAAGCTCTCATATGTTTTGAAAAGAATAATATACATGATCGGTTCGTGTGCACCCAACCAAATCATTACGATCAAGAATGATATCAAAAGTCATGGCCTAAACAAGAAACAATGACTCAATCCCTTTCGACCTCAGCTTCAGTTTAACCACCTCCGAAATTCAAAACCTCAAAATCGCATTTGAATCCTCACTTTTCCCTTCGTCTTCCTTTACCTTGGCTTTATTTTGCTTCTTCTTCTCTTTAACATCGACATGCTAATATGAATGGAATAGTGAACCATGTAGAACAGGGGAATGATACAACCACATTTAAACATTTACATAATTACCTGGTGTTTGTAAAACGTTAAAAAGTTGTTAATAGAAAATTAGTGTAATTAATGATGTGTGTGTGTGTGTGTGTGTGTGTGTGTATGAGACAAGGAGACAAAAGGCATGATCATTGTTACACCAAAAAGCTATTGTTATTCTTTCTATTCTATTACTCCATTTTCTCTCTCTTTGTCTACATTCTCATGCACTGATTCAAGAACAGAGCTATCGATCATGGTTGATGAGATACGAACCCGATTGCAAAGAGAGGTTGCTCAGATTAAGAAAGAGCAAGAAAAACTTACAGGAGTGATCGGAAGGTTACCAGATCTATTGAAAGATGAGCTGTATAACGAGTTGAAAAATGAGCTTTAAGTGGGGGTAGAGAATATCCATAAGAAGATAGGTCGTTTGTTTGAAAACATGGTTGGTTGGATCGGTGATACCATTGCTAAAAAGGCTAAAGCTCCGATGGAAATGGTTTAAACTCTAACCCAAGCGCAGAAAAGTGTAGGGGCTTCATCGACTTCTGGAACCTTACTATAGGGGCTGCAACAACTGTTGGTTCAAGAAAGTGACAGTCAGACTCACTCAGTGACACTGGTCAAGTTTGATACTAAACGAACCCATTTAGAATGCCCCAAGTTTGATGGGACAAAGTTTATGGGGTGGTTAATGAGGATAAAGCAATTCTTTGAAGCTGTAGGTACTCCAGAGGTGGAAACAATTCCTACTATAGTGATTAACCTCAAAGGAAAGGCATTACAATGGCACTAAAGGCTCATGGAGATCAAGGGAGGCATGATCAAACTGGGATGGAAGGAGTATGTGCTTGAGATGCGTATTTGGTTTGGAGATGGTGAATATGCTGATCCATTGTCTGACTTAGTACTGCTCAAGCAAGAGGCTAGTGTATAGGAATTCTATGAAGAGTTTGAACGCCTCATTCATCTCATCAGACGGACCAAGCCATCAATATTTTTGTAAGTAACCTCAAAACCGATGTAGCAGATCTTGTTAGAATGTTTCATCCCAAAACCTTAAGCCATGCCCTGAGTTTAGCCAAACAAATCGAGATTATGTTCTATAATAAGCCTAGAAAAACTATGTTTATGAACAGATTCCAATCCCAAAATACTACTTCCAACCAAAACTATAACCCATACCATTACGAACCACCAGTGGTGGGCCAATTTCAAGGCCTCTTACCCACCCCGAAAACCCCTGCTCTCACATTTCCAAACACTTTTAGAAACAATACCTCAAACAATACTAGGGCATTAACCATAAAACCTGAAATACTCAACCGAAACACAAAAAACCCTACCAAGGAAGAAAGGGAGGAACATAGGAAGAAAGACTCTATGTGGTGTGGTACCAAGTATACTTATAGGCATAAGTGTGTTTGATCTCAACTATACCAATTGTTTGTGGTAGACCGAGAAGAAAGGGATGGCCATTATGATGAGTTTACTGATTGCATAGAAATGCTAGAAGAACAATGGGCGGATGATATGGGTGATCCCCTTACGATATCTTTAAATTCTCTGTTTGGTATGACAGAGTTTCAAGCCATGAAGATGCAGGATAAGACAAAGAACCAAAAGGTGGTGTTGTTGGTTGATTCGGGTAGCACCTAGAATTTTATAGACCAAGCTGTGGTGAAATCGGGGTACAAACCACAAGTTACAACAAAGTTACAAGTAATGGTAGCCAATGGGGAAATGGTGACAACACAAGAAGTGTGCTAGGTAGAAACATGGAAGGTTCAAGGGCTAAAATAGCAAACTGACTTTGTAGTTTTAACGTTGAGGGGCTGTGATTTGGTACTGGATATATAATGGCTTAGTACATTGGTCTTATCATATGGAACTTTCAATTGTTAAGCATGGAATTTGAGTGGGAAGGAGAGAAGATTTGATTACAAGGACTAACGGAAGGTACTGTAGAACCAACCTCTAAGAAATAGATTGCTAAAATGGCTTATGCTATTGAAAAAAGCCAGCTGTAGTATACTATTGGGACACTACAACTCAATGGAAGTAACTCCTTGGCCAGTCAACTAAAATCTAGAAAGTGAGATGTTGCAAGAGTTGTTACAACTCCTAAGTGATTATTCAAAATTATTTAGGGAACCTACAAGCCTACCTCCTAGGAGAGACCATGTGCACCAGATTGTGTTGAAAGATAAAAGCAAGGTGGTAAGAGTCAAACCTTATAGATACCCTGCTATTTAGAAGGATGAAATAGAGAAAATGGTGTTAGAAATGAAAAGACTGGAATCATATGTGATAGCAGTAGCCTTCTTGCCTCTCCTATTATTCTAGTAAAAAAGAAGAACAGAAGTTGGAGGTTTTGTGTGGACTATAGGCAATTAAACAACCTTACAATTAAGGATAAGTTTATAATTCCTTTAGTAGAGGAACTTTTGGACGAATTGCAAGCAACAAGGTGGTTTTTGAAGTTGGATTTGCATTCGAGATATCACCAAATTAGAATGGATGAGGTGGACATAGCAAAGACAACATTTTGAACACACCAAGGTTATTACAAATTCTTGGTGGTGCCCTTCGGGCTCACGAATGCTCGATCCACTTTTTAGAGTCACATGAACAAACTTTTTAGCCATTTCTACAAAGGTTTGTGCTTGTATTTTTTATGACATTTTGATTTACTCACCTTTTTAGGATTCACATGTGCAACATCTTGAACAAGTTTTTCATATACTGTTGGATAACAAGTTGTCTCTTAAGTTATCCAAGTGTGAATTTGGTTTTGATCAGATTGATTATTTGGGGCACGTTATAAGTGCAAAAGGAGTAGCCATGGATGAAAGAAAAGTCTCTTGTATATTGGAATGGCCCACACCCAGGAGTGTTAAAGACTTAAGAGGATTTCTTGGCTTATCCGGATACTACAAAAAATTTGTTAAAGATTATGGGTTGATAGTGAAGCCACTGTCACAATTGTTAAAGAATGGAGAATTCTTATGGAATAGTGAAGCCCAAAAAGCCTTTGAAAAGTTAAAATTAGCATTAACTTCAGCGCCTGTTCTAGCTCTTCCCAACTTTGACAAACCTTTTGTAATGGATTCTGATGCACTGAGCTCAAGCATTGGAGCCGTGTTGAGTCAGGAAGGTCGACCTATAGCTTATTTTAGTAAAGTCCTCGCCTTTAAACACCAAGTGTTATCCATGTATAAGAAAGAAATGTGGTAGTGTTAGCTGCAGTTAAAAATTGGAGTCCCTATTTGGTGGGAAGGTACTTCAAGATAAGAACTACCAATAACAGCCTCAAGTTTCTTTTGGATCAACGGGCTGCCACTCTTGCAAAACAAGCTTGGATAGTTAAAATGATAGGTTATGACTATGAGATACAATTTTGAAAAGGTGAATTATATTGTTGCAGATTCATTGTTGAGGAAACAGAAGGCTGAATTGGCTGCTATTTCCATGGTGCAATATGATATTCTGGCAAGGATACAACGATCATGAATGCAAGATCCTCACTTGGTGCACAAGATGCATGCGATGCAAAAAAGTTCAAATTAGCATTCTAAGTATACTTGGCAAAATTAGCAACTACGTAGAAAGGGGAAGCTGGTTGTGGGGTAAGATGAAGGATTGAGAAGAGAATTGTTGGAATATTTCCATATTTCCGCAAAAGGTGGACATTTAGGTATCTCAGTAATAGTAAAGAGACTTGGGGGTGTTGTCTATTGGAAAAGAAGAAGAAAGACGTCCATCAATTTGTGAAATCATGTCAAACTTGCCAACAATTAAAGTATGATACATCAGCTTACCCAAGCTTATTACAGCCTTTGCCTATACCCGAGAGACTTTGGTCTAACATAGCCATGGATTTCATTGAAGGTTTACCTAAGTCTAAAGGATTTACAGTGATCTTAGTGGTGGTTGACAGATTAAGTAAGTATGCACACTTCTTGCCATTGGCCATCCTTTTACAGCTTTGATGGTGGCTCAAGTATTTCTCAACAACATATACAAGCTTCATAGACTTCCTACTAGTATTGTGTCAGATCAGGATAAGATTTTCATTAGTAAATTATGGCAGGAACTGTTCAAACTCATGGGAACCAAATTGAACCTCTCCACTGTATATCACCCACAAACTGATGGTCAATCAGAAGTTGTGAACCGAAGCTTACAAACTTATCTTTGTTGCATGGTGTCGGAGAGTCCTAGAGAATGGGTGAATTGGTTACCCCTTGCTGAGTGGTGGTATAACACCACCTATCATTCCTTAATGAACACAACACCCTATGAAGCTGTTTCTGGCCAACTAGTGCCAATACAAATTCCTTATGTGGCTGGTAGCTCAATGGTGGGAGCTGTGGATCGAAGTTTAAGTGCTAGGGAAGCAGCCACTAAGCTACTGAAGTATTATCTTTAGAGATCACAGAAACGAATGAAGCAACAGCTAGACAAAAAGTGATTTAATCGTCACTTTGAAGTTGGAGACTTGGTGTATTTGACGTTACAACCATATCAACAATCTACTGTAGTTAACAGAAAAGTTCTCAAGCTGTCTGCAAAGTATTTTGGACCGTATAAAGTGCTAGAGAAATTTGGAGCTATAGCCTACAAGCTTGAATTGCCAAAACACTCAAGGATCCCATCTTCCATGTTTCTCAGTTGAAACCGCGTATTGGCCCTGTCACCCATCATATTCCTCTACCATTGTTGGACTTTAAAAAACTGTTAGTCAAGGAACCTATTAGTATAATTGATAGAAGGATGATCAAACAACATGGCAAAGCAACAACTAAAGTACTGGTGTAGTGGAAAAACACATTTCCAAAAGATGCCACATGGGAACTTTGGGAACAACTTCAGCAGAAGAATCCTGATTTCCATCCTTGAGGACAAGGATGCTTTGTAGAAGGAGGTATTTGATATGAATGGAATGGTGAACCATTTAGCAAAGGGGAACCATACAACCATGTTTAAGCATTTACATAATTACCTGGTGTTTGTAAAATGTTAACAAGTTGTTAACAGAAAATTAGTGTAATTAATGATCTCTGTGTGTGTGTATATATATATATATATATATGAGACAAGGAGACAAAAGGCATCGTCATTGGTATACCAAAAAGCTATTGTTATTCTCTCTCTATTCTATTACTCCATTTTCGCTCTCTTTGTCCACACTCTCACGCACCGATTCAGGAACAGAGTTGGAATCATCCCTACCATCCACACCTAGGGTCATTCAACATTCTTTATTCCTTTCCGTGACCATCACGGGCTCAACAAGCTCTGAGCTCGTCTTGCTTCCCTCCTTTTCCAATTGAAGAGCCAATGCCTTTCACTTCTTTTTACTCTTCTTCACCTCTGAATCATTTTTCTTCTTCTTTAAACTTGGGTTCCTTCAGTTCTCCATCTTCTTCTTGGTTTCTAAAGTTTTAAGAGCAATCTTCTTCTTCATCTTTTTCTCTTCTTTTTTCTCTTTAAGATCAGATAAAGCTAAAGAAGGCATTAGACTAGATTGTTATAAACTAAAATCTTAGAAAGATTTGAAGAGATATGTAGGAAACAAAATATCAGTTTCTTCTCTTGCTGCAAAAAGTATCTAACAATCTACCCAAAAAAAAGTAATTTTTGATATTAGGGTTTTTCTGAGACTAGGGTTTTAGGAGTCAGGGCAAGTGGCTTCTTTTAGGATTCGGTTTGGGCTTTTGGTTGTGTAGGTTTTGAGTTGAAAAAAAAAAAAGAGATTCTAATCACATCTAATCAAATACTTCATATACTTTATTTTAAAGAATTTTTTTAAATATCAAAATATCCTTATTAAAATTCAAATTACCTTTATTAATATTTTTTTTATTTTTTAACTTTTATATTCTCATAATTAGATTTTTAAAAAAATAATGGAGTTTTCGAAAATTGATTTCCAAAAGCACAAAAGAGCTCTCGAAAATTTACTTTCGAGAGCCCATTTTATTTTTTGTTGGGCCATAAGAGCCCATTTTAGGTGTTGCCTGCCAACATTAATTGCTTGAATGCTGCTAAGTGGCATATTAGGTGAGCTACAGTTCACCAAAAAAAAATTGCAAAAAAAGTCTAATTTTTTTTTACAATAAAGATAATATTAAAAAATTATTAAATTTTTTAGTGTGTGAGGAGTGATTTTATAGAAGAGATTTTATTAGTTTTCTAATAAATAGAGTTTGTCTAGTGACTCATAGGATGTATATAGAATTACTCAACAAAATGAACGTTTGAAATACATAAACCCCAAACTAAAAGGACACTAACTCCCTTTATTTTTAAAATACCAATTTTTTCCTCTTTAATAAGTTTTAAGATTTAAAATTTAAGGGTTTTTAGTTTGGGGTTTAGAATTTGAAGATTATAGTTTATGATTTATGATTTTTCGGGTTTAAAATCTAGGGTTTATTGTTTATGATTTTTTGGATTTAAAGATAGTGAAAGGAGAACAAATTGGTATTTTGAAACTAGAGGGGGTTGGGTTTTTTTATATAAACATAGGGGTTTTGTAATTCACTCAAAAATGAACAGCAAAATAAATCCATGTTATTAGAGTTTTTAAATTTTATAAACGAATTTAAAATTTAAAATGGTGATACATACTTTTAATAAAATATTAAATAAACAAATTAAAAAAAGTATATATCATCATCTTAATATTATTTATAGCAGTTTAAAAACTTTTTAAACAATATATTAGATAATAATTTTAATATACTCAACTTAAATAACTTTTTTATAACCAATTCTTTTAAACAAATTAGGATTTAGAAACCTTTGGAGTACAAGACCAATTTCAACCAAAAAGGATTGACATAATTTTTTGCTATTTTCATTCTTAAATTCGTCTTCACCAGTGGCAGAACAAGGACTTGAAATTAGAGAAGCGAAATTGAAACAAAATGTGTAATTTAAAATTTTTTATTTGGCATATTGTCATAACGTGTCAAGTCCTAAGACCTAACCCGCTAGACTAAATATCAAGGAGTCACCACCAACCATTCAAACCTAAGGTGTGATTGGTCACCTATTCATGTCTAAAGATAAGGCATGGTCTACGTTCAAAGAATCTAGGGATCGGGAGTACGGTTACGTGTGGGGAAGGATTAGCACCCCTACAACGCTCATCCTAAAATGGTACCAACTAATTTTGTGATATCTTTAATAATTTTTAACTAAATGGTCTTTAATTTTGTTAAATTCAAATATTTAAATATTGGACAATCTCTAAGAAACTCTCCATCATGCTGGCAGAATTCCTTAAATTTCATCCTCACCTCAAGAGTATCCAAGAAATCCCATTCGTCTTTCTCGAAGAGGCTCCGTCGTCGGATTTGTTAAATCGTTTATGAAATATCTTAATTTTATTTTCCATCTTTTATTCTTATTTTTTATTTCCTTTTTAATTATCCTTAAATTTTTATTTTATTTTTTTATCTTTATTTTAATATTATTTATCTTTTGAAAATAAATGTCGATTATTCTTCTTGAAAATTTTTTTTAAATCTTCCATCATGCTGGCGAAATTTAAAGAAAACATCTCACTTAAGAATTTAAAAATGTCAGCCATTCGTGACACCTTATAATTCCATCAGCGGGATAACCTCCACTTATTCTCAATTTATTATTATTTTATTTTTTTTATCATTATTCCCTAATTTCTTATTAATATTTATGTTTATTTTATTTTTAATAGAGACTGATTATTAATATATATTTATGTTTTTTAGAAATAAATATCGATTATTAATATTGAACACTTACCTTAAATCTTCCGTCATGCTGGCAAAATTTAAGGTAAATATCCTCACATAGGAATTTCCAAAATGGCAACCATTCGTGACACTCGGAATTCCATCCTCGGAATAATCTCAACTTGTCTCCATATTTTATAATTTATTGAATTATTTTATTACTTATTATTTATAATTCTAACTATATTTCTCTAAAGGATCTTGTTTTCTAAATTCAAATCCTATTATTTAACTAAATTCTAATTACACATGCAAACTAAATTGACACATTATAATATCATCACGCAAGCAAATCACATCATACAAAATTACATACCATGCAAAATTATTTTAATAGATTATTAATATTATCACATAAATTTATATTACTTGAATTAAATTAAATATTTAATCGTTAAAATATTAAATTGACATGCAAGTCAAATTAATTAACATACCAATTATTATTAATCCAGATTGGAAGGATGACCTGAAGCTGGGTAATCGATGCAGTGGTGTAGTTGCGGCTGGAGTGTTGGACGATGGCTCAAGGACGATCACAACGCAGGGGATCCGTTTTGGGGACAGCTTTGGAGCAATAACAGTGGCTGCAGCAAGGAAAGCGGCTCGGGCGTGTGGCAACGCCAAACAGATCAGGCGTGAACGGCGCAACAGCAAGCAGGCTATGGGACAGAGTAGTGATGAGAATTTGGAGCAGTGAGTGACTTCGGCCAGATAGATGAAAGTGCTCCGGTTGAGTGCTTAATTGTGTATTTGATTCTCTGTGTCCCCAAATTATGAGCCTTGATCCCTTTTTATAGTTCAAAAACTTGTTAGAATCCTAATACAATTATACTTATTCTAATAATTATCTCCTATTTTATCTATTTTATTCTTATGTTAATCCTAATCTAATTCTATCAAATTTAATATTAATCCATATAATTATCCTAAAGAATCTAATTATCCTAATTATCTAATCCTAAAATTAATTTTATTTTTTTCTTATCTCTCTTTTCTCTCTTTTTTTTTATTCCTAAATCCTATTTTAATTTTAATTTCCTAATTAATGTTAATTCTAAATCTAAAAATTCTAATTTAATCTAGCCTAATTCTAAATTGTTAAATTAAAATACAATGTCACCCAACCCAATTAATTATTTATACAAATTAAGACCCCGGACAAAATAGGGCGTCTACAGCTGCCCCTCTTTGTGCATTTGCTGTGAAACAGTAATTACACAAAGACATAGACACCTATTTTGTCTGACTTCTCCTTTTTTTTCTTTTTTTTTTAATTTTTTTATTTTTTCAAAAAAGCTCCCTCTAAACAGAAAGGCAGTCAAACTTTAAAATCTTGTCTAAAAGCTCCTCCTAAACAGGCAGGCAGTCAAACTTTAAAAATCTTGTCCAAAAAGCTCCCCCTAAACAGGCAGGCAGTCAAACTTTAAAATCTTGTCTAAAAGCTCCTCCTAAACAGGCAGGCAATCAAACTTTAAAATCTTGTCCAAAAGCTCCTCCTAAACAAGCAGGCAGTCAAACTTTAAATCTTGTCCAAAAGCTCCTCCTAAACAGGCAGGCAGTCAAACTTTAAATCTTGTCCAAAAAAAGCTGATTTTTTTAAAAAAAAATTTCGGAAACCCCTCTAAAATTTTTCTTGTCAAAAAAAATTTTGGAATCTTAGGAAACCCCTCTAAAATTCCTTTTCTTATCCAATTTTGAAATTTTGGGAAACCCCTCCAAAACTTCTATTCTTGTCCAAATTTTGAAATTTTAGGAAATCCCTCTAAAATCTCTTTTCTTGTCAAATTTTGAATCTTAGGAAACCCCTCTAAAATTCTTTTTCTTCTCTTTTTTGAAATTTTGGGAAACCCCTCCAAAACTTCTGTTCTTGTCAAATTTTGAATTTTAGGAAACCCCTCTAAAATTCTTTTTCTTCTCTTTTTTGAAATTTTGGGAAACCCCTCCAAAACTTCTTTTCTTGTCAAATTTTGAATTTTAGGAAACCCCTCTAAAATTCTTTTTCTTGTCCAAAATTTGAAATCTTGGGAAATTTATCTTATACATGCAATTGCAACCTGTTCTATCCATGCAATGTCATTCATGTAAGCTATCTTATTCAAGCAACATCATTCATGCAATCTAGTCTATCCATGCAATGTTATTGATGCAATCAATTCTATCTTATCCATGCAGTGTCATTCAAGCAATTTGTTTTATCCCTATGATCCAATCTACCCTATCCGTGCAATGTTTTTTTCGTAAAACATTTCAACCTTAATTGTGGCAAATAACAAGGTTTCAATCTATTCTCATGTGTTCTTCTTCCTTCATTTGTCATTCTGTCCTCATGTTTCTTATTTCTTTTTTTATTTTCCTTGTTCCATTTTTCTTGCCCAATGAAACTCTTGTCTTCATGCCCTCTTTATCTTATCTTCTTCCTTGATTCTTCTTTTTACTTTCCTCTCTATCTGGTCATTCATTTGCTTATCAACATCTTTACTAAGACCTCATTATTCATTCTTTCTTATTCATTGGTTTTTCTTGATTTCCAATTTCCATTCATCCACAAGTTTCCTTTTCTTTCATTTTTCTAAATAATATAGGAGTCTTTCACATATTTTGCCAAGCAAACATTCATTACCATTCTAATTTCAAGATCAATGCAACACAATTTCTCAATCCCTCAAGGTAAGGATATAGCAAAGAAATGATAGGTGAAAAGAAAAGAGTGGTATTATTCAACATTTGGAAAGATTTAACAAGAGTTTGCGAGGCTTAAAAGGAAAGTAAGCAAGAATTTTCAGGATTAAGTTTCAGGTAATAGTATCCAAATAACAACAATTCAATCAATTTTGATCAATGAATACATAATTCCCTTCCAAGATCTACTTATCTCATCATGTTGAGTTCACTAAAATATCCTCTTGCCCATGTATCAGTGACATCCAATTTTTCTGGTATCTAAGTCGCCTTTTCAGGTTTTCAACTTAGATGCACTCCATTGATCCAAACCGCCCTTTTTGGGTTTTCGATTTGAATCCTTCTTTCATTTTTTTTCTTTTCTTCTTTTTTCCTTCTTTTTCATTTTCTTTTCTTTCTTTCTCTTTTTTTTTTATTTCTCTTCATTTTCAACTTCATTGTCCTTAATGAAACTTCTTCTATCTGTTCTCCATTCTAATTCATGCCCCAGCAACAGATATTTCTTCACCCAAGTTAATGCTCACATGGATCCAAAAGAGTCTTTGGAATCCCACTTCTTCCATCTAGACGAAATCTTTTTGGTTATCTTGATCTTGCTTGTCCTAATTCCATCCAGAGGATCATTATCCCATAGTGTAAGTATGCCTTTATTCAACACATGATTCTTCAATAAGAGTACTCATATTTGATCAAAATGGACTTTTAAGGCACGTAATGTAGGCTCAGGTGAGGGTTCATGAAAGAAAGGATAATATAGGCCCAAAATAAGTGTTTCAGGGTTCATCAAACCAAGAATCATTTTTCATGAATCATTTAGGCACCTTGACTTTTGCCCCATTCTAATTTGCTTTCTTTCTCCTTTTTTATTCAAATGCAACTAGGGTTTTCACTTTCTTGATTCAAACCCTTTTTCCTTCTTCATTCTCTTTCCTTTTTTGTTCTTTTTTTTCCACAAAAGGTTTTTTTTCTTTGCCCCACTGATCTTTCATCTTCTATTCTCTTTGCCCCCCAGTGTGGAGGGTGATTCTTGGTGTGTTATATCAAAAAGAAATTAATAGGCTCAAAAGGGGTAATCAATGGATAATTTTACTCACACTTGAAAGGTAGTGAAAGAAGGCCATTTCTCATCTCAATACAAGTATTCTTATTAAAGGTCATATATTGAACAAAGACAAATTGATTAGAATTTCATGTAGAGATTCAACTTTACTCGTAACATTCTATAGTTGAAGATTTTAGACAAATATCTTCCATTCTCTTCTTGCTTGAATAATCTTGGCAAACTGGAAATCCATCCAACCAAACAAAGCAGTTCTTTCAAAATTGAATTTTATATTCATTACCATTACCATTATCATGTTCATTATTTGGATACTTTCAAGCTTGGTAACAATGTAAATCATGTGGGTATTGGTGTTTTGCAAGACTGCAATGAGGAATTAAGAAATATGCATCGCACTAATCCTTTATTGAAAATGAAAATAAATGAAAGTTGGCCCAATAAATAAAAGAAAATCTTAGTGCTTTTGGACACAAGCACTCCTACATTACCTAAAAATTGAAAGATTCTTAGAAAACCTAAGACAAATGAAAATGAAAAGAAAAATCCATTACTCTTGGGTGGCATAAACAATTGGCATCTCATAAACAGTCTAATTTCCTAACTTTGCATCTGAAGGGTACACGGACTGATCAATATCAAACCCTCAATTCCCTTCTTCGTCAACCACATTCACCATTGCCCCAGCATGATCGGGCAATGGGTTCACATTAACATCCGGCTCACCTTTCTTCCCAAAACCTAAGAGTCCAGCTTTGACGAGCGATTGGACTTTCACCTTCAAACCCATGCAATTCTCAATAGAATGACCAAAATTGCCGTTATGATAGGCACATTGTGCATTGGGGTCATACCATTTTGGGTAAGGAGGTTTCAAGGGTTCTATATAAATAGGGGTAATGAGATGACCCTCTACCAACTTTGGGAATAGCTCGGCGTATGTCATGGGTATAGGGTCTATGGTAACATTTCGGCTAGGTCCGGTGTACCTTTGGTCATTAGGTGGGAAAGTGTGCTTTGTTGAGGTTGTAGGTGTTTGTAGATGGAAAACAGGTTGATAAGCATTCTGGGGATGAGCTTGTCGGTAAGATTGAGAATAGGTGTAATTCATTGAGGGTGAGTAAGGGTTATAACGGTGACGTGAATTGTTTGAGACAGCTTGTGCATCTCCTTCCTTCTTCGAGAATCCACCCTTCCTACTATCATTCACTGGTGCTTCGGTCTTACCACTCTTGATGGCATTCTCAATGGCTTCACCGGTTAACACCATGTCTGCAAAGTTCTTAGTTACACTACTAAGCATACGTTCATAGTAGGGTGCCTTGAGAGTGTTCAAAAAGAACATGGTAACTTCCTTTTCGGTTAAAGGAGGTTGAACTTGCGACGCCACATCTCTCCACCGTTGGGTATATTCTTTGAAGCTCTCGTCCTTCTTCTTTTCCATACCTTGGAGAGATAAGCGGTCAGGAGCTACATCAGACACATGTTTGTAATGAGTTATAAAAGCTCTTGCCAACTCAGGCTAAGAGGAAGCTTTGCTCCTTTCCAATTGGTTATACCACTTAGCAGCTAACCCAGTCAAGCTATCTTGAAAAACATGAATTAATAACTTGTCATCCCATGCATACGCCGCCATCTTTCTACAGTACATGGTGAGATGATCTTTTGGGCATGATGTTCCGTTGAACTTTTCAAATTCAGGTACCTTGAATTTTGGTGGAAGCACGACACCAGGTACCAAACACAACCTTTCAGCATCAACAGGTCCAAAATAGTCAACCCCTTCCATGGCATTTAGTCTTTCCTCTATCAAACTCAGCTGAGCTTTAGTACCACTATATTCTTCTTTATGCTTCAACTTTTCTAACTCCGTGGGATCATCTAAATTTGGTACCTCCACTGGGTTTTGAACTTGTATCTGTAGAGGTGTTGGAGCTTTGACAGTACTTCCTTCAGGAACAAAAATAGGGTTGTCTCGCATGCTTTGTTGAGGTTCTTGGATAGACTCCTCCTGATTACCCATCTTCTCCTTTCCTTTAATCATGGCTTTTAGCAACTGGGTAATTTCGCTCAATTGCCCCTTTATCTCTGCATTTTCCCTTTCCAACTTCTCTATCCTGTTATTTTGATCTTCTTCCATTATACGAGCTTGATACCTTGTGTGGTATTTATGGAGGGTGGACCGTCTAGTAGATTAAATTTTGACACCTTGAATGCCACAATTAAGTTGAAATTATTTTCAATGTGATGATATGTTTATGCACAAAAATGAATGCACATGGAATGCACTTAGGTTTAACAATCTCTTCTAACAATCAAGAGCATGTTCATACTCATGATAAGACAAATGCAAACTTACGTGAATGATATGTTATGTGATGCAAAATCAAACACAACTATGCATGACTCAATGATACAGACAAACTCTTTTTTTTGTTTTTTTTTTTTTGAAAATGGAAGAAAGAAAAACTACATTTTTTGATTTTTTTTTTGTTGAAAAACAATGTAAAAAGGAGGAAGTAAAACTTATTCCTTCATGTGTCCTATCTTGGGTTTGAGTCTACATTTCAATCTAGTATGGTTCCACCCTAAGGCTAGGTCTTATGTTTTATTACATGCTAGGCTTGGATAATTCAAGGACTAAAGGTTCCCAAATTGTTCCTCACTGTTGTCCACACAAGACTAGTAAGGCACCCAATCCTCACCCATCACAGGCTACAAACGGAAAGGTTCAATTTGAGTGGAAGTATTTCGCTAGCCATTGCGGAGGTTACCACCTCACGAGAGCGTAGTTACTATACTTCCTCCTAAAAAGGACGAAGCCTGGGTAGAAGACTCATGCATGCTCATGCAAGTGATGTGTGTGTGTGAAGGAACAAGACTCCATTTTAGATGCCCCTCAATAAAGATAGCATAACAAGCAATATATATAACATAGCAAAAAACCATTTAATCAAAAACTCAAGATAATCACAAAATTTTCTATTGGCCTGACTCTCTAAAAGTCCCCAGTGGAGTCGCCAATCTGTCATAACGTGTCAAGTCCTAAGACCTAACCCGCTAGACTAAATATCAAGGAGTCACCACCAACCATTCAAACCTAAGGTGTGATTGGTCACCTATTCATGTCTAAAGATAAGGCATGGTCTACGTTCAAAGAATCTAGGGATCGGGAGTATGGTTACGTGTGGGGAAGGATTAGCACCCCCACAACGCCCATCCTAAAATGGTACCAACTAATTTTGTGATATCTTTAATAATTTTTAACTAAATGGTCTTTAATCTTGTTAAATTCAAATATTTAAATATTGGACAATCTCTAAGAAACTCTCCATCATGCTGGCAGAATTCCTTAAATTTCATCCTCACCTCAAGAGTATCCAAGAAATCCCATTTGTCTTTCTCGAAGAGGCTCCGTCGTCGGATTTGTTAAATCGTTTATGAAATATCTTAATTTTATTTTCCATCTTTTATTCTTATTTTTTATTTCCTTTTTAATTATCCTTAAATTTTTATTTTATTTTTTATCTTTATTTTAATATTATCTATCTTTTGAAAATAAATGTCGATTATTCTTCTTGAAAATTTTCTTTAAATCTTCCATCATGCTGGCGAAATTTAAAGAAAACATCTCACCTAAGAATTTAAAAATGTCAGCCATTCGTGACACCTTATAATTCCATCATCGGGATAACCTCCACTTATTCTCAATTTATTATTATTTTATTTTTTTTATCATTATTCCCTAATTTCTTATTAATATTTATGTTTATTTTATTTTTAATAGAGACTGATTATTAATAATATTTATGTTTTTTAGAAATAAATATCGATTATTAATATTGAACACTTACCTTAAATCTTCCGTCATGCTAGCAAAATTTAAGGTAAATATCCTCACATAGGAATTTCCAAAATGGCAACCATTCGTGACACTCGGAATTCCATCCTCGGAATAATCTCAACTTGTCTCCATATTTTATAATTTATTGAATTATTTTATTACTTATTATTTATAATTCTAACTATATTTCTCTAAAGGATCTTGTTTTCTAAATTCAAATCCTATTATTTAACTAAATTCTAATTACACATGCAAACTAAATTGACACATTATAATATCATCACGCAAGCAAATCACATCATACAAAATTACATACCATGCAAAATTATTTTAATAGATTATTAATATTATCACATAAATTTATATTACTTGAATTAAATTAAATTATTTAATCGTTAAAATATTAAATTGACATGCAAGTCAAATTAATTAACATACCAATTATTATTAATCCAGATTGGAAGGATGACCTGAAGCTGGGTAATCGATGCAGTGGTGTAGTTGCGGCTGGAGTGTTGGACGATGGCTCAAGGACTATCACAACGCAGGGGATCCGTTTTGGGGACAGCTTTGGAGCAATAACAGTGGCTGCAGCAAGGAAAGCGGCTCGGGCGTGTGGCAACGCCAAACAGATCAGGCGTGAACGGCGCAACAGCAAGCAGGCTATGGGACAGAGTAGTGATGAGAATTTGGATCAGTGAGTGACTTCGGCCAGATAGATGAAAATGCTTCGGTTGAGTGCTTAATTGTGTATTTGATTCTCTGTGTCCCAAATTATGAGCCTTGATCCCTTTTTATAGTTCAAAAACTTGTTAGAATCCTAATACAATTATACTTATTCTAATAATTATCTCCTATTTTATCTATTTTATTCTTATGTTAATCCTAATCTAATTCTATCAAATTTAATATTAATCCATATAATTATACTAAAGAATCTAATTATCCTAATTATCTAATCCTAAAATTAATTTTATTTTTTTTCTTATCTCTCTTTTCTCTCTTTTTTTTTTATTCCTAAATCCTATTTTAATTTTAATTTCCTAATTAATGTTAATTCTAAATCTAAAAATTCTAATTTAATCTAGCCTAATTCTAAATTGTTAAATTAAAATACAATGTCACCCAACCCAATTAATTATTTATACAAATTAAGACCCCGGACAAAATAGGGTGTCTACACATATAATGTTTTATTATTTTATCAAAAGTTATTATGAAAAATGTGAAATATAACATTTTATATATCTAAACATAAACTACATAAAAAATTCAACTATTGAAATTATTAAAAATAGAAGAAATTAAGTCATACTTTTATTTGAAACTATGCACGATGATCTTTAATGGAAAGAAAAGTATTTCAATCAAAAGTTTCAACAAGTTTTCTCTCAACGTAAAGAACATGATTACCTACAAGAAATTTTTCTTTTATTTTTTTGTTGCGAAACTTTCCTCCATTTTAAGTAATATTTTATAGCACTATTAAAACAATAATTAATATATTTTTATAAAATTGTAACAATAAAAAAATTACTTGACTAGGTTTTTTTAAACATATATCTACTGCATAAAGTTTTAATCAATAATAAATAAAAATATTTTAATGAAAACTAAAAATCAAATAATTTCACTAATTATATAAAACAACATGGACATTTTTTTGGTTCTATGCCCAAAAAATTTTTACTTAATTTTCACACACTATCTATTTGTTGCGTCAAAATTTGCATGACATCATACTAAACAATAAGTATTGCAGGGAATGTCGAAGAAATGTTAGTTTAAAAAGTGTTCTGATTTCAATTCTTGTCTTTCTCTTTCAATATATATATTCCTTTGTTTTAAATCAGACTGATAGATGAGCATTAAAGATTACCGTTGAGATTTCACAAAATTAGTCGTTGCCTTCAGCTTGAGAATTGTTGTATTTATACATCAAACTGTGGTGCAAATACTTCAAGAAATAAACATCCAAGACAGCTTAGGGAAGTATCGATACAATAGTTTTTTTTTATGAATGCTATTACAAAACAATTGATTCTCTTTGTAGGTGATGATGTCGTATCAATACACAAATACTGCTTTAAGAAAAGTATCGAAACCTCTTGAATCGATACAACGGTTGTCTTAATAAGTTCATCTAAGTGCCCTCTGATACATAATGATCTTGATGAATTTTAAGGGCAGTCACTTTAATAGTTACATTTCAACCCTATTAATATTATTGGGCCACATCGTTGCCTAGTTTTACGTGAAGATTGATTACCTCTGTGAGAAGTAAAAAAGTTGAAGTATGTGGATGCTAAAAAGTTCTTTTCAAGAAACTTGCAATAATAGGTAACAGGTCTTTATGTAAAATTAAGAAGTGATTTAACCCAATAAAATAGTGTTAAAATATAATTGTCAAAGCAACTGTCCCTAGCATTCCCCATGATCTTATGATAGATTTAGCTCTTCTTTATTTTAGGAGTCATATCAAAATCGCTTTTAATTCATTCTAAGGCCAACATTCTTGCTCTTTTTGATATGACAAAACTTACGAAAGACTAAAGCATTTAAGCACATCTATCCTAAGTTATGAAAAATGGACTAGAGATCTAGGGCTCCCCCTGAATATGACTAGAGGTGGCAAAAATTGGCCCGAGCCTGAAAACCCACCCGAATCTGCCCGAGACCGAACCGGGACCAGTCCGAATTGATCAAAAAAGTCAAAGGCCCGTAACCGAAAAAGCTCGTAACCGAAAAAGTCCGGAACCGAAAAAACTCGAAACCGAAAAAGCTCGAAATCGAAAAAGCTCGAACCCGACACAACCCGAACCCGACATAACCCAAGCCCAATACGATCCGAAATCGAGACCGACCTGAACCGAAAACTGAAAAAAACCGAATTTATAACCCGAGAAAACCCGAATTATAATTATATAATTATTATTTAAAAATAAATAAATAATTGACACACTTTTTTAATTAAAAAGTTTAAAAATTTAAAAATAATTATTATTTATTATACAATTTTATCAATTATATATTACCAACATAATAAATATTAAATCTTTTAATTAAATTAATTTAAAACACCATAATATATAATATAATATATGATATCATCAAATAATCTTTAATATTATCCTTATTGCATTTATAATAATAAATATATTATTAATTTGACATTTGATTTTATTATAAAAATCATTTTAACATTTTATTATTTTTATTTATAATAAAATTTTAATTTTAATACAATAATAAATCAAATATATAAAAGTTATATAATTTCAATATTTGTTTGAAACTTTGAATTTGATATTTTGTGCAACACATTAAAAATATTTTTAATCAAATTAAATTTAAACTATATTTTCTTAAAGTTTCAAGTATAGAAAGATATTAAATTTAGATTTAAAAAAACCTAATCTTAAAATTAAAATTCAAGTTTTTAAGATTAGAAAAAGTTAAGTAATTAAATTAAACAATACAAGCACAATTTTTTTATACTTGGGTATCATTAAAAGAGAAAATTATAGTGGTAATTTTATTTTTAGCCTTAAAACAAAAGACATTAAAAAAGCAAGCTAGTGATAATTAATTATTTATTATATTATAATAATCTTATACATGAATAAACTAATTTGGTATCTTATAATAATGATTTGTATATTATATTATAATAATCTTTTAAGAATAAATTATATAATCTCTTAATGTGTAAGTATTATTTTGATAGAATTAAGTATTTATTAAAAATGATTTATTTATTATCTATTAAATGTAAAATTAAAGTGTGGATAAAAATAATAATTCTAATAGTAAATTAAAGTGTAATTAATAATATATTAGAGTTGTATTACTATGTAAGTGGTAATTTTAATAAAATTTATTTTTTATACTTTGTTAATATTATTATTAATTATATTTAAATAACTAGCATTATATTAATTAATTTAGTAATATCTATTATTTAACATTTTAATTAGATATTCAATAATTGGTGTATATCTAATATTATTATGTTAATCTAATATTATTATGTTAATGTGAATATGAAAAAAAATTAGTACTCAATTTGGAATATTTTTTTGATAGCAAATAAAATACATAATATAGTTAATAAATAACGCTTTATCATAATGATTTGTATGTTATTATAACTTTAAAAATAATATCTTATCATGTGATATATAATCAACTATACAAGCTCTTAATTATATAAAATAGATTATTAATATGTTTATCTTATCATAATGATTTGTATGTTAAATTATAATAATCTCTTACCATGTAATATAGAATAAATTAAACAATCTCTCATAGCATATTATAGTTTTAATTTTAGACATTTTTCATTCCAATTTCTTATCATGCTTTTAGAGTATACTCTTGTTTTTAATTTCAAACATTTAATCTCTTATGATGTATTCATGCAATTTTGTTTAACTTGATCAATTAATAATCATAATATTGGATAATTAAATAGATATTGACCTTCTCAACTACTTTTTTAGTCAAAAAAGTGTTTTTTTAAATTTATTATAATGAGTTACAAATAAAATAATAAACATAATATACTATATATATATATATATATATATATATATTAAGATTTACATTATAATAAAATATCATATATGTTAAATTATCAATATCTTAAGAATTGTATCTTAACATATTATGAAATTTTTATTAATTTAATTTTAGTACTTTATGTCTAAAATTTTAAAATCTTATTATCTTAAGAATAAATTATTATTATTATTATTATTATTATTATTATTATTATTATTCAGTAAACTATTTTTTTGGCCAACAATGTTTCAATAAATTTTAAATTGCAAGTTGTGTTAAAATAAAAATAAAATTTACAACAAATATAACAAATTCCCAATCTAGCTCATGTGGTTAAACATATAACAATAAATATAAAAGGCCATGGTTCAAATCTTTGTACAAGCATATAATTTTGATTACTTTCATATAATTGATAAACAAGTTCAGGTACCAAATACTCCTTGATCAAAAGTTAATCGGGTATAGTGTACCCTAAGGGTACTACCCGAATCCGATACGGGTAATAAGAACACTATCTAAACCTTATAATTATTTGATTATAGAGTCGGGTAGTGTCGGGTACCTGATTATATATTACCCATTTACATCATTATATCAAATTTTTTTTTTTGGTACATTATATCAAATGTTATTATTTATAATATAATGTCAATTGGTGTTTAATAACTTGTTTAATTTAATGTTAATATAATTATTTATGAGATATAAAATTGAGATAATTAATTAATGTTTTGAGTATGATTATATTTAATAAAAATAATGTTATATTATGATTTATGTACAAACTAAAAACAAAATAAATATAAAATTGAGATAATTAATTGACCAATTATTCAAAATATTAATTATTTTTTTAATGTATACTATAATTTTATTCAACATTATAACTGAAGAATTAGTTAACTAGTTATGCGATTAAATTTAATTTAATTACTAATTATGTTGGCATTTAAAAGACAAAATAAATGTAAAAAAGATTCTTAAAAATTTAAAATTTTATTAAAAATATAATATAATTATTAAAAAAGCTAATTAAACAAAGTAAAAAAAAAAAAAGAAATTTATTGAACTAAGAGTATCTAAATTCCAATGACCCAATATTGACCCAAAAAAAAAAAAACACAATGACTCAATAAGTTATTGTTAAGAGTATAAAGCTATTTATATAAATGTTTAATTGTTTAGTGTGATTTATTTATAATTTGTTAGTTATTTATTTGTGTAGCTAATACTTTTGGATTTTCACTTTCTTTTAGTTTTACTATATATATTTGGCTCATTTAAAAAATAAATTTTTATATAATTATTAATATATAATTATATATTTTATAACAAATGTAAATATCACAGGAAATTAAAAAAAATAAATAATAATTATCAAGTAATAAAAACATTAAAATGTAAAAATTTATATTTATATAAATTTAGTCAAAACAACAAAAGAAATTAAAAATAATGAATAATAATATTTTATTTATGAGAGTTTCGTGTGAAAAGAGATCTGTTTGATTTTCATTTTTCAATTTCCTCCAAACAAGCTTTTCTCACATTACCAAAAAATTTCAAATTCTTTGGGATTATGCCTTTTCCCTCCCTTGAGAATCACATGAAAAAACTTCAAAAGCAAATTTTGAAATATCTTTATCTCAATATACTGTCATACAATGTAAATATGATAATTAAAAAAAAAGAACGTGACATTGGATCAAATTTTGATAAAAATTAGAAAAAAAATTATGTTTGGTATATCAATATAAATTTTAATACAATAATTTTTATATTTTATATGATACAAATATATTTGATGCAATACGAATACAAAATATAGATAGATATATATATATATACACGAATTATTAAGTATAATATAATGTAATGTCTATTATAATCGTTTTAATTATAATTGAAATTCAAAGATGATTTTTTTTATTACAAGGAAAATATTAAATAACTGGGGATGGGGGTGTTGGATTCAAACCCAAGACTTACAATATGCCATAACTCATCTTTAACCAGTAGGCCAAGAGGTTGTTAGCAATTCAAAGATGATTTTTAGTAGTTGGAGTTTGTGGACAAAAAAATTAATTAATACAGAAATCCAGATGCTTCCAAGGCAGAAGTTTACAATAGCAGAAGTGCTTTCATTTCTTGCAAATGCAATGCAAGATTTAAAACTTTTTCAATGTCTTTTACGTCTTCGAGCATTTTACTTGTAATTCTTTTTATGATAATTAATCAATTATAATTAAAAATTATGTATTGGTTCATCATTTACAAGTGAAAACTTTATGTATTATTTTGATAGATCTCACGTAACTTTAAATTTTGATTAATTAATTGTAATGTAATAATTATAGATGATATGTTCTCTTTTATTATTGTAGATAACTATATTCTTTATTGGTCCACTCCCAATGTTTTCAAAATCATCCCAACCAAATTTCTCAATATATATATATATATATATATATATTATACAATTCCATTTATTAAATTTTGAGTTTAATTTAGCATTTCAATTATATTTTTATTTAACTATATAAAAATAAATTAATTATTACATTCAAAATTATAAAATATTTATAATTTATAAAATTTTAAAATAATTTGACTAAGCCCGCTAAGCCCGCTCGATTAAAACCGGATCGAACTCGAAACCGGACCGAAACCGAGAAAACTCGTAACCGAAAAAACCCGAAACTAAGAAAACCCGAAACCGAGAAACTCGAGACCGAAAAAACCCGCAACCGAGAAAACCCGAGACCGAAAAACCCGCAACTGAAAAAACCGTAATCGAAAAAGCCCGTAACCGAAAAAACCCGGATCGAAACCCGCCCGAACCCGCCCGTTTGCCACCTCTAAATATGACATCCTCTAAAAAAATTCTTAATCACACTGTTAAACACAGTACCTTACACCACATTGTAATAGCGCAGCTGTTGCGGCTCATATCCCTACTTATTTCATACTAATATGCATACGCATCTCTCACTAACCCCTACCAACCATGCTATACTTATTTCATACTAATGTGCATACGCATCTCTTACTAACCCCTGCTAACCATACTATTTTTTCCCCTTTTTTGTCGTATAAAAAAGGAACATGATTTCATGCATCAAACCAAGATCAAGAAAATTTTCATAACATAAAAGTACATGCAGAAGTCTAATAATCAGAAACTTACAACATAGAGTATGGAAAGCATTAATTAAGCTTAGAGTTTTTGTGAGGGACATGCTTCATGGTAAAGATCAGTCTAGCTATGAATCCAAGGAGAAATCGAGAGAAAAACAATGTTAATACTGGTGTATGCATCATAGTTCGTATCACACTCTGCAATCTTTCCTAATATAGGTATTAAGGTCTTTGTGGAGACATACTCATAGGAGTGCACAGAGAACAAACCAAAGAATCACAAAGAAGAATGATCCTTCACCGGTCCCTCGATGTGAAGAAGAAGCACTGTTACAATAATTAAATCCATACCAAATGTCACCAGGAATGAAGGTGTCATACTTAAAAGTAACAGCCTTCGAATTATAACCATAAATCTTCACACTTTCTGGCTTCCAGCCATCCGGTCCAGTTCGATAGAGATAGACATAGCAGATCTGATATGCACATGGTCCATATATCTCAAACGTATCTGAAGAACATTGTTCAAATGTCTTAGTGGATGGATCATCCAACCTCGGTGCATATATCTGGTTATCAGGGGAAACAATCACAAATACCTACAATCAATATCCTTTTCAACATACCAGTTTCATATATGTCATAAAGCATCTCAAGTACCACACTGTGAAGATGGTTTTACACATTCATTTTTATGTTAATACCAAATAAACCTCCATCAAGATGCAAAAACATACTTGAATTTTATCAAAGACATAAAAGACAACAGACCATAATGTATTATAGTATGAATGGGAATTAGTATACTTGACTAATTCATCCCTCTGCAACATGTTTTCACTGAAAAAAGGTTAAGCTTGAGCCATTGGCTACTTAACCAAAAATATTTATGATATTTGGTACACAAAGTTTTTCCCTTTTTACTGAAAACTACAAATTTCCATTCAGCCAAAAGCAAGCCACAAATCTTGGTACAACATCAACCTAAGCAGCTACCAGCAAGTTCAGCAGAAAACAAAACAAATTTCACAGAAATTCATGATCTTTGATCTACTTAAAGTTATCCCTCAGTTTTCACCACTGATTTTATTCTCTGCATCGTTACAAATATTAATAAAACTTTAATTTCTCTCCAGAAGTAACAACTACCCCAGAATTATAATTGCTAAAATTTTCTATAGCCACCTATGTCTGACTTGAAACTAAAACAAAAGGAAAAGAGACGCCTTAATTTTAAACGAGGATGAAGACCACTAGGAATAGATTATTTGGAAGGTTAAAACATGAAAAACCATGATATTGAAAAATCGAAGTGGCAAAATGAAAAGAAATAAACGAACCTGATTACCATAAGCATCCCCAAAAGCGATACTGATCTGATCTCGAGTGTAACTTGCAGAGGAACAGCTCGTTGAAATAATCACCGAGTAAGAACAGCTCTCTAAATTCTTTTCTCATATTTTGACGTCATAAAAAAAAAGAAATAATTCATTTACAATAACAAAATTAATCACATAAATAAGAGAATTCCATTAACAAGGGGAAAGGGCCGTTGGTAAAGATACCTGTATGTAACTAACATTGAAGGACTCAAAAGCTTGAGGATTCTGTCTGATCGATTTGGCTTCACAAAGGATGACTATGAAGCCAAAATAGAGTAAAACAAACGCTGCTTTACTCATGTTCCCCTGTAAACAGAAACCTTTTTCGCACGAGAAAAAAAACTGAAGATAGACAGCGGATGAGAATGACGAAGCAGAGGCACATTTATGAATGTAAAACAAAGGGAGGCGATTGTGGCAGACAAGGGTAAATCTGTCTTGTAGCTTTATATGTTAGTGTCTTTTAAGTCCTTTCATTCAGTTTGTGGTGCCCGCTGGCTGGCCGCTGATTTCAATCCTTTTCCTTTTATTATTAAAAATGAAAAAAATTCAAGGTCGCTTTTTTTTTCTTTTACTAAATATTTTTTTTTCTGTTTTCATATTTTGGGAATGAGTTGGGTATGGAATAGATACAGAATAAAAATTATTTAATTATTATTTTAATTTCTAGGACAATTTTTTATATTTAATGCATCACCCGAGAAAAAAATTTCCATTAATTATAATTTTTTCATAAAAAGAAATAAAAAATCAAACATTAAGTTTAATCTTTAGAAGAATTGCAATAATTAGATTAAGTTTTGGTTATTATTAATTATAAATTTTTTCATATCATTTTAATTAATACCAGTAAAAAAGCTAATAATATTTTTATTTATTAATTAACTTTTGATTAAAAATAAAAATAATTGCACGCGAAATTTTTTTTAAAAATAAAAAAATAGAACTTTACTATTGTTAGTAACAATGTGTTACTATTATTTCAAGTGAAAGGAAGTGAATGGGAAGATGGAGATGGGATGTCCATGAAGCTGCAAAGTAAAACTCTTTAGAACTTCCAAAAACAAAGGTGTGTACAGTAGAGTCTGATGATTTTCGGCCGTTGATCTCATCACAAGTGGGCTGTTTTCTAGCTCAAGAAGATTAGGCCTTGCCAGTGAGGCCAGATAACGAAAGCGAGAGTGGACAAATCCTAGCAGCTGGCTTATACATTTTATTCTCCGAGTATAAGTTGGGTTCAACAACTCTAACGAAATTGTGGTAAACTAGGATTTCATCGGGTAGAAGTCCTACACGACCCCAAAGTCGAAGTGAACTTGCTCGGCTACGCTGGCGTCAACTTTTTTATTTTAAAATTTATTGGAAATTTTGTTTTAATGAAAAGAAATATTATCTACTTCATTTACTTGAATTTTTTCAATAAAGATATAACAATTAATTAATGACATATTTACTATCTGTATTTTTTAATTATGAAAGACATAATGTTATAGATGGATTTAGCAATGAAACAACCACACTAAGCTTGGTCCAACAAGGTCAATTTGCTAATAACTTTTTGATCGACTGGTAAAATATGAATTCGTGACATCTTGTAAGGTTTTGGTTTAAATCTAAACAACTCCACCTCTATCTTCATTTATTTAGTATTTTTCTTGTAACAAAAAAAGATCAATTTAAATATGCTCAATCTTCCTATTTCTTCCGTCTCATGACTTGAAGACAGACTAAATATACTCAAACAGATAAAATGATGACACATGAGACAATCTAAGGCCCTCCCACAAGATAGTACGCCTACACTCCAAGAAATATGGATCTTCTAGAATCTACACTCTTTGTTAATTTATGCTTTTCTCTCTCAAGATCTATGGTATTTTGGTCACGCCTAGACAATTGATCAACTCTATCAAGAATATTTTACTCAGTAAACAGTCTGAATAACACTCTTATGTAGTAGTGCTCTTAGCTATCCTCTGTGGATGTAGGCACTCTTGTTGAATAACTTAATGTTATCGTACTATTATGAAATTTATATCAACTTTAATGTGACAATGTGATATTTCGTCACACAAAATTAAATTTGTAACTATCTTTAGTAACATTTGGGCATTTTTCTGACATTACCATAATATCATAGGTGACAATAATTTATGTCACATATAGTTTGACAATTTGATATTTTGTCACCAAAAAATAAAATTTTAACTATATTTAGTGATATTTGAGATTTTTTTTATGACATTACCTTACTATCATAGGTGATAAAAATTTATGTCACCTATAGTGTAACAATTTGATGTTTCGTAACTAATATATAAAATTTCCTCACATATATTGTGACAATTACGGTGTTTAGTGACGAATTTTTGTATAAATCGATGACGCTATTGGTTGTCACAAAAGATCAATTATAAGGTGATGTTTTATGTTATTGTAATGCTAGAGTAATACATAGGTCACAAAACTATAGTATCATTACGTTTGACCTTTAGCAATGGTGCAAAAGTGACAATAGTCATGATGACGAAATTTTCATCACGAAAATATATTAGTGACAAAAAATTAATATTTTGTGATATTTTTTCATGCGTCACTAATTGTCAAATTTATTGTAATGATTTAAACGTAGACTAAATACGTTAAACACTATGCTTTCTTGATAGAAACGTAGTCTATTTACCTAAAAAAATCAAACACTCTTTCTTATATATTTCTTTTTCTTCTAGTTAAATAATATTACTTAAGATTACGCTTTGTTAACTAAGCGTAGTTTTTCATAATAAAAGCATAGTCTATTCACCTGAAAAAAGGCTTATATATATTATAGATAATTAGTACTATGTAATACTAGGTCTCTTTTAATAAACGTAGTATTTGTTTATCATTTTATTATTTAGACTATAGTTTTCATTTTAACCGTAGTTTTTATTACATGAAATTTGAATATGTTTAAACAACAATTTTTAGGTTGAGACTCATTCACTCACTCATCTCTGCTCTAATCTTTCCCTCTTTCTTGTTTTGCATTTCCTGCTTAAGCTTAGCTCAACCGATGTCAAAAAACCATCCCTCTATCTCGACTCGTCTTGCCACTTAAGCTTCCCTAATTTGTTGCCAAAAAAATTACTTCTTTCTCGACTGGCTTTTACCCCTTTAGCTAGAGATACCCTATCTGGTTCCTACCAAAGAGGTTTGCTCACCTCATTTGGTTCTTGCATAAAGAAGTTTGGCATAAAAAAAACTTGTTTGGCATGAAAACCCCCTTTTCCATTTCTAGGGTTTACTGTCTACACTACAAAAAAATTGACTTTTACCGGCACTTATAAGTGCCGGTAAAAGGCCAAACAAGCGCCGGCAAAGATCTTACCGGCGTTCAACAAACCGCCGGCTAGGTGAATGCCGGTAAAGGTCTGCCGGCGGTCATGTACTCCAATGCCGGTAAAGAGGTAGGGATTTGGGGCAGTCCTTTTTCTGGCGCTTTTAAATGCCTTTACAAGCATAAGGCTTTTACCGGCACTTTAAAGTGCCGGGAAAAATCCTACTGAAAATTTGAATTTATTTGAAATTTAAAAACTTTTACCGGCACTTTTAAGTGCCGGTAAATGTCTTATTTGAAATTTAAATTTTTTATATTTATTGAATTATATTTTAAATTTAAAAGTGCCGATAAATGTATTATTTGAAATTTAAATTTTTTATATTTATTGAATTATATTTTAAATTTAAAAGCTTGATTAATTATTTGTATTAATGCCATTGTTCACTAATAGTCTAATAAAATGATTTGAACTATTAATTCAAATTTTCTTAATGCAAGTTAATAAAGTAATTTACAATGGAAGAGACTTGTGATCAAGCTTGTGCACTCAATTCAAGACTCATTCAAAGCTATAGCCATTTAGGTGTTATAAGGAGCTCAAAAACAGAATAAAGTGAATTTGTTTGAGAAACATGGTTCAGCCTGAACAAAAACATATGAAAACGGGAAATGAAATAAAATCAATTACCTATCACAATGGCCACAAAGTTTTCTAAACTTCCTAGAAGTTTAATACAAGCATAAAACTTCTAGCTGAATTGTATACCAATTATCCTTGAAGCTTTCATCTTCACTTAAGTATTTGCACGTAGTGACCCAAACGAACTAGATGCGTCTGAAACCTGCAATAAGAGAGAATGAAACCACTTAATATGGGGTTTCTTTCCTACACTAGTTTATTTGATTTCTTGGGCCTTACCATAAATATTTCACCATTTAAAAGTGTAACTAATAGCATATAGCTGTAAGTTTGAAATAATCTGCCAGCTTTTTGTAGTAGAAACATAAAAGCATGTGTATTTGATATAGAATGCAATGAAAAACATTTTTTATATATTTTTTATCATGTAATTGCATATCAAAACAGTTCAGTAGGAAAATGTCAAGAGCAAATGTGGTTTTCACCTGTTTGTTGCCAACTGCAAGGGAAGCTGAGCTAATGTCCATGCTTGGCACATGTGGAAATCTCCTTTGCATGGCATTTGCAAATCTAACTAGCTCAACATTAACCTTTTGAAGTGTTTCTAATGTGGCCTCAAGTTCATCCATCTTAGAGACTTTTTCCTCAAGCTCAGACACTTTAGCTGCCTTTTCCTCCAAGTTGGAAACTTTATTAGTCATAGCATCTAGCTTCTCTTGTAGCTTGAGAACTTCTTCATCTTTATCATTCATTGCTTGAAAATGACGAGAAGACAAACCCCATATCTCTGTGGGTGTAGGACCTAATCCCAATCCCCGTACCCGACCAGGATGTTCCTTTCCCATCATGTCAACGAAAACCTCATCGATGGAAGAACTTGTTTCTCTCGATTGCTCCAAGTTGCTAGAACGTTGAGATAGAACCTCCTTTAACTTCTCCTGTAAAATACTCAACCAAAACAACCATTAGATATCCCATTTTCAAGAAATCTGTTTTAACTCCTAACAATATGGAATAGGTTTATATACATATAAATTCCTAGAAACTTCTCATATTTTCTCATGGACATCCTTATGTTCAGCCAACAAATTGGAAACATTAACAGCTAATAAGATTTTAAATGCAATTAACAAATTGGAAAGATGTTTAAATGCAATTAACAGCTGATATCAACATGGATAAATCTGGACGAGAATGTTATGCAACTGTAAAGGTACATTAACTACTTAAGTGGGTGATCAAAGGAAAAGGGAACTTGTCAAGTTTGTGAAAAATCTGAACTCTGGTGCATTCTGTTTCAGATTATTTCGAAATGTTTGTCTTTTGGCAAATTTTCTGATTAGGACTCAAAACCTGAATACTATTCCCTTGGGCGCTACTTGTTTTCTCATTTTGTTTTCTAGCGCTGGCATGCAGAATATAGGGAGACTCTAATGTTCATCTTCAAAGCTGATATTTTAATGGAATATTAATGGTAGGACAGTGCAATTAACAAATTGGAATTCAGAAAAAAATTTAACTAATCACTTACAGCAGCTTGCGCAGCAGAATCATCCACAAAACTTCCGTCCTTACGTTGACGAGTCATCACAAATAGTTCTATCCTATTTGGCTCCACCCCACCACTTTGCTTCTATTATCACAAAACATCCTTAAATTAATATAGTACTAATGAGCAAGTATAAATGTAAGGAGAAAAGTTAGATCCAATAGTTATGTTTAGAAATTCTCAGACTTTATTTGAAAACAAAATAAAGGCAAAAGAACTAAGAAAATAAAAACAACAATAGCATCAAAAACCAAAAAATTTAAACTTCTCAGTGGCTCTACGCACTATCTAACTTGTGGTCAGCTTCACCGCCTTCAATTAAAATTCCCATAAAGAAGTTTGAGGTTAGTTAATTTGTAATGCTTAAGAATTTAGCATTGTCAAAGGTACCTTGTGAATGACAAGAAAGAAGTTAATTTTGATACTTTTTCTACTGTTTTCCCTGTATTATCCTCTTACTATTGGGTTCTGGACTAGTGTTTTAGAAGCATGGAAACAAACTTAATCGTATTAGTCTAGCCACAAACTTAATTTGGTTCAAACTCTGCAGTAATGAAAGTCAACCTGTAATACAATACAATGAGTGATATGGAAAAAAAATAGAGTAATTATGAAGGAATAAATTTCCACAAAATGTTATCACAACTTGACACGCAATACAATCCCAAAAATAGGCTAGAACAAGTGTCTACAATATTAATTTGCACAGTGCAACTAAAATCATTAAAAATCATCATAAAACTAAATAACACAAAAAGCAATGCAAATATTCAAATATCACTGCTGGAGATTTTTTAGTTTTAAAAAGCTAAATAACTAGAACTTGACTACTTGAGTAACTTAAAATTTAAAACATACCTTCTCATCCACAAGAGAAGCAAAACTCTTTGAACCCGTAGTGTGAAGCATGGTTTGTTTGGCTCGTCGATCACTGTTTAGTTTAGCAAGAGCCTACATCATTCACATAGTTGAGCTTATAAACGTTTGTATACCTGTTATGTAAATTAACTTAAATCAATTTAAATTTATTATGTAAACCTTACCTTTCCTTCAGGTGACAGCCAATATGCTACAAGAGTTGCCCATTGATCTCTTAGAACATCTGAGGGTTTGTTTTGCAGCAACTCCTCTTCATTATCGGAGTGGAAGTACTTAGCTTTTAGCTCAGCCTTGTAATCCCTCCATTTTTTTGACAAAGACTTTAAGATCCAACCAGTATGACGATCAGGAAACACAAATTTTTCCTACACAGAAATAAAAATTATTGAAATATCTAATCAAAACAAGAAAACTTCCTATAAATAAATTAATAAATTGAATAATAAAAGAAAGGACCTTGATATGGTTTAAGGAGTCTGTCTTGAACATTTGAGGCACATCCCTCCAAGTTTTGTAGACCAAAGGGAGTAAGTAACCATTTCTTGCTAAAATCCCAAGACAAGATGATAATAAGCGAGCTTCACGTCTAAGTGGCTGACCTTTTTTGTTAAAACATACTTTAATTTTTTTCCCAGGTGGAAGATTCCACACATCAATCATCTTATTACGACCACGAGTACGAGACTTCTTGCTTTGTTCAGAAAGTGAGGGTTGCTGAAGAGCATCTTGTTGAGTATCTTCAGTATCTTGGGTTACAATTTCACAGTTTCGAATACTTCTACTCTTTCCCATGATGTACGGTGAAGCAAACCTGCATAGAAGAGGAATGAAATGTCATTGCATTATGTTCACAAGAAGAAAAAGATAACTCGGTGATTTTGATATTTGAAGAGAACTTCTACTTGCAACATTCAATTTCATACGACTGAATAAAGCCTGAACCGTCCACTAACCAGTTCTGGAGGAAGTGCAGAAATGTTATTGTCAGAGATGTCAAGCTCAGTGAGAGATGTAAGGCTCTTAATTCCCTGCACTTGACTCAACGAAAAGGGATAAAGACTAAATGAGTGTCGATGTGTCAATGACAGAGGGAAAAAGATACAACACAAAACATGTATACATATATACATATGTTTACTCTAAGCACCAAAAGTAATGCTCAGCAAATTTACAAGTAAATACATATGTTTACTCTAAGCACCAAAAGTAATGCTCAGCAAATTTACAAGCAAAAAATACAACTACTAATTAGAATGCACCAAGTTCCCCCATAAAAGTCACCAAATCTCAACTATTGGTAGAAAAATAATTGTAAAGAAAGTTCCTTCTTGATTTAAAACTCGAAGCAATATAATAATGATGATGATAATGATAATTATCTTTGTCAAGAAATGATGATAACCATTCATTTGATCTTATCAAATAACAGGAGCTAAGAGAATCATTATCAAATTTATACCATTTTATAATTTATATATTTTATAAAAAATATACAAACAATCAGTTTTACTAAGAAATTCCGTTCAAACCCCAAAGACATGTCCTCTGCCACAAGTCATAACAAAACAAAAGAGATGAAAGAAGGCTTATTATAAAAAGACAGACAGAAAGATGATAAGAGAAAAAGGAGGCGAATAGCTAACCAAATCAATAAATCAATCATAAAAATTAAAATTCGCTAATGACCAAGTCCAGGATATTAATACAATTACTAGAGTACCCTTGCCTTTATACCTAATTGCCTATGCCCTGATACTCCTTCTTCACTAGACTGCTATAGCATAAATATCATCCATATCACCAGATGGTTTGGGTTGGAAAGAGGCCAAAGATGGAGACACTGCATGCTCTGCCCAATTATTCCCTATCATTCCCCACATTAGGTTACTCGGTCACCCTATTATCATGCAGGACCAAGAATATACATCCATGCTCTGCCCAGCTAAAAGAAGTACCCCCTTCATCACAAACAGAAGGAAAAAAATATCTTTGAACTAATGCTAAATACTTTTAACCAACTATTCAGAACAGTTGCAAAACAACAGAAATATTCAATAGACACTCAAGTGAAACTTAAACCAAGCATCTATATAAAGCTAGCTAATGTAAATATTTTTCAAGACAAAAAGTATTTTTCAAGGAAATATAGAACAGGCAGGGATATGTCTTCACTTAAACTTGTCACGAACAGAACAAAAATTGAAAGTACCGTTTTAAAGTATTTACAGGACACTCTTGAACAGGCAGGGATATAGTCAGCTGGGTCATTGCTTGGCAGGACCACTGGATGAGAGACAAGAAACAAACTGATTTTTTTTTCAAGGTTCCAGGGGCTAACTTACATATCTAACAACACGTCTTCCATGGCCTGTGATTGTAGAGAATAAGAATGGTCCGAGTCATTAAGGCAGCCTACCATCCAATATATGGATTAATTATAGCTGACTTTTCTTACAATTATGTCCAGATCATCCTTACATTTCACTATTCCGGTGTAGTGCGCTGTTATATGATATGTACTGATGTACCAAGGGAGGTTATATCTTTCATTAAATTTCTATTACATAACTATAAGCTATTACCAAATGCCCCAGCTAAATGGGTCAGCCTGGGTCTAGTCTGAAATTTTAGATGGATTAATTGGGTTTGAGCCTGTTAATTGCAAAACTCCATGGAAGGTTGAAACTTACCACAAATAACATCCCAAATGGAAAAAAAAAAAAACATATTGTTGCTTCAAACACAAACAAGAAACATTACTAGTTAAAATATTGTATGCAAAAAAAAAAAAAAAAACATACTGTAGATGATCTTATATTGTATGCATATAGATTTTCATTAAATTAAATATCTCATTTTTCTGCAGATTGCATTTCTAGTTAAAATATTACTAAACTAAAATGCCTTTTAATAAAGAGTCATGATCTTTCTTCTAAGTTTGTGTACGATCTATTGGATAATTAATACTTTCAAAAATACTAAACAAAAAAAGAAAATCATAATGCATATGGCCTCAAAGTCATCAACTTTGTCTTCAATATTTAGAGTTTTCCGTACAATCATGAATCTATAATCAGATCAGAGAACAAGAGCAGCAATGACATAAATAACTTGGAAATAAAAAAAGGCACAGCAGGATATGGAATGTAAACTTAGGCAACCATTTAGCAAACGGACAACTTTCATGTTTCAAGTTTCATCATGTTTTGCTCTTTTCAGAGCATGTGGATGTTATCTTTTGCACTTTGAGATATAACGCACTGACAAAGAGAATGAAATAATAACTTGAAATGATGCACATTCAGACCAAAATTAGAATTATTCAAGCTGTTAAAGAGAATGAAACAGTAATAGTATAAGTTTATTATCTTTTTGATTCCAAAATCCAAATACAACTCAATAAAAGTTTTCAACGAAAACAAAGTAAATATGAAATTGAATTAGATACAAATCTCTTCCTCAATTGATTCCATACCCATATCATACAAATCTCTTGGTATTGCATTCAATACAATTTTCCAATCTTGATGCCAAGGATCTTGTACATAAAACACTTGTTTTGCTTGGGATGCAAGCACAAAAGGTTCATCTCTTACATCATTACTCGTATGAATTAAATTTGAGAAATTCACAAGGATGAATCCATATTGATCTTTCTTAATGCCCTTTCCTTCAATAAGGCTAGCCCAATCACATCGAAATAATATAACCTTAAATCTCTCAAAGTAATTCAGCTCTATTATATCAGTCAATACTCCATAATAAGTATCTTCCATAACAATAGGATCTCCACCTCGAGTATTTGGATAATGAGTGGTTTTTGCAATCACAGCTACTCCACTGTTTTGAGTTTTTCTGTCCCTTTCACGACTTTTGGTATGAAACCTAAGCCCATTGATCACATAACCATTATATCTTGTTGCCACCCTATTAGGACCTTAAGAAAGATACCAAATATCTGTTGTAGTTTTCGAAGGATCCATTTTTGCAACCTAATTTAACATTAAAAGGTATGAGACTTGCTATTTTGACCTTGAATATAAAACAAAAAGAAAAAAAAAGTGAATGGTCACTAGAAAATTACTAACCCAATCATAAAACCATTCATGAAATGTAGTATTCATCATGTCACTTATTTCGATTGGACGAGCTCGTTTGCGCCTTTGTTGCCTTCTTATACTTTTCTCGAATTCTCTATAACAACCTAATCAAGTTAACTACAATTTAACTAAAAAAACTTTATAAGAGAAAGACAAGGTAGAGGGCTTACTGCTAAAATTCATGAATTGCTTCGCATTGAAATAAGACGTAACGATGAGCTTGTACCCATGTTTTTTCATCTAGCTCAAAACCTATTGCCTTTCCTAATGGTCGCCCTAAGCTTGGAAATAAGCTTGATCTTTGTCGCAATTCACTAGGGACATCATAATTCCTAATTGAGTGGCCAAATTGGGTTTCAAACTCTTCTAAGTATCTTGAACAAAAAACCATACACTCTTCAGCCAAATAAGCCTCTGCAATCGAGCCTTCAGGGTGAGCTTTATTAGTCTTATAGGACTTCAATTTAAAAAGGAACCTATAATAAAAGGACCATAATTAAAGAAAAGAAAATACTTTAACTCATAAGAAATCATCTATAATTGAAAGACCAAATTGGATTATACCTTTCAACTGGATACATCCATCTATAATACACGGGTCCTGTAATTTTTGCCTCTTCAACCAAATGAACCACCAAATGTACCATGATGGTAAAGAATGAAGGAGTGAAAATCTTCTCCATTTGACAAAGAGTGAGCACAATCTTAGATTGAAGTCTCTCGAGTTCTTCTACTGCAAGAACTTTATCACACAATGCCTTGAAAAATTGACCCAATTCAACCACAACCATGGTCACATCTCTAGGTAGAAGCCCACGTAATGCAAGTCCAAGGAACTCCTCCATCAATATATGGTTGTCGTGACTTTTCAAAGGAAGAATTTTGCGATCTTTGAGACTGACACGTTGGGAGATATTTGAAGAGAAACCATCTGGAACTTTGATACTTTTTAAAACTTCTAGAAACACGTCTTTCTCCTTTGTTGACATCCAATAGCAAGCAAGAGGTATATGAAGTCTACCATCCTCATCTTCCCTTGGATGTAGCTCTTTCCTTATACCCATTGCTTGCAAGTCTAGACGAGCCTTCAAATTATCCTTAGTCTTCCCATCAATATTTAATAAAGTCCCCAAAATATTATCGCACACATTTTTCTTTACATGCATCACATCTAGATTATGACGTAACAAATTGTGCTCCCAATATGGCAAATTAAAAAAAATGCTCTTCTTTTTCCAAGTATCAGAATGAACTGGATTTTTCTTTCCAAAAGTAACATAAATGTTATCTACTTGACTTAAAACCATACTTCCTGAAGGTGAAATTGGGGTAGCCCTTAATTCTTGAGTGCCATCAAAAGAGGAATCAGTCCGAAATTCATGATTAATATCTAAAAACCAACGATGACCCATGAAACAGTATTTACCCCCATGATGTAGCCATAAAGAACATGTGTCTTCACAACAATGAGGACATGCAAAACGACTTTTAACATTCCAACCAGACAAATCTCCATATGCAGGAAAGTCGTTTATTGTCCACATTAATGCAGCACGTAATTGAAAATTCTCTTCAGCAAAAGCATCAAAGGTGTTTACCCCAACTTCCCATAATTCTTTTAACTCTCTTACTAGAGGTTGTAAGTAAACATCAATGTTATTTCCAGGTCCACTCCTACCCGGAATCACTAAAGAAAGAATAAAACTAGACTCTTTCATAGACAACCAAGGAGGCAAGTTGTACGGTATCACCATAACAGGCCAAACACTATACTTATTGTTCACTGTTCTAAATGGATTAAATCCATCCGTAGCCAAGCCCAGTCTCACATTACGAGGGTCTAAGGCAAAATCAGGATATCGCAAATCAAAAGATTTCCAAGCAAGAGAGTCAGCTGGATGCATCAATTTTCCATCTTTCTTACGACCCTTGTCATGCCATAACATAGCAGAAGCTATTTTCAGAGACATGAACAATTTTTGAAGTCTAGGTTTCAAGGGAAAATGACGTAACACCTTTATAGGTTTCTTCTTTTTACCACTAAAACCACCCTCGAAATCATTATTATCACATTGCACCCACCTAGAAGCACCGCACACATAACACGACTCTTCATTTGCTCTCTCATCCAGGTACAACATACAATCATTTGGACAAGCATGAATCTTATCGTACCCAAGACCTAATTCCTTAATCATGTTCTTGGTTTCATGATAGGAATTAGGCAAAGTTTCACCTTCAGGAAGAATCCTTTTCAATAGTGAAAGGAGCAAATTGAATGACTTATTACTCATCCCACTAGAAACCTTTATTTGAAACAACTCTAAGATGACAGATAATCTAGACATTTTTTTGAATCCCGGGTACAGTTCTTGGTTTAAATCATCTAACAACTTAAAAAACTTAGTTGCTTCAACATTTAGCTCTTCTTGGGATTGTCTAGGATCACTTCCTCCACCAGAAAATTGAGATAAGTCAATCTCATTCTCATATTCAACTCCTAAACTCTCTTCAACACCAACATCTCGAAGTTCTTGAGAGCTTTTTGGTAAATGAGACTCGTAAGTAGACAATGAAGTCTCACCATGACAAACCCAATGAGTATAACCAGACAAAAACCCATTGCAAATCAGATGCTCTTGTACATCTTCTAATGGTTTCCAATACAAATTGACACATTTTATGCATGGACATAAGATCATGCCATCTCGACATGCATTCTCAAATGCAAATCTTAAAAATTGGCTCACCCCTTGCACATATTCACTCCTAAACTTAGACTTTCCAGTCCAACTCTTATCCATGGTTGTAGTAGTGATGGCAAAAGAAAACAACCAATGAAGGAGAACACAACCTAGAAAACAACAAAGCAACTCGATTATGTATCTATAATCTATATCTGTATATAAAACTAACCTAGCCCAGATCACATGTAAATCAAAGAAAGGCAAGCAAGGTTCAAGAAATGCATTACAGATCACATGTAAATCACATGTACATATAATTACATCATCAATCCTATACACATCAATGTGTTTTTCTTCTTTCCCTTCAGTTTTCTTTCCATCAATTGGTCACCAACCAAATAGAGCACTTTCTGATTCAGTTTTCCTTTCCATCAATTGGTCACTACCTCTGCAACAGTGCTATTGTTTTGTTTTGAATTTATATTTTTTTTCCTGATGCAAAGGGGTTAGGATTATTAATAAAGCAAAACAAGCATTACCCAACTGATCACTTAACACAATTAGAATAGTTGTGAGCTTATTTCAAAGTAGTTGAGGTTTTGCCAAACAAATTCTGGAACAAGATTATTCCCTTTACTGATAATAATTATATTCACAAAGAGAGAAGGATAAGAATAAGCAGAGTTGGGGTTGTTTGTCTCTGAAAATTAATGAAAGGTAAACAAAATGAAGAGGTCAATATGGAAGGTGGGGTTGTTCGTGTCTCCCATCACACCCCCTTTTCTTTACCATTTTTCAACACAGAAAAAAAAGGAACTGTTTTCTCTTTCCTAGTGTTGAAGCTTAAAGCTTATATTTTATTTTATTTTATTTTATTTTATAGAGCACTTTCTATAAGCTAAATGATTTCTATAGCCAAATAGAGCACTTTCTATATATCAAATTGTAACATACATTCACATTTTTCAGCCATATTTGATTAACAATGATTTAATACCAACAAAATCAGAAAAAGACAAAGCACCCTAGCATCCTGAAGCACAAAACCCAGAAAACAAAGATCCAGAAAACCAGAAACAATCGCACTGACATAACAAATAATCGCCAGGCCTTGAAAACAACAGTTTGATAACCCCATCTATTGCAAATGCATTAGAAAAACAGAGATCTCAAACAGTTAACAAACAAGGTCTTAGTTTCATTCTCTGTTCTAATTTTATGCAGTTTTACTGTACATACTGGTGCTGGTTTAATTGTTCCAGAAATTCAAGATGATGGGAAGGATGTTATTTAGCTTCCTGTACATTACAGTTTATCTATGGTACTTAATGCATTGACATTGGGCAGCACCATTTCAGGTCAGCACTAGCTTATATTTATATGAACTATTCTTAGATATACTTCTTCTGCTGTATTTGAATATTAAACTCTTCCTTTAATGTGTATCTAGTAACCTAGGATAGAATCATATTCAGTACCATATTTATTCAATTGGAGGTTAACATTCCGAGAAAGCTAATCCTCAAAAATCAAAACTATACTTGAAAACATCATATATGATGAAACACCTGAAGTGAATGAAACAGGTCTCTTTAATACTTCAATTTGTTTCTAGAAAAGTGCTCATAAACAGCAAAATGCCACATTATATATGCCCTGCAATTCAAACAATCATCTAGGGGGAGGGACTCTAACCAGGAAAGCTACCAGAAGCATCACAAAGCTAGCCATAAAGCACACACATTTAGGAAAACTAATACTATTATGCAGGCAGATAGCACAAATGTGCTGCATAACAAGCATGAAACATGGCTTACAACTGAAATCAACAATTTGGGACTCAAGTGTGAATGGTGGGCTTATTCTTGTTCCTGATTTAATTGCATATAGCCATAAACATATTTTTGTTCCTAATGTGGTGCAAGAAGACTCAAATGGCTTCTTTCTTCATTTTCCAAAAGAAGACAGAGAGTTACCAGAAAACCTCATTCACCAGCATTTCTTCCAATTTCATTGGAATATTATACATCTCCCATTTTCACCCATTTATCACAGCATTGGAATTTTCCTAGTTATGCTCTATCAGTTATGAATTCTAAAATGCCCAAACAACAACAATGACATTCCATGGGAAATAAAAAGGAAAAATTAAAAAAAAAAGATTGTTCTAGTGTTCTATTAATATGTTCAACAAAGAGTACTCTAGAAACATATAAATTTAACAAAATAAATTCCAAAAAATGTTAAATAAATAAATAGCTTACAAATAAACAGGATGCCTAAACTTTTTGGAAAGAAACACGATCTGGAGGACTGAAAATATATAAAAGTACAAAAAAAAACTCCAAACAAATAGTTTACCTTTTGGATTTGGAGAAAACTTGAATGAAGCAATGCCTCTTTCAGCTAGTTCTCTATAATGCAAATAGCCCAAAAAACCAACGGTTGAAGAAGTACTTTCTGAGAGGGCAACACTGTTCTGAAAGGAGAAATTAACAGCAGTACTTAGAACAATAACAAAAGAGAACCTCAAAATGATAAATACTGACTAATGCAATCATATAGGAATTTGATGAAGATGAAGCTGAGATGATTTTTTGGAGGAGGTAGATGAGATAGATGACTAATGCAATCATATCAGTTACAAGATGAAGCTGAGACGAGGAGGTAGATGAGATATAGCAATATACCTCTGTAATCGGTGTGAGATCTGCAATGCGAGATCTGTAACACTATCGGTGGAGCAGTGGTGACGATGAAGCGGCAGAGGTGAGATGATTCAAAATATAATGAAAAACATGTGAGTTGAAGAGAGGTGAGATGATTCAAACTCACGAGATTCGTAAGTGCCGATGAGTTTTCTCCAAATTTGATTTTCAAATGGGGAAAAATGAGTTTGCTATTTGTAAGAGAATGGGTTTTCGTTATTTGAAATGGGTTTTCTTCGAATCAGAGAATGGGTTTTCGTTATTTGAAATGGGTTTGGCTAATCGAATCAGAGGGAAAAATGAAAGAGGGATTTCTAAGGGAGTCGGGTAAAAAGGATATGTGCCGTTTAAACATTTGCCAACAGCGGTGCTCTGTTTAAAGCCGGCAAAAGTTAACTTAAATAGAGAAATACTGGTGCTTTCCTTAATCGCCCAAATAAAAATGCCCTTAAAAATCTCAATTTTTGTAGTGCTACTTTTTGTTTTTTACTTAATTTTTGTTAGGCTTTTATTCTTATATATAATTTTGTTTAGTTTGTCACTTGGGTTTGTAGATTTGAAAGAGAAAGTTGTTTGTTTGCTCACTCATTTGATTCCTATAGGGAAGAAAGTTTAGTTCTTGTAATCATGGTTTTAAATTGCGATCGCGGTCGCGTTTTCGGTCGCGTTGGGTTTATCGCGATTGCGGACATAACGGTGGTAATTGCGGTCATCGCGGTCATCACGGTCGTGAATTTTTTTTAATTTCGCACAATTTCATATAAAATGTAGTAATTATAATTATAATAATGTAAAGTCTTATTTTATAGTTTTTAAAGTAATTTATGATACCTCAAGTCTATTATTTATGTGAAAAAAAGGATTATTCATAATTTTTTGAATTATGACTTAATTTTTTGAATTATAATAAAACATTCATACTTAAAAAATTACTTATGATAATTAAAAAATAACAAACATTAAAAATATAGATAAATAATTAAGTTATAATAAGAATTAATGTATTAATTATTTTTATCTAAATTATTAAAAAAATTTATCTAAATTTAGTCAAATCTTTTTTCATCTAAATTAATCATGTAAATATTTTTTTTCTCTTTCACATGAGTTAACAAAAATATTTAAAACAAACATTTATATTTTTGCTCAATAAAAACTATTTAAAACAACCAAAAAGTTAAAACCCAGTTAAAATTCTTTTGATTGCCCAAAAAAAATTGACTGGTCATTCCTTCTCCTTCTTGCTCAGCCCTCACCCGACTCCTTCTCCAGTCTTCTCCACCGGAGTTCCAAAATCCCAACCTTCCATCTCCCCTCACTCCTGGCTCCCCTCACCTCAGTCATGAGCCACCGGTCAGCCTCTCACCTTAGCCTCACGATCACGCCCTCAGCCCCTCACCTCAGCCTCCTTTCCTTTCACGTTTCACCTCCCCTCACGCACGGCCTCACCTGAGCTAGCCTCAACGCCCTCAGCCTCGCCTTCGTCACCTCACCTCTCCCTCGGTCCCTCCCTCCCTCCCCTTCTGTCACAAGCCACGCTGCCAGTGACCAGTGCCAGATCTGATCTCATCTCAGATTAGCCTTGCCATGTCCGTCGGCGGCAGACAGCGGCTCCTCCTTTCCTTTCTGCTTTCAGCCTTTCAACTCACCTCTCTGGAGTCTTCTATGGCACCTTTTCGGCCTCTTTTCCTTTCGGCGCCAGATCTGATCTCAGACACCCACACCCACACTGTTGCCGCCCTCGCCATCATTGTTGTCGGTATCTCTGTTTGCTTGAGGGATTTTGCTATGTTGTTGTCTGTCTTTGTTTGCTTGTGAGTTGTGAATGTGACTGAGACTGAGTTCGTGTGTACTGTATTGTTCTGTATCTGATTTTTTTTCTTTGTCAGGTATCGGTGGATAGCGGTGATAACGGACCGCTATCGCCGCTATCCTCCGTTACGGCGTTTTATAATGGCCGCTATCGGCTGTTATGGGTGTGATCTATACTCACACCCGTTATTTCCGCAATAGCGGTAGCGGCGGTAGATAGCGGCCGCTATTTGAAACCCTGCTTGTAATGTATTTTTCTATGAAATTGATATAATATTAAAGCATGGTAATCTATTTATAGTATCTTAACGACTTTTGATTATTTCTTTCTAATTTTATAGGTCACATCTCGGTTGTGATTATCTAGCATTATTTACCGATGGTCGAAAAACTTGTACATAATTGTATTATATATTAGGATGTTGTTTTTGTGCATGTTTCTGGTTTCTTTTGGCAAATTTTTGTTATGGTCTTTTGTTTGTATCAGATTTCTCGAAAGGAGCTTGGAATTAACCTAGGCTTGACTTCATTATTTTCTATGTATCTTTTTTTTTTTGGCTTAGCAAATAAGATATTTTCATTAATAAAATGTACCAAGAAACAATATCAACTCATGATAAGAGCAATCCTAACAACATTAGGTTATCTAAATAATAGACTCCTTTTAGTATACTAATACTCCATAATCCCAAAAACCTACTCCCATCATATCTAGATAATGCGCAAAAAAGTTTGGATTATGCACAAAATCAACCACACCTGTGAGAGTAGCGAATTTCGACACTTAGTGAGTAAATCAAATGATTTAAGCTTTACGAGTTGATGAGAATTATTGGTGAATTATGGAATTAATGATTGAATATGGGAATTTATAAATTAGAGGATTGAATAAGAAAATCATGATGAAATTTAAACTATAAGAGTCAAGTAAGGGGATTATTAGGATTTTAAGAATTTATGTGTATGGAATTAGTTGGAAACAACTAAGTGGAATTATTTTGATGAGAAAATAGACTATGGTTGTTAAAGGACATGTTGGAACAAATTAGGTGATTTAAATAAGAAGGATTTAGATTTAAGGAATATATATATATACACACACATTAAACAAATATATATATTAAAGGGAATAAAAGGAAAATATATTTGTATATATATAGATAAAAAATAATGAATATATATATATATATATATATATATATATATATATAGATGTAAGGAGTAATATATAATATATTATAATGTATATATAGATATATTAAAGGATGAATATATTTAATATAATGAGTATATGATAAATATATAATATAAAAAAATAAATAAGAAAAGAAAAGAAGGCATGCTTCCAAAGGAAGCTTGCCATTCTTGTCTGCTGTTGGCAGATTAGTAAAATAAATAAAAAAGAAAAGAGAGAAGCTGATCGATCGAAGAGGAGGAGAGTAGGCCACCGGCAATGTGAAGGGTGATAGAGAAAGAGGCGGTCGGTGGTGGAAGGAGGAAGAGGGGAGAGAAAAGGAAAGGAGAGAAGGGAAAGGATCTGTGGGAAGAGAGTAATGATTTGCGTGCCACTGCCGCCACCTCAGATGTCGTTGCTGAAGGTAGATCTAATGGAGAGAGGGAGTGATGTGGTTGTGGAGCTACTGATAGAAAGAAAGGAGAAGAGAAGCAATGTCCCTACTACCGCCACACTTCATCGCGAGCCAGCGCTGCCCTTACTATGTCGGCGACCAGAAAGAGGAGGGAGGGAGAGAGGCGGAGCTGCTGCCCTACTATTATTCAACAAGCAACAGCCAAAAATAAATAAATAAATAAACAAAAAAGACAGAAACGGATGGGAGTAGAGGTGGAAGATTGAGGGCTGAGATTAAGTGATATTGGGTGTGAAATGTTGGATGATCAAAGGTTGAATTTAGAGGCGATTTCTAGCTAGTTCAAGTACTACCTTATTGCTGCTTCGAGCGACTATAAAGGGTTCTTTTCAAGGGAGGAACAAGAGTGAGAAAGGTTGAAGCTGGTGATAGTGTGGAGGGTGAAACTGAATCAAGGGGTAAAGGAGAGTGGCATAGGTTTCATCTGGGTTTAGGATTATAAACCGAGGCTAAAGCAAGTGAAGGGTAACTCGTGCGACTGCTAGAAACAAAACTAAAGGGTGATTTGGGGCCTGGAAACAAGGGGCTAAATGGTACTACTTCAAGGTTTAGTTAGATGGTTTGAAGCTTGGTGTTTTGAGGTGAATAAAAGGTTGATTTTGGAGTGAGTTTAAGGGCTGTTATGGGCTGATCTAAAGGTTATTAGTGACTTTCCTAGAGAGCTCTCGAGTGGCATTTTGGGACTAGTTTGAAGGCCAAAATCAGCCTTGAGCAGCAGCATCTAAGTGTTGTAAGGAGCTGAGAGAGAGAAGGTTGTTAAAGAGTTGTGAAGACTGATTGAAATGTAGCTGTAATAGAGGCTGAGTTGTGAGCTTTTTGGTTGCTGTTTGCAGCAGTATATAAAGGCTGAATAGGTGGCTAAATGGTGTGAGGTTCGACTAAGCTGTGTGGGCCGTTCAATGGGCTAGTGATGATAGAATATAAGAGTTTTAAATTTGGAAACTTTTAGCTGTGTCGAGGTAATTTAATCATGGTTCTTAAGCTGAGTTTGGAAGAAAACGAAGATAAAGGAAAGGGAATCTTGAAGGATGAAATAGTGATTCATGACGGGCTATATTAGTGCCAAAATAGAGTTGTTCGAAGGCTAAGGTCGAAAGAGAAAGAATTCTTGGTATTCGACTTGTAGTAGTGTAAGATAATCGCGTTATGGAAAGGCGACAATCCAGTTTGGGTTAGGCTAGAAGCATAAGCCCCGAGCTAGTATTGAAGAACGGTAAGATAATGTCATAACCCGAAGCTTACTATTATAAAAATAATCTAGAAGTGTAATTGATCGATACTAAGCCGTTTTAATGATATTTGGATGTGTAGTTCGATGCTAAAATGACGAACACAGAGTTTGGTAAAGCTCGGAGCACGCATACAAAACTCAGTGAATGCGCGTCAAGTTCAGTGCACCCGCGCTAAACTCGGAGTAGGTAACACTTTTATATAAGTTTGTAGTAGAATTATATTGTGTAGGCTTTATAGAATCGATAAATTGATTAATTTTAATCTCATGGATAAAATTTGGTTATCGAGCTGAAATTGATATTGAATACCGATTTAGTTGATTATTAGATGGAATTAATGATGATTATATGATATAGCATGAAATTGAATATTAAGTTAGTAATTATATGGTCAAACGTTGAATTGTGGAATTATCGATGGCGTTAGATAGGTAGTGATGATCCTATAATTTAATAATTTCAGTTTCTTGATTGTGTAGTAAATTTGAACATGATAAAATTGATATTGAAAGAGTTCAATATTTAGATGATTTATCATATTATTTTGTTGAATATACACGAGATGCTAGGAGGGCCCATATTGGTGGTGGGGGTTTAATATCGGTATTGTGGTATGCAATTGATGGTTGTGATATTGAATTGTGGGCAAATTTATGACTTGTGCATATTTGATCTTATTGAAATTGAGGTTAAGTCTCGATATAGTAATCATTAATGGATTTAAATAAATAAATGTTGAACTTGTGATTATATAGTCTTAGTTATAACTTTGGAGTAGATTATGATTAAGGATATCAATATGTGAAAATTTTGGTATTTGATAATTACAGATTATTGATAAGGATATGAACATTACGTTATTAGGTATTTGGTGATTGGATAGAAATATAATATGTAAATATTCATGGAATACTGAGAGGATCCACACTATTGGTAGAGGTCTTAGTATTAATATGTTGGATGACAGTGTAGGTTAAAAGTACCTACATAAGTGTGGTATTGGGATAATTATAGTTACATCATTATAATAAAGTATTTTTGTTTGATGGAAATTAATATCGAGATATTGAGAATAATTACGAATTATTGAGTCGAATCGAGGTCAAATTGATGATGATAGACCATATAGCCTTGTGATTGATTGAGATATGAGGCTTCATGTAGTGGGATTGCATTTACTTAGTGTTACTCATATCATGGTCTTCGAACTCATGTTTTACTTATGGCTTTCAACGTGCATGTTATATAACATGAGCTTTATCGAAATGTATTGGTTTGAAATACTTATGCGGACGTGATTGTTTTCTATAAAAGTTCAGCTTGATTGAAAGAAAACATGATGCATATTTATACGTATTTAAATGGTTTATGAACAATATCGAAAAGGTTTCCATGTTTTCTGAAAATGATTGAATTAAAGATATTTAATGAACTATTTTGAGATTATGGCATGTGTATATTGACATCAAGAAAGCATAAATGGACATAATTGAGTAAGCAGTGCTCCTAAGCATACATGCAGACTTATCAGATAGGGTTCTGATAAAGTTTTTGGATGTGTTAGATGAGTTCTAGCACAAGTTTGCACTTTCATCTTATCAATAAGATCAGATTTTATCATAGCTATAGGCACAACAATATCGAAAAGGTTTCCATGTTTTCTGAAAATGATTGAATTAAAGATATTTAATGAACTATTTTGAGATTATGGCATGTGTATATTGACATCAAGAAAGCATAAATGGACATAATTGAGTAAGCAGTGCTCCTAAGCATACATGCAGACTTATCAGATAGGGTTCTGATAAAGTTTTTGGATGTGTTAGATGAGTTCTAGCACAAGTTTGCACTCTCATCTTATCAATAAGATCAGAGTTTATCATAGCTATAGGCACAACCTTTCTTTATTGGGGCCATCCACTTATAGCTATAGTAGAATTAAGACTTTATTAATTGATTGATTGGACGTATACGATATGATATGATTATTTGGATGTATACAGATTTGATATTGTGATTGATTATGCCAAATCTCTACTACATTGATATGACTTGATTGGTAATCATGCTTTGCCTTAAAATCATGTTTGATACAGGTTTTGTGTATCGGACCTTAAGCCTGAGCACAGCCTTAGCTTTTGTGATTGGTTTTTATGATTTTGCATCATTCACTCGAACTTAAGCATGACTTAAGTTTCGATATATATTTTGAAATCTATGATAGCGCCAATGTTTTATATAATGGTTTCCATACTGTTTGAGCATTTGGTTTGTATATTGAGATTTATAATATCATTGTTTCTCTCACACAGTAAGTTTTTATAACCATTGCATATGAACTTGAAATTATATTACATATGCCGCATGGGTTAAGTATTGGGATAGATAAAGTTATTATGGATTGAAATGCGATTGAAAGAGCGATATGTGGATTGATTTTGATTCGAATGAATACAAATGAGGATTAATACTGATTCGGATGCATGACATATGATCGATATTGTATGGATTGATATTGGATAATCGATATATATATACTGAGATTGATTTTGGATAGTGCTTTAGAGTTGGTTACTTTTATCCACAGGTGCTGGTTTAGAGTTCCTTAAGATATGATAAAGTTTAAATATACAGTAATTATAATTGAAATGGTATTTAATGATTACATTCTTATGGATTCTTGCATTGCATATAGGGCAGTATAAAGCTACTTCTGCGCTTATATAATTGACTTACTGAGCTCTGGTTCACTAAAATTTATTCTAACCTTTTTCAGATTGAGCACAAAGTTGGAAAATATTTCAGATTTGTTTGAAATACTTTTGTGGCTTGAATATTGTCCTAACTCTTCGAGGAGACCCACATGTTTATTATTGTTATAGCATGATTCTTCTTGTACTTAATTACTATTTCAGGTTTCTTTTAATTCAGTACTATAGCTTGAGATGTAAACCAAAATTATGGAATGTTTTGATAATATCTTGAGGCTTTTATCTCGATGAAATTAGAATTGAGTTAAATATCGATAGAGCCGTAAATTAGGCATGACAACCATGCTGTTATGATTGTTATCGAATGCTATATACAGTATTAAGTTAGTTGTGAATATCTAGGATTGTAAAGAAGTTATGTTGACTTTATAGGTATTAGATTAGGACATTGAGTAAATAGCTCTAAATAAGGATTGAAGTTAATAACTTCGTTTTGACACTACACACATATACAAACCTGCTAAGTTAGGAAAAAGCGAAAAATTTACCTGAAATTTTTACGAATCCGTAGGGTTTAACATTTTATTGCGACTTCGGGTTGCGATAGATTTAGTGGTATCAGAACAAAGTTTGTTTAGTGTGTGTCAATGTAGATAAGTTAGTGTGTGTCAATGTCTTTGCCTAAACATAAAGTGCTCAATAAGTACAAGAATTGATTTAAATGCGTATGTTTCTCTTATGGGATAAAAAATAGAAACCTAAGGAGAGGTTATGGATGGCTCCTATGAGCAAGACAAGGTCAGTCGCATCCACCTTTACCCTTTCGAGCCCAAACAGCAGGTTTGAGCATTGGAAGCAAAGTTTAGTCGACCTTGTTGCTTTATTTGGGAGACAATTTTGAAGTAGTCAAGGCACATAGCAGTCGTAGGCTTCCTCTCCTTTGATTAATCAGTAACCTCTGACTCCATAATCTCAGAATGCACCTCCGTAACAGGTAGCACCTTCGCTATTGGTGCATGATGTTGGCTGGAGAATAGATCGATTTAGGGCATTCTAAATGATGAACCTTACAGTGTATAAGCAGGTGTAACATTCAAAGGTGGTCGAGATGTGGTTATTGAGGATGTAGAAAGCATTTGAAATCATGGGGGACAACTTAGAAGAGATGGTGACACTAGCTATATATATATATATTTAGGAGTGAGGCCTAATGTTGGTGGAGGTTGGCCAAGATAATGTTATGGAATCAAAAATCCCACTATCAACGAATAGTACTTTTCGAAAAGTGCCCAGCAGAATCAACAAGAGGAATTCCTAAGTTTAGTTCAGCATACCATGACCATAGACCAATATGAGTCCTGCTTCATCACCTTGTATTGCTATGAACTCGATATAGCAAAAAATGTGGTGAGAAGACCAAAGGGCTTGTTAATGGTTTAGAGCCCTCCATTAAGGGCAAACTAGCAACATTGTGTAGTGTCCTATGTAAAGGCCATAATGAAGGCCTAATTTATTGAGCAAGACTTGGAGAAAAATCAGGTCCACTACGAAAGTAAAGGCAAGTATTGTTTTATAAAGCCTTGGATTTGAATGGCTTTATGCCAATAAATTTGTGTTTACCTAAGAAAATATAAGAGTTGATTGAATTCATGATCTAACCTGATTTTGAAAACTATGTTGAAATTGAAATATGAATTTGAACCATGAAATTTTGATTTCGATGGATTGCGTATTCTTAATGAGCTTCAATAAAGTATAATTCAATTGGACCTATTGGATATGACCAGTGGGATTTTGGGCCTAACCACGATAATGGCTGAAAATTTATTAGAACCTATCCATCGTGAGGGGCAAGAAGTGGACTTTAGTGATATGCCTCAAAGAGGAATAAATGACTAATCTCTAATTGGATTAAAAATATATGTTGGATCATGCATTGTGTACCTTGGAAAGACTACATGATGTGGAGGCTAGATGGATTTCGGACGTTCAATAATTTGAAGCATATGGCTTTATGCTAAGTGGATTTGAAAAGCACAAAGAAATATTCAAACTCTTCATTAGAAAAGTTGAGACTGAACACGATGTATTACAGAAAATGAATCATGTTAGGAGACTTTTAGGACAAATTTTTTTTTCATGCGAAAGTTAAGATTTTGTGAGATAAGACATCCAAGATTGTCTTGACATGATGTGGATTTGATCGTAGTAAGAGGATATATGGGCACACTATGTGAATTAAGCAGATAAATCTTGGCTGTGGATTGATCAAATAGTTGAAATTTGAGGTTAAGGTTAGGTAGATATTATCTTTAGAATAATTGATAACAGGTGAATTAGACGTGGGGATTTATTGGACTTGGGATTATATGGATGTAAAGAATATAATAAAAAAAAACGTCCTCATCTTTTTAGAAATAATCTCGATTAATTTAGAGGACCAAATTACCCAAGGAGGAGAGGATGTGAGAATTGCGAATTTTGACACTTAGTAAGTAAATCAAATTATTTAAGCTTTACGAGTTGATGAGAATTATTCGTGAATTATGGAATTAATGATTGAATATTGAAATTTATAAATTAGGGGATTGAATAAGAAAATCATGATGGAATTTAAACTATGAGAGTCAAGTAAGCGGATTATTAGGATTTTAAGAATTTGTGTGTATGGAATTAGTTAGAAACGACTAAGTGGAATTATTTTTATGAGAAAATAGTTTATGGTTGTTAAAGGACATGTTGGAACAAATTAGGTGATTTAAATAAGAAGGATTAAGATTTAAGGAATATATATACACACACATTAAACAAATATATACATATATATATATATATATATATTAAAGGGAATAAAAGGAAAATATATTTGTATATATATCGATATAAAAATAACGAATATATATAGATGTAAGGAGTAATATATAATATATTATAATGTACATATAGATATATTAAAGGATGGATATATTTAATATAATGAGTATATAACAAATATATAATATAAAAAAAATAAGAAAAGAAAATAAGACAAGCTTCCAAAGGAAGCATGCCATTCCTGTTAGTTGTTGGTAAATTGGTAAAATAAAAAAAAAAGGGAAAGAGAGAAATTGATCGATCAAGAAGGGTGAGAGTAGGCTACCAAGGACGTCAAGGGTGAGAGAGGAAGAGGCGGCTGGTGGTGGAAGGAATAAGAGGGGAGAGAAAAGAAAAAGAGAAAAGGGAAAGGATTGGCGGGAAGAGAGTAACAATTCATGCACCATCGCAGCTTGGTTCTCCACACAGTTGCCGCCTCAAATGTCACTGCTGAAGATGGATCTGATATAGAGAGGGAGTGATGCAGTTGTGGAGCTATCGATAGAGGGAATGGAGAAGAGAAGCCGCGTCCCTACTGCCATCACTCATCATCGCTGGCTAGTGCTACGCTTATTATGCCAACGCCGGAAAGAAGAGGGAGAGAGAGAGGCAGAGTTGTTGTCCTACTGTTGTTTGACAAGCAACAGCCCTAAAAAAAAATAAAAGACAGAAATAGATAGGAGCAGAGACGGAAGATTGAGGGCTGAGATTAAGTGAAATTGGGTGTGAAATGTTGGTTGATCAAAGGTTGAATTTAGAGGTGATTTCTGACTAGTTCAGGTATTGCCTTGGTGTTGTTTATGGCGACTATGAAGGGTTCTTTTAAGGGGAGGAATAAGGGCTGTAGACACCTAATTTTGTTCGAAGAATTTTTAAATCAAAAAATAAAAAATATTGATAAAAAGAAACAAGTAAATTAAAGTCAAATCTTAAATTAGTACCCCATGCATTCATGCAAACCCTAAAATTAAAAATTCAAATTTGAAAATCTCATGTGAAGCACATGCAAAATTTACACCCTCAAGAGTTGACTTGGTTGATTTGTTGCCAAAAAATGAACATGATAATTTGCAAATTGAAGGAAATAAATCATGAATGAGAATCCCATGATGGCAGCCACGGTTTAAGCATCAAAAGGGGGAAATTTTGTTTCCTTCCGTAAAGTTTTAAGTTCCCTAGGCAATTCTTCCTCTACCACCACACACTAGATCACCTTCACTGCCAGACCCAACCACCATCTTTGCTAGCCTACACCAACCTCAAGTTTTCATTAACACCCACTATCACCTTTATTCGAACCTCCTTCATAGCACCCCATTACTTGGGAGCACTAAAAACCCTATTGTTAACCATCACTAACTTTATATCCTGCTTACCTGCAACCCCAAAACAGACAAAAAAATCAAACAACAAAAATAAAAACAAACTTAAAAAAAGAAAACAAAATCCCTACTAGTATTGTCTTTTTTCGAGAAAAGCAAGGCAATAAAAAAAATTAACACAAAAACAAAATAAAAAAAATAAAGACCAAAATGAGAGATTTGGAGTTTTTGTTTACATGGTGGTTTTGGGCACCAAAATGAGAGGAAAGGTAAGCTACAGTTAGGGGAAATACGTATTCAAAGACGGTGGCATTTAGGGAGATAGAGAGCAACAATTGGAGGTTAGAAGCTACAGTCCTTCTTTGTAGATTTAGGCAAATTTGAGAAATTTTAGAAAAATCTAGGAAAAATAGCAAAGATGAGGAAAAGAAATTTTAGGATTTTTTGAGAAATTTTACTATGCCAACAAGTGGTAATCGACGGAGGGTTGAGGTGGTGAATGCAATGGCTAATAGTCATTTTTGAAGCTTCCATGAGTTTTTTGGTGGGGTTGGGTTTCTTATGTATAGAGAAGGGAGAGAAAAAAATGTATTACATCAAATAGATAAAATGACTAAATAATGAACCAACATATAGTTGAATAAATGTGTTGGCTCTATAGGCTAAACCGAGAAGGGGGTGAATTGGTTTTGTGGTACTCTTCGGTTCGTTTTTCGATTCTTCTAAATTCTCTAGCCTATGTTGAAGTTTTCTAAGTGCTCTAGGCTACTTAAGTATGCAATATAAATTCAATTCAACAATCACAATATAAATGCAAATAAGTAAAGAGAGTAGGGAAAGAGAGATGTACACAATCGATTTATAGAGGTTTGACAACCTTGCTTATATCCTTGACCTTGAGACGCTCCCAAGGATTTTCCCAAATCCACTAACTTGAATTTGTATTACAATCCCTCTTTTTGCAGGCTCAAGAGAAACCTCTCTCTTTTTCTAAGGCTAAAGAGAAACCTCCCCTTTACAAAGTGTGTTTGTTTTTACAAGGAATGTAATCAAAGAAAGGCCTCAAGGTAAGCAAGTGATTACAATGGTTAAGCACAAGAGAAATCCTATACAATATTTTTGCTATGCTATACAAAGATGATGAGTATGATAGAATATGAAGACTTTGTAGCGCTTGTGATTTTGATAGGCTTGAGGAAGATGAAGAAGATGAAGAAAGATGTTGCTCAGTTGTTCCTGTTGCTTCCTTGAGCTTCCAAGCCTTTATTTATAGTCTCTTGGATGGTTTCTAAACATTGGTAGGAGCCAAAACTGAATGTGACCGTTGTATCTCACAAAAACTAGCCGTAGGAGTGCATTTTCGAGGTAGAGGATCGATCCTTTAACCTAGGGGATCGATCTTATGCTTCTTTGCAAGCTTCCAAGGCATTCTGCCATGAAGGGATCAATCCCTTCCCTTAGGGGATCGATCCCATGCTTCCTTTTTGCTTCCTGTGAGCATTCTACCATTCGTGGATTGATCCCTCAACATGGGGGATCGAACCCTCATGCTTTTCCTGCACTTTTCTGGGCTAATTTGGGTTAAAAATGATGTGGACTTTGATTTTAATTCATCTCAAAATATTTTAGAATTTTGTGGGAGTTTTTCTTGACTTTCTCAACTAAAGACTTAGTGTAAAAAACTTGTTAAGTAATTTTCTAAAGTTGTGTTCAATATGTTTTTGAGAAAATTACTTAATGAAGATATTTAAAATCATTTTGTAAAATGTTAAGATCAATAAGAATATACAATTAAATCATTGTCTTAAACTTTGATATGTAAACTTAAAGTGGTTTGAGAAAATCATATGATTGGTAAAGCAAATTTACATTATAGAGTCAAACACTTAATATTACTTAAGTTTTTGTCATTTCAAAATATATACGCCATTTAAAGCTAACAAAATGCAACATAAAATAGGACTAAATCCATACAAGATGAGACTTAAGCCTAAGATTTTAAAGTTTCAAAGTTTCCTTATTGCCATTAGATCAAGACTTCATTTGTAGTATATAATAAAAATGTTTTGGAAATTAAAATAATTAATACTCTGTTACTTAAACTAGTAAGATATATTTTGATGAATAATTGTTTGATTTTATATATATATATATATATATATATATATTGTAAAAATGCGTGTTTAACACATTAATGATTATTTTTAAAGTAAGAAAATTCTTTACGACAATTGTAAAAAGATTTTTTTTGAAGTATTATTATCTATAGCAATGGTCAAGTTTTTAAACTTCGTAAGTGTGATAACCAGGAACTTTTCTATTTTTGGTATTAATTACCCGAAAATTTAATTTAAATGTAAATAGATAAGCAAGAGTAAATAAATAAATATAATTACGAGATGGGAATATTATTGAAATTTCTGAAATTGATGAAGTAAGGAATTTGAGGAAATTATTTTGGATATTAAGAAATCCAAAATTTAAAAAATAAAAATGCATATATTTATATATTTATATAATTAGATTATATAAATATATTTTTATATATGGTTTTATATAAGTACATATGTATATATATGAAATATAGTATATATTACTATTACATATTGATATATACTATGTTATATCATAAATAATTACATATGTATATTATTATACATTATGTGTATATATATATGGAATATATATATATATATATATATATATATATATATATATATATATATATATTTTAAGATAAAGTGTATAGATATATATATATATATTGTTAATATAAAAAATATATATTTATATATAGTACAAAAATATGTATTTATATACATATATTATCAATATTATATTTATAAATATATTTTATAAATATAATTATATATTAAAAAAAGAAAACAGAAACGAGATCAGGACACCCGACCCTGTTTCTCCTCTGTTGTAATAGAGGAGAGAACCCAGCTGAGGCCGACGCTGTTGGCCGAGAGAGGAGAAGGAAGAGGAGAGAGAGATGCCGCCGGCGAGACGAGGGGGAAGAGGAGAAGCAACCGGCGACGGAAGGAAGAAGAAAGAAGCGAACCGAAGCGAAGTGGAAAATGAAAGAAAGGAAAACGGCGATGCCGGCCGATTCAGGCACCGACACCGCTACCTTCGATGTCGACGAGGTCAGGCCAAGTGAAAGGAATGGCCAACGGTGAAGGAAAAGACGAAAAAGAGAGAGGAAAGAGGAGGAGAAAACGAACCGGCAGCCACTCCAGATCCGCCGTCATCGTCGTCAATGGGGAGAAAAGGAGGCCAGAAACAGCTTCGCTGCCACCCCAGCAAGCTTAAGAGAGGCTGAACCGGTGGTGATGATGGTCGATGGAGGCCGAACCGGTGGGAGGATGGTGAACCGGCTGAGGGAGGCCAAACCGGTCTGAACCGATCCGAACTGGTTCAGACCAAAAAAGAAGAAAAGGAAAAGGAAAAGAAAAAAAAAGAAAAGAAAAAGAAGCAAAAAAGGGAAAAAAGAAGAAGAAGAGGAAAAATGGTAGGAAATCAATAATAATAATTTTATTATTATTATTTATTGAATAATTGTGTAAAATTCTAAATTTAGTATGGAAATTGTAGAAACCATACTCGGTGAATGGAGACGATGGAATCGAGAGAAGTGGATTACGGGCACGACGTAATGAGGAAGTCGCCAACCCGAAACAGGTAAGGGAGGCATGTGTAGCCTATAAGGATATTCAATATGCATATTTAAATTATGCATTATTTTATTAAAATGCTGTGGAAAATAATTGGTTGAAAAATTGTGGTGATTGACTGGCTGTGAATATAAACTGTCTTTTTGTGAAGGGAAGCTAGTCAATCGACAGTCGTTATGCTGTCGAAAAATTTTAGAAAATTACATAAAATCATAATAAATGATTTTATTTCATGAGAAACGATTTTCAACCACGAAAATCGAGGAAATGATTATTTTTCATAAAACATGAATATATTGAATTCTATTTTTAAAATATTCATGTTTTCGAGATCGATGATAACGAGATCACCAAAAATTCTCCTAATATGTAAAGTACATGTAACATGAAAAGGAAGATGAAAAGACATAAAGTGAATATTTTATACGTATTTTCTTAAATATTCACTAAATGATTTATATAACTTTTATGGTTTTAATTATGAAATTATTATTTTTATAAATTCCATAAAGGTTTATTGATGATGAAAAACTCGGTTTTGAGATTAGTTGGCGCCTCTATCATGCTCTTACGTGATATGTGACGTGTGATATGTGATATGTTTAGTCCCAGTTGACACCTGATCAGTGATCCACCGAGGACTATGGCCATAGGTCTGACATGATTATTTTCTACCTTTGGGTATTATAGCATGATATGAATCGGTGATTGCCTCAGTCTCCATATGTGATATATGATATGTAAAATGAAAATGTTTATATGATACGTGACATGTAAAGAGGATATGTTTTATACGACATGAGGAAAAATCAAAATGATTTACAGCATTTTTACATAATGCTTATTATGGTACTGATTACAGTACTGCATGATGATTTTTCAAAAGATATGTGATATGAATATGTGCTATGTTTTCAAAGATGAAGAGTTTATAAATCTAATATTCTTACTATAATTTCAAATGGAATATTAGATTACTTGGGACATGAAAATGTAATATGTTTTCAAAAAGGAAAGATGAGGAAAATAAATCTAGTATTCTTATTATAATTTCTTAAATTGAATATTAGATTTAAATGATGTATATGTTATATGAAAAGCATTTAATAGCTTATTTTGTTATTTAAAAGTACTGTACTAATTTTAAATTGTACAGTAAAATACAAAAGGAATTCAAAAGAGAATGATGATAGTTTAAACTAATATTTATCTAAAAGAATAGATAACTATTAGTTATTTTATTTAAATGCTTTAAATTCATAAAAGCATAAGATGAAAATGATACGAAATGAAAGGAAAAGGATTTAAATTTCAAACAAAATTTATTACTCTCTACAATTGCTTCTAGGCTTCGGGACAAGACAGGTATTTCAAAATACCTGCCTTACTCCATCCGGATCCCTAGCCGATTGTAGTATCCTTCTTACATGTGAGCCTAGTATACTTCTAGGAAAACGAAAAAGTTTTTCAACATATAGATAGTTGAATATCAAGAGTTGCATATAACTCCTTTATTGAGCCATGGATTGCTAACTCCCTATTTTTAATATTTTAGATTTTCGAGGATTGAGAGTTTGACATCTGAGGATCTTGGCTGCGCATTTGGATGTACTGCAACAGCTTAATTGCCTACATAAGGTACAATCATTTATTTTCTATATTTAGACTTATCTATAGTACTACTTTCTTGTGAATTAAGATAGGGGATGTAAATGATAGTATAATTTTATTATGTAATTCTTTAAATGTAAAAGAAAAGTAAAGTATCACAGACAGCCCAACCATATAAGATGTATAGAAATAAGTGAAATAAAGTGGTCACGGGATGTGACAGTAAGTAAGATTAGATAGCTGCTATATGTTTATCTAATAATTGAATAATTTATTGTTTTTTTAAATATATCTTAATAGATTTACGGTAATTCTACAGTTTCAGTTGTGAAAATTAAAATTTTATAAGATTATTATTACTTTCGTTTTGCTTTTTTATAACGACATTGTAATCATTTATAATTTTTTTATAAAAAATGTGTTTTAAGAGATAATTTTAGTCTTTTTTATATTTATTGTAGGTTAACAAATACAAAATAATAAATTATTTACAAAAATAAAGAATATAGAATATTTGTCAAGACCTCAAACTTAGGAGGCTTAAATTTGTGGGCAAATTTTTCATTTTTCTGAACTCAATATGTTTGTGTGTGTGGGGTAGATCACCAATATATGTGAGACCACGAATTTTTGAGTACTGTTTAATTATATTTATATTATTGGTATTTATGGAATAATTATAATTAATAAATATTTGATTTTATCTTAGGTTTTACGATTAAACAGTAAGTGGACCCCACCGTGGATTATACTAAATAATTTCTTATAAAATATAGTCTTAAAATAACTGGATTGATGGAGGAAACTGGAAGTGAAGACAGAAATTTACGCCATTTTACAGTTAGGGGTATTTTGGTAATTTCACCCAAACCAGTAATCGAACTTCAACAAAAGCTTCACCAAACATTAAAGCAAGCTAAATAGAGCTGAATTATGATTAAATAAAATATTTTGGAGGTTAGATAGACTGTTTTCAATCGAGTCAAAGTTTAAGGGCAATTTTGAAAGAAATCTTTAAGTATAAGGGCAAAATTACTATTTTGCACATAAAAATCAAAATTTTATCTTCTCCAGCAACTTCTTGTCCATTTACAATTTTGCCCATAAAAATCAGAATTTTATCATCTTCTCCAGCAACTTCTCATCCATTTCTACTGGAAACAAAACCCAAATAGAAAACTCGGTAATTAAGCTTGGAAAAGAGAGAGAAAGTGAAAATAACTTGAGAAAAACACATTAAAATCAAAAATTACCTTCACTAAAATTGTTCTACTCATCTTCCTCTGCCTTCCTACACCAAAATCAAGTGTTAACTCAGCAAAAATCAGACCATAAGGTCTCTCCTACCATTCAGTTAAGGTAAGTCAAAAAGGAATTCTTAGTTCTTTCACGAAATTCAAGTTTAATCTCATGTGTTCATGATGTATCCATACTTCTTCTAGCCTAAATCATGCATGAATCATGTAAAAGGACACATGAGGGTTTTGGCCACCTTCCACTCTCCACGTATATCACATGTTTTAATGGGAAATAAGTGTAGAAAATATGTTAGGCATTATAACAAGTATAAAAACAAGGTTAATTAAGTTAAAATGGAAAAAAATCTATAAGTGGGTGAAGGATATGGTTCGGACAAGGCATGAATGGGCTGGAATCTTATGTTATTTAATGTGAACTATATGTAGGAATGATGTGGAAAATTAAATAAGCAAAATTGGATTGAATAAAAGTGTTTAGTTTGAAGGAATGTAAAGTGTGGTACAAAAAGGGTGATTCGGCCTTGATAAAGTGGAGGCTGAAATTGAGTTAATTTTAATACAATTTAAGTCCTAAAATAATGTACGAAATATTTTGAGAATTTAGGCTTAATCGGAATCGAAATCGGAGTTATATAGCAAAAGTTGAAATTTTACACCAGTAGAAATTTGACTGCATCTAGTAAATTATAGTGACAATTCATTAGCATTTAAATTGTTTAATATCCTTTTAATTTAAGAATAGTGAATTTATCAAGTTTGAACAATTATCTGCAGCTTCTAAGTCCGAGGGTAGTACCAGTGCTAGGGGATCGGACACCGATAAAATTAAAGGTAAGGGATATTTGTACGAAACGTAGGGATATTTCGTTGCATGATTTTAATTAAATTGTGATTTGATGAAGTTGTATTTGATGCTTTGGGTTGATTTGGACACTGGAAATTATTGTTTTGAAGCTGGTTTTCATGCGGGAGGGTCAGGCAAAAATATATCGTTATGCTGTCGAAATTCTCAAAAATAGCCTTAATTCCTCCAAAATATTATTTAGCATGATATTTAAATTAAAAGAAATAAATATTAGAATGTTGAAGATTTAAGTCCTTAAGTATGATTTAAAAGCATTAAATCACAAATTCTATATTTAAAAATTCATGTTATTGAATTTGGCATAAGTGAAAGTATTTATATATTTTTATAAGTTATTTACAGTTAAATAGAATATTTTCGAAACTAAATATTGCTTTGTGAATATTTTATGAATTTTTGTTTTGAACTGCTTATTTTTTCAATATTAAGTATTTATGGACTGACTGAAGATTTAGATTTCTGACTTTATCTCCATAAATGACTTTAAATTGTTTTACGTGGTTTTAGAGACTGTTGTCCATGTAGCTACCTTTGGGTATATGCATTTTTGTTCTGTTCTGATTGCTGTTGACTTTAGTCTAGTCTTTTAGCTCCCACAGGTGACACTTGGTTAGTGCTTACACTGTGGCCTAGACTATGGCCATACGTCTATTATAGTGCATGTATCTATTGGGTATAGCCTAGTCTCCACTAAAATTATATTGGGGGTGGTAAATCTCTAGTTAACTTAGATCCAAGCACTCCCAGTTTTGATATATTTATGATTTCGATTTATTCACATTTTATGTTCTATGATATAAATTTTTTTATTTTGTGAAATTATCTATTTGAATTATCTATGAGAAATTTGCTATAAATATGATTTATACTATTCACGGAGAAATTGTTTAATTTTTTATATAAGTATGTGTATTTCTCAAATGTTGGAATTTGTGATTTAATTAATACAAAATGAATTCCCTATATTGGCTTTGGATACTAGAACATGACAGGTACTCCAAAGTGCTTCCCATATTCTACCTGGTTACCTAATCCACTATAGTATCCTTTCTAATAGATCGTGCCTTTTTTATTTCATATTTTAAATTCATAATTTCGTATAAATATCTGTTTATGAAAATTGCATATTGGATACATTATATCAGCTTTCGTATAGATGTCTCTTGCTAAGCACGTTTCGCTCACCCATTTATTTTTCACTCCCAAACTATTTGCAATAAGTTCGGTCTACCTTTCAGGGGGACTTGATTCTGGTATTCCTTAAGCGATCGTATGGACTCGTCGAGGTATACTAATTTTATCTTTATGTATTCAGATTTTTGTACAGTACTACTTTTATGCATAATAAACTTGGGATGTAAATTTCTTTGTGAATTAAATTTTATAAATTTTCAGATCTTGGGATTGTATATAAATAAATTCCTTTTGAAATTTAGTTTGACACTGCAGACGAGCCCAACCTTTATGTGTTTGTTTATGTGAGTTTAGTAAAAGAGACAGTATTCTGGGACATTACAGTTAGGGTGGTATCAGAGCAAGGTTGGCTTAATGTCTCTCAGTGTCTTCTGATTTGAAATAATAAACATCTCAAGTAGTACTATACTTATCTGAATATATAATGAATTGGGAGACTACAACCAGTTTTGTATGATTTGTTGTGGTGTAATATGTTAGATACGTGAAGAGGTACCGAATGGCATTGGGGATGCCCTAGGCGGGTATAGCCCACCTCAAAGCCTACTCTGGAGCTGATGCTAGAGGCAACTTCCCTCTACAGCCTGAGAGTATAGATACACGAATGTCTAGGCTGGAAAGAATCATAGTAGGCTTTATTGAGAATTTTCAGCAAGCACCGACACTCGAGCTAGCACAACCTCTATCTCCACCACCTGCACCACAGCTAGAGCTATAGCCATAGTCGGTACAGCCCCTATTGTAGCCTCAGCCCTAGATTCCAAAGCAGTTGAGGCGAGTTCCAGTCAGGGGTTGTGATGCTAATCTGATTCAGCAGTTTAAGAAATTGGATCCACCAAAATTCAGATGGCTGTGGAACAGTGGATAAATGAGGTGAAGAAACTATTTGATTATATGACACGTTCAAAGACCAAGAAGGTCGAGTTGGCCATGTTTCTCTTGGTGGGCGATGCAGAGTATTGGTGGAAGTCCATTAGAACAATTTTGTCCGCTAAACACCCAGCAGTGACCTGGAAGGTTTCCCTAGAGGCCTTTTTCAGGCAGTATATCCCCAGCACCGCATAGAGGAAGCTGAAGTCGAAGTTTATGAATCTTAAGTAGGGGACTATGATAGTGGACTAGTACGAGTCTAGATTTACTGCCTTGGGCCGTTTCAATCTAAAGGTTGCTAAAAGCGAGAAGCATAAGATCTAGAGGTTCGTGTATGGCCTTAAGATTTCTATCAGAAATAGCTTGGCCCCATTTGATATTTCTACCTATGATGAGGAAGTCTGCCGAGTCCAGTTATGTAAGCAGAATTACGAGGCTCAACAGGCGGAGTTTGGATTTAAAGCAAAGAGTAAAGGTAAAGAGAAAACTGGACGGGGCGATGATAGAGGTGATTTCATGCTTGCTAAGAGGTCTACAGGGATTGTGATTTGAGATATATCTGCCAAAGACAGATCCACTAAATCAGTTGGCATTGGGAGATCTACTACTTCCCAGAAGGGTGCGCCTACCAAGTGTAAGTAGTGTGGTAGGTCGCATCGAGACAGACCTTGCTATTAGGTGATGGGAGCTTGTTTTAAGTGTGGACAGCGGGGTCACCTAATGAGAGATTGCCTTAAGGATAGGGAGGTAGTGCCAATGACTCTAGCAGCTCTAGTAGCTAGGGAGGATAAGGCAACACCGTTCACACCGTGCAAAGCGACAGCAGCAGAGAAAGTGAAGCAGACGGTGACTCAGGGACGAGTATACGCCCTGGATAAGGAGACTGCTGATACTTCTTCAGATGTTATACAGGGAAAGATTTATATTTTTAATCTTATTGCTATTGCATTGATAGACCTAGGCTACATGCATTCATTTATTTCCCCTGCATGTACTACTAAGATACCGATGAAACCCAAACCCTTATGATAGTGAATTCAAATTACTACTCCATTTAAGGAATCACAAATGACAGATGTAATATATTGGAATTGTAAATTAAAGATAGGAGAAAAAGAAACTGTAGCTAACCTAGCTTTGTTAAATATATACGATTTGGATGTAATTTTAGGGATAGACTGGTTAGCTACGAATTTTGTTAGTGTAGACTGCTACACTAAGTTAATAACTTTCTCTCAACCAGAAAGGAAAATGATCGCTAACCTAAGTTACTAAATACGTAGGAATTCAAAGTAATTCCATAAATGAATAGGTTAGCTATGAATTGTGTTAACTTAAACTGTCATATCCAGTATATCACCTACTCTCATCTAGAATGCTGTATGGTGAAATAGTAAATAGATAAATGAATCAAAGTGGAATGTGTATTGAAATTATTTAAGTGTTCTGTGCATATGTTTCATGGATATATGAAATATGTGAAGGACGTAGATGTGAGACCTGTTTCTACTGCACTGTACAAGATATTTTGAAATTATTTAATTAATGAAATATAATGTATTTTGTGAAATTAAGTGAATTTGTTATGTGGGCCCCACTTTAATTTTATGGTTATGATGGACTTAAGACTGATAACACAGTGTACTATGGGTGAAATAAATATAATATAATGATTTTGAGGCATAAAAATAACTTTTACATTATTGGGAATTATTTTGCGAATTTTGGAAAACAAATTGGAAAATGACGGATACGTCCAGAGGGTATTTTAGTAAATTACTCCCAAACTAAAATGAGTTGGGATGAAGTAAAAATACAATGATATTCTACATGAAAAGGAAAATAACATAGTGCCAAGAGATTGGTTGAAACAGTGGTTAAATTGAAAAATTTTGCTACCGGTCCACTAGGGGTAAAATCATAATTTCTCATTATCGGTGCACTATGCGTCAACGGAACCACTTCCAATCACCAAGATAAATTAAATGTGATTGATTGGTGATGGAATCCAAAAATTTGGAGTCCAATTACATGGTTTTTATGATTACGGAAGTTAAGGGTAAAATTGTTAAGATTTTTCATAACCAAGGGCAAAATGGTAATTTTGCCCCTATCTAGAATTTTCTTTAAATCAGCCAACACTCAGCCAGCCACTATTTATCATCCCTTAGCAAGACCCCCACGACACCATAGAAGAGAAAGAAAGAAAAAGAAAAGAAAAGAAAAGAAAAAAAAAAGAAAACATAAGGAAAATTACATTTTTTTCACTACAATCCTTTCTAGAAAAAAATACCATATCATCTCCTCTTTCCATAGACACCAAAATCTCATCAAAAGAGGAAGAACACAAGGAGAAAAGAAGGCAAGAGTGGTTCGGCCAAGGTAAGGATCTATCAATTTTTTGATGTTTCAATTTGAAACAAAGTTGTATTCTAGCTAAATCAAAGGTGTAGAAAAAGATGCTAGCATTAGATTTGAATTATCTTGGCTACATAAGGAAAATACATATTTTCTTGCAAGAAAATGGTGGGAAATGATAGAGTAAACATGATTAAGAAGGTTAGAAAGCTTAAATTTGTGAAATTGTTGAAATTCATGAAAATGGGTTTATGGAAGCTTTCGGCCAAGGGGTTTTTACGGCTGTCATTGTGCTGCATTTCATGGTTTGAATATGTAAAATGACTGTAGAAATTAAGAGAAGAAGACTGGTGAAATTAGATTCAGAATCGGAGTTAAAATAAGAAAATTAAGGTTTACTACCGGTGTAATTTACACTGACTAGAATTTGACAGTGTCATTTAGTGAAAGTTAGTAGCTTAAAATTAAGAGGAAAATTAATGATAATTTTTGTTAAAATTGTTTTGCAGCCGGGATTAACGGTTTACGGTTGGTGCTACCGAACGAGTCGATATTACTAAACAGGTAAGGGAGAAGTGTGTAAGTTGTAGGGATATAGTAAATTGAATGATTTAATAAGTATGATTTTATGAAATTATTTGGATGATGAAATGCCTTGAAAACCATGCAAATTGTGGTATACGACTGGTTTTATATATTGTATTTTAAGTGTAGGGGGTTAGGAAATCGCAGCTGTTATGCTGCCGAAAATTTATCAAAAATATTCTAAAATAGCATGAAATATTTTAGAAGCATAAATTGAGTGAATTATGAATGTTGGAATTTAATTCCATAAATTTTTCCATAAATTGGAATTTATTTGAAAAATAATTATTAAATATTCATGTTATGAAATTTTATTAAAGTGAGAATAGAAAAATGTTCTTTAAAGCAATTCATATTAAAAATGAACATTTATAAATTTTCTCACTAAAACATGAATATTTTATTGATTGTTTTTACTGTACTGTTTAAATATAAATTTAATACCTTTTTGGAATATTTATTTAAATTAATAATAAATTTTATGTAAATTCCTTAAAGGTATTTTATATTGAGATTAAATGATTTTGAGACTTTAGGCCCCAATTTCATGCTCACTGTTACCATACTGTCACGTGGCTGATTGACCGGCCAAGTCATCAACAGTCCTAAGGTCACCTGGTAAGTGTACTCTGCGAACGCCCTATAGACTATGGCCATAAATCTAACTATATACTGTTACTGTTTCCTTCCGGGGTTAATTATAGCATGATTTATTTAGGGTGTTGCCTAGTCTCAACTTACTGTTAAATGATTTCTGAACTATGTTACTGAATACTATTTACTGTACTGTACTAAAAAATACTATTTACTGAATTAAAATTTACTGATTTCTGTTTACTGAACTGTACTGAAATACACTTTTTATTGAATAGAAAATATCTATAATATTATTTTAAATTTGAATTAATTACTGAATTGTTTATCTACTGAATTACTGAAGAGTTGGATTGTTCTGTACTGAAATGACTACATACTGTTTCCAATGTTTAAACTATACTGTTTTACTGCATTGTTTTACTACTGTACTGTCACGTGTTTTAAAGTATTACTAAAGTGATGAAATTAAATGGTTTATTACCATTTATATTTATTGGAAATATCATTAAATTGTTTTCTCACAACAATTTATACATTATTCCCTATAGTCGTTCTGGGTTTTCGGGACAAGACAAGTTTTTCAAAATAACTTTCATGCTCAATCTGGATTTCCCAGCCGACTATAGTATCCATCCTTTACTGTGCTTAGCAAATTGTTAGGAAAATAAATAGTTTCCAGCATATAGTTTTCATTATATCAATCTTGCATACAACTCCTTTTACTGAGCATGTTGTCGCTCACCCCTTTATTTTACACTCCACAGGATACTGAATTTGGATAAGAGACATACCATCCTGAGTTATCGGCTGCGATTTCAGTTACCCAAGTCAGCAGCTTTTCGATCTTAGAGGTATTTTATTTTCTTTTATATATTCAAAAATTTTGTACAGTACTACTTAAATTATAAATAGATTACAAGGGATGTAAATGTGATAAGGAATAATATAATATTCATATTCCGTATTTATAGAGTAAATAAAATTTACTGTTTATTACTGTTACTGAGTAAGTGACTAAGGCATCGCAAATGGCCCAACAGTAAATTATGTGTAAAAATAAGTGTTTTATTATATATTTAGATTGTTATAGTAGAGACGAAACGTCCAAAGTTGAATGAGATTGTAATTTAAAAGTTACCAAATGTAATTCCAGATAAATTTCCCAGGTTATCACTGACTCGAGAAATCGAGTTATCACTGATTCAATTTTCAGTACAGAATCTATTTCTAAACTCTTATCGAATGACTTAAATGGAGTTGAAGAAGCTTAAGAAGTAGCTTCAGAAATTATTGAATAAAGAATTTATCTCTACTAATGTATTCCTAGGGGAGAAAACAGTATTATTTGCCTGGGAGAATAATGATAGTTTATGAGTGTACATCAATTAATGATTAAATGATAATGTTATCACCAAGTATAAATATGCACCTATCAAAGGACTAATTGTCTAATTGATCCATTCAGGGGTGCATAAATATTTTCAAAGATCAATTACTAATCGAGGTACTATTGGGTAAAATTTGAGAGACTGATGTCCTTAAGACAATATTTAGGACTCGATAAAGTTATTATAAGCTCTTTGTAATGCATTTGGGCGGACGAATATTCTTACGGTGTTTATGAGCCAAATGAATGAGGTATTTAAATCATACCTGGATAAACTGAGATGGTGCTTAACAATGATATGACAATATATTCTAAGGCACCAGATGAACATGAATAGTATAATATATATATATATATATATATAGCCTTAAAGACTCTAAGAGACTGGAAGTTGAATAATTAAGGTTTAGTAAATATGAGTTATGACTAAGCATATTTCTTTTGAGACACGTAATCTCAAATGACGGAGCGACGATGGATTTGCTTAAAATTGAGATTTAATACTAGATGGGAGAGAGACCAAAGATAGTAATGGAGGTACGGAATTTACTGAGTTTAATTAAATAACTTAGCTAGTTTATGGAATAGTTTGCTAGATCAGTTGCTCTATTGACATAAATCATATATGAGAAAGCTAAATGTGTGAGTGGAGTACTTAAAAGGATCAAAAGAATTAAATTGTGAAGTGTTATACTATTCGGGAGAAGCAACTGAAGTGACAAAGTGTGTTGAAATTGAAATATGTATTAAGAAGATATTTTATAGGATGACTAGAGAATGTGGATTGTTGGAGTAATTCTCAAATTCAAATTGCAAGTGATTTCCTCTGATGATCATGTGTATACTACTAGAGTCAAATTCGAGCCAAACTTAATAGATAAAATTGGTTATACCTAGAGGAATAAATAAATAAATTTATTGCCAATTATATAAATGGATATGCACATGAATTATGAGATTGGCACAGATAGTTAGAGGCAGGATTGGTATTTTTGAAAATTAATAGTTAAAGAAATTTGATTTTTGAAAGAGATCACATCTCCAGATACATTCTATTTTTAAACAGTATTAAAAGTACCATAAGAATGAGCAGTGTACTGATAATTCAAGATGAAAAGAGATATAATTGAGATCGATACAGAATGTTTCATCGATAGTAAATGAAAGTTAAACATTAAAGTCTGCAAGTTTATTGCAACCTCTACCAAATCAATGTGAAAAAGAAAGTCAATCGGGAGAGATTTTGTTTTGGGGTTACTAAAGAACCAGAAGAACTATAATGCTATAGAAGTAATTATAGAGATAGAATGATTAAAATGACTAAATTCTCAGTGACCAAATTTATTACTCTTCGTAGTGCCTTAGCCTATATATATATTTTGAAATAGTGAGACAGTATGCTGAGTTCCAGTGAGCATTACTTATGATATGGATTCCCATGTCACATTCTAACTTGCGAGAGAATTCCAGAGATTATGGGAATTCTAATATAGTTCTAGCACCGCTTCTTATGTGTAAATTAAGGAATAGATTGAGCATACTACATAGACGCTCAAGAATACATTGAGAGCGAGTGCTATGGATTTCAAAAGCTCCTTGGACTACTATAAATTTATTTCAAATTAACATCGGCATGGCACTACATGAGATGTAAAATGGTATACAATGTAGACTTCTAATGATATAAAAAGAAATGGGAAATTTGAAACTGTTAACTCCCGATTTAGTAAAGCAAGCTCCCTTTAATGTACAGATTTGGTATCAAGAATCAAGAACTATATATATAAGTCGGCAGTAAAGTTATACCAATATTAAATGCCGACCTTGAGAGTTCCTAATTAGAAATCCTACATTTTAAAAGTGCCGTGACAGTATTACTCAAGGAAGAAATCTATATAAGAATTAGAGAATTTAAAGTACATAAGCTATTTCAATGATTGATCCGAGCGAAATTTGGAGGACCAAAATTTCCTAAAGGTGGGGAGGAAAAGTAAGAACCGATTATATGGTATTGTACATGTAAAAATAATTATTTATTAATTTAATTTTTGAAATATTTTGTAAATTATAAGTAAATAGTAATGTGGGCCCCACTTGAAATTTTGAGCCCAGATGTATATACAACTGAAGAAATAGTGTATGGATAGTGTAATAATGATCTTATGGGAATATTGAGGCCAAAATACCTTATTTGCATCATTTTGAGAGGTATGGCCAACAAATTGGAAAATGACGGTTACATCTTGAGGCTATTTTCGTAAATTGTACCCAAAATAAAATGAATTGGGATGAAGTAAAAATAACATGTTATTCTACATGAAAAGGAGGTTAAGACAGTGTCAAGGGATTTATTGAATCAATGGTTAAATCAGAGAATTTCACTAACGGGTTACAAGGGGTAAAATCATAATCTCACGTGTTCGGTGTACAGTGCGTCAATGAAACCACTTTTAATCACCAAAATACAGTTAATAAGGGTAATTGGTGATGGAATCTAAAATTTTGGAGTACGATTACATAGTTTTTACGATTACGTAAGCTTAAGGGCAAAATTGTTCGAAATTTACATAACTAGGAGCAATCTGGTAATTTTACCTACTTCTACATGACTCTTTAAAACTCCCTCAGCTGCTAGATGTTACTATTCATCATCTTCCTAAGTCACTCCCATGCCATTCTTGAAGAGAGAAAGAAGAAAAGAAAAATTCAACAAAAACACTACTAAATCTACCTTATTTCAACAAACACCGAACTAGAAATTTGTTCTATTTTCTCTCCTCTTTCTAACCATACCTATAGATCATTGTATAAACCACAATACAAGGAGAAAGGAAGCTTCAAAGAATCGGTCAAGGTATGTAGCTCATCATGCATTATGTTTCTTTTTATTCTAATGGTGTAGGAAGATTAATCTAAGTGTGCTTAACATGTTTTTAGCCTTGGTTTCAATTAAATTTAACAAAATAAAATTTTGCCATTAAAGGGGTATTTGGCCATGACATGTACCTATGGGAATTGTGATTTTCCATGCATGAAATGGATGCTAGATAATGTAATGAGAATGGTTAAGCAAGAATCTAACATTGAATTGTTGAATTTCCATGGGAAATTCAAGAGGGAAGATTCGGTCAACATAAGGGGACTATGATCCATGGTTGGTTTTGATGATTTGAAGGTACATTTAGACTGTAGAAATTACGAGGAGTCTATCGGTATGCTCATATTTAAAATCTGACTTAAAACAAAGAAGTTGTGTTATACTACTAGTAGAAATTATATTGTGAAAATATTTGCAGTGTCCAATGTGGTTGCACTTAGACATGAATAATAGCTTAAAAATAAGTATTAAATAAGCTAATATTTTTGGTGAAATTATCTGCAGCCCGAGAATATCAGTTTACGAGTGGTGCACTCGGAGAGATCGGATAACATAAACAGGTAAGAGATGCTTATGTGAACTTTAATGATATCTCGAATGCATGATTTTACTGTAAATAATTTTATAAGAATATTTTAGAAATGAAATGCCTTGGAAACTGTGAAATTGTGGCTGTTGGCTGTTTTTGGAACTGTGTTGAAATTGTAAGATGGCTAGGATATTCGCAGCCGTTATGCTACTGAAATTTCCTTAAAAATTTCTAGAAATGACATGAAATATTTTAGTGCATATTTGAATGATTTCCTAGCCTTGGAAATGATGAATTTAATATTTTTCATAAAACATGAATATACAAAAAAATATTATTTAAATATTCATGTTACCGAATCTAAGGAAAGTGAGGCTACTGAAAATTCCTCCTACATGTTTTACAGTATCTGAAGTGGTTTATAAAGTGAAAAGTCGAAAAGTGAATATTTTATAAATTATTTTCCATAAATATTCACTATATGATTTAATAAAAACCTTTATGGACTTACTGAAGATTTTACTCATTTTATTGATTTTCATAAAAGTGATATTACTGTTTAAGTATTGTTTTGAGATCGAAATGTTCCTAAATGTGTTTCACAGTGAAACGATATGTTTATGGAACTACTATTAGTTTTGGAAAATAAATATTACTATTTTCCATAAAGTGTGAAATTATCGGAAAAGAATATTTCAGTAATCTTGAAATTGAATTTCCTGAAAAGGAAGCATAGAAATGTGAGTATATGTGTTTTACGGTGAAATGGGATATTTATGGAATTTATTACTACAGTGCAAATATTTTATAGCACTATTTTCACCATACTATATACTTTGATTTATACCTTTATGGATTTTCTGAAGATATTATCTATATTATTAAATTCCATAAACGTGATAAGATTTTGTATACACTGTTTTGAGACTGATAGGCCTCGTATCATGCTGATATGTGATATGTACATGTTATGTGAAGCTGTTGGTATTGATCCTACTTTCAGCATCCCGGTTGACACTTGATCAATGTACGACCAAGGACAATTATAGACTATGGCCGTAGATCTCATATGATACTGTAACTGTTCCATGCGGGGATTATAGCATGATATATTGAAGGTGTTGCCTTAGTCTCCATCACTTTTATAATATGGAAATGATGATTTTAAATGGATGATGATATTAAATAATAAATGAGTATCTATATGTTTTAACTGAGATGAATGATGATTTCTAAACGGTTTACCTGTACTACATTGAGTACGATACTGTTTACGATTTCAGTGATATATGTGATATGTAACATGTTTTCAAATGGAAAGGGGGATTTATTAATCTAATATTCTTTTTATAATTTAAATTCGAATATTAGATTATTTGATTAAATGTCTTACATGATGAAAGTCTTGATTTGAAAGGAATATGAAATGTTATGAAAAAGTGGTTTATTTCAAAAATCAATACCTACTCTCTATAGTCACTTCTAAGTTCTGGGACAAGACAGGTATTTCAAAATACCTTTCTTACTCCATCTGGATCCCTAGCCGACTATAGTATCCTTCCTATTTCGATCCCTAGCGTACCTATAGGGAAATAAAGGATTTTATTGCATATAGATTTCGTGATATCAAGATTTGCATACAATTCTTTTACTGAGCCGTGGTTTGCTCACTCCTTTATTTTTACCATCCACATATTTATTTCCAAGAGTGCGTGATTTACTTAACTGCGAATTGGCTACGTTTCGGTTATCCCTAAGCAGTGGTAGTGGATCCTGGAGGTATTGTGTTTACATTTGTATGTTCAGACATTTATTATACAGTACTATTTGTAAATTTAATTTTAGGAAATGTAAACTGATTTATATAGTTGTGAATGTTATTTAGTAATAAATAAATAATGTCTAAAGTGTTTTACTGTTGTAGATGAACAGTGTTAAAGACATCACAGACAGTCCAACCAACTGTTGTGTATGTGTGACATGCGATAAATGTAGATGATTACTGTATATAACAGACTGTGACATTTTATCCATCCTAGTGATTCTGTAAAGACTGCATAACTTTGTACCATATTAGTGAATAAATAAGAGACATAGAATAAGCTAAGTACTGAGATGCACCTGTAATTATTATTATTTCAAGTAATGAGAATGAAGTTTCAAGTTTAGTAAATTTAGCAATAAATGATTGATACCTTGGGATAATTTAGAAATTTTATAAATAAGTTCAAGAGATATATAAGAACAACTAGATACATTTATTCCACAATATATATGTATAATTGTTTTAATAAAACAAAGGACACAAGTATACTAAAGGAAATGTAGTATACATGAACATTAAAAAATTTAAAATAAGTAAGTAAAGAATATATATACACACACACACACACACACATATATTGAGTATTAAACATGTATATATATATATATATATATAGATATATGTAAAATTTCAAATAAAAGAGGAATATATATATATATATATATATATATATATATATATATATATATATATACACATACCTCCACTAAAAATATATTTGACATGAATATATATATATATATATATGTAGATATATTTATGTATATAATATATATTCAATATTTGAAATATATGTACATACACATATTATATGTACGGAATATAACAAAATAAATAAATATATATAAGCATATATTAGTTATATATATAAATATATATTAGTATTATAAATATATTTATAAATTATGTAAATGTAGACATTGTAGATTAGAATAAACTAAAATAAAAAAAAGAGAAACAAGTTGGAAATTACAAATAAAATAAATTAAATATGCTTAGTGGAGTTTGATGGGACTCTTCCCCATCAAACCCCACTAAACAAAGCAACATTTTCATCATCACCGAAGGCTTATCAAGAAAGCCATGAACAGAAAATGAAAAAGGAAAGAGAGGAATAGAGACACGAGAGAGAAAGAAGAGCTGAAGTAAATCGGTAAGAAAAGAAAGGTAAAGCTGAAGGGAAAGGAGAGAAGAGAAAGAAGAGAAGGGAACGTGCAGCTATTGCCTCGCCATTGTGAGCAGCAAAGGACTGAAACAGTACTGCGTGAATTCTTGAAGCAGTGTTTAGTGCTATAGACAGGGCTGTTAAGGGTTAAGAAGGGAGACTATAATGGGCAGCTGAAACAAAGGGAGTTAAGGTTTGTGTAAGGGATCGATAAGTGCTACATTTAGAGCTATCTTGAGCAGCTACACAGGGGCTTTAAGGATTGTGATCAGGGCAGATATTAGGGCTGAAAATAGGTTGATACTTGTTGAAAACAGGGATTGCTGGTCACGTGCACTTTCAACAAAATAAATAAATAAATAAATAAAATACAGCAACAAGCAAATCCGTTGTTCTTCTCTCTTCTTGCTGTAGGAGCAAAACCAAAGTAAATAAGTGTTGGCTCTTCCACCTCGGACAGAAACAACGTGGTAGTAGGGGTTGGCTTCATGCATTGTGGTTTAAAAACAAAGGACAACAGGGCATATTCTCTCAGTAAACAAAGGAGGTATTGAAGAACAGAATTAGATGCTGGTTTGAGACTGAAATTAGATGGGTTTTTAAGTGGCTGAAACGGAACTGAAGGTAGATTTCTTTAAGTGCTAGAATGTGCGAAAAGGGAAATGAGGTGTGTCATGGCTTTTGGTGGCTGAATATGGCTCTTTAGCTTTCTTTCTCTTGGGGTCATTTTGGGCTATATATGAAGGCTGAAAGGCAATGCCTTTAAGGTGTTTGGAGGGCTGCTGTGCATTATAGAAAAATAAGAGAAAGGAAGTAAAGATAGCCATTGTTTGGTGAAGAAGAAGTGTGAAGCAAAAGAGAGTTTAAGCTCAGTTTAAAAGTTCTTACAAGGGGTAAGGCTTCTTTGTTCCGAAATCTTGAAGTATATATATACGCATATTTATATATATGTTATATTGTAAGAAAGTGAGGTGAAATTGAGTAATAATATATATACTTAGCTATGATAATAGGTGTTGTCAAAGAGAGGGACAACCATTGATCCTAAGTACAAGGGGTTTGTCAGACAATATTGAAGGTAAGGGCTTTATTATGTTGAAATTAAAGAAAATATAAAATATATATAAGTACGTGTGCGCATGTTACTTGTATGATAAGGAGGAATAAATCCCTTTTGTTGAATTTGATTAGATTTTTAGGAGAAAAGGTGGTATAGGATTTAGCTAAGTTTTCACTAATAAAAAATTATACACTTGGCTGAGATGAGGTGTGTATGTAAATGGATATCTATATATATATATAAATGTACACGCCTATATATATATGCATATATATATATGTATGCATCGAGATAGAGAGATTGTAGAATAATGAAGAACTATTTCTTGGAATGGAGATAACTTAAATAATGGTGATTTTAAGATACGTGTTTTCGATACATAATTAAGTATAATGAGGACAGGTTATTAAGTTGTTAATGAATTGAATTGTAGTGAAACGGAGCGGTGAAGGAGCTTAATTTGGTTTGGAAGATCAAGGAAGTAAATCGCTAAGCATTGACGTAAGTGGGTTAAATAAACCTTACTAGTATCATCTCGTAAGAGATGAAAGAATCTTTATTCAATAATTATCTAATTTCATATCAAGTTTGGTGAAATATCACAGAAAAGACTATGATGGTAAGTCCTGGTAAGATACAAGTTTGACTTGATGTGATCGTGAATAGTATTCGCCTGGAATGAAACCTTATTTGTGATTTGTGGGTTATGTCTTATGACTTGTTTATGCTCACTAAATATATAAAATCGTATAAAATGTCGGTGCCTGCATCATGAGGATTGCATGTGATTGAATTAAGTCGCACCAAGGGAGCATGCTAATATATTGCGATACTTTGAGAATGTATATATGAATTAGTGTACAATATATACAACTCACGATGTTGAACTTATAAACCTCGAATAGCACCTAGTTGTATTCATTGAAACTAGGATAATGGAATTGTATGACAACTGATGTATATATGTAACTTGAGGACTTGAATGATTTTTATAATATTACTACTAGAAATCATTGGCCAAAATGATGATCGAATAACACCAAATTCTTTTTGGGACCGTGTGAGCCACCTCTAGAGAACTCAAAGGAATTACGTGCTACGCAGATTTCTTCGGAACTATGGGAGCCACCTCTAGAGTCCTTTGAGAGCTAAGTGCTGCACGAGTACCTATGAACTATTAGAAAGCATGCGCCAAAGAGGCAAATTTGAATAAGATTCATTCTTTTTGTGACCGTGTGAGCCACCTCTAGAAAACTCAAAGGAACTACGTGCTACGCAGATTTCTTCGAAACTGTGGGAGCCACCTCTAGAGTCTTTTAAAAGCTAAGTGCTACACGAGTACCTATGAACTATTAGAAAGCATGCGTCGAAGACGCAAATCTGAGTAAGACCCATTCTTTTTGGACCGTGTGAGCCACCTCTAAAGAACTCAAAGGAATTACGTGCTACGCAGATTTCTTCGGAATGGTGGGAGCCACCTCTAGAGTCCTTTGAGAACTAAGTGCTACACGAGTACCGATAAATCATTGGAGATCATATGCCAAAGAGAAAAAAATGGATAAAACTGATAACTCTATGAAAATAGAGTTATTTAAGTATTTTATTGATTATTAATTATTTAATTCCCCCATTATTTTATTAATTATTCCCCTAATTTTATTAAATTCCTCATGTTTTGTTGAAAAATAAATTCTAGACGAATTTCAGTCGTTTTGGTAGAAAATGGACTGAAAATGGGCAAGAAATAAGACTGGACCACTACAAAACAAGGGAGCATTCTCTCTTATCTTTTGACATCTAGCATGCCACATATCATCATCCTACTCGCTCTTAGTGGATAAGAACAAAAGACACATGCCAACACATAGAGGGCACATGCCCTTACCTTGCATGCTTATGTGGACTAGAAGACAAAAAGGAAGGTGGTAGAAAGGGAGAGGTGTCCATGGCTGATGTGGGCACTTAAATTACATGAAAATATCTACTTTGAAGAGCCAAGGACATGAAGACAAGTGGCAATTAATGCCAACTCATCTAGGATAGGAAATTACCATTGTATCCCTAGGTTAAGTGACTATATAAGCAACTTTATGAGACCTAACCTAAGTGAGGCTACCTAGGGTTTAATTTTATTTACTTTCCAGCATTTCTTTTATGTCTTGAGAAGTTTAGAAGCAGCCACCATCTTTCTAGTTTTTCAAGTTCTTTCCCTTTTTATGCAAGTTACTTACTTTATTCACATTTCCTTCAAGTTTAGTAAAGTTTCTTTCAAGTTCTCTTTTAATCTTAGTGTTCATTTATATTTCTTGCAATGATATCTTCTTCTACTCTTTCATTTTATTTTATTTTGATTATTGATGAGGTTCTATGAGAACGGGGATTCAAAAGGTTGAAACAATACCTCCATAGTTCCTGTTCTTGAACTTTGTCTACACTTTTCTTTAGTGATATTTTATTTACTGTTTTCCAGGATTTTTTTTATGGTTTATAATTTTTTATTTACAGTTTCATATGTCTACTTTAATGTCATAGTTTTGGTTTTAAGTGTTTCTTTTAAAAGAAAATACAGAAAAATCTCATAATGGAGTAGTGCAGTGGCGTGAATGACCTCTGTTGGTTTATTTTCGGTTTTCACCTTTGTCAGCTCCTTTTGTTTCGATTTTGAGTGAGTTTTGGCTACTGCTTTGGAGCATGTTTATGGTCTTTTAAGTGTCCAGTAGTTTAGCAATCATTTCATTAGTTTAGGGATCATGTTTATTAAGTATTTGTTGAATGTCGTAGGTTAGCATATTTAATGTCCTGTAATTGGTTTTTCTGCTCAGTGTTTGGCGTAACTAGTAGGATATTTTAGGGTCTGTTTTTAAGTTGTTTTCAGTGCATTTCCAGTAGCTTTTTTGTCATATTAGGGTCATATTATTTTTAGGAAATTTTTAGAATTTAATTGGCATAGTATACTTAGTCATTGCTTCCCATGTATTCATGTTATTTGAAATTTCCTGATCAGTTTTGTGAAATCTGTTTGGTCAGTTTCCATGGCTGTTTCGGACTAGATTAGGCTACCTTTTATTAAGGTTAAGTTAGGTTTAGGTCATATAAATTAGGGATAATTTTGGGGGATTGTTTAGATAGCATTAGATAGCATTTTTCCTAAATTTCTTTAGCATTTTACTGCATTATTTTAGGTCAGCATTAGGTGTTAGTTTTAGGGGTCTTTAGGTTCTGTTTTAAATCCTTCTTAATGTCATTTAGTGAGTCTTTAGGTACATTAAAGTTTCATGCATTTAAAGTTAGAGTTTATTAGGTGTTTGATTAAATTACATGTAGCATTTAATTAGTTGTTTTATGCAAATTCTGTTTAGGCGTGAATTATAGGGTCTTTTAGGTTCTGTTTTTGTCTCATTTTAAATGTCATTTAAGTGTCTTAAGTTCATATTAGGCCTATATATTAATTAGGTAAATTTAGGAGTTACATTTGATTAGTATTATTAGCATTTACATAGCCATTTCAATCATTCAAATATCATTTCCACTGTAAGTAATTTTTTTTATTTCATTTTATTTTAATTTTGTTATTTTATTTTATTTTATTTTATTAATTCCATTTATTTTATTTTATTTTGTTTGCCATTGTAGATCACCCATATAATCAAACCTTTATAATTTGCTAGGATATACCTTAGATAATAGTATCCAATACTTAGCTAGCCTTTGCAACACCAGTTTCTGTGGGACGATATTTTTCAGACTCACCTCCGTATTACTTGAAGACCACGTGCACTTGCGTGTAGATACCTTTTAGGGTCGACAAAAACGATTATGACCTTGTGACGTTGTATCCATCACTAGTTAGGATGGATATTATACATATGACAGTGAGTCAGAATAACTGTTGAACTTTATTTGTATTATGCTATAGCATCATGTGTTATTTGAAATGGTTAGTCACTTTACGCTTAACCATATCGATGAAAGTAATGAAAAAGGATGAAATTGTGCGAGTTAAAGATATAAGGAAAAACTTGAACGAGCCTATACAATATGTTGTAGATTATATGTGAGTAGCAATTCATGGCAGAGTGCATACATGATATTTTATATGATACATGCATGTATGATTATATTTTACGACTTGAGCCTAGTCTGTATTTATTTAAGCTACTTATTGAGCCGTGGATTGCTCACCCCTTAATTTAACATCTGCAGATCACACTAGTTGAAATCCAGCTTCATGCTTCGTATAGGCTCTCTGGGGAACAGTACTTCGTTGTGGTACTCGTCTACATTCTCTGAGCTTTGCTTTTGTACTTTTGAGGTATACGAATTGTATATCATTTTGATAATTATGCAAACTTTAATTTCACAGTACTAGGAAGTAAAATGGGATGTAACTTTGGATCGCACTAGATTATTATATAGGTTTATGTGATTATCGAGTACGATCCGGGATAAGATTATATTTTGAAGTACATACAAACTGCAAAAAAATGTGGAATTATTATTGTGTTGGATCTTGAGAAACATGAGATGCATGATGGTATGAATTGTGTAAATTAAAGCTGCATGTATTGTGAAGATTAAAAATGTATTTGCAATGTAGGTAATTTACTGGGGAAATTGATAAAATACGAGGGGGAGGTTTTCGACCCATTTCTTTCGGGATAAGTGAATATGAGGCTATAATAATTATAGTCACCTTGAGATTTATGATATAGCTAGAGAAATAATATTATTAAGGCAAGATTTGGTTTAGTTACTACACTAACACTGAATATAAACCGTGAATAGAAAAAGAAAATTAGTTCGTAACTTTCTAAATGAAATAAGGTAAGTGTTAAGTGAACGTCATGGCCTTTGAGTCGTAATTGATTTAATGGTATCAGAGCAGGGTTTGTCTAGTATTTGTTAGTTAAGATCGTCTGTGATGTTACATCCCATGTACTGTGAAATATATGTTTGAAAAATTATCCATTAATTGACTTATACTGATATTGATCTTCTCTTGGTATAGGCAATCTTAATTCGATTAGAATAAGGAGGACTGGACGTAGAGGTGGGCTTGGAAGACCATCTCGAAGGTCAACAATACCACCCTCGACTCCATCACCTTCGCACCTCCATCGCCTCTACATCCGACTCCTCCACATCCAACTCCTCCACCCTCGGACAGCATGGAGGCGAGGATGGCTAGAATGGAGCAAAATTATGAAGTTATGACAGCTTTGCTATAACAACTGGTAACCAACCAAACCAGTACACCTCAGGCTCCACCACCTCCACTTGCACCTCCAATGCCTCCACCTGCACCACCATAACAGGTGCCACCTCCACCAATTCCTGTAGAGTCATAGGTTGCTTTTCCTCTAGTTATACCTCCAGCAGCTGTGCCTCAACCAGCTACTATTTAGACTGGGAATCAAGTAGATCGGAACATTACCCTCCTTAAGCAATTTTAGAAAATGAATCCTCCGTATTTCAAGGGGGGAAAAAGATCCATCAAAGGCTGAGGAGTGGATAGAGGAAATGGAGTTTCTCTTTAAGTATATGGGCTGCAATTCCACCGAAAGAGTATCCCTAGCTGTGTACATAATGAGAGACGAGGCTCAAAAATGGTGGAAGACTAATGAACCATTTGTATTGGCCAAAGATCCCATTATTACATGGGAGAAATTTGTTGAGACCTTCATGAGCTACTATGTTTCAGTAGTGGCGAGGCGGAAAAAAAAAGAAAGAGTTCCTTGGACTAACACAAGGGCTTATGAAGGTTGATGAGTATGAGACCCGATTCACTGCCTTAGTCAAATACGACATTGATTATGCCAATAATGATGAGAAGAAGGCAGAGAAATTTACTTCGTGTTTGAGGCCAAACATTAAGGGTAGAGTTAGCCCCTTTAAGCTCATAGAGTATGCTACCGTCGTGAGGAAAGCCCTGACAGTTGAGCAAGAACTTGAGACTTCTTAGGCTGAATATGAAGCTAGGAAGCAGCCTAAATCTAAACAGCCCACTGATAAGAGATTGGATAGAAGAAGGCCAGAGCAAAGCAAATATCAGGGTCTTAGTAAGAGGCAAAGGTTTGTTGCGCCTCGATCACAGGTTGTTAGGCCTACTGCTACAGCTATTCCTACTATTCGGGCCATAACCATAGCACTTATTGTTGCTTCTCAGCCGTGTACTACTTGTGGTACATATCATAGGAATCGGCCTTGTTATAGGGCTACGGGAGCTTGTTTCAAGTGTGGTAAGATAGGCCACATAGCTAAAGATTGCCCTCAGCTTAAGGCCATTGAGAAACAAGATGATAAACAACCAGTGGCACAATAGAGAAAGACTCAAGATAAGGGAAAGAGACCCGTGTAGCATGGTAGGGTGTTTACACTTGACCAAGAGACGGCTGATGCTTTTGGTTCAGTTATTAAGGGTAAGCTCACTATCTATGATTTAGAAGCATTTGTACTCATTGATCCAGGCTCAACTCACTCTTTTATTTCACCTACATTTGCTAGCAAATTGCATATAGTCTGAGCCCTTAGGTTATCTATTACATGTTATTACTCCTTTCAAAGAATCTCAAATGACCGAACATGTGTATCGTCAGTGTAAAGTGAAGGTGGGAGATAAGTACTTAGTAGCAGATTTGGTGTTATTAGACATGTATGACTTTGATGTAATACTAGGCATGGATTGGCTAACCAACCATCATGCTAGTGTAGACTGCTATAAGAAGGTTGTCACTTTCTCCTTACCTAAAAAGCTTGTATTACGCTTTGAAAATGATAAATAGAATGTTTATAATTTTATTGGTGTCTCAATAATATGAGATTAATTTGTTTATGAAGGCTATCTCGCGTTTCTCGAAGATGCCGAAAAGAGCTATTTGAAACTGTTTGACATTCCGATTGTCAAGGACTTCTTCGATGTGTTTCTGTATGACTTACCGGGGCTACCTCCGGAAAGAGAGATGGAGTTCGCTATAGAGCTACTCCCAGGTACTCAACCTATATCAAAGCCTCCATACCAAATGGCTTTGGTTGAATTGGAGGAATTGAAAAAGCAATTGCAAGAGTTGTTGGACAAAGGGTTTATAACACCGAGTGTATCACCCTGGGGAGCTCCAATGTTGTTTGTGAAGAAGGATGGTAGTTTGAGGCCATGTATAGATTATAGGCAGTTGAATCAAGCGACGGTGAAAAATAAGTATCCATTGTCTAAGATAGATGATTTGTTGGATCAGTTGAAAGGTGCCCAATATTTTCAAAGATTCATTTGAGGTCGGGGTACCACCAACTAAGGATTAGAGGGGAAGATGTGTCGAAGACAGCCTTCAGGACTCGATATGGCCACTATGAGTTCCTGGTTATGCCATTTGGCCTAACGAATGCCCCTGCAGCATTCATGGGATTGATGAATGAAGTGTTTAAGCCTCACTTGGATAAGTTCGTCAGCGTCTTCATTGATGACATATTGGTGTATTCCCGATCCTGGGAAGAACATGAACACCACCTCCACATAGTACTCTAGACTCTTCGAAAGAAAGAACTATACGCAAAGTTCAGCAAGTGTGAATTTTGGTTGGAGCAAATCAGTTTTATAGGGCATGTGGTATCAAAGGATGGTGTATTAGTTAACCCAATTAAAATAGAGGCCGTAATGAATTGAGAGAGGCCTAAGACTGTGACCAAAATTCGCAGCTTTTTAAGGCTTGCAGGATATTATAGGAGATTTGTAGAGGGATTCTCCAAACTTGCTGTTCCATTAACCCGACTCACACGGAAAGATGTCAAGTTTGAATGGAGTGATGAGTGTGAGTGCAGCTTCCTAGAATTGAAGCAATGATTGACTATGGCTCCTGTTCTGACAATTCCGAGTGGATCCGGGGGATTTGCAGTATATAGTGATGCCTCTCTACAAGGTTTGGGGTGTGTATTAATGCAGAATGGTAAAGTAGTGGCATATGGTTTGAGACAATTAAAGGACCATAAGAGAAATTACCCTACCTATGATCTGGAATTGGCAACGGTAGTGTTTGCACTAAAGATATGGCGCCACTACTTGTATGGTGAACGGTTTCAAATTTACACGGATCATAAGAGTTTGAAGTACTTATTCTCGCAAAAGAAGCTAAACATGAGGCAGAGACGATGGATGGAGCTATTGAAGGACTATGACTACGAGATTTTGTACCATCTAGGTAAAGCAAACCGAGTGGCTGATGCATTAAGTAGGAAAAGTGTGGGTTTGATTAGTTACATGATGGTCCGAGAGTGGGATTTGATGGAGAAATTCTCGAAACTGAATTTAAACCTAGAGCCAAAAGGTGAGTGTTTGATGGCTACTTTGAGGATTGAGCCTAGCATTATTAATCAGATCAGACAAGCCCAGAGAAAGGATCCTAGACTTGTGGAGATTGCTAGTAGAATACAACTGGATCAAGACTCAAATTTTGGGATTAAAGATGATAGTTATTAAGATACAGGGGCAGGATTTGTGTTCCAAATAATGAGATGTTGAAAAGGCAAATTATGGAGGAGACACATAGCTATAAGTACACTATGCATCTAGGTAATACAAAGACGTATCAGAACTTACACAAGGTGTATTAGTGGGCTGGTATGAAGAAGGATATAGCGACCTTTGTGTCCAAATGCTTAGTGTGCCAAAAGGTTAAGATTGAACACCAGCGGCCAGCGGGCTTACTAAAGCCTTTACCCATACTTACATGGAAATGGGAGCATGTGACTATGGACTTCATCATGGGGCTTCCAAGGACTCGTAGGAATCATGATACAATCTGGGTGATAGTTGACAGATTGACAAAGTCTGCTCACTTTCTAGCTATGAACGCTACTGATTCACTTAGTGCCTTAGCAAATATGTATGTCAAAGAAATAGTGAGATTACATGGAGTCCCAGTGAGCATAGTTTCAGACAGAGATTCTCGGTTTACTTCTCATTTTTTGGAACACTTCTAAGGTGCCTTGGGAACTAAACTGAGTTTTAGCACAACCTTTCATCCTCAAACCGATGGGCAATCAGAGAGGACGATTCAGACCCTTGAGGATATGTTGAGGACATGTGTCATGGATTTTCAAGGCTCATGGGATGATCATTTGGCACTAGCTGAATTTGCATATAACAATAGCTTTCACTCTAGCATTAGGATGGCACCTTACGAGGCGTTGTATGAGTGTAGGTGTAGATCCCCTATTGGCTAGGAGGAGGTGGGTGAAAGGAAGATATTTTCCCCAGAATTAGTAGAGAAAGCTTCTGAAGACGTGCGGTTGATATGTGATAGATTGAGGACAGCCCAAAGTAGACAGAAGAGCTATGCGAATAGTCGAAGAAGGCCTTTAGAATTTCAAGTTGGGGATAAAGTGTTTTTGAAGATTTCTCCGTCTAAAGCCATAATGAGATTTGGTAAGAAAGGGAAGTTGAGCTCTCAGTATATTGGTCCGTTTGAAATACTACAGAGGATTGGTGACGTAGCGTACCGACTAGCATTACCCCCAAATCTATCAGGCGTGCATAACATCTTCCATGTGTCGATGCTAAGGAAGTACCATCCGGACCCATCCCATGTTATTGAGTACGAACCTTTGGAAATCAGGGAGGACTTGAGCTATATTGAGAGACCTATTTGGATCTTAGACAGAAAAGATAAGATATTGAGGTCTAAGACAATCCCTTTGTTCAAAGTGCTTTGGTAGCATCACACTTCAGAAGAAGCAACGTGGGAGTTAGAGAGCTTGATGAAGGAGAAGTACCCTCACCTATTTCAGATGGACATGGAAAATTTGGATGACCAAATTTCCTAAAGTGGGGAGGATGTAAAGACTGCAAAACTTTGTACCATATTAATGAATAAATAAAAGACAGAATAAGCTAAGTACTGAGATGCACTTGTAATTATTATTATTTTAAGTAATGAGAATTAAGTTTCAAGTTTAGTAAATTTAGCAATAAATGATTGATACTTTGGGATAATTTAGAAATTTTATAAATAAGTTCAAGAGATATATAAGAACAAATAGGTACATATATTCCACAATATATATGTATATTTGTTTTAATAAAACAAATGACACAAGTATACTAAAGGAAATGTAGTATACATGAACATTAAAAAATTTAAAATAAGTAAGGAATACACACACACACACACACACACACACACACACACACACACATATACCTCCACTAAAAATATATTTGACATGAAAATATATATATATATATATATATATATATGTAGATATATGTATGTATATAATATATATTCAATATTTGAAATATATGTACATAGACATATTATATGTACGGAATATAACAAAATAAATAAATATATATAAGCATATATTAGTTATATATATATATATAAATATATATTACTATTATAAATATATTTATAAATTATGTAAATGTAGACATTGGAGATTAGAATAAACTAAAATTAAACAAAAAAAAAAGAGAAACAAGTTGGAAATTACAAATAAAATAAATTAAATATGCTTAGTGGAGGTTGATGGGACTTTTCCCTACCAAACCCCACTAAACAAAGTAACATTTTCATCATCACCAGAGGCTTATCAAGGAAGCCATGAACAAAAAATGAAAAAGAAAAGAGAGGATTAGAGACACGAGAGAGAAAGAAGAGCTGAAGTAAATCGGTAAGAAAAGAAAGGTAAAGTTGAAGGGAAAGGAAAGAAGAGAAAGAAGAGAAGGGAACGTGCAGCTATTGCCTCGCCATTGTGAGCAGCAAAGGACCGAAACAGTATTGCTTGAATTCTTGAAGCAGTGTTTAGTGCCATAGACGGGGCTACTAAGGGTTAAGAAGGGAGACTATAATGAGTAGCTGAAATAAAGGGAGTTTAGTTTTGTGTAAGGGATCAGTAGGTGCTACATTTAGAGCTATCTTGAGCAGCTACACAGAGGCTTTAAGGGTTGTGATCAGGGCTGATATTAGGGGTTGAAAAGTTGTCAATACTTGCTGAAAATAGGGATTGCTGGTCACATGCACCTTTAGCAAAAGAAATAAATAAATAAATAAAGTACAGCAGCAAGGAAATCTGTTGTTCTTCTCTCTTCTTGCTATAGGAGCAAAACCAGAGCAAAGAAGTGTTGGCTCTTCCACCTCGGACGGAAACAGCGTGGTAGTAGAGGTTGGCTTCACGCATTGTGGTTTAGAAACAAAGAACAGCAGGGTGCATTCTCTTGGTAGACAAAGGAGGCATTGAAGAATAGAATTAGATGTTGGTTTGAGACTAAAATTGGATGGGTTTTTAAGTGGTTGAAACGGAGCTGAAGGTGGATTTCTTTAAGCGCTTGAGTGAAAAGAGAAATGAGGTGTGTCATGGCTTTTGGTGGCTGAATATGGCTCTTTAGCTTTCTTTCTCTCAAGGTCATTTTGGGCTGTATATGAAGGCCGAAAGGCAATGCCTTTAAGGTGTTTGGAGAGCTGCTGTGCATTATAGAAAAATAAAAGAAAGGAAGTAAAGATAGCCATTGTTTGGTGAAGAAGTGTGAACCAAAAGAGAGTTTATGCTCGGTTTAAAAGTTTTTGCAAGGGGTAAGGCTTCTTTGTTCTGAAATCTTGAGGTGTATATATATATATATATATAATATATATATACACACACACACATATATTTATATATATGTTATATTGTAAGAAAGTGAAGTGAAATTAAGTAATAATATATATACTATCTATGATAATAGGCATTGTCAAAGAGAGGGACAGCCATTGATCCTAAGTACAAGGGGTTTGTCAGACAATATTGAAGGTAAGGGCTTTATTATGTTGAAATTAAAGAAAATATAAAATATATATAAGTACGTGTGTGCGCATGCTACTTGTATGATAAGGAGGAATAAATCCCTTTTGTTGAATTTGATTAGATTTTTAGGAGAAAAGGTGGTATAGGATTTAGCTAAGTTTTCACTAATAAGAAATTATACACTTGGCTGAGATGATGTGTGTATGTACATGGATATATATATATATATATATATATATATATATAAATGTACACACCTATATATATATATATGCATATATATATATATATAATATATATATGTATGCATCGAGAGAGAGAGATTATAGAATAATGAAGAACTATTTCTTGGAATGGAGATAACTTAAATAATGGTGATTTTAAGATACGTGTCTTTGGTACATAATTAAGTATAATGAGGACAGGTTATTAAGCTATTAATGAATTGAATTGTAGTGAAACGAAGTGGTGAAGGAGCTTAATTTGGTTTGGAAGATCGAGGAAGTAAATCGCTAAGCATTGAGGTAAGTGGGTTAAATAAACCTTACTAGTATCATCTCCTAAGGGATGAAAGAATCTTTATTCAATAATTATCTAATTTCATATCAAGTTTGGTGCAATATCACAGAAAAGACTATGATGGTAAGTCCTAGTAAGATACAAGTTTGACTTGATGTGATCGTGAATAGTATTCGTCTGGAATGAAACCTTATTTGTGATTTGTGCGTTATGTGTTATGACTTGTTTATGCTCACTAAATATATAAAATCATATAAAATGTCGATGCCTGCATCATGAGGAATGCATGTGATTGAATTAAGTCGCACCAAGGGAGCATGCTAATATATTGCGATACTTTGAGAATGTATATATGAATTAGTGTACAATATATACAACTCACAATGTTGAACTTATTGACCTCGAATAGCACCTAGTTGTATTCATCGAAACTAGGATAATGTAATTGTATGACAACTGATGTATATATGTAACTCGAGGACTTGAATGATTTTCAGAACATTACTATTAGAAATCATTGGCCAAAATGATGACCAAATAACACCAAATTCTTTTTGGGACCGTGTGAGCCACCTTTAGGGAACTCAAAGGAACTATGTGCTACACAGATTTCTTCGGAACTGTGGGAGTGTTGCGGTCTAAAGCCTATACCGCAAGTGCATAGGTCGCGACAAGTAATAAAGAGTGAGTAGAGTATCGTTCTCACGAGGATTGTATAGATTGTTTAGCTAAGTACTAAAATTGGTTATCCTAGATTTATTCATCCAAATGAAAATTTTTTAACTAAACAAACTATTAAAATGCCCTAAATAAAACATAAACTAAATATGCATAAAAATAAAATAAAATAAAATAAAATAAAAATAATAATAACAAAAATAAAATCTTAATACAAAATAAAAAGATAAAATAAAATAAAATACTAAAACCTTAATTAAAAAAAAACCAAAATTTAATTAATTCATAAAATAACAATTGAGACTAATAAATTTAATCTAAACTTACCTAGAATGCAAAAGTAAAGATGTTATAACTAGATATCTAAATAAACAAAACTAAAATAACCATTGAACCAAAACTAATAAGCTATTAAACTAAATTTCTAACAAAACAAATTATCGTAGACAATTAAATTAATATAACTAAAATATTAACTAATAAAACTTAAAACATAAACTAAAGAAATTGTAAAACCCTTAAACTAGCTGCCACATAGACCATTGCTGTCCCTGCCATGCTTCGATTCACCAGCCTGGGCCATGCGTCCAGCCTTGCCACACGCCATGTCCCAAGCCAAATGCCATATAGTTGGAGCTCACGCCAACTCCTGCTCTTCTTCTCGTACAGCAACAAGCAATGACATTGCTAACTCCAACTTTGCAGTAAAAACCACTCACAAGCTTCCTGTTAACAGCTCATCGTACCTTTCTCTTCTTTTTTTTTTACATACTTGTTCAGCAGCCCAACAACTTCAATGAGCAAGCATAAAATGTAGGAGACAGGGCAGAATAGAGTACTTATAATACTTCAAAACAGAATCGAAACAAGAAGCAAATGAGTTATAAGACAAACGTGTTTAGCAGAAACACGAAGAACAAAAAGACACTAACCAGAAGCTTGTAAAGAAAAAGAAAATTTTAGAAACTTTAAAACAGCAAATATAAAAAAAAAAATTGCAATAACTTAAATTAAGACGATAAAGGAAATGATTTTAGATTAAACTAATTCTTAAAGGAAAACGAAAAAGAATAAAAAAATCAAATCAGGAAACAAACCTTAAACTTCAGAAGTTTAAAAACTGAAATTCTAATTACAAACTGCATCTAAACATCGAGGAGTATGTTAAAGAAAAGTGCAGAATAGTAGGAAATGCAGTAAACGGTGAAGAACTTTAGCTGCTGTTATCAGCCACCATCCTCCCCCTCTTTCAACCTGCGGCAGCTTCCTCTTTTGTTGTTAGAGGTAGGGTTCCCTTCAAGTCTTGGGCTGCCTCCTTTCCTTCACTTTGGGCTCACTTTGTTCTCCTCCTTGGCAGCACTTTTCTTTGGACTGGATCCTTTGCCATGTCCTTGGGCTGGACATATCCAACAAATAAAGATGATGGCCCATGCTGTGGGTTGGATTTGAAGTGTTTTATTTTGGCTTATGAATTTTTGGGATTTATGTGAGAATGGGTTTAAGTGGGTTATGGTAGGGAAGGATTAAAGGTTTAAATAAAATTTTTTTTAAGATAATAAGAATAAGGTTTAGAGTTTGGAGAAGGTTAAGTCCATGATTTTTAAGTGTTAAACACTAAATCTAACCATTTTTCATTGATTTTCTTGCATTTTCTTGATTTTCTCATTCTTCTCAAAATTCCTACACATGAAAACAAGTTAATTAAAATGGGAGGAAATTACATTAAAATTCCAAAATTCAATCAAAATTGATGCAATAAAATACTCTAAAAAGTGAATATTTTAAAGACTTATCACACCCCCAAACTTAATATTTTGCTTGTCCTCAAGCAAAACAATCTTAAAACATGCCAAAAGATAACATTTACTTGATAGATCTATTTCCCACATACACCTCATAGAAAAAGTATCGATCTAATCTAAGAAAAAAATCACAACTATTAATCAACATAGAGTTTTCATCAATCATATGCCTAAGTCTTAATTAGATTCTCCGTGTGTATGTAAACTTCAATCACATAACAAAGCATACATATCCGGATAAGATTATGCAAACATGAAAAGCAAAGTCTCTAAAGCATGAACAATCCCATAGGTTTGCTTTTCACTTCTCTCTCTACTAATGTAGCCTTACTCAATCAAGAATCAATAGGACTTCATTAAGCTTGTAATGTAAGGCTAGGGTGAAGGTATGATAAAAGACAATTTAAGCTCAACAACCCCTAATCATACGTTACATTCTAGGATCTCTACTTTTTCGAGCTTCAATTAACTCCCCCAAACTTATTTTCTTCTTACTTTGTTATACACTTTATTCTCTTTCTCTTTTTTTTTCATCTTTCAATTTTTCTTTTTTTTTGAATTTTCTATTTTTCTATTCTTTTCATTTTTTTTTTCATTTTCAAAAATTTTTTTATATCCTATCTATCTACCCAAATATGTACATAGCTCATGATATATCCTAGTAAAACACATGCTTTGAGGGTAAGGGATAGGAAAATGTATTTATTTGGCTAAAGGAAATTAACTTGTAGGTGTATAAACAAAAATAGGCTAGTTTGGCATAGAGGGGTGACTAAGGGTAAGTATGTCCAAGGTTAGCTTGAAAAGCTCAAACGATCCAAGGATGGCCTAAATCATTTTCCTAAATAAGCATGGGCTATAAATTTCGCCTCGAGAGGAGATCAAACAAATTCTAGAATGTGCTCACAGTTTCAAAGACAAATACAATCCTATATTCACATAATCCTTCTCTAAACATGCATACAAATCCATGATCAAGACAAAGTGCATAAAGATGGAAAAACCATAATCAGCACAAGGCAAGTTCAAGAATTCAACTCATGCTTCTCAATAATCATGCTTTTCCAAAGATCAAAATCAGTCTCAAGCAACATCTCAATCATGGGGATATGGGAAATAACCAAATCAAGCACAAAATATCTGTAGGCAAAACATTTAAAGCCTAAAAAGTTTGAAAAATTTTGGAATTTTTTTTAAAAATTTTAGATCAAATTTCCATCTCTCCAAACTTGAAGTGCACATTGTCCTCAATGTGTAAGTGATTCAAGAATTAAATAAAAGATAGAAGGAAACTTCCCTGAATTTTCTGTTGAAGCTCAATTGCATGCCCAAAACATTTCTTTACTACTCCCCCAAGCTTGGAATCAAACCTACAAAATAGAAAGAAAAAGAAAATCAAAGCTACGAAATATTAACACTAAAGCTAATAAAAGAAAGAAAGAACTAATAAACTAATAAAGAGCTATGGTTGCCTCCCCAGAAGCGCTTGATTTATAGTCATCCGCTTGACTATCTCTGTCATCCTTCAAGGTGGTTTGAATGGTCTGAAGATTGACGGATGCACATAATGCACCACCATGGAAGGTGACTCCATCAGATACTTGGCTTCAAAGAACTTAATTCCACTATCTTCTAAGATATAACCCACTTCATTCTCATGTGGAAAGTTCCATGAAGAAACAATGAAGGATGCCTTTTGGTATTTTTTGTCAACCTCTGGAACTTGGACTTCAATCTCAAAGCCTTCCTCTTGGACTTCTTCCTCACCTTCACTATTTTCCATTTCTTTTTCATCATCCACACTTTCATTTTCAATAAGCTCGGACGGTGAAGATTTTTCAATTTCTTCAGTCAACGACTTTTCAATTTCTTCACTCAACACCTCTTGCTGCAGTGGTTGTAGAGGAGCTTGATGAGAAAGGTCACATGTCTCCATGAACTCTAAAGGAGGTGATGAAAGCTTCTCGTAGTTGCTTGAAGAATAGCATGGATGACTCACCCAACTCAGATTAATAGGACAATTCTTAGTGACATGACTCCCTTCACATATCTCACAAGAAATAAAAGGACTTTGGTAGACTTTTTCGGACAAGGTGGCTTCAAGAGAAGACAAGGTTTCAATAAGATGAAGCTTTTGACTGTTGACGATCTTCTCCGACGTATCTCTCTTACACTGCCACTGAAATTCATTGGAAGCCATTAACTCGATCAATTCATATGCTTCCTTAATAGATTTCCCCATAAGAGCTCCACTCGCTGCCGCATCAATCACTACTCTTGATGAATCACCCAAACCATTATAGAAACTTTGAATTTGTAGCCACATGGGTAATCTATGAGAAGGACATCTCTTAATCAAGTCCTTAAACCTTTCCCATGCTTCACAAGAAGGCTCAGAGTCATATTGCTCGAAGGATAAAATTTGATTCCTCATCTTCTCCATAAACTCAAGTGAAATGAATCTAGCTAAGAACTTATAAGCCAAATCATCCCAGGTACAAATAGAATAATGAGGAAGTGATCGTAGCCAATCCTTTTCCCTATCTCGAAGTGAGAATGAGAAGAGTCTCAGTCGAATGGCATAATCAGAAACACCATCGTACTTGCACAAGTCACATATCTCCAAGAATTTGGCAAGATGAGCATATGGGTCTTCACTAGGCAAACCTCCAAATTGAACTGAATTCAAGATCATTAGGATGAAGTCAGGCTCAATCTCAAAGCTGTCAGCTTCGATTTCAAGCTTCCTAATGCTTGAATGTATCATAGGCACACGAGGCATAATGTAGTCTCCCAAGGTTCTGGGCTTTGCCAGATCTGCCATGGCACCTCACAAAAGAACAGAATTAAAATATTAGGAAGGAGAAATATTTACAAAAATAAGAAAAAGAAAAGGCTTGAACTAAACCTAGGCATGATTCATTCTAATATTAACTAAAAATAACCTAGACTAATCCCTGGTAACGGCGCCAAAAACTTGTTGCGCTCTAAAACCTATACTGCAAGTGCACGGGTCATGACAAGTAATAAAGAGTGAGTAGAGTATCGTTCCCACGAGGATTGTATAGATTGTTTAGCTAAGAACTAAAATTGGTTATCCTAGATTTATTCATCCAAATGAAAATTTTTTAACTAAACAAACTATTAAAATGCCCTAAATAAAATATAAACTAAATATGCATAAAAATAAAATAAAATAAAAATAAAAATAACAAAAATAAAATCTTAATACAAAATAATAAGATAAAATAAAATAAAATAAAATAAAATACTAAAACCTTAATTAAAAAAAAACAAAATTTAATTAATTCATAAAATAACAATTGAGACTAATAAATTTAATCTAAACTTACCTAGAATGCAAAAGTAAAGATGTTATAACTAGATATCTAAATAAACAAAACTAAAACAACCATTGAACCAAAACTAATAAGCTACTAAACTAAATTTCTAACAAAACAAATTAACATAAACAATTAAATTAATATAACTAAAATATTAATTAATAAAACTTAAAACATAAACTAAAGAAATTGTAAAACCCTTAAACTAGCAGCCACATAGCCCATTGCCGTCCCTACCATGCTCCGATTCACCAGCCTGGGCCATGCGTCCAGCCTTGCCACAAGCCACGTCCCAAGCCAAATGCTACATACCTAGAGCTCACGCCAACTCCTGCTCTTCTTCTCATACAGCAACAAGCAATGACATTGCTAACTCCAGCTTTGCAGTAAAAACCACTCATAAGCTTCCTGTTAATAGCTCATCGTACCTTTCTCTTCTCTTTTTTTTTTTACATAGTTGTTCAGTAGCCTAACAACTTCAATGAGCAAACATAAAATGTAGGAGACAGGGCAGAACAGAGTACTTATAATACTTCAGAACAGAATTGAAACAAGAAGGAAATGAGTTAGAAGACAAATGTGTTTGGCAGAAACACGAAGAACAAAAAGACACTAACCAGAAGCTTGCAAAGAAAAAGAAAATTTTAGAAACTTTAAAACAGCAAATATAAAAAAAAATTGCAATAACTTAAATTAAGACGATAAAGGAAATGGTTTTAGATTAAACTAATTCTTAGAGGAAAACGAAAAAGAATAAAAAAATCAAATCAGGAAACAAACCTTAAACTTCAAAAGTTTAAAAATTGAAATTCTAATCACAAACTACATCTAAACATCGAGGAGTATGTTAAAGAAAAGTGCAGAACAGTGAAGGAAATGCAGTAAACGGTGAAGAACTTTAGCTGCAGTCACCAGCCACCATGCTCCCCCTCTTTCAACCTACGGCAGCTTTCGCTTTTGTTGTTAGAGGTAAGGTTCCCTTCAAGTCTTGGGCTGCCTCCTTTCCTTCACTTTGGGCTCACTTTGTTCTCCTTCCTTGGCAACACTTTTCTTTGGGCTGGATTCTTTGCCATGTCCTTGGGCTGGACATCTCCAACAAATAAAGATGATGGCCCATGCTCGTGGGTTGGATTTGGAGTGTTTTATTTTGAGTTATGAATTTTTGGGATTTAAGGTGGGCTAAGCATATTTGGGATTTATGTGAGAATGGGTTTAAGTGGGTTATGGTAGGGAAGGGTCAAAGGTTTAAATAAAAATATTTTTTTAAGGTAATAGGAATAAGGTTTAGAGTTTGGAGAAGGTTAAGTCTATGATTTTTAGGTGTTAAACATTAAATCAAATCATTTTTCCTTGATTTTCTTGCCATTTTCTTGATTTTCTCATTCTTCTCAAAATTCCTACACATGAAAACAATTTAATTAAAATGGGAGGAAATTACATTAAAATTCCAAAATTCAGTCAAAATTGATGCAATAAAATAATCTAAAAAGTGAATATTTTAGAGACTTATCAAGGAGCCACCTCTAGAGTCCTTTGAGAGCTAAGTGCTGCACGAGTACCTATGAACTATTAGAAAGCATGCGCCAAAGTGGCAAATTTGAATAAGACCCATTCTTTTTGGGATCGTGTGAGCCACCTCTAGAGAACTCAAAGGAACTACGTGCTATGCAGATTTCTTCGGAACTGTGGGAGCCGCCTCTAGAGTCCTTTGAGAGCTAAGTGCTACATGAGTACCTATGAACTATTAGAAAGCATGCGCCAAAGAGGCAAACAGAGTAAGACCCATTCTTTTTGGACCGTGGGAGCCACCTTTAGAGAACTTAAAGGAACTACATGCTACGCAGATTTCTTTGAAACTGTGGGAGCCACCTCTAGAGTCTTTTGAGAACTAAGTGCTACACGAGTACCGATAAATCATTGGAGATCATATGCCAAAGAGAAGAAAATGGATAAAACGATTATGACCTTGTGACATTGTATCCATCACTAGTTAGGATGGATATTATACATATGACAGTGACTCGGAATAACTGTTGAACTTTATTTGTATTATGCTATAGCATCATGTGCTATTTGAAATGGTTAGTCACTTTATGCTTAACCATATCGATGAAAGTAATGAAAAAGGATGAAATTATGCGAGTTAAAGATATGAGGAAAACGTTGAACGAGCTTATACAATCTGTTGTAGACTATATGTGAGTAGCAATTCATGGCAGAGTGCATACATGATATTTTATATGGTACATGCATGTATGATCATATTTTACGACATGAGCCTAGTTTGTATTTATTTAAGCTACTTATTGAGCCGTGGATTGCTCACCCCTTAATTTAACATCTGCAGATCACACTAGTTGAAATCCAGCTTCAGGCTTCGTATAGGCTTTCTCAGGAACAGTACTTGGTTGTGGCACTCATCTACGTTCTCCGAGCTTTGCTTTTGTACTTTTGAGGTATACAAATTGTATATCATTTTGATAATTATGCAAACTTTAATTTCACAGTACTAGTAAGTAAAATGGGATGTAACTTTGGATCGCACTAGATTATTATATAGGTTTTTGTGATTATCGAGTACGATCCAGGATAAGATTATATTTTGAAGTACGTATAAACTACAAAAAATGTGGAATTATTATTGTGTTGGATCTTGAGAAACATGAGATGCATGATGGTATGAATTGTGGAAACTAAAGCTGACTGTATTGTGAAAATTAAAAATGTATTTGCAATGCAGGTAATTTACTAGGAAAATTGATAAAATACAAGGGGGAGGTTTTCGACCCATTTCTTTTGGGATAAGTGAATATGAGGCTAAAATAATTATAGTCACCTTGAGATTTATGATATAGCTAGAGAAATAATATTATTAAGGCAAGCTTTGGTTTAGTTACTACAGTAACACTGAATACAAATTGTAAATAGAAAAAGAAAAATTTAGTTCGTAATTTTCTAAATGAAATAAGGTAAGTGTTAAGTGAACGTCATGGCTTTCGGGTCGTGACAGATTCTCCTTGGGGTGCACTAGTCCTATTTGTTCAGAAGAAGGATGGTAGCTTACGACTTTGTATCTACTATTGGTTGTTCAACAAGGCTACTATCAAGAATAGGTATTTGCTTCCTCGGATTGATGATTTATTTGATCAGCTCTGGGGTGCCCATGTATTATTTAAAATCGATTTGAGATCAGGATATCACCAGTTGAAGATTCGAGAGAGCAATGTCCCTAAGACAGCTTTCAGAACTCGATACGGCCATTACATGTTTCTGGTAATGCCATTTAGGCTTACAAATGCCCCTGCAGCATTCATGAATTTAATGAATGAGGTCTTCAAGCCCTATTTGGATAAGTTCGATGATATTTTGGTATATTCTAAGTCGCAAGAGGAACATAGCAGCACCTATATATAGTTTTGTAGACCCTCAAAGACAGGAAGCTATATGTTAAGTTTAGCAAGTATGACTTTCGGCTAGATCATATTACTTTTCTGGGGCATGTGGTCTCTAAAGATGGGGTGTCAGTTGATTCGTCTAAGATCGAAGCAATAGTTCAGTGGGAGAGACTAAAGATTGTTATTGAGATGTGGAGTTTTTTAGGTCTGGCCGGATATTATTGGCGATTTGTTGAGAGTTTCTCCAGACTTGCTACTCCACTGACGCGTCTCACGCGCAAGGGTATTAAGTTCAAGTGGATTAACGCGTGTGAGCCTAGTTTCCAAGAGTTAAAGCGGCGGTTGACCACAGCACAGATCCTGACCATTACGAGCGGTTCTAGAGGATTTTCTCTATACAGTAATGCCTCCTCCTTAGGTTTGGGTCGTGTGCTGATGCAGCATGGAAAGGTGGTTGCTTATGGGTCCCGTAAGCTAAAGGATCACGAGAGGAATTATCCCGCATATGACCTTGAACTTGCTGCCGTAGTGTTTGCTTTGAAGATATGGCAGCACTACCTTTTCGATGAGAGATTCCAGGTATTCACTGATCATAAGAGCTTAAAGTACCTGTTCTCGCAGAAAAAGTTAAATATGAGGTAGCACAGATGGATGGAGCTGCTAAAGGATTATAATTGTGAGATTTTATATCATATGGGGAAGGCTAATGTAGTTGTGGATGTTTTGAGTAGAAAACACCTGGGTATGGTATCTTATATGATGGTTCGGGAATACAAGCTGTTAGAACAGTTTGCAAGCCTCAGTTTAGATATTTCTCTTTCTGAGAGGTATGGATTAATGGCTAGTTTTCAAATAGAGCAGGGATAGATGAATCAGATCAGGAATGCTTAGAGGAAGGATCTAAGATGTATTGAAATTGCTAGTCAATTACAGTTGGGGGATCAGTTAGAGTATGTTATCGGCACTGATGGCATACTGAGGTTCTAGAACAGGATATGTATTCTCTAAGATAAGCAACTACGAGAGTTGATTTTAGTAGAGGCACATAGTTCTAGGTACACCTTGCATCCTAGCAGCAACAAAACGTATCAAAATCTATGTAAGGTGTACTGATGGCCTAATATGAAGAGAGACATCGCGGAGTTTGTTGCTAGATGTCTCACCTGCCAACAAGTTAAAGTGGAGCATCAAAAACCGATAGGATTACTTCAACCTCTGCAGATTCTGACATGGAAATGGGAGCACATCACCATAGATTTCATCATGGGTTTAGACGAAATCATTATGCGATCTGGGTGTTTGTAGATCGGTTGACGAAGTCTGCCCACTTCCTGGCTATTAAGTCTAGAAATTCTTTGAGTGCCTTATCCAATTTGTATGTTTGGGAGATCGTAAGGTTGCATGGTGTTCCAATGAGCATTACTTTCGATAAAGATTCAAGATTTAATCTCATTTCTGGGAGAGGTTTCAGGAAGCTATGGGATCTCGTTTGAATTTCAGCAGTCTGAGCACACTATCCAGACGCTAAAGGATATGTCGAGAGCTTGTGCACTAGATTTTAAAGGCTCTTGGGGCAATCATCTACCACTGGTGGAATTTTCTTATAATAACAATTATCATTTGAGTATCGGCATGGCACTTTATAAAGCTTTATATGGACGTAGATGCCTTTCCTCGATAGCATGGGAAGAAGTGGGCGACGGGAAGATTTTGCCTCCCGAATTAGTTGAGCAGGCTTCTAGGGATGTACAACTAATATGTGACGATTGAAGACTGCTCAGAGTCGGCAGAAAAGCTATGCAGATATCATACGTCAACCACTGGAATTTTTTGTTAGTGATTCAATATTCCTGAAAGTTTCGCCTTCAAAGGGAATCATGATGTTTGGAAAGAAAGACAAGTTAAGTCTTCATTACATCAGATCTTTCAAGATACTTGACCGAGTGGGAGATGTGGCATATCGGCTGGCTTTACCACCAGAGTTTTCCAGTGTACACAATGTCTTCCACATATCTATGCTCAGAAAGTACCATCCAGATTCATCCCACATGATTCAGTATGAACCACTGGAGATCCGAGAAGATATGAGTTATGTGCAGATACCGATTCGGATTCTAGATAGGAAAGATAAAGTATTGCAATCAAAGATGATACCTCCGGTTAAGGTTCTCTGGCAGTATCACATTGAGGAGGAAGCCATCTAAGAGTTAGAGAGCTTGATGAAAGAGAAGTAACCAAAGTTATTTGTCGACTAGGTCCGATCAAATTTGGGGGACCAAATTTCTTAAGGTGGGGGGCAATGTGAGACCTTGAATTTTTTAATACTGTTTAATTATATTTATATAATTAGAAATTATGGAATAATTATAATTAATAAATATTTGATTTTATCTTGGTTTTATGATTAAACAGTAAATGGACCCCACCGATTCTCAGAGATCTAAATGAAGGTGAAACTTTAAAGACTCAATATTTGGAGCAGGATAATATTATGGTAAGAATATTAGCATCAATCTTAATTATTTTTGCATATTTTGAAAAATGTACAACAAATTGAAAAATGATAATTTAGTCCATAGGCCGTCAAAATTTTCGAAAATAACGGTCAAACCAAGAGAGCTTTGGACCTATGGATTATAATAAATAATTTCTCATAAAATATAGTTTTAGAATATCTAGATTGATGGAGGAAACTAGAAGTGAAGACAGAAATTTACGCGATTTTACGGTTAGGGGTATTTTTGTAATTTCACCCAAACAGGTAACCGAACTTCAACAAAAGCTTCACCAAACATTAAAGCAAGCTAAATAGAGTTGAATTATGATTAAATAAAATACTTTGGAGGTTAGATAGACTATTTTCAACCGAGTTAAAGTTTAAGGGCAATTTTGGAAGAAATCTTAAGTATAAGGGCAAAATGGTAACTTTGCCCACAAAAATCAAAATTTTATTATATTACCTAGTATTTTCTCATCCATTTTCGCTGGAAACAAAACCCAAATAGAAAACCCCATAGTCAAGCTTGGAAAAGAGAGAGAAAGTGAAAGTTACTTGAGAAAAACACATTAAAATCAAAATCTATCTTCACCAAAATTATTCTACCCATCTTCCTCTACCTTTGTACACGAAAATCAAGTGTTAACTCAGAAAAAATCAGACCCTAAGGTCTCCCCTACCATGCAGTCAAGGTAAGTCAAAAAGGAATTCTTAGTTTTTTAATGAAATTCAAGTTTAATCTCATGTGTTCATGATGAATCCATGCTTCTTCTAGCCTAAATCATGCATGAATCATGTAAAGGGACACATGAGGGTTTTGGCCAACTTCCACTCTCCATGTATATCACGTGTTTTAATGGGAATTAAGTGTAGAAAATATGTTAGGCATTATAACAAGCATAAAAACAAAGTTAATTAAGTTAAAATGGAAAAAAATTCTATAAGTGGGGTGAAGGATGTGGTTTGGCCAAGGCATGAATGGGCTGGAATCTTATGTTATTTAATGTGAATTATATGTAGGAATAATGTGGAAAATTAAATAAGCAAAATTGGATTGAATAAAAGTGCTTAATTTGAAGGAATGTAAAGTGTGGTACAAAAAGGGTGATTCGGCCTTGATGAAGAGGAGGTTGAAATTGTGTTAATTTTAATATAATTTAGATCCTAAAATAATGTACGAAATATTCTGAGAATTTAGGCACAATCGAATCGAAATCGGAGTTATGTAGCAAAAGTTGAAATTTTGCACCGGTAGAAATTTGACTGCACTTAGTAAATTATACTAACAATGCATTAGCATTTAAATTATTAAATACTCTTTTAATTTTAAGAATAGTGAATTTATCAAGTTTGAATAATTATATGCAACTTCTAAGTCCAAGGGTACTAACAGTGCCGGGGGATCGGACACTGATAAAATTAGAGGTAAGGGATATTTGTACGAAGCGTATGGATATTTCGTTGCATGATTTTAATTAAATTGTGATTTGATGAAGTTGGATTTGATGCTTTGGATTGAATTTGGACACTGGAAATTATGGTTTTGAAGCTGGTTTTCGTGTAGGAGGGTTAGGCAAAAATATACCTTATGCTATCAAAATTCTTAAAAATAGCCTAAATTCCACCAAAATATTATTTAGCATGATATTTAAATTAAAGGAAATAAATTTTATAATGTTGAAGATTTAAGTCCTTAAGTATGATTTAAATGCATTAAATCACAAATTCTATATTTAAAAGTTCATGTTATTGAATTTGGCATAAGTGAAATTACTTATATATTTTTATAACTTATTTGCAGTTAAATAGAATATTTTTGAAACTAAATATTGCTTTGTGAATATTTTATGAGTTTTTGTTTTGAACTACTTATATTTTCAATGTTAAGTATTTATGGACTGACTGAAGATTTAGATTTCTGAATTTATGTCCGTAAACGACTCTAAATTGTTTTAGATGGTTTTAAAGACTGTTGGCCCCGTAGCTACCTTCAAGTACATGCATTTCTGTTCTGTTCTGATTGTTATTGACTTTAGCCAAGTCTTCTAGCTCCCAAAGGTGACACCTGGCTAGTGCTCACACTATGGCCCCCTGACTATGGTCATACGTCTATTATAGTGCATGTTTCTATTGGGTGTAGCCTAGTCGCCACTAAAATTATACTGGGGTGGTAAATCCCTGGTTAACTTAGATCTAGACTATGGTCATACGTCTATTATAGTGCATGTTTCTATTGGGTGTAGCCTAGTCGCCACTAAAATTATACTGGGGTGGTAAATCCCTGGTTAACTTAGATCTAGGCACTCCCAGTTTTGATATATTTATGATTTCGATTTATCCGCATTTTATGTTCTGTGATATGAATTTGATGTTTTGTGAAATTATCTATTTGAACTATTTGTGAGAAATTTGCTATAAATATGATTTATACTATTTACAGAGAAACTATTTAATTTTTTATATAACTATGTGTATTTCTCAAATGTTAGAATTATATTTGAATTTGTGATTTAATTAATACAAAATGAATTCTCTATAGTGGCTTTGGATATCGAAACATGGCAAGTATTTCAAAGTACCTCCCATATTCTACCTGGTTACCCAACCCACAATAGTATCCTTCCTAATAGATCATGCCTCTTTTGATTTCATATTTTAAATTCATAATTTCGTATAAATATCTGTTTATGAAAACTGCATATAAGATACATTATATCAGCTTTCGTATAGATGTCTCTTACTGAGCACGTTTCGCTCATCCCTTTATTTTTCACTCCAAGATTATTTGTAATAGGTTCAGTCCGCCTTTCAGGGGGGACCTTATTCTGGTATTTCTTAGGCGATCGTATGGACTCATCGAGGTGTACTGATTTTATCTTTATGTATTCAAAGTTCTATACAGTACTACTTTTATGTATAATAAACTTGGGATGTAAATTTCTTTGTAAATTAAATTTTGTAAATTTTCGGATCCTGGGATTGTATATAAATAAATAAATTACTTTTGAAATTTAGTTTGACACTGCAGATGAGTCCAACCTTTATGTGTTTATTTATGTGAATTTAGTAAAAGATACAGTATTCTGGGACATTACAATATATGCTAGCTTGATTTAGCAAATGCTTACGAGTTATAGATAATGTTTTAAGTCCCAATTTTAGAAGTAAGAGTAGGCACATTTTAATTATACCCAGTACGAACCTTTTTTGATATGATTTTGATAAAACATTTAGTCACAGATCTTACTTCACCTCTTTAATACCTCTTCCATTCATTTTTAGCTATATCGAATTCACCTATAATGCCATTAGCTTCTCAGTATACATAAATACCACAAATGATGTAACCGAATTCATAAGGTTATAAGTGATTTCATGCATATTTAGCTTTTACATATCCCTGCCAATATACTTATACAACAACACTATATGACAAAAGGATCTAAAATCCCTATCTCCAACTGTGACAACCAAGAATTTTCTACTCTTGATAATTAATTTAACCCGATATTGGAAGTAATTTAACTATTTAGAATGTATTAAGGATTTCGAGAATCATGAAGTGATGGATTTAATATGAGATTTATGAGAATCATGGGAATTAGATTTGTGAAAATTATGGGAAATTAAGATTAGGAAAAATTAAGATGTGGAGAAATTAAATTTAAATAACTCATCTTATATAAATTAAAATTATAGGAATGAATGATATAGTATGAAGACTTCCATAAAGGGGTAATAAATGTGAAATTACTGGAAATGAAATTTATTTAACTATATTAGGAAGATTCTTAGTGATGGACCAAAGATCATAATTGAGTGAAATAAACAGATAAACAAAGTAGATTAAATCAATTTTAGCAATGCCATGGAACCAATTTTAATGAAATTGAGTTAAGATATATTAAATTAATTCAAATAAGGAATCAATGGTTGAAATAAATAGAGAGGTATTAAATTGGGCAATAGTGTGATCAATTTCATCTAAAAGGGTATAAATTAAATAAGGCATAAATGACTATGGGTTAATGTTCAAAATAGGAAGATGTTGGGCTAAAATCTATTAGAAGGAGAGTAAATTTGAGAGAGTTGAGGGGATAAAATAGAGAAGCTTCCAAGGGAAGCTTAACCCATTAGCCCTTTTTTACCCAAGAGAATCGGTTATTCAGCTGAAAAGAAAGAAAAATAGAAAAGAAAGGAAGAATAGAAGAGAAGGATGTGTAGCTGAGGAAGGAAAGAGAAAGAAAGAAGAAAAGAGAGAAGAGAGAGAAAAGGAAAAAAGTGCAGTCGAAGAAGAAGAAGAAGAAGAAAATAGGAAGAGGTAGCATTGCCGCTAGTTGAGGGATTTTTTTGGGCTATGTGAAGGCTAGAAGAAAGCTTGAAATAGTGCTAAGTTAGAGGCATCAAGATTGTCGAAAAGGAGAACTGAAGCTGAAGATCGAAGAAGCCCAACAAGGAAGAGAGAACAGGGGGCTGGTAAGAAGAGGGCTAAGTGGTTTGGCAAGAAAGGAAAATAGAGGATGAAAGAGAGAAACTTAAGGGTACCGAGAGAGTGATGATTGAGTTGAAGGAAAAAGAAAAGAAAGAAAAAAAAAGAAAGAGAAGGAAAGTTAGAAACATATGAAGGAAGCCCGAATTGGTTTTGGAAGGAAATGAAAGAAAAAAAGAGTTGAAAGATTGGAATTCTCAAGGCTATTCAGGTCGGGAAAACCAAGGGAGAAGCAGTGCTGATGGGCGGTTGAAATGGGGCTGGAGTTAGGTGAATTGGAGTGTTGAGACAAGGTTGCTTAAGGTCTGAAAATTATGGCTATTAAGGGTTGATCAGTGAAGCAGAACTGGTGTTTCTTTAGGCACCAAAAACAAGGGTGAGTTGGGTTTTGGGCTGTTGAAAAGAGAGGAAAGTTAAGGTATTTTGCTAGAGTTTTAATGCAAAAATAGTGAGGAAATTAATAGACTTGGTTATATTCATGTGAAAATTTTTTAGAAATCATTTAATTATTTTCTAAATAAATACACACGTGAATTTAATAGGTAGAGAATGATAAAGTAGTGACTTGAGATTGACCAAGCTTGCAGGGGGCTATACTATTAGCTTGAAGCATCAAAGTAAGCTATTTTTATAATGTTGGATTAAAATTATACTGTAATTAGTTTAAATTGACGTTAAGCGTCAAAAAATGATTCGATTTAAGTACATATGCTAAATGGACAATTTGATTTCAAGATGTAATTATATGTGTAAGTTGTGATTGGATGAATAATTACTGTTAAATTGAATGCTTCAAAATTTTCAATAGAATGTAGTGTGATGACAATGAAGTGAGATGATGAATTTGTGATTATGTGATAATGTTTTTGCCTTGAAAGTACTAATATAATATTTATATACTCAAGGGGTTTTAAGAGGACCCACACTGATGGTGGGGGTCTCAGTATCGATGATGTGATGTAAAAGATGTTATGGCTCAAAAATATTGTGGTATATCGATATATTAATAATGGTACCTCGATGGATTGATATTAGAGTAGCAACATTATGTTAATAAACTATTGAGGAGTAGGAATGGAGTATCGAAATAATGATTGATATTGTGCACAATGTTGAGGTATATATATAATGAGGACACAATGAGTGGTATATCTTGGTGGTGTGACTGTGATTATGAGTATAAGAAAGTAGGTTTGTGATGTTTTCCTATATATTGATTGGACATATGCCTATACAATATTATGAATTTCTAAAAGTGTAACTAAATGAGTCTAAGAGTTATAGATAAGTGATGATACGAATATAATTGATCGAGTAATGGTGAGACTATGATTATATGATCCTAGAAAGGTCCTTGTAGTAAGTCTTGAATAATTACTAGGATATTTGAATGAATTAGGCATGGTTGTGAAATATTGCAAAAAGTAATATTCGTGTGATACTAATAGGACCCAAAATGATGTTGGAGGTTGTAGTGCCAATATTTTGATCCAAAAGTGATTGAATGGTTTTATAATATTGAAGAAGATATTGATTTATATATGTTCACTTTGAGACTTTGAGGACCAATGAACAATGAAATCAGAGAATTGAGAAATGTAAATTGCATGGATTCAGTATAGTCATATAGCTAATAGTGTATATGACCTTGAGTGATCTTATCACATAGTGATGATATAATAGTCAAGTAGTTCATGTGGAAACGAAGTAAGAACAATATTATTATGATTAAATACTTGGGATTTCTGTAGGACAACCTTGTGTTGTGATGAGTTATGGCACCCTTGACATTACATTTTCGAAATCATGATTATGCATTGACTAAACGTTCCTTTTGATATTACAAGTGTTTGAAAATTATACACTATTTTGAACATGCATGAGTTAAAGTCTTGAAATTCATTTGAGTGGTTTTGAATAAAAAGAGCATATAGCATAATGCATGTGCACAAATGAATTTGATAAAAAGCATTTCATAGGTTTCATCACTTCAAAAATAAATGAGTTTGAACCCAATGAATATCAAGAAAACAATGAACTTTTGCCAGAGATGATATGACACTAAAACACCAGTGTCTTTTTCAGGGTGATTAGTGTCAATAAAATATTGCCTAAATGGGTGATTAGTGGCTTGTCTAACAATAATCGTAAACAGGTTCTGGTTTGCAATTGATCAATGGAATTGGAGATTAATGGATCTATAACCATAGATAGCGTCTTTTTGAAGGACGAGTGGCTCACTAAATAGCTATAGTTAGATATATCTGTATAAACGAGTGGACTCCAATTCAGGCAATAAGCCCTAGACATAAATCAGAGAAGTTGACAATTAAGCCAAATCTCAAGGTTTTTATTGTTTTATTGAAATAGTATTGTAGTGAACTCGAACTATAAATCGAGCAATAAGCAGTAGACATAAATCAAAGTAATGTTTTATAAAAAAGTGCTTTTTATAACAATGGAATGGTTCATCGAATATTAATTTCAAAGATCCCATATAATTTGATAATGTACTTTGCATATTTTGCTACCATGTCATAGAGTGAATAAGTGAACTTTGCTAAAGTTTTGTTTTGGATCTTGATTTATGACATGACATGATTGGTAATTACATATTGATTTTGAAACAATGACTTACAGATGTTTTATGCACAGTGAACCTTGAGCTTGAGCAGAGTCTCAACCCTTATAGTTAACTTTGATTATTTTGAGAGCATTAGAAATTTATGAACTATTTCCATACAGTTTTGTGTACGTGGATCTTAATATGATAAGGTTTTTACTAAGTAATAAACTTCTACTTAGTTAGTAGGCTTTGTACTCACTACATAAGAGTTTGAAAACATTATGTATGTTGCATTAGATTGGTGTTGGATATTTGATTGATAGTGCAGATTGATATTGGATATGTAATAGATATTATGGATTGATACTGAAACATGTGATAGACATGATCTTGGTTTAGATTATGAGATGATTCAGTTTAAATGGTTATGTATGATGGTATACTTGTAAGTACATGTTTTGTATTAAGAACAGTATATGCTTAATTTTGTATTTATATAAATGACTTACTAAGCTCTCACTTTTTAAAATATATTCTAACCTTTTTCAGATTCATCATAGAGTTGGGAAAGTATTTTGGATCTATCCAAAATCCGTCGAGGTTGAAATATCATCCCAAAAGATTATTTTTGCATAATTCGGTAAAGTATTTTTTGTTTATAATGATAATTCCAAGCTATTTTTGTTATAGTACTATAGGATGGGATATAGGTTGAACGAATAAAATAATGCTATCTAACTTTGGCGTCTTAGATATGAAATTAATGGTTTGTGGTAGATATTAAGATTATCCAATATGATGTATCTATAATGAGAGTTGTGGATATTAGGATTATAGATCTAATGTTTGATTGATGTGACTGCAAAATGATTGCTAAGATTGGGAAATATGAAATGATTGAAATTTGCAAGTGCATTGAATTGGGGAAATCTTTTATTTTAAGGGAGATATTCTCAATTTGATTTCTAGATAGAAAATATTAGTAAGTATCGTTTAGTAACTACACTAACACCAAATACAAACCATAACGGAAAAAATTTAGTTCGTAAATTTGTAAGATAGTAAAAGTGTAAGATCGCAAGTGTACGTCATGGTTTTAGGGTCGTGACAGATTTAATAGTATTAGAGCGGAGTTTGTTTAGTACATGTCAGTATAGATAAGATTGAATGGTCTACATCCTATAGCATTGTAATTGCCTGAATGTAAAGTACTTAATAAATGCAAGAATCTGTTCTAAAAGTAGTTGTTTGCGTTATTGGACATAGGAAATAGAAAAATGAAGGGAACTGAGCATAGAGGTAGGCCCGGAAGGCTAGCTCGACGGTAGCCGATTCCAACTTCGACTCCATCACCTTCATTACCTCCATCACCACCACATTCGACCCCTCCACATCAAGACAGTATGGAGGAAAGGATGGCCAAGATGAAGCAAAATTACAAGGCTGTGATAGCCTTCTTACAGTAGTTGGTGGCCAAACAAACTACTGTAAATCAAGCTCCATCACCACCTCCTGTACCTCTTGACCACCAATACCACCACCACAACAGGCACCACCTCCGCCACCTCTTGCAGTACCATAGACTGTACCTCCACCGACTGCACCTTAGGCAGTTCTACCTCAACCAACAATGCCTCAGGCTAAGAATCTAGTGGATCGAAACATGATACTCCTCAGACAATTCCAAAAGATGAATTCACCATAATTTAAGGGGAGAAGGATCTAGCGAAGGTTGATGAATAGATTGAGGATATATAGTTCCTTTTTAAGTATATGGGGTGTAGTACTATTGAAAAAGTTTCTTTAGCTGTGTACAAGATGAGAGGTGAGGCATAGAGATGGTGTAAGACGACTGAGCCATTCTTGTTACCTAAAGATCTGGTTATTACATGGGAGAGATTTGTAAAGGCCTTCATGAACTACTACATTTCCAAAGCTATTAAACGACAGAAGAAGAAAGAATTTCTTGAGCTTACTCATGGATTGATGAAAGTAGATGAATATAAGACCCGGTTCATTACCTTGGTTAAGTATGACACTGATTATGCCATGAATGATGAGAATAAGGTAGTGAAGTTTTCTTGGGGACTGAGACTTAACATTCGAGGCAGGGTCATTCCATTTGAGCTCATCGAGCATGCAGTAGTGGTTAGAAAGGCTCAGACTATCAACCTAGAATTAGAGACTACTTAGGCTGAGTATGAGGTTATAAAGTAGCCTAGAGTTAAGTAGTCCACTGATAAGAGAATAGAAAGAAAGAAGCCTGATCAGAATAAGTCTCGGGATAGAGTCTAAAACAAGAGACAGAAGATAGTGGTACCTCATATACAGATTGCTAAGCCTAGGACAGATCAAACATGCCCTAGATGTTGTAGGAATCATGGTGCTAGGCCATGCTATTAGGATACTAGAGCTTGCTTTAAATGTGGGAAAAAGGGGCATATGATCAAGGATTTTCCAGTATTAAGAGCTACTGAGGGACAGTCGGAGAGAAGGGGTACAAAAAAGCAGAAACCAACAAACAATGACAAAGGGCCAGTAGCTCATGGCAGAATGTTTACCTTGGATCATGAGGTAGCAGATGCATCTGCTTCAAGCAATTAATGGTAAGCTTTCCATTAATAACATTAAGGTTCTTGTATTTATCGATATAGCTCTACGTCTTTATATATGTTAGTCTTATTTGCTTGAGAAGTTAAGCTAAGAGCCTAATTTTTTAAAACATCTTTTGCATGCGAATATTGCCTTAAAGGAAATATAGATGATACAAAAAATGGTTTTTAAATTCTTGTGAAGAGAAGGTATGAGACATGATGCTCAAGATTGTCCTATCATGAAAACTATTCTTAGCTCGGAATAATAATTTCGAATTTGTAAGACAATAGATATGACAATTGTAGAATATTAGATGCATGAGTTCGAGTCTTGAAAATTGTTTTAGTGGTTTTGAATAAAAAGGGCATATAGCATAATGCATGTGCACTAATGAATTTTGATAGAAAGCATTTCATAGTTTTCATTACTTTGAAAATAAAAGAGTTTGAACCCAATAAATTTCAAGAAAACAGTGAACCTTTGATTTTAGAGATTTTGGCAAGGATAATATGATATGATAGTGTCAATAAAACACCAGTGGATTGCCTAAATAGGTGATTAGCGGTTTGTCCAATAATAATCGAAGACAGGTTCCAGTTTGCTCTGTGATAACCGTAAAATTTTCATTTATTGGAAATTACAAATATTGGAAATAAATAAATAAATAAAATTATGAGAATGGGATACTAGTGACAATCCCGAGAATTGAGAAAAGGACGGACGGTGGAAATTTGAGTGAAGGAAAATTAAATTCGGAAATAATTATAAGATGAGAAATTATGGAAAATAATGAAATGAGGAAATTTAATTTGGATAAATGGAAATCCAAATTAAATAAGAAAATAAGGAAGCAAATATATATTGTACATACAATATATATTGTATTATTTCATTTATATAAATATATAAATGTTATGTAATTTGAAGTAAACAAATATATATATATATATACATATATATACTAAATATGTATTTTGTTAATACATAATACATATGTATTATACTATATATAATAATAATATTATATGTATTATATTTATAATATAAATATAATATATGTTATATTATGAGTATAGTATATATTATATAGTATATATTATATGTATATAATTAAATTAGAAAATAAAATACAAAAAAAAGAAAGAAAGAAAGAAATAGAATCGGGAAGACTCCCGATTCTGTCTTCCCGAGTGGCACCGGCCACTATCGCCGGAGAAGGAAAGGAGAGGAGAAGAGCGACGTCGCCGGCGAGCCAAGGGCTGGAAGAGGAAGCGAACGGCGACGTAGAAAGGAAAGAAACGGAAGGAAAATCGTAGGAAAAGACCGGCGGAGGCCGGGAAGAAAAAGAAAATAGATCTGGCGGTGCCGGCCAAACCGGCCACTGCCACTGCCATCGAAGCATCGTCGGAGGGAGAGGAAGACGATGGAGGCCATGGTTCAGGCGGTGAACGGCGGAGGAAGGCCGACGGAGGAGGAGAAGAAACCGAAGGTAAACCGAGTGGATCAGCCGCCGTGCCGTCGATTCGTGACGAACGGAGGCCAGATCCGGCTTCACCGTGGTGCCGGCCAGCTGCTGAGCCCCTGAGCCGTCGGAGAACCGGCCGTCGGCGAGGAACCGGCGAGGAAGGAGGCAGACCGGTCCGGCGGGAAAAGAAAGAAAAGGAAAAAGAAAAAGAAAAAAAAAAAAAAAAGAAAAGAAAAGGAAAAGAAAGAAAAAGAGAAGAAGAAAGAAAAGAAGAAAAAGAAAAGGGGAAAGGAATTCCGGGAATTTGGAGAATTCCCGAGAATTCGGAAATTACGGGAAATCCCGAGAATTACGGGAATCGGTAAGAAATCCCGAAAAGTATTAAATTATATTTTCTGGAAATTAAATTCTAAAATTTAGAATTTTTCCATAATTATTTAAATAACTTATTTATTTAAATAATTATGGAAAAATTCTAAATTTTAGAATTTAATTTCCAGAAAATATCCTCAATGACCGAGCCGATGGAATCGGGCGAGGTGAACACGGGCGCGACCTTCGAGAGGCAGTCGCCGACCCGAAACAGGTAAGGGAGACATGTGCCGCCTATAAGGATATTCGGCCAATTGCATTTAATTTTTTTAAATGCTATCGATAATTATCGGTTTATAATGTGGTGATTTATAGGTTTTAAATTGTGGTGAAATACCAGTTGAGAAATGTAAACTGTATTTTCGGTGCAGGAGGCTAGCCAAATCGGCAGCCGTTATACTGCCGAAAAATTACTAAAATTTACCGAAAATCACTGAAAACCAAAATAAAAGATTTGATTTCACGTGAATCGATTTTCGGGCACGAAAATCAAGAAATTAAGTAAATTTTATAAAACATGAATATAATGATATTTAATTTTAAAATATTCATGTTTTCAAGTATGGTGAAAAGGAAATCACCGAAAATTCACTCGGTAGGTGATATTTCACGTGAAACGAGATGAAAATGAAAAAAAAAATATTGAAGTGAATATTTTTATAAATATTCTTAAATATTCACTTGATTTTACATAAAACCTTTATGGTTTTAATTGTGGAAACAAATAATTATGAAAATTCCATAAAGGTTAAGAAATGGTGGAAAACCATGATTTCGAGACAAAAGGTCTCTACACGTGTTTCTAGAAGAAAACATGGTTAAGGGATTTTGAATTTGGAAAGTAAATAATTTATTTTTATATAAATTATGAAAACATTCGATTTGAATCCCGATTTCTTTGAAAACCATGTTTTGGATAAAAAGCACGGGAAAGCGTGCATATGTGTTTTACGGTGGAAAAGGACAGTTTTGCCCTTCTATTTTTACAGTGATGATTTTGCAAACTGTTTTCACCGTATGGAAAACATGATATATATACCTTTATGAAATAATTTGAAAAATATTATTTATTTTATAAATTTCATAAAGGTGATTATATTTACATGTGAACCTTATGGATAATTTGATTTATCGTGTTTAAAATCCATAAAGGCTATGGTACGGTTTATACTGTTTTGAGACTTAGGCCCCGAGTTTCATGCATCACACTTATACTGTTACTGTCACGTGGCTGATAGACCTGCCAGTCATCAGCGTCCCGGATGTCACCTGGCAAGTGTACACCGAGGACACCAGATAGATCATGGCCATAGATCGCATACATACTGTTTACTGTGTCCCTTTGGGGATGATTACTGGTCCATTATTGGACAATGATAGCATGATTTAATTGTAGGGTGATGCTTAGTCTCACATACTGATTACTGTTTACTGAAAGGATTCACGGAATCCTATTTACTATACTGTACTGTTTACTGTGCTGAATTATTGTACTGATTATTGTTTACTGATGAAAAATCGTACCAAAACACTGTTTACTGAACTGTACTGTTTACTGAAATGGTAGCCATTGATTACTGTTTTACTGAACTGAAAGCTACCATTTACTGTTTACTGAACTGAAAGCTACCGTATACTATTTACTAAATTGGTAGCTACTGTTTATTGTTACTGACTGAACCGTATCGAGATACTGTTTTACTGAATACTGAATATACTGTTTTACTGAACTGTACGATACGGTTACTGATTTGAAAAGAGAAATAAATGTTTATTCTAAAAGAATAACATAAGAATTATTTCTAAGATAGAAATAATCGAAGAAGTAATTATCAAATGATTGGATATTTACAAATCACTGTACTATCACGTGTTTTTACTGTACTGAAGAGAAGAGAAGTAAACCACTGTTTTATTACTGAACTGTCACGTGTTTTAAGGTATACTGAAAGTGAAAAGAGATAAGTGGTTTACTTTGTGGAAAAACGAAAATTATATCGTTTGAAAACAACGAAAATAGTACTCTCTACAGTTGCTTCTAGGTTCCGAAACAAGTCAGGTATTTCAAAATACCTGCCTTACTCTATCTGGATCACTAGCCGACTGTAGTATCCTTCCTACATGTGTGCCTAGAGCCAGCTAGGAAGATTTTAAAGAAAATGAAAAAAATTATTTTCAGCATATAGATAGCTGAATATCAAGTGTGACATATAACTCTCTTACTGAGCCGTGGTTTGCTCACTCCCCAATTTTAACATTTCAGGTTTTGATGATGGTGAGATCCAATAGTTGTGGATTACGGCTGCACATAAAGGACAATGTGACAGACCGATTGATTTATATGAGGTATGATCATTTATTTTCTGTATTTAGACATGTATGCAGTACTACTTGCTTATTAAGTAAGATAGGGGATGTATATAATATAAACAATGTTATATAAATTTGTTTAATAGTTAGTAAAAGTGAAGTATCACAGACAGCCCAACCGGATGAATTGTGTAAAATAAGGTTTTTAAAAATGTGTAAAATAATAAATTAAACCTAATTTATATAAATTTTAAAGGGTCGTTACAGATTTAATGGTATCAGAGCGTGGTTGGCCTGATGTCTGTGGATACTTTGAAAGGAAAAGTGTTAAACATCCCCGGTAGTACTGTGTAGTCTGAATACATAAAGAAAATAAATGATTGTAAATTAAGTAAAATGATTTAAAGGGAGTGAGAAAGTATAAATTGAGAATGTGAAAGAGGAAAATAGGCTCAGAAATTACCAGAAAATTGGTGATTCTTATAATCTAAATGGAGGCCTGTTCGGTAAGGAACAGAAAGGACTCGGCGAGGGCCCCACCAGTACTTTACGGTCCGGATCAAACTGAGACCTGAAAGTGATGGTATAAAGGAGGGAAATGACATATCATCATTAAATAGACTTTAAGATCACCAATTGAGGGTAATTTGAAGAGAGAGAAAATTTTTGGCCAAAAATGACCAAAATACCCCTAACTCCAAATTTTTACTGGGAGTCAGAATAGACCAACAAAGGTTGGATTTTATCGATCTGACAGAGAAATTGATGATATAAAGTTGAGTAACAAGCAGAATAATCCAATTATGGATTTTAGTGAACTTCTCTGTCGAAATCGAATGAGATCTAAATTGCTGATATAAGTATCAGAAAGGATACTATCAGCACATAGATGATCAGATCATTGATTTCAATGTATATTGAGGAGAAAGAAATAAATGTCGAAATGACGACAATGTCCCTATGTTGGGCGATGTTCTGAATAGTGATAAAATCAAGTTAATCTTGAATCCATTGATGGTAATGGAGTTATAAATGACATAGAGGATGTCATATGGATATAACGATCCCTATTACTGATTCCAGTGACACTTAGAGGACGGACGCGAATTACGAGTGACCTAGTGAACGGGCTAGGCCTCATGATAAAACCTCGATGGGTGACCTAGTGAACGAGCTGGGCATTCTCAAAGAGGTTAATACACGTGTACAGGTAGACAGCGGACGGGCTGGGGCCTTATATGATACGATCCGATAAAAGTGTAGTGGAATGCCACAAGATGATTGGCCCGGTTATTGATTGTAAGGGCCTGAATTACGAGTGTATCGACTCGGATAATTATTACGGGATCGTGGATATTATGAAAAGTGAAATGATTATAAAAAAATGACTGAGAAGGTGAATAGTACAGATGAGGAAATTCATAGCAGTACGGTTGATTGAGGTTCTATACATTTATACTGTTTTGAGGTATTAAATGAATATTTAATTATAGAACTCGAGCATTATGAGATATGCCTTGCCATTGATGTACTGTATGGAGTATTGTGAATTGGTGAATATATATATAAGAACAGTAAAGTGATAAACAGAAGAAGATGACAGCTAACCTAAGTTCTTCAGGACCCTTGAGACAGAACTGTGATGGGCGACCCAATGATGGGCGACTCGTAGTGGATCATGTGTTGTGAGGTATGGGCGAACTATGTGGTTGCCGACTCACTTGTAAAGGTAAACCTGGGGCGAAAGGATCGCCTAAGGGATGCTCGCCGATGGCTGATACGAACGGGCGGGACTCTTACAATTATTTTAATGGTAACACGAGTGAAAGGGACTAGGTACGTAAGGATGCCAGGGTTCAAACCTCGTGGATAACATACTCAAGGGAATTAAACCTGAATTTATTAAATGAAATTGATTTTAAAGCAAATTACAGAAATAATAAATTGGTTAGCTGTAACATGTGTTAATAACTGTGGTACTAGATACAGCTTACTAGATTGAGATTCGTAATGCTGTAAAGTATGAGTAAACAATAAAATCAAGGTAGAGTATGAGTCGAAATGAATCGAATACTAAATGTCTCTGCCTTGAGAGTACACAGTGAGGATGAATGGACATGAGGATGAAATGTCCGAATTAATAAGAAATATGTGATTAAAGAAAGTATCGAATTTTATTTCCGATAGAACTTCCAGAGTTATATAAATTGGAGGAATCGAGATAACATTGACTCGATTTTGAATATGAAATCTGATTCTAAGCTTATATCGGAGAACTTAAGAAAATCCGAAAGCTTAAGAAATCCACTCTGGAAAATGTGAGAATAATGAAATGCACGTGTATAAGGTGTGATTGAGGGAAATACAGATAACGTAAATTAAGGATAAGAAAGTTATCTGTATAAGTGTAAGTGAGAGAAGCACTGATGATATTGAAATGTAGATGAAATAAAGTGATATAGTAAATGATTACTATTTAATAAAGTTCTTGTGAAGAACAAGTATCCATCTACATGAGGAAATAGACGCTTTATGGATCTGATTTGATATGCGTGAGGAGTTTATAAGACTAGCCTCGGTATAAAGCGTCCTTAAATAAAAGATGGAGACTAATGTCTGTAAGATGACGATTAGAACTCGGAGTGAATTTTACAAGTTCCTATTGAGGTTACAAGGTTAATGAAATAACTTGTGATATATACATAAGCCTAATGAATGAGGCATCCATACATGAGTAAATTGATGAAACACTATAGAGTCTAAAGTATAAATGGAAAATAAGAGCAGCTTGGTTATATGACCCTACGGACTCTTAAAGACTGTAATTTATAAGTTAAGAATGGCAACTAAGAGACTTGGCTAGACTGTATCTCTTTCTGAGATATATGATCTCGAGATAACAGAATGACAGTGAATCTGTCTATGATAGAGATAATGATTGAGATACGAAAGTAATGAGTCTAGCTAGATACTAATGCCAATATATAAAAGAGTTATGGGATTAGCTGCTCTACTAATGGGATATAATGAAAGAAAGATGTTAAGTCGGTAAATGGATAAGTGGGAAGAAAAGATGGTATGCAAGATTTTAAAAGATCTTAGCAGTATAGTACGATACCAATCGAGAAAACCGACTAAAAGGATGAGAGTAAAAGCATGAAAAGATAAAAGTGGGAATATGAAAACCAAAAATGAAAGTGGAATAAGGAAATAAATTGCATGATGAGAAGGGAACATCAATATGAAACAGTTCCCGAAATTGCGACTGAAAGTGAATTCAGGCTGGTTATCACATGACAGTGGCAAGATGAAAAAATCACGCCAGATTTGATAAGTGAAATTAATGATACTCCAAGGAGTAAGATAATTGATATGTTTACTGCCAGTATCTAAATAGAAAAGTGTTATACATACACATAACCACCTTGAAATGGTAAGTGGTGGAATTGTATAGATAATGTGTTGACTAAAAATATAAATTGAGGATTCAATTGTGGAATCTAAATTATGAAAAGAGATGTAAAGACCATACTACATGAAGAGAATATGATTATCTCATGATTTATGATTGTAAGAGATGATCAATAGTAAAGTCTGCAAGTGAGATGCAGCCTTGATGAAATAAAAGAGAAAATGAATACTGTGAGTAATAAAGAGTCCAAAAGAGAAATGATGATATGGAAGTGATTAAAGATTGAAGATCTAAATAGAATCACGTTCCATTATCGGAATCCTCTATTCTCTAGTGCCTTAGTCGCAGTATGAGTGAGAAACAGTGGAGATGTATATGTACAGTTCCAGTGAGCATTACATGTGATGGGAGTCTCTGAGATGCCATATGCTTAATGAGAGATAGCAAAAGGCTTTGAGATCCCAAGTGTATTGATAGCACCGCTCCATACTGATATCTATACATATATGAGCGTGAGATGTAAACGCTCCATGATGTTGAGAGAGCGTGTGCATGAGATGTATAAGCTACTGGGACAATTACATATAACTGACTGACATGTGTACATGATAGTATCGAACCATATCGACTTGGCACTAAGTGAGAAAAATAGATGATGAACAGCATAGATCAGCTGTGATATGAAAAATATAGTGAATGGACTCTTATGTGAAAAGAGTGGAAATGAACAACTCCCGAATTGATAAATGAATTTATGGGAGTATAAATATATACTCAATGATGAAAGTCTTCATGTAGTGATCTAAAAGTAATCTGGAATGCTGAAAGTGCACTGGCAGTATTAATTGGGGGATGATCAAATAAATAAATTCGTAAGTATACGGCATGTACCACCTTTGGACTTAAGTTAAATTCGGAGGACCGAATTTCTTAAGGTGGGAAGAATGTGATAACCGTAAAATTTTCATTTATTGGAAATTACAAATATTGGAAATAAATAAATAAATAAAATTATGAGAATGGGATACTAGTGACAATCCCGAGAATTGAGAAAAGGACGGACGGTGGAAATCTGAGTGAAGGAAAATTAAATTCGGAAATAATTATAAGATGAGAAATTATGGAAAATAATGAAATGAGGAAATTTAATTTGGATAAATGGAAATCCAAATTAAATAAGAAAATAAGGAAGCAAATATATATTGTACATACAATATATTGTATTATTTCATTTATATAAATATATAAATGTTATGTAATTTAAAGTAAACAAATATATATATATACATATATATACTAAATATGTATTTTGTTAATACATAATACATATGTACTATACTATATATAATAATAATATTATATGTATTATATTTATAATATAAATATAATATATGTTACATTATGAGTATAGTATATATTATATAGTATATATTATATGTATATAATTAAATTAGAAAATAAAATACAAAAAAAAAGAAAGAAAGAAAGAAACAGAATCGGGAAGACTCCCGATTCTGTCTTCCCGAGTGGCACCGGCCACTGTCGTCGGAGAAGGAAAGGAGAGGAGAAGAGCGACGTCGCCGGCGAGCCAAGGGCTGGAAGAGGAAGCGACCGGCGACGGAGAAAGGAAAGAAACGAAAGGAAAATCGTAGGAAAAGACCGGCGGAGGCCGGGAAGAAAAAGAAAATAGATCTGGCGGTGCCGGCCAAACCGGCCACTGCCACTGCCATTGAAGCATCGTCGGAGGGAGAGGAAGACGATGGAGGCCACGGTTCAGGTAGTGAACGGCGGAGGAAGGCCGACGGAGGAGGAGAAGAAACCGAAGGTAAACCGAGTAGATCCGCCGCCGTGCCGTCGATTCGTGACGAACGGAGGCCAGATCCGGCTTCACCGTGGTGCCGCCCAGCTGCTGAGCCCTTGAGCCGTCGGAGAACCGGCCGCCGGCGAGGAACCGGCGAGGAAGGAGGCAGACCGGTCCGGCGGGAAAAGAAAGAAAAGGAAAAAGAAAAAGAAAAAGAAAAAAAAAAAGAAAAGAAAAGAAAAGGAAAAGAAAGAAAAAGAGAAAAAGAAAGAAAAGAAGAAAAAAAAAGAAAAAGAAAAGGGGAAAGGAATTCCGGGAATTTGGAGAATTCCCGAGAATTCGGAAATTACGGGAAATCCCGAGAATTATAGGAATCGGTAAGAAATCCCGAAAAGTATTAAATTATTTAAATAATTTATTTATTTAAATAATTATGGAAAAATTCTAAATTTTAGAATTTAATTTCCAGAAAATATCCCCGATGACCGAGCCGATGGAATCGGGCAAGTTGAACACGGGCGCGACCTTCGAGAGGCAGTCGTCAACCCGAAACAGGTAAGGGAGACATGTGCCGCCTGTAAGGATATTCGGCCATGTTTTTAAATTGCATTTAATTTTTTTAAATACTATCGATAATTATCGGTTTATAATGTGGTGATTTATAGGTTTTAAATTGTGGTGAAATACCAGTTGAGAAATGTAAACTGTATTTTTGGTGCAGGAGGCTAGCCAAATCGGCAGCCGTTATACTGCCGAAAAATTATCGAAAAATTACTGAAATTTACCGAAAATCACTGAAAACCAAAATAAAAGATTTGATTTCACGTGAATCGATTTTCGGGCACGAAAATCAAGAAATTAAGTAAATTTTATAAAACATGAATATAATGATATTTAATTTTAAAATATTCATGTTTTCGAGTATGGTGAAAAGGAAATCACCGAAAATTCACCCGGTAGGTGATATTTCACGTGAAACGAGATGAAAATGAAAAAAAAGATTGAAGTGAATATTTTTATAAATATTCACTTGATTTTACATAAAACCTTTATGGTTTTAATTGTGGAAACAAATAATTATGAAAATTCCATAAAGGTTAAGAAATGGTGGAAAACCATGATTTCGAGACAAAAGGTCTCTACACGTGTTTCTAGAAGAAAACATGGTTAAGGGATTTTGAATTTGGAAAGTAAATAATTTATTTTTATATAAATTATGAAAACATTTTATTTGAATCCCGATTTCTTTGAAAACCATGTTTTGGATAAAAGGCACGGGAAAGCGTGCATATGTGTTTTACGATGGAAAAGGACAGTTTTGCCCTTCTATTTTTACAGTGATGATTTTGCAAACTGTTTTCACCGTATGGAAAACATGATATATACCTTTATGAAATAATTTGAAAAATATTATTTATTTTATAAATTTCATAAAGGTGATTATATTTACATGTGAGCCTTATGGATAATTTGATTTATCGTGTTTAAAATCCATAAAGTCTATGGTACAGTTTATACTGTTTTGAGACTTAGGCCTCGAGTTTCATGCATCACACTTATACTATTACTGTCACGTGGCTGATAGACATCCCAGTCATCAGCGTCTCGGATGTCACCTGGCAAGTGTACACCGAGGACACCATATAGATCATGGCCATAGATCGCATACATACTGTTTACTGTGTCCCTTTGGGGATGATTACTGGTCCATTATTGGACAATGATAGCATGATTTAATTGTAGGGTGATGCCTAGTCTCACATACTGATTACTGTTTACTGAAAGGATTCACGGAATCCAATTTACTATACTGTACTGTTTACTGTGCTGAATTATTGTACTGATTACTGTTTACTGATGAAAAATCGTACCAAAAACACTGTTTACTGAACTGTACTGTTTACTGAAATGGTAGCCATCGATTACTGTTTTACTGAACTGAAAGCTACCATTTACTGTTTACTGAACTGAAAGCTACCGTATACTATTTACTAAATTGGTAGCTACTGTTTATTGTTACTGACTGAACCGTATCGAGATACTGTTTTACTGAATACTGAATATACTGTTTTACTGAACTGTACGATACGGTTACTGATTTGAAAAGAGAAATAAATGTTTATTCTAAAAGAATAACATAAGAATTATTTTTAAGATAGAAATAATCGAAGAAGTAATTATCAAATGATTGGATATTTACAAATCACTGTACTATCATGTGTTTTTACTGTACTGAAGAGAAGAGAAGTAAACCACTGTTTTATTACTGAACTGTCACGTGTTTTAAGGTATACTGAAAGTGAAAAGAGATAAGTGGTTTACTTTGTGGAAAAACGAAAATTATATCGTTTGAAAACAAAGAAAATAGTACTCTCTACAGTTGCTTCTAGGTTCCGGAACAAGTCAGGTATTTCAAAATACCTGCCTTACTCTATCTGGATCACTAGCCGACTGTAGTATCCTTCCTACATATGTGCCTAGAGCCAGCTAGGAAGATTTTAAAGAAAATGAAAAAAATTATTTTCAGCATATAGATAGCTGAATATCAAGTGTGACATATAACTCTCTTACTGAGCCATGGTTTGCTCACTCCCCAATTTTAACATTTCAGGTTTTGATGATGGTGAGATCCAATAGTTGTGGATTACGGCTGCACATAAAGGACAATGTGACAGACCGACTGATTTATATGAGGTATGATCATTTATTTTCTGTATTTAGATATGTATGCAGTACTACTTGCTTATTAAGTAAGATAGGGGATGTATATAATATAAACAATGTTATATAAATTTGTTTAATAGTTAGTAAAAGTGAAGTATCACAGACAGCCCAACCGGATGAATTGTGTAAAATAAGGTTAAAAATGTGGTAACGGGTCGTTACATGCTCCTTATCAGTGGAACCAGAAACTAGTGGATTTATGGCCATAGGTAGCACCTTTTCAGGGATGAGTGGCTCACTGAATAGCTATAGTAAGATATGTCTCTATAGATGAGTGGACTTTGAGTCGGGCAATAAGCACTAGACATAAATCAGAGAAATAGACAATTGTGATAACTGAGAATTCTCCCATTTTTGAAATTAGAGATCTGTAAATTCAATTTCTGATGTTAATAGATAAGTTAAAATAAATAAATAATTTATTAGGGGATTGGAATATTTCGAGATTATGGTACTTAATCCATTGATAAATTAGAGATTTAATAATTAGGAATTTAATTTGGGTATTAAGGAATTCAAAATTTAAACAAATAAAAATGTGTATATATTTATATATCTATATATATAAATATATTATTATATATGTATAAATATTATTTTGAATTAAAGTGTATATATATATATTAATAAATAATAAAATCAATAAATATTTTTTTTGCTCAAAAGAATAAATATATGTTTTAAGGATTATATATATAAAGTATAATATATATATATATATATATGTTTTTAATATATATTAGCTATATTGTAAGTATAAATTATAAATAAATATATATATATATATATATATATGCATATATACTACATGTCAAGAATATATATATAAAATTGTTAATATAAAGTATATTTATCTAGTATTAATAAAAAATATGTTTATAATATATTTGTATTAAATATAAATATATTTATAAATATAATAATAATAGTAATAATAATATATTTGTGTTAAATATAAAGATATTTATAAATAATAATAATAAATAGATTTAAAAAAACAAGAAAAGGGAATCGGGATAACCCGATCCTCTTTCTCTTCTCCTCAGTATACAAATAGAGGTGCTTATTGGGCCGGGTTGGCCCGACCCGGTTCACAACCGGATCGGGTCAATCCGGCCCAAAATCCGAACCGGTACTGTACCGGTTCGGGCCCGGCCCGGCTCGGATGTTACCGGGTTGGGCCGGTTTTAGATTATTAAAATCGGGCCCGGTAAGGGCCTGGCCCGTTAAGGGCCCGGTTCATAACCGAACCGGTTCGAACCGATCCAGTTAAAAAAAAATAAAACTGCAGTTGCACTGCAGACTCGCAGAGGCTTGCCTCTGCGAGTCTGCGTTTTGATGGGCAACGGCCAAATATCAATCTTTCTTTTTTTTTTTATTTTTTTATTTATTTTAATTAAATTAAAAAAAAATAAAAAGAGGCTTGGCTGCCACTGCGCAGTTGCAGTTGCACTGCAGTAGTGCAGTGCAACTGCAGTATGCAGAGCAGAGGCTTGCCTCTGCTCTGTGTTTGATGGGCAACGGCCAATCAATCTTTTTTTTTTAATTTTTTTTTATTTTTTTATTCTAATTTTTTTCCTATAAATACCTCTATAATCTTCTATTTTCATTTACATTTCTTCTATATTTTCTCTCAAATCTACTATCTATATTCATCTACTCTTATTCTCTTCACTCACATACTCTCTCAATATTCACTCAAACTCTCTCAAATTCACTTAAATTCCCTTATTCCAAATTTATAATATCATCATTTCCTTTCTAAATTTCATTTTTCTTTTTATTTTATAATTTTACAAATTTTACTTTTAATTTTCAAATTCTAATATATTATATATATTCCTTATTCCAAATCTATAATATTATCATTTTCTTTATAAATTTCATTTTTCTTTTTATTTTATAATTTTGCAAATTTTACTTTTAATTTTCAAGTTTCAATTTTCAAATTCCAATATATTATCATACATCTATTTTTTTAATTTTTAACATATATTTATTTTCAAAAAAAATATAAAAATGTCAAATTTCTTTCGTCGTTCATGCTCTGTTTCTCAACCTTTTGGTTCCACTGAAATTCCTAATTTGGGTGACGAATCATTTAATGAAATCGAACCTGATATTCATCCGGAGGAGGAGCTTCCTTTGGCACCATCGTTTGGTCGTGGTCGTGGTTGTGGAGGAAGTCATGCTCAAACACAATCATCAGCTGCCACCACTGCTGCTACATCATCAAGACCGAAGTTTAGTCGAAAAAAAACAAGCAGGGTATGGGAGTATTTCGACATTGTAGCAAAAGAAGGTGAGACAAATAAATATTGTGCCATCTGTAAATTGTGCAAAGGCGTTTACTCTTATAACTCCGGTGGAGGTGGTGGCGGTACAGGTACGTATAAAAGGTATTTAATTACTATACATAAAATTAATCTTGATGCTGAAGAAAATGAAATTTTGGAAGGTAAACAATCTCAAATTAATACGCATGATGGTGGAAAAAATTTTAATTTTGATAATGTTCAAGCTAGACGTGGTTTAGTTAGATTTGTAGTTAGAACTGAACAACCATTCACAATTTGTGAAAAAATAGGATATTTAGAATTTGTTTGTAAATATTTACAACCCGCATATAAATCTGTTTCTAGACATACATTAAAAAGAGATTGCATGGATATGTTTAAAGAATATAGACAAGCTTTAATTGATAAACTTAGTAATATTTCATCTAGGGTTAGTTTAACTAGTGATATATGGACTAGTACTAATGGTATAAGTTATCTTGTTATAACTTGTCATTGGATAGATGAAGATTGGTCTGTGCAAAAACGAATTTTATCTTTAGATGTAATAGAAGAAGCACATAATTCATATACTATTCATAAATATATTACTAAAGTTTGTAAATTATATGGACTAGAAAATAATAAAGTTTTTGCTATTACTTTTGATAATGCTTCAAGTAATCCTGCAGCTATTCCTCATTTAATTAAAAGTTTAAAACCTGTTATGCAAGGCATATTTTTTCATGCAAGATGTGCATGTCATATTATAAATTTATGTGTTTAAAGTGGTTTTAGTTCTAGTGGTACTGGTACTGGCATAGGTCCAATTGATAAAATTAAAATTTTAGCAAAATGGATTCGCACACCAAGTAATAAACGTGAATGGAAGCAAATTTGTATAACAAATAATATACCTGTTAAAGCATTTCCACTTCCTGTGGAAACAAGATGGAATTCACTTCATCGTTTGCTTTCTTCTATTTTACCTTATAAAGAACTTGTTACTCCTTTTTATAACAATTATACAAGTAGCACACATTTAGTACTTTTTGAAGAAGATTGGACTTTTATTGAATATTGTGTTGATTTATTATCTACTTTTAAAGATGCAACCGAAAGATTTTCAACTCAATTTTATCCAACTACACCGTATTTTGTTCCTATTATCTACACAATGTTTGACAAATTTGTAAAATTTAGGAATCATGAAACTTTAAGTTCTTTTGTATATGATATGGAGGAAAAATTTTAAAAATATTGGGAAATAATTCCTCCTATTTATTGTATTGCAACTTTACTAGATCCTAGTCAAGGTGAGGTAAATATAGAATTTTTTTTTGATTGTTATAAAGAATTTCTTGGTCTTGATTCTATTGAGGATCAAAAGTCCTCAATTAACAATCTTTTTCGAGAATTGTTTAATGTTTATGAAACAGAAAGGGAGCAATTCAACTTTAATCGAGAAGAAGAAGATTCTACGAAGAAACCGAAAGTAGCAAAAAAGGAAAAGGAATTTTAAACGCAATTAAGGAAGCAGCAAAGAAGAGAATGTAGCTAAAAGGAAAAGCGAGCGGATCGGGATCGGGATCGGGATCAACAACTCGACGGAGTTCTAGCTTCAATGAGCTAGGATTTTTCTTAAGTCAAGATTTTTCTGTAGATGATAACTTTGATCTTCTCCAATGGTGGAAAGAAAACCAAAAACAATTTCCAGTTTTAGCTTCCATGGCCCGAGATGTTTTTGCGGTGCAAGTTTCTTCTGTTGCTTCGGAATCCGCATTCTCGACGTGTGGAAGAATTATTGGAGACCATCGAACCACTCTTAATCCGGATTCATTGTGCATGTTAACATGCCTTAAAGATTGGTTTGATGCGGAATCGCGCAATGTCGAACTTGGAATGGCCAATGAATTTGCTGATAATAATTCAAAAGAGGAGGAAGAAATTTCCAAGGCAATCCTATAAATTATGAAGAGTAGAGAATAATTTTTTTTTTGTAAATTGTATGTAAAATTGTAAATAAGTTTAGTCATAGTGAATATTTTTATTGACTACGGTCCCGTGGTTTTTACCTTTCTAACTTTTGAAGGGGTTTTCCACGTAAAAAATCTTTGGTCTCCTACTCTCTCCTTTTTCTCCTTTGTTGTTGTTGTTGTTATTATTATTATTATTACATACCAAATTAATTAATGTTATACTTATATATGTTTAAAATAAATAAATATTTAAAATACAAAATGAATTAATATTTTAAAAACATATTAAATAAATGAATAAATATTAAGTAAATGATATTTCAAATATAATAAATTATTTTAAATGCAAAATGAATATAAATAAAGATATGCAAAATGAATATAATAATAATATTCATAATATCATTATTTGTATTTTGAATCAAATATCATTTTATCATAATATTATATTCATAATATAACTTTAATTTATTATAACAATAATTTTATTAGATAATTTTATAATAGTTTGTTTTTACATTATTGTTACATTAATTAAATAAATTATAATATAACTTATAATAAATTATTGTTAAATTAAACTATTAACATTTATTATAAAAATAAATTTACTACATTAAATTATTAAAATATATTAATATATATTAAAATAAATTAATATAATTTTTTTAAAAACAAAAATTTTAAAAAGAAAAAAAATGGACCGAACCGGTTTAAACCGGTTCGGTCCGGTTTTGAGGCGAACCGGTCCAATGAACCGAGCCGGTTCGCCTCTCATAATATATAGAACCGGTCCGAATCGGACCGGTTTACTACCGGTTCGGACCGGTTCTCTTATGGTTAGGGCCGGAACCGGTGAAAACCGGCCCGGTCCGGCTCGTAACCACCTCTAATACAAACAGGGGAGAAGATGGACAGGGCCGGCCGACCAAAAAGACAGTGAGGGGCTGCCGACGGCAAGGAGAGAGGGCTTCAACCAAGGGAGAAGTAGATTCGGTAGAGAAGAGAGAAAAAAAAAAGAAAAAGAAAAAGAATCGACGATTGAAGCAGCAAGAAGAGAGAAATCGGAAAAGAAAAGAGAGAAAGGAGAGGTGCGATGTTGGCTCAACCAGGAGAGGGCATCGGAAACTACTAGCAGTGGCTAGGACCACAAAAGAGGAAGAGCTGCTGCCATAAGTGCGGCAGCTGCGATAGGACAAACACTAGAATAGCGAAAGGAAATGGAGAAGGCTGAATTGATGGAGGGCTGGTGTCTTTTTGGGAGTTCAATTAGGGCTGAAATGTGGGTGTTTTGAGGCCAACTAGAAGGTTGAAAATCGAAACAGCAAGTGGAAGCCAATGAAGTTGCTCAGGATCTATTATAGGTGCGACAAAATAGAGGTGTCTAGGTTGATTATCTTTAGCTGCACGGAGAGAGGGTTAAGGGAGCCGAGTGAAGCAAGGAATTTCAGTGAAGGAAAGAAATCGGAGAAGAAGAAGAAGAGCTAGGCATCAAGTGTTGCTAACTGTTGAAACCAGCGGTGAAAGAGGATGAGGTGGGGGATGTTGGTGAAAGAAAGAGCAATCTTCCTTGGGCAAGTTGGGGCTAGACCAGAACTGAGAAGTTGGGTTTGCGAGATAGAAGGAGACCAAATAAGGAAGAAAGGAAAGAAATAAGGGCTAGCGAGGGAGGTTAACGGAGAGAGTGCTATTGTGAGGAAGGATCGAAGAGGCTAAGACTGGCTGGAAAGGCTGGTTGTTGGGCACTGAAGCAGTGCTAAAAAAATCAGAAGAAAGTGTAGCCAAGAGGAGCCGATTCAAGGTAGGAATGAGACTGCTGTCAGTGATTTTTAAGGGCAGAATTTTTGGGTTCCAAACAGAGGTTATCAGGAGCGGTTAGGACAGTGGAGGAATAGGGGTTTTCAAGGTTATTAAGGGATTGAATTTGAGAGCTGTGCATAGTGACCTTAGAGGCTGTTTACGAGCTGAAAATGCAAGGATTTAGTGGGTTGATGCTTATGTTTTTGGTGGTTGAAGGCAGGGGAGAAGCAAGGTTGGTGTAGGCTGAGTATTGGTGTTAACTTAAGTGTTTTGGGTGCTGCAAAACAGGGTGGAAATGTGGCTGGAAAGGGCTGATCAGGATACTTAAAATAGTAGCACAAAAAAAAAAGAAAATTTGTGGCACTTAACTAGTCTGTCAGTGTCTAAGATTGTGCAAGACTAAAGCGAAGACGCGGAGTTTTGGCTACGCTCGGCTTACGTTTGCTTAGTTTTGGAGTTGGGTAAGACGTTTATATAATTTGAAATTAGTATTATATTGTGTAAGTTATTTTTGTAAGGTAGTGTTAGTATTAAATTATGTAGGTGATTAATTGATGAGCATGTGGTTATTGAATTTATGAGTGTAGAGACATATGAAAGTGTATGTGTGACTATAAATGAATATGTGTGAGGTGGTACAGTGCGAATTGTAAATGTGGATAGATATTATGAGTGTGAATCATGATACCTTGTGTAATTGGAATAGATAACATGGAATGTGAAAATTAGGAAAATGGGCATGTAGATTATATCTTTGTGCTAATATGATATTGTTGCTGTAGAGAATAATGTGGTATAAATGTAATATGATTAGTGGTCATAGAAATATTGTTGGATTTATGGAATTGAAATAGGAAACATAGAAAGTGCCATTGTAGAAATGGGCTACATAGATTATTTTACTTAAGACCATATGATATGGATTTCTTGAAAATATATAAAAATATATACATATATGATGGGTACGAGATGTGATACATGAATATGGATTATTAATTGATTTTCTTAATGTGATTTAAAGTCTTGTAGATATTGTAGGGATATACATATATGTATTTATATATATTGTAATATTTATGGATTGTTGCTAGGACATTTTGGTAATTGTTGGAATATGGATAAAATATTGATGAATTGATGTTGGTTGAGATGTTAATGAGGCTATTAGTGTAATCAGACTCGAAAATGAAATGTTTTAATTGAAATTGCAGTTATAGATAGTAATAGAAAATAGACTAGTTTTACTATTGTATTAGGAAATATTAAAGATCTGTAAGGGTAGTGTATTTTCAGTAAAAGGAATACGGGCAATTAACTGCGTTTAAATCATTTTCTGTAGTTGTGAAGTTAGATAAGTGAAATAGGAGAGTAGGCAAATAAGGATTAGTTCAATGCTACCAATGTTACTATATGAAGGAAGTGATACTGTAGAGGTAACAAACGTATATAGAAGAATTAGGATAATATCATGTCTGCATTTAAATTGTTTAATTGGCTAAATGATAAAGAAATTAAAGTTTTAATGATTTTAATAATGTTTTAAATGATTGAATTTTTTTATTATATTAGAAGTTGCAAGTTTGAAATGTTTATGATTTTGGAGGGAAGAATGATGCTTTAATATGATTGAGGTTTTTAAGATAAATTTTAAACTATTTATGGTTTGACTTGATTGAGGTTTTAGGATGATTTATGAATTGCTTATGATTTTGATTTGAACGAGCATTATGATTTGGATACTATAATGAATTTAAAATCAATTGCTTTGGGAATATAGAACTGTGTTTTCTTGTAGGAGGTTTAGGACAGTTATAGTCGTTATATTGCCGAAATTTTTACAAAATTATAGATAGGAAAAGTGGTTATTAGAAAAATCTATATTTTTAAGAAAATATTTATAGATTTATGTTTGCATGCATAAGTGCATTGCTCATGTCACGCACATTGTTTAACAGTTTTAAACGTCTGACATTACGGTTTTAAAGTGCACTTCTTTTGGATATTTAATTTATTGCATTAAGAATTTTTATTGAATTCTTTTACCGCTAAATATAATATTTATTCTTTTATATAATTATGGATTGACTGAAGATAATAAATATAAAAATGATTTCTATCATGATTTTATGAACATATAAAAAATGTTTTGAGATTGTTGCTTCCTTGATGATTATGCATACAAGAGTGACATGATTAGGCTAGGAGATCTTAATCGAGTTCTCAGTCCTTCTCTTATACCATAGTTGTCACCTAATTAGTGTACATTGTGGACTTATTGACAGTGGCCATCGTTACAGGTAGGAACGGCTTAGGGTTGAATACTTAGCCCCACGTGGGTATGCCCAATTCCTATACAAGTCCTTAATGGGATATAGTGCGTGCATGATTCTATTAGATGTTACTATCTCCACTGAATTTATTGTGAATTAATTGAACACCGATTTGACTGATATGAAAGAAAAAAATGTTTAAATTGAATAACAGTCAATTAATAATTTTGAAATGAACTATTTTTACTGTACTAGATGAGAATACAGAAAATATTGTTTATATCATGATTGATAAGTCTCTAAATATTCACTTTTTAGAGTATTTTATTGCATCAATTTTGCTTAAATTTTGGAATTTTAATGTAATTTCCTCCCATTTTAATTAAATTATCTTCATGTGTAGGAATTTCGAGAATAATGAGGAAATCGAGAAAATGGCAAAAAAATCAAAGAAAATTGGTTGGATTTGGTGTTTAAACCCTCACCTTAACCTTATCCTTAAATCCTAAAGTTCTTTTTTTTTTTCAAACCTTAAGCCAAATTTGAACCCCAAAACCTTAACCTTCTAAAATCTTAAAAAAATAATAATAAATAAAAAAAATTTCAAAATTCCAAACCTTATTTTTACACCTATCTATAAACTCCATGCCTATTTAAACTTTTTATGCCTAAGTCCTAAACCTCAAAAGACCACACATTAAACCCAACCCCAGCTAAACCCTTCCATTACCTTTTAAATTAAATTCTTAAGCCCACTTAAATACCTAAAATCCATAAGCCCGTAAACACTTCAAATCCAACCCAAAAAAAATAGTCCTTTCTTGATGCAAGCCCATGGAAGCAACCCAAATATGTAAAAAGAGGAGGAGCCGTGAGATAAAGAATGGGGAGATAGTTGGTGACAGGAGCTCGTCTTCCTCTTTTGATGGCATTTGGTTTTTTTTTTTTTTTTTTTTACGGTTTTCACTAGTTTGAAGCATGGTGGAGAAGGGGCTGCGTGACACGGCTTGTCTTCCCAATTCTTTACTGCATTTCATCATCAACCTTGAGGCATTCCTTCATTATTGTTATAGTTCTTCTCTTTCAAGACTTCCATAGTTTAGGATAGCTTTTCGTTTATATTTCAGGGTTGTAAGTTTTAATGCTTTAGTTTAGAGATATTAAAGTTCATTGTTTAAATTTAAATTCAAGTTTGCATTTTAAAACTTCACTATTTTTTTTCTTTTTATACTCTGTTTCCGTTAGTTTAGCTTTAAATTATAATTGCTGGTTCTGCTTGCTTCTTTTAAGTTTTGAGTTAAAAAAAAATTTCAAAGTTGATGTTCTTTTTTTTATTTATTTATTTTATTTCCTTTTCTATGTTACAATTCTGCCTCTCTGCACCATCATTTGCCGGGTCTAGTTTCTGCAACTATTCTCTGTTTCAGCTGTTTTCTAATTTCTTAGTCGCTGCTTATCACGATTTTGGCTTCGAGATTGTGTTGCTGCTGATCATTTCTTCTGCTGCTGTACGAGTCCCTGTTGTTCTGGGCTGTTGAAGCTTGCTGAGTGCAGAACAGAGCAGGGCTGGTGCAGGTGTGGCTGGGCACTTGCGTGGAGGCTGCTGAAGTTGACGCTTGGCCGTGAAAGTGAAGTTGCTGGGCTGGAGAGTTGCTGCGTGTGGAGCTCGAGTGGTGCGTGGCTTGCTACTAGATCGTGCGTTGCAAGTGGCTGAAGCGGTGGACGTGATGTGCAAAGCAGTGCAACAAGTTTAGTGGCGTGAAGACCATCTGTTTAGAAAGCATGAGTTTTTGTTCCTTTTATTATTATTTTATGGTTTCATTAATTAGTTCCAAGTTTTATTTTCATAAGTTTATTATATTAGTTTACTTAGTATTTTATTTTAGTTAGATATTTAAATTTTGATTAAATTTATGTTAAGTATATTAATTTGTTAATTTATTAATTGAGAATTTATTTTGCATGATAATTTAATTTAAGTTTAGGGTTAAAATTTTAGTTTTAGGTCATTTATTTTCATCATTTTTATGTTTATTTTACTTTCATGCATTATATATTTATTTTACATTTTAGTAGCTATTTTTATATATAAAAAAATGTTCAATTGCTTGAATAAATCTAGGGTGACTAATTTTAGTACTTAGCTAAAGCAAAATCTAACTAATCCTCATGGGAACGATACTTTATTCATCACTTTATTACTTGTCACGACCCGTGCACTTGCGGTATAGGTCTTAGAGCGCAACAATGATTTTGAAATGTTATTATACTGTTTACTAAAATTTTCTACTGAAATCACTTAATAGAATTGTTTTAAATAAATTGTTTTATATACTGTTAATGATTGAAAATTGTATGAAATTACTAAATGTTTTATACGGTTTATTGATTCCATCAACAACTATTTACTCCCTGTAGTCAGAACTAAGAACCGGGACACAATAGGTGCTTTAAAGTAACTTTCATACTATGTCTGGTTACCTAGCCGACTATAGTATCCTTCTTAAGAGTCTCTTAGTGTACTGCTAGGAATTTAATGGTTTTATGCATTTTAATATTCATATTTAATACATTTTTCATAACTAAAAAAATAAGTTTCTTTTTATTTATCTGCATATAGTAGCATAGTAGGCACTTATATATATATATATATATATATATATATATATATAAATATATATATATATTTTTACTGGGTTTTCCTCGAAGCTCACCCCCTTACTCACCATCTCAGATAATGCTTTCGTGTACGTGGTAACTGCTGTTTCAAGGTAGTTTAAGAGGATCATTAGAAGTTCAAGTGTCGAGTAAACAGGTATATGTAAAAGGTGATTTTTTTACATTTAAAAAGGTACATGCACAATAGATGTATTTATAGATGGGATGTAAATTGCGTAAAGTTAAAGAATATTTATAAATTAGTGGAATGTATTTGAATTGAATTTATATAAATAATATTATAAATTTTATATTATATTATAGTTTAAATACTGATATTTTGTTTATTATTTATGGACTAAATGATCTAATGGCATAAAGTTTTATTTGTAATGAAAGTTATAGAGTGAATTTATATTAACACCGAATGCAAACTATATAATTGTGATTGATCGAATGTGATTAAGCATTTTAACAGGAAAAAGTTAGTTCGGAATTTCACGATTTCGGATGTTACAACAATTAAGCCAAATCTCAAGATTTCTATTATTTTATTGAAACAGTGTTTTAGTGAATCGTGAACTCTGAATCGAGCAACAAGCCCTAAACATAAAGCAGAGTAGTGTTTTAACGAAAAGTGTTTTATATAATAGTGGACTAGTTCATCAAATATTGATTTCAAAGTTCCCACATAATTTGATAATGCACTTTGCATATTGTGCTACCATGAAGTAGAGCGGATAAGTGAACTTTGCGAAAGTCTTGTTTTGGATCTTTGATTTATAACATGATATGATTGGTAATTACATATTGATTTTGAAACTATGACTTATAGATGTTTTATGCACAATGAACCTTAAGCTTGAGCAGAGTCTCAGCTCTTGCAGTTGACTTTGATTATTTTGAAAGCAATGGAAATTTATGAATTGTTTCCATACAATTTTGAGTACGTGGATCTTAATATGATGAGATTTGTAATAATTAATAAACTTCTACTCATTCGATAGGCATTGTACTTATGCATAAGGGTTTGAAAACATTATGTATGTTGCTTTGGATTGGTATTGGATATCTGATTGATAGTACAAATTGATGTTGAGTATGTAATACATATTATGGATCGATGTTGAAACATGTGATGGATATGATCTTAATTTAGATTATGAGATGATTCGTTTTAAATGGTTATGTAAGATGGTATACTTGTAAGTACATGTTTTGTATTAAGAACAATATATGCTTTATTTTGCACTTATATAAATGACTTATTGAGCTTTGCTCATTAAAATATATTCTAACCTTTTTCAAAGTGAGCATTAAGTTGGGGAAGTATTTTGGATTTATCCGAAATCCGTCAAGGCTGAAATATCGTCCCAACTCCCCAAGAAGATTATTTTTGCATAATTCGGTAAAGTAATATTTTGTATGTAACAATAATTCATACTGTTTGTGTTACAGTACTATAGGATGGGATGTGGATTGAATGAATAAAATAATGCTATCTAAATTAGGCATCTTACGATATAAAATTAACAATTTGTGGTAGACATTAAGATTATCCAATATAATGTATCTGTAATGAGTAGTTATGGATATTAGAATTATGGATCTGATGTTTGATTGATGTGGACTGCAAAATGATTGCTATGATTGGAAAATATGAAATGATTGAAATTTTCAGGTGGATTTAATTAGGGTTATCTCTTATTTTAAGGGGGATATTTTCATTTTGTTTTATAGACAGAAAAATATTAGTGAGTATTGTTTAATAACTACACTGACACCAAATACAAATCATAGCAAAAAAAAATTGAGTTCGTAAATTTGCAAGATAGTAAAAGTATAAGATCACAAGTGTACATCACAATCTTTGGGTCGTGACAACAATTAACATGCATCATGCAATTCGACCCATTAGATCAATTCATTGCATAAAACCATCAATAACCTTAGGTTACCATATATACATCCAGTAATCTAGCTAAGTCAATAGAGCCATAGGCGGTCTCATCTACATATAGCAAATATCAATAATTGCACATACATACAAATATACATGGTGTCTCAAGACATCCCAAAGCCAAACTCAGACTACATCCTAAAAGAACAACTAAGTACACTATGTAAACAGGGTGTTGTTTCTTTATACAGCTAACCAAAATATGACAACATACCTCACTGTGTACGTGATATCCTCAAGGGAGCAATAGAGAACAATAGCCAATAGTAGGTCTCTTAGAGGCTCAATCTATAGAGGAAAAATAAGGAATGAACTATATGCTCTGTAAGGGATATATATATATATATATATATATATGAAAACAGATTTAAAACATATTTCCAATACCAAGAGTCCAACCTTGCATGTTGAGAGTGGTAAGTGCATAAATCCAAAAGATGTATGTTTAATCAATTCAATATACATCTAAGTTAAATTGAGTATGCAAGCATCAAAGGTAATAAGTAAACCAATGTCACAAATCAGATTCAACGTGAGAGAATCAAGCAACTATCCACATCAACAGAGAGTTATCTAAGATTAAAACATTATAGCTATCAGTGTACAAAGTCTTAAAAGGACACAATCTATGGCCACAGACTAACAAATCCAATCCTATTAATCTAATAGAACCAGCACCTATCCTATTTAGCTCATAAGACAAGCCAAAATGCTTCTTGGTATAATGAGAAGCATGGTACAGTGCTCTAGAAGTCATGCATTTTCATCTCACAATTTAAAGCAATTCCACTTAAAATCAAATTTACGTAATACCAAATATGCATAACTTAATAAACTTCAAAATGCCGAATGCTCTTTTTGTTTAAAACAACCTTGAAAACCATAATAGTTTAATCTTTCCAAGTCATTTTGAGTAATAAGCCAAGTAAGAATTGTAAACTTAAACTTATACAAGTAATATGAAACCATTTTGACGAATTTGAACTTTGACATTTTTATGGATATCAAGAGACCTTTGAAAACATGTTTAAAGAAATCAAACAAGCATTTTGGGACAAACTCATCATTTAGCCGAGAGCTAAACCAAATCCAAGGTTCCAATTTTCCAAAATTCAATGCATAATTGGCATTCAAACTGCATATCAAACAGTTTATATATATACATCCATTTACACACTCCAATAATATCAGTGGTTGTAGGGTTTCTAGCTTAATCCAAGCTCCCTCATATTCTTAACATGCCTATGTAACAATCCACATTAATGGATCAGTTTTTTACCCGAGCAAGCACTCATTCAATGAAATTTTTAGCAACGTGCCACTTATCGTTGGTGTTTAGATGCATAGATTTGCCACGACTCAAGCACCACAATGTTGCTAGTCACTTGATCACTGTGCCATATGTTCAATACCAACATTAGTCACCATTATGTACCTTAGGAATCATAACTACTAATTAGATCAATCCTTACCAACGGTAAAAAGTTGAGAGTACCTAGCTCGCTTTCTTGCAGATTCTCGCTTCATGATTCCCCCTTTACATTCCCATCATTACATTAGTTGTCAACACTGTAATACTCAATTTAATTCTTAGTGTGTCAAGCCCTCTCTCGATTTTCCACTTTCCTTGGTAATTACATATAACCACAAAAATTAGTTTCAAACTTTAAAGCTCTAATCACCAACAATTCACAATTTAGCTATTTCCTTTACCTTTCTTGCTAAACCAAGGCTATTCCCACCTTAGCCCTTGAGTTCTTCTCTGTCACCTTGCAAAATACAAACACATTCAAAATTTGTTTCCTTTATTTCCACACAATCATCTAGGCTTCAAGATCGCAAGAAAGCTCATTATCTTACCTTATATCACAATTCGCTGAAAGTTCATTTCACTATTCCTCTAGATCTTCAAATTTCCTTCCACTAACATACATGCATTTTTGTTAGTTCCTCCTGAAGGAAACCGAAACAACACGCAGCGGAATTTAAATCATTCGGCCTCCACCAAGATCGATTCGGAGAGTTGCCTGATTAGGGTTTCGAGATTTTACCTGACGTTTTCTCTGAATTTTCTGTCGTTGGTCGAGTCACAAGCAGCAACTTTTCGTTCCTACCTCTACGGTATCCACACGAACGGATCTCACGACTCTTGAACGTCTCACGATCAGAAGCCTTAAAGAGCTTTTTAATTCCTTATAACCGAATTGCTAGCTTCGATTAAAAGGAATGTTTTTTTTTGTTTTCTGTTTTTAAAAGTGCGGCCATGTTTTTTGGAAAAACATCCTTTTTATAGGCAGTAAATTTTACCCTAAAATTTACTGCCAAACAGAACTCTAATCCTACTTAGAATAGGATTAGATATATTCTTAATCCAATTCAGAATAGGATTAGATATATCCTTAATCCAATTCAGAATAGGATTAATTAAGCTCCTCATTGATCCGTTCTAAGTGTGCGACCCAATAGGTTCTCAAAACAATGGCAATGACAAAATTGTCACAGGCAATGAGCGGTATCTAGCAACACATCATTGCTACCCATGTAACGAGAATGTCAATGACTCGACATAACCTTACTCGTGATAGATGTTACCGTGTAGTTTAATCCCTTTATCCTATGATGTCTTGATTAGACACAAGTCATGGAATGTGTCACACTTGTATAGTCTAATCAGCGTTTCTTGATTCCTGAGTAGACTAATTAAACAAATAAAATCAATATCTCATATTGACTTATTCGAGCACGACCATGCATTTCTTAGTCTCACTCTATCAAAGGGCCCAAGACATCACTCTTGTTATATAAGAGGGATAAATCCTATCTTGATCACTCAACATCCCTCTACATAGATCAAGGCATACCCAATTACTACCTTTATAGTCCATCCTGTTACGAATGACATCTAGCAGCATTAAAGTATGCAATTCTCTATGTTGGGATCTCTGATGATCTCAAGTCAAAGGATCACATACACCATCATCACTATGAGAATCGCTTATGACATTCATATAACAATCCATGTAGCGTTCTCATGGAGGGTCGATCCAGTACATAGTTCTCTAACATGTACCTATGTGATGACTTGATATCCTATATCCATGACAATGGTCATCAGTCAACCACATACTAGTCTTATCGTATCATTGTTATCCTTGTTCGCAATAATACTTGACTAGGGATATTTTAAGAATAGTGTGTTATTACTATTCTAAGGACATTATTATATAAGATTATATTACGCAGTTATAAGACAAATATAATAATGAACTATGATAAATAAAATGTCATGATACATAAAAAAATGCCAAAGTCAATCATCTAATGAATGGTTCTAAGGGCATAATCCAACAATCTCCCACTTGCACTAAGACCATTCACTCATGTATCTAATACCTAGTGACCTAGTGTGACGATCATGTCTCTGCTGCGTCAAAGGCTTCGTCAGTGGGTCGGCGATGTTATCGTCAGTTGGTACTTTGCATATCCTCACATCTCCTCTCTCGATGATATCTCGAATGAGATGGAAGCGCCGTAGTATATGTTTGGATCGTTGGTGAGATCTAGGTTCCTTAGCTTGTGCGATGGCTCCATTGTTGTCACAATAGAGCTCAATCGGATCTACAATGCTAGGAACAACTTCAAGCTCAGTAATGAACTTCCTGATCCAAACAGCCTCCTTAGCAGCTTCAGAGGCAGCTATATACTCAGCCTCTGTTGTAGAATCGGCCACTGTCGCCTGCTTTGAACTCTTCCAGCTCACAGCACCACCATTAAGGCAAAACACATAACCAGACTGCGATCTATAGTCATCTTTATCAGTTTGGAAGCTAGCATCAGTGTAACCTGTTACAATGAGCTCTTCCTCACCTCCATATATCAAGAATGTATCCTTAGTCTTTCTCAAGTACTTAAGAATATTCTTGACAGTGATCCAGTGACGTTCACCAGGATCAACTTGATATCTACTCGTCATGCTCAAGGCATACGAGACATCGGGACGTGTGCATAACATGGCATACATAATGGATCCAATAGCAGATGCATATGGAACTTTACTCATACGTTCTCTCTCTTCTTGTGTTGTAGGACACTGTTCTTTTGAGAGAGAAATGCCATGTGTCATAGGCAAGAATCCTTTCTTGGAATCCTGCATGCTAAACCTCTTTAGCACTTTATCTATGTATGCACTTTGACTTAGGCCAATTAATTTCCTTGATCTATCTCTATAGATCTTTATACCCAGTATATAGGAAGCTTTGCCCAAGTCCTTCATTGAAAAGCAATTCCCTAACCAAGTCTTTACAGACTGAAGGGTAGGGATGTCATTCCCAATGAGTAGTATGTCATCTACATACAACACCAGGAAGACAATAGTGCTCCCACTGACCTTCTTGTAGACACAAGGTTCATCTTCATTCTTGATGAAACCAAACTCTTTGATTGCATCATCAAAACGAAGATTCCAACTTCGAGAAGCTTGCTTTAGTCCATAAATAGAACGTTGCAGCTTACAAACCTTTCCAGCATTTTTTGGATCAACAAAACCCTCAGGTTGTGTCATGTACACATCCTCGAGTAGCTTTCCATTAAGAAAAGCAGTCTTGACGTCCATTTGCCAGATTTCATGATCATGGTATGCAGCTATCGCAAGCAAGATCCTAATGGATTTGATCATCGCGACTGGTGAAAAAGTTTCATCATAGTCAATACCATGAATTTGTTTAAAACCTTTAGCAACCAATCGCCCTTTATAGGTATGAACATTTCCTTCCATGTCGGTTTTCTTCTTAAAAACCCATTTACACCCTATAGGTTTTACCCTTTCGGGTAAGTCAACCAAGGTCCAAACTTGGTTGGCATACATGGATTCCATCTCAGATCTCATGGCTTCAAGCCATTTCTCAGAGTCTGGCCCTGTAATAGCCTCTTGATAGGTAGTAGGCTCATCTTGGTCCATGAGCAATACATCACCGTTCTAAGTCATTAGAAATCCATATTTCTGTGGCTCACGATGTGTTCTAACTGATCTACGCAAGGCTTGTGTCTCTTGAGCAGGCGGTTGCTCCACAACAGCTTGTGGTTCTGGTTCCACAACAACTTGTGGTGCTTGCTCAGGCTCCATCTCAACATCGGGTGCGCTATCTTGTAGCTCTTGAATTTCTTCAAGTTCTACTTTTCTCCCACTAGTTCTTCTAGAAATGAATTCTCTTTCTAGAAAGACACCTGTTCTCGCTACAAACACTTTGCACTCAGTGGGATTGTAAAAATAATATCCTTTAGTTTGTTTAGGATATCCCACAAAATAGCACTTATCAGATTTAGGTGCAAGTTTGTTAGAGACTTGACGTCTTACATAAGCCTCACAACCCCAAATCTTCATAAAAGACATACTGGGACGTTTACCAGTCCATATCTCATATGGTGTCTTTGGAACTGATTTAGATGGAACACGGTTCAGTGTAAAAGCAGCTGTTTCTAATGCATGTCCCCAAAAGGACTCTGGAAGATCTGTATGACTCATCATTGATCGAACCATATCTAATAAAGTTCGGTTTCTCCTTTCAGATACACCATTCCATTGTGGTGTATTTGGAGGAGTGAGTTGTGAGACAATCCCACACTCTTTAAGATAGTCAAGCAATTCTTGGCTTAAGTATTCACCACCTCGATCTGATCGAAGTGCCTTAATGCTCTTGCCAAGTTGGTTTTGTACTTCATTCTTGAATTCTTTGAACTTTTCAAAAGATTCTGACTTGTGTTTCATAAGAAACACATAGCCATATCTACTGAAATCATCAGTAAATGTAATAAAGTACATAAACCCACCTCTGGCCTGTGTGTTTAAAGGTCCACATACATCTGTATGTACTAAGCCCAATAAATCACTTGCCCTTTCACTATGTCCTTTGAAAGGGGCTTTAGTCATCTTACCCATCAAACAAGATTCACATGTCTCATACGATTCAAAATCAAGTGAGTCCAAAAGTCCATCTTTATGGAGTTTGGAAATGCGATTCTCATTTATGTGTCCTAAGCGACAATGCCAGAGATATGTTGGATTTTGATCATTAGATTTAATCCTTTTAGCATTTATGTTATAAATAGGCATATCTAGATTTAGAATGTAAAGACCATTAATTAGTTGTGCACTACCATAAAAGATATCATTTAAATAAATGGAGCAACAGTTGTCCTTTATTATAAATGAAAAACCCTTCTTGTCCAAACAAGAAATAGAAATAATGTTTTTAGTGATGGAAGGCACATAATAACAATCATCTAATTCTAAAACAAGCCCTGTGGGCAATGTCAAAATATAAGTTCCTACAGCTAATGCAGCAACCCTTGCTCCATTTCCCACTCGTAGGTCGACCTCGCCCTTAGTCAATGATCTACTCCTTTTGAATTCCTGCACATTTACACAAATGTGAGAACCACATCCAGTATCTAATACCCATGATGAAGAAGTAGATAGATTAACTTCTATAACATAAATACCTGAAGTGGAAGTCTCACTTCCTCTCTTCTTCTTTAGTTCTTCCAAGTATTTGTTGCAATTCCTCTTCCAATGTCCGGTCTCACCGCAATGGAAGCATTTCCCTTCTTTGGCAACCCCACCTTTAGGCTTCAGTGTAGTATCATTGGGCTTGAACTTGCCATTGGCTTTATTACCTTTTTTTTTGCCCTTTGCATTAGCCTTGCCCTTAGCTTTCTTAACTATTAAGACATCTTTGGGCTTGGCCTTTTTCATGTTGGATTCAGCTGTTTTCAACATGCTAAGTAATTGTGGCAGAGTCTTGTCAATTTCATTCATGTTGTAATTAACAACAAACTGACTGTAGCTGTCTGGCAACGATTGCAGAATCACATCAGTGGCCAACTCTTGGCCCAAAGGAAATCCCAATCTTTCAAGGTTTTCAGTGTACCCAATCATCTTGAGCACATGAGTACCAACGGGAGTCCCCTCTGCTATCCTACACTGAAACAATGCCTTAGAGACATTGTACCTTTCTTGCCTAGCTTCCTCTTCATAGAGTTGCTTGAGATGCTCGATCATATCAAACGCATCCATTTCCTCATGTTGCTTTTGAAGCTCATGATTCATGGAGGCAAGCATAAGGCAACTAACATCCAATGCATCATCTTGATGCTTCTTATAAGCATCTCTTTCTGCCCTTAGAGCATTAGAGGGTGGTTCCTCAGGTAAGGGAATTTCAAGGACATACAACTTCTTTTCATGCTTGAGGACTATCCTCAGGTTCCTGTACCAATCCAGGAAGTTTGTCCCCTTCAACTTGTCCTTCTCAAGGACAGATCGCAGTGAAAGTGTGTTATTTGTGTTTGATGCCATGGTAATCTACAACAAAAATATGCAAAATATAAGTATCATGAATGCATTCATTTAATTAAATATTTATTAAATGATGCTCCCACTATTTTTATCGAATCAACAACCCTCACTATTAATTCGGAAAAATTATCACATAATTTCTCTAGTGGGCCAAGATCCATATTTCACCTTATCTAGAGTTAGCTTTGGCTAATCGCCCAAGATTTGGCTATTTAGGTAGGCAACACTTACCAATTACATCTCATGTAACTCTTGGATAGTTGGGTGAACAACACTTGTTCTAATTCATCTCATGAATGGAAGCCCAACTTTATGCCTCTAAATTCCCAATCCTATTGATGAAATTTAGTTAAGTCAACCCAATTTATAGCCTTTGGATATCACTATTATCCCATCGCGTCTTACTAAGATAGATATGATATTTTGCTTTGGCAAACATAACAAAATCGATTCTAGTCTTGACGAGTGCTATTCATTGGTAGGCATCTATTATTGACTTAATTTAATTTGAGGGATTTTCTTAGTTTATTGAAGAAGATCTCACCAATTTTACTTTTTTTTTTTTAAATTATCATATGATTTTCATATCATAAACGTACAAAATAAACCATGCATCTCATGCAATTAAGCAATAAAATAAACGTGACATAGTTATAGCCCAAACTAAATGGATTTCCCAAGCCAATGAGAAACCCTAAGGGTTAACCTAAGGGTAATAGCATCTTCTCCAAGTGCCTCTTTGGTCATCCTTTGCATGGTTGTCAGCTCCAATTACATAGTTTAAGAGAAACCTCGAGTTACATTCGAGGGGAGTAAGATGAGAAAAGAATGTACAACAAGAATTTCAAGAACAAGGCACGACACGCAGGTCGTATTTATTAAAATTTACAACCACGAAAATACAATCATATTGGGCTAGGGCTATAACTATGCACCATGCTCAAACAACAACCACCGTGTTATACAAACAAGTGTAATGCAATTTTTAATTTTTAGTTTTATTAATGAGGCACATTTGAAACGAATTATAACCCTGACTTGCGGGGGTTTGGGGGCGGAGCCCCCGAAAAAAAAAAGGTCAACAGTATTGACATTGCCAACGCCCCTTATCCGGAAGTGTCCTAATCTTATCAGGATGTTCCAGCCAGTATCTCATACTGACTATAATTTTAGTCGCATTAGAACTCTTATCTAAAAGTGTTTCAATCTTTATACACTTTCGACATTATTCTGTTTCTTCCATAACGTTTATGCAGAACAGAAACCGCCATTAATAATTCGCATCACAGATTATACATAACGTTTATGCAGAACAGAAACGCCATTAATAATTCGCATCACAGATTATACATAACGTTTATGCAAAACAGAAACGCCATTATTAATTCGCATCACAGATTATATCTCACATATAAGTTGAATCGAAATTGATATACATCATATATATATTTTCAACAATTCGATTTCTAGCCTCTGAATATATCATATACATTCTAATCCGTATTAATCTCATTAAAACGATTGCATGTAATCATAAACAGAAAGTAACCAGAGATCATGCTTTTATCAAAACAAATCAGGGACTCCGAACCTGGCTTTGATACCAGTGAAGGAAACCGAAACAACACGCAGCGGAATTTAAATCATTCGGCCTCCACCAAGATCGATTCGGAGAGTTGCCTGATTAGGGTTTCGAGATTTTACCTGACGTTTTCTCTGAATTTTCTGTCGTTGGTCGAGTCACAAGCAGCAACTTTTCGTTCCTGCCTCTACGGTATCTACACGAACGGATCTCACGACTCTTGAACGTCTCACGATCAGAAGCCTTAAAGAGCTTTTTAATTCCTTATAACCGAATTGCTAGCTTCGATTAAAAGGAATGTTTTTTTTTGTTTTCTGTTTTTAAAAGTGCGGCCATGTTTTTTGGAAAAACATCCTTTTTATAGGCAGTAAATTTTACCCTAAAATTTACTGCCAAACAGAACTCTAATCCTACTTAGAATAGGATTAGATATATTCTTAATCCAATTCAGAATAGGATTAGATATATCCTTAATCCAATTCAGAATAGGATTAATTAAGCTCCTCATTGATCCGTTCTAAGTGTGCGACCCAATAGGTTCTCAAAACAATGGCAATGACAAAATTGTCACAGGCAATGAGCGGTATCTAGCAACACATCATTGCTACCCATGTAACGAGAATGTCAATGACTCGACATAACCTTACTCGTGATAGATGTTACCGTGTAGTTTAATCCCTTTATCCTATGATGTCTTGATTAGACACAAGTCATGGAATGTGTCACACTTGTATAGTCTAATCAGCGTTTCTTGATTCCTGAGTAGACTAATTAAACAAATAAAATCAATATCTCATATTGACTTATTCGAGCACGGCCATGCATTTCTTAGTCTCACTCTATCAAAGGGCCCAAGACATCACTCTTGTTATATAAGAGGGATAAATCCTATCTTGATCACTCAACATCCCTCTACATAGATCAAGGCATACCCAATTACTACCTTTATAGTCCATCCTGTTACGAATGACATCTAGCAGCATTAAAGTATGCAATTCTCTATGTTGGGATCTCTGATGATCTCAAGTCAAAGGATCACATACACCATCATCACTATGAGAATCGCTTATGACATTCATATAACAATCCATGTAGCGTTCTCATGGAGGGTCGATCCAGTACATAGTTCTCTAACATGTACCTATGTGATGACTTGATATCCTATATCCATGACAATGGTCATCAGTCAACCACATACTAGTCTTATCGTATCATTGTTATCCTTGTTCGCAATAATACTTGACTAGGGATATTTTAAGAATAGTGTGTTATTACTATTCTAAGGACATTATTATATAAGATTATATTACGCAGTTATAAGACAAATATAATAATGAACTATGATAAATAAAATGTCATGATACATAAAAAAATGCCAAAGTCAATCATCTAATGAATGGTTCTAAGGGCATAATCCAACACCTCCGTTGTAAGAGTTTAAGCTAATTACTCAAGACAATATCATCCCTTACCTTATTCCTTGGAAAACCCATGATTACTCATCAAAACTCCTCTCGGTTTTGAGCTTTCTCTACCCTAAACATACATGCATATGCCTTAAAGTTTAATTTCAAGTTTAAACCAAAACAACTAAAACCATTTCACACTTACCTTAAGTTCACCAAACTGTAGCCTTCCTTCAAGACTTCTCTCAATTTCACACCAAGCTGAGACTACGGACCACATGCAAAGCCCTTTCCTTTATCCTCTACACTCCTTTAAAAATGGAAGTTCATAGATTTGTCAAAATGTTGATGAATTTCCTTGAAGCAACAAGAATGGAATCGATTTTCTTGTATTTTCCTATAGTTGAGAGTTGTGAGGGAGGGTTTAAGGTTGCATGCAAATTCTTCTAAGTGTAAAATGGCTTACACTTTCAGTTTAAGGGAGGGGACATGAAGAGAATTAACAATTTGTTTCAACGGCATATTAGGCTTGAATTAGAGAGGTAAGATAATTAGTTCTAAAACACTATTACATACAAATCTTGTGTTTTAGACATAATCATTTTTTTTACTTTATTGGCTTCCATTAATCCATAACTCATTAGTGTTTCCTATTTACTTATTTGAGAATTCTATTGTGGTAATTAAGCTGAATTAAAGTCTTGGGGCTGAAAATTACCTTTCTGCTCCTCATTCTGGAATTCCATCAAACTTTACCAAGGTAGTCTCAATATTATAACAGTCCACAATCTATCCAAAATTTTCAAAAATGAACTCAAATCATCGATAATACAATAAGTACATTTACATGGAGTAACGTGTTAAAAGATTGCCACAATATATGAGAAAAGAAAAATATGTAATTTTAAGATATTTAATGAAAAGAGTGTAATTATTTTTTGACTCCACTGAATAATATTTATGACTATGTCATTGTGTGAAAAACATGTGCTATTAAAATATTTTCATCTGTGGATACAATTTATGTTCATAAAGCTTTTCAAAAAATCATACTCAAAATATTTTATACACAAATAGCCCATTTAGAAATATAAGATTGAGAAAAGAAATTGTTTCAAAAGAAGAAAAAATAAAGAGAAAAGAAAGAACATGACAATAATTTTTTTTTATAATTGGGGTAAGGGTGGGGTTGCTTGGATTTTAATCCAAGTATTGAAATATACCATAATTTTTTCTTAAGCTCAATCAAGAAGCTGTTGGCGAGAACATGGCATTAATTTCATGGATTATTATGTAATATATTATTGGTGGAGTTTTTAGACTCTACAAACAGGATTAAGATGGTGACACATGTTTTACTTTTTTATTTTTTAAATATTTTTTAAAAAGTATGTGTTACCATCTTAACCTCACTTGTAAAATCTAAAAACTCTATTAATAGATAGTAATCCTAATTTTATTTCTTAGATCATTCAATCCGTAAGCAAAAAGATATGAATTTTATTTTGGCAAAGGTGTAGCCACATGAAGTTGAGTGGGGCCAATTGACCGTACTCAATTTTTGAAAATTACATAAATTAATTTATATACATATGTATATTTAGCTAAAAAATAGTTTTTTTTCCAAATTGACACCACTAAAATTTGTTAAAATTAGTTATTAAAGGGATCAAAAATAAATTTCATTTTCACTTATACATTTATTTTAATTTAAAAAATTTAAAATTTTTCTTTCATTACGAGTACAAATTTAACATGTGAGATTTGAAAATTCTTTAGCAATTAGCTTGTATTTCTATTATTTTTGCTAACATATTTTTAGTCTCATTTTAATTTTGGTTTATTACTTGATTCTTATTGAAATTCTTTCTTCAATTTGTTATGATTACATTTTCCAACTATAGCTTTTTTTCTTAATTACCTCTATAATACATAATATATGTGTGTTTGTGTGTGTGAGTTTGATCAATTTATAAATGATTGGTTTGTTGCTCTTGATGCAGTAATTTTTAATACGTAATTAGTTATTCAATAGTATAAATATAATATCAATACAAAAGAAAAAAATATTATATTATAATTATCTTATCAGGTCGAGTTTAGGTTTGAAATAGTGAATTTAAGCCGGATTTGTTTTTTATTGAACCTTGATTTTCAAGCACATGCCCGTTTAACGAACTTAATATTTTTCTCCAAGCCTGTCTAAAATTTGCTAGAGTAAGGCTAGGGGAGAGGGGGTTTTGGGTTTGCACGAATAATCCAACTCTTAAACAAGTGGCTATATTGACTCCACTAAGACAAATTCTTGGCTACGCCATTGCATTGGGGAGCCTAGTGTGAAACATCAAAGAGAATCCCATTGGAATACTATTTTGAGGGCTGAAATCTTTGCTATTTTCATTGGACTTAATTTTGCTTAGGATGCATGCTTTAGACAGGTGATTACTGAATTGGATTCCTTATAGCTGTTCAGAAAGTTAAAGTTAGTGTTAAAACTCAGGACCTATTAGCTAACATTCTATTAGCTTGTCAAAATCTGTTAAATAGGGAATGGTCTGTCTCTATTAATCATGTCTATAGGGAAGCCAATAGATGTATAGATTGCATGGCAAATTTAGCATATGCTAGCACTGTTGAAACTATATTCTTTAAGGTTATGTTTGATGCATAGGATGATAAATAGGATAGGATGATAATTATCCTATCTTCTGTATGGTTTACTTATTAAGGGGGAGATTGGATTGAAAGAAGGATTAGTCATCCTTCTAGTATAGGATAACTCAATCTTCTCCAAAAGGTGAGGATTATTTTTAATCCCATAGGCTTAGAAATAAATACTTATATTTTATTATTTTATCCTTAACATTTATATTTAAAAATTAACTTAAATATTTAATAAAATAGTAAGGTTCTTTAATTAATTAATTAATTAATATAATTTTTTCCTTTTTTTCTTTCTTTTTTTTCTTGTTTTTGATTAAAGAAAAACTATAATTTTGATAAAATAATATTTTCTTTTACACATTTTTTAAATTATTTTTTAGAAAATAAATTTCCAAACATAAAAGTTATTATAAAATATATTTTTTAACTAGTTTTTTCTTACATTTAAATTTTTATTTTTTCTTTCTTAATTTTTTACTTTTTGCCTTAAAAAAAATGAAAGAAGAGTGACTATTAACCATAAATTATTAGAAATTATATATTTTTTAATTCATCAAAATTGAATTCTTAAATTTAACTTATATATTTTCTTTTTTTTCTATATTTCCTTATAATTGACAAAAAAAAGAAAGAAAATAAAGAAACCGTAAAAATAAAGAAAAATATTTAAGAATAGTCTTTTGAAAAATTTAATGTAATTAAAATAAACTTATTTCCAAGAAAAACTCAATTTTCTAAAAATAAATATATTTAATTTACAATAAAAAATTATTTTAAATTTAAATCATATAAAAGAAATAAAAACAAAAAGGAAAAAATGAAAAAAAATACAGAAAATGCTTTTTATAAAAATTCATTTCTTAACAAAATAATTTTTTTGAAAAAGTAATATAAATTTTTTAGAAGTAATTTTTTATTAAAAAATCAGCTAATAAATTGAACTATTAATTATAGTATTATAAATAATATTTAAATTTTTAATTTTTCATTTATATTTATAACAAAAAAATTATATATTTAAATTATGTTACTTTAAAAAAGAGTACTGAAAAAAATATCATTTTATACTATTTTTAATTTTATCCATAACAAATATTGTGAAAGACATAAAAAATCATCATATCCTATTATTAATCCTTATACACACCAAACATAAGATAGGATGATATAATCTAATTTTATCCTATCCATAATCTTATATTATATTATCTCATCCTCATCCTATGCACCAAACATTACCTAAGGTCCTCTGTTTGAAGTTAATTGTTTATTACATGAGGATAGTAGAGGAATTGGTTGTAATAGTTCTGTTAATTTTTTTTTTAATCAGTGACGGGAGTAGATAATACTTCTATTATTGAATAAGGCTGAATGCTCAATTTAAGAGTTAACGTTATCGAGAATGCTCAATTCAGGACATAAACTTTTATTTTGCTTAATTCAGGATAAAACGTTTTCGATTTTGCTCAATTTAGGATTTTTAAGCGTGTGTGAGTTACACGCGCTGTTAATGAGAGTGGGTGACGATGAAAGGACTATTGTGACACGTGTCGAACTCATATACTGCCACGTGTCTACGTATATTTTGCTATTAAAAGAAAATAAGTATCCGTCACCACCACGTGTCCTAATCACACGCTGTCACCTGTCCACTACTGCCACGTGTTCCAATCACACGCTGTCACATGTCAATTGATGCCACGTGTCCCACTTAAAATATTGTCACGTGTCCACGTATTTTTTGCCTATTAAAAGAAAAATAAGTATCCGTCAATGCCACGTGTCCTAATCACACGTTACCTCGTGTCCACTACTGCCACGTGTCCCAATCACACACTGCCACGTGTCACTTGATGTCATGTGTCCTAATCACACACTGTCACGTGTCCACGTATTTTTTATCTATTAAAAGAAAAATAAGTATCCATCACTGTCACGTGTCCCAGTCACATACTGCAACATGTATTTTATTAAATGCTGTTATTATTTTAACGGCGCGTGTAACTCACACACGCTAAAAAATCCTAAATTGAGCAAAATCGAAAATGTTTTATCTTAAATTAAGCAAAATAAAAATTTATGTCTTGAATTGAGCATTCTCGATAATGTTAACTCTTGAATTGAGCATTCAGCCATTGAATAATGCATAAATATGCTGTTCTTAAAAAAAAAAAAAGGAGAAAGAGAGGGAGAGGGAGAGAATCACGTTGGATGTTGTGATTTTGTCGACCTGGTAAATGATATTGTGTACTTTGCAAACAAAGAATCAGCAAAAAAAATTTCGGGGCACAAACTTTATGGTTATTAAATTATTTTTATCTTTCCCAAATAAATATTCGTACTTTAGAAATTAGAGAAAGAAATAATCAATTACAAACTTCAACTTTTTAAAAAGAAAAAAACTAGAGATATGATGCATGCATTAATAATTCTTTAATAAAGATAAGCCAAAACCTCCCCTTAATAACTCAGCGGCATGTCCGAAATCAATCAAAATTAAAGGAAAAAGATAAAGAATTGACAGCTCCATTTGGTGGTTTGAAACTTTGGATGTTACACGTGATGGAATACCTATTGGATTTTGTTTGGTGCCGAATAGGGGTGTAAACGAACAAAACGTTCGACGAACAGAACGTTCGACGAACAGTTCGTCAACTCGTTCGGTTTCTGTTCGTTTATGTTCGTTTATTAAGCTTAACGAACGAACGCGAATAACATTTTAGTGTTAATTTGTTAAACGAACCGAACATGAACAGAGGTATGGTTCGTTCGTTTTTGTTCGTGAACAGGCTCGTTTATGTTTGTTTATTGTTCGTTCGTTTAAAGTGTCATTTATTGTTCGTTTATTGTTCGTTCGTTGTTCGTTCGTTTATGTTCATTTATTGTTCATTTGTTTAAAGTGTCATTTGTTGTTCGTTTGTTATTCGTTCGTTATTCGTTCATTTATTGTTAGTTTGTTATTTATTAAAATACTAAAATTACTTATATTATATAAGTTATATAATATATGCCCTATTTTTAAGACATTAACTTAAAAAATTAGTACCTAATTTTTAAATATATTTATACAATATAACTTTGTTGGTTTAAAAAATTAATAAAATATAATTATAATATAATTATAAAATTAAATTAGTTAATTATACTTAAAATAATTATTTTTTAAAAATTTTAAACATAATATACTGAAATAAAATTAATAAAAGTTTCATAATAAGGTAAGATTTCATTTATATGAGCTTATCCATTGATCATTTACATATATATATGTTACACATATTTGTGTATACATACATATATATGATACATTAATATATGTATATGTGTATAATATAAATTATACTTAAAATAGTAATTATCAATTTTAATAAAATATTGTTGACTTAAGTTGTATTAAAGATTTTTATTAGATGATTTCAATTTACATGTGAAATTTAATCTTTATTTAAGATTTTTAATATTTAATATTTAGTTTGTTCTTATGCAACTTGTTCATGAACATGTGTTCGCGAACGCGTTCGTTTTAAGTGTTCGCGAACGCGTTCATTTAAGTGTTCGCGAACGCGTTCGTTTAAGTGTTCGCGAACGCGTCCGTTTACGTGTTCGCGAACGCGTTCGTTTACATGTTCGCGAACTGTTCGCAAACATTAACGAACAAGTCTTACCAAACAAACGAACGAACACGAACGCACTTTTTAACAAACACAAACGAACACGAACGGTACTGAAAAACAAACGAACGAACAGAAACATCAGTTCGTTCGTTCGTGTTCGATTCGTTTACAGCCCTATTGCCGAATATTTTCAGATCAGATAAATAGTATTTTCAGATCAAATAACTAGTAAAAAATTCGTTGACAACAATTAGCACGGTTAAAATGGACAAAAGTTAATTAGATTGGCTCGACTTGACTAATTTAATAAGGGTTTTTTTTTCATAGGTGGTATGACAGAGAATGAGAATTGAACATTAAACTTAATTTTTTTTAAGGAAGAAAACAATCATTAGATCAAGATTTGATTGTAGTTTATTTAGAAAAGAAGATTTTTTTAACCCATTTAAATTCGTCTTATAATGAAATTGAACTGGATGTAAATGGATCGGTCTGTTTAGTTCTCTTAGTATTTTTAATTATATTTAAATTTTATAAATAGTATTTGTGATCTATTTATAGGTTTAATTCTTATGAGTTTTTATATTATTTTTAGAGGTCTAAGGGAACCAAACATGAACGAACGTTATTATGTTCATGTTCGTTAATTTAATTTTTTTAATATTGTTTGTGTTTGATTTGTATTCGTTAAGCTCGTTCATGAATATTAACGAATATGTTCGTGAACATTAAACAAAAAAATATACAAACAAATTAGATTCACCTTAATATATATGATGCCAATTAAAAAAATCATACATAAATATGTAATTTTAATAATTACATATTAAAATGATCTACAAGTATGTAACTTAAAAATTTATTATTATCGAGCAACAGACTAACATTAAATGATTTATTAAACGAACGAGTTTTAAATAAACAATGAATGAGTTTGTTCGCGAATATAAACGAACAAACTATATTTCTGTTCATGATTATTTGTTAAAATTAATAAATGAATATAAATAAACAAAAACCAAACATATTCTCAAACTGTTTATCGAACATTCTGTTCATTTACATTCTTAATTATTCTTTATTTACATTTGTAAATGAAAAAAATTGGAAATAAGTTGAATGTCATGATGATTTAATGACACGAAGGACAAGAAATCTACTTTGTTATCATGTTTTCTATTTTTATTATGGTCGAAACTTGTTATGTTTTTTAATTTTTAGTTTATTAAAATAATTTATATTATGACTGATAAACAATAAATATGATTATGCATTTGATATGATTTTATTTGAAGTTATTGTTTGATGTCTATTTCAATTTTGTATTTTGTTTATTTAGTAAAATATAAAATGATTAATATAATTTTTTATTTTTTAAATATGCAAATTGGACCAACTCATTTAACCTATTAACCCTTAAGACCAGATTTGATCTTATGTTTTTTTCGCTAATTTAAAGGATAATTTTTAGACCCTGACTTCAATGGACTTGCTATGTTAAGACTGGACCTAGACTAGCTCGAGAGTTCTGGATACAACTGCAGTAGTCTATTAAAATAATCGGATCAACGTGATTTATCTGATCATTTGCTGTCCCATCCACCAACACCTCTATCAACCTGAAAGATATGGAATCTCAAACGGATTGTTTAATTAAAATCTGTGTTTAAACACTTACATTAAGAAAATATAGATGTAGTGTAGAGACTAAAGGATTGATTTCAAGGATACTGATACTGTCACAAAAAAATTTATTTATATTTTCTTAATAATAATAATAATAATAATTAGTTGTGCAATTTCTGTTGTGAACACAAAAGTAGATTGCATTATGCCTTTTCCAATCTTTATTACATGTGAAGACAAAGAGAAAAAACAGAAAAGCATGGACCTGAAATATATGCAAAAGCCGAAAAGCAAACAGCCTGAAGAAGCCACCTTTTAATTCAATCATAGCTTGCAGAATGGGTCAAAGTGCAAACCAACGGAAGAGATCAAAGGCAATCCCCTCGATTTCTTTATTACTATCCTCACATACCGACCGTGAACCTCTTCAAGTCTGTGAAGCCTCTTATATCCCACTGTTGTCCCTTCCACCAGTTTCTCGCCATCTACGTAAATTTCATGCCTTACGATCCTTTGACCAAGCCCGATTGCCTCTTGAATTCTGACCACATTGAATCTCAGCCCTCCATTTGGTACTTTGATTTCAATCCAATGTTCCTTTTTGTCATCATCATCCCTTGGTGCCCAATATGTCCACAGATGATCACTATCAAGCATATTCTCGGGACCAAAACCACCGCCCTTTCCCCCTCTTTGGCTACTAGCTCTAATGACACATCTCTCTGCCAAATTGGTAGAAAATATTGTGTCAATTGCACTACTAAATTCTTTTAATCTCCGAACATCTGTTTCAGATATAAGCCCTGTTGAATTGGGTGGTACATTAAGTAACATCACACAATTTCTTCCTACTGAATTGTAGTAAATCTCTAAAAGCTTGCTTAAGTTCTTTGGGGACTCTGATTTATGCCAAAACCATCCTTTTCTGATTGAAACATCACATTCTGCGGGCAACCAATTAGTCCCTTTTGGATCACCCGTATTGAGGTAACTGCACCATTCAAACAAGAAGCAGTCCTGTTAGTTGGAAAGTTGGCAGTTCACATGATGACTTTATTGATACAATAAAGTGCGATGTAATGGGGTACAGCTGCTAATCAAAGTTATTTTGTAAACCGCAATAACATCTACTTTTGACAGTTCAAAAGCTTCAGGACTTGCACACCAGACACTAACTAAAACAAGGGATTACATGTTTTTTAACTAATTAATCAACGCAAGCTAAAACTAGACCTCACATTTTGGATTTTTAATTTGTATTTGTGTCATATAAAATATAAAAATTTTATGTTGACACAAAAAACACAAAATTTTATTTTTTTTCTTTCATCATATTCATATATAATTTTTATTTACGTTTGTGTTATGTATTCTTATCTTTTTCATGTCATATTATCGTGTGGTGTTTAGAATTGCCAAATCTAGCTAAAAGTGACTGGAATATGAGAGCAAGGAAAAGAATCCTTTCAAATCACTAACTAACATATACGGTGACAGATAAAAATTTATAACAAACTTAGAAATATTTTGTATTCACGTCTTACTAATTTTTTTTTTACTTGCAATATTACTCTCTGTAGGGTTCAAAGTGTAGAAGTGAAATTATAAACCCAAACAACATTTCGTATACTTACTCAACAATGCTTGCATTTCCGATTGACAGCGAGGTACGATTTATGGTAGACCAGCAAGTTTTTCCGGCGAATCCTTTCTCATTTCCCACCCATCTCACATCGGGGCCAGCATCTGAAAATATGTTGATTGAACTCTGCAACTCTCTCACCATTGCAAACCAATCGGTGAAGTAGTAGGACATGTTCTTCGCATTTTTACCCTTTGCCCCATCAAACCATATCTCCTTCACGTTCCCATATCTGGTAAATGCATATGACAAATATTTTCCTTCTTATGATTTTGGAATTTTTATGAAGAATAAAGGGAAGATTAATAAAATAAAAAGGTTTTGTTTTGATCTTACTTCTTAAGAAGCTCTTGCAACTGAGCTAAATAGTACTCATTGTACTCCAAATCATGTCCATATCTTCGATCATGGCGATCCCAGGGCGACAGGTATAATCCAGCGTCGATACCGCCATGAGCCTTGACTGCGGTCACAAACTCTTGCACCACATCCCCATGGCCATTTTTCCAAGGACTAGATACAACAGAATGATCAGTATACTTAGAAGGCCACAAGCAAAAGCCATCATGGTGTTTTGCAGTGAGGATCATGAGAGAAATCCCTGCTTCTGCAGCTGTGGCAACCCATTGGTCGGCACTGAGACCGACAGGGTTGAATATGGCTGGGTTTTCTTTTCCGGTGCCCCAATCGGAGTCCGTGAATGTGTTGACACCAAAGTGAAGGAACATTATGAGCTCTCGTTGTTGCCATTTCAATTGGGAAAACGTTGGGAGTGGTAGGACTGGAAGCGGCGGTGTTGGGACTTGCTCACGCCGAGAAATGGCCAATGGTGACTGTTGAAGTACTATTATTATGCATAAAGAACACCAAAACTTAGCCATAAACTCGCGGCTCTTTTTTGTCTTTCCCTCCCTACTTGTTAATCTAATATGTTAATGGTGAAGAGATGGATGAAAGGCTAAGGGAATGTGACCATAGGAAAAAAAGGGTGTGGGAGATTCTCTGTCATTCTAAAGAGAAGAAAAAAAGGTGGAAAGTAGGGAAGCTTTTTATTCCATTTTTGTTTGATTCTTCTCTTTCTTTAAAATTGTAAGAGCATTCACGGATTGCATTGGCCTTTCCATATTTTAAGGTCATGTGAAGATTGGACAAAATACAGTGATTGCAACTGATTGCAAATGTCATTAATTTTCAATAATTTTGATTTTTTTTTATAAATGGAGGTAGAGATTGAGATTGAGATTGCTTAGAGGATATATAACATGGGGCAACTCTTCTTAAATAGTTCAATCAAAAATTTGTTGACAATAATAATTTTGATTTTAAGCATTAATTTAATAATTATATCCCTACTTTTAAGATGTGATAGTTATATATAAATTAAAAATTCGAATTTTAACACTTGAATTTCTATTTCCCAAAGCAAAAGACTTCCGTATCCCTTCTAAAATATTTTTCAATAACTATCATTTGTATCTATGAATTTTAATTAGTCCAAGTTAATGGACCTAAACGTTGTTGATGACATCGAATTTCATATTCTAACAGATTTCTACCAATCAAATGATAAGAAAGACGTGACTGTTATAAACTATCTTATAATTTGTCATATCAATCAAAAGTACGAACCCTAAGCTTTTAAACATCTTTTTCATTTGAAAATCAAAATTTTATGCTTGAAGCGTGAAGATAAAATAGGAAATTAAGAGGGAAATATCGTGAATATGGACATGGTACCATAGGTCATTTTCGATCATTTGGTAGATTGAAATCTGTTGAGTATAGTTGATAAACTCCGGTAACTTATTTGAAACAAATTAAAGTTAGGTGAGAAAAATAAAACATTCACAAAGTTTAATGAACATTCATGTAATTACTTAAGAAATTCTCAGAAAAGAAATAAGGAAAGTAAAAATAACAAGGCCTTGGTGTTGGAGATGTTGGCAGCCATTTATTCCCTAGATCAGGCTGAATAAGCCATTGAAATTGAACCCATTGTCATCTTCCAAAATTCTGAAAGATGTTCATTTGGAATTATTGCCATGCTTGGCGCCTACATAAATTACTGTGTTAATAGCATCTTCCAAAATTCTGAAAGATGTTCATTTGGAATTATCGCCATGCTTGGCGCCTACATAAATTACTGTGTTAACAGGCCATACGTTGTTTGTGATTTCTGAGCTTGTTTTTTTTTTTTTTGAGCATGCGTGGAATTCCATTTGAGTTTTGAACAATAAAATACACACACATATATTTATGTGATGGAATTTTATTTCCAAGTAAAACTAAAGAGGCTTTGCTAACTAGTGTTATATCATCATCATCATTAGAGTCTTTATTTCCAATATTGGGATAAGCTATATGAATCAATATATAATCTCATGCTAAGTCGTCAGCATGAATTCTCTTCCTCCACTCATTCCGATCTAAAGCAATGTGTTTTTTCGACTCCTGTTCCATTATATTTTTTCGGATTACTTCTTTCCAAGTTTTATTCGATCTTTCCTTAGCCTTAACACTTTTTACATTATTCATAACCTCCACTCTTTAAACGGAAGTGTTCATAAGTCTAAGTCGTACGTGTCCAACCCAACTTATAGACTTTCACTCATCTTGTCTTCAATAAGTGCCACCCTAACCTTTTTGCAAATGTCTTCATTTCTCATTCTATTTTTTCTCGCATATCCGCACATTCATCACAGCATTCGCTTTTCTACTACACTCATCTTCTGCGCATGCAGTCTTTTAGTTGCCCAACATTCACTGCCATAGAGCAATGTTGGTCTAACAACTGTCCTGTAAAACTTGCCTTTCAACTGTACAGGAATTCCTTTGTCACACAACACACCTATAACACATATCCACTTGCTCCAATTAGCTTGTATCTCATTACTTACATCACCATAGATCTCTCCATCCCTTTGTACGATATACCCCAAATACCTAAAATAATCTTGCTTAGGGATCGCCACCTAATCTAGCATCACTATGTTTCTAGCATCCTCTTTTTTTTATCTGAATTTACATTCCAAGTGTTCAGTCTTTACTATGCTTAGTCTACATTCTCTTGATTCCAACGTCTATCTCCATAGTTCTAACTTCGTATTAACCTCCCCCCTAATGTTAGCACTCAAGACAATATCCTCTGCAAATATCATACACCAAAGTACATTATCTTAGATAGATTTTGTCAACTTGACCAATACTGTAGCGAATAAAAATGGGCTTAACGCCAACCGTCAATGTAGTCCTACTGTGGTAGAAAATTCACTTGTTTGCCCTCCACACGTCTTCACATGCGTTTTTCCATCTCTATATAAGTCCTTAATTATTCAATATATTTAACAAGGACTCCTTTCTTCAACAAAGACTACCACAACACCTCCCTAAGTACTTTATCATATGCTTTCTCCAAATCTATAAAGACCATATGAACATCTTCACCTTATACTCGAGAACACTCTGCAAGTTGTCTAAGCAAGTGTATTGCTTCCATAGTTGACTGGCTAGGCATCAAACCAAATTGATTCTCCAATATCTCTACAATCTTCTTTAATCTTCGTTCTATCACTCTTTCCCATAATTTCATCATGTGACTCATTAGTTTTATGCTAGATAGTTGGAGCAACTCTGAATATCCTCCTTGTTTTTATAGAGAGTTACCAACAAACTCTTCTCCATTCCTAAGCCATATTATTAGTGGACCAAATCTTATTGAAAAAATTTGTCAACCACTTAACTCTTACCTCTCTAAGGCATTTTCAAACTTCAATAGGAATGTCATCAGGCCCAATAGCTTTCTCTATCTTCATCCTCTTTAGTGCCTCTTTTACATATATCTCTTTGATTCTGTGCATAAAACATTGGTCTAAATCCTGAAGAGGCAATGAGATATTGTCCAAAATTTGGCATTGTCCATCATTAAATAGTTTGTTGAAATAATCACATTACCTTTCTTTAATATCATTGTCCTTAATTAGAGTCTTTTCCTGCTCATACTTGATACATTTTACGACTCTAGGTCTCGACTCTTCCTCTTTCTTGCTCGGCCAATCTATTTATCTCTTTCTCTCCCTCCTTTATGTCCAACTTCTTATAAATCTCTTTCATCTCCTTCCCCTTAGCTTCTCCCACCACCCTATTTGCTTCCTTCCTAGCTAACTTATATTGTGAAGCTCTCTTCGGTGTTGTTCATCTTCAAAGTCCTATAGTAATCATGCTTAGTCTTTATAGCTTCCTTAACTGATTCGGTCTACCATGTTGCATCCTTTCCAGTTGATGCTTTTCCACTTGAAACTCCTAGTATCTCCTTTCCTACCTCCCAAATATGTTTTGCCATCTTGTTTCACATTGTGTTTAGGTTTTCCTCTGTTGTATAGTCCCTTTTCTAGATTGAACTATTTCTACATATTGCATCACATTCTTCTTGTAGCTTCTACCGTCGAATATTTGTAATTCCTTCCTGTTGGTTCTTTCAATGTCATTTATGAATTTTCATGTCTAGGACTAGTAGTCAATGTTGCTTGATAACACTCTCACCTGGGATATCTTTGCAGTCTAGACAACTGTGTCTATCCCTCCTTCTAGTAAAAAAGAAGTTTATCTGACTTGCGCTTGGCCCACTCTTAAAGGTTATAAGGTAAGATTCTCTTTTCCTAACTACTATATTCACTGGGGTTAGGTTGTAAGATAAAGTTAAATCTAGGATAGCACCTTCACCCTCATTTCTTACATCGTAACTAAAGCCTCCATCTATGTTCTCAAAACCCTCTTTACTAGCTCCTACATGGCCACTAAAATCACTACTAATACATAAGTTTTCTCCTACAGGCACTTCTTGTACTATTTTACCTAAATCCTCCCAAAACTGTAGTTTACTAGCATTATCAAGTCCTATCTTTAGTGCATATGCGCTAATAACATTCAAAACGTCCCCTCCTAAAACTAACTTAACCAAAATAATTTTATATTCTTGTCTCCTAACTTGTACTACATCTTTTTGATATTCTTTATCAATGATGATACCTACACCATTGGGTCTCTATCTTTCCTTGTATACCAAAGCTTATACTGCCAAAGTGCTATATCCCTAACCTTCTCCCCAACCCATTTGGTATCCTAAAGACACAAGATGTTAACACACCTTCTACACATAGCCTTACAAATCTCCACTAACTTACCATTAAGCGTATCTATGTTCCAAGATCCTAATCTAAGCTTATGATTATGGACTAACTTCTTTACCCACCCCTGTCCATTATGGTGTGGGAACCATTACCTATTGGGCACCACACCCAGAAATCAATGTGTCATGTCACTTTCAGGCAACCATTTAGCAACCTTTGCACATTTTTCACTACACTCGAGCTCAGATGCAGTGTGTGACTGAGTAAAGGATGCCCCAATGAATTTCATGTAGCAGTTCATCTCATAAAAATTGAAAAAGTTTTAAGTAGCTTGTTGTTCAAACCTATTGCCAACCCTCCTCCTTCATTTGGGCTTGAGACCGACTATGTTCAACACAAGCAAAGTTTAACTAGTGATATATATAGTAGAATATTCTTTAGCATTATTATATACTATAATGTTATTTCGCTTTAGTTCAGGATTTTTTTTTTCAAATATTTATAAATAGAATAAATTTTTTATTAAACAAATGATAAAGAAGAAGAATTTTAAACTAAATAACAATAAAACTAATAATATTAATAAATAAAAAATAATTATTTTAAAATATTATAATTTTTATTTTTGATATCTTTGTGAGATCTGAAAATTCTTAACCTATAATTAAAATATTAAATTATGGATATAATGAAAATAAGATTAAATTGTGAATGAGTGATGGAGATTTAAGCTATAATTTATAAAAGATTAACCTCTCTAAGTGATTTGGAGAAATTAAGGATTTAATCAAAAATAAACTTTGGAATTATCGGATTTAAAGATAATTAAGATTAAGTTGTTTATAGAAATTGAGGATTATATCATTTAAATGTTTTTTTGGTTACAAAGGAAATATTAAATAACTGCGGATAGGGGGCTTGGATTCGAACCCAAGACTTACAATATGCCACAACTCATCTTTAACCACTCGATCAAGAGATTGTTGGCATAGTATTTAAATTTCAATGTATAATTTCATGATAATTAAGCTATTTAATTTTGATTGTTGGAGTTAAAATGGATTAAGTAGGATATTCAAGTTAATTATCGAGGTGATATTATAATTGAATGTATAATTGGACATTAATCAATCTAATAAAGTTAATTAATGAAGAATGGACTAAATTGGATTAAGTGAAAATTAGCAAAATGCACCCTGTTTTAATTATTATTTTGCATGTACCCCTTTTGTAATTTCTCATCACCTAGCTTTTGGCCAATCAAAGGTTGACATGTGTGATAACCACGAATTTCTACACTTGATAAGTAGAAAAATGTTATAACTTAAGATATTACTAAATAGAAATCATAATAATGTAAATTAAAATGATGAAAATTTAATCAAAGGTACCAATGGGTATATCGAAATAAATTAAATTAAAAAGATTACTAATGGAACCAAAATATTTAACTAATTGTGTATGATTAAATTGAGTGGTTGGAGATTATTCTAGGAAATTGAAAAAAAATTAATGAAGAAAAAATTGAGAGAAATATATACAAGGAATAAAGACATATATGGTATATCATTTAACATGGACATAATATAAAATATTTATATTATCAAATATAATATAATTGTACATAGTTGGTGGTGGGAATATAATAATAACAACAACAACAACAACATAAAAAAAATTTATTAAGTACAGCGACAAGCATCCTTTGGAAGCTTGTCGAGCATAAAGTCTGCATATAGCAGACTAGTAAAAAAAATATCAAAACAGATCGAAGGAGTAAGGCTGACCGAGAGAGGAAGGTTGGCTAACAATGATGAGGGAAAGAGAAAAGAGGAAGGGGATGGACGAGTAAGAGGGGGAGTAGAAGAAGGGGCTGTTGGCTATGGGTTGGCCGATAGTGATGCATCGAAAAGAAAGGAGAGGAACGGAGACCTGCCCCTACCGTTGATACCCTAGCTTCTGCTGGTAAGACTTCAACCAAGAAGATAAAGGCTGAATTGGTAAGACTTGAATAAAAAAAAGGAGAAGAAAAGGAAAGTAAAGAGAAAGTGTCGAATTGAGATCTACCATTGTGGTTGGCGCTAGTTCTGTTGTTGTTGGTTGGATGCAATGGTGGAGAAAAAAATATATTGAGGGAGAACTACTACTACTAACCGAACCAAGTAGCAGCAGGAGAAACATGCACCGGAGCAAAGGGAGACAGGGAGGCGAAATAAGGCCGAGCAGACGTAGGGGAGGTTGAAAGGGTGGGTTCTTGAGTGCAAAACAGAGTAAGAGCTTAGGTTCTTGGTGCCAAAAAGTAGTGTAGATGCAAGTGTCATTGGGGCTGGAAACAACCGAAACAAGGTGAAGGAAGGAGGAAATGGGCACTGAAAAATTAGGCAATTGTGGGTGTTGAGGTAGAACTGAAGTAAGGTGTTTTGGGCTAAGCTTGAGTGCTAGAAAGGAAACAAGACAGTGTCAAAGCAAGGCTAGAGATAGAGGATGGAACAAAGGCTAAAGGTTGGAACATTGGTTGAGTTTTAGGGTTTCATTTGGTGCTAGAAACAGGGGATCTTTAGGCTATGAAATGGAGCTAAGAGACAATTTTTAAGAGGCTGATTAGGAATTCTTTTAGTGCTGTCTGAAATAGGGAAGGAAAAAATAGAAGAGAAAATAAGGGAGGAAGAAGAGATTTTGTGAAAATTGTTCTAAGCTAAAGCTTAGGAAGAAAATTCATGAACATGATAGCTTGAAGTTACATGGCTTCAAGTGGAAAGAGGAGGACCTTTCTAATCTTGTGGTGTTCCAACGGCATAGAGTGGTAAATTATGGAGATTTGGCTAAAGAGCTAGCTTACAAAGCTTTCTGTAAGATACTTTTATAAGATAGTAATAGTACTATATTTTATAGTTTAGAGTTTTGATCTTTGATGATGAGTTATTAATGAAATAATGTTAAAATACTAAGAGGACCACAATTGGAGGTGAGGGTCTTAATAATGATCATGGTATTGTGTGACGTCTCCGTCACTACATCTTATCATCTAATTTTTTCCATTTCTTATACGACTTAATTCGATTTAGTTCATCAATGTCATTCATTCTTCATTCTTAAACTTAATAGCTAATAGCTCAATGTAATTAATTTACTTTCAATAGACAGAATAAAGATATGTATATATATCATTCCATACCATAGGATCTTACAAATCATCTTAACTTAAATCCCCGACATCTTATAGACATAATTGCTACTTGTACTGTACTATAGCTGACTTACAATTTACTTTACATAAGCGCATAAGTATACCTTCTATACTAACTGGAAAGCGTGTCACGAAGGTACACTTCTATCTCTCAAAAGCAAGCTCCTCTATTCGGAGCAAGGTTCACTTCAGGAAATCTGTAGGAAAATGTTCGTAAAAGGGTGAGTTTACGCTCAGTAAGAAAAATATGTAAAAGAGCGTACTATGCCTCTATATACACTTTTCCTGCGTGGCTCTATAATGTCATGTAAATCATTATAAAGCATGCATCATATACATCTTTCATGTATCGTTTGCAACCATGCATATTTCTTTCAAATGGTATAGGCAAACATACTTTCTTTAAAACATGCATCATCTTATTTCTTTAAAACATCATACTTCATAACTTACTTCAAAACATACATCATATACTTTAAATCATATGGAGACTTTGTATACATATTCAAGTGATTACATCATCATATAAATCATTTATACCCATTTATATGATCTCAATCCAGTATTAGAACAGTGGTGCACCATGTAATGGTCAGGGATTCTCTCCTGCCTTTAGTAATCCACAGTGAACACTAGTCAGGTGTCACCCGTGGTATTGAGGACTGGACTAGGGTTCCTCGCTCAGCATAAATAATAACGAAGACTTGATCAGAGTCTCTTAGCCAAGTACAGGGACGCATGATCATAGCATGGTCCATAGTCTCAAAACATTTATCATATACTTCTTCAGAAAACACTTTTGTGTTTAAACCAAATAGGCTTTGAAATCTCTTTTCATACAGGGCAGTCAACTGGCCTCATAGGGCAGTCGGCTGCTGCTTCATAACTTTATTTATCGAAATTATTTTCATTTAAAATTTTGATATTTTCTTTTCTGAAAACTCATGAGGGCAGTCGACTAGTCCATATAGCAGTCGACTGGTTTTCAAACAGAATGCTTCTTAAGAAATAGCAGTCGATTGGTCATATAGCAGTAGACTATTTTCGAAGCAGAATGCTTTTGATAAACATAACAGTCGACTGGTCTTATGGGCAGTAGGCTGGTTTTGAAACAGAATGCATTTTAGCAAATGGCAGTCGACTGTCCCATATAGCAGTTGACTGGTTTGAAACAGAATGCTTACTGGGTAAATAGCAGTCGATTGGCTTACATAGCAGTCGATTGGTTTGTCTCGATTTTCGAAAAACTTTGCTTTGGTTGTCTTTAGGCAGTCAACTGCTACTTTAGGCAGTCAACTGCTACTTTAGGCAGTCAGCTGCTACTAGCTTAATTGGCACTAGGAGTAAAGTGCGAAAATGCAACTTTTCTTGCATTTAAACAGCTAGTACATCTCTCCAAAACACTTCAAAATGCATCAAAACATGTAGACATAGCCACCCTATGTCTGTTACATAAATTCCTTTCCTCGATTCCTTCGAGAACACAAAATCACTTGGTGCGTCAACCCTAGCTTTTCACTTCTTTAAAGCTGTAAACATCATACAATTCAAATCTTTAAACAATCACTATACACATATCATATCAACTTAGTATAACTCCATACCATGAACAAAATTGAAAGAATCCTTTTCTTCTCTTATCTTTGCTAGTGACCAAAATTTTAGATTTTGAGATCTCCTCCAATACTTGGATTCAATCTACCAAACTTCGGATATCACTTAACCTAGTGACAAGGATCGATTTTCGTTCAACAAACTTAACGAATCGATGGGAGAATGAGGTGGTTTGTCAAGGAAATTGGGAATGGAAAACTTGGAAACTTGGAGAAAACGATGGAGAGGGCTAGAAAGGGTTGCCGTGGGTGATGGTTGATGGGGATGATGAGTCATCAAGCTTCATTTAATGCAAGATTATCCCATAAATCTCAACCATTTCCTTTGACCTTTTGACCTTTAATTATTCTTCGATTCATTTATTCCACATGTCATTTTTAATTACATTAATTAAATTTCTGATTTTGATTCTTTTCTCATAGTCTAATTATTTTCCTAATGTCAAAATAATTTCTTTGACTACTTGACTATCAATCTCATTAGTCCTTCATATATTTCATACATCTATACATCAAAACTTTATATTTACTTCATCATTTCAGATTGTAATACTTTACAATTATGGAGGAATTACATGAAATTAGGGGATTTCACATTCTCCCTACCTTAAAGAATTTGGTTCTCCAAATTCAAATCAGGTTATCGAGTAAACAACTCCGGATTCTTTTCTTTCATCAAGCTCTCTAGCTCCCATGTAGCTTCTTCCGTCTTATGGTATTGCCAGAGAACTTTCACCAAAGGGATCGTCTTAGACCTCCAAACTTTCTCTTTTCTGTCCAAAATCTGAATCGACTTTTCCACATAACTCATTTCTTCTCTTATCTCCAAGGGCTCATACTCTATAACATGGGATGGATCTGGATTATACTTCCGAAGCATCGATACATGAAACACATTATGCACTCCCGATAGCTCCGTAGGCAATGCCAACCTATAGGCAACATCACCAACTCGGTCTAGGATCTCAAATAGACCGATGTAGAGAGGACTCAGCTTACCTCGTCGGCCAAATCTCATAATCCCTTTAGATGGAGAAACTTTCAAAAATACAAAATCTCCAACCATAAACTCAAGTGGTCTCCGTCGAGCATCCGCATAACTCTTTTGTCGACTTTGGGCTGTCTTAAGCCTTTGACAAATCAACTTAACATCCTCAGAGGCTTGCTTGACTAAATCTGGAGCCAACAACTTGCGCTCACCCACTTCTTCCCACCCAATCGGAGATCGACACCTTCTACCATACAGAGCTTCATATGGTGCCATCCCGATACTTGAGTGATAGCTATTATTATATGCAAACTCAGCCAATGGCAGATGGTCATCCTGAAGGAAACCGAAACAAACATGCAGCGGAATTTAAATCATTCGGCCTCCACCAGGATCGATTCGGAGAGTTGCCTGATTAGGGTTTCGAGATTTTACCTAACGTTTTCTCTGATTTCTGTCTTTGGTCGAGTCATAAGCAACAACCTTTCGTTCCTGCCTCTATGGTATCCACACGAACGGATCTCACGACTCTTGAACGTCTCACGATCAGAAGCCTTAAGGAGCGTTTTTGATTCTTTATAACCGAACTGCTAGCTTCGATTAAAAGAAAACTTTTCTGTTTTCTAATTGTGCGGCTATGTTTTAGAAAAAACATCCTTTTATAGGCAGTAAATTTTACCCTAAATTTTACTGCCAAACAGAACTCTAATCCTACTTAGAATAGGATTAGTTATATCCCTAATCCAATTCAGAATAGGATTAGTTATATCCTTAATCCAATTCAGAATAGGATTAATTAAGCTCCTCATTGATCCGTTCTAAGTGTGCGACCCAATAGGTTCTCAAAACAATGGCAATGACAAAATTGTCACAGGCAATGAGCGGTATCTAGCAACACATCATTGCTACCCATGTAACGAGAATGTCAATGACTCGACATAACCTTACTCGTGATAGATGTTACCGTGTAGTCTAATCCCTTTATCCTTTGATGTCTTGATTAGACACAAGTCATGGAATGTGTCACACTTGTATAGTCTAATCAGCGTTTCTTGATTCCTGAGTAGACTAATTAAACAAATAAAATCAATATCTCATATTGACTTATTCGAGCACGGCCATGCATTTCTTAGTCTCACTCTATCAAAGGGCCCAAGACATCACTCTTGTTATATAAGAGGGATAAATTCTATCTTGATCACTCAACATCCCTCTACATAGATCAAGGCATACCCAATTACTACCTTTATAGTCCATCCTGTTACGAATGACATCTAGCAGCATTAAAGTATGCAATTCTCTATGTTGGGATCTCTGATGATCTCAAGTCAAAGGATCACATACACCATCATCACTATGAGAATCGCTTATGACACTCATATAACAATCCATGTAGCGTTCTCATTGAGGGTCGATCCAGTACATAGTTCTCTAACATGTACCTATGTGATGACTTGATATCTTATATCGATTGCAATGGTCATCAGTCAACCACATACTAGTCTTATCGTATCATTGTTATCCTTGTTCACAATAATACTTGACTAGGGATGGTTTAAGAATAGTGTGTTATTACTATTCTAAGGACATTATCATATAAGATTACATTACGCAGTTATAAAACAAATTAATAATGAACTATAATAAATAAAATGTCATGATACATAAATAATGCCAAAGTCAATCATCTAATGAATGGTTCTAAGGGCATAATCCAACAATCTCCCACTTGCACTAAGACCATTCACTCATGTATCTAATACCTAGTGACCTAGTGTGACGATCATGTCTCTGCTGCGTCAAAGGCTTCGTCAGTGGGTCGACGATGTTATCGTCAGTTGGTACTTTGCATATCCTCACATCTCCTCTCTCGATGATATCTCGAATGAGATGGAAGCGCCGTAGTATATGTTTGGATCGTTGGTGAGATCTAGGCTCCTTAGCTTGTGCCATGGCTCCATTGTTGTCACAACAAAGCTCAATCGGATCTATAATGCTAGGAACAACTTCAAGCTCAGTAATGAACTTCCTGATCCAAACAGCCTCCTTAGCAGCTTCAGAGGCAGCTATATACTCAGCCTCTGTTGTAGAATCGGCCACTGTCGCTTGCTTTGAACTCTTCCAGCTCACAGCACCACCATTAAGGCAAAACACATAACCAGACTGCGATCTATAGTCATCTTTATCAGTTTGAAAGCTAGCATCAGTGTAACATGTTACAATGAGTTCTTCCTCACCTCTTTATATCAAGAATGTATCCTTAGTCTTTCTCAAGTACTTAAGAATATTCTTGACAGTGATCCAGTGACGTTCACCAGGATCAACTTGATATCTACTCGTCATGCTCAAGGCATACGAGACATCGGGACGTGTGCATAACATGGCATACATAATGGATCCAATAGCAGATGCATATGGAACTTTACTCATACGTTCTCTCTCTTCTTGTGTTGTAGGACACTGTTCTTTTGAGAGAGTAATGCCATGTGTCATAGGCAAGAATCCTTTCTTGGAATCCTGCATGCTAAACCTCTTTAGCACTTTATCTATGTATGCACTTTGACTTAGGCCAATTAATTTCCTTGATCTATCTCTATAGATCCTTATTCCCAGTACATAGGTAGCTTCGCCCAAGTCCTTCATTGAAAAGCAATTCCCTAACCAAGTCTTTACAGACTGAAGGGTAGGGATGTCATTCCCAATGAGTAGTATGTCATCTACATACAACACCAGGAAGACAATAGTGCTCCCACTGACCTTCTTGTAGACACAAGGTTCATCTTCGTTCTTGATGAAACCAAACTCTTTGATTGCATCATCAAAACGAAGATTCCAACTTCGAGAAGCTTGCTTTAGTCCATAAATAGAACGTTGCAGCTTACAAACCTTTCCAGCATTCTTTGGATCAACAAAACCCTCAGGTTGTGTCATGTACACATCCTTGAGTAGCTTTCCATTAAGAAAAGCGGTCTTGACGTCCATTTGCCAGATTTCATAATCATGGTATGCAGCTATCGCAAGCAAGATCCTAATGGATTTGATCATCGCGACTGGTGAAAAAGTTTCATCATAGTCAATACCATGAATTTGTTTAAAACCTTTAGCAACCAATTGCCCTTTATAGGTATGAACATTTCCTTCCATGTCAGTTTTCTTCTTAAAAACCCATTTACACCCTATAGGTTTTACCCTTTCGGGTAAGTCAACCAAGGTCCAGACTTGGTTGGCATACATGGATTCCATCTCAGATCTCATGGCTTCAAGCCATTTCTCAGAGTCTGGCCCTGTAATAGCCTCTTGATAGGTAGTTGGCTCATCTTGGTCCATGAGCAATACATCACCGTTCAGAGTCATTAGAAATCCATATCTCTGTGGCTCACGATGTGTTCTAACTGATCTACGCAAGGCTTGTGTCTCTTGAGCAGGCGGTTGCTCCACAACATCTTGTGGTTCTGGTTCCACAACAACTTGTGGTGCTTGCTCAGGCTCCATCTCAACATCGGGTGCGCTATCTTGTAGCTCTTGAATTTCTTCAAGTTCTACTTTTCTCCCACTAGTTCTTCTAGAAATGAATTCTCTTTCTAGAAAGACACATGTTCGAGCTACAAACACTTTGCGCTCAGTGGGATTGTAAAAATAATATCCTTTAGTTAGTTTAGGATATCCCACAAAATAGCACTTATCAGATTTAGGTGCAAGTTTGTTAGAGACTTGACGTCTTACATAAGCCTCACAACCCCAAATCTTCATAAAAGACATACTGGGACGTTTACCAGTCCATATCTCATATGGTGTCTTTGGAACCGATTTAGATGGAACACGGTTCAGTGTAAAAGCAGCTGTTTCTAATGCATGTCCCCAAAAGGATTCTGGAAGATCTGTATGACTCATCATTGATCGAACCATATCTAATAAAGTTCGGTTTCTCCTTTCAGATACACCATTCCATTGTGGTGTACCTGGAGGAGTGAGTTGTGAGACAATCCCACACTCTTTAAGATAGTCATAAAATTCTTGGCTTAAGTATTCACCACCTCGATCTGATCGAAGTGCCTTAATGCTCTTGCCAAGTTGGTTTTGTACTTCATTCTTGAATTCTTTGAACTTTTCAAAAGATTCTGACTTGTGTCTCATAAGATACACATAGCCATATCTACTGAAATCATCAGTAAATGTAATAAAGTACATAAACCCACCTCTGGCCTGTGTGTTTAAAGGTCCACATACATCTGTATGTACTAAGCCCAATAAATCACTTGCCCTTTCACTATGTCCTTTGAAAGGGGCAAGGGGCTTTAGTCATCTTACCATCAAACAAGATTCACATGTCTCATACGATTCAAAATCAAATGAGTCCAAAATTCCATCTTTATGGAGTTTGGAAATGCGATTCTCATTTATGTGTGCCAAGCGACAATGCCAGAGATATGTTGGATTTTGATCATTAGATTTAATCCTTTTAGCATTTATGTTATAAATAGGCATATCAAGATTTAGAATGTAAAGACCATTAATTAGTTGTGCACTATCATAAAAGATATCATTTAAATAAATGGAGCAACAGTTGTCCTTTATTATAAATGAAAAACCCTTCTTGTCCAAACAAGAAATAGAAATAATGTTTTTAGTGATGGAAGACACATAATAACAATCATCTAATTCTAAAACAAGCCCTGTGGGCAATGTCAAAATATAAGTTCCTACAGCTAATGCAGCAACCCTTGCTCCATTTCCCACTCGTAGGTCGACCTCGCCCTTAGTCAACGATCTACTCCTTTTGAGTTCCTGCACATTTACACAAATGTGAGAACCACATCCAGTATCTAATACCCATGATGAAGAAGTAGATAGATTAACTTCTATAACATAAATACGTGAAGTGGTAGTCTCACTTCCTTTCTTCTTCTTTAGTTCTTCCAAGTATTTGTTGCAATTCCTCTTCCAATGTCCGGTCTCACCGCAATGGAAGCATTTCCCTTCTTTGGCAACCCCACCTTTAAGCTTCAGTGCAGTATCATTGGGCTTGAACTTGCCATTGGTTTTATTACCCTTTTTCTTGCCCTTTGCATTAGCCCTGCCCTTAGCTTTCTTAACTATTAAGACATCTTTGGGCTTGGCCTTTTTCATGTTGGATTCAGCTGTTTTCAACATGCTAAGTAACTGTGGCAGAGTCTTGTCAATTTCATTCATGTTGTAATTAACAACAAACTGACTGTAGCTGTCTGGCAACGATTGCATAATCACATCAGTGGCCAACTCTTGGCCCAAAGGAAATCTCAATCTTTCAAGGTTTTCAATGTACCCAATCATCTTGAGCACATGAGTACCAACAGGAGTCCCCTCTGCCATCCTACACTGAAACAATGCCTTAGAGACATTGTACCTTTCTTGCCTAGCTTCCTATTGATAGAGTTGCTTGAGATGCTCGATCATATCGAACGCATCCATTTCCTCATGTTGCTTTTGAAGCTCAGGATTCATGGAGGCAAGCATAAGGCAACTAACATCCAATGCATCATCTTGATGCTTCTTATAAGCATCTCTTTCTGCCCTTGGAGCATTAGAGGGTGGTTCCTCAGGTAAGGGAATCTCAAGGACATACAACTTCTTTTCTTGCTTGAGGACTATCCTCAGGTTCCTGTACCAATCCAGGAAGTTTGTCCCATTCAACTTGTCCTTCTCAAGGACAGATCGCAGTGAAAGTGTGTTATTTGTGTTTGATGCCATGATAATCTACAACAGAAATATGCAAAATATAAGTATCATGAATGCATTCATTTAATTAAATATTTAATAAATGATCCTCCCACTATTTTTATCGAATCAACAACCCTCACTATTAATTCGGAAAAATTATCACATAATTTCTCTAGTGGGCCAAGATCCATATTTCACCTTATCTAGAGTTAGCTTTGGCTAATCGCCCAAGATTTGGCTATTTAGGTAGGCAACACTTACCAATTACATTTCATGTAACTCTAGTTGGGTGAACAACACTTGTTCTAATTCATCTCATGAATGGAAGCCCAACTTTATGCCTCTAGATTCCCAATCCTATTGAGGAAATCTAGTTAAGTCAACCCAATTTATAGCCTTTGGATATCACTATTATCCCATCGCGTCTTACTAAGATAGATATGATATTTTGCTTTGGCAAACATAACAAAATCGATTCTAGTCTTGATGAGTGCTATTCATTGGTAGGCATCTATTATTGACTTAATTTAATTTGAGGGATTTTCTTAGTTTATTGAATAAGATCTCACCAATTTTACTTTTAAAATTATCATATGATTTTCATATCATAAACGTACAAAATAAACCATGCATCTCATGCAATTAAGCAATAAAATAAACGTGACATAGTTATAGCCCAAACTAAATGGATTTCCCAAGCCAATGAGAAACCCTAAGGGTTAACCTAAGGGTAATAGCATCTTCTCCAAGTGCCTCTTTGGTAATCCTTTGCGTGGTTGTCAGCTCCATTAGTGTTGATCACCATCAACTCATACTCAGCTAAATTCTAACCCTATACTACGTTACAATTACATAGTTTAAGAGAAACCTCGAGTTACATTCGAGGGGAGTAAGATGAGAAAAGAATGTACAACTGGAATTTCAAGAACAAGGCACGACACGCAGGTCGTATTTATTAAAATTTACAACCACCAAAATACAATCATATTGGGCTAGGGCTATAACTATGCACCATGCTCAAACAACAACCACCGTGTTATGCAAACAAGTGTAATGCAATTTCAACTCTTAGTTTTATTAATGAGGCACATTTGAAAAGAATTATGACCCGACTGCGGGGGTTTGGGGGCGGAGCCCCCGAAAAAAAAAAGGTCAACAGTATTGACATTGCCAACGCCCCTTATCCGGAAGTGTCCTAATCTTATCAGGATGTTCCATCCAGTATCTCATACTGACTATAATTTTAGTCGCATCAGAACTCTTATCTAAAAGTGTTTCAATCTTATCAGGATCTTTATACACTTTCGACATTATTCTGTTTCTTCCATAACGTTTATGCAGAACAGAAACCGCCATTAATAATTCACATCACAGATTATATCTCACATATAAGTTGAATCGAAATTGATATATATCATATATATATAACTTCAACAATTCGATTTCTAGCCTCTAAATATATCATATACATTCTAATCCGTATTAATCTCAAGAAAACGATTGCATGTAATCATAAACAGAAAGTAACCAGAGATCATGCTCTTATCAAAACTAATCAGGGACTCCGAATCTGGCTCTGATACCAGTGAAGGAAACCGAAACAAACATGCAGCGGAATTTAAATCATTCGGCCTCCACCAGGATCGATTCGGAGAGTTCCTTGATTAGGGTTTCGAGATTTTACCTAACGTTTTCTCTGATTTCTGTCTTTGTCGAGTCACAAACAACAACCTTTCGTTCCTGCCTCTATGGTATCTATACGAACGGATCTCACGACTCTTGAACGTCTCACGATCAGAAGCCTTAAGGAGCGTTTTTTATTCTTTATCACCGAACTGCTAGCTTCGATTAAAAGAAAACTTTTCTGTTTTCTAATTGTGCGGCTATGTTTTAGAAAAAACATCCTTTTATAGGCAGTAAATTTTACCCTAAAATTTACTGCCAAACAGAACTCTAATCCTACTTAGAATAGGATTAGTTATATCCCTAATCCAATTCAGAATAGGATTAGTTATATCCTTAATCCAATTCAGAATAGGATTAATTAAGCTCCTCATTGATCCGTTCTAAGTGTGCGACCCAATAGGTTCTCAAAACAATGGCAATGACAAAATTGTCACAGGCAATGAGCGGTATCTAGCAACACATCATTGCTACCCATGTAACGAGAATGTCAATGACTCGACATAACCTTACTCGTGATAGATGTTACCGTGTAGTCTAATCCCTTTATCCTTTGATGTCTTGATTAGACACAAGTCATGGAATGTGTCACACTTGTATAGTCTAATCAGCCTTTCTTGATTCCTGAGTAGACTAATTAAACAAATAAAATCAATATCTCATATTGACTTATTCGAGCACGGCCATGCATTTCTTAGTCTCACTCTATCAAAGGGCCCAAGACATCACTCTTGTTATATAAGAGGGATAAATTCTATCTTGATCACTCAACATCCCTCTACATAGATCAAGACATACCCAATTACTACCTTTATAGTCCATCCTGTTACGAATGACATCTAGCAGCATTAAAGTATGCAATTCTCTATGTTGGGATCTCTGATGATCTCAAGTCAAAGGATCACATACACCATCATCACTATGAGAATCGCTTATGACACTCATATAACAATCCATGTAGCGTTCTCATTGAGGGTCGATCCAGTACATAGTTCTCTAACATGTACCTATGTGATGACTTGATATCTTATATCGATTGCAATGGTCATCAGTCAACCACATACTAGTCTTATCGTATCATTGTTATCCTTGTTCACAATAATACTTGACTAGGGATGGTTTAAGAATAGTGTGTTATTACTATTCTAAGGACATTATCATATAAGATTACATTACGCAGTTATAAAACAAATATAATAATGAACTATAATAAATAAAATGTCATGATACATAAATAATGCCAAAGTCAATCATCTAATGAATGGTTTTAAGGGCATAATCCAACACATCCCAAGAGCCTTTAAAATCCATAGCACAAGCTCTCAACATATCCTCGAGCGTCTGAATAGTGCGCTCGAACTGTCCATCAGTTCGCGGATGAAAAGCTGTGCTAAAATTCAACTTAGATTCCATGGCTTCTTGAAAATATTCCCAGAAATGGGAAGTAAACCTGGAATCTCTATCAGATGTGATGCTCACTGGAACTCCATGTAGTCTTATGACTTCTCTTACATACAAGTCTGCCAAAGTACTAAGTGTGTCCGTAGACTTTATAGGCAGGAGTGAGCTGACTTAGTTAACTAATCCACGATCACCCAAATACCATCATGATTCCTCTTGGTACTGGGCAATCCCATAATAAAATCTATCGTAATGTGTTCCCATTTCCACATAGGTATAGGTAGAGGGTGCAACAATCCTGCTGGCTTCTGGTGCTCTACCTTAACCTGTTGACATGTGAGACATTTCGCCACAAACTCAGCTATGTCTCTCTTCATGCCAGTCTACCAATACACCTTGCGAAGATTTTGATACATCTTTGTATTTCCTGGATGCAACGTGTACTTAGTGGCATGTGCTTCTGTCAAAATCAACTTTCTTAGCTCATCATCCTTAGGAACACATATACGTTTCCTAAACCTCAGAATACCGTCACTACTAATATCAAATTCTGAGGACATACCTAACTGAATTTGATTCATAGCCTTTCTGCACTGATCATCTTCCTTTTGAGCAATCCGAATTCCATTCATCAATTCCGGCTCAATTCTCATACTAGCTATCATTCCAAATTGCTCATTAGGCATAACATTAAGATTAGGCTTGCAAACTGCTCAGTCAGTTCATACTCTTTTATCATCATATAAGACACCATACCTACATGCTTCCGGCTCAAAGCATCTGCCACGATATTGGCTTTCCTCGGGTGGTACAAGATCTCACAATCATAGTCCTTTAGGAGCTCGAGCCATCTCCTTTGCCTCATGTTCAATTCTCTCTGATAGAACAAATATTTCAAACTTTTAAGATTTGTAAAAATTTGAAATCTCTCACCATACAAGTAATGCCTCCATATCTTCAGAGCAAATACTACTGTAGCTAACTCTAAATCATGAGTTGGGTTGTTCTTCTCATGGTCCTTTAATTGTCTAGAACCATATGCTACTAACTTACCATGTTGCATTAGTACACATCCTAAACCTTGCCCTGAGGCATCACTATACACCACAAATCCTCCAGAACCACTAGGAATGGTGAGGATAGGTGCAGTCGTCAGCCTACACTTCAACTCTTGGAAGCTACGCTCACATGCTTCATTCCATTCATACTTCACCTCTTTGCGCATCAAACGCGTCAATGGAGCAGCTAACCTCGAGAAATCCTCTACAAATCTTCGATAGTAGCCAGCTAGACCCAAGAAACTCCTTATCTCCGTCACTGTCTTCGGTCTCTCCCATTGAACCACCGCTTCTATCTTTGATGGATCAACCGAAACCCCATCTTTACTGATTATATGACCTAAGAAGGAGATATGATCTAGCCAGAAATCACACTTACTTAGCTTGGCATACAATCCTCTATCCTTGAGGGTTTGCAGAACTATCCTCAACTGCTACTCATGCTCTTCCCGAGACCTCGAGTACACCAATATGTCATCGATAAAGACAATGACAAACTGGTCTAAGTACTGTTTGAACACATCGTTCACTAAGTTCATGAAAGTCGCGGGTGCGTTGGTTAATCCAAACGGCATCACTAAAAATTCATAGTGACCATACCGTGTCCTGAATGTTGTCTTAGGGATATCTTTACTCTGAATCTTCAACTGATGATATCCCGACCTCAAGTCTATCTTGGAAAAGACTTGTGCACCCTTAAGCTGATCAAAGAGGTCGTCAATCCTGGGAAGAGGATACTTGTTCTTGATCGTCACTTTATTCAGCCATCGGTAGTCTATACAGAACCTCACACTACCGTCTTTCTTCCAGACAAATAGCACAGGAGCACCCCAAGGGGATACGCTGGGTTGTATGAATCCCTTATCTAGTAACTCCTGAAGCTACTTCTTGAGTCCCTCTAATTCCACTAAGGCCATCCGATAGGGAGCTCTCGAAATGGGCTCAATCCCTGACACCAAATCGATCGTGAACTCTACTTCCCTATCTGGAGGAAGTCCTCGAAGATCATCCGGAAACACTTCGGGAAAATCCTTGACTACAGGAATTTCATGGAGTCCGGGACATTTCTTGTCTACGTCCTCCACATAAGCAATAAATCCTTCACATAACCATACATATTATCCATTACTTCCATTTGCAATTAAATCAAGCAATAAACAGGCTTTAGTATTAATCACTTGCAAAATTTACAACATAGCTAACGGGTGAAGAGAAGGTTACACTCTGAGCATAATAGTCTAACATGACATGATTCTTAGTTAACTAATCCATACCTAAGATAACATCAAATCCATACATATTTAGTAGGATTAGGTCAGCTACTGATTCTCTTTCTCCTACCCGTAGCTTACAATTTCGATATACTATATCCATCATGTAGGATTCCTTAAATGGTGTGCTTATTTGCAACAAGTGTCCTAAAGGCTCAGGCTCAACAGGCACTTTCATAGCAATCATGAGAGACATAAATGAATGCGTAGAGCTTGGATCAAACAATGCTGTAACACTTATATCAAAGAGGTAAATCTTACCTTTAATCACTTTGGACGAGGCATCGACAGACTCTTCGTCTATGGTAAACACTCATCCTTGGGTCACAGCTTTCTTTCCCTATTCTGCAACAATGGCCTTAAGTGGTGGTTGAGGGGTCTTATCAGATTCCTCAGACGTCCTCAAATTCCTCTTGGGACAATCTCTAATCATGTGTCTCGATTCACCACATCTAAAACAAGCGCCACTTGCCAATCGGCATGACTGTGATCCGTGAAACTTCCCGTATTGCTCACATCTTTGCATCGTACTCTTCGGTGAGCTAGTGGTACTTCCAGCTAGGTATCGGGATCTTTCATCACTTATCTTGATCCCTGTAGCTCTAAGAGTTCCTGTATCATCATCATCATAACTCCAGTTTCATTATAATTCCATATAACCATATAATTGAAATAAAGATTGTTTTCTTTTAATTCATTTACTTACCTATAGAAACTCCTTCAGATCGTTTACTTCTCCTATATGGATACTTATCACTCGAAGCTTTCTCATCCGACTTCCGCTTCATCGGTTCTTTACCTTTACCCTTAGCTTGGAAGTCAGCATGATGAAGGTCATAATCCTGCTCACACAACTGAGCCTTACGGACCGCCTCTCCATAAGTGGTGATATCCATCGGGTACAACTTAGATCTAATAGGGGACTTCAATCCCTCTATGAACCGGTAGATCTTATGTCCTTCATCTCTTCGGACCTCTAGATCGAATCTACTTAAGGTAATGAACTTAGATTCATATTGGTTCACCGTCATCGTACCTTAAGTCAAGCTCAAAAACTCGATCTTTAGTCTATTCTGATCGGTGCGTGGGATGTACTGCTTATTAAAGGCTTCCACGAATCTGTCCCACATAACCTTATCATATCGGGCCGCTAATACAGTCCAAGTGGCTTGCCACCAATACTCGGCATTATCTATCAATAAATAAGCTGCTAGGCCCACCTTTTCCCTTTCGGAGCAGGTCATATACTCAAAAGACTTCATGACCGCCTTCATCCAGTTCTCTGCAGTCAATAGATCTCTTTCCCCCTTAAACTTAGGCAGATCCAACTTCTTGAATTCTTTAATCAAGGTCACACTACAATATGCCTTGGGATCCCGCCTTTCAGTAGTTGGGACTGGTGGGGGTAACTCCGTAAGATGAACAACAAGTGTAGCTGCTGGGGTACTTGTGGCCATATTTGAAAAGTTCGACATGAATTGGGTAAACATCGTGGCCATATTTTCCATATGCTTCTCCATTTTCGCTAGCCTAGTGTTCGAGCTATGCGGTAGAGATGGAGGAGCTGGGGGCTCTTCTTCACGATCCCGTCCTCTTCCTCTACTTGTACCTCTTCTACGTGAGCTCATGCAGTAAATATAATCACCATTGAGTACTTTAGTATAACTATAAACAATTATACTATGCATTTGTATTCAGACGAGTACAGTACAATTGGGGATATACTCTATTTCTAGCTTATTGACACCGACGAACATCAATCTAAACTGCTCTGATACCAATCTGTGACGTCCCCGTCACTACATCTTATCATCTAACTTTTTCCATTTGTTATACGACTTAATTCGATTTAGTTCATTAATGTAATTCATTCTTCATTCTTAAATTTAATAGCTAATAGCTCAATGTAATTAATTTACTTTCAATAGACAGAATAATGATATGTATATATATCATTCCATACCACATGATCTTACACATCATCTTAACTTAAATCCCTGACATCTTATATACATAATTGCTACTAGTACATACTATGGCTGAATTACAATTTACTTTACATAAGTGCATAAGTATACCTTCTATACTAACTGGGAAGCATATCACGAAGGTACACTTCTATCTCTCAAAAGCAAGCTCCTCTATTCGGAGCGAGGTTCACTTCAGGAAATCTATAGGAAAATGTTCGTAAAAGGGTGAGTTTACGCTCAGTAAGAAAAATATGTAAAAGAGCGTACTATGCCTCTATATGCATTTTTCCTGCTTAGCTATATAATATTGTGTAAATCATTATAAAGCATGCATCATCTACATCTTTCATGTATCGTTTGCAACCATGCATATTTCTTTCAAATGGTATAGGCAAACATACTTTCTTTAAAACATCATACTTTATAACTTACTTCAAAACGTACATCATATACTTTAAATCATATGGAGACTATGAATACTTATTCAAGTGATTGCATCATCATATAAATCATCTATACCCATTTATATGATCTCAATCTTGTATTAGAACAGTGGTGCACCATGTAATGGTCATGGATTCTCTCCTGCCTTTAGTAATACACAGTGAACACTAGTCAGGTGTCACCCGTGCTATTGAGGATCAGACTATGGTTCCTCGCTCAACATAAATAATACTGAGGACTTGATCAGAGTTATCTCAGCCAAGTACAGGGATGCATGATCATAGCATGGTCCATAGTCTCAAAACATTTATCATATACTTCTTCAGAAAACACTTTTGTGTTTAAACCAAATAGTCTTTGAAATCTCTTTTCATACAGGACAGTCGACTGGCCTTATAGGGCAGTTGGCTGCTGCTTCATAACTTCATTTATCAAAATTATTTTCATTTTCTGAAACTCATGGGGGCAGTCGACTAGTCCATATAGCAGTCGATTGGTTTTCAAACAGAATGCTTTTGATAAACATAGTAGTCGACTGGTCTTATGGGCAGGTGGCTGGTTTTGAAACAGAATGCATTTTAGCAAATAGCAGTCGACTGGTTTGAAACAGAATGCTTACTGGGTAAATAGCGGTCAACTTGCTTACATAGCAGTCGACAGTTTGTCTCGGTTTTCAAAAAACTTCACTTTGGTTGTCTCTAGGTAGTCGGCTGCTACTTAAGGCAGTTGGCTGCTCCTAGCCTAATTGGCACTAGGAGTAAAGTGCGAAAATGCAACTTTTCCTGGATTTAAACAGCTGGTACATCTCTCCAAAACACTTCAAAATGCATCAAAACATGTGGACATAGCCGCCCTATGTCCGTTACATAAATTCCTTACCTCGATTCCTTCGAGAACATAAAATCACTTGGTGCGTTAACCCTAGCTTTTCACTTCTTTAAAGCTGTACATCATATAATTCAAATCTTTAAACAATCACTATACATATCATATCAACTTAGTACAACTCTATACAATGAACGAAATTGAAAGAATCCTCTTCTTCTCTTACCTTTGCTAGTGATAAAAATTTCAGATTTTGAAATCTCCTCCAATACTTGGATTTAATCTACCAAACTTCGGATATCACTTAACCTAGTGACAAGGATCGATTTTCGTTCAACAAACTTAACGAATCGATGGGAGAATGAGGTGGTTTGTCAAGGAAATTGGGAATGGAAAACTTGGAAACTTGGAGAAAACGATGGAGAGGGCTGGAAAGGGTTACCGTGGGTGATGGCTGATGGGGATGATGAGTCATCAAGCTTCATTTAATGCAAGATTATCCCATAAATCTCAGCTATTTCCTTTGACCATTTGACTTTTAACTATTCTTCCTTTCATTTATTCCACATGTCATTTTTAATTACATTAATTAAATTTTTGATTTTGATTCTTTTCTCATACTCTATTTATTTTCCTGATGTCAAAATAATTTCTTTGACTACTTGACTATCAATCTCATTAGTCCTTCATATATTTCATACATCTTTTATACATCAAAACTTTTTATTTACTTCATCATTTTAGATTGTAATACTTTACAATTATGGAGGAATTACATGAAATTAGGGGATTTCACATATTGCAATGAAATGATTGCGGAATGCTATTATGGTTTATTTGGAATTGTTTGCAAGAAGTTTTAGGTTTTGAAGCATTATGCTACCGAGTTTTATATGAAAACATTTGATGAAAAAAGGTTATTGTATTCCCGTGTGAAATCCCCAGTTTCATGTAATTTCATTATGTTTGTAAAGTATTTCAAACTGAAATGATTAAGTAAATATGAGAATTATGAAGTATGAATGATGTGTGGAATATGAGAAGAAATAAGGGAATTGAAAGTTAAGTAGTCAAGAAATAAATTATGATATTGTAAGATTTATTGAAGCATGAGAAAAGATTAAATGTCAGATTTTATAGTGTAATTAAATGGTATATGTGGCATATAAATGAATAGAAGAAGAGAGATTAATGGTCAAATAGTCAAAGAAATGGCTGAGATTAGAGAGATAGGGAAGCATTAAATGAAGCTTGAGTCATCAACATCCTCATCAGCCATCATCAATCGGCAGCCCCTTTTTCCCTACCCCTCTCGTTCTCTCCAAGCTTCTAAGTTTTTCCTCCATAGCTACCTTGACAAGCTACCTTCCTCCATCGATTCATTTAACTAGTTAAACGAAAATCGATCCTTGTCACTAAAGTAAGCTATATTCGAAGTTTGATGGACTGAATCCAAGTAATCAAGGAGATCAAATTTCTGGCAAAATTGGTTATTGACAAAGGTAAGAGAAGAAGGTGATTCTTTCAATTTTATGTATGGTTTGGAGTTGAGTTGAATTGGTAGAGTAGGTTTATAAAGTTTTCTTAAAGGTTTGAGTTATGAATTTTGCAGCTTTGAAGAAGTAAAGAAAACCATTGGTGCAATCAAGTGATTTGCATTTCGAAAGTGAATTGAGGTAAGGAATTTATGTAACGGACGTAGGGTGGCTATGTACACATGGTTTAAGGTGTTTTTAAGTGTTTTGGAATGAAGTACCTGTTGATTTTAATGCAGGAAATGTCATTTTCGGGTTTTACTCCTAGTTACCAAAATGCTAGGAGCAGCCAACTGCCTAGAGACAACCAAAGCGTAGTTTTTCGAAAACCGAGACAAACCAGTCGACTGCTATACAAGCCAGTCGACTGCTATTTTCCAGTATGCATTCTGTTTCAAACCAGTCAACTGCCAAATGGGATAGTCGACTGCTTTTACAAAGAAAAGCACTCTGTTTTAAAACCAGCCGACTGTCTATAAGACCAGTCGACTGCCCTATTTTCAGAAGCATTCTGTTTCAAAAACAGTCGACTGCTATATGACCAGTTAGCTGCTAATTCTCGAAAAGCATTCTGTTTGAAAACTAGTCGACTGCTATATGGACCAGTCGACTACCCCATGAGTTTTCAGAAATGAAAAATATCAGAATTTTAATAGAAAATAATTTCGATAAACGAAAATATGAAGCAGCAGCTGACTACCCTATAAGGCCAGTCGACTGGCCTATTTGAAAAGAGGTTTTAAACCCTTTTTCAAGAAAGTATAAATGTCATAGCAAATAGCTATATGACAAATGTTTTGAGACTATGAGGTACTTAATGATTATGCACTTCTGTATATGTTTATGGCTGAGGAGCTCTAGTCCAGCCTTCAGTGCTACAGATGTCACCTGACTAGTGTTCACTGTAGCCATCGATGTTTGGCCAAATAGTCTCTGTTATATATATATTGGCTAGAGGAGGATTCCTGGCTCCTATGAAGGTACGCCATATGATTCAGTGGATAATTCTGTTAAAATACGAATAGTCTCTCTATTATTTACAAGCTATAAGATGTATGTTTTAAAGAAAGAATATGATGCATGTTTTGATGTAAGTACATGAAGTATGTTTTAAAGAAAGCATGTGAAGTATGTTTTAATGAAAGTATGCAAAATATAATTGCATATGATGATTTGAAAGAAGTATATGCTATACGCTTTATAATGATTTTGCATGACATTATAGAGCCAAGCAGGAAAACTACATATAGAGACATCGTACGCTATTTTACATATATTTCTTACTGAGCGTAAACTCACCCTTTTACGAATATTTTTCATACAAACTACTTGAAGTGATCCCTTGCTCTAGATAGAAGAGCCTACTTATGGATCATGACAGTTTACCTTCGCGATACACTTCCTAGTTAGTATTAAGGTATACTATGAAATTATGTAAAGTAAATTGTAATTCAGCTATGGTACAGTACAAGTTAACATTGATGTATATACGATGTCGGGGATTTAAGTTAAGTAAGATGTGTAAGATCCTGTGGAAAGGAAAGATATGTATATATATCATTATTCTGTTTTATTGAAAGTAAAATATTTATATTAAGCTATTAAATATTAAGCTTAAGAAGAAGAAGAATGAATGACATTGACGAACGAGTCTAATAAAGTCGCATAAGATAAGAAAAAGTTAAATGGTAAGATGAAGTGACTGGGATGTCACAGATTGGTATCAGAGCAGTTTAGATTGATGTTCGTCAGTGTCAATAAGCTAGAATTAGTGTGTATCCCTAATGTACTGTACTTTTCTGAATACATAAGCATAGTATAACTGTTTATAACTGTTTATAGTTATACTAAATAGCTCAATTTTATGGTTATATCGACAGAATGAGCTCAAGTAGAAGAGGTACTGGTAGAGGAAGAGGAAGGGGTAGTAAAGAACAGCCCCCAGTACAGTCTCCTCCTCCATCTCCACCACATAGGCCGAATACAAGGCTAGCGAAAATGGAGAAGCATATGGAGAATATGGCACGATGTTCACCCAGTTCATGTCGAACTTTCCGAATGTGGCCACAAGTGTACCATCAGTTACTCCTCCTGTACAGCCCCCACCAGCACAGACAGAGTTACCCCCACCAGTCCCAGCTACTGAAAGGCAGGATCCCAAGACATATTGTAGTGTGACGTTGATTAAAGAATTCAAGAAGTTGGATCTGCCTAAGTTCAAGGGGGATAGAGATTTGTTGGCCGCAGAGAATTGGATAAAGGCGGTCATGAAGTCTTTTGAATACATGGCATGCTCCGAAAGGGAGAAGGTGGGCTTGGCTGCTTACTTGTTAGTAGATAATGCCGAGTATTGGTGGCAAGCCACTCAGACCATTTTGGAGGCCCGATATGCTGAGGTTACGTGGGATAGATTTGTATAAGCTTTTAATGAACAGTACATCCCACGCACGGATCAGAATAGATTGAAGATAGAGTTTTTGAGTTTGACTCAAGGGACGATGACAGTAAATTAGTATGAATCGAAGTTCATTTCCTTAAGTAAGTTTGATCTAGAGGTCTTCAGGAATAAAGGACGTAAGATTTACAAGTTTATAGAGGGATTGAAGTCCCCTATCAAATCCAAACTGTATCCTATGGATATCACCACGTATGGAGAGGCAATCCGTAAGGCTCAATTGTGTGAGCAGGATTATGAGCTTCATCATGCCGATTTTTGAGCTAAAGGTAAAGGCAAAGAACCGATGAAGCGGAAGTCAGATGAGAAGGCCTTTAGTGATAGATATCCACTTAGGAGAAGTAGACGATATGAAGGAGTTTCGATAGGTAAGTAAGTAAATTATAAGAAGATAATTTCTAGTTTAAGTAAATGTTTATATGGAATTATATTAAATAGAGTTATGATGATGATGGTACAGGAACTCCTAGAGCTACCGGGATCAAGATAAATAATGAGAGATCCCGATATCCGGCAGGTAGTGCCGCTAGCTCACCGAAAAGTACGATGCAAAGATGTAAGCAATGCGGGAAGTTTCATGGATCACAGCCATGTCGGTTGGCGAGTGGCGCATGTTTTAGGTATGGTGAACAGGGACACATGATTAGAGATTGTCCCAAGAGGAATTTGAGGACGTCTGAGGAATCAGAGAAGACCCCTCAACCACAGCCTACGGCCACTGCTGTAGAAAAGGGAAAGAAAGCTGTGACCCAAGGACGAGTGTTTGCCATCGATGAAGAGTCTGCCGATGCCTCGTCCAAGGTGATTAAAGGTAAGATTCATCTTTTTGAGATGAGTGTTACTGCCTTATTTGATCCAGCCTCTACGCATTCATTTGTTTCTCCCATGATTGCTATGAGAATATGAGCCTAAGCCTTTAGGACACTTGCTGCAAATAAGCACACCATTTAAGGAATCCCAAATGACGGATATAATATATCGTAATTGTAAGCTACGGGTAGGAGAAAGAGAATCAACAGCCGACCCAATCCTACTAAATATGTATGGATTTGGTGTTATATTAGGTATGGATTGGTTAGGTAAGAATCATGTGATGTTAGATTGTCATGCAAAGAATGTGATATTTTCTTCTCCCGTTAGCTATGTTGTAAATTTTGCAAGTGCATAATGCAAAAGTATGTTTATTAATTGATTTGATTGCAAATGAAAGTAATGGGATATATATATAATTGTTATGTGAAGGATTGTTAGCTTATATGGTGGACGTAGAACAGAAACGTCCCGAACTTAATGAAATTCCTATAGTCGGGGATTTTCCCGAGGTGTTTTCGGATGATCTCCCAAGACTTCCTCCGGATAGGGAAATAGAGTTTACTATCGATTTGGTGCCAGGGATAGAGCCCATTTCGAGATCACCCTATCGGATGGCCTTAATGGAATTGGAAGAACTTAAGAAGCAGCTTCAGGAGTTGCTAGACAAGGGATTCATACAACCAAGCATATCCCTTTGGGAAGCTCCTGTGCTATTTGTCTGGAGGAAAGACGGTAGTATGAGGTTGTGTATAGACTAACGATGGCTGAATAAAGTGATGATCAAGAATAAGTACCCTCTTCCTAGGATTGATGACCTTTTTGATCAGTTTAAGGGTGCACAAGTCTTTCTAAGATAGACTTGAGGTCGGGATATCATCAGTTGAAGATTCGGAGTGAAGATATCCCTCAGACAGCGTTCAGAACATGGTATGGCCATTATGAATTTTTGGTGTTAGCTTTAAATTGACAAGTATTTTGAAAATGACAAAACTCAAGCAAGCTTAGAAATGATTTTTATACAAGTAAATTTGCTTTGAATGAACTCAATGATTGAAACTATTTTTACAAAGTCTTGTATTGTAACTTCAATTGAAAAAGTCAGTAAATACTCTTAGAAAAGTGTTAGAAGATTTTGAACTGACTTAAAATCATAAAAGTCATAAACTTTGCAGCAAAATAAGTGCAGGATGGTTTACTGGACAAAAGGGATCGATCCCCACTGTAGAGGGATCGATCCCAAATTGGCAGATTGCTCTTGAACCATCCGGGAAAAAGTTGGAAAACACTCTGGAGAAAAGGGATCGATCCCCACTGTAGCAGGATCGATCCCTTTGCACGAGACCTGACAGTAACGACTAGTTTTTGAGGGTTTCAACGGGAGGATTTGCATTAAATGCTTCACCAACTGTTCTATCCGTTTGGTGGGATATAAATAGAGGTATTTATGAAGTTTGGAGGTAGAACAAGCACTGAAAAATCCTCAAGCTTCAAGAGAGAAATTCAAATCTGAAATTGTTCATTGTATTACTCTATTTTGTGAGATTCATTTGTGTTCTTCACCCATTCACTAAAAATTCTGTTATTCAAAGGGGTGAGCTATCCTTGTAAAGTCTGATATTGTTGAGTGTGGGAATACTACAAGGGTAGAGGATTAGAAGGAGATTTCTACAATCTCAAGAGAAATTGTAAGAGGTCTTGCCACACCTTCAAGTGGTTTGTAAGCATTCTCAAGGAAGAGCTGAATCAAAACCTTGACAAGGAGTTCAAGGAGAGAGGACGTAGGCAAGAGATTGGCCGAACCTCTATAAAACTTGTGTTTGCTTCTCTTTCCCTTACTATTATTTACTGCATTTATTTCATTGTTGCGTATTTGACTTTGATTGTGCATTAAGAGTTAAGAAAATTAGAAATAACTAGAAAAACCGATTCACCCCCCCTCTCGGTAGAGTCAACAATTGGTATCAGAGCTTGGGCTCGAGATTAACTTAGATTAACATCTATCGAGTATAAACGATCACTAATGGCTCAAACTAGTTTGTCTACACCCTTGGTAGGAGAGGGACACTCTACGGTTAGACCTCCACTCTTTAATGGTGAAAACTATGCTTATTGGAAGACTAGAATGATGCTATTTATTCAAGCCAATGATTATGAAGTATGGAGAATTATTGTTAAAGGTCCCCTTATCCCTATTAAGAAAGTAGATGGGACGGATGTGCCTAAGAAAGAAGATGAATAGGATACTAATGATATTAGGATGGCACAACTTAATGCTAAAGCAATGCACACACTCTTTTGTGCATTAGGACCAAATGAGTATAATCGAGTGTCACAATGTGAGAATGCTAAACAAGTTTGGGATAAACTAGCTATCACACATGAGGGAACCACACAAGTCAAAGAAACCAAAGTAGGCATGCTCACACAAGACTATGAATTATTTAGAATGAAGAATGATGAATCAATTAGTGACATGTTTACTAGGTTTACTGACATCATAAATGGTCTTAAAGCCTTAGGCAAGACATATTCTAATGTAGAAATGGTGAAAAAGGTACTCAATAGCTTACCTAAAACATGGGAGGCTAAAGTCACTGCTATTGAGGAATCCAAGGATCCTCATACACTCTCATTAGATGAACTTATGGGATCTCTACTCACCTATGAGATGAAAATCAAGAGAAATCAAGATCCTCCTAAGAAAGTTGGAGTAGCTTTAAAATCCACCACTATTGAGGAATCAAAAGATCATGATGAGAGTGGTGATGATGAGGACCTAGAAATGGCCATGTTTGCTAAGAGGTTTAATAAATTCATGAGGATGAGAACTAGTGGTAACTCTAGGAGACCCCCTAGGAGAGACTTTAATAGAGGAGAAACTAGTAGGAAAGAAAAGGACCAAATTATTTGTTATGAATGCAAAAAACCTGGTCATATTAAATTTGATTGTCCTTTGTATAGAAAGCAAAATGAGAAGAAACAAAAGAAGACGGCAATGGTGGCTACTTGGAGTGATAGTGATTGCTCCGATGAAGATAATGTGGAAGATGAAGTAGCCAACATTTGTTTCATGGCTTTTGAAGATGAGAAGGTAACTTCTAACTTGTTAGATATTAATGAATATACTTTTGATGAATTGCAAGATGCATTTGATGAGTTAGCCAATGAATTTGAATGCATGAATTTAAAATATAAGAAAATGATTTCTAAGTTGAAAAAGGAAAATGAAATGCTTGTGAATGTTAAATTAGGATGTGAAAAGAAATTAGAGAATGCAAATCTAGAAATAGAAGAATTAAATAGAAAGAACATTAATTTGCAAAACTCCTTTTCTAGATTTTACATGGGTCAACAAAAACTTGATCAAATGCTAGAGACTCAAAGAGCATTCTTTGATAGAGAAGGGTTAGGTTATAATGCATCTAACAAAGAGACTCATCTTAAAAACGTCATAGTTAAAGATAGAAAATTTGTTTTGTGCACATTGTGTAATAAACTAGGACACTCTTCACAAGCATGCACCTCTAGGAAGACCATGATAAGAGGAAAAATGGCTGTCAAAATTTGGGTACCTAAACATGTTTTAAATTCAAGTGATGAGTCATTAAAGATGAAATGGATCCCTAAAGGATCTAAAATTATAAGTACTAACTCTCAAGGACCCAAAAAAATTTGGGTACCTAAGATGAAAGCTTGATGTGTTTGTAGGAGGAAGAGTATTGCTACAAGGCTAAGTCCAAGGAGCATTGGTACCTTGATAGTGGATGCTCAAGACACATGACGGGTGACAAGAGTCAATTCAAGTTCCTAAAGCATAAAAGTGGTGGAGAAGTCACATTTGGAGACAACTCCAAAGGACAAATTGAAGGAATTGGCTCCATTGGTAACTCTTCCTCAACTATTGAGAATGTTTTGTATGTTAGAGGCTTGAAACATAACTTGCTTAGTATTAGTCAATTGTGTGATAAGGGATTTAAGGTTATGTTTGATGATTTGTGTTGCAATGTTGTTAATGCCAAATCTAATCAAATTGTGTTTATTGGACATAGACAAGGAAATATTTATATTGTGAATTTAAATGAACTTAATAGCAAAAATGTATGCTTTATGGCTACTAGAGAAGATGAACCTTGGTTATGGCATAGAAGACTGGGCCATGCTAGCATGCATGTTTTGTCTAAGTTAGCCAAAAGAGACCTAGTTGTAGCATTACCTAAGCTTCAATTTGAAAATGATAAAGTTTGTGAAGCATGTGTAAGAGGAAAACACAAAAGAAATTCATTTAAATCTAAGAAGTGTGTCACTACCTCTAGATCACTTCAACTTCTTCACTTAGATCTCTTTGGACCAACTAGGACAACTAGTTTAGGAGGTAAACACTATGGATTTGTGATAGTTGATGATTACACTAGGTTTACTTGGGTGTTCTTTTTAAGTGTTAAAAATGAGGCCTTAGATAAATTCATTGTTTTCTCAAAACTTGTTCAAAATGAAAAGGGTTATTCTATTTCAAGTATTAGGAGTGACCATGGAAGAGAATTTGAAAATATTGGCTTTGATATATTTTGCAATGAAAATGGCATTAGTCATAATTTTTCAGCTCCTAGAACTCCTCAACAAAATGGGGTAGTTGAAAGGAGAAATATAACATTAGAAGAAATGGCTAGAACCATGCTTTGTGGAAACAACTTACCTAAATATTTTTGGGCTGAAGCAATAAACACCTCTTGCCATGTTATAAATAGAGCTATGGTAAGGCCTATTTTAAAGAAAACTCCCTATGAGCTTTATAAAGGAAAAAGGCCTAATATAAGTTATTTTCACCCATTTGGATGTAAATGTTTTGTTTTGAACAATGGTAAAGATAATCTAGGAAAATTTGATGCTAAAAGTGATGAAGGTATTTTTCTTGGTTATTCTTTAAATTCTAAGGCTTATAGAATTTTTAATAAAAGAACACTTGTTGTAGAAGAGTCTATACATGTAATCTTTGATGAATCAAATATTTCTAGTAAAACCAATCTTGATGATGAAGTAGAGATTTTTGATGAACCTATAATTGATCCATCTCAAGATAAGGATGTTAGAAATCAATTAGAAGATCTTAATATTAACAAAAATGAGGAGTCCATGGAACAAGAAATAATTGAGAAGGAATCTAGATGTCCTAGAGAACTAGGATATGTGAAAGATAATGATATTGTTGGAGATCCAACCATTGGAGTTAGGACTAGGTCAACTTATAGAAACATATGTCAACATGTAGCCTTTGTGTCACAATTTGAGCCAAAGAAAGTGGATGAGGCCTTGAATGATGAAAATTGGATTATGGCCATGCAAGAAGAATTAAATCAATTTGAGAGAAGCAAAGTGTGGACCCTAGTAGAAAGACCTAAGGATTATCCCATCATTGGAACTAAATGGATATTCAAAAATAAGATGGATGAAAATAGCATTATTATTAGAAACAAGGCTAGGTTAGTGGCTCAAGGTTATAGACAAGAAGAAGGGATAGACTATGATGAGACCTATGCTCCGGTAGCTAGGTTATAAGCCATTAGAATGCTACTTGCCTTTGCATGCTACAAGGATTTTAAGTTATATCAAATGGATGTGAAAAGTGCCTTTTTAAATGGTTATATAAATGAAGAAGTTTATGTTGAGCAACCTCCCGGTTTTGAAAATCCAAAATTTCCTAATCATGTTTTCAAACTTTCAAAAGCCTTATATGGATTAAAACAAGCTCCTAGAGCTTGGTATGAAAGACTTTCAAAGTTTTTAATCGAAAAAGGTTTTACAAGAGGAAAGGTAGACACAACCTTGTTTATTCAATCTAGGGGTCATGACTTATTAGTAGTTCAAATTTATGTAGATGATATCATTTTTGGATCTACAAATGAGTCATTGTGCAAAAATTTCTCAAAGCTAATGCAAGGTGAATTTGAAATGAGTATGATGGGAGAATTAACCTTCTTTCTAGGACTTCAAGTTAAACAATGTAAAGAAGGTATTTTCATAAATCAAGCTAAGTACACTAAAGACTTGCTCAAAAGATTTGGAATGGATGAGTCTAAACCTTTCTCTACACCTATGAGCACTAGCATTAAGCTTGATAAGGATGAAGGAGGGAAATGTGTAGACACTAAACTATATAGGTCTATGATTGGCTCATTACTATATTTAACTGCTAGTAGACCCGATATAATGTTTAGTGTATGCTTGTGTGCTAGATTTCAGTCATCACCTAGAGAATCACACCTACAAGCAGTAAAAAGAATCCTTAGATACCTCAAAGACACTTCCTCCTTAGGACTTTGGTATCCTAAAGATTCTACACTTGATCTCCATGCATATTCCGATGCGGATTTTGGTGGATGCAAAGTGGATAGGAAAAGCACATCGGGAACATGCCAATTCTTAGGAAGTAGACTTATTTCATGGTTCTCTAAGAAACAAAATAGCGTAGCTTAATCCACAACTGAGGCTGAATATATAGCTTCCGGTAGTTGCTGCGCTCAAATTTTGTGGATTAAGCAACAAATGAGAGACTATGGAATAGAAATGAACCAAGTTCCCATTAAGTGTGACAACACTAGTGCTATCAATCTTACAAAAAATCCCATTCAACACTCTAGAACCAAGCACATTGAGATTAGACATCATTTTATACGAGATCATGTGCAAAAAGGGGACATAATTCTGGAGTATGTAGACACTTTGCATCAATTAGCTGATATCTTCACAAAACCCTTGGACAAGGAGAGATTTTGCACTCTTAGAGGTGAATTAGGCATAATGACTGCTCCTTGAAGTAATTTGATGTTGCATGCATGAGTTAAGTTGGTTTGTGATGATTACAAGATAGCAATTTGCAGAATGTAATTCCCACTTGCAATTCATGACCTTAACTTACTGAGTTACTGTTCATGTTCATGATAAACTGTTGAGTGTTATGTGTTTTGATCAAGATAAACTTCTTTCATTTGCCAAAACACATTTCTAATGTTGAAACACAATCACAGCCATGTCCACTTCTTGGTCCTGCACACTTATGCAATTCTCTGCACTTTGCTGCAATTTTCTGCACTTTTTCTGCAGTTTTCAATCTCATTTTCTGCATTTTAAGTGAAAACAATCAACTTTTGATTTTAAGATGGTAAAAATGCATGAATTCCATTGTTTTCAAATCAGTTTTTATGCATTATAAAAGAGGCAAGTGACTAAGGAAACAATTTCTCTCGAATAGGATTGATTTCCCAGTCTGTTGGCCAAAATTCTGGGTGATGGGAGCAATCTGCCTAAAAGGGATCGATCCCTCTACAGTAGGGGATCAATCCCCTCGTGACAGATTTGAATTCGCGCCTTCTTGAAACCGTCGGGCCCTCCTTCCTTTCCAACTATTCACTTTCTTCCTCACCTCTCCACGCCGTTCCTCATTTCCTCTCAACCAAAACTACCGGTTCTCACTCTTTTCTACACCAAATCACTCCATTCTTTCACCAATCTTTCTCATTTTCTTCTCGTTTTCATTTCCCCTCCTCATTTCTTGACCAAATCTCTTCCTTTCTTCATTTCCTTTGTTCTTCCACACCATGGTTACTATTCACCCAACATTTCAATTGTAAGTTTTTCTAACATTTTTCATTAAATTTTTCTTGCATTTCTAGTTTCTTTTATCATGTCTTGCCTACCCATGTGCATATCTTGCATCAATTTCTTCTTTATCTAGGTGTTCAACTCCTTAGGCACTTGCCTTTTTCTCAAGTTACTACTTAGACTATCTGTCATTTTTCATCCGAATTTCCTTGTTATACTTGTTAAATGCATCTTGGGTTGTGGCTCTCTGCTGTTGGTTCGATCACATCTCTCCTACACACTCATCCATAGTTCCTCAAACTTGTGCACACCACCTGTTCGATAAAAGTCCTCCACGAAATTTCCTATCTTTTTCCTTCTCCATATGGCTCCTAAGATTAAGCACACTGCTCAAAAACGCAAAACCCATGCTTCCTCTTCCTCATCCTCCATACCGACCACTTTTAACCGGTGCTTTCGCCATGCTAATGAGAAAACAAAATTTCTAGCCGAATTTGCCAATATGCCCATTAAGCATTGGCGTCCTATTGATTTCGACTTCCTCGAGTCCATTCGTTTTCCTTACCTCGCCAAGTTTAATGAATATGGTTGGACCCAGTTTCTCAAAATCAATACTCCGGTCCCGGCAAACATCATTCGTGCCTTCTTTTCCAATGCCGAAATCATCTATGATCCAAATGATGAATGTACGGTTGTCGGGATTCGCTCTTATGTCATGGGTAAAAATGTTGAACTGACCACACAATCCCTCTCCCTTGCTTTTAGACTTCGTGACAGAGGTACTATCTATGAAAATATCGAAGTCCCCTTAGCGTTCCCCGTTACCGATAATCGTGCAAGTGACCTTCCTGTCTTCGCACGCCTCCTCCATATCATCATCTCATGGAATCTCCGCCCTCTTGGCACCCGATATTCTCACCTTCGCAAGCTTGATCGTTTTTGGCTTCATCATATTCATGAACCTGACGGCATACAACCAGACCTCCTACACTTTATCCTTCATGACTGGGTGAAGATTGTTCGTGGCAAGGTCCACACCATTGTCTTCCCTCAGCCTCTCGCCTACTACTTACTCTCTGAAGGCGTTGACTGTTCATGTGAGGTTGGTGTACTTCCGGATCCCAGCACCACGATCAATCTCGCCACTCTCCATAACCTTGGGTGGTATCAACGTCAACGGGGAGATACAATCGAATGGGTCAAGGGCCATGGACAGGCTGAACCTCCTGAACATGCTCCGGAAGGAGTCGGAGAAGAAGGAGGAGACGGAGACGACGAACCTGTAGCAGCTACATCTTCTGCCCCTTCCGGCTCCACATCAGTTTCTCTCGACCAGATCATGCTAATGCTTCAGCAAATGCACACCTCTCAGCAAGATTTCCAGCAGGCCGTCACTCAGCGACTTGATCAGATCGAGGACACTCAAGCTACCATGTATGATGAAATCCAAGATGTTCGTATGCAGCACGAGGATTTCATGGACCCGTACTACAAGACGTTTCCTCGGCGCTAATTGTGCTTGTCGTATGGGATGCGCTTTTACCTTGCTATGCTTATGGCCTTGGTGTTTTATCCTTTGCTGTGTTCTGTCGGCCTTAGTGTTTTGTTGTCTGAACTTTCTTAGATCTCTGCACTGATATGATATGTTTTGAACCTCTTCTGACTATGTTACTGACATTGCTAGTTATGCTTTCTAGTGGTTCTATGTTAATGACGATGTCTTGTTCTGACGTTAATTGTGCGTTCATGCCATTGGGTTGATCTTTGTGTCTCTTTATTTCATTGCCAATGCTATTACTTATTCTGCTTCTTATTGGTATATCCTTATTGCTTTAAATTTCCTTATACTACTAACCATTTCTGATTAATCATTTGCTATGACAAAAAGGGGGAGAATTAATGTGGTAAACTTGTATTAAATTGAGGGGGAGCAAATATTGAGGGGGAGTAATGTTTTTCAAAAATCAAGTAACCTCAATTTTCAAACATATAAGCAAATTTACCTTAAGTTTTGTCATATCAAAAAGGGGGAGATTGTTAGCTTTAAATTGACAAGTATTTTGAAAATGACAAAACTCAAGCAAGCTTAGAAATGATTTTTATACAAGTAAATTTGCTTTGAATGAACTCAATGATTGAAACTATTTTTACAAAGTCTTGTATTGTAACTTCAATTGAAAAAGTCAGTAAATACTCTTAGAAAAGTGTTAGAAGATTTTGAACTGACTTAAAATCATAAAAGCCATAAACTTTGCAGCAAAATAAGTGCAGGATGGTCTACTGGACAAAAGGGATCGATCCCCACTGTAGAGGGATCGATCCCAAATTGGCAGATTGCTCTTGAACCATCCGGGAAAAAGTTGGAAAACACTCTGGAGAAAAGGGATCGATCCCCACTGTAGCAGGATCGATCCCTTTGCACGAGACCTGACAGTAACGGCTAGTTTTTGAGGGTTTCAACGGGAGGATTTGCATTAAATGCTTCACCAACTGTTCTATCCGTTTGGTGGGATATAAATAGAGGTATTTATGAAGTTTGGAGGTAGAACAAGCACTGAAAAATCCTCAAGCTTCAAGAGAGAAATTCAAATCTGAAATTGTTCATTGTATTACTCTATTTTGTGAGATTCATTTGTGTTCTTCACCCATTCACTAAAAATTCTGTTATTCAAAGGGGTGAGCTATCCTTGTAAAGTCTGATATTGTTGAGTGTGGGAATACTACAAGGGTAGAGGATTAGAAGGAGATTTCTACAATCTCAAGAGAAATTGTAAGAGGTCTTGCCACACCTTCAAGTGGTTTGTAAGCATTCTCAAGGAAGAGCTGAATCAAAACCTTGACAAGGAGTTCAAGGAGAGAGGACGTAGGCAAGAGATTGGCCGAACCTCTATAAAACTTGTGTTTGCTTCTCTTTCACTTACTCTTATTTACTGCATTTATTTCATTGTTGCGTATTTGACTTTGATTGTGCATTAAGAGTTAAGAAAATTAGAAATAACTAGAAAAACCGATTCACCCCCCCTCTCGGTAGAGTCAACATTTGGTAATGCCGTTTGGTTTAACGAATGCACCCGCTGCTTTTATGAATCTGATGAATGATGTGTTCAAGTCATATTTGGATCAGTTTGTCATTGTCTTTATCGATGTCATATTGGTGTATTCGAGGTCTCGAGAAGAGCACGAGCAGCACTTGAGGATAGTTTTGCAAACCCTCAAAGATCGAGGATTGTATGCCAAGCTAAGTAAGTGTGATTTTTGGCTAGATCACATCTCCTTTTTGGGTCATATAATCAGTAAAGATGGAGTTTCGATCGATCCATTGAAGATTAAAGCAGTGGTACAATGGGAGAGACCAAAAACGGTGATGGAGATTAGGATTTTCTTGGGTCTAGCTGGCTACTATCGAAGATTTGTAAAGGGTTTCTCAAAGTTAGCTGCTCCATTGATGCGCTTGATGCGCAAAGAGGTAAAGTATGACTGGAACGAGGCCTGTGAGCACAGTTTTCAAGAGTTGAAGCACAGGCTGATGACGACACCTATCCTTACCATTCCTAGTGGTTCTGGTGGATTTGCAGTATGTAGTGATGCCTCGGGACAAGGTTTGGGATGTGTACTAATGCAGCATGGTACGGTAATGGCATATGGTTCTAGACAATTAAAGGACCATGAGAAGAACTACCCGACTCATGACTTAGAGCTAGCTGCAGTAGTATTTGCTCTAAAGATTTGGAGGCATTACATGTATGGTGAGAGATTTCAGATTTTTACGGATCATAAAAGTCTGAAATACTTGTTCTCTCAGAAGAAGTTGAATATGAGACAAAGAGGATGGCTCAAGCTTTTGAAGGACTATGATTGTGAGATCTTGTACCACCCGAGGAAAGCCAATGTGGTGGCGGATGCTCTGAGCCGGAAGCATATGGGAATGGTATCTTATATGATGGTAAAAGAGTATGAGTTGATTGAGCAGTTTGCAAGTCTCGATTTAAATGTTATGCCTTATGAGCAATTTGGAATAATGGTTAGTTTGAGGATTGAGCCAGAATTGATAGACAGAATTCGGATTGCTCAAGAGGAAGATGATCAATGTATAGAGGCTATGAGTCAGATTTAGTCAAGTATGCCATCAGAGTTTGATATTGACAACGATGGAATTTTGAGATTTAATGATCGTATATATGTTCCTAATGATAAAGAGTTGAGGAAGTTGATTTTGACAGAAGCACATGCTACTAAATACACATTACATCCAAGAAACACGAAGATGTATCATAATCTTCGTAAGGTGTATTGGTGGACTAGCGTGAAAAGAGACATAGCTAAGTTTGTAGCAAAATGTCTAACGTGCCAGTAGGATTATTGCATCCTCTGCCTATACCTATGTGAAAGTGGGAACACATTACGATGGATTTCATTATGGGATTGCCCAAGACCAAGAGAAGTCATGATGGTATTTGGGTAATCGTGGATAGAATAACTAAGGCAGCTCACTTCCTACCTATGAAGTCTATAGATACACTTAGCACTTTGGTAGAATTGTAAGTAAAAGAAGTTGTCAGACTACACAGTGTTCCAGTGAGCATAACCTCTGATAGAGATTCCAGGTTTACCTCTTATTTTTTAGAGCATTTTCAAGAAGCCATGGGTTCTAAGTTGAATTTTAGTACAGCTTTTCATCCGCAGACTGATGGACAGTCCAAGCACACTATTTAGACGCTTGAGGATATGTTGAGAGCTTGTGCTATGGATTTCAAAGGCTCCTTGGATGACCATCTGCCATTGGCTGAGTTTGCTTATAATAATAGCTATCATGCAAGTATCGGGATGGCACTATATGAAGCTTTATATGGTAGAAGGTGTTGGCTCTCCGATTGGATGGGAAGAAGTGGGCGAACGTAAGTTGTTGGCTCTAGATTTAGTCGAGCAAGCCTTTGAGGATGTTAAACTAATTTGTCAAAGACTTAAGACCACACATAGTCGACAAAAGAGTTATGCTGATGCTCGACGAAGACCACTTGAGTTTTTGGTTGGAGATTATGTGTTTTTGAAAGTTTCTCCATCCAAAGGGATCATGAGATTTGGCCGAAGAGGTAAGTTAAGTCCTCGTTATATCGGTCCATTTGAGAGCTTATCGAGTTGGAGATGTCACCTATAGATTGGCATTGCCTCCAGAGCTATCGGGAGTGCATAATTTGTTTCATGTATCGATGCTTTGGAAGTATAATCCGAATCCATCTCATGTCATTGAATATGAAACCTTGGAGATTTAGGAAGACATGAGCTATGTAGAGAAACCGATTTCGATTTTGGACAGAAAAGAGAAGGTGCTGAGATATAAGACAATCCCATTAGTTAAAGTTCTCTGGCAATACCACATTACGGAAGAAGCTACATGGGAGCTAGAAAGCTTAATGAAAGAGAAGTATCCAAAACTGTTTAATACGTAACCTGATTTGAATTTAGAGGACCAAATTCTCTAAGGTGGGGAGAATGTGAAATCTCCAATTTCATGTAATTTCATTATGTTTGTAAAGTATTTCAAACTGAAATGATTAAGTAAATATAAGAATTATGAAGTATGAATGATGTGTGGAATATGAGAAGAAATAAGGGAATTGAAAGTTAAGTAGTCAAGAAATAAATTCTGATCTTGTAAGATTTATTGAAGCATGAGAAAAGATTAAATGTCAGATTTTATAGTGTAATTAAATGGTATATGTGGCATATAAATGAATGGAAGAAGAGAGATTAATGATAAAATAGTTAAAGAAATGGCTGAGATGATTAAAGAGATAGGAAAGCATTAAATGAAGCATGAGTCATCACCATCCTCATCAGCCATCATCAATCAGCAGCCCCTTTTTCCCAGCCCCTCTCGTTCTCTCCAAGCTTCTAAGTTTTTCCTCCATAGCTACCTTGACAAGCTACCTTATTCCCCCATCGATTCATTTAACTAGTTAAACGAAAATCGATCCTTGTCACTAGAGTAAGCTATATCCGAAGTTTGATGGACTGAATCCAAGTAATCAAGGAGATCAAATTTCTGTCAAAATTGGTTATTGACAAAGGTAAGAGAAGAAGGTGATTCTTTTAATTTTATCTATGGTTTGGAGTTGAGTTGAATTGGTAGAGTAGGTTTATAAAGTTTTCTTAAAGGTTTGAGTTATGAACTTTGCAGCTTTGAAGAAGTGAAGAAGATCATTGGTGCAATCAAGTGATTTGCATTTCGGAAGTGAATTGAGGTAAGGAATTTATGTAACAGACGTAGGGTGGCTATGTCCACATGTTTTACGGTGTTTTTAAGGGTTTTGGGATGAAGTACCAGTTGATTTTAATGCAGGAAATGTCATTTTCCGGCTGTACTCCTAGTTACCAAAATGCTAGGAGCAGCCAACTACCTTAAGTAGCAGCTGACTGCTTAGAGACAACCAAAGCGTAGTTTTTCGAAAACTAAGGCAAACCAGCTGACTGCTATACAAGCTAGTCGACTGCTATTTTTCAGTATACATTCTGTTTCAAACCAGTCGACTAACATATGGGACAGTCGACTGCTTTACAAAGAAAAGCATTCTGTTTGAAAACCAGTCGACTGCCTATAAGACTAGTCGACTGCCCTATTTTCAGAAGCATTCTGTTTCAAAAACAGTCGACTGCTATATGACCAATCGACTGCTAATTCTCGAAAAGCATTCTGTTTGAAAACCAGCCAACTGCTATATGGACCAGTCGACTACCCCATGAGTTTTTAGAAATGAAAAATATCAGAATTTTAATAGAAAATAATTTCGATAAATGAAAATATAAAGCAGCAGCCGACTGCCCTATAAGGCCAGTCGACTGCCTTGTTTGAAAAGAGGTTTTAAACCTTTTTTCAAGAAAGTATAAATGTCATAGCAAATAGCTATATGACAAATGTTTTGGGATTATGAGGTACTTAATGATTATGCACTTCTGTATATGTTCATGGCTAAGGAGCTCTAGTCCAGCCCTCAGTGCTACAGATGTCACCTGACTAGTGTTCACTGTAGCCACCGACATTTGGCCAAATAGTCTACGTTATATATATTGGCTAGGGGAGTATTCCTGGCTCCTACGGGGGTACGCCACATGATTCAGTGCATAATTCTGTTAAAATGTGAATAGTCTCTCTGTTATTTACAAGCTATAAGATGTATGTTTTAAAGAAAGAATATAATTCATGTTTTGATGTAAGTACATGAAGTATGTTTTGAAGAAAGCATGTGAAGTATGTTTTAATGAAAGTACGCGAAATATAATTGCATATGATGATTTGAAAGAAGTGTATGCTATATGCTTTATAATGATTTTGCATGACATTATAGAGCTAAGCAGGAAAACTGCATATAGAGGCATAGTACGCTCTTTTACATATATTTCTTACTGAGCGTAAACTCACCTTTTTACTAATATTTTTCATACAGACTACCTGAAGTGATCCCTTGCTCTAGATAGAAGAGCCTACTAGTGGATCTTGACAGTTTACCTTGGCGATACGCTTCCCAGTTAGTATTGAAGGTATACTATGAAATTATGTAAAGTAAATTGTAATTCAGCTATGGTACAGTACAAGTTAACATTGATGTATATACAATGTCAGGGATTTAAATTAAGTAAGATGTGTAAGATCCTGTGGAAAGGAATGATATGTATATATATCATTATTCTGTTTTATTGAAAGTCAAATATTTATATTAAGCTATTAAATATTAAGCTTAAGAAGAAGAAGAATGAATGACATTGACGAACGAGTCTAATCAAGTCACATAAGATAAGAAAAAGTTAGATGGTAAGATGAAGTGACTGGGATGTCACATCCCGTATAAGTGAACCTTTGAAAAGGAATTATTGGTTGATATGTTTAAATCGAATTTTAGTATAGCGTTTGAAGTTTAACTTTATCCAAGTAATTGAAGAGATTTTGGGAATTTAAGGAATTGTAGCAGTTAAGTATTTTAGTACGAAAACAAACGTTTTGGGATTCGTTTTAATGATTTTAAAGGTTTAATGGTTTTAAAGTTATAGATCGTATCAAAAGTTTTTGACTTGGAACTATAGGAATAGTATAGAATTGAAAAGGACTATGATTGTGAAGTTGAAACTTGAAAGTTGAACATTAGCTAACTCTTGTAGTTGCCAAGTTAACTGGGGATAGGTAAATATAAAAATAAGGTATATATGAGTGTGCCTTATGCGTTACATCATGACGGAATTTAATGATTTATGGATATTGGTCGGATAGATAGTAGATGAAATGGCTATGTGAAATCATTAATCTATGTTAATGAGATATTGATGTTGCAAAACTATTGTTTGAAATGTATGAGATGGGTCATATGGTTAAAGAACATAAGCTAATTGTTGTAAGATAATTTGAGAACTGATGAAAAAAGAAAGCATAACAAAGCTTTCATGATTTTGAAGCTTTTGAATTTCAGTATATGTAAACGGTTTGAAATTTTGAACTTTCAGAACATTTAGAAATTCAGATTTTAAATTATAGCTAATACTTTAACTCAATAAAGTGCTATGGACACTTGTCTGACAATTGTCGTAGACAAGTCTCAGTTGTACCTGATCAATGCAACTGGGTTTTTCGAATCTATGGCCATAGATAGCTCATTAGTCTAAGGATGTTCGACACACTGATCAATTGTAATGTGATTAGATAAGGTTTTATTGATGAGTTCGATATGATTAGACCATAACTCTTTATGAATTTGATTTTGAATATAAGATTATTTGAATTGTATTTGAACAGCACAAAAGCCTTATTTTCGAACTTGATCACATATGATTTGACTTCAATTTTCAGATTTGTGAAAGGCTTGAGTGATGTTAAAGCCTTATTATTGGAACACGATCAAGTATGATTTACTATTGGTTTCAATTTTGTGTTTTTGAGGCGTGCTGTACCATTAATTTCAAGCTAGAAACAATAGTCTGAGTATTGTTTTATACCATCATTTTTGAACTCGAGATAATAGTCCACGTATTACTTTGAACCATTGATTTCGAACTCTGGACAATAGTGTGAGTATTGTTTTGAAGCTTTTAAACCATTGATTTCGAACTCAAGACAATAGTATGAGCATTGTTTTGAACCATTGATTTTGAACTCTAGACAATAGTCCAAGTATTATTTTGAAACTTTAATTTCAAACTTTAAATGATAGTCCAAATATTGTTTTTAAACATTAATTGAGCATTACGTTTGAAGCAAAATTTGAACTTTAAACATTGGTATAGTATACGTGACGTGCATAGGACTGTACATATTTTGAATTAGCACATGTGAAATGATTTTAGACTGTGCATGCTTTTACACATGATTTGAACAATACACATGATTTGAGACTGCATAAAAGCTTTGAAAACATCATGCGCATGCAGTGTTAGATTGATATTGTGTTAAATGATTGATATTGGGATAAATGATTGTTATTGCGAATTGATATGGATGAGTGATAAGTACAATATTTGATGTTTTGTTGAAAGGTGTCAGGGACAGAGATAATGAGGTACATCAAAGTAATCTTCCACCGTACCCCAAAACCTTGGCTTACCTAGGTTCTCTAGGTCATGATATCGAGATGAAGTACAATTTCTATGATTGGATTATGTTATAAGGATTTGCAAGCTTCATGCATTACATATAGGACATTATAATTCTACTTCTGCAGTTATATGAGTATCTTACTGAGCCCTTACTCACTAAATTATTTTTAAATCCTTCTACAAATTGTGCTTAAACTGTGGATTGTCACAGGCTACCTTTGGAGTAACACAGGTTTAAGTAGTGACCTGTGATAACCGTAAATTTTCCATTTAATTGGAAATTATAAATATTGAAAATAAATGTTGGAGAAAATAAACAATGGAAATAAATAAATAAAATTGTGAGAATCGGAATATTGTGGAAATTCCGAGAATTAAGGAAGTGATGAAATTGGAAATTTAAATGAAGAAAAGTCAAGAAGTATGCAGCCAAGGAAGATGTATAAGACGCCAAAAATTTCTGCTGCATTTGGTGTGCTTGGCTGGAGAAAATTCAAAGGAAAGGAAAAGTAAATTTAGTAAATAAAATAAAAGTGTAAAATAATAACACAAAAAGGAAAAGTCAACAATTTAACATGAAGTTAAATGGTATTAGCTGAAGTATATGCAACAAGAAAGGAAGAAAGTCAAGAAATGGTGCAGCAAAGTGGACTTCAACGCCACTACATGTGCTGCTGTTGTACCATTTCTGATCAGTCATTTAAAGGCTGATAAAATGTAATTTTATAGTATAAAATATAAAGAAAAAGGAAGAGAAGTTTCTTGCATAATTTTCATTGGCTAGAACACACAAGAGAAGAGGAAATTGAGACAAAAACCGTGTAGCCAACAAGGAATCTTCATGCCACTTCTTGTGTTGCACGGTTAATTCAATTAAAGGAGCTGGAAAAGCAAACCTCTATTGAGTAAAATACAATATATATTACTTAAAAGAAGAGATAAATTAATATTTAACATGTGCTCACTTTTATTTGCTGAAGTATAAAGCAAAAGAATGGAAGTCAAAGACGTGTAGAACACATGAACTCCACGCCACTCTTTTGCTGCAAATTTTCTTCACCATTTAATGCAATTTAAGACAAAGAAATGATGAAAGAAAATAAATAAGGTGCGAGGTGGTCAATTAGTATTGGTTGTCTTGGATAAAAGAAGACTAAATGGAAATTTAACTTCAGCAAATTCTTTCTTCCATACCGAACTCCCCTGCTGCTCCACGGTTTCTAGTTTTGCTGCTCAAGTTTGGTTCTGTTTACAGCCGTTTCTTCCATAACTTCTTAACAAAATTTCATCTTCATGCTATTTGATCATTAGACCCTCTCCATAGACCTTATATCCACCTTAAAAACATCAAAAGACCAAGAAAGGAGGGTTGACTAGAAAAGAAACAAAACAGAATGGGATGTTGCTGGTTCGGTTGAGGTGAGGAGATTTAATGTCTTATTGTTTTAATTAAATTTAAAGCTATATTCTAGCCTAGTGTAAGGTGTAAATAAGGTTTATGAAGTTTGTTTTACATGAGGTAGGCTAGATCAAAATTTACTATGGATAAGGATGTTCGGTTGGCATGAGATTGAATGAAATCTTGTGTTGTCATGCAAGAAAACAATAGGAAATGATCAAGTAAGTAAGGAATTAAACGTTGAAACAATAAATCATGGTGAAAGATTGAAAATCAAAATTTGGTAAATGAAGAGAGGGGTTCGGTTTGGACATGAAAGTAGTAAATATATGGCTACATGCAGAAAATGGTAAGGAAAGGCTCACGTATACATGGAAGAGTAATGGGAATATTAAAAGAGACAAAAAAAAAATCATGAAAATGGCCATAAGAGGGTTCGGCCATTGATTTTGTTTAAGTATGGAATATGCTGAATTTTTATGATTAATAGTAGAAAATAATCATAGAAATTAAAAGAGAAGGATTTGTGAAATTAAAACCGAAAAAAGAACTAAAATGTGGAAGTTGAGTTTTGGCACCAGTATAATTTATACAGGTTGCGCTTATGTTATGACAATAGTGGCTGTATTTTATGAATACTAGTGGCTTAAAAATAAGGAGAAAAATATTAATAAGTTTTGATAAATTATTTTTGCAGCCCAAGTTGACGGATTTCGGTTAGCGTAATCGGGAAGCTCGACTTCATAAGACTGGTAAGGGAGACATGTGCCGCCTGTAAGGATATTCGGTCACATGTTTTAAATTATGCATTTAATTTATAAATGCAATTTATAATGATTAGTTTTGAAAATTGTGGTGATTTATCGGTTTCAAATTGTGGTGAAATACCAGTTGAGAAATATAAACTGTATTTTCCGTGCAGGAGGCTAGCCAAATCGGTAGCCGTTATACTGCCGAAAAATTATCGAAAAATTACTGAAATTTATCGAAAATCACCGAAAACCAAAATAAAATATTTGGTTTCACGTGAATCGATTTTCGGGTACGAAAATCGAGAAATTAAGTAAATTTTATAAAACATGAATATAGTGATATTTAATTTTAAAATATTCATGTTTTCGAGAATGGTGAAAAAGGAAATCACCGAAAATTCACCCGGTAGATGATATTTCACGTGAAACAAGATGAAAATGAAAAAGAGACTGAAGTGAATATTTTTATAAATATTCTTAATATTCACTTGATTTTACATAAAACCTTTTATGGTTTTAATTATGGAAATAATTAATTATATAAATTCCATAAAGGTTAAGAAATGATGAAAAACTATGATTTCGAGACTAGAGGTCTCTATATGTGTTTTAGAGGAAAACATGGTGCCGGAATTATGAAAAAAATTGGAAAATAAATAATTTATTTTTCCATAAATTACAAATATATTTGAATTGAATTCCGATGATTTTAAAAACCATGTTTTCAATGGATAGCACGGAAAGGCGTGCATACATGGGTTACGGTGAAAAAGACATTGTCATGAGATTTGTTTTACAGTGTGACTATTTTATAACTATTTTCACCGTATGAGAAATATGATTTATACCTTTATGAAATATTTTGAGAAATGTGATTTAAATTATAAATTTCATAAAGGTGATGATTTATACATGTGAGCCTTATGAATAATTGTGAAATGTTTTTACACTACTGTGTTTAAAATCCATAAAGGCTATGGTACGGTTTACACTGTTTTGAGACTTTAGGCCCTGAGTTCATGCAGTATTATTTATATAATCGCGTGACCCTCCTGGGGCGGTGGCTTAGGTCAATGGACCAATGGGTGCACCTCAGGGCGTCACAAGGCTGATGGACCCGCCAAGTCATCAGCGGTCTCGAGGTCACTTGGCAAGTGGACCCGAGGACCACCTATAGATTATGGCCATAGATCTAGCCGAGATAGCCGTGAGGGGCGATGGCCTACGGGTGCACCCCAAAAGCGGATGACTTGTGTTCCTGAGGGAACAATGAGAGCATGAATTATTTGTAGGGTGATGCCTAGTCTCACACACTGATTACTGTTTATTGAAAGGATTTGCGAAATCCTATTTACTGTACTATACTGTTTATTGTACTGATCACTGGTTACTGTTTACTGATGAAAAACCGTACCAAAATATTGTGTTTACAGAACTGTATTGTGCACTGAAATGGTAGCCACTAATTACTGTTTTACTAAACCGAAAGCTACCATTTACTGTTTACTGAACTGAAAGCTACCGTATACTATTTACTGAATTGGTAGCTACTGTTTACTGTTACTGACTGAACCGTATCAAGATACTGTTTTACTGAATACTGAATATACTGTTTTACTGAACTGTACGATACGGTTACTGATTTGAAAAGAGAAATAGATGTTTATTCTAAAAGAATAACATAAGAATTATTTCTAAGATAGGAATAATCAAAGAAGTGTTTATCCAATGATTGGATAATTACAAATCACTGTACTGTCACGTGTTTTAAAGGATACTGAAGTGAAAGGAAATAAATGGTTTACTCTATGGGAAAAAAAACGAAAATTATATCGTTTTGAGAAAAATGGATTTAATACTCTCTACAGTTGCTTCTAGGTTCCGGAACAAGTCAGGTATTTTAAATTACCTGCCTTACTCTATCTGGGTCACTAGCCAACTGTAATATCCTTTCTACATGTGAGCCTAGAGCCAGCTAGGAAGATTTTAAAGAGAATGAAAAATATTTTCAGCATATAGATAGCTGAATATCAAGTGTGACATATAACTCTCTTACTGAGCCGTGGTTTGCTCACTCCCCAACATTAACATCTCAGGTTTTGATGATTGTAAGATCAGTTGATTGTGGATCACGGCTGCACATAATGGACGATGTGACAGACCGACTGATTTATATAGGTACGATCATTTATTTTATATATTTAGACATGTCTACAGTACTACTTGTCTAATTAATTAAGATAGGGGGTGTGTATAATATAAACAATGTTATGTAAAATTGTTTAACATTTCGTACAAGTAAAGTATCACAAACAGCCCAACCGGATAAGTTGTGTAAAATAAAGGTAAAAATGTGGTAACGGGTCGTTACATGACCTGAGTCTCTGAGACATATGCTTGAGAATTTGTGGTATATAAATTATTTATTTTTGCATGTGATTGTATTTTTTGGCAAACTCTTGTACAGTATTATAAGATGAGATGTAGACTAAACAAATGAAATAATACTATCTCAATTAAGTGTCTTATGATATGAGAATAATGAATTGTGATACATAGTAAGATTATCCAATATGATGTATCTGTAATGAATAGTAAATAAATAGTTATGGATATTAAGATTGTTGATATGATCTTTGTTTAAAGTATTTGATGTGGATTGTGGAAATGAGTACTGTGATTGGGATATATATATGATATGATCATATTTTGTAGGTGGTTTAAATTGGAGAAAAATCTTACTTTAAGGGGGCATATTTTCAATTTTTTTACTAAACTAGAAAATATTATAGGTTAAAAATGATTATTACCTGTCTTTGAGAGTTAAATAAATTCGCCAATGGATTAAAATTTAAGTTATTAAGGTTGGAGCAAAATAAAAAATATTAGTAAGTATCGCTTAATGACTACACTGAATACAAACCTTAAAGTGAAAAAAATTAGTTCGTAAATTTGTAAGATAGAAAAAGTGTAAGTTTGCAAGTGTACGTCACGGTCTTTGGGTTATGACAACATATGGTGGCCATAGGAAATTCCACCCACTATGGTTAGCCACCATATTCACTTTCCACCATTTCCTTCATCTTTCATGAGTATTTAAAGAGAGAAAATCATAAAAATATTCTAGAGAGAGAAAACTATAATTTGAAGGAGAAAAACCTTGAAGCTTTTGGCCAAAGAGGAAGAAAGGCAAGAAATTCGTGTTTTTATATATTAAACATGAACATATTAAATTTTTGCAGAAATTGGAGTTAATTTAGAGTTTGCAATCTAGAGTGAAATTTCAAGATTTAGCTTGGAACTATGATTTAAAAACTATTTCACTAAAATCTAAGGCCAGAAATAGATTCTGGTAGTTTAAATATGAACATATTAAATTATGAAGATTGCAAATTTCCATATCGATATTGTAAACAAATAAAGGAATGAAATAAACTAAATATCAAAATGTATTCTAAAGATATTATTTTAGTACTGAAATCGAAAAGTGGAGTTTAGTACATTTAACAATAAAAGATTAATATATCGGGATATATGTATATTAATTCAATAAAGAAAATCATTGATACTTTTATATAGGAATGAAATAAGTTCATAATTATATAAATGCATTCACAAACCTATGCGCAAGTTTATAAAAGTTAATAGATACTCAAAAGAACAAATAAATATATATTCATTTAATCAAATCAAAGATGCAAGTATATTAAATTAAGTGTGATATACACATGAGTATATGAATAAAAATATGTGTCTATGAAAAAAAATATTAAGTATAAAAAATATATATAAGTTAAAATAAAGGAAAATAAAATATATAGATATTATTATTATGTATATATATTATTAGACGTAAAGATATATATATATATATATATATATATATATATAAACAATATACATAATTGAGATAAAAGACATATATACATGTATATAGATAAATATACCATATAAGAAGATATATATATTAGGATAGGAAATGTGTTTATTTATAATAATAATAATAATAATAATAATAATAAAAGGTGAAAAGAAAGAAACGGGCAACTGCACTGCCATTTTGGCAGAGCATTCTGCCCATAGCCTCCCTCTACCAACTCCCTTCCTCCCATCCCATCTCATTTTTGTCTCTCTCAAGTGCTCATCTCTTCCTCACATTTCCTCATCATCTTTCACGCAATTCTTTCTCTTATTTTCATCTCTGTTGCATTTACATTGGCGTTGAAAATGAAGAAATTTATATAAACTGCAGTAGCGAACAGAGGAGGAAGAAAAGAAAAAAATGAAAGATCCGAGAAAGAGAAGGAAAGCTTGGCTAACAGAAAGGAAAAATAGGAAGAGAGACTAGAGAGTAGAAAGAAGGAAATTGCTGCAGAGAATAGGGAAAGGAAAGTCGAAACTGTGAAGGAGAGAGATCATGCGAGAGGAAGAGAACCAGGGGCAGTGAAGGGAGATACGAAAGAGGAGAAGGAAGTTTGGTTTTTCTTTGGCAGCCATGATTAATGTTGAAGAATTAGATTTAGAGCAGTGATTGGTGGTTTCTTCAGGGGCGGATGAAGATAGAAACCGGGGCTAGTTGGAAGGCTGAGATCAGCCTTGAGAAGTGGTTGTAGACAGGGCTGTGAAGGGCAAGGCGGACAGAGGAAGAAAGCCTCGAGAATCGACCAGAAAACATGGTTGTGTAGGGTAGCTTTCGTAGTTGTTTTGGCTGATCTCTAAATGCATTTCACGTGACTGTTTGAGGTTAGAGTTTCCTGTCTTCAAAGGTTGAATTGAAGCTGTGAAAACATAGCCTGTAGGGTAGTATCGAGGTAGCTTTGAAGGCGCAACAGGAACCGTTTCGGCTGTAGCAGTGCAGTCCGAAAAAGGGCTGAAATGTGGTCTTCATGGCAGCTCTAAGTGCCGCTCTTGAAAGTCAGTGAGGGTTGAATTCAAGACTTAAACAAGAGCCAATAAGTGCACTGTTTTTGAAAGTTGTAAGAGGTAAGATTAAATCTTTGTGCCTGTTTGTATAGGCTATGTAAAGGATTGAAAATTGGCTTTTTGATACAGCAAGTAGGGGTTGGAAGGGTGATTCTATAGGGTTGAATCAAGAGTGAATTAAGACTGTATATTGGACTAGTTCAAAACTAGACCTGTTCATGGGCCGAGCCGGGCCCATGATAGATAATAATAGATTTAATAGATGCCCAAACCTGGCCTGTAATTCGGGCCTGGTTTTTTTGTCCAGGCCCATTTTAGCTTTTGTATTATAAGCCCGAGTCCGAGGCCGGCCTGCCCAAATATAATTTTGTTTAATTTTTTAAAATTTTAAATTATTTATTTATTTATTTTTATTATTTATTTCCTTTAAATTTTAATTTAATTTATCAAAATTTATATGTTAATTTTCATATTAAATATTTTATAATTATGTTTATTAATCAATAATGTTTTTTATACACATAAAATTATATTATGCTAAATAAATATATAAAAAATAATATAAAAATAATATAATAAATTACTATCGGGCCGGGCTCGGGCTTTGAAAGGCTAAGCCCGAGCCCATTTTTAAAACGGGCCTAAAATTTTGTCCAAACCCGATTATTCTATCAAATATTTTTGTCCAAGACCGATCAAATATCAAGCGGGCCTTTGGGCTTGGGCGGGTAGCCCGGCCCTTGAGCAGGTCTATTCAAGACTGTGAACCAAGAAATTTTCCTAAGATGAGAATTGTTTTGCTTGGGCTAATCCATAAAAATTCAGTGATAATATGTAATGAATTTCAAATAACGTAGAGGAAATATTTAAGAAGTGATGAGTAGACCTGACAATCTTAAACACAACACAATTACACGACACGAAAACGATACGAATATAAGTGTGACATCCTCGCCACTACATCTTTCCATCTAACTTTTTCCATTTCTTATACCACTTGATTAGATTATTCCGTTAATGTCATTTATTCTTCTTTTTCTTAAGCTTAATATTTAATAGCTCAATATGACTAATTTACTTTCAATAAGACAACATAATGATATATATACATATCATTCCTTTCCACAGGATCTTACACATCCTTCCTAACTTAAATCCCCAACATCGTATATACATAATTGTTAACTTGTACTGTACCATAGCTGAATTACAATTTACTTTACATAATTACATAGTATACCTTCAATACTAATTAGGAAGCGTATCTCGAAGGTAAACTTTATATCTCAAGAGCAAGCTCCTCTATTTGGAGTGGGGTTCACTTCAAATAATCTGTAGGAAAAATATTCGTAAAAGGATGAGTTTACGCTCAGTAAGAAAAATATGTAAAAGAGCGTACTATGCCTCTAATACAGTTTTCCTGCTTGGCTCTATAATGTCATGAAAAATCATTATAAAGCGTATGGCATGTACTTCTTGCAAATCATCGTATGCAATTATATTTCGCATACTTTCATTAAAACATACTTCACATGCTTTCTTCAAAACATACTTCATGTACTTACATCAAAACATGCATCATATTCTTTCTTTGAAACATACATCATATAGCTTGTACGACCCGAAGGCAGCGACTATCCTTTAATACTTATACTTTTCTTAGTCTACAAATTTATGGACTAAATTTTTCTTTTTCATTTTAAGGTTTGTATTCGGTGTCAGTGTAGTCACTATACTATTTAGGTGACCTATATTCATTTCATTTAAATATTTAACAAACACGGAAACGGTTCTTAGTTACATCCCGACTTGTTAAACAGAATATGTACTGTGCATCAATTTAAGTCTTACGTGTAAACAAGTATTTATAAGTAACATATACCTCAGAAGACTAGTACCAAGTCCATACATCGTCTCCGATGCCCACTGAGCGGCTCACATGGCAGATGTTAACTTCAATAATCTGAAAGAGATGAAATTTAGTGGGGTGAGCAAAACCACGGCTCAGTAAGATACTAATATAAATACAAGAGTAGGATTACACTGTCTTAAACTGCAATGCTTAAAACTTGCAAGGATGCAATTACAGTTAATCCTTTCTCATCGATACATCTCATTATCACTTCTCATATTTACTTTTCATTTCATAATCATACTTCTGGATACTATCATCTCTTATCAAGTCTCATATTATGGATCATGATCACGGTGGTACGAAATCATAATTCTCTTCGTGTGTTTCTATATTCATGTTTCATATCATATCATGACATCATATCGATGAAATATCGCCACCACCGAGTCATGACACTCTTCATATATTCTCCATGTTTAATGCAGATATCCTATCGAATTCACTTTACATTTAACAATCATATTCCCGTATTACATCAATTCATATCACTTATCGTTTGGGAATTTATGATCACGATAGAGTGAGATCAAAATTCTCTTCATATCAATCTCATGTTCATATATCATATCATCTCATGTCATCGTATAGATGAAACATCATTAACGTCGAATCACGACATTCCTCATGGAATTCTCATGTGCTAAGCATATTATCATGTCAGGGTTTAATATGCAATTCATGTAATTTTTCTGTATAAACCGCTATCATTTCAAATCATATCATATATACTTTAGGACATGCTCAACATATGGATTTCCAATTCATTTCAAATTTGCCTTTAAGGCATGATAGAAACATATTCAATTTCAGTTCATGTATTCGTTTTCGGAGCATGTCTAAAACATGTGCGGTTTTAAAACATTTTCATTTACTATAAGTTATATCGGGTCTAGAGTTCATATCAAATCAATCTATACTTTAGACCGCATATCATTTTAAATTCGACACAAAATCGTATGTAAATCATGTAAGTGTCGAAATCATTTATCATATACTTTAAAAACATATTCTGTAAATCATATCAGGTCTAAAGTTCATATCAAATCAAACTATACTCTAGACCGCATATCATGCCATGTTCGACACAAAATCACATATAAATCATATGAGTGTCGAAATCATATCTCATGGACTTTTAAAAACATGTTTAAAACATGTACTGTTTCAAAACGTATTTCATTTCAAATCTGTTTCATGTACAGTATAAATCATGTCAAGTCTAGAGTTCATATCAATAAAATCATACTCTAGACTTCATATCATATCGGTTAGAGACTAGGCTAGATCCCTATCATCTCTCTATCAATAAAGACTTAAATCACTGTAGCTAGTAGTGAAAATCATGTCATCGTCCCCTGGAAACCAACTAGGGCGCTATCTATGGCCATAGACCTCATCTCTCTCAGCCCCACTAATCAGGCGTGACTGAGACCTGTCCACGACTATTGTCGGACAAGCATATCTGCCTAATGAGCAAAGCTCCAATTAGGCGGTTTCCACTATGCTTTATTGAATTTAATTCTTTTAGGGTGCCTACAGTCTCATAAAACATTTAAATCTTTAGCTTTTCTTTTTAAAATCATGTAAAGCATATGGTGAAGTTCTTTAAGAGGTTTCGTATATAAAAATGCATATATATCATATACTTTCTTTTTAAAGCTAATCTATACTTTATAGCATTTATATAAATGCTATTATAACATCTGAAACTACAGCAAATTATGCTTAAAAGTGATGCTATGAAATCATTTCCGTATGTAATTTTGATAATAGTTTCAAATGTCCATATAAGTAATACCTTCATCTAATACGGTGAAACAATTCATTTAACTTTATCATCATCAATCATTCGATTTCAAACTATCCTTTTGACACATCAGTAAATCAGTATTCGAATCATTCAAGATTCATTTCATTCGGTATTCAGATTGTTCAATACTCTAATTATTTAATAACCCGATCACTTGGTACTCAAACCATTCGGTATTCAATATCCTTTTTCGATAATTATCGACTATAATAATCATTTGTACATCTTATTATCGATACTAGAACCACATCATCAGTGTGAATCCTCTTAGTATCCATGAGTATCTAAATATCATGTTTCCATATAGCCATCAAGATACTGAAATTATGAATTACTAATATCCTCATTTGATATCTATTTCAGAGTCGACATCGAGGATAATAGAACCACAAGATCAATAATTGCTTATCAAATTCATTTATGGTTCGACCTATTGGTACATATTCAGAATTTTCGACTTGCGGTTCAATTTCATTCACTATCATAAAATCATATCACAATCCTCAATTCACTTTTCATATTGCCTGTAGAATGTAATATCATGCTAGAATTAGCTATAAAACGTCCTCAATTCAATTCTTTGATTGGCAATTTACCACTTAAAGGATTTTGCCAATTTCCACTATTAACAGTGTTTCAATCATTTAAGTCGTCTTGCGACTATCCATATTATTGCAAAAATCTCAATTCACATCTATTTAACATCGATATCACAATCATACCACTAAGACGGTCCATTTATTTGAATCTATCAATTCTTTCATCATCACTTTATCCGTGATCTGTCTAATAAATAATTCCACTTCAGTCTCAACTTAATACCATTTGTGCTATTAAAATCACTTGATTTATCGAGTCTTAAGGTTTAACCAATATAATTCATCACATTATCGTGTTTCAACGATCTATCTTCTCATTGATTTCAATATCAAACTCTTTCGATAATACCATAAAATCCTTTTAATATTTATTTTCAATAATTATCTCCAAGATTCCATTTATGTGAGAAACTTAATCTTTTTCCTCGGATATTTTCCTAAAAATTTTGGCAGCATAACGACTAAATTTTTACTAAGCCTCCTGCATGGAAAACAGTTTATAATTACAGCCGTTGATTCTCACATATTCTTTATCTCTTACTAAGACCTCCACCATCAATTGTGGGTCCTCTTAGCATTTTTAAAATCAATTAAATAAATGCATCATATATAAAAATCATAATTCCCACATACAATATAAAGCTACTAATGCTTTATAAGAGTATCTTACCCATTCGCCAAGCTTAGCGTACTTTCCGATTTCCGAGCCTTGCCGAACTCCACCATTCGTCTCATTTTCGTTTTGCTACAATTTCACATATTGACATATATTTTCATTTAGAAAATAATCCAAGAATTTCTACTAAATTCCAAACATATAGCGAAAAAGGCTTTTAATTTTCCTTACCTATTTCTTTCTCTTCTTCTTCTTCCTTTTTCTTTTTCTTTTTCTTTTCTTTTCTTTTTCTTTTCTTCTTTTTCTTTTCTTTTCTTCTTTTTCCTTTCTCTTTTTTTTTTTTCTGAACCAGGTCGGGTCGGGTTCGTGTTGACCGGGTCAAATCGGGTCGGGTCGGGTTAACCGGGTCGGATCGGGTCGGACCGGTTCCTCCGGTTCAATCTTCTGCTGGCCGGTTTGGTCACCGGCAGCCACCCATTCCGGCGGTTCGGCCACCCAACAGCTTGACGAGGTTGCCACGAAGCCGGATCTGGTCTCGGTTTGGCCCTATCACCGGCGACGGCGTCAGATCTGGCGGCATGGGTTTCGGTTCCTTTCTCTTCCGTTTCTTCCTCCCTCCGTCGTTCGTAGCCTCGCCGGTGGTCTTCTTTTGCTTCCCCTCAGCTCCACCGAGCTTGGGGTTGGGGTGGCGGTGACTAGACCGGCCGGCACCGCCACTTCCCTCTTTTCTTTTTCTCCACTTCGGTTCCACCTCGCCATTTCCCTTTCCTTCTCTGTTTTTCTTTTTTGCCGTCGGTGTCGGCGTCAGCTTCTCTTCCTCCATCACGGCTCGCCGGCGGCACCCCTCTTTCCTCTCTTGGCCGGCAGGGGGCCGGCCATTTGTGTTTTGTTTTTTTTTTTTGTCTTTCTCCTCTGTTTGTAACAGAGGAGAAAGAAGTGGGAATCGGGTTATCCCGATTCCCGCTTCTTTACTTTTTTTTAAATTTTTTTTATATATATAAATTATATTTTTATATATATATATATCATATACTATTAATTTTAATATATATACATATATTCATATTTTATCTTAAAATATATGTATATATACATTTTGATCTAAATAGTATATATATTTCATATATATATATACTTATTTAAAAATGTGTAAAAATATATTATATAATCTATTTATATAATTATATTTTTTTTCACATTTTTTTTTCTTTAACATTTAAAATATATTTTTATAATATAATTTGATAATTATATAAATATATACCTTTTTATTTCTTTAAATTTTTGAATTTCCTAATATCAAAAATTATTTTCTTCATTTCTTTTCTTATTTAATTTGGATTGCAACTTATCCAAATTAAATTTTCCAGATACCTTATATTTATTTAGAAATTCTCGGTCTTCACATTCTCCCCACCTTAAGAAATTCGGTCCTCCGAATTGAACTTAAATTAAAAGGTGGTACCTTCCGGTACTCTTATCTTCCTTGTCCTTTCAATCATCTTTTAAATGATATTGCCAGCATACGTTTATCATTAGAATCACCTTTTATACCATTACATGTCATTTTTCCACCATACATTCATACCTCTTAAAATTTCTTATCACCTTGGGAGTTATCACTTTCATCTCTCTTTACATAATAGCTGTTTCACACCATTTATCATTCGTTTCTCTCATTTGGTGCCAAGTCGATATAATTTGGTAACTATCGTTTACCGATTTAATCAGTAGTATGTAATTGTCCCAGTAGCCTTTAAATCTCATGCATCTGCTCTCTCAACATATCTTCGAGCGTTTCCACATTACGTTCGAAATTTTTTTTTTTCAGTATGGAGCGATGCCGTCAATAAATTTGGAATCTCAAAGCCTTTTACTATTTTTCATAAACATATAGTAATTCAAGATTCCATCACATGTAATGCTCACTGGAACTTCACATACACTCTCTCCGTTTCATATTTATAATTCAACTAAGGCATTAGAGAAATCTAGAAGTCTGAAAATGGAAATGTGATTCAATTTGATCAACCAGTCTATAATCACTTCCATAATATCCTATTTCTTTTGGGTTTCGTATTATCCCACAACACTCATTGTCACATTGATAAATCAAGGCTGCACCTCATTACAGACTTTACTGTTAATTATCTCTTCCCATAAATGCAACATTTATCAATCATCTTTCTCTCTATATCTCTTTTCATGTAGTATTCTCATTACATCTCAATGTGATAACCAAAGTGAAATTACTTCCAGTCTTAAATTCGAAAATTGCTTCATATTCGTGTTCCCTTATAACTCGAAATCCTATTTTCAATTCCAATAATCTTCGTAATTAAAGTGGGATTGTACTTTCAATCGAGCCATATGTTTGGGTTCGATCATTTTTCGTTGGCTATTTCATTACTTCTTTCAATCCTTTTCAATTCACATATCGATCATATTCTATACAATCATTCCATTATCTTCCATATAACTGCCACAATCAATCATTCTCGATCATTCATATTCTATTCCTTTAAGGTGATACACAATTCTTCTAAACCATATCGATACCATTCATTAACGATTTCCAGTCTGTTTCAAAAGGTCATCGATTGGCATCTTTATGTCAAAGCCCAGCCTGTTTCAATAGGCCATCAACTGGTATCACCCATACTAATAGCTGACTAATCTTGGTATAGAAAAAAAATCAGCAAGTTTACATGTAGACAATACACAGTACAAGGGATGTAACGCTATCATTGTCTCAACTACACCGACACGTACTAGACAACCGTGCTCTGATACCATTAAATCTGTCACGACCCGAAGGCTGCCACTATCCTTTAATACTTATACTTTTCTTAGTCTACAAATTTATGGACTAAATTTTTACTAAGCCTCCTGCATGGAAAACAGTTTATAATTACAGTCGTTGATTCTCACATATTCTTTATCTCTTACTAAGACCTCCACCATCAATTGTGGGTCCTCTTAGCATTTTTAAAATCAATTAAATAAATGCATCATATATAAAAATCATAATTCCCACATACAATATAAAGCTACTAATGCTTTATAAGAGTATCTTACCCATTCGCCAAGCTTAGCGTACTTTCCGATTTCCGAGCCTTGCCGAACTCCACCATTCGTCTCATTTTCGTTTTGCTACAATTTCACATATTGACATATATTTTCATTTAGAAAATAATCCAAGAATTTCTTCTAAATTCCAGACATATAGCGAAAAAGGCTTTTAATTTTCCTTACCTTTTCTTCTTCCTTTTTCTTTTTCTTTTTCTTTTTTTTTCTTTTCTTTTCTCTTTTCTTTTCTTTTCTTCTTTTTCCTTTCTCTTTTTTTTTTTCCGAACCGGGTCGGGTCGGGTTCGGGTCGGTTTTTGGTCGAACCGGGTCGGACCGGTTCCTCCGGTTCAAATCTTCTGCTGGCCGGTTCGGTCACTGGGGGCCACCCATTCCGGCGGTTCGGCCACCCAACAGCTTGACGAGGTTGCCACGAAGCCGGATCTGGTCTCGGTTTGGCCCTATCACCGGCGACGGCGTCGGATCTGGCGGCGTGGGTTTCGGTTCCTTTCTCTTCCATTTCTTCCTCCCTCCGCCATCCGTAGCCTCGCCGGTGGTCTTCTTTTGCTTCCCCTCAGCTCCACCGAGCTTGGGGTTGGGGTGGCGGTGCCTAGACCGGCCGGCACCGCCACTTCCCTCTTTTCTTTTTCTCCACTTCGGTTCCACCTCGCCATTTCCCTTTCCTTCTCTGTTTTTCTTTTCCGCCGTCGGTGTCGGCGTCAGCTTCTCTTCCTCCATCACGGCTCGCCGGCGGCACCCCTCTTTCCTCTCTCGGCCAGCAGGGGGCCGGCCATTTGTGTTTTGTTTTTTTTTTTGTCTTTCTCCTCTGTTTGTAACAGAGGAGAAAGAAGTGGGAATCGGGTTATCCCGATTCCCGTTTCTTTACTTTTTTTTTAATTTTTTATTATATATATAAATTATATTTTTATATATATATCATATACTATTAATTTTAATATATATACATATATTCATATTTTATCTTAAAATATATGTATATATACACTTTGATCTAAATAGTATATATATTTCATATATATATATATATATACTTATTTAAAAATGTGTAAAAATATATTATATAATCTATTTATATAATTATATTTTTTTTCACATTTTTTTCTTTAACATTTAAAATATATTTATATAATATAATTTGATAATTATATAAATATATACCTTTTTATTTCTTTAAATTTTTGAATTTCCTAATATCAAAAATTATTTTCTTCATTTCTTTTCTTATTTAATTTGGATTGCAACTTATCCAAATTAAATTTTCCAGATACCTTATATTTATTTAGAAATTCTCGGTCTTCACAATCCCTTTCCTCTCCTTCTGCCGATGCTTCGGCTGTGGTGGCAGCGGCCGATTTGGTCGGCAACCCCCAGATCTGGTTTTCTCCTCTTCTCGGCTTCCGCCGTGTTTTCTCCCCTGTTTTCGCTTCCGTCTTTCCTTTCCGGCACCTGTCGACTCCTTCTCCTCCTCCTTTGCCGGCGACGGCTCTTTCTCCCTTCTCTCCCTTTCTCCTCCGGCGTCGCCAACGGGGTCGGCTTCTCCCCTGTTTTTCGACAGAAACGAGATTCCATTTTCCCGTTTCTGTTTCTTGTTTCTTTTTTTTTTATTATATGTATATAATTTGATAATATGCATATAAATACATATTTTTGTATTATATATAGATATATATCTTTTTATATTAACAATATATATCTATACACTTTATCTTAAAATCATATATATATATATATATATTTCATATATATATTTATATATACACATAATTACATATGTATTTATTTCATGATAAAAATAGTATATATCTATCTATCATATATATACTATTTTTCATATATATATATATATATATATACATATATAAATATGTAAAGCATATAAAATATATTTAAAAATGTATTTATATAATCAAATTATATAAATATATATAAATACTCACCTTTGTATTTATTATAATTTGGATTTCTTATTATCCAAATTATATTTCTCTATTCTTATTTCTTATTTACATTTGGATTTTCAATTTATCCAAATTAAATTTTCTCTCTTCATTATTTTCCATAATTTCAACCTTATCCTTATTTCCAATTTAATTTTCCTTTTTATTTCTTATTTAATTTGGATTTCCATTTATCCAAATTAAATTTCCTCAATTTTATCCAAATTAATTTTCTCCACTTCTTCACTTCATCAATTTCGAGAATTTCAACGATATTCCCATCTCGTAAATAAATTTTATTTATTTACTTTAATTTATTTATTTCCTCTTATCTATTTTCTTCAATATTAATTTCCAATAATTGAAAAATTTGCGGTTATCACATTCTCCCCACCTTAAGAAATTCGATCCTCCGAATTTAACTTAAGTCCAAAAAGGTGGTGGCTTCCTGTATGCTTATCGTCTTGTATACTTATCATTCTTAACCTTTTGATCATCTTCCGTATTATACTGCCAGTATACCTTTAGGATTAAAATCACTTTTTCACCTCTATATATCATTACTCATCATATATTTATACTCCCTTATATTTCTTATCAATTGGGAGTTATCCATTTCCACTCCTTTTCTCACATAAAAGTCCATTCACACTCTTTTTCATACCACAGCTGATCTATATTGTTTATCATCCATCTTTCTTATTTGGTGCCAAGTCGATATAGTTTGGTAACTGTCATTTACACATTTAAATCAATAGTATGTAATTGTCCCAGTAGCTTTTACATCTCGTGCATCCGCTCACTCAACATATTATCGAGTGTTTCTTACTACGCTCACATATTTACATCATGTACGGAGCGGTGTTGTATATAAATTTGGAATCTCAGAGCCTTTTGCTATTTCCCATCACATATAGCTACTCAGAGATTCCCATCACATATAGTGCTCACTGGAACTTCACATACATTCTCATTATCTTTTATAATCATATCTTGACTGTGGCACTAAAGAATCTAAGAGTTTGATAATAGAGAAGTGATTTCATTAGACTATCAGTCTATAATCACTTCTATATTATCATCTCTTTTAGATCCTTTATTATTATCCCCAATACTCTTTTCATATTTGTTTCATCACATGCTGCAGCTCATTTGCAGACTTTACTATTTACCACCTTTTACCATAATTGAATCAGGAGACAATCATTTTCTCCCCATATCTACTTCCATGTAATCTCATCATTACATCTCTTATTCTTATGGTATACTCTATATCACTTAGGTTTTAGAATATACCTTAGCATGAAATCTTTTCTTAATTTAAATTTCATAGGTGACTAATAAAATCATCAATTTTGTCACCTTGTTATCCATACAATTTCACCATTTCGAGGTATGTGTATATATATTTATCATTTTCCATTTATGTTACTGGCAGTAAATCATATAATTCATTTATCTACTCCTTTGAGTATCATGACTTTTCCTCTATCAAATTTGACTCGATCTTATATCCAACCATAATCATGTGATATCCACAAAATCACTGTTAGCTTTTAACTTCGAGAACTACTTCATAATCGTGTTCCCTCTTCATCATATACTTTCCTCTTATGACATATTCATCCTTTCCTTTATCATCATTTCAGTCACTTTTCTTTAGTGATAACATATTCCACTATTACCTCTTTTAACATCTTGTATGCCATCTTTATATTTACTCATCCACTTTAACTTCTTTAATTAGCAATCACATCTATAGAGTAGCTAACCCAGAACTCTTCTATACACTGGCAATAATATTTAGCTAGACTCATTACTTTCGTAGCTCAATCATTATCTCTATATCATCGACAAGTTCACTGTCATCTGTCATTTCGAGATTATCTATCTCAGAAAGAGACACTGTCTAGCCACATCTCTTAGTTGCCAATCTTAACTTATAAATTATAGTCTTTAAGAGTTTAAGGGTTATACTATAATGCTGCTCATTTTCCATTTGTACTTTAGACTCTATCAATATTTCATCAATTTACTCATGTATGGATGCCTCATTCTTTAGGCTTATATACCTCACAAGGTAAATCATTAACCTCGTAACCTCAATAGGAACTCGTAAAATTCACTCCGAGTTCTAATCATCATCTTACGGACATTAGTCTCCAATCTTTTATCTAAGGATGCTTCATACTGAGGTTAGTCTTATTAACTCATCATATATCTATGATCAGATCAATAAAGCGTCTATTTTCATGTAGATAAATACTTGTTCTTCATAAGAACTTTATTAGATAGTAACCATTTACTATATCACCTTATTTCATCTACATCTCAATATCATCAATGCTTCTCTCACTTACACTTATACAGATAACTTTCTTATCCTCAATTTACGTTATCTGTATTTCCTTCAATTACACCTTATACACGTGCATTTCATTATTCTCACATTTTCCAGAGTGGATTTCTTAAGCTTTCGGATTTTCTTAAGTTCTCCTATATAAGCTTAGAATCAGATTCAAAATCGAGTCAATGTTATCTCGATTCCTCCAATTTACATAACTCTAGAAGTTCTATCGGAAATCAAATCCGATACTTTCTTTAATCATACATTTCTTATTAATTCGGACATTTCATCCTCATGTCCTATCATTTAGACTGTATATTCTCAAGGCAGAGACATTTACTATTCGATTCATTTCGACTCATACTCTACCTTGATTTCATTGTTTACTCATACTTTACAGCCTTACAAATCTCATTCCAGTAAGCTGTAGTAAGTACAACAATTATCAACACATGTTACAGCTAACCAATTTATTACCACTGTAATTTACTTTGGAATCAAGTTCATTTAATAATTTCAGGTTTAACTCCCTTGAGCATATTATCCACGAGGTTTGAACCTTGGCACCCTTACGTACCTAGTTCCTTACACTCGTGTTACCACTGAGCTAATTGTAAGAGTCCCGCCCGTTCGAATCGGCCGTCGGTGAGCATCCCTTATGCGATCCTTTCGCCCTAGGTTTACCCTTACAAGTGAGTCGGCGATAACATAGTTCGCCTGGATCTCACACATATGATCCATTACGGGTCGGCCATCAGTCTCAAGGGTCTTGAAGAACTTAGGTTAGCTGTCATCTTCTTTTAACACTTTACTATTCTTATAAATATTCTCCAATTCACAATACTCCATACAGTACATCAATTTGCAAGGCATATCTCATAATGCTCTGGTTCTTTAATTAATTATTCATTTAATACCTCAAAAATAGTATAAGTGCATAGAACCTCGATCAATCGTACTGTTATGGATTTCATTACCTGTACTATTCACTTTCTCAATCAGTTTCTGTATTCATTTCACTTTCATAATATCCAACGATCCCGTAATGATATCCCGTTAATACACTTTTAATTTAGACCCATAAAATCAATACTAAGTCGCTCATCTTGCGACTTCCCTATAACCATTCGGGTCATGTTGGTAACCTAAGTACAGTGAAATTTATAATCGGGATCGTTATACCCATATTGTGTCCTTATACCATCAATAACTCCATTACTATCAATATATTCAAAATCGACTTGATTTTATCACTATTCAAACCATGATCCCACATAGGGGCATTTTCGTCATTTCACATTTATTTCTTTCTCCTCACTATACATTTAAATCAATGATCTTATTATCTATTTGCTGATAGTACCCCTTTCTCATACCAATATCAGCAGTTTAAAATCTTTTTCGATTACGATAGAGAAATCTAATAGGATCCATAATTGAATTATTTTGCATGAAATGCAGCTTTACATCATCCATTTCTCTGTCAAATCAATCAATTTCAACTTCCGTTGGTCTATTTTGACTCCCGGTAAAATTTTGGAGGTAGGGGTATTTTGGTCATTTTTGGTCAAAAATATTCTCTCTCCTCAAAATACCTTCAATCGGTGATCTTAAGGTCTATTTAATGATGATATTTCATTCCCCTCTTTTATATCATCACTTTCAGGTCTTAGTTTGATCCGGACAGAAAAGTACTAGTGGGGACCTCACCGAGTCCATTTCTGTTCCTTACGAACCGACCTTCATTTAGATTATAAGATCACCATTTCAGTTAACATTCCTGAGCCATTTTTTCCTTTTTGACATCTTTAGTTCATAATTCTCACCCCTTTCTAAACACTTAACTCAATTTACAATCATTTATTTCCTTTATGTATTTAGACTACACAGTACTATATGAGATGTTAACCTTTTCAACACATTTTCTTCCCAAAAGTATCGACAGACATCAGGCCAACCCTGCTCTGATACCATTAAATCTGTCACAGCCCGTGACCCTATTTTTCACCTTATTCTATACATCTTATTTGGTTGGGCTGTCTGCGATACTTTACTTTTCTTTTACATATACACAATTTCATATTAAATTATAATATGAATTACATCCCCGGTTTCTACTTCATAAGAAAGTAGTACTGTCGATAAGTCTAAATACAGAAAATAAATGATCATATCTTATTAAATAAATCGACTTGTCGCATCGTCCCCAAATGCGCAGTCGAAAATCCTTTAAGTGCTAGACTCTCAGTCTTCGAAAACCTGAAATGTTAAAATTAAGGGGTGAGCAAACCACGGCTCAGTAAGGGAATTATATGCATACTTGATATTCAGCTTCCTATATGCTGAAAATCTTTTTCGATTTTTTCCTATGGGCTCTAGGCTCGCATGTAGGAAAGATACTACAGTCGGCTAGGGATTCGAATGGAGTAAGGTAGGTATTTTGAAATACCTATCTTGTTCCGGAACCTAGAAGCAACTGTATAGAGTAAATTTCATTTCGTTTGGAAATTCAAATCCTTTCCTTTTTATTTCGTAACATTCTCATATTCTTTTTCTCATAATGCTTTTATGAAATAAAGCATTTAATTAAAATAACTAATATTCATAAATTCTTTGAAAAGAATATTAGTTAAATCATCTTCCTTTTCTTTTAAAACTCATTCCATGTTTTACTGTACTCTCATAATTAGTACAGTACTTTAAATAGCGAAATAAGCTATTTAATTCCTTTTCCTAAAATATATAAATCATTTAAATCTAATATTCAATTTAAAAATTTAAATAAGAATATTAGATTTAATTTCCTCCTTTTTCCTTTTAAAATACATGTCACATATTCATATTCATATCATTTGAAAATCATCTCGTAGTACTAAAATCAATACTGAAATAAGCATTTATAAGAATGCTATAAATCATTTCATTTCACATATCACATATCATGTAAAACCTTTACATTTCACATATCACATATCATGTAAAACATTTTCATTTAAAACATATCATATGTGGAAACAGTGGCAACCATCGAGTCCTATCATGCAATAATACCCGAAGGTATAAAATAATCATGTCAGACCTATGGCCATAGTCTATAATTGTCCTCGGCAGATCACTGATCAGGTGTCGGCCGGGACTACATATCACATATCACATATCACGTATTACATATCACATGTCGGCATGATAGAAGGGCCAACTAGTCTCAAAACCATGTTTTTATCGTAAAAATAACCTTTATGAAATTTATAAAATATATAATTTCATAATTTAAAATCATAAAGGTTATAAAACAATTTAGTGAATATTTAAGAAATATTTATGAAAATATTCATAAAAATATTCACTTTACTTCTTTTCATTTTTCGTCTCGTATTACGTGTAATTTACATATTAAGAGAATTTTCGGTGATTTCATTATCACCATTCTCGAAGAGGATTTTCGGTGATTTCATTATCACCATTTTCGAAAACATGAATAAATGTAAAACCACTTTCATTTTATTCATGTTTTTATGAAAATATTCCTTTTCTCAGTTTTCGTGTTTGAAAATCATTTCTCGTGACATAAAATCATTTATTATGATTTTCAGTAATTTTTTTTAGAGTTTTTCGATAATTTTTCGGCATTATAACGGCTGCCGATTGGCTAGCCTCCTACATGAAAAATACAGTTTATAATTTCCAGCCAGTACTTCATTCCAAATTCCAACCAATCATTTATCATAATAATTTCATAAAATATTTCCATAAAATATTTCGTAATTAAAACATGCAGACTGAATATCCTTACAGTGCTGCACATGCATCCCTTACCTTTTCCAGGTCGGCGACTTCCTCTTACCGGTCGCGCCCGTACTCCATCTCCCGATTCCTCATCTCAATCGCCGAGAATAATTTCTGGAATTTAAATTCTAAATTTTAGAATTTTCTCAAATTATTTAAATAAATAAATTATTTAAATAATTATCATTAATAATTTCTCAGATTTCTTACCGATTCCCGAGATTCTCGTGTTCCCGAGAATTTTCCGAATTCTCGAAAATTTTCCTTTTTCTCTCTCTTTCTTCTTTTCCTCTTTTCTTTCTTCTTTTTTTTCTCTTTCTTTTCTTTTTCTTTTTCTTTTCTTTTTTTTTTCCTTTTTCTTTTCCTTTCCCGTCAGACCGGTCACTGTCCTCCTCGCCGGTTCCTCGTCGGCGGCCGGTTCTCCGGCGGTTCAGGCGCCCTTCAACTGGCCGACGGCACGGCGAGTCTGCTGGTGGTCTCCGTTCGGCCTGGATCGGCGGCACGGTGGCGAACTGACTCGATTTAGGTTCGGTCTCTTCCACCTCTTCGCAGGACCTCCTCCGCCGTTCTTCGCCCCACCGGTGGCCTCCATCCCTTTCCTCTCCTTCCGCCGATGGTTCGGCTATGGTGGCAACGGCCGATTTGGTCGGCAACCGCCAGATCTGGTTTTCTCCTCTTCTCGGCTTTTTCCGTGTTTTCTCCCCTGTTTTCGCTTCTGTCTTTCCTTTCTGGCGCCTGTCGACTCTTTCTCCTCCTCCTTTGCCGGCGACGGCTCTTTCTCCCTTCTCTCCCTTTCTCCTCCGGCGTCGCCAACGGGGTCGGCTTCTCCCCTGTTTTTCGACAGAAACGGGATTCCATTTTCCCGTTTCTGTTTCTTGTTTCTTTTTTTTTATTATATGTATATAATTTGATAATATGTATATAAATACATATTTTTGTATTATATAGATATATATATATATATATATATCTTTTTATATTAACAATATATATCTATACACTTTATCTTAAAATCATATATATATATATATTTCATATATATATTTATATATATACATAATTACATATGTATTTATTTCATGATAAAAATAGTATATATCTATCTATCATATATATACTATTTTTCATATATATATATATATATATATATATATACACATATGTAAATATGTAAAGCATATAAAATATATTTAAAAATGTATTTATATAATCAAATTATATAAATATATATAAATATTCACCTTTGTATTTATTATAATTTGGATTTCTTATTATCCAAATTATATTTCTCTATTTTTATTTCTTATTTATATTTGGATTTTCAATTTATCCAAATTAAATTTTCTCTCTTCATTATTTTCCATAATTTCAACCTTATCCTTATTTCCAATTTAATTTTCCTTTTTATTTCTTATTTAATTTGGATTTCCATTTATCCAAATTAAATTTCCTTAATTTTATCCAAATTAATTTTCTCCACTTCTTCACTTCATCAATTTTGAGAATTTCAACGATATTCCAATCTCGTAAATAAATTTTATTTGTTTACTTTAATTTATTTATTTCCTCTTATCTATTTTCTTCAATATTAATTTCCAATAATTGAAAAATTTACGGTTATCACATAAGGCAGTCGGTTGCTCCTAGCGTAATTGGTACTAGAAGTAAAACCCGAAAATCACCTTTCTTGCACTTAAAGCAGATGGTACTTCTTTCCAAATGACATTTAAAATATATCAAAACATGCGGACATAGCCACCCTACGTCCGTTACATAAATTCCTTACCTCGATCACCAAGGATCCACTAGCTTGGTTGCATCAACCCTAGCTTTTCACTTCACTTCTTCAAGGCTGCATAATTCATACAAATCAAACCTTTATAAATACACTTTACCCATTTCACACAACTCCAAACCATAGCCAAAATCAGCTAAAACCATCAATTCTCTTACCTTTGCAAATCACCAATTTTCAAGATTTGAGATCTCCTCAATTACTTGGATTCAACTCTTCATATTACGAACATACCTTGAGCGAGCGATGAGGAACGTTTTTCTTTACTAAGGTTCAGTGATTCGGTGGCTGGAAATGGTTGCTCTACAAGGTGAATAGAGGAGAAACTTAGAGGAATGGAGGGAACGAGAGGGGCTTGGAAAAGGGCTGTCGATTGGTGATGGGAGATGAAGATGATGACTATGCACCTGCATTAAATGCCTCCCTATCTCTTTAATCATCTCAGCCATTTACTCCTTTGACCATTTAATTATCCTTCTTCCCTTCATATGTCACATGTATTTAATTACACAAAATCTGATATTAATTCTTTTCATACTCCAATTATTCACATAATATCGAAATTACTTCTTTGACTATTTGATCTTCAATTTCTTTATTTCTTCCTTATGTCTCATACATCATTTACACATCAAATCTTTATATTTATTTGATCATTTCAGTTTACAATACTTTACAACATAAGGAATTACATGAAATTGGGGATTTCACAATAAGACACGAGGTGACACGAATTAAAATTAAGTAAAAATTGTATATCAATATTGTAAAAGCTAAAAATAAGATTTTATGTTTTCCGTGTCAATACGAATTTTGACACGAAATTTTTGTGTTTTACACGACACGAACATCATTTTACGTGACACAAGAACGAATTAGAAACACGAATTACTAGGTCTAGTGATGAGTGTGTGTATATATAATATATATATATATATATATATATATATATATATATATAAAGGAGAATGGTTAGGACATGAAGAATTTTGAGGTAAGGGTTAATATCTTAAGTGAAGCTTAATATATTGACATGTTTGGAGGCCACTGAAATAATTAATTGTATAACAATAGTTTAAAACATTAAGAATTCAAGAACTTGTGAATAAATATATATATATATATAGACATAAAAAAAATTACAGTTTACGAAGATTAAAGACTATCATGTAAGTGAGTTTAGATAATTAAAATATTTATCCATTATAAGTGAGAATGAGAGGTAGAGTGAGAAACCGAAAACACAGGGATTTCAATCGATAGTCAGGCAGAGAATGCGGTTTTTCTTCAAGGTGGAGAGGTGAAATCGATCAATGGAGAAGGAAACTCGTCACAGTGTTTGTTGGGAACATCAACCCTGCTGGAAGAGAGGCTGAACTCAGAGATCTAATCATGACGTACGGGAGGGTTGTTGACTTTTACATTCCATTGAACTGGAGGAACAGAAATCGGAAGTTTGGTTTCTTCAGATTCCAGGATCTTCGAGAGGCATTATCAGTCATAAGAGCTCTGGACGGTCTCCTCTGGAACGGCTGGAAACTTAATGCCAACTTAGCAAAATATGAAAGGGACAGAAAAGACTCTCCTGAAGGGAAAGGTGTATGGGTAAAAAACTCATCGGGAAATTCCAATACCACGGGGTATATGAAGACTGCAAGGACTGCTTTTGATAAAGTGTATGGAAAGCTCAACGATGATGGTAGACGATCTTTCGCCGATGTGGTCAGAAGGAATATTTTACCGCATCAGGAAAACGTTTCAAGAGCCGATGTAACTGCTGTTGAAAAGGAAGCTTATACAGCTGAAAAACTGATAATCACAGTGGAGAACGTGGAGATGGATGTTCAATGGCTAGAAAAATCAGTTGTTGCTCAAGTTAAAAATCCACACTCTATTCAGAGCCTCCACCACAGGTTTATGCAAGAATGTATTCTCGATTTCTCAATCACTTTAATGGGAGGAAGTTGGGTCTTGCTCACTTTCAGTTCAAAAGAGGACATGGAAAGCTGGATTGTTGAAGGACAAGCATGGCTTAGTGAATGGTTTCATTGGGTTAAGCCCTGGAGCCCGATCATGTCAGCGACGATAAGTTTGTGTGGATCAAGATTGACAATCTTCCTCTCCACACATGGAACCACGTGGTTTTCAAAAAACTTGGTGACTGTTGGGGGAGTTCATATCAATGGATGATAGCACAAGGAGGAAGAAGCATCTCGACTCAGCAAAAGTTCTATCGTTGATAAAGAAAGACACTTCAATCCCGAGCTCTGTTACAATTGAGATAAATGGTAGACCTTTTTTAATTAACTTGTTAGTCGAAAATGGACTAGATTTTTTTTGGAATCAATACGTCAAGACAGTCAACAAGTCTAGCCCTGTTCCATCGAGTCCAATCTCCTCATCATCCTCTGAAGCCTCTCGCTCTGAACACTCCAAAGAGATCGGAGAAGAAGAAGAACAGTTACTGGTAGTAAACGATGGTGAAGAAGGAGATGAAGGATCGTCTCCTGAGCATAGGTGCATGAGTAAACAAGGTGTTAATGTGTAGTCATTGGACTTCGATATTCCAGTGAAAAGCAAAGAAGTACAGCCGCATTTGTCAGAAGGTTATTGTCCCCATAAAAAATTGGTAGAGGTTGACTTTTTCATTAATAGGGACAATGAGGAGCATTGTACAGAAGAACTTTATTCTTTATCGGAAGAAGTCTTGAGGACTGAAGGCAAATGTTTCTCTCAAATGGGCTTGCAAAAAGATCTGCATGCTAAACCAACAAGTCCAATGGGCTCGAAAGAAGTTACGGACGAGAGCCTTGAGGCTAACCTAGGCCTAACTTCAAGTATGGAACCTAATTTAGTAGCCCAGTCCCCCCAAGTTGGACACAGAAACGACCCTAATGTTACACAAGAGTAAGGCAACAAAGCCCAATCAACTCAAGTAGAGAAAACAGCTCCTGAGCAAACTATAAATGTGGAAGGAACCACGAGAAGAGGCAGAAGATATTTATCTTGTCAACAACTACAGTGACTTTACCGGAACAAGAAGGCCCTAAACAAAAGAATAGACATCCTAGAAAGGCAAATGACAAGTCAAAGAAGGAAAACCCACCTCAGCGTCACACTCTCCCAGAGGCTGAACTATCTGATGAAGATATTAGAAGCCGAAACAGAGCAATTAGGCTTGAAGCAAGAGAAACTTTAGAAGTAGCTCACCTACTGGGACTATCACATTCTGTGGCAGAAGAGGTGGTCATGGAAAGGCTGGAGGAGATCGAAAGGGAGGAAAGGTGTGTTTATGGTGCTCCCTAATCTATGGCCTTGGATCTTGATTTATTTATTCATTTTTTGGGGGTCTTTTTGCTAAATTTAAAACATGAAGATTATATCATATAATATTAGAAGACTGGGAGCTAGAGGAAAGAGGCACGCATTCAAGAAATTCATGAACAAAGAGAAACCAAATATGGTCTTCATCCAAGAATCAAAACTATCAGGTGTTTCTGAAAGAATCATTAAACAGTTTTGGGGATCCAAAAAGCTTACCTACATTCACAGTGATGCTATTGGCTCTGCAGGGGGTCTGATCTGTATGTGGCCTAAAGATGACTTCAGTCTCTCTTCCCATGTTTCTTCTAATAGATTTATTTGGTTAAAGGGAAAATTCTTAACCACTCTTACGAGGTGAATTTGGTGAATGTTTATGCCCCAAACGATGTTAAGGACCGGGAAATGTTCTGGGTTGAATTAGCTAAGTTGAAGGATAGCAGAAACGGATTATGGTGCTTCGTGGGAGACTTTAATGCAGTCTTGAATGATGATGAAAGAATCGGCACTTCGGATAATACAAAATCTCAACAGGATTTCTCAGATTTTATTCATAATTCTGAGCTTATTGACCTTCCACTAATCGGAAGGAAATTTACTTGGCATTCCAAAGGATCCTTCGGTCGACTAGATAGGTTCTTGATCACGTCAGATTGGGCACTGGTTTTCTCATCAATCAACCAATGGTGTCTAGAAAGCAGCCTCTCAGACCATACTGCCATTTGTTTGGGTCTCAACGAGTTTGACTGGGGCCTAAAACCGTTTAAGTTTTTCAACCATTGGCTAGAGGAAAAAGACTTCAATGAGGTGGTGGAGAATAATTGGAAAACCTATCAGGTGAAAGGCTTTGCTGGGTTCCGTCTCCATCAAAAGTTTAAATTATTGAAGTCTGATATTAAAGTTTGGAAGGGATATCAAAAAGGGGGTGTGACAGCCAACATAGAATCCTTGAACAAAGAAATTTCAAAACTAGAAAAAGACCTTGAAAGCAATCCTAGTGATGAATCAATCTTTGATCTCTTATCAGAAAAGAAAAAGAGCATATGAAAGCTTCAGTCAATTGAAGAAAGTACATGGAGGCAAAAAGCTTACCTAAAATGGGCACAAGATAGCGACAAGAACTCTAGATACTTTCACTGCATTGCCAACAGCAGATGGCATAACAATTTCTTAGGTCACATTTGTTTCAAAGGAAAACAACTTAATACCCCCAAGGAAGTAAGACAAGAAGTGGAGACTTTCTTCAAAGACCAGTTCAATGCAGACAGTTAACCCATTTTCAAATTTCACTCACTGAATTTTAGAAGGCTTAGCGATATCCAAGCAAAAGACCTTGAATCTCCTTTTACGAAAGATGAAATCTGGGAGGCGGTTAATGGTTGTGATGGGAACAAATCACCAGGGCCTGATGGTTTCAACTTTTTCTTCATAAAAAAGAAATGGCATCTGTTCGAATCTGATGTTTTGGAATTCTTCAAGGATTTTCACACAAACAGCAAGATTCCGAAAAAAGTGAGCAGTTCTTTTATTGCTCTGATAGCCAAAAAACAATGTGCCGAATCGCTTATAGACTTCAGACCTATTTCCCTTATTGGCGGGATTTATAAAATCCTCGCCAAGGTCCTTTGCAAACAGATTGAAGAAGGTGATTGCATCTCTTATTAGCTCTTCACAATCAGTATTTGTTAAAGGTAGACGAATCATGGATAGTAGCCTGATAGCCAATGAGATTATAGACTCAATGAAAAAATCTAAAGCAGGAGGAATAGCATTGAAACTAGATTTTGAAAAAGCTTTCGATAACGTTAACTGGTCTTTCCTTCTTGAAATCTTGAGCCTTATGGGTTTTGGTCAAAAATGGATCAAATGGATCTCTAGCTGTGTTTCTTCTGCCTCTTTCTCAATTCTGGTTAATGGTTCTCCATCGAAGCTAATTAAGATGCATAGAGGTCTTCGTCAAGGAGATCCCCTTTCTCCCTTCCTTTTCATCTTGGTGGCAGAGGGCTTGAGTCTCCTACTGTCGAAAGCTACTTCCATAGGCCTCTATCAAGGGATTTCCATTGGGTAGGGCAACTTTCAGATTTCACACCTTCAGTTTGCAGATGATACCCTAATTTTCTGCCAACCAGAACTGAATCAATTGCTAGCCATTAAAAGAGTCCTCAAATGCTTTCAGGCTTCTTCAGGCTTGAAGGTCAATTTCACAAAATCAACACTTTGTGGAGTTAAAGTAGAGCAAGAAAGTATCTCAGAATGGGCAGTAAAAATTAACTGCAAGGTGGGCACATTCCCTTATACTTATCTTGGTCTCCCTCTAGGTGCCAACCCGAGGGCTATATCAACCTGGCAGCCAGTCATCAACTCGATTAAAAGCAAGCTCAACCTCTAGAAAAGTAAGCTTTTGTCAATGGCGAGTAGGCTGACTCTTATCAAGTCTACATTGTCCAACCTCCCAATCTATTATATGTCTCTCTTCAAAATGCCAGTGGGAGTCAGACTTCAAATAGAAAAGCTTCAAAGACAGTTTCTGTGGGGGGACACTGAAGCTAAGAGGAAGATCCGACTTGTTGACTGGAACACCATTTGCAAAAGTAAAAAGAATGGAGGTTGGGGTGTTATTAACCTCCAAACTTGTAATCAAGCATTGCTTCTCAAGTGGCCATGGAGGTTCAGCAAAGACAACGCAGCTTTATGGAGGAAAGTAGTTTGTGAGAAGTATCGCTTCTCTGCCTCAAACCTATGGCCTTATCCATGTCAATCAGTTTCTACCTCTAGAGTGTGGAGTGACATACAATGTAACTGGCTTATGAGTGTAAACGCTAAAATGATTATTTCTAGTTTTTTCCTTTGTGCAGGTAATGGTGAAAGGATCAACTTCTGGAGAGATAATTGGGTCCAAGGCATCTCCCTTAAGAATGCGTTTGGAAGAATCTTTGCTCTGGCAATCAACAAAAATGGCACCATAAAAGACTATGGAAGATGGAATGGATCGAAGTGGGAATGGAACATTACTTTGAGAAGGGATCTTTTTGATTAGGAACGTGAGACTTAGAGCAACCTCTTAAATCTTCTAAACTCAATTATTATCTCTCCACATTCACCGGATAGGCTCACTTGGACCCACACAACAAATGGTGACTTAAACACTAAATCCTTTAGATATGAGGTAGAGAATTCTTTTCACACAAACTTTGCTATTGAGAGTCTTATCTGGAAAGGCTTTGCTCCTCCCAAAGTGGAGCTCTTCTGCTGGAACATTCTGTACAACTCTGTTCCTGTCATTGATGTTCTGCACAGTAAAGGATGCTTGAGCAATATTCTAAACAGGTGTGTCTTCTACAATGAAAGAGAAAGTGTAGATCATCTTTTTATCTAATGTGTGTATGCATGGAAGATTTGGAGTAAATGCTGTAGCTGGTGGAACATTTCCTGGGTTGCGCCAGGTAGTATCATCTCTTTGTTTCAATCTTGGAGTACCCTCAACGACAACAACAATCAAAGGTTTGTCTGGAATGTTTTGTTCTATGTGATCACTTGGTCTATTTGGCTATCACGAAATGACAAAGCTTTCAACAACAAAGACAGTACTACGGATCAAATACTCCAACTTGTTTCCTTAAGAGCTGGTCGATGGTTAAAAGCTAAGTTTCCTGAGCTTAATCTGGACACTAACCTTCAAGAAATCACAATGCCATCTCGACGCAAAGCTATTAGAAGTAACATTTTCTGGTCTCCTCCCCCACTTGGAACCTGGAAAGCTAATGTGGATGGCTCAGCTATTGGAAAACCTGGTCCAGCGGGAGTTGGTGGGGTCATTCGCAATTGCCATAGTCACGTAATCCTCATCTTCTCAAAGAACATTGGAGTAGCTGATTCAAACTTGGCTGAGCTACTGGCTGTCAAAGAAGTTCTGTCAATCTTGGTGCACTCTGGAATTTCACCTCTTCCTCGCATCATCATTGAAAGTGATTCCAAGATGGTGATTTCATGGCTTAACAATATCAAGATGAGTCCTTGGAGATACTATAATCTGATCAACAAATTCTTGAATCTTTTCTTTGATTTAGGAGAGATTTCCTTTGTTCATGTTTTCAGAGAAGCAAACTTCTTCGCTGATTATCTAGCTAAATCTGGAGTCCACAGACAGTCCGATTTAGTTCCTTGGTTGTAATCTTTTTCCTCTAATAAAATTTTCCTTCACTTTTCAATATATATATATATATATATATATATATATATATGTAGATATGTGTGCGATATGAACTAATAAAGTTAAGCATTTGTGGAAGTATTATGTTAGACAAGAAAACTGTACCATTGGCTTAAGGTTGATGTAAGTGTGTGCGTGTGTATAAAATTAATAAGATAATGTGGAGTTAATTTTGATGAAGACATGAACTTGATTAATTTCGATCTAATATATATGTTTCAGCACATAAATGAGAATGTTGTGGTTAAGTGATTGAAATGATTCATAATAACTTAGACAGATGTGGATGATTGAGCTTTAACTTGAAGGTTTGAGGAAGGTATTCGCTAAAGGTATAAGTTAAGTGAGTTAAGTTATGTCTGTTAGCGCCATCTTGTAGGAATTGTTTAAATTTTATAAATATTTCGGTTAATTCTTACGTTAAGAAAACAACAAATGTTGTGACTGGATATTGAGATAAGTAAGCTAAAAGTAAAGGTATAGTTAGTTTATAAATTAAGTTTATGCTTGGGCTGGATTGAAACTTGTTTTCTTTCTTACATGTTGTGAGCAGCCAAGCATGCATGATAAGCGAAGTGAATGGATGCATATGTGCAGTCACATATAACATGTTTTGAGTTGAGTTATTTAATAACTATATTTTTTTAATAACTTGCATTATGTTTTAAATTACAAAGTCTTGGTGTGAATTGACCTTTGAAATAAAGCGAAACTTCCTTATATTTGAAAACTCAAAATTGATTTAATAAGTGTTTTGAAATCCGTGAAAGCCAAGTGCTACACGAGAAAATTGTTTCGAATCGTTTTTGAGTGTAGGCATATCCTACGACCTTCAGGTCATTTCTAGCCTGTCGAGCTTAGCTCTAGGCTCTATTACCTGTATATCCAGCGTAGTGTACCTATCAAGCTTAGTACTCAAAGTAAATTATACTTGTTTGGAAAACCAGCAGGCAAGTTTCAGCTCACGACTAATCAGCGAGATTGGAGTATTGTTCTGTGAGAATCCTGAATTTCTAATATTTTAATAAGTTATTGACAGTAGGAAATTAAAAAGAGAAATTTATTATTAAAATATTTAAGTAAAAGGGTCTGTTTGACAAGGTTCAGAGAGGTACTCAGTGAGGGCCCCACCAGAACTTTCTTTGTCCAAATCAAAGTGAGACCCCAGAATGATAATAATTGAGGTGAATAATTTTACATGTAACGAGATTTGGATCATGTGGATTGATAGGAGAAATTTGGTGTAAAAACATAAATTTACGTGATTTTGCGGTTATGGGTAATTTTGTAATTTCACAAATTGTGACCAGTTAAACCCTTTATGAATCAATAATTGACCATGTTTAATTTAAATACATGGGAAATGATAAAAATAAAATATTAAATTTGAATTTAAAAAATATTAATTTAATGATTGGACTTAATTGGAATTAATGAAATTATATAAAGGTAAAATGATCATTTAACATGAGGTTTGTCAAATTGGTCAAAGATTGACCAAACATTGACCTAAATAAATTAAATTTAATTAGAATAAAAAGTTAATATCTGAAAATTTAAAAATAATCAAATATGTGATGGTAAAAGTGTAAATTTTGAGAAGTTAAAAGAGTAAACTATGCTGCAACTTGCTATTGGTTGAAACACAAATAAAGGAAGATCAATTCAGCCAATTTTACTATCCATCACCGACACTGGAACCGACCTTCCCCTACTGCCTGGACGTTTCTTCCTTGTTTCTTCCAAATCCTCCACGTCGTATTGTGAAGCCTCACCTTTCCTTCACCGATTTATTCAACCCTCTTTACTAGGTTGGTTCTCCATCCTAAAATCATTGTAAACCTGGAAATTTGGAGGTTGACGTGAAGGATTCAGCATGGGTTTGAGGGCTGTTCGGTTCTGTTTAGGAAGAAAGGTAAGAGGAGAGGTGAGACTAGTTTATGATACATGTTGGTTAAGGTTGTATTAGGCTTGTAAGATATATTCATGGCTGTTAATTTAAGTAAAATTGATTGTAGATAGTCATGATACAATCGGCCATGGAAACAAATTTGAGGAAATTTGATGATTTTGATATGTTTTAAGTAAGAATAAATTGTAATTGAGAAATAGAAACTGTTTAAAACTTAGATTAAATGTTGATTTGCAAAATCATAATGTGCAGCAAAGTGGCGTTATATGAGCAGTAACCAGCCATAAGGTGGACTGACGATGATGATGGTGAATTTACATGTAAAAGAGAAGTTTGTTGAAAGTCCTAAATGAAGTGGAAGAGATATTTACAAGCTTACTTGAGAAAAAACTAAATGAAAGGCCATGAAGATAAAACCATTAAAGGTTCTCGGTTAGGACAGAACATGGACGATGATGATGAACTTTGATGAATATAGAAGGTTAAATAAAAGTATTTAAGGAAATGGAAATGTTAACAAGTAGGTTTAAAATGAAATACAAAGGAATACATGGCCCTAAGAAGTATTCGGCTGGAATAAGGAAAGGAAAATCGGAAATTGCTGTTGGCCGTAACAAAGAAACCAGGAAAGAGACAAAACAGTAAAGAAAAGAAAAGAGAAGAAAATATAAATACAATTTCTAATAAAATGGTAAATCTAAAACTTATATAAGGATAAATTAAGAGTTATTGTAAAGTTAAAAGTGGGAGAAGAAGAATTATTTTTGAGATTTATTGGAGCATATTTCATAATTTGAAATATTAAATTTTGATGGTTGATGAGTAAGAAATGATATAACAAAATTAATAAGAGTGTTAGTGGTAGTAAATTAGAAAGAAGATGAATTATATATAGGAAAGGGAGTATGGATTAAGTTGGTAATGGGATTTAATATGAATTTTTATGAGTTAAGAATTAGTGAATAAAATATAAAGGTTGAAGAAAATTGTTGGTGGAATTAAATTTGAGAAAAGAATGAAATCTTTAGTTGATGAGAGGAAATTTGGAAATTTCATGATTCATAGAGAATTTTATGATTCATAAATTATGGATGAAATTGGAAATTTAAGAAATAATAATTTTAGTGCAAAATACAAATAGTTGGATTAAGGCATTGTCTATGAAATTCTCAAGTTAATTTTATGACTTTATGATTAAAGAAAAATAGTTAAAGATAAGTAGAGAATATTGTTGGAAGTAAATTGGGAAAGAAATGAATTTTGTGCATAAAGAGATGTATGGTTGAGACTCAAAAATGGGATTACAATGTGAATCATCATGATTTAAAAGCAAATGAGTATAACATAAATGTTAATGAGATTAGGGATTGTTGGAACTGGGAAGGAATATGATTTGATCATAGCTATGTGTGGTGTCTAGAAGAGAAATTTAAATAAATCAATTGTTGAGATTGATAAATAAAAATTATGGAATATTTATTATCCTTGTGGTATGGTGATATGAAATATAATATAAAGTGATATTACTGTGCAGAGTGGAAATTCTAGAAAATAGAATATCAAAAGCAATAGTGAGAATGTAGAGATATTGCGTGGACTCAAAGTAAGAAACATATATAGGAGTTACCCATACATATTTTACATGTCTTTGGAATTTTCGAAAATATTTAATTCTTAACAGTTTCCCATCAATTTTCCAAAAATGGGGAAATATAATTTATTCACAAAACCAAATGTGTTTTTAAATTGCATGGTTATTGTGTTGCGTGTTGAATTATGAAATATCCCGGTTTGGAACAAAATTGTTTATCGATATTAAATATTACTACAGTGACTTCAGATTTACTGTTTATACACAATTTTTATACTGAAAAATAGTATTTAAATAATTATGTTATTGAATTTTTACACGTGAAAGAGTATTAGTATGTTCTTTTTTTACCCATTTACAGTGTAGTGGAATATTTTCAGAAGTGAAAACTGGATTGTAAATATTTTATAAATTTCTACTTCGAAACTGGTTATATATTTTCATACCAGTTATATATCTTCACCCATTTGTTTGTGAAGTGGTTCCAGTGATTTCTTTTAAGAAATTTATATTGTTTATGAACTGTTTTGAGACCGTTAGGCCCCGTATCATGTTCATGTGTTCATATGTTACTATTACTGTGGCTGATTGACCTGTCAAGTCATTAGCAGTCCCAGGGTCACCTGGCAAGTGTACTCTGAGGACACTTATAGACTATAGCCATAGGTCTCACGTGTTTACTGTTACTGTTACTCCCTTCGGGGACTATTATTACAGCATGATATACTTTGGGTGATGCCTGGTCTCTTCTTACTGTTATTGTGAACTATACTGTTTTACTATACGGTTGCTACTACTAAACCATTTATTGTTACCGAACTGTTTGCAGTCATTGAATTACTTATTTCTACTGAATTGTTTACTGTTATTGGAAATTGAATTGTTTATCGTACGGTTTATGACTGAACTGTTTAACGATAGTGAATTATTTCCTACTACAAATCTGATCACTACAGTGTTTTTAAATATTGATTTATAAATTGTTTTCGTATTTAATAATTTATGATTAGATTTAAAATAACTGCTGCATTTGCACTGTTTGTTGGTATTCAAGTGGTTACGAATACCAAACTGTTTATTGATACTAATATGGTATCGTACTATTTATTGAACTCTTTATTGACAGTAAACTGAATTATTATTACAAAAATGGTTTACTGTGTATTACAGTGTTTTCATATATAAATCATAATTAGATTATATATTGAAATATTTATGATATGATTTCTAAAACATTTTCATAATGTTTTCGATACTTTTATATATGTTTCTTACTAAGCTTTTCCAAAGCTCACCCCCCCTTACTCCCCTTTCTCGCAGATAACTTTTCCGTGTACGTGTTTACCAATGTTTCCAGACTTGTGGGAGAAGTCATTAGAAGTCAAGAGTAATAGACGAACAGGTATATATTTACATTTTATATTCAGACATTTAATTGCACAGCAAATGCATTTATGAAAAGAATATAAATTTTGTAGTGGGATGTAAATAGTATGGATAAATATTATACTGTAGATACATTAAATTCTAATTGATTTAGTTATTTGATGGTATAGTGAGTTGATGGAAAAAGAAATTGTGGAATGTGCTTACACTGACACCGAATGCAAACCAAAAGATCGTAACTGAATAAGTGTTTTAACAAGAAAAATTTGGTTTAGAATTATATAATTCCAGACGTTACATGTTCTATGGCCATAGATTTCGTGTTGCTTGGGACACATACTATCACTAGTTAGGATGGACATCGTTATCGTTATCGTATCTGTGATTGAGGATTCATCGAAGTGCATAGTGATTGATTTATCGAAGTACATAATGTTTTGATTTAATAAAAATGCATAGTGGTTTGACTTAATCGTAATGCATAATGAAAGTGATTTAAATAAAGTGCAAAATGAAAGTGCTTTGATTAAAGTCCATATTGGATCATTTGGTATCATGATATAATACCATGCATACACGTCACTTTAATATTGCTTTTTCCTACACTTGCATGTAGATCGACATGATTCTAACATCCATTTACTTAAACTACTTACCGAATTGTGGTTTAATAATTTTTTAAAGACTTCTGGTTGAATATAAACGAGAATCAGGTTTTGGACCTGATTTTCACTCCATCTCCTAGTGCTTCAAATGACACTTACGCTTTCATTAATGGAATCGAGATTTTGTCAATGCCTCCCAATCTTTATTATACAACACCGGAATTTTCAGCTGGCATCCCTTTCGTTGGCCAAAATGATGATCTCTACGTTAATAATTACACCGCACTTGAGACGGTTTATAGGTTGAATGTTAGTGGTAAATCAGTCTTACTAAAGGATGACATTGGCATGTTTAGGCTCTGTTCTGATGACTCCAAGTACATCATGACTGATATTTATTTCACTAAGAACACCACTGTACAAATTGAATACATAAAAATTCCAAGATACATTGCACCAGAGGAGGTTTATAGACAGCATGGACAATAGGTCCTAATCTTGCTTACAACAAGAAGCACAATTTAACATGAAGATTACCCGTGGATTCAAAATTCAAGTATATGGTAAGGTTTCATTTCTGCAAACCTCAAGATGCCATAGATTCAGAGGGTCAAAGACATTTTAAGATTTTTATAAATAGTCAGACGACTGAATCACTTGCTGACATAATTATGTGGGCTGGTCATGTTGGATTATGCCCTTAGAACCATTCATTAGATGATTGACTTTGGCATTTTTTTATGTATCATGACATTTTATTTATCATAGTTCATTATTATATTTGTCTTATAACTGCGTAATATAATCTTATATAATAATGTCCTTAGAATAGTAATAACACACTATTCTTAAAATATCCCTAGTCAAGTATTATTGTGAACAAGGATAACAATGATACGATAAGACTAGTATGTGATTGACTGATGACCATTGTCATGGATATAGGATATCAAGTCATCACATAGGTACATGTTAGAGAACTATGTACTGGATCGACCCTCCATGAGAACGCTACATGGATTGTTATATGAATGTCAAAAGCGATTCTCATAGTGATGATGGTGTATGTGATCCTTTGACTTGAGATCATCAGAGATCCCAACATAGAGAATTGCATACTTTAATGCTGCTAGATGTCATTCGTAACAGGATGGACTATAAAGGTAGTAATTGGGTATGCCTTGATCTATGTAGAGGGATGTTGAGTGATCAAGATAGGATTTATCCCTCTTATATAACAAGAGTGATGTCTTGGGCCCTTTGATAGAGTGAGACTAAGAAATGCATGGCCGTGCTCGAATAAGTCAATATGAGATATTGATTTTATTTGTTTAATTAGTCTACTCAGGAATCAAGAAACGCTGATTAGACTATACAAGTGTGACACATTCCATGACTTGTGTCTAATCAAGACATCATAGGATAAAGGGATTAAACTACACGGTAACATCTATCACGAGTAAGGTTATGTCGAGTCATTGACATTCTCGTTACATGGGTAGCAATGATGTGTTGCTAGATACCGCTCATTGCCTGTGACAATTTTGTCATTGCCATTGTTTTGAGAACCTATTGGGTCGCACACTTAGAACAGATCAATGAGGAGCTTAATTAATCCTATTCTGAATTGGATTAAGGATATAACTAATCCTATTCTGAATTGGATTAGGGATATAACTAATCCTATTCTAAGTAGGATTAGAGTTCTGTTTGGCAGTAAATTTTAGGGTAAAATTTACTGCCTATAAAAGGGATGTTTTTCTAAAACATAGCCGCACTTTTTAAAAACAGAAAACAAAACATTCCTTTTAATCGAAGCTAGCAATTCAGTTATAAGGAATTTAAAAGCTCTTTAAGGCTTCTGATCGTGAGACGTTCAAGAGTCGTGAGATCCGTTCGTGTGGATACCGTAGAGGCAGGAACGAAAAGTTGCTGCTTGTGACTCGACCAACGACAGAAAATTTAGAGAAAACGTCAGGTAAAATCTCGAAACCCTAATCAGGCAACTCTCCGAATCGATCTTGGTGGAGGCCGAATGATTTAAATTCCGCTGCGTGTTGTTTCGGTTTCCTTCACTGGTATCCGAGCCAGATTCGGAGTCCCTGATTTGTTTTGATAAAAGCATGATCTCTGGTTACTTTCTGTTTATGATTACATGCAATCGTTTTAATGAGATTAATACGGATTAGAATGTATATGATATATTCAGAGGCTAGAAATCGAATTGTTGAAAATATATATATGATGTATATCAATTTCGATTCAACTTATATGTGAGATATAATCTGTGATGCGAATTAATAATGGCGTTTCTATTTTGCATAAACGTTATGTATAATCTGTGATGCGAATTATTAATGGCGTTTCTGTTCTGCATAAACGTTATGTATAATTTGTGATGCGAATTATTAATGGCGGTTTCTGTTCTGCATAAACGTTATGGAAGAAACAGAATAATGTCGAAAGTGTATAAAGATTGAAACACTTTTAGATAAGAGTTCTAATGCGACTAAAATTATAGTCAGTATGAGATACTGGCTGGAACATCCTGATAAGATTAGGACACTTCCGGATAAGGGGCGTTGGCAATGTCAATACTGTTGACCTTTTTTTTTTTTCGGGGGCTCCGCCCCCAAACCCCCGCAAGGGGCGCCGCCCCTGGGAACCCCGCAGTCAGGGTTATAATTCGTTTCAAATGTGCCTCATTAATAAAACTAAAAATTAAAAATTGCATTACACTTGTTTGTATAACACGGTGGTGTTGTTTGAGCATGGTGCATAGTTATAGCCCTAGCCCAATATGATTGTATTTTCGTGGTTGTAAATTTTAATAAATACGACCTGCGTGTCGTGCCTTGTTCTTGAAATTCTTGTTGTACATTCTTTTCTCATCTTACTCCCCTCGAATGTAACTCGAGGTTTCTCTTAAACTATGTAATTGGAGCTGACAACCATGCAAAGGATGACCAAAGAGGCACTTGGAGAAGATGCTATTACCCTTAGGTTAACCCTTAGGGTTTTCTCATTGGCTTGGGAAATCCATTTAGTTTGGGCTATAACTATGTCACGTTTATTTTATTGCTTAATTGCATGAGATGCATGGTTTATTTTGTACGTTTATGATATGAAAATCATATGATAATTTTAAAAAAAAAAAAAGTAAAATTGGTGAGATCTTATTCAATAAACTAAGAAAATCCCTCAAATTAAATTAAGTCAATAATAGATGCCTACCAATGAATAGCACTCGTCAAGACTAGAATCGATTTTGTTATGTTTGCCAAAGCAAAATATCATATCTATCTTAGTAAGACGCGATGGGATAATAGTGATATCCAAAGGCTATAAATTGGGTTGACTTAACTAAATTTCATCAATAGGATTGGGAATTTAGAGGCATAAAGTTGGGCTTCCATTCATGAGATGAATTAGAACAAGTGTTGTTCACCCAACTATCCAAGAGTTACATGAGATGTAATTGGTAAGTGTTGCCTACCTAAATAGCCAAATCTTGGGCGATTAGCCAAAGCTAACTCTAGATAAGGTGAAATATGGATCTTGGCCCACTAGAGAAATTATGTGATAATTTTTCCGAATTAATAGTGAGGGTTGTTGATTCGATAAAAATAGTGGGAGCATCATTTAATAAATATTTAATTAAATGAATGCATTCATGATACTTATATTTTGCATATTTTTGTTGTAGATTACCATGGCATCAAACACAAATAACACACTTTCACTGCGATCTGTCCTTGAGAAGGACAAGTTGAATGGGACAAACTTCCTGGATTGGTACAGGAACCTGAGGATTGTCCTCAAGCATGAAAAGAAGTTGTATGTCCTTGAAATTCCCTTACCTGAGGAACCAACCTCTAATGCTCCAAGGGCAGAAAGAGATGCTTATAAGAAGCATCAAGATGATGCATTGGATGTTAGTTGCCTTATGCTTGCCTCCATTAATCCTGAGCTTCAAAAGCAACATGAGGAAATGGATGCGTTCGATATGATCGAGCATCTCAAGCAACTCTATGAAGAGGAAGCTAGGCAAGAAAGGTACAATGTCTCTAAGGCATTGTTTCAGTGTAGGATGGCAGAGGGGACTCCCGTTGGTACTCATGTGCTCAAGATGATTGGGTACACTGAAAACCTTGAAAGATTGGGATTTCCTTTGGGCCAAGAGTTGGCCACTGATGTGATTCTGCAATCGTTGCCAGACAGCTACAGTCAGTTTGTTGTTAATTACAACATGAATGAAATTGACAAGACTCTGCCACAATTACTTAGCATGCTGAAAACAGCTGAATCCAACATGAAAAAGGCCAAGCCCAAAGATGTCTTAATAGTTAAGAAAGCTAAGGGCAAGGCTAATGCAAAGGGCAAGAAAAAAGGTAATAAAGCCCCTTTCAAAGGACATAGTGAAAGGGCAAGTGATTTATTGGGCTTAGTACATACAGATGTATGTGGACCTTTAAACACACAGGCCAGAGGTGGGTTTATGTACTTTATTACATTTACTGATGATTTCAGTAGATATGGCTATGTGTTTCTTATGAAACACAAGTCAGAATCTTTTGAAAAGTTCAAAGAATTCAAGAATGAAGTACAAAACCAACTTGGCAAGAGCATTAAGGCACTTCGATCAGATCGAGGTGGTGAATACTTAAGCCAAGAATTGCTTGACTATCTTAAAGAGTGTGGGATTGTCTCACAACTCACTCCTCCAAATACACCACAATGGAATGGTGTATCTGAAAGGAGAAACCGAACTTTATTAGATATGGTTCGATCAATGATGAGTCATACAGATCTTCCAGAATCCTTTTGGGGACATGCATTAGAAACAGCTGCTTTTACACTGAACCGTGTTCCATCTAAATCGGTTCCAAAGACACCATATGAGATATGGACTGGTAAACGTCCCAGTATGTCTTTTATGAAGATATGGGGTTGTGAGGCTTATGTAAGACGTCAAGTCTCTAACAAACTTGCACCTAAATCTGATAAGTGCTATTTTGTGGGATATCCTAAACAAACTAAAGGATATTATTTTTACAATCCCACTGAGCGCAAAGTGTTTGTAGCTAGAACAGGTGTCTTTCTAGAAAGAGAATTCATTTCTAGAAGAACTAGTGGGAGAAAAGTAGAACTTGAAGAAATTCAAGAGCTACAAGATAGCGCACCCGATATTGAGATGGAGCCTGAGCAAGCACCACAAGTTGTTGTGGAACCAGAACCACAAGCTGTTGTGGAGCAACCGCCTGCTCAAGAGACACAAGCCTTGCGTAGATCAGTTAGAACACATCGTGAGCCACAGAAATATGGATTTCTAATGACTCAGAACGGTGATGTATTGCTCATGGACCAAGATGAGCCTACTACCTATCAAGAGGCTATTACAGGGCCAGACTCTGAGAAATGGCTTGAAGCCATGAGATCTGAGATGGAATCCATGTATGCCAACCAAGTTTGGACCTTGGTTGACTTACCCGAAAGGGTAAAACCTATAGGGTGTAAATGGGTTTTTAAGAAGAAAACCGACATGGAAGGAAATGTTCATACCTATAAAGGGCGATTGGTTGCTAAAGGTTTTAAACAAATTCATGGTATTGACTATGATGAAACTTTTTCACCAGTCGCGATGATCAAATCCATTAGGATCTTGCTTGCGATAGCTGCATACCATGATCATGAAATCTGGCAAATGGACGTTAAGACTGCTTTTCTTAATGGAAAGCTACTCGAGGATGTGTACATGATACAACCTGAGGGTTTTGTTGATCCAAAAAATGCTGGAAAGGTTTGTAAGCTGCAACGTTCTATTTATGGACTAAAGCAAGCTTCTCGAAGTTGGAATCTTCGTTTTGATGATGCAATCAAAGAGTTTGGTTTCATCAAGAATGAAGATGAACCTTGTGTCTACAAGAAGGTCAGTGGGAGCACTATTGTCTTCCTGGTGTTGTATGTAGATGACATACTACTCATTGGGAATGACATCCCTACCCTTCAGTCTGTAAAGACTTGGTTAGGGAATTGCTTTTCAATGAAGGACTTGGGCGAAGCTTCCTATATACTGGGTATAAAGATCTATAGAGATAGATCAAGGAAATTAATTGGCCTAAGTCAAAGTGCATACATAGATAAAGTGCTAAAGACGTTTAGCACGCAGGATTCCAAGAAAGGATTCTTGCCTATGACACATGGCATTTCTCTCTCAAAAGAACAGTGTTCTACAACACAAGAAGAGAGAGAACGTATGAGTAAAGTTCCATATGCATCTGCTATTGGATCCATTATGTATGCCATGTTATGCACACGTCCCGATGTATCGTATGCCTTGAGCATGACGAGTAGATATCAAGTTGATCCTGGTGAACGTCACTGGATCACTGTCAAGAATATTCTTAAGTACTTGAGAAAGACTAAGGATACATTCTTGATATATGGAGGTGAGGAAGAGCTCATTGTAACAGGTTACACTGATGCTAGCTTCCAAACTGATAAAGATGACTATAGATCGCAGTCTGGTTATGTGTTTTGCCTTAATGGTGGTGCTGTGAGCTGGAAGAGTTCAAAATAGGCGACAGTGGCCGATTCTACAACAGAGGCTGAGTATATAGCTGCCTCTGAAGCTGCTAAGGAGGCTGTTTGGATCAGGAAGTTCATTACTGAGCTTGAAGTTGTTCCTAGCATTGTAGATCCGATTGAGCTCTATTGTGACAACAATGGAGCCATCGCACAAGCTAAGGAACCTAGATCTCACCAACGATCCAAACATATACTACGGCGCTTCCATCTCATTCGAGATATCATCGAGAGAGGAGATGTGAGGATATGCAAAGTACCAACTGACGATAACATCGCTGACCCACTGACGAAGCCTTTGACGCAGCAGAGACATGATCGTCACACTAGGTCACTAGGTATTAGATACATGAGTGAATGGTCTTAGTGCAAGTGGGAGATTGTTGGATTATGCCCTTAGAACCATTCATTAGATGATTGACTTTGGCATTTTTTTATGTATCATGACATTTTATTTATCATAGTTCATTATTATATTTGTCTTATAACTGCGTAATATAATCTTATATAATAATGTCCTTAGAATAGTAATAACACACTATTCTTAAAATATCCCTAGTCAAGTATTATTGTGAACAAGGATAACAATGATACGATAAGACTAGTATGTGATTGACTGATGACCATTGTCATGGATATAGGATATCAAGTCATCACATAGGTACATGTTAGAGAACTATGTACTGGATCGACCCTCCATGAGAACGCTACATGGATTGTTATATGAATGTCAAAAGCGATTCTCATAGTGATGATGGTGTATGTGATCCTTTGACTTGAGATCATCAGAGATCCCAACATAGAGAATTGCATACTTTAATGCTGCTAGATGTCATTCGTAACAGGATGGACTATAAAGGTAGTAATTGGGTATGCCTTGATCTATGTAGAGGGATGTTGAGTGATCAAGATAGGATTTATCCCTCTTATATAACAAGAGTGATGTCTTGGGCCCTTTGATAGAGTGAGACTAAGAAATGCATGGCCGTGCTCGAATAAGTCAATATGAGATATGATTTTATTTGTTTAATTAGTCTACTCAGGAATCAAGAAACGCTGATTAGACTATACAAGTGTGACACATTCCATGACTTGTGTCTAATCAAGACATCATAGGATAAAGGGATTAAACTACACGGTAACATCTATCACGAGTAAGGTTATGTCGAGTCATTGACATTCTCGTTACATGGGTAGCAATGATGTGTTTGCTAGATACCGCTCATTGCCTGTGACAATTTGTCATTGCCATTGTTTTGAGAACCTATTGGGTCGCACACTTAGAACAGATCAATGAGGAGCTTAATTAATCCTATTCTGAATTGGATTAAGGATATAACTAATCCTATTCTGAATTGGATTAGGGATATAACTAATCCTATTCTAAGTAGGATTAGAGTTCTGTTTGGCAGTAAATTTTAGGGTAAAATTTACTGCCTATAAAAGGGATGTTTTTCTAAAACATAGCCGCACTTTTTAAAAACAGAAAACAAAACATTCCTTTTAATCGAAGCTAGCAATTCGGTTATAAGGAATTTAAAAGCTCTTTAAGGCTTCTGATCGTGAGACGTTCAAGAGTTGTGAGATCCGTTCGTGTGGATACCATAGAGGCAGGAACGAAAAGTTACTGCTTGTGACTCGACCAACGACAGAAAATTCAGAGAAAACGTCAGGTAAAATCTCGAAACCCTAATCAGGCAACTCTCCGAATCGATCTTGGTGGAGGCCGAATGATTTAAATTCCGCTGCGTGTTGTTTCGGTTTCCTTCAGGTCATAGCAAAGTTCCAGTTTATAGGAATTATCTTCTGTTGACATCAAAGAAGGGAAACCAGAATAAGCAGGATATCACCATAGATCTGCACCTTATAAGTAGTATATATTCTGATGCTATCTTAAATGGAATTGAAGTGTTCAAACTGAACAATTCTGATGACAATTTGGCCAAATCCAACCCTAAATTATAGATAACTCCACCACCTTCTGGATTGATTAATTCTACAAGTGGAAAGTCTAAGATGAAGCGTAGAATGCTAATTTCTAGTGGCGGGTGTGCTATTGGTTTCCTTATCCTGCTTTGATTATTGACTTGCCTGGTTGTTTGGTGATATAGAAAGAGGCAGTACTATGGAACAAATTGGTATTGTTTATGGATAAATCCTAACAAAATGAAATCCACAAAGTCCTTATTCTCACCGGAAGAACTGTGCTGCCTTTTTCACTGGATGAGATCAAAGTTGCTACCCACAACTTCCATGATAATTTAGTTGTTGGGAAAGGTGGCTTTGGCAAAGTATACAAAGGGTTCTTGTATGAAGGGAAAAAAACAAATGCAATCAAGCGCCTCAATCCAGAGTCAGGACAAGGTGTTATCGAGTTTGTGACAAAGATTGAGACGCTCTCTAAGCTTCGCCATGCTCATTTGGTGTAGTGTTATTCGAATTATTATGTGCAAGAAAGGTTTTGGATAAGAAATTACTAGAGGCTCAAATGAACTTGACTAATTGGGCTAGAAAATGTATTGCCGATGGAACTCTTTACAAGGTTATTGATCCATTTTGGTTGGAAAGATTGCACCGGAGTGTTTTAAGGTATTTGTTGAAATTGCAAAAAATGCATAGCAGAAGAGGGAGTTGATAGACCATCAATGAGTGATGTGATGGAAAATTGGGTCTTGCAATAGAGCTGCAAGAGGTTGCCGATGTTGAGAAAGAGAAGACTTATCCTAGAAGTGAACATAGCTACCCTGATATAGTGTTCCTAATTGCTCGCGACATGGATTTCAATGATGAATCAATGGTGGATTCGGTGTTGGATTCTAATATGCACAGTGGAACTGAGATCTTAGATTCCAATATTATTGGAATGACTTACCTTGTTTTGAATCTAGTACATCATCAGATCTGTTCTCTAGCACCACCAACACAAAAAGATAAGAAATTTGACAAAAGAAAAATGGAGACAAACTTAAAGGCTTAACCCCATTTGTTGTTGTTGTTGTTATTATTATTATTATAGCTTTTGATTTAATTTTTTTATAATTATACTTTATATATATACACTTTGTAAATATATTTGCACGTTATATAAATATGCATATATATATTTACACTTTATACTTATAATTATATTTTATACTTTATTTTTTTTAATATATATACATATATACAATCTTCATATTTTATATATATGTATATATATATATATATACACACACACACACGATTCTTATATTTAATTTATATACATATATATGATATATGTATATATTATAGCTATCCCTAATCCTATTATTTGTTTTATTGTATATGGTTTGAGGATTGAACTTTTAAATCCTCATAATGTTAAAATTCCCATGCTTAGTCCTTAGTTTCATCCTCCTCATGATCTCTCGACTCTACCATTTTCACAAATTCAATTTATACAGCTTTTATAGTATTCATACTCAATTTATCACATCATAATATTTATAGCGTCAAACTAAATCCTCGACATTTGAATTGTTTTCCAATATTACAATTATTTGTCCACTAGAGATAGAGAATTCACAGTTATCACACATATCACCTCACAATTAACCTTGACCTAAAAACCTCGATGTCCACAAAATCAAGCATATACAAGTTGTCGATCTGTCAGGTTCAATATCACAGTCATTCAATTCATATCAAAACACTGATACTAAAACCCCCATCACCATTATAGGTCTTCTTAACATCTCATGAATATTTAAATATATATTTCTATATAATCATAAAAATACTAAAATTATGCAAATACCGATATCATCATTCAAGACCTATTCTTAAGTCAACACCAAGATCATAAAATCAAAAAATCAACAGTCACTTATCCAATTCCATCAATGGTTCAACATATTGACACTCAATTGCAATTCCGACTCGATTAACAAATTTCATTCAATATCGTAAAATCAACCACAGTTTCATTGTAAAATCAAACACAGTCTCAAATCATTCCTATATGGTCTATACAACATAATACTATCATAGAATTATATAAAGGTCTTACCGAACCAATTCAAGGTTAGCAATTTATCAACCCAAGAGGTTTAGCCAATTTCCTCAATCAAACAATATTCCAAAACTTAATATATTACGACACCAAAATTATGCAAGTACTGATATCATCACTCAGGACCTACTCTAGAGTTATAATCAACTCTTTGTAATCACAAGGTCGACATCATTTATCATAGTCCATCCATAATTCTATTATATCAATATTTAACCTTAATTTAAACTTGATAATCAATTTTGTCCATGATATTAAAATAATTCAATTCATCGTTCCTATAGAACCTACACAATATAATTCTACTATTGACTTATATAAAAGTCTTACTAACTTAAAGCTTAGCGTGCGTGTAATTCGAGCTTCGGGTGCATGCATCGAGTTTCACATGTACACCTTTAAACATCGTAATTGATTAGCATCAATTAAATAAAATTCTAAATATTATTATAAAAATAAAATGGCATTGCACAACCTCTCTTACCAATTTCCTAAAACCAGGACACTAAACGAATGTCTTGGTTTTTCTTCCTTTCTTTCCTTTTCTTTTCTTTCTCTTTCTTTTCTCTTCTTTTCTTTTTGGTTTCTCCTTTTGTAGCCCTTGCATTGGGCTCTTAGCCACCCTAGTTTTAGAGTAAGAACCACCCCAAACTCTCTTGTTTTTAATCTAGTTTCAATAGCCTAAGCACAGCCCTTAAAAGCTCCCTTGCTTCGGCCCTATGTAGTAGCCAACTCATCCAAGTCAAATCAATCTAAAACCCACAATGAATAGTCTCATAATCAGCCCCTACACAGCCTTGGTTTAGCCTCAAAGCTCTACGGCACAGCCCTATTCTCTTAGTCTCACGTAGCCCTGAATCACCTTCTTAAACCCTTGGGACAATTACCCTAAACCGAGCCCAGAGCCAACCCTAATAACAGCCTTGCACTGCCCCTGTTTCAGCCTTAGGACAGCCGGATAACGCCCTTGCTCAGCCCCCAAAACAACCCCTAGACAGACTAGCTGAGCCACCCTGAGCAGCCCCTTGCAGTACCTAACGACCCAGTTGAAAACCAGCCCCTGATTAGCCTACAAACGCCAGTCTCCGTAGCTCCAAAAATCAGCCTTGGTTCGCCTCTGTCACTAGCCCGAGCCTCTGTTGCTTCAGCACTAAATGCCCTCCATCTAAAACTTTAATTCAGTTCCACATCAGCCTTAAAAATGCTAGCCAAACAGCCACCACACAACCAAAAATCAGGTTGTTTCCAGCCTCCAAAAACCAAAGATTTTGTAGCTAAAATTCTCTCGTTACAGCCTCTCAACTTCAGCCTTCATTCCACTTGATCAGCCCTTGAAGACCCGGCTGAAAACCATTCTTCCAGCCTTAAAGTATCACCGAAAGCCCCTGCCTTAGCCACGCCTGTAACACCTTTAGTTGCCTCTCCTCCCGCGTGCTCCCTCTCTCATTCATAACTCCATTCGCCAAGTTCTGCCTCTCTCTTCCAGCCTAGTTTTCCCTGCTCTTAAGCCTTTGTTTCGGCCACCATGCTCAGCCACTAAATCACGGCAACAATCCATTTTGTCCCGTCTGTCCACTTCTGTTACCACAGCAATGAAGGCACCTTGTTCCAGCCTTTTCAACCTTCCAGTTGTGTCTAGTTTTCCCTTGTCGAGATGCCCTGATTTCAGCCTGTCATTAACCCCAAATCAGCCCTATTTTCAGCCTTTAAACGCCACATTCCAGTGCCTCAAAAACCAGCTTTTTTCAGTCTTATACGCGTCTAACGCCCTGCGACCAACTCCCCTGCTTGGCAGCTTCCCCTTCATTCTTCTTTGTCAGTCTATCTTCTTTCTCAGGCTCTTTAACTCTCAGTTATCTCCTCAGCCTCTGCTCTCCTTTTCTTTATTTATTTATTTATTTTTGTTTATAGGAAAGGGGTAAGGAATCTGCCTTTCGCAGATCGGTTTTGGTAGGATATTTCCCACCAAAACCTGATTTTGCCTTTTTTTTATAATTATTTTCTTCTTTTCGAGGATGTATATAGTCACTTGTTTAAGATATATATATATATATATATATATATATATATATATATATATATATATATATATATATATATATATGGGAGTGATCCAGTTACACATGTGTAAAACAAATTTAATTTTACATATTTTCATATATTTTTACATGATTTATAATTTTTTAATCCGACCGTTGAATTTTATATTCTATTCACATAGATCATGCATGCTAAATTTTAAATTAATCGAATACGCCTAATTATTTATTTCATAAAAAAAATTTCAATCGTTGTTATATATTGAAAAAAATACTATTCTGGATTAAAATGATAGAAATAGCAGATTGATTCAAAAATTTACATATATAATAAATATGAGTAGGTTGTTAAATCCAACTGTTGATTTGCAAAAATTTTAATCCTATATGAAGATATAAAACTGTGTAAAACAAATTTGTTTTACACATGTGTAAGTAGATCTCTACTCATATATATATATATATTTCTTTTTCTTAATTTACATCCTTAATATTTAATGTAATGAATTTCCTTAATTTAAAAATAATTTAATTAATCTAATCCCTTGTAATTCATGAAAACACTTCAATCCAGTAGATAAGTCTTTTATTTCATTGCAATAGGTCTTTTATAAATTTTAATTTTAATTTTCATAATTTTTTTATCATTCAAACAAATTACTCCCGGCCAAATAATTCTCATAGTTCCTTAAACTCCAAAATTTTGATTCTTATTAAATAGGATATTTTTGGTTTAATTCTCTCACTTATTATACTTAATTTTTTTATAAGCTTGATTTCCCATAATTCCAAATAAATTAAATAAATCATCCTCAAAATTATATCCTCACATTTAGTCCACTATTACCATAACTTTCATATTTCTCGAAAATTCTCAATCATTGCATACTTCAAATAATATATTAAATTAGTTGTCATTGTGAGAAATTCTCAGCTATCACATTAACAGTTCTAAATAAACAAAAATAAGTATAATCGTGAGTGGTGTATTTATTATATAAATCATGCATAGAACTAAATATTATTTTTATACATATTATTATTGTTGTTGTTACAGTGGTATGAAGATTGGACACATTATTTTATAGTGGTATTGCTTTTTGTTAAATAATAATAATAATAATAATAATAATAATAATAATAATAATAATAATAATAATAATAATAATAATAATAATATTGTTGTGTTGTTGTTGTCACTACAAAAAAACAGACTTTTACCGGCACTTATAAGTGTCGATAAAAGACCAACAAACTGCCGGTAAAAACCTTACCGGCTGTTTGTTGACCGCCGACAATTAGTTGGCTAGGTGAATGCCGGTGAAAGTTTGCCGGCGGTCAAGTACCTCAATGCCAGTAAAGATTTGGCAAATTCCAACATGACTTTTTTCGGCGCTTTTAAATGCCATTAAAATTAAAAAGCTTTTACTGGCGCTTTAAAGTGCTGACAAAAGTCTTATTTGAAATCTGAAAATTTTATATTTATTGAATTTAAATTTAAATGCTTTTACCGGCACTTTAAAGTGCCAGTAAAAGTCTTGTTTTAAATTTAAATTTTTATATTTATTGAATTTAATTTTAAATTTAAAATTTTTACTAATATATTTAATTATTAAATTAATAAATTTTCCATCCTTTTTTTTTAAATCAAATAAAGCCTTAAAATTATTTTAAATTTAAAAAATAAGAAATATGGTGGTGTTGGCTTTTGATCGCATAAATCAAATATTACAATTCAACAAAATATTAAAATACAAGAATTCAACAAAATTTTATTACTATAAAATAAAACTAGATAATGTTACAAGAATTGTCAAACAAAATAAAAGCCAAACATCACACCATCCAAATATGATGACGTTGATCATAATTAACATTGTTAAAATAAAAAAAATATGATAAATAATGTCAAAAGAATGAACGATCTATAGATTCATAAAAGCCCATCATATGTTCTTAATGCAAACCTAAATGATTTCTAATTCCCAGCTATCATCATTTATTAAAAGTTCAAGGTCAGAAAACCTACTGCCATTGCCATTGTTGGAAGCCAAGGCACTAGTGAGCCTCAGAATGATGATAACTAGAGAAACCTGTACAATTCAAATGGATAGAAAAAGAATGATTAGTTTTACTCTCCAAGTTAATTAAGTACAGAAACAAACATAGGACCCTATGAAGCATTGAAGTCTTTTTCTCTGATCTTCGTTTTCTCCTGAAAATTACTCTTAGAGGTAGTTAAGAACCGAGTGATTTAAAATTTTAAGAAACAAGTTCATGATCACATATCATAGCAAACTCCATTAACTTCAAGCACATCAATCTGCAATTGCATTGATTATCAGAAAAAGAGTTGGAATTCAACAAAGAGTAGCTACTTCAATTTGTCAATTTCAAGCTCTATTGAAAAAAATAAAGAGATGATCTAAGCTTTTTTGCATAGTTCATAATACATTAAATAGCCTCTATTAGATTGTTTCTTAGAATCACAAGACCATAACCTTACCATTACCCCTGAAATAATCTAGCATGCAAGAATGAAAGAAGAGTAATGGTGAAAGACTGAATACATGAAGAACGACAAATATATTAAGAATACAAATAAGGAACCATCATTGTAGTGATTATTAGCAAAAGATGTACTTAAGTGATAACAATTAAAATTTACTTGTTATCTTTTGTACCACATTAATTTTTCCGTATTCTTGCCAAGGCTGCAAGTGATAAAGCTCTTATGAAGACAATTTCCATCAAATCTGAACAAATTTCACCAGCTCTGCAAGTAGATAGTGTTTCTTCAATTTATGAGATAAATTATCAATCAAATTATTAAAATGAATTTACTATTATCTAAAAAACTTTTAATTTATAGATCTTTACTCCAGTATATAAAAATAAATGACAATTAAATCAAACTTTCGAGGAATTTAAGAAGAATATGGCCACTAGATTCATAGGATAAACTAAATGTACTACCTAAAGAGTATAATATGGCTATGTGTGTTTAAAACAAGAAGAAGAAGACACTAATGTCATTGATAAACAAACTAGAAATTTTAGCCAAAATCAACTTAGAAAATATAATTAACAATGGATTTAATTTCTTATCACAATGAGATAATGTTGAAAGTTTACGAGTATGAGTGGAGAGAAACATTAAAGAAAAAGGAATACCTTATCTTTGACTTTGCATACTCCATTTTCGAAGCGCTCCTAGCAAATCTCACTATTTTGCTATCGGCTCTGCTTTTTTATTTATCTGTAACGAAAAAAATATAAGAATGAACAAAGAAACAGAAATATGACCATGTTTATCATAACTTTGTACGAACCTATATTTTCAAAACTTTGTGCGGACCTATATTTTCAGTCAATCTAAAGCATGTGCTCTACTGGTAGTTACATCTACCATATAGTGTTCAGAGTTAGAAATATGACCATGGATTCCATCATAAGGGTTAAAAATAAATATTCGCAAAGCAAAAAGATTAAGTCCAAACATCAAAACACCATGTTTGCTCTGTATTAAAGCAAGATAATCTCTCAATGCACCATCACAAACAAGGGAGGGCTTACCTCTTCTATTCTTGTGCCAAAGTGATTTTCAACCATGGACATTATCATTTGGTCCATATGGCCACAAAGTAAGTTGAATATATCTCCTGTAAATCAGACAGAAATAGCTCTGAAAATTTGCTCTTCCACGAATGTTCAATAAATAGTATAAAGTGAAAACCCTCCCTGAACAAGTTAATAACATAAAAACAAGTATATAAATACTTATTTCAATTATAACCATGTTAATAACACACACAAATTTATAACATAAAACAAGTATATAAATATTGATTTCACTTAAACTTTTACATCAGCAAAATAATAAAACATCAATTTTCTTAATCATGATCTTAAAAAGACCAAGAACTCAAAAACATTTAAGTTTCACCTCCCATAATTAATCTTACAAATATTTATACTTGATTCATTGAGTAGAAAAGTAATTGAATCAGAAAATCACATTCTGAACCTAAATATAGTTAGTGAAATCTTGCATTTAGTAAGGCAATTATTAGTTCTTTATATCTAGCATGACAAGAAACTAAAGACCAAAGCTACTCTGTAGTTAGCAAGTTATTTTTCATTAATCCCTCACCAAAGGTAAGGTATTCTGATGATAGCTGCCACTCTCCATCCATCGAGAACTTGATTTCATACCTTCACAATGTTAAACAGAAAGTTAGAAGAAGATGTAACACTAAAAGCAGTGCTCTAAGTCCACAGAATTTTACCTTCCTGGTCTGAGCAATAAGGTGGTTGAGAATTTGGTGAATGAATCAGTGTATTATGGTAATAAGTGCTCCTCTTAACCCTATCCATCAAATGAGCCCATAACTTAGCATTCCAAATAGAGAAATTTTCAATAAATGGATGTAAAAAATCAAAGGTTTTCATTGACAAAAATCAAATACTAGCTGAGAAATGAGAAGACTTATAGAACTAAACTATTCTGAGCATACTTCATCCACAAATTAATCTTAGGGAGCATAAGTGTGAAATCCCCAAATTCATGTAAAGTCCTCATACTTGTAATGTATTATAAGCTGAAATGATTAAGTAAATATGAGAATTATGATGTATGAATGATGTGTGGAATATGAGAAGAAATAAGGGAATTGAAAGTTAAGTAGTCAAGAAATAAATTCTGATGTTGTAAGATTTATTGAAGCATGAGAAAAGATTAAATGCCAGATTTTATAGTGTAATAAAATACAAGTGGCATATGAATGGAAGAAGGATAATAAAATGGTCAAAGGAGTTAATGGCTGAGATGATTAAAGAGATAGAGAGGCATTTAATGCAAAATTCATGAGTCATCATCCTCATCAGCCATCCTCCATCGGCAGCCCTTTTTCCAACCCCTCTCGTTCCCTCCCAATTTTCCTAAATTTCCTCCCTACTCACCTTGACAAGCTAGCTTGTTCCTCCATCGATTCATTTAGCTAGTTGAACGAAAAGCAATCATAGTCACTAGATGAAGCTATGTATGAAGTTTAGTGGATTGAATCCAAGTATTGGAGGAGATCTCAAATTCTAAAAATATGGTCACTAGCAAAGGTAAGGGAAGAAATGGATTTAGTCAATTTCATTCATAGTATGGAGTTGTATGATGTTGGTATAGTATGCTTATAAAGTTTTCTTAAAGGTTTGATTTGATATGATGTACAGCTTTGAAGAAGTGAAGTGAAAAGCTAGGGTTAATGCAACCAAGCTCGTGGATCATTGGTGATCGAGGTAAGGAATTTATGTAACGGACGTAGGGTAAATATGTCCGCATGTTTTAAGATGTTTTAAATGTCATTGGGAAGAAACAAAAGCTGGATTTGAAGTGCAGGAAATGTGATTTCGGGTTTTACTCCTAGTACCAATTAGGCTACGAGTAGCCGACTGCCTAGAGACAACCAAAGGATAGATTTTCGAAAATCGAGACAAACCAGTCAACTGCTATACAAGCCAGTCGATTGCTATTTTCCAGTATGCATTCTATTTAAAAAACAGTCGACTGCTATATGAGACAGTCGACTGCTATTTGCTAAAAAGCATTATGGTTCAAAACCAACCGACTGCATATAAGACCAGTCGACTGCCTATAAGACCAGTTGACTGCCTATAAGACCAGTCGACTGCCATTTCTCGAAAAGCATTCTGTTTCAAAACCAGTCGATTGCTATATGGACCAGTCGACTGCCCCATGAGTTTTCAGAAATGAAAAATATCAAAATTTTAATAGAAAATAATTTCGATAAATGAAAATATGAGGTAGCAGCCGACTGCCCTATGAGGCCAGTCGACTGCCATGTTTGAAAAGAGGTTTTGAAAGCCTACTTTAAGAAAGTATAAATGTCATAACAAATAACTATATGATAAATGTTTTGAGACTATGAAGTACTTAATGATTATGCACTTCTGTATTTGTTCAAGGACTCTGATCAAGTCCCCGATATGACATGAAATTGGCTGAGGAGCCTAAGTCCGATCCTCAGTCGCTACAGATGTCACTTGACTAGTGTTCACTGTAGCCACCGACGTTTGGCCACACTGTCTTTGTTAAATATATATTGGCTAGGGGAGGATTCTTGGCTCCTACGGGAGTACACCACATGATTCAGTGCATAATTCTGTTAATATGCGAATAGTCTCTCTGTTATTTGAAAGTTATAAGATGTATGTTTTTGAAGAAAGAAGATGATGCATGTTTTAAAGAAAGTATGCCTGTATATGATGTTTTGAAAGAAGTATATGATGTATATTTTGAAAGTACGTAAAGTATGTTTTAAAGCAAGTATGTGAAGTATGGTTGCATATGCTAATTTAAAGAAGTACATGAATTACTTCATTTGTAAGCATATGCTATTATGAAGAACTTATGCTTTATATTGATTTTTCATGACATTATAGAGCCAAGCAGGAAAACTGCATATAGAGGCATAGTACACTCTTTTACATATATTTCTTACTAAGCATAAACTCACCTTTTTACGAATATTTTTCCTACAGATTATCTGAAGTGAACCCGCTCCAAATAGAGGAGCTTGCTTTTAAGACATCAAGTGTACCTTCGAGATACCCTTCCCAGTTAGTATTGAAGGTATACTTATGTAATTATGTAAAGTATATTGTAATTCAGCTATGGTACAGTACAAGTTAACAATTACGTATATACGATGTCGGAGATTTAAGTTAGGAATGATGTGTAAGATCCTGTGGAAAGGAATGATATGTATATATATCATTATTATTTTTTAATTGAAGTTAAATTCTTTATAATGAACTATTACATACTAAGTTCAGAAAAAGAATGAATGACATTGACTTCTAATCAAGTCGCATAAGATAAGGAAAAAGTTAGATGGTAAAGTGTAGTGACTGGGATGTCACAGATTGGTATCAGAGCAGTTTAGATTGATGTTCATCAGTGTCAATAAGCTAGAATTAATGTATATCCCCAATATACTGTACTTATCTGAATACATAAGTATAGTATAATTGTTTATAGTTATACCAAATAGCTCAATTTTGTGGTTATATCGACAGAATGAGCTCACGTAGAAGAGGTACTGGTAGAGGAAGAGGAAGGGGTCGTGAAGAACAGCCCCCAGTACAGTCTTCTCCCCCATCTCCACCGCATAGCCCGAATACTAGGCTAGAGAAAATGGAGAAGTATATGGAGAATATGGCCACGATGTTTACCTAGTTCATGTCAAACTTTCCGAATGTGGCCACAAGTGCACCATCAGTTACTCCTACAGTATAGCCCCCACCAGCACAGACAGATTTACCCCCACCAGTCCCAGCTATTGAAAGGTAGGATCCTAAAGCCTACTGCAGTGTGACCTTGATTAAAGAATTCAAAAAGCTGGATCCGCCTAAGTTTAAGGGGGAAAGAGATCTTTTGGCCGTAGAGAATTGGATGAAGGCGGTCATGAAATCTTTTGAATACATGACATGTTCAGAAAGAGAAAAGATAGGCTTGGCTGCTTACTTGTTAGTGGATGATGTCGAGTATTGGTGGCAGGCCACTCGGACCATTTTGGAGACCCGCTATAATGAGGTTACGTGGGATAGATTTGTAGAAGCCTTTAATAAACAGTACATCCCATGCACTGATTAGAATAGATTGAAGATTGAGTTTTTGAGTTTGACTCAAGGGACGATGACAATAAATTAGTATGAATCGAAGTTCATTACCTTGAGCAGATTTGATCTAGAGGTCCTAAAGAATGAAGGACATAAGATCTACAGGTTTATAGAGGGATTGAAGTCCCCTATCAAATCTAAGCAATATCCTATGGATATCAACACATATGGAGAGGCGGTCCATAAGGCTCAGTTGTGTGAGTAGGACTATGAGCTTCATCATGCCAATTTTCGAGCTAAGGGTAAAGGCAAAGAATCGATGAAATGGAAGTCAGATGAGAAGGCCTCTAGTGATAGATATCCACTTCGGAGAAGTAAACGTTATGAAAGAGTTTCGATAGGTAAGCAAGTAAATTATAAGAAAATGATCTTTGTTTTAATTTCATGGTTATATAAAATGATACTAAAATTAGAGTTATGATGTTTATGATATAGGGACTCCTAAAACTATCGAGATCAAGATAAGTGATGAAAGATCCCGATATCCAATAGGTAGTACTGCTAGCTCACCGAAGAGTACGATGCAAAGATGTGAGCAATGCGGGAAGTTTCATGGATCACAGCCATGTCAGTTAGTGAGTGGTGCATGTTTTAGATGTGGTGAATAGGGACACATGATTAGAGATTGTCCCAAGAGGAATTTGAGGGCATCTGAGGAATCTGATAAGACCCTTCAACCACAGCCTAGGGCCACTACCGCAGAAAAGGGAAAGAAGGCTGTGACCCAAGGACGAGTGTTTGCCATCGATGAAGAGTCTGCCGATGCCTCGTCCAAAGTGATTAAGGGTAAGATTTACTTATTTGATATGAATGTTACTAAACTGTTTGATACAGGCTCTATGCATTCATTTATTTTACCTATGATTGCTTTGAGAATACCTGTTGAGCCTGAGCCTTTAGGACACTTGTTGCAAATAAGTACACCATTTAAGGAATCTTAAATGATGGAACTAGTATATAGAAATTGTAAGCTACGGGTAGGAGAAAGAGAATCAATAGCTGACCTAATCCTACTAAATATGTATGGATTTAATGTTATTTTGGGTATGGATTGGTTAGCTAAGAATTATGTGATACTAGATTTCTATGCTAAGGATGTGATCTTCTCTTGTCACGACCCGAAGGCCAATAACGTCCACTTAACACTTACCCTATTGCTTTTGGAAAATTACGAACCAAATTTTTCTTTTCTATTTACGGTTTGTATTCGGTGTTAGTGTAGTAACTAAATCAAATCTTGCTTTAATAATATTATTTCTCTAGCTATGTCATACTTCTCTAAGTGATTTTAATCATTTTAGCCTTATTTTCACTTATCCAAAGGAAACGGGTCGAAAACCTCCCTCTTGTATTATATCAATTTCTCCAGTAAAATCTCCTGCATTAAAACACATTCTAAACTTCACAATACAACCAGCTTTTGTTTCCCACAATTCACACAATCATGCATCTTATATATCTCAAGATTCATTTCACTAAAAATTCCACATTTTACATTTTTTTATACATACTTCAAAATATTTATCTAATCCCGGATCGTACTCGATAATCACCTAGACTTACATAATAATCTAGTGCGATCCAAAGTTACATCCCATATTTCTTCCTAGTACTGTGAAATTAAAGTTTATATAACTATAAAAAATGATATACCATTGTATACCTCAAAAGTACTTAAGCAAGGCTTGGTGAACGTAGACGAGTACCACAGTTAGGTACAGTTCCTGAGAGAGCCTATATGAAGCCTGAGCTGGATATCAACCCGTATGATCTGTAGATGTTAAATTTAAGGGGGTGAGCAAATCCACGGCTCAGTAAGTAGCTTTAATAAGTACATACTAGGCTTATATCGTAAAACATGATCATACATGCATGAACTCTATAAAATAGCATGTATGCATTAAATTAAGTTTAGCTACCAACTTGTATGTACAACAAATTTCATAAGCTCATTCATGCTTTTCTTTACTTCTTTAACTCACAAAATATCATTCTTTTTATCTCTTTTATCGATATGGTTAGGCAGGAAAGACACAACCATTTCACATAGCACATGATTCTATAGCACATGCAAGTAAAATTCAATAATTGTTTCAATTCTCTATCATATCTATAGTATCTATCCTGTTTAATGATAGTTGTCACATTCACAGTTCACAATCGTTTATCCATTATCTCACTGGCATATGATTTCCATAATTCATCAGTACACGTGTAGCACTTAGCTCTCAAAGGACTTTAGAGGTGGCTCTCACAGTTCACGAAGAAAGTTGCGTAGCACGTAGTTCCTTTGAGTTCTCTAGAGGTGGCTCACACGGTACAAAAGATCGAGTTTTACTCAGGTTGGCCTTTTTGGCGCATGCTTTTTGATGTTTCATCAGTACACGTGCAGCACTTAGCTCTCAAAGGACTCTAGAGGTGGCTCCCACAGTTCACGAAGAATCTGTGTAGCACGTAGTTCCTTTGAGTTCTCTAGAGTTGGCTCACACGGTACAAAAGATCGAGTTTTACTCCGGTTCGCCTCTATGGCTTATGCTTTCAAATGGTTCATCGATACACGTGTAGCACTTAGCTCTCAAAGGACTCTAGAGGTGGCTCCCACAGTTCACGAAGAAAGCTACGTAGCATGTAGTTCCTTTGAGTTCTCTAGAGGTGGCTCACACGGTACAAAAGATCGAGTTTTACTCGGGTTGGCCTTTTTGGCTCATGATTTCTAGAGATGATGTTTTAAAATCCTTCAAGTCCTAGAATCGCATGTACACCTCAGTTATCATATAGTTCCATTGTCTTAGTTTTCGACAATTACAACTAAGTACTAATCGAGGTCCATGAATTCAACGTAGTGAGCTGTATATATTGTACATAATTCACATATACATTCTTAAAATATCGCAATACATTCACATGGTCACTTGGTGCGACTTAAATAATTCACATGCATTTCTCATAATGCAGACACCGAAAATATATATGATTTTATATGCTCATTTAGCATAAACTAGTCATGCACAAAATACACAATTCACAAATAAGGTTTTATTCCGAAAGAATACTACTCGCGAACACATCAAGTCTAACTTACATCTTACCAAGACTTACCCTCATGGTCTCTTCCGCGATATTTCACCAACTTGATATGAAATTAAATAATTAATGAGTAGAGATTTCTTTCATCTCTTACGAGATGATACTAGTAAGTTTTATTTAACCCACTTACCTAAAAGCTTAGTAGTTCACTTCCTCAATTTTCAAGTTGCGACTTAAGCTCCTACACCGCTCCGTGTCACTGCAACCAATTCACTACTGTCTTAGTAATATATCTTAATTGCCTTAAGTCACATACCAAACCTACATCTTTGAACCATAATTAGTTGAGTTCATCCCTTGGTCAACAGTTAAAATCTTTATGTATCTTACTAGGATACTACTTATCGTTTTGATGTAACCTTACCTTATATTCTTTATAGGATAATAAAATATTTATTAATCTTCAACTTGTTATATATATACATATATGTTTTTAAGATTTGCAACCAAGTCTTACACCCATGATTTATTTTTTATCATGGTTCGAACATCATACATGTCTACATATATACATATACACTAAGCATTCTTAGAAATATTACTCATTAAGGTAAAATTATTCTTTATAAGAATTTCCAACCTATCAATGCCTTTCTATTCATAACGGAAAATATTGAATTCTGATTAATGCACCGTCAATTTTATATGTAATCTGACTTAATTCCCTATCCAGAAGTATAAAGCCTATTTTCTAGTTCATTCCCTGTTGTTCCTCACAATTTTCCAAAGTTCAGCCCAATTTTGACCCATATGACAGGATGGTTTTCTAACTTTTGTGCATTAAATTTTATGTTACTAATGTGATAACCGTAAATTTTTCCATTTATTGGAAATTAGAAATATTGAAAATAAATATTAGAGAAATTAAATAAGAGGAAATAAATAAAATTTGCGAGAAACGGGATATTGGTGAAAATCCCGAGAAATGAGGAAGCGATGAATAAGGAAATTCGTGTGAAGGAAATTAAATGAAAATAAAGATAAAAATAATAGAGAGGAAAAGAATTAAATTGGATAAATTAAAATCCAAATCTAATTAAGAAAATAAGAGAATAAATGAAATATATTTATATAATTACAAATTATATAAATGTATTTTATATAAATACATATGTATTTAAAAATACTATATAATATATTTTAATATACATTGGTATATATATATATATAGAAATATATATATATATAAATATATACTATTTCATGAATTTAAATAATACATATGTATATAAACATAATATTTCATGTATATATAAATATATATATATATATATATATACACATACATATAGAAGAAAGGTAAATGTGATTTTATATTAAACTTTATATGTATAAATATTTTATTATAGCATTTATATAATTCATATATATAAATGTTACTTAATTTTAAGTATATATATAAATATACACATATATACTAGACATGTATTTTGTAATGTACAATATGTATTTTGTATATAATATATATTGTATAATGTTATGTATGAAATAATGTATGTATAACATATAATATATATTATATGTATAAAACTTATGGTATAATATATATTATATAGTATACTAAAAATAGAAATAACCTAAAAATAGAAATAGAAAGAAACAAAAAAAAAATAGAAAGGAAAGGAGGATCGGGGCAGGAATCCCGATCCCCCCCCAGGTGAGACCGTCGGTGGCGGAGATGCCACCGCCGGCGAGAGGGAAAAAGGAAAGCGAGACGCCACTGGCCAGAGAGAGGAAAGAAGCTGCCGGCGACGTGAAGCAACGGAACGGGATCGACGGAAAACGAAGCAAAAGCCGGAGGAAAAGGAAAATGGCCGACGGCGTCGCCGACCGAATCGGTGACTGCCACTACCACCGAAGCTTCACCGGAGGAAGATGAAGCCGATGGAAGCCACCGGAGACGCAATGGACGGCGGAGGAACGCCAGCGAAGAGGAAGAAGAAACCGAGGAAAAACCGCCTCGATTTGCCGCCGTGCCGCCGATCCAGGGCAAACGGAGGGCACCGCCAAGTTCGTCGTGCAGCCAGCCAGCTGAGGGACGCCTGAACCACTGGAGAACCGGCCGCCGGCGAGGAACCGGCGAGGAAAAGGAGCTGGACCGGTCTGAACCGGTCTGACCGGGAAAGGAAGAAGAAAAAAGAAAAGAAAAAGAAAAGAAAAAGGAAAAAGAAAAAGAAAAAGAAAAGAAAGAAAGAAAAGAAAAAGAGGAAAAAGGAAGAAAAAGGAAGAAAAAGAGGAAAAAGGAGAATTTCGGGAATTCGGAAAATTCTCGGAAATTCGACAACCCGGACATTTACGAAAATTCGGTAAGAAATTCCCCGGAAATTTAAATTCAGAAAAATTAAATAAATTATGAAAAAAATTTTAAAAATTAGAATTTTAATTCTAGAAATTATTTTCAGCAATCGAGATAAGGAATCGGGAGAAATGGAGTGCGGGCGCGATCGATAAGCGGAAGTCGCCGACCCGGAAAAAGGTAAGGGATGCATGTGCAGCACTGTAAGGATACTCAGTGTGCATATTTTAAATTGAAATATTTTATGCAATTATTTTATGAAAAATTATTATGATGTATGATTTGCTGAAAATAATTTGGGAAGAAGTACTGGCTGAAAGATTTTAAACTGTATTTTTCCGTGCAGGAGGTTAGTAAATCGGCAGCCGTTATGCTGCCGAAAATTTTAGAAAAACTTTATAAAATCATATTAAATGATTTTATTTCTGAATTTCGATAGTAAATCACGAAACATGAGGAAATTTCTAAATTTCATAAAACATGAATATAATGGGATGGAACTTTAGAATATTCATGTATTCGAGAATGATGATAATGAAATCATCGAAAATTCTCGGAATAGATAAATTACACGAATTACGAGATGAAAGATGAAGTGAAATATAGTGAATATTCTTATGAATATTTTTGTAAATATTCACTAAAGGATTTTAAACCTTATGGTTTTAAATTATGGAATTTTATATTTATATAAATTCCATATAAGTTTATTTTATGATGAAAATACGGTTTTGAGACTGGTTGGCATTCCTATCATGCTGATGCATGATATGTGACCTGTTTAGTCCCGGTCGACGCCTAAATCAGTGATCCACCGAGGACAATATAGGTTATTGGTATAGATTTGACCGGCGTATTCTCTTACCCTCCGAGGTTTACAGTATGATAAGATTGATGTCTATCTTAGACTCCATAAATGATTGGTGATATGTTAAAAAGGAAAGTATTTTACATAAGATGGAATATGCCAACCGGAAAATGTGATACATGATGGGTGACATATGAAAAGAACATGTTTTATATAATATGATAAGAGAATCAATTGAATTATAGCAATTTTTACAAAATGCTCATTTAGGTACTGATTATAGTACCGTGAGATGATTCTCATAAGACATGAGATACAAACATGTAATATGTTTTCAAAAAGGAAGAAATGATAATTCTAATATTCTTTCTATGGTCTTAAATGGAATATGAGATCATAAGTACTACATGAGATCTGATAAGACAGTGGAAAGTACATATGGCGTAAAGGCCAAACCGAGCAGAGACTTGATGACTTTACCGTGTGAGCCACCTCTAGAATCCTTTGGGAACTAAGTGCTGCACGTGTTCTGATGTATTAGTAAAGGCCAAACCGAGCAGAGACTCGATGACTTTACCGTGTGAGCCACCTCTAGAATCCTTTGGGAACTAAGTGCTGCACGTGTTCTGATGTATTAGTAAAGGCCAAACCGAGCAGAGACTCGATGACTTTACCGTGTGAGCCACCTCTAGAATCCTTTGGGAACTAAGTGCTGCACGTGTTCTGATGTGTTAGTAAAGGCCAAACCGAGCAGAGACTCGATGACTTTACCGTGTGAGCCACCTCTAGAATCCTTTGGGAACTAAGTGCTGCACGTGTTCTGATGTGTTAGTAAAGGTCTAAGTTCTGATGGGGATGCGACAAATGTCGAAGGATGAAATAGATCTTGTGCACATGACATATGATGTGTGTGATATAACGGATTTTGTTTATATATGCCACTCAAACATGTGCTACTTGAATGTTCGTCTCGTTCACACTTAATCATACTGATAAAAAGAATGATGCCTTGTGAACTTAAGAATGGAATAGACTTTAATAGCTTATTTTGCTTTTTAAAGGACGGTACTAATTAAGAGAGTACATTAAAACATGAAATGAATTATAAAGAAATAAAATGATGATTTAACTAATATTCTTTTCAAGGATCATACGGATATTAATTATTCTATTTAAAGGCTTTATTTCGTAGAAGCATTATTTTGAAAAGAATATAAAAAAGGTTATGAAAGATTGAAAAGGAAAAGGATTTATTAATTCAAAACAAAAAGAAAAATTTTTCTCTACAGTTGCTTCTAGGTTCCGTAACAAGTATGGTATTCTAAAATACCTACCTTACTCCATTCGGATTCCTAGCCGACTGTAGTATCTTTCCTACATGCGAGCCTAGAGCCCATAGGAAAAATGAAAAAGATTTTCAGCATATAGGAAGCTGAGTATCAAGTGAGGCATATAATTCTCTTACTGAGCCGTGGTTTTGCTCACCCCTTAATTTTCAACATTTCAGGTTTTGATGAATGTGAGTTCAGTGGATTGTGGATCTTGGCTGTACACGAAGGACAATGTGTCAGACCGACTGTTTATTTGAGGTATGATCATTTATTCTCTGTATTTAGACATGTCAACAGTACTACTTATCTGATAAATTACGATAGGGGATGTGTATAATATAAACAATACATTGTAAAATTGTTTAACAGTCAGTACAAGTGAAGTATCACAGACAGCCCAACCGGTTAAGATGTGTATAAGAAGATGAAAAATGTGGTCACGGGTCGTGACAACTAATTATAGGGATGTCCAAAATTATGAATCCCAATACCACGTGAAACATAATTCAATTCCCTATTCAAAAAGATAGATTTCATAATTTTATCTTTTCCCAGTTACATCCAGAAATTTCGTAAAATTACCCTATGTACAAGCACAATCAAACAATATGGTCATTTGACCTTTAAGAACAAACTGTCCCATATCTCAATATAGGGATCTCCAACTTATGTAAACTCAAAACCACATTTATCTTGTCTCATTTACCTTTTGGTAAATGCAAGGTTTGCAATCATACTTGATCTGGGCTATTTCCTATGAAATTTTAAAGTTGACACTAGGCAATCTGTCTCCAACAGTGAGTGTCCTGCATTCATTTGTACATATCTTAACCCACAAAGTTCCAAATCCGAAAATTACAAAACTAGATGAAAAATAACTTATTTCCCTAACTATAAGTGTAAGGTTTATAATTTAACTCTTCCTAGATCAACACCAGAAATTTCCAAAATTTCAGTATGTTTAGCAGTTTTCTGACATAGTATAACACTGACCAATTTGCACAAATTATCTCATATCTAGTTATAGGAATATCCAAATGATGCAAACTCAAAACCATAATAATCCTAACTCAAAGGCCTTTCAGGAAATATAAGGCTTGAAACCTAACTCAATCTAGGCTATTTGCGACAAATTTTCAAACTCGAAGTTCTGATTCACGTTTTCTGGCAGAACACCCTGTATTCATTTGTACATATCTCAAGCTATAAAATTCCAAGTCAAGAAATTCAAAAACTCTCTCCTAACTTAAAAGGCTATTTAGCATTGTTTTTTTCAAAATTTATATCCTTGTATAACATTTAAACTGAACGTTTTAATTACAACCCAGAAACAGAACATCAATTCCAAATTTAAACAGCAAACCAAAATCCAATCATGCCAAGCCAACCTCATAGCAATTCAACTTAAATCATTATAGTTTCATATTCATATTCAACAATTAGGGATTATAAAGTTAGAATCTTACCCCCACTTATCAATTTTCTTGATTTTTTCAATCCTTTCTTCAAACTATTGTTTTTATGTTACTTAAACCTTTTCCAGCTTTCATTTCCTACCAATTTCATGCAACAAAATGCATGCATTCATCAAGAACCAAGGTTGGCCAAAACCCATAAGCTGTCACATTACACATCAATCATGACCATTCAACATCATTTTCTCACGATTTCTTTCATCACCGATTGCCCTAACTTATCATCTACATGTTTTTGTTCTAAACTATAATCATATCCATCATTTATTCATCCAAACCAAGCATAAACAAGAGGCAAAATATGAAAGAAATTAAAACTGGAAATTTACCTATGCGGAGCCAATACTGTCCAGCAGCAGGGGAGATGGATTTTGATGATTTTTGGCTGAGCTTTTTAGGAGGTTTTGAAGCTCTTGATGTGGGGAATATTTCTTATAAAGGGACCTAGGTGATTAAGTGAAGAGAAGAGGGTGTTCTACTAGGGGAGACGTGAAAGACTTGGAGCAAAATGGAAGCAACGGGAGAAAACCTGAAACAGAACGTAGCAGTAGTAAAACGGTGGAGAAAGGCTGAAGAAATGTGTAGAAATTCATGCGTTGTCATTATTTTATTGGTGGGAAATTTTATTTAATTTTTTTATTAAATTTATATGGCTCTAAAAGTCTAAAATACCATCATAAAAATCACTTATTTACCAAAATATGCCACTACACAGTACATCTGTTCAGGTCAGAATTTTCCATAAAATTTTATTATTATTATTATAATTATAATTATATAAATAATTATAATTATATACTATTACATCATTTAAATTTATATGTATATAAATACATATTTTGTACTAAGATATATATATATATATATATTTTATATTTTATACTCTTTTTTTTTGAATTAATATTCATATTTCATATATATATATAAATATATATATATATATATATGTATATATCATAATATTCATATATACTTAAGTAAAAGTATAAAATAATATATATATATATATATATATATATATCAACATATAATATATATCAATATATATTATATACATATATTTTATATATGTATTTATGAAAATTTTATATTTATATAATTTAATTATATAAATATATCAATATATTCATTTTTATTTCTTATTTAATTTGGATCTTATTATACCCAAATTAAATCCCTTCATATAATTTCTCGATTCCGACACTTCATCATTCATTGAATTTCGAATGTCCCTGTTTCATAATAAATTCATTTATTTTCTTTAGTTTATTTATTTGTTTTAATATTAAATTTACAATTATTAATATTAATTTTAGAAAATTAATGGTTATCACATCTCTTCACCCGTTAGCTATGTTGTAAATTTTGCAAATGCATAATGCAAAAGTATGTTTATTATTTGATTTCATTGCAAATGAAAGTAATGGGAAATATGCATTGTCGTGTGAAGGACTTATAGCCTATGTGGAGGACGTAGAAAAGAAACGTCCCGGACTCCATGAGATTTCTGTAGTCAGGGATTTTCCCGAGGTGTTTCTGGATGATCTTCCAGGACTTCTTCCGGATAGGGAAGTAGAGTTTACTATCGATTTGGTGCCAGGGACTGAACCCATTTTGAGATCTCCCTATCGGATGGCATTAGTGGAATTTGAAGAACTTAAGAAACAGCTTCAGGAGTTATTAGACAAGGGATTTATACGACCCAGCGTATCCCCTTGGGGAGCTCCAATGCTATTTGTCCGAAAGAAGGATGGCAACATGAGGTTATGCATTGATTTTCTATGGCTGAATAAGGTGACAATCAAGAACAAGTATCCTCTTCCCAGGATTGATGACTTCTTTGATCAGCTTAAGGGTGCACAAGTCTTTTCTAAGATAGACTTGAGGTTGGGATATCATCAATTGAAGATCCAAAATGAAGATATCCCTAAGACTGCATTCAGGACACAGTATGGTGACTATGAATTCCTAGTGATGTCGTTTGGATTAACTAATGCACCCGCGACTTTTATGAATTTGATGAATAATGTGTTCAAACAGTACTTGGACCAGTTTGTCATTGTCTTTATCGATGACATATTACTGTACTCGAGGTCCCGGGAAGAGTATGAGCAGCATTTAAGGATAGTTCTGCAAACCCTCAAAGATCGAGGATTGTATGCCAAGCTAAGTAAGTGTGATTTCTGGCTAGATCATATCTCCTTTTTGGGTCATATAATTAGTAAAGATGGAGTTTCGATTAATCCATCGAAGATTGAAGCGGTAGTTCAATGGGAGAGACTGAAGACAGTGACGGAGATAAGGAGTTTCTTGGGTCTAGCTAGCTACTATCGAAGATTTGTAGAGGGTTTCTTGAAGTTAGCTGCTCCCTTGACGCGCTTAACTCGCAAAGAACTGAAATTTGAATGGAATGATGCCTGTGAGTGAAGTTTTCAAAAGTTGAAGCACAGGCTGACGACGGCACCTATCCTCACCATTCCTAGTGGTTTTGGTGGATTTTCAGTGTATAGTGATGCCTCAGGACAAGGTTTGGGATGTTTATTAATGCAACATGGTAAGGCGGTTGCCTGTGGTTCTCGACAATTAAAGGACCATGAGAAGAACTACCCAACTCATGATCTGGAGTTAGCTGCAGTGGTATTTGCTTTAAAGATATGGAGGCATTACTTGTATGGTGAGAGATTTCAGATTTTTACGGATCATAAAAGTCTGAAGCTCTCAAAAGGAATTGAATATGAGACAAAGAAGATGGCTTGAGCTTCTAAAAGATTATGATTGTGAGATCTTGTACCACCCAGGGAAAGTGAATGTGGTGGCAGATGCTCTGAACCGGAAACATGTGGGTATGGTATCCTATATGATGATAAGAGAACATGAATTGCTTGAGCAGTTTGCAAGCCTCGATTTAAATGTTACACCTTATGAGCAGTTTGGAATGATGGCTAGCTTGAGGATTGAGCCAGAGTTGATGGACAGAATTCAGATTGCTCAAAAGAAAGATGATCAGTGTATAGAGGCTATGAATGGAATTCAGTCAAGTATAACCTCAGAATTTGATATTGGTAGTGATGGCATTCTAAGGTTTAGGAATCGTATATGTGTTCCTCATGATAAAGAGTTGAAAAGCTGATTTTGACCGAAGCACATGCCACTAGATACACATTGCATCCGGGAAATACGAAGATGTATCATAATCTTCGTAAGGTGTATTGGTGGACTGGCATGAAAAGAGACGTAGCTGACTTTGTAACGAAGTGTCTCACATGTCAGCAATTTAAGGTAGAGCACTAAAGACCAACATGTTTGTTACAGCCTCTACATACCTATGTGGAAATGGGAGCACATTACGATGGATTTTATTATGGGATTACCCACGACCAAGAGGAATCATGACGGTATTTAGGTGATCGTGGACAGATTGACTAAGTCAGCTCACTTCCTACCTATGAAGTCCACGGATACACTTAGTGCTTTGGCAGATTTGTATGTAAAAGAAATAGTTAGATTACATGGTGTTCCAGTGAGCATTACTTCTGATAGAGATTCCAGGTTTACTTCTCATTTTTTGGAACATTTTCAAGAAGCCATGGGATCTAAGTTTAATTTTACCACAGCATTTCATCCGCAGACTAAAGGTTAGTCCGAGCGTACTATTCAGACGCTCGAGGATATGTTGAGAGCTAGTGCTATGGACTCTAAAGGCTCCTGGGATGACCATCTACCATTGGCTGAGTTTGCTTATAACAATAGCTATCATGCAAGCATCAGGATGGCACCATATGAAGCTTTGTATGGAAGAAGGTGTCGATCTCCGATTCGGTGGGAAGAAGTAGGCGAACATAAGTTATTAGCTCCTGATTTAGTCGAGCAAGCCTTTGAGGATGTTAAGTTGATTTGTCAAAGACTCAAGACAGCTCAGAGCCGACAAAAGAGTTATGCGGATGCTCGACGGAGACTACTTGAGTTCTTGGTTGGAGATTTTGTGTTTTTGAAAGTTTCTCCATCCAAAGGGATCATGAGATTTGGCCGACGAGGTAAGCTTAGTCCTTGCTACATTGGTCCGTTTGAAGTCTTAGATCGAGTTGGTGATGTTGCCTATAGGTTGGCATTACCTCTGAAGCTATCGGGAGTACATTATGTGTTTCATGTGTCGAGGCTTCGGAAGTATAATCCGGATCCATCTCATGTCATCGAATATGAACCCTTGGAGATACGAGAAGACATGAGTTATGTGGAAAAGCCGGTTCAAATTTTGGATAGAAAAGAGAAGGTGCTAAGGTCTAAGAAGATCCCCTTAGTTAAAGTTCTTTGGCAATACCATACTACGGAAGAAGCTACATGGGAGCTAGAGAGCTTGATGAAAGAAAGATATCCTTAATTATTTACTTGATAAGCCGACCCAAATTTGGAGGACCAAATTTTCTAAGGTGGGGAGAATGTGAAATCCCCAAATTCATGTAAAGTCCTCATAATTGTAAAGTATTATAAGCTAAAATGATTAAGTAAATATGAGAATTATGATGTATGAATGATGTGTGGAATATGAGAAGAAATAAGGAAATTGAAAGTTAAGTTGTCAAGAAATAAATTCTGATGTTGTAAGATTTATTGAAGCATGAGAAAAGATTAAATGTCAGATTTTATAGTGTAATAAAATATAAGTGGCATATGAATGGAAGAAGGATAATAAAATGGTCAAAGGAGTTAATGGCTGAGATGATTAAAGAGATAGGGAGGCATTTAATGCAAAATTCATGAGTCATCATCCTCATCAGCCATCCTCCATCGGCAACCCTTTTTCCAACCCCTCTCGTTCCCTCCCAATTTTCCTAAATTTCCTCCTTACTCACCTTGATAAGCTACCTTGTTCCTCCATCGATTCATTTAGCTAGTTGAACGAAAAACGATCATAGTCACTAGATGAAGCTATGTCTGAAGTTTAGTGGATTGAATCCAAGTATTAGAGGAGATCTCAAATTCTGAAAATTTGGTCACTAGCAAAGGTAAGAGAAGAAATGGATTTAGTCAATTTCATTCATGGTATGGAGTTGTATGATGTTGGTATAGTATGCTTATAAAGTTTTCTTAAAGGTTTGATTTGATATGATGTACAACTTTGAAGAAGTGAAGTGAAAAGCTAGGGTTAATGCAACCAAGCTCGTGGATCATTGGTGATCTAGATAAGGAATTTATGTAACGGACGTAGGGTGACTATGTCCGTATGTTTTAAGATATTTTAAATGTTATTGGGATGAAACAAAAGTTGGATTTGAAGTGTAGGAAATGTGATTTCGGGTTTTACTCCTAGTACTAATTAGGCTAGGAGCAGTCGATTGCCTTAAGTAGCAGCCGACTGCCTAGAGACAACCAAAGCGTAGATTTCTGAAAATCGAGACAAACCAGTCGACTACTATTTTTCAGTATGCATTCTGTTTCAAAAACAGTTGACTGCTATATGAGACAGTCAACTGCTATTTGCTAAAAAGCATTCTGTTTCAAAACCAGCCGACTGCCTATAAGACCAGTCGACTGCCATTTCTCGAAAAGCATTCTGTTTCAAAACCAGTCGACTGCCCCATGAGTTTTTAGAAATGAAAAATATCGAAATTTTAATAGAAAATAATTTCGATAAATGAAAATATGAGGTAGCAGCCGACTGCCCTATGAGGCCAGTCGACTGCCATGTTTGAAAAGAGGTTTTAAAAGCCTACTTCAAGAAAGTGTAAATGTCATAGCAAATAGCTATATGACAAATGTTTTGAGACTATGAAGTACTTAATGATTATGCACTTCTGTATTTGTTCAAGGACTCTGATCAAGTCCCCGGTATGACATGCAATTGGCTGAGGAGCCTAAGTCCGGTCCTCAGTCGCTACGATGTCACCTGACTAGTATTCACTGTAGCCACCAACGTTTGGCCAAACTGTCTCTGTTAAAAATATATTGCCTAGGGGAGGATTCCTGGCTCCTACGGGAGTACACCACATGATTCAGTGCATAATTCTGTTAATATGCGAATAGTCTCTCTGTTATTTGAAAGTTATAAGATGTATGTTTTTGAAGAAAAAAGATGATGCATGTTTTAAAGAAAGTGTGCCTGTATATGATGTACGTTTTGAAAGCACGTAAAGTATGTTTTAAAGCAAGTATGTGAAGTATGGTTGCATATGCTAATTTAAAGAAGTACATGAATTACTTCATTTGTAAGCATATGCTATTATGAAGAACTTATGCTTTATAATGATTTTTCATGACATTATAGAGCCAAGCAGGGAAACTGCATATAGAGGCATAGTACGCTCTTTTACATATATTTCTTACTGAGCGTAAACTCACCCTTTTACGAATATTTTTCCTACAGATTATCTAAAGTGAACGTTCCAAATAGAGGAGCTTGCTTTTGAGACATCAAGTGTACCTTCTTGATACGCTTCCCAGTTAGTATTGAAGGTATACTTATGTAATTATGTAAAGTACATTGTAATTCAGCTATGATACAGTACAAGTTAACAATTACATATATACGATGTAGGGGATTTAAGTTAGGAATGATGTGTAAGATCTTGTGGAAAGGAATGATATGTATATATATCATTATTATGTTTTAATTGAAGTTAAATTCATTATAATGAACTATTACATACTAAGTTCAGAAGAAGAATGAATGACATTGACGGATGAGTCTAATCAAGTCGCATAAGATAAGGAAAAAGTTAGATGGTAAAGTATAGTGACTGGGATGTCACAATAAGCTTTTGTATATCCAATCATATAGAAAAATTAAACAAGCTAAAAATAAAAGAAAGGAAAGGATTTTTTTTGGCTAAGTCAAATAGATTATATTAATAACTCAAAGGATAAAGCTAATGTCAAAGCTAGCATTATCAAACTGAAATATAGTTCTGTTACAAACATACAGAACTTCATGAGAAAACACTCAAATATAAAGAACACCTTAATCCCCTGAAACCCAACCTAATAATCTAAGCCAACATAGAGATACAACCATAGAATCAAGCTCCACCAAAAATCAAATCATATTGATTTCCAAAAGAGAAAAGACGCATCATTCCTTCTCATCATACAGCCTCCAGTACATGATTAAAATTTCTTCAAAAGGCCATAACACCCTTAATGATTTCTTCAGTCAATTTGTAACTCATTCTCAATAATATGAACTTGAAAGATTCATCGATGTTGCCAGGACTTTTACATATTTTAAGGCGGATCTTCCACTGTGAGTGGCTCTTAAAAAAATAAAATAACATAGCGTATTTTTAATCTCAATAGCAGAGAATACCTAAATTCCTCTTCACTTCGTATAATGCCTCTTAAAAATTCATACACTAATCTCATCGTAGCTATTGGCTCCGGATCCCATGCTCCATTTTCTTCAAACCTAATAAGAAACATTTCATCAAACAACATATACAATAAGTAAAGCTGCTTAGGCAATTTCAAATGCTCCAAAAATAACACCATCAAACTAAATCTAGTAAGTTAAAGGACTTATGAAGGTGAACCATATCGGACCCCTATACAGATGATATGCAGAGTGTTATCCTCTTATTTTAAAACACCTAACCCAAATAAACAAAACCATCTCCACCAGCAATAACACATCATACATCAAAGACCAAACTTCTCTTTGGCTTTTCTTTGTCCCCATAAAGAGAAGCTCCAACATTAAAATCCTACTAACATTGAAGCTAAGAGCTACTATCAATGGAGAGAAGAGGTGATAAAGCAGTAGATAGAGGAGATTAAATGAGACCAGAAAAGAACAGAAAACAAAAATTATAAAAAAAGGAAGTGAGAACCAAGAGTTTAGATGATCGATGGAGAGATGAGGAGAATCTGAGAGCCGAGAGCAATTTTAAAGTAAAGCTGATGATGAGGATGGTGTGAGGAAAGGCTATGGTTTGGTCTTCAAAATAGGAAAAATCTGATTTGAGATGGAAAGAGAAGAAAATGAATCTGGAGAAAACAGAAGGAGAGAAAGGGGATTGGATCTAATTTGAGATAAAGAAAGAAAGAAAATATTTAAAGAAATTAAAATCTGGGTGTCATGGGTGTCGTTAAAGGTTTGGTTAACAGCAGCGCTTACGTTTCAGCCAGCAAAAACTAGCTAAAAAAAAATGAAAATACCGACGGTTTCTAAAACCGTCTGTACAAAAATGCCTTTAAAAATCTCATTTTTTGTAGTGTGTTGTTGTCATTGTTACAGTGGTATGAAGATTAGACACATTATTTTATAGTGGCATTGCTTTTTGTTAAATAATAAACAATAATATTTCTCATATTAACCCATAACAATAATATAATCTGGGAAGATTATACACATATTATTTATTAAATTTAACAATACTATTGTTTCACGTTATTCAATTTAAATTCACCATAAAATAATGTGTGTAATTTTTGTTACTTTAAATTATTTAACAGTTTTGTTAAAACATTAAGGCATCTGAGCATGCATTTAGCCTATTTACATTTAACCCAAATTTTTGTTACTTTCAAATTAATAATTTTTTGTTAAATGTTAATAGTTTTTTATTAATAATGAAATTTTTTATTTTTCCATTGATTTGAATTAAATAGATGAGTAAATTGATTTAATGAGAGTTAATTTTTAAGTAAATTAATTTAATCAAAGTTAATTAGGTGAAGATGAGTGTAAGAGAATTTTTACATATCTTTAAAAAAATATGAGGTGTCATTATGTTATTAGTGTCTAAAACAATCACTTTTTAAGATCATCTTCATATAAGATCTAGGAACTCAAACACTCGGGACGGACTCTGTTTTTTGTATTATAATTAGATCATATCCACCTTTAAAGAGATGATTAAGCGTTAAATGCAAAATCATACACTATGATAGGTCAACCACTATTGTAGACAAATTTTAACGTCGTCGATCAGATTTGAAATTTTTTAAGAAAAATATCAACTTTATTAGTTGAACGTAGAAGTTATAATCTCTGTAGATTTTTTTTATATAAAAGAAAATTCTTTAATGTTTTTTAGGAAGATTTGCTTTAAGGGTTTTGAGAACTTGATTTTGAATTGAATATATTTGGACTTAAATTTTAGAGTTCCTTTTTTTGAGTGAACAATATTTATCTTAAATCTTTAGCGCGAGAGGATTAAACAACACCTTCGCCAAAAGTTGGATAGACTTGAATTTTTTTTTTGAGTGTATGGATAGATTGGATTTTCAATGAATAAAATTTATCTTGAATCTTCAAAACGAAAGGATTAAAAAGCAGTTTCTTCAAGGTTTGAATAGAAGATTTATTTTGCAGGAGCTTTGTCAGGGGTGGGATATATCTTACATTGAACAAACAAAATTAATCTTCAATTTTTATATTACAAATAGCTCATTGAGCTAGAAAATGATTGATTTCTCTCATTAATTTTGGATATGCACAATACACATATATATACTGATCAATGGAAGTTTACAGAAGTTGCTAAAGGATTCTAGAGGAGTACAGAAAAGTAACTAATTCCTCCAAATAAGGCTAACGATGTTAAGGTGCTGCTGGTGTGCATGGATACTAGGAAATGGTTAACATGCTTGCAATGTGAGCTGACGTTTGTTGAGTGGCAATACTTTGCTGTGATGAGGTGCTGTGATCACGTGCTGCTGATGTTGGTTGAGTGGCAATATTCTGCTGTGATATCCCCCCGCAAGCTGGAGAGTAGAGGTCTTGAACTCCCAGCTTGGAGAGAAGTGTATGAAATGCAGAAGGATGAGAAGCTTTGGTAAACAGATCAGCTAGTTGGTCAATTGATTTGACTGGCAGAAGATGTATGACACCAATAAGGAACTTTTCTTTGACAATGTGGCAATCAATATCAAGATGCTTGGTTCTTTCATGGAAGACGGGATTTTTAGCTATGTGTAAAGTAGATTGATTATCACAGAAAAGCAATGCTGGGGAAGGATGAGGAATGTCCAAATCTTTCAACAAGTAAAGGAGCCATTGTATCTCACAAGTAGTGGAGGCTAAGGACGTGTATTCAGCTTCAGGGGAAGACTTAGAAACAATGGTTTGTTTCTTAGATCTCCATGAGATAAGAGAAGATCCAAGAAAAACACAATATCCAGTGACAAACTTCCTGGAGTCTATACAAGATGCCCAATCCGAATCATAGAAGGCTTTTAACTTGAAATCAAAAGTTGCTGGAAAGAAGAGGCCTTGTCCTGGTGCTCTTTTAATATATCTAAGTACCCGATGTGCAGCAATGATGTGCTGCTGAGTTGGCTTGTCCAAAAATTGTGAAAGCTGCTGGGTGACAAAGGTGATGTCAGGTCTAGTGTAGGTAAGATACTGAAGCTTGCCCATCAATCTTCGATATGCAGTAATATCTTCAAGTGGTGTGCTATCTTGACTATAAAGTTTAGCAGCAGGGACCATAGGAGAAGAAGCAGGTTTGCATGATAAGAAACCTGAATCAGAGAGGACATCTAAGGCATATTTACGTTGAGAAACATTAATTCCAGCAGAAGAATGAGCTATCTCCAAGCCAAGGAAGTATTTCAATCGACCAAGATCCTTAATCTGAAATTGATCATGGAGCAAGGTCTTGATGGAGTTGATTTGAGTAATGTCATTCCCAGCAAGGATGACATCATCTACATACACCAGTAAAGCTGTGAAAGATGAATTTGTGCTTTTGACAAATAAAGAGAAATCTGATGTAGCTTGGATAAAACCAGATTGCAACAGAACACCAGTAAGCCCTGCATTCCACTGTCTACTGGATTGTTTCAAGCCATAGAGTGACTTCAGTAATTTACAAACTTGGTTAGGCTTAGGAGAGGTGAAACCAGGAGGTAGATCCATGTATACTTCTTCATGCAATTCTCCATGGTGAAATGCATTGTTGATATCCAGCTGCTCCAAGTACCAATTCTTAGCTACTGCCAGAGCTAAAAGCATGCGGATTGTACTCATTTTAGCTACTGGTGAAAAGGTATCAATGTAATCAATACCCTCTTGTTGAGTATATCCTTTTGCTACAAGTCTGGCTTTGTATCTATCAAGTGTACCATCTGCTTTTAACTTTACTTTGTACACCCATTTGCAGCCTATGGTATGCTTGCCAGGAGGTAGATCAACCAATTCCCAAGTCAAATTATCCTGAAGAGCTTTCAGTTCTATTTGCATTGCATCCTTCCAACAAGCATGTTGTATAGCCTGCTTATATGTCTGTGGCTCTTGCAAGGAATCAAGAATAGAAGAATAGACTCAATGATGAGGGGAAAGACTGGAGTAGGACATAACATGAGAAAGAGCATGTGGGGAAGACCTTCTTGCAGAAGATGAAGGATTTTGTCCTGGAAGTTCATAGCTGTAGTCCTGCAAATAAGAAGGCATTGTTCTATTTCTAGTGGATCTTCTAGGCATATTAGTAGAAACATTAGGAGTGAGATCAATAGAATCTGAAAAATGATCTATTGTAGACAAATCAGTAGAAACAATAGGTAGAACAGAATTGTCTTTTGCAGTAAGATGTTCTGCATGTGTATGAGCAAAAGGAAACTCAGTTTCATAAAATATTACATTTCTAGAAAAAAAAATCTCATGTGTATGAAGATCATACAACTTGTAACCTTTAATGCCATTAATAAAACCAAGGAAAATACACTTTCGAGCTCTAGGATCAAATTTGTGTCTGTGTATAGGTATTGTAGAAGCAAAGCATAAGCAACCAAAAACTTTAAGGGAGGTGTATTTTGGAGGTGAATTAAACAGAATTTCGAATGGTGTTTTGTTGTTAATTATAGGTGAAGGGATTCTGTTTATTAGGTAAGTGGCATGTGAGATGCAATCAGCCCAAAATCATATAGGAAGCTTGGCTTGGAATCTAAGAGCCCTTGCCACATTAAGAATGTGCTGATGCTTTTGTTCTACTTTGCTATTCTACTAAGTAGAGCTGGTTACGGGCTAGACCGGGCTGGTTTTCACCGGTTTCGGCCCTAACCAAAAGAGAACCAGTCCGAACCGGTAGTAAACCGGTCCGAGTCGGACCGGTTCTATCTGTTATAAGAGGCGAACCGACCCGGTTCATTGGACCGGTTCGCCTCAAAACCGGATCGAACCGGTTTAAACCGGTTCTGTCCATTTTTTTTTGCTTTTTAAAATTTTTATTTTTAAAAATTTATATTAATTTATTTTAATATATATTAATATATTTTAATAATTCAATCTAATAAATTTATTTTTATAATAAATAATGTTAATAGTTTAATTTAACAATAATTTATTATAAAGTTATATTATAATTTATTTAATTAATGTAACAATAATGTAAAAATAAACTATTATAAAATTATCTAATAAAATTATTGTTATAATAAATTAAAGTTATATTATGAATATAATATTATGATAAAATGATATTTGATTCAAAATACAAATAATGATATTATGAATATTATTATTATATTCATTTTGCATATCTTTATTTATATTCATTTATTATATTCATTTTGCATTTAAAATAATTTATTATATTTGAAATATCATTTACTTAATATTTATTCATTTATTTATTTATTCATTTATTTAATATGTTTTTAAAATATTAATTCATTTTGCATTTTAAATATTTATTTATTTTAAACATAGATAAGTATAACATTAATTAATTTGGTATGTAATAATAATAATAATAATAATAATAATAATAATAATAATAACAACAACAACAACAACAACAACAAAGGAGAAAAAGGAGAGAGTAGGAGACCAAAAATTTTTTACGTGGAAAACCCCTTCAAAAGTTAGAAGGGTAAAAACCATGGGACCGTAGTCTATAAAAATATTCACTATGACTAAACTTATTTACAATTTTACATACAATTTACAAAAAAAAAGATTATTCTCTACTCTTCATAATTTATACGGATTGCCTTGGAAATTCCTTCCTCCTCTTCTGAATTATTATCAGCAAATTCATTGGTCATTCCAAGTTCGACATTCCGCGATTCCGCATCAAACCAATCTTTAAAGAATGTTAACATGCACAATGAATCCGGATTAAGAGTGGTTCGATGGTCTCCAATAATTCTTCCACATGTCGAGAATGCGGATTCCGAAGCAACAGAAGAAACTTGCACCACGAAAACATCTCGGGCCATGGAAGCTGAAACTGGAAATTGTTTTTGGTTTTCTTTCCACCATTGGAGAAGATCAAAGTTATCATCTACAGAAAAATCTTGACTTAAGAAAAATCCTGGCTCATTGAAGCTAGAACTTCATCGAGTTGTTGATCCCGATCCCGATCCACTTGCTTTTCCCTTTAGCTTCATTCTCTTCTTTGCTGCTTCCTTAATTGCGTTTAAAATTCCTTTTCCTTTTTTGGTACTTTCGGTTTCTTCGTATGAATCTTCTTCTTCTCGATTAAAGTTGAATTGCTCCCTTTCTGTTTCATAAACATTAAACAATTCTCGAAAAAGATTGTTAATTGAGGACTTTTGATCCTCAATAGAATCAAGACCAAGAAATTCTTTATAACAATAAAAAAAAATTTCTATATTTACCTCACCTTGACTAGGATCTAGTAAAGTTGCAATACAATAAATAGGAGGAATTATTTCCAATATTTTTTAAATTTTTCCTCCATATCATATACAAAAGAACTTAAAGTTTCATGATTCCTAAATTTTACAAATTTATCAAACATTGTGTAGATAATAGGAACAAAATACGGTGTAGTTGGATAAAATTGAGTTGAAAATCTTTCGGTTGCATCTTTAAAAGTAGATAATAAATCAACACAATATTCAATAAAAGTCCAATCTTCTTCAAAAAGTACTAAATGTGTGCTACTTGTATAATTGTTATAAAAAGCAGTAACAAGTTCTTTATAAGGTAAAATAGAAGAAAGCGAACGATGAAGTGAATTCCATCTTATTTCCACGGGAAGTGGAAATGCTTTAACAGGTATATTATTTGTTATACAAATTTGCTTCCATTCACGTTTATTACTTGGTGTGCGAATCCATTTTGCTAAAATTTTAATTTTATCAATTGGACCTATGCCAGTACCAGTACCACTAGAACTAAAACCACTTTGAACACATAAATTTATAATATGACATGCACATCTTGCATGAAAAAATATGCCTTGCATAACAGGGTTTAAACTTTTTAATTAAATGAGGAATAGCTGCAGTATTACTCGAAGCATTATCAAAAGTAATAGCAAAAACTTTATTATTTTCTAGTCCATATAATTTACAAACTTTAGTAATATATTTATGAATAGTATATGAATTATGTGCTTCTTCTATTACATCTAAAGATAAAATTCGTTTTTGCATGGACCAATCTTTATCTATCTAATGACAAGTTATAACAAGATAACTTATACCATTAGTTCTAGTCCATATATCACTAGTTAAACTAACCTTAGATGAAATATTACTAAGTTTATCAATTAAAGCTTGTCTATAAAACATATCCATGCAATCTCTTTTTAATGTATGTCTAGAAATAGATTTATATGCGGGTTGTAAATAGTTACAAACAAATTCTAAATATCCTGATTTTTCACAAATTGTGAATGGTTGTTCAGTCCTAATTACAAATCTAACTAAACCACGTCTAGCTTCAACATTATCAAAAATAAAATTTTTTCCACCATCACGTGTATTAATTTGAGATTGTTTACCTTCTAAAATTTCATCTTCTTCGGCGTCAGGATTAATTTTATGTGCAGTAATTAAATGTCTTTTATACGTACCTGTACCTCCAGCACCTCCACCGGACTTATAAGAGTAAACGCCTTGGCACAATTTACAGATAGCACAATATTTATTCGTCTCACCTTCTTTTGCTACAATATCGAAATACTCCCATACCCTGCTCGTTTTTTTTCGACTAAACTTCGACCTTGATGATGTAGCAGCAGTGGTGGCAGCTGATGATTGTGTTTAAGCATGACCTCCACGTCGACCACGACCAACCGATGGCGCCGCCAAAGGAAGCTCCTCCTCCGGATGAATATCGGGTTCGATTTCATTAAATGATTCGTCACCCAAACTAGGAATTTCAGTGGAACAAAAAGGTCGAGAAACAGAGCATGAACGACGAAAGAAATTTGACATTTTTATATTTTTTTTGAAAATAAATATATGTTAAAAATTAAAAAAAATAGATGTATGATATATATAATATATTGGAATTTGAAAATTGAAATTTGAAAATTAAAAGTAAAATTTGCAAAATTATAAAATAAAAAGAAAAATGAAATTTATAAAGAAAATGATGATATTATAAATTTGGAATAAGGAATATATATAATATATTAGAATTTGAAAATTAAAAGTAAAATTTGTAAAATTATAAAATAAAAAGAAAAATGAAATTTATAAAGAAAATGATGATATTATAAATTTGGAATAAGGGAATTTAAGTGAATTTGAGAGAGTTTGAGTAAATATTGAGAGAGTATATGAGTGAAGAGAATAAGAGTAGATGAATATAGATAGTAGATTTGAGAGAAAATATAGAAGAAAGGTAAATGAAAATAGAAGATAATAGAGGTATTTATAAGAAAAAAATTAGAATAAAAAATAAAAAAAATTAAAAAAAAAGGATTGATCGGGCCGTTACCCATCAAACACAAAGCAGAGGCAAGTCTGTGACTTGCCTCTGCTCTGCATACTGCAGTTGCACTGCAGTGCAACTGCAAGAGGCTAGGCTGCCACTGCGCCAAGCCTTTTTTTTTAATTTAATTAAAATTAAAAAATTAAAAAAATTAAAAAAAAGATTGATTTGGCCGTTGCCCATCAAAACGCAGAGGCAAGTCTGTGACTTGCCTCTGCTGCAGACTGCAGTTGCAATGCAGTGCAACTGCAGTCAAAATAAACTTTTTTTATTTTTTTAACCAGACCGGTTCGAACCGGTCCGGTTATGAGCCGAGCCTTTAACGGGTTCGGTCCTTAACGGGTTGGGCCCTTACCGGGCCCGGTTTTAAAAATTTAAAACCGGCCCAGCCCGGTAACATACCGGGCTGGGCTGGGCTGGTTTCGAACCGGTACAGTACCGGTTCGGATTTTGGGCCGGATTGACCCTATCCGGTTGCGAACCGAGTCGGGCCAACCCGGCCCAATAAGCACCTCTACTGCTGAGGAGTAGATACACCGGATGTTTGATGCAATATGCCTTTCATAGTGTAAAAGCTAGCCATGTTAAACTCTTGATCTTGATCACTGCGTATGCATTTTATTTTGGCTTGGAATTGGTTCTCAACAAAAGCACAAAAACCTTGTAGGATACTTCTAACCTCTGATTTATATTTCATCAAGAAAGTCCAAGTCCCTCGGCTATGATCATCTACTATAGTTAAAAAATAAAGAAATCTTGATAAGGAAGGATAAGGGCTTGGTCCCCAAATGTCTACATGGATTAATTCAAAACAAGAGTTTGTAAGTGAAGAACTAACAGTAAAGGTTAATTTCCTTTGTTTTGCATAATGACAAATGTCACAAGTAGTACAATCATCAGTAACATGAATAGAGTTATCAACAGAATGTAGAAGTTTAATTCGAGCATTAGAAGCATGTCCTAGTCTATAGTGCCAGATATTTGATGGAGAAACAGAACATGAATTACATGAATCGAGGAAACAGAATGCATAGAGGGAATGAAATGGAACAGGCCATGAACTTCTTTAGCAAAACCAATCATCTTCTTGTGTGGAAGGTCCTGTATATAACAAAAATTGGATTGAAAAGTTAGAGAATAATTTTGACCAGAAATAAGTTTCCTGACAGAAATCAAATTGTAAGAGAAAGATGGTACATGAAGTACATTGTTAAGAACCAAAAAAGGTGAGATTCAAATGGTACCAATATGTGCAACAGGAATCTTTTGATTATTTGGCAACCTAATGAAAAAATTATCTACTGGTCTGTAAGTGGTATAGAAATCAAGAGAGCAAGCAACGTGATCTGTTGCTCCAGTATCTATGATCCATGAAGAAGAGGATGTTTTACCTGCCATGTTGCACATGAAATCCATGCTAGCAGAAAGAGAATTAATGGAAGGGTTGGCTGGAGGTGTAGGTTGAATTAAATTGAGTAGCTGGGAGTGTTGTTCAGGAGTGAAAACAGGCTTGTCACATGCTTGTGGCTGATCCAATGAGATAGAACTAAAAGCAGCAGGAATAGTTTGCTCAGTTAATGGCTGACTCAGTCCTTGTGCTTGATTGATTGTAGGTTCCTTCCTTTTAGACTTGAACCCTGGTGGATAACCATGTTTCTTGAAGCATTGATCGATTGTATGACCATTATATCCACAATAAGAAAAATTAGGTCTTCCTTTGAACTAATTATTCCTATAGGGAACATGAGATTTCTGAGTAGAAAAAGCTATTGGTGTAGATGTATGTTGAACATGTTGGCTCTATAGGCTATACCGAGAGGGGGGGTGAATTGGTTTTTAACTACCTTTAAGCTCGTTTTGCGATTCTTCTAAATTCTCTAGCCTATTTGATTATTTTCTAAGTTCTCTAAGCTAGGCAAGCATGCAATCCAAGTTCAATGCAATAAACCAAATATAATTGCAAGTAAATAAAGAGTAGGGAGAGAGAGATTTACACAATCGATTTATAGATGTTCGGCTACCTTGCATACGCCCTCTACCTTGAGACGCTCCCAAGGATTTTCTCCAAATCCACTATCTTGAATTTGTGATTACAATCCCTCTTTTTCTAAGGCTAAAGAGTAACCTCCCTCTTTTTCTAGGCTCAAGAGAAACCTCCCTCTTTTTCTAGGCTTAAGAGAAACCTCCCTCTTTTTCTAGGCTTAAGAGAAACCTCCCTCTTTTTCTAGGCTCAAGAGAAACCTCCCTCTTTTTCTAGGCTCAAGAGAAACCTCCCTCTTTTTCTTAGGCTAAAGAGTAACCTCTCTCTTTTTCTTAGGCTAAAGAAAAACCTCCCCTTTTACAAGGAATGAGTGCGTTTACAAATTGTGTAATCAAAGAAGGGCCTCTAGATAGGCAAGTGATTACAGAAATTAGGCACAAAGAAAAGCCTATACAATGTTTGTGCTAAACAATACAAGATATATGTGAATGATAGAAAATGAGGAATTTGTAGCTCTTGATTTGTTATTGAGGCTTGAGGATTTGAGGAATATGTGTTTTGGAGTTGCTGAGTAGTTCCTCTTGCTTCCTTTAGCTTCTAAGCCTCTATTTATAGTCCCTTGGATGGTTTGTGGACGTTGGTTGGAGCCAAAATAGAAACTAGCCATTGTATCTCACAGAAACTAGCCGTTGGGGACTTTCTGGTGTAAAGGGATCGATCCTTTCACCAAAGGGACTGATCCTTTCCTTCATTTCACGCATTGGAGTGCTTCTCCCAAAAAGGGATCGATCCCTTTCCATATGGGATCGATCCCATGCTTCCAGAGGGCATTTTTCCTGCACTTTTGGGTTAGAAATGATATGACTTTTGATTTTAATTTAACCCAAAACATTTATAAGCTTTAAGGGAGTTTTTCTTGACTTTCTCAAATGAAAATATTGTCCAAAAACTTATAAGTAATTTTCTAAACTTATGTTCAATAATTCTTGAGAAAATTACTTAATATTGAAAACCATTTTATAAAGTATTAAGACCCATAAGAATATATCATTAAATCATGGTCTTAATGTTTGATATGAACACTTAAAAATGGATTGAGAAAATCATGTGTGATAAGACAAATTTACAATATGAATTAAAACATTAAAGCTTACTTAAGTTTTTGTCATTTCAAAAAATATATTGCAATTTAAAGCTAACAATCTCCCCCTTTTTGATATGACAAAACTTAATGTAAATTTTCTTTGAAAATTCTTTTATAAAATACTCCCCCTCAAATAAAGTAGGATTTTATAAAGCTCCCCCTTAATATAAGCATGGGTTTTGAAAAGAATTTTCAAACTATTTCTCCCCCATTATCTCTCCCCCTTAATATCTCTCCCTTTTAATATCTATCTCTCCCCCTTTTTGTCATAGCAAAAAGAAGGAAAAATAATAAAAAATATATGCTCCCCCTAAATCATGGCTATGTAAGAATAAATAAATATGCTCCATCCAACAAGAAAGGTGTTAGTACATGGGACTCATAGCACAAATAAATAAGTCAATATTCACAAAGAGTATGAAATATTCATCAAAGAATATGACTTATGATCCTAAACCAATTGTTTATAAATAATTTTGCAATAAGGTCTCAATTGGTAAGAAATTAAGCAAGCACCTAAGTATAACAATTGTTCTCTAAAGTCTAACTAAGGTGCATGGCAATACATCATGATTATGAGCTAAAATTAGATGACATATCATATGCAAGAGCTCATAAATCACGTTCAAGCAAGAGTGTGCATAGAATCAAGATATATAGCAATTAACTACAAATTCTAGCACACAAGAGTTTCATGCAAAAATATCCTAAATGAATTCTTCTCTATTTGTCATTTCAAACTAAAGAGTATGAGAAGAATTGTCAATTTAAAGCTTATACCAATTGGCAATTTAGATTTGGCTTACCAATTATTGAAAATATGGTTGCCAGTGATACTAATTGTTATTTCAATCTAAATACCAATTGTTACTAATGGTTGACTTAGGCATTTTGCATGAATCCAATATCTATGTGTAGTGTGTTCATGTCAAGAGAATAATCATTCTAAATATGTAAGAACACAATCACACATCATCAAATACGCATATGGATTAATTAAACATAAGCATACAATCATAAAGTATTAATCCATATTCATATTCACAAAGTTATATCATATGGAAGATTCATAAAATCAAAGTATTCAAGCAAACACATTTTCTTCCATGTTTTCAATCATAAAAATCCGATGCTCATTTTCCAATTCAAGTCCTTAACCAATTATGAGCAAGGAAAGATTCAAATAATAAATGCATGAATATCAAGTTTGTTCAAGTTTGCATTTATCTTTGAATGTTGGTGTTGTCATTAAAACCCTAGTTCTTTAAGTACAAGGATGATAAAGTTTTATGCATTTGAACATTTAGGATCCATTTACCATCACAAATTATAGGCCAATGACCATTACCAATTATTGAATTTACATTTGAAATCAATCCACTAGATGTATAATTATCATGAAACCTAGTGTGGAATGATAAGTCATGCTAAGAGACATAATCCTATAAGCATGCTTGACTAAGATGAACAAAAGGAATGAAGAATATTCATTATGCATAAGTTCATCAAATTCTCAAATATATACACAAATCATTAAAATAAATCTCAAAAATTATGTTTAAGCATTCATTGAAAATATATTTCAAGATTATTTCAAGATTTATGTAATTCATGAATGTTTTCAATAAGAAGAACGATTTTGCACTTGTGAATTCAATGAAAAATGATATTAATTGTTGAAAGTGATACCATTTGTTGGAAATGATTCAAATTGATGGAGTTGAGGCATGATATCAATGAAAAATGATTTTTGATATATTAAAGTTCATCAAAAAGAAGTTAAAACAATGAATTTTAAGTTGAGAAGAAAGAAAGTATCAAAACAATGAAAAGTTCTTCTCAATTTCGGTTGAAAACATGCAGGAAAGCCCTTTCTGGCCTGGGGGGATCGATCCCTATAGGAGGGGGATCAATCCCTTAGTTCCAGAATACACCAATTCTGTGTTCTGCTCAAGGGGATCGATCCTGCTTGTTGAGGGATCGATCCCTCATCTTGTTTCTGCAGATTTTTGACAAAAAATCCAACCTTTGAGGTGTCAAAACTTCGTTTTTGAGTATTTTAAGTCCAAGTAAAGGTTTAAACATTTGTAAAACATGATTTTGGACTTGTATGAATGAAAAACATGAATGAAAAACCATTTAACAATAGATTTTGCAATTTTGGAAGGATTTTCACCAATAAATACATTTTTGGCCTCAAAGAATGTCATTTTGAGAGTTAAGCATATTTTGACAAAACCAAAGCATTGGATACCACTAATATGTCAAAACAAACTTGTTCACATAGATTTTAAGCACATATCATCAAATCCCTACACTTGTGAACATCATGCCATGATTTCTAACATGCATATTCTTCATTAAAGCTCATGCCCTGGCATTTTGCATATATGACATATTTGGCAATTTTTGTGGCAAGTAAATATATTATCAACACATTACAAACTTGCTCATAATACAAAAATCATTTCAAAATCATAAATCATGCTTTTCATTCAATGCATCAAAGACTATAATCAAACAATCAAAAAATCTTTGTCATGCCTTTTTGTTCAATCATTCAACTCACAATGCATCAAGAATCATCAACCAAGTGCCTCAATAAAACATATAAATAATTTTAGCAAAAACGAGTTTTGAAGAGATAGTATTTAAGCTTAAAAAACTCCTTTGCTAGAGAATGCTTTGCATTGATGTGTTGGATCCACCATTAGCCATTCTTTGAGAGATTGTTGTCACCTTGCTAAGGATGGATTTTCAAGCTCTTCCTTTTCTCATTGGCACAAGCAAACTCCATGGGGATGTGTTGAGCATTTAAACTCGATTGTTCCATTGTATTCCCATGCTCTAACACTCCTACAACAAACAAATTTATGCATGCTTTGGTACCCAAATTTTCTTGGGTCCTTGAGAGTTAGTGCAAATAATTTTTTATCCTTTTGGGATCCATTTCAAGCACAAAGCATCATTATTTATAGCATGCTTTGGCACCCACATTTTTCTAACTACTCTTCCTCTAAATGTGGTTTTTCTATATGTGCATGCTTGTGAAGAGTGTCCTATTCTATTGCAAAGTGAGCATATGAGAGATGTATCATGCATAGAATTTTTGCTTACTAAGAAATTCCTAAGATGAGTTTCTTTTTGTTTTTCATTATAGCCTAACCCATCTTTGTCAAAGAAAGCTCTTTGGGTCTCTAACATATGATCTAGCTTTTGTTGACCCATGTAGAATCTAGAAAATGAGTTATGCAAATTTGTATTCTTTTTATTTAACTCATTTATTTCTAAGTTGGCCTCTTATAGTTTCTTCTCTAATTCTAGCTTAGCATTTGTAAAGGCTTCATTTTCTATTTTTAATTTAGCAATGATTTTCTTATATTTGGAGTTCATGCATTGAAATTCATTTGCTAAATCATTAAAGGCATTTTGTAGCTCATCAAATGTAAAATCATTATTTTCACTAGAGCTACTACTAGCCTTATCATCACTAATGGCCATAAAGCATGAGTAGGCTACCTCTTCATCTATATTTTCCTTATCGGAGCTATCACTAGCACTCCATGTAGCCACAAATGCTTTCTTCCTAGGTTTCCTATCCTTTTCCTTCCTAAGTAAGGGGAAATCTAACTTAGTATGACCCGGTTCATTACACCCATAACACACAAAGGGGTCTTTTTCTCTTCTACTTGACTCTGCCCTATGATGTCTCCTATTTTGCTCTCTCTCATTCATTCTCATGAACCTATTGAATCTTTTGGCAAACATAGCCATTTCCTTTTCTTCCTCATTTTCACTCTCATCACTATCATCTTCAATGACCTCATGAGTGGAAGACTTAAGTGCTACCCCTACTTTCTTTGAAGGCACTTCATTTCTTTTCATTTTCATTTCATATGTAAGTAGGGAGCCCATAAGCTCATCTAGAGACAAGGTATTTGGATCCTTAGACTCTTCTATTACGGTTGCCTCCCATGACTTAGGCAAGCTATTCAAAATTTTCTTTACCATTTCAACATTGGAATAAGCCTTGCCTAGAGCCTTAGGTACATTAATTATATCATTAAACCTTGTGAACATTTCGCTAATGGACTCATTTTCTTTCATCCTAAATAGCTCATAATCGTGTGTGAGCATTCCTACTTTGGTCTCTCTAACTTGATTTGTCCCTTCATGTGTGATGGCTAGTTTATCCCATATTTGTTTAGCATTCTCACATAAGGATACTCTATTATACTCATTGGGACCTAATGCACAAAAGAGGGTGTGCATAGCCTAGGCATTCAATTGTGCCAATCTCATGTTATTGGTGTCCCACTCATCATCACTCTTAGGGACATCTTTTCCATCTACTTTCTTTATTAGGATTCTAGGGCCATTAACTATTACTCTCAAGACTTCATAATCATTGGATTACACAAATAACATCATCCTAATTTTTCAATAAGAGTAATTTTCACCATTGAAGAGTGGAGGTCTAACTAATGAGTGTCCCTCTTCTCTTAGGGGTGTGCCTACATTCAAGTGAGTCATTTATGATCATTTTGGTCGATAGAGGTTAGTCTAAATCAATCTTGAGCCCAAGCTCTGATACCAATTGTTGGCTCTATAGGCTATACCGAGAGGGGGGTGAATCGGTTTTTAACTACCCTTAAGCTCATTTTGCGATTCTTCTAAATTCTCTACCTATTTGATTATTTTCTGAGTTCTCTAAGCTAGGCAAGCATGCAATCCAAGTTCAATGCAATAAACTTAATATAATTGCAAGTAAATAAATAGTAGGGAGAGAGAGATTTACACAATCGATTTATAGAGGTTCGGCTACCTTGCCTACGTCCTCTACCTTGAGACGCTCCCAAGGATTTTCTCCAAATCCACTATCTTGAATTTGTGATTACAATCCCTCTTTTCCTAAGGCTAAAGAGTAACCTCCCTCTTTTTTTAGGCTCAAGAGAAACCTTCTTCTTTTTCTAGGTTCAAGAGAAACCTCCCTTTTTTTCTAGGCTTAAGAGAAACCTCCCTCTTTTTCTAAGCTCAAGAGAAACCTCCCTCTTTTTCTTAGGCTAAAGAGTAACCTCTCTCTTTTTTTTAGGCTAAAGAGAAACCTCCCCTTTTATAAGGAATGAGTGTGTTTACAAATTGTGTAATCAAAGAAAGGCCTCTAGATAGGCAAGTGATTATAAAAATTAGGCACAAAGAAAAGCCTATACAATGTTTGTGCTAAACAATACAAGAGATATGTGAATGATAGAAAATGAGGAATTTGTAGCTCTTGATTTGTTGTTGAGGCTTGAGGATTTGAGGAATATGTGTTTTGGAGTTGCTGAGTAGTTCCTCTTGCTTCCTTTAGCTTCTAAGTCTTTATTTATAGTCCCTTGGATGGTTTGAGGACATTGGTTGGAGCCAAAACAGAAACTAGCCGTTGGGGACTTTCTGGTGTAAAGGGATCGATCCTTTCACCAACGGGATCGATCCTTTCCTTCATTTCACGCATTGGAGTGCTTCTGCCAAAAAGGGATCGATCCCTTTCCATATGGGATCGATCCCATGCTTCCAGAGGGCATTTTCCTACACTTTTGGGCTAGAAATGATATGACTTTTGATTTTAATTCAACCCAAAACATTTATAAGCTTTAAGGGAGTTTTTCTTGACTTTCTCAAATGAAAATATTGTCTAAAAACTTATAAGTAATTTTCTAAACTTATGTTCAATAATTCTTGAGAAAATTACTTAATATTGAAAACCATTTTATAAAGTATTAAGACCCATAAGAATATATCATTAAATCATGGTCTTAATGTTTGATATGAACACTTAAAAATGGATTGAGAAAATCATGTGTGATAAGGCAAATTTACAATATGAATTAAAACATTAAAGCTTACTTAAGTTTTTATCATTTCAAAAAATATATTGCAATTTAAAGCTAATAGAACAGAACCACCATTTTGTTGACGTTCATGCTGAATGACTAGAGCAAATACTTTGTTTAGTGAGGGAAGTGGCTCGATCAGCATTATTTGAGAACGAATAGTGGAGAAAGTTTCATTTAATCCTCTGAGGAAACGGATCACACAATTTGATTGCTGATAAGCTTGTACAGTAGCAAGAGCTGTGCATGAACATTTTGCAGCACAAATGCAAGAAGGTATGGGCCTCAACACCAATAATTCATCCCATAGTGTTTTGAGAGTAGTAAAATACTCTGTAACAGAAAGAAATCCTTGCTGGAAACTATAAATTTCTTCTTGGAGCTCAGCAATCCAAATAGAATTACCTTGAGCAAATCTATCTTTGAGATCTTGCCACACCTCAGCTGCATTGTCGAACCAAATGATGCTTTGAGCAATAGAGGGGCTTAGAGTGTGGAGTAGCCCAGACAATACCATAGTGTTACATCAAGCCATATGCATGGCTCGAGCCCATGAATGATAGTTGGAACCTGTGAGTGGTGAAGAAACTAAGGTTAGTGATGCACTCTCATTGGAATGAAGATAGTAAGGACTAGCGGGGCTGTCCTCTGGTTTGGAAGTTGACTGAGAAATTGAAGAAAATTTGTTTGGCTAGTGAGAAAATGAAAGAAAATAGAAAGAAAATTGACAGAAGAGGAAGCCGATCGCTGGCTCTGGTACCATATTACAAATAGCTCATTGAGCTAGAAAATGATTGATTTCTCTCATTAATTTTGGACATGCACAGTACACACATATATATATACTGATCAATGGAAGTTTACAGAAGTTGCTAAAGGATTCTAGAGGAGTACAGAAAAGTAACTAATTCCTCCAAATAAGGCTAACGATGTTAAGGTGCTGCTGGTGTGCATGGATACTGGGAAATGGTTAACATGCTTGCAATGTGAGCTGACGTTTGTTGAGTGGCAATACTCTACTGTGATGAGGTGCTGTGATCACGTGCTGCTGATGTTGGTTGAGTGGCAATATTCTGCTGTGATACTTTAATGCAACAGGATTAAAGAGCGACTTCAGCAGGCATTTTTCGTATTTTCCAAAATTTCTTTAAATCTTGAGAGTTTGATATTTGAGATTTTGGAGAGATTATGAGTTCTTCAAAATTTTCTTCTATTGAGAACTTGATCTATGAGATTTTAGAGAGGTTATGAGTTATTCAAAATCTTCTTTTCCTTTGAATTGTGAAAAATAACTTGGAAAAACACTGTATTTGTAGTGCTTAATTGCTTGCCAGGTGAGAGAGAAGAGAACTTCTTTGATTTTATTTCAAAAATAATTTTTATGTAATTAAAAAAATAAATTAGCCAGAATTTAGATTTATCTCTTAATTGTTTTTTATTTAATTAAAATTAGATAAATTACTTGAATTTTGATTGTCCAAGCCAAATATATTTATTTTGACTTTGATAAATCTTCAATTAATTTATTTAACAACTTAAAAATTTAATTGGTCACTAAATATAATTAAAAGAAAATTTTTCTAAAAGAACGTGCTACTTTGTAATTAGTCAAAATTTTTCTCATCCTACAAATGCCCCCTTCAATACTTGGTTAGTTACATTATTTTTTAGTCTAATAAGTAGAAAAATCTTGAAATTTATTTTGCTTTTGAAGCCAAAATTTGTTTTCACCTTTGCATTGATTTGAGAGGATTTGCAAGCTTTAACTTACCAAATTTGTGACTTCAGAAGGATAAAGCCAAATTTTATTCAAAGAATTTTGTTTGATTTTCATTTTTTTGATAGTTTGACTGAACTTGATAGTTTGGAACAAGTTGCCAATGCATCCTCAAATGTGAAGGATCAAGTCACCAACATTGCTAAAAAGAATTTTATATGCCCTAACTTTTGCCTAAGTTGTTCTTTACAGGTTATTCAACTTAATGAGCTTCCTTAATGAGCTTCCTTTCTTTTTTTTCTTTTTGTGGTCATTTTTTAGACTCTTGCCTAAGAGTGAGCATTGCCCCCATTGCCATGTTTTGTATCTTCACTTGAAGTTGGCTTGAATTTCACTTCTATAAAATTAAAAGATCCAAATTTTAAGATTTGAGTTAGAGCTGTAGCCAAAGAAGTTGGCCACTTCTTCAAACTCAATTTTTCCATCTTTCTAAAGCTCTATAATTTTATCTTTCAAGATACAACATTTTTCAACTGGGTAACTAACCAAATGATAAAATTTGCAGTAGTTTGGGTCATTCACTTAATAGTTTTTTCAAGCCATGTCACACAATTAGATGAGTTTGGTTTTCAAAAGTTCTTCTAATATCTTTGGGACATCAGCATCAGAGAATGGATATTACTTATATCTATTTTGCTTCAAAGAAATTTTACTTTTTCCTTTCCCTTGAGAAGAGTTTGACTGCACTCCTTGACTATTTTAAGTTATTAAACGTCTTGAAAGGTCTTATGCTCACCGTCAGATAGTTTGCTTAAAATTTTTTCCACTCAAAATTTTGCCCTCTTTTGGATTTTCTTTCTTTTTCTTGCTTTTCGTTGGCTTTTGAATTGATAGCCCTTGATTTTTAGCAAATGCGGAACTAAGTTCCATATTATGTGCACGAGTGGCCAATTCTTCGAAAGTTTTGGGTTGAATGCCTTGGAGAATGTAGCAAAGTGTCTAATTCATGCTTCGAGAGGCTTCAAAAATCTTTCTTGGTAATTGAGACTTAGATTTCTCAATTTATTAATGTAATCAATCACAATTAATCTTTCTATTGTTTTGAGCTTCTGAGTTTGATTATATTGACTATGCATCAAGTACTACAGAAACAATTTAGAAAGTTACACTCAAATTGTTCTTAATTGTTGATTGATACAAGTCCAAAATCTGTGTATCAACAGAATGAATTTCCTTTTAGAGAGAGAAGAAATTGTTTGACTATAAAATCTCCATCAATGCTAGCATTGTTGCAAGTTTCCACAAAGTGTGCAACATGTTGTCTTGGATTCCCTTTGCTATCAAACTGTTGAAACTTTGATGGTTGATAGTTCTCAGGCATCCTTATTCAATCAATCCTTTGGGAGTAAGATTCGACATAAGTAAAAGAATGAGCAGTAATACTTTGAACTTGATCTTTGACAGCTTCTATGATTAGCTCCTTAATCTAGCCATAAGAAACTTCTTGAAGATCTTTAGTTGCAACTTGTTGGAATTAAATCATCCACCAAACAGCCACTAGCACAATAACAAAAAGAGGAAAACTGACCTTAGGTGGGTAGAGCTAAAACCCACCATTTCACAGCCATTGCCGCCGTTGCCAAAGGGAAAGAACACCACTGAAGGTCCACCCATGCCTGGTTGCGCCCAATCTGATCTACCATGGTGGTTTGTGCAAGGAAGAAAGGAAGTGGAGGATGATGAACGGCAAAGAAAGAAAATGGGAGAAGCTACTGTTGTTCACTCTTCATACCCATTACAAGTGATCAATGGGCCATCACTTATATATTAGTGCCAACAGTAGGGACCTCCCATATTTTAGATCATGTATTATATCTGTTCCATTAAGGATTAATACATGTATAATGTAAATATATTACGTATATATATGGTCACACTATAGACAAAATATACTACCAATTTAATTTATATGATATTAATTATACTTAACTAGTCCACATTATTGAGATAATTCATCAATCTCCCACTTGGACAGTTAAGTTAATTAACAAAAAATATCATATAATATCAATATGTATTCATAAGACCTTCTGGATGCATTGTACCTAAAGGGTACAAATGTGTAGGCTTACAAATACTTTAACAATAATAAGCCTTTACAAGCTTTAGAATGCATCATACCGACAGGGTACAAATGCATAAACTCATAAAGACTTCAACAAAATAGTAGTATAATGTGTGAAATGGAAATGATATGAAAACAAAATCAATATCCATTTCTATTAGGTCCATGCATCTAAACTGAATGATGCAGTGCTTCAACAAAAGCTCATGAGACCAATACAAAATGTCTCATATACCAGAATGCCAAATTCATCAGAATGTGTGCAAACAAAATTTGCATTTATGGCAAGTAGGAATCCATCCATACAGTTGCAACTGATTTCATTACAGAGCTCTCACTAACTTAATACAACAAATGGCTCCATATGCCTCGTACAAGTGCTATGTCGTCAAAGCACTTAAGCAGCCAAACTCTTAGTTAACCAGAATGAGCTTTTTAATTATGTGCTCTATAATCCAATCAAATAATGGATTCCATTATTCTCCTCTCTAACAAATCGAATGATGCTATCTAAAAATATTTGGAGTGTAAGAAACTCTTAGTACTTTTGAGAGAGAAAGTAAATGCTGCAACATTACCATAATACATCTTCAAGACTTCAAAATGGCGACCACAAAAAACCAGCTCTGAAATGAAGTTCTGCAACCTAAATGGCCTATCATGTAGCTTTACAACATGCTACATATTTAGCCTCCATAATCAAGGATATTGTTAATGTTTGTCTCACACCTTCCCAAGAAACAGCTCCTTAATATCCATAAATATATAATCAAAATAATTTTCAACATCTAGACAGCATGTAAAATCAACATCAAAATATCTGACCAAACCTAGAATGTCAGATTTGTTGATTTCTAAAAACTCTCTTTACAGCTTCCAGCTCTCTATTACAGGATCGCTCAAGTATCTCCGAATTATACCTATAACATATACAATATCTAAATGTGTATAAACTTGAGCATATAGTAATAACCCACAATAAGACATACATAACACTCAACATGAGCTCTTTCATTTTATTTGAGGACTTTGAGATTTCACAGTATGTCACTTTTCATGGAAGGGCCCCTCAAATAGGAGAATAATATACTGTAAACCTACTCAACATACATAATGTAGGTTTCTTGAGACCAATAAAGTATGCCTATAGCTATGTCACAAAGAATCTCAATCCCTAAAACAAAATAAAGCCTCACTTAGATTCTTCATCCTGAAGTGACATGACGTCATTAAATTTGTCTCATACAACAGGTCAGTGTCATTGGCTGCTATCTGATATCATCAATTTAGAGCACAATAAACACACAATTACTACCACTGACCTTGCGATGGATCCAATTATCAAATGTGTTCTCCTTAAAGTGACTATCTGTCACGACCCGTGACCACATTTTTCATCTTCTTATACACATCTTAACCGATTGGGCTGTCTGTGATACTTCACTTGTACTGACTGTTAAACAATTTTACAATGTATTGTTTATATTATACACATCCCCTATCGTAATTTATCAGATAAGTGGTACTGTTGACATGTCTAAATGCAGAGAATAAATGATCATACCTCCAATAAACAGTCGGTCTGACACATTGTCCTTCGTGTACAGCCAGGATCCCCAATCCACTGAACTCACATTCATCAAAACCTGAAATGTTGAAAATTAAGGGGTGAGCAAAACCACGGCTCAGTAAGAGAATTATATGCCTCACTTGATACTCAGCTTACTATATGCTGAAAATCTTTTTCATTTTTCCTATGGGCTCTAGGCTCGCATGTAGGAAAGATACTACAATCGGCTAGGGATCCGAATAGAGTAAGGTAGGTATTTTAGAATACCATACTTGTTACGGAACCTAGAAGCAACTGTAGAGAAAATTTTCATTTCGTTTTGAATTAATAAATCCTTTTCTCTTTCAAACTTTCATAACCTTTTTCATATGCTTTTCAAAATAATGCTTCTACGAAACAAAGCATTTAAATAAAATAATTAATATTCGTATATTCCTTGAAAAGAATATTAGTTAAATCATCATCTTATTTCTTTAAAACTTATTTCATGTTTTAATGTACTCTCTTAATTAGTTCCGTCTTTTAAAAAGCAAAATAAGCTATTAAAATCTATTCCATTCTTAAGTTCACAAGGCATCATTCTTTTTATCAGTATGATTAAGTGTGAAAGAAACGAACTTATTGTAAAGACCGGGAGTGCCTGGATCTCTGTTAACCAGGGATTTACCACCCCAGTGCCTTACTCATCCGATATATCACACACATCATATGTCATATGCACCAGATCTATTTCATCCTTTGACATTTGTCGAATTCACGAGTCACAATCACTTACTTATCGTCACAATATCCTACGATTTCTCATACTAACATCGGAACACATGTAGCACTTAGTTCCCGAAGGACTCTAGAGGTGGCTCCCACGGTTCAATCATCGAGTCTCTGCTCGGTATGGCCTGTACTGAAACATCAGAACACGTGTAACACTTAGTTCCCGAAGGACTCTAGAGGTGGCTCCCACGGTTCAATCATTGAGTCTCTGCTCAGTATGGCCTGTACTGAAACATCAGAACACGTGTAGCACTTAGTTCCCGAAGGACTCTAGAGGTGGCTCCCACGGTTCAATCATCGAGTCTCTGCTCGGTATGGCCTGTACTGAAACATCAGAACACGTGTAGCACTTAGTTCCCGAAGGACTCTAGAGGTGGCTCCCACGGTTCAATCATCGAGTCTCTGCTCGGTATGGCCTGTACTGAAACATCAGAACACGTCTAGCACTTAGTTCCCAAAGGACTCTAAAGGTGGCTCCCACGGTTCAATCATCGAGTCTCTGCTCGGTATGGCCTATACTGAAACATCAGAACACGTCTAGCACTTAGTTCCCGAAGGACTCTAGAGGTGGCTTCCACGGTTCAATCATCGAGTCTCTGCTCGGTATGTCCTGTACTGAAACATCAGAACACGTGTAGCACTTAGTTCCCGAAGGACTCTAGAGGTGGCTCCCACGGTTCAATCATCGAGTCTCTGCTCGGTATGGCCTTTATGCCATGTGTACTTTCCACTGTCTTATCAGATCTCATGTAGTGCTTATGATCTAATATTTCATTTGAGACCATAGAAAGAATATTAGAATTATCATTTCTTCCTTTTGAAAACATATTACCTATCATTTATGGAGTCTAAGATAGACATCAATCTTATCATACTGTATACCTCGGAGGGTAAGGAAGTACACCGGTCAAATCTATGATCATAACCTATATTGTCCTCGGTGGATCACTGATTAGATGTCCACCGGGACTAAACATATCACATATCATGCATCAGCATGATAAGAATACCAACCAATCTCAAAACCGTAATTCTCATCATAAAATACACCTTTATGGAATTTATATAAATATATAATTCCATGATTTAAAACCATAAGGGTTAAAATCCTTTAGTGAATATTTATAAAAATATTCATAAGAATCCTCACTATATTTCACTTCATCTTTCGTCTCGTAATTCGTGTAATTTATCTATTCCGAGAATTTTCGGTGGTTTCATTATCACCATTCTCGAATACATGAATATCTTAAAATTTCATCTCATTATATTCATGTTTTATGAAATTTAGTAATTTCCTCATGTTTCGTGATTTACTATTGAAATTCGGAAAAAAAATCATTTAATATGATTTTATAAAGTTTTTCTAAAATTTTCGGCAGCATAACGGCTGCCGATTTACTAACCTCCTGCACGGAAAATACAGTTTAAAATCTTTCAGCCAGTACTTCTTCCCAAATTATTTTCAGCAAATCATGCATCATAATAATTTTCATAAAATAATTGCATAAAATATTTCAATTAAATTATGCAGACTAAGTATCCTTACAGTGCTGCACATGCATCCCTTACCTTTTTCCGGGTCGGCGAATTCCGCTTATCGATCGCGCTCGCACTCCATTTCTCCCGATTCCTTATCCCGATTGCTGAAAATAATTTCTGGAATTAAAATTCTAATTTTTTTGAATTTTTCATAATTTATTTAATTTTTTCTGAAAATTAAATCTCAGGAAGATTTCTTACCGAATTTTGTAAAATCCCGGGTTGTCGAATTTCCAGGAATTTTCCGAATTCCGGAAATTCTCTTTTTTCCTCTTTTTCTTCCTTTTTCTTCCTTTTTCCTCTTTTTCTTTTCTTTCTTTCTTTTCTTTTTCTTTTTTTCTTCTTTTTTTCTTTTTCCTTTTTCTTTTCTTTTTTCTTTTCTTTTTTCTTCTTCCTTTCCCGGTCAGACCGGTTCAGACCGGTCCAAAGCCCTTCCTCGCCGGTTCCTCGCCGGCGGCTGGTTCTCCGACGGTTCAGGCGTCCCTCAGCTGGCCGGCTGCACGACGAACTTGTCGGTGCCCTCCGTTTGCCGTGGATCGACGGCACGGCGACGGATCAAGGCGGTTTTGCCTCGGTTTCTTCTTCCTCTTTGCCGGCCCGGTGGCCTCCATCGACTTCCTCTTCCTCTGGTGAAGCTTCGGTGGCAGTGGCGGTGCCTGGATCGGCCGGCACTGCTGTCCGCCATTTTCTTTTCTCTCCCGATTTTCCTTCGTTTCCGTCGATTCTGTTTCTATTCCTTCACGCCGCCAGCAGCTTCTTTCCTCTCTCTGGCCGGTGGCGTCTCGCTTTCCTTTTTCCCTCTCGCCGGTGGTGGCGGCTTCGTCGCCGTCGGCCCCTCTGGCTGGGAAGGTCGGTTCCCGATTCCTTCCTTCCGTTTTCTTTCCTCTTTTGTTTTTGTTTTTATTTTGTCTTCCCTTTTTAGTAATATAATACATACTATATATTATACACTATCATTTATATTTTATACTTATAATATATATTATATATATCATACATATATTATTTGATTTTAATGTAATACAATATACAATATATATTATATACATAAATTATATATATTGTATATTACAAAATATATATCTTGTATATATATATGTATGTATATTTATATACTTTAAAAATAAATAACCTTTACATGTACAAATTATATAGATGGTATAATACAATATTTATACATTTAAACTTTAATATAAAACCACATTTACTTTTCTTCTATATTCATATACTTTTATTTAAAGTAATAATATATATATTTCATATATATATCTGTACATATATATTTATAATTATATAAATACATTTTATAATATCCACATGTATTTATTTAAGACAAAATAGTATATATTTCATTTTATAATATATACTAATATTCATATACATACATATATATTTATATAAAAACATGTGTAAATATATTTATGTAATTTAATTATATAAATATATAATATACGCATTTTTATTTTATAAATTTTGGATTTTCATTAATCCAATTTAAATTCCTCCTTTCCTTATTTTCCATAACTCCGACTTTATTTTTATTTCCATTTAATTTCCTTCACACGAATTTCCTTATTCATCACTTCCTCATTTCTCGGGATTTTCACCAATATCTCGTTTCTCGCAAATTTTATTTATTTCTTCTTATTTAATTTCTCTAATATTTATTTTCAATATTTCTAATTTCCAATAAATGGAAAAATTTACGGTTATCATACTATCTCATTCTTTAGATACAGTCTGGATGCCTTTTAATGTTTGTAAATAAACTCCTTTAGTTCACAAATTGTATATTCCATATTAGGAATTACAAAATTTTAGGTTGCTCCATTTAGACATTTTACTGCCCAAGATGTAGCTCTTAATCAAAATAGCTACAAATTGCCATCATGATTCTAAAAGAATCTCAGGTAGAAATAGGAAATACGGTTTTCACAAAACCAATTCCTTCTTTTTATTTAAGGCCTTGACCAAATTTGGCTTTAAATCTTCTACCTAATCTTTAGAGTCTCTTTTGGTCTATAATGATGTGACAACTGAAATAGATCTCACGCATCTTTATGCAACATAGATGCTTACTCATCCTGCATGGAAAATATCCAACTTTTAGAGTTTAGATCAATATAGCCTCCTAACAAATATCAAAATTAGAAGACACATGAATCTCATATTCATGTTCCTCTGTAAGGTCAAGTGCAAGTTTAAAATATGGTAGTGGGATCAACTACTGATTCTTTCGATTATAACCTTTTACCATCAAAAGGTAACACATATATGGGACTGACATAACAGTATGTACATTATCAATGACTTTGTGAAGTTCACAACTCCTACTCTTTAAGTTATCTTCTAAATAGATGGCATTATCAGACTCAATAATTCTAGCATCACATGATGAGAAAACAAAATCTAGAATCTTTCTAGCCGATGTAATAACCAACAGAATTGCCGCTGATAATTCTCTTGTCAAGTTTTCTTGACTATGGGTTATAGGCATTTTGCCTTACTTTATAACCCTAAATATAGACAACGGCACAAATTCGACTTCTTGTCTGACTACAATTTAGGATGAATTTGGGAACTGATTTTACTTGGATATCATCTTTGAATATGAGTTGCAGTTTTCATAATTTCACTCCATCTAAATTTCGGATATTTGAAGTGACTCAATAGAAATCGTACCACATCAAAATGTACGAATGATTATTACTGCAATCTCATCCTTGTCGGTATTCCAAGCACAGCATACTAGGTGTCAATACATAATCATACAGTAAACTTAACCCGAAAATCGATATATGATTTCGCCTAGCTTTATTATACCAAGCATAACATTTATCACTATTGTCTGATCATTGCCTTAAGCAGCTTACTTGACGTAAGCAGCTCAGCAGAATCAATCAAAATGCTTAAGGCCTCTGTAAGATCAAACCTCTCACTTTACATGACCTACATCAGAATGGTCTTCAGTAAAAGTGATGAAATGCTTATATCCACTAAATACAATATGTGGAAATGATCTACAAATGTTGGTATATATCAGCTCCTGATCATTTCAATATCTGCTAATCATATCTTTAATATTAGCAGCAAAATTTCTCTTAATGCAATCTTTACATGTGCCTCAAAATGTCCTTGACTCTTATGCCACAACTTGATAAATTTCTTATTCATTCTGTCATAATCAAAATCAATAGTCACATCATTCACTATTGAAGAAAATTTGATCAATATTGGGTTACAAGCCCACTGTATATAATCAATCACATAGAATGCCAGAATCAATACGCAAGTTGTCACTAAGCAAAATACTTTTTTGTTATTAGAATGAAAAGTATAAACTAACAGTAGTTCCAAAACTGTCTTCGAAATGTAACAACAATCTGGCTAATTCTTATGTTTTTGATATGGATTTTAACTCTATAGCCCCAATTTACAACTATTTTCCGTTATTTGGTATCTTATTTTAATAACACCAGTATTCAACTACCAACAGTTGAGGGAATACCTTCCTAGATTGGATCCAAAATAAAGGCTAACAGAATGCCTTTTCACACACATCCCAATCTAGAAGGGCTCTTACAAACTACCCTCTTGTGCCTAGGTTTATGATAGAAGTGGCACGCATCAATATTCAGAGGTGTTGGTGAAACCAAAATGAGAAGTGGACTTGACAAATTTCTTCTTCTAAATGACCTTTTATTAAAACCTCTTGATACTATTGCTTTTGGCAGTAATATTGACAAATGTCATCATCATGGTTGAATGAGATCTGTTAACCTGAAAAATCTCCCACTCTTGGATGACAATATCAATTTTAATATTAAAATACCATACTTCCTTTTGCATTAAATGAGATCTGCAAACTTGAAAGATCTCACACTCTCCACCCCAAAAGGAAGTGGTTCATAATCTACAATATATGGACTGATCCTTTATATCAACCTTTATCAATCTTTGAAAACTGTTTCCTAATGGCATCCATAAATACTTGTTGGTTATCACTAATTAGAACACTTTCTCTGATATGCTCATTAATGGCATGCCCTATATAATCAGAGGATTCTCACTTGGGTATTCCCGAAATTCCAAATATTTTGTCCTCAACAAGCTCATACTGTTGGGTATAGAAGATTGATCGACTCTCAGGACTACTTCCTAGTTTAATGTGTCCTTAATCGTATTGATCGATTCATATCATCTATCTCATTTCATCCTGCTAGAGATTCGATATGTGATAGTTGCTCAATATGGAGGCTAGTGGAATAACTCAATAAATATCAATTTTATTCCACAATACACTACCAAGGATAAAACAAAACTGGTTGAATATAAACCTGAATGATTGCCCACCGACAAAGTAGGAAAATCGTGTTATATCCCAACTAGAATCCTCTCAATCCCAAGCATCTTTCAAAGCAACAAGCAATCCGACAGGGAGAGACTTGCCACTTCTAGAGATCTTAGTAAATTATGCAAATATCAATATGCATTGCCTTATTATTATACCCTAAAATTATCAGAATAAATTGTCAGAAAATCTTCATGACTATTCTCGCGACAGGCAAGTACTAGTCAATTGGATTAATGATTTATAATTTTAAAAATATTCACAAAATTTATTGACCAAAATTAACTACATCCAAAATATGCAATTCCTGAAGCATATGTAGTAATTTTAGGCTAAACATTAATTAATTAAATTAATTTCACATAAATGTGAATATTCAAAAAAAAGGCAATTTGTATTTTAGAGAGTTTATTTGTTGAAATAAATTATTAACTTATTTAATTAGGCCAATTATTAATAATTTATGGGCATGAGTATATTTTTCAAAATTAAGTGAATTATGAATTACATGGGTAATTAAATTTCCAAAAAATTACCCCAAAATTAATTCCTTCAAAAATTCACTTATACTCCTTTAATTTTGGGGCTTAACTATTAATTATGGCTATTAAATAAATTTGATCATAACCAAAATTGTCCAAAAAATAATTAACCAAATGGCTCATAATTAATTAATCAAAATGGCTCTTAAAACCGTAATCCAAAATGGCCTATTAATTAATTATGCAAAATAGCCAATAATTAATCCAAATTTAATATTCAAATAAAATTAATTAATCAACATGGCCCCTAAATTAATTAAGCAAAATGGCCCAAAATTAATTAATTTTAATTGCTCAAAATTAATTTAATACTAAATGGCCAATTAAAATAACTAAATAAATAATGCCCATAATATTACATAATTAATTTAGGCCTAAATTAATTGAATATTAAGGCCTAATTAAAATAAACAAATAACATTTTAATTTCTAAAATTAAAAGCCCAAAATACTAAAAATAATGGTCCAAAAAATACACCAACCCATAAAGTTTGGCCTAAAAAAACTCAGAGCCAAAACAGCCCAAAAAATTGTGGCCAGACCAACCCCAAAATAGGCCAAAAATCAGCTCAGGAAAAAAAAACCAAAATCGGCCCCAAAAAAGGCCCAAAAACAAAAAAGGTGGAGCCCAAAACGTGCAGCCCAAGTGGCTGAAAAAATATATATATTTTTATTTTATTTTCAAACCCATTACAAGTGATCAATGAGCCATCACTTATATATTAGCGCCAACAGTAAGGACCTCTCATATTTTAGATCATGTATTATATTTGTCCCATTAAAGATTAATACATGTATAATATAAATATATTATGTATATATATGGTTACACTATAGACAAAATATACTATCAATTTAATTTATATGATACTAATTATACTTAACTAATCCACATTATTAGGATAATTCAACACAACCTTCATAAAATTTTCACCAACCGCTTGAAGAATTTGGTGCTTGTACTGTTTAGCAGCAACTTGGGTTTTTTTACTTAGAGTTTCAATTATTGTCATCATGAAAATAATTTTTTCATCTCTTTATTTAATACCTGTTTCCATGGATTCCATAGCTTTTGCAAAGTATTGCAATCTGTTCTTCCAGAGAAGTTGTGCCAGTTGTCATGACAGCTACCACTTCTTCTAAATTTTGAGATAGAGAAGGCTTGATGTTTGGCATGTTGGAAAAATCCATTTAAGGATCCATTGAAATTTGAAAACTTGGACTATGAGGAAAAGAGATGATACGATGAGATTGTCTAATTGGAGGTGTTAGAAATGTGTACACACAAAATTTAAGTAAAAGACAAGACTCGAAAATTTTTGGAGATGAATATCAATTTTATTGAATGAATGTGGAAGTTACAATTTTTGTAGATTCTTGAACTTCTTAACGTCATCTTTGAAACTTTGAAGAAGTTATGAGTTCTTCAAAATTTTATTCTCCTCTAAATTGTGAAAAATAACTTAGAGGTGCACTTTATTTATAGTGCTTGCGTGCTAAGTGAGAGAGTTCTAAGAGAACTTACCTTCTTTGATTTTATCTCAAAAATAATTTTTATTTAATTAAGAAATAAAATGACCTGAATTTAGATGATTGTTTTTATTTAATTAAGAGATAAATTATTTGAACTTTGATTGGCCAAGCAAAGTGTATTTATCTTGACATTGATAAATCTTCAATTATTTTATTTAGCAGCTCAAAAAAATTCAATTGGTCACTGAATATAATTAAAACAAAATTTTCTAAAAGATACCTGCCACCTTGTATTTGGTCAAAAAATTTCTCCACCTTGTAAATGATGTGAAACTTTTATGGATCGTTAGTTTTTGTATAATTGTATTGTTATATCTGATCACCGGCCACTTTATTATCTTAATCAATAAAATTAAAACTTGTAGCCCCCAAATCAAAAGACAAATTAATAATAATAAAAAAAACACCTTTGAAATACCCATTCTAAATACCCATTAAGGTAATAATTAAAAAAAATGAAGTAAGATGAATTATACCCATTAATGTGATAATTAAAATTTCCAAAATTCATGAAACTTCATTAATATCCTGTAGTTAAGCTAATTTCATTAAAAACCATTTCATGGAGGATGTAAAATAGAGGTATGAGTTTCAGTAATATATAAGTTAGAAGAGATTCGATTAACCCCCAAATAATAAGCAAACCATGAAGGCATCCTAATCTCCAACTTAGCAATGGTATCAAGAAGATATTTTATCAAACATGCCAGTTATAACTTGTAACAATGGTTGATAAACTTAATATAAATGGATAACACATGTTAAACGTAAAAGGTAAGTAGATAAGTAGAAGCCATTAGTCAAGTTTTTACATAGAGTAAGGTAAATTAAAACATACATACCGTTAAAGACATAAGATTAGATCTTGAGCTTATAGAAAGCACATTGAGCCTTATCTACTACGGCTTGTTATTGAATTCAAGTAGACCTAGTAATCATAGACACGACACGGTGATACAATATGAAACAAAACGAATAAAAGACACGAAGATAATATGGGCTAAAATTAAGTAAAAATTATATACGAATGTGGTAAAAGATAAAAATAAAGTGTCACACTTCGAAAGATGCGACATGATGCTTATTTATTGCGGAATTACGAAAATTAGGGCAAATTTTTTCTTTCCATTACTTTAGTTTGTTTTTTCACTCAGTGTAGCTTATTGTTCAAGTCGTTAACTACCTGACTTAATTTAAGGCAATTGCCTAAAGTCCCAACATATAACATACTCATTAGATCAACCAGAGTCCACAAACATCAAGATCTGAGTTAGAACGACTATTTTATCAATTCCTTCTAATTTAAGTCTATGAATTAAATCATATGTTAGATCAAGTATGTTTTGCAAACTAATGATCCATTATTCGAATAAACTTATCAATTAACAAAAATACCGAAAACTAGGTCTATTTACCTATTCAAATTATATACTCAATTCGCAACCATTCGCACAGTTATCAGTAAGCAAACAATGTATCAGTAGCTTAATAAATACATATCTGACAAAGCAATTTTCACAAATTCAATACCTATTATTCTAGTACACATCTCGACCTGAAAAACTGTTGTAAAACTGCCTGAATTAATAACAAATGAGTAAATAAATACATACCAAACAAATGACTGCGAGAGCTTTAAGGAGCGAGTTGCGAAGCTGACACGAAAAATAAAAAATCTAACTCTTTCCACAATTTGTAGGGAAAACAATGAATATCATGTTCCGAAGGCCGTGACGTACACTTAACAATCACACTTATATTGTTTTTCCAATTTTACGAAATAAATTTTTTTTTCACTTTAAGGTTTGTATTCGGTGTCAGTGTCACCGCTAAACAATTTCCATCTTTCTCAATTCGATTTAACTTAACATTGCCATTTAAGTTGTTAACTCCTAGAGCAAATCAACTTACTTTCTCCATATTTTAATTCAAGACTAACCTATTAAAAGAAAAAGATTGAAAACCTCCCCTTATATATAATCAATTTTCCCCAGTTAATTAACCTGCAAAATATACATCTATTCCAAACAACACAACTCAATTTCACAATTCATAGATTATATTACCATACACTATACACAATCCCAGAATCATCAATTAATATATTCACATTCCATAAAGTTCATAGTTATTATATCACAAACATATCTCGAATCACACTCGATAATCATACTTGTCTATAATAATTTAGAGTGATCCTAAGTTACATCCCAAAACATTTTCTGATGAAATGTGTTATGCATTACATAATGTCTATACATGACAACTAACATGATATACAAAATTTCATATACCTTAAAAGCAGCACTAGGAGGACTTAAGCAAGTACCACTACTAGGCATAGTCCTCGAGGGCCCACACAAAACTCCAAGCGTAGACTTTAGCTCATATGATCTACGATGATGTTAGAAAATGGTGAGCAAACTATAGCTCAGTAAGTAGTTTAAGTAAATGCATATTAGACTCATGTCGATTTACATGCAAGTGTAGAAAAAGCAATGTTGAAGTGAAGTGTATGCATGGTATTCAATCACGGTGTTAAATCAAAACACTTTCGCCATGTACTTCAATTTAAAACACTTTCATTATGCATTTTATTTAAATCAAATTTACTATGTATTTCGATTAAATCAATTCACTATGCATTTTGGTTAAATTTAAAACACTATGCACTTCGATAAATCAATCACTATGTAAATCATTATGCATTTCGATAAAATGATCGATATACACTTTGATAATTTGATCACTATACACTTCAATAAATTGATTATTGTGCATTTCAATAAATCAATCAGTATACATTTCGATAAATCAATCAGTATGAACTTCAATAAATCAATCACTATGCACTTTGATAAATCAATCACTATGCATTCGTTTTAGATCAATGACTATGTACTTTGATAAATCAATTGCTATGTATTCGTTTTAAATCGATGACTATGCACTTGATAAATCAATTGCTATGTATTCGTTTTAAATCGATGACTATGCACTTTGATGAATCAATTGCTATGCATTCGTTTTAAATCAATAACCATGCACTTTGATAAGTCAGTTATTATGCATTCGTTTTAAATCAGTAATCATGCACTTTGATAAATCAATTACTATTTATTCGTTTAAAATCAATAACTAGGCACTCTAATAAATCAATTAGTTCACAAAACAATAATCGATAAACATTAGGCGTATAGCCTTGATTCACTAAAAATGATTTTAAAATCGATCACTTATCACTTTAGGTGTAAGCCTTAAATCACTTAAAAAATGATTTCAAATCCATCACTTTTCACTTTAGGTGTAAGCTTCAATTCACTGAAAACAATATCAATAGTGAAACTATGGTATGTAGAGTTTAGGCAAGCATCTTCAGTCAATGATACAATAACGAGTCCATCCTAGCTAGTGATGAAATAGTGTCGCAAGCAACACGAAATCTATGGCCATAGAACAGTACTCTAGTCTCGCTAATCAGTTGAGAACTAGAACTTGTCTGTTGGTTTTCCAAACAAGCCTAATAATTTACCTAGAGCACTAGGCTCGATAGATACAGTACAATATAGTAGTCTAGAGCACAAAACTCAATAGATAGGTGATAAGGCCTAGAGCTAAGCTCAATAGGCTAGAAATGACCTAAAGGTCATAGGATATGCCTGCATTCAAAAACAGTTTGAAAACAATTTCCTCGTGTAGCACTTGGCTTCCACAAATTTTAAAACACTTATTAAACCAGTTTTTAAGTTTCAAATATACGAAAGTTTCAATTTATTTCAAAGGTTAGTTCAAACCAAGACTTCACAATTTAAAACATGATACAAGTCGTTAAAATATAGACATTAAATAGCTCATCTCAAAATATGCTATACATAAATTCACATATGCTTCAACTCGCTTAATTTAACATGCACCTTGGCTAGCCATAACATGCAAGTTAGAAAACAAGTTTTAATGCAACCCAAGCATAAGCTAATTTATAAAATTTAAATCATTCCTGCAAGATGGTGCTAACAAACTTTACTTAACCCACTTACCTCATGGTGAGTAAATACTTCCTTCAAGTCTCCAAGTCAAAGCTTACGCTTCCACACCACTCCAGATCACTACACATCATTTCATTAACACTTCAGTCAATCACACATATTAAAGATATATAACAATACACATTCACATTATCCACAATCACTAACTCTCCCATTCACTGTTCATATAATCACTAAGTTGGGGGTATCCATTCACAATCTTCTATCGTATCACAATATTTCAAATCAATTTCCACTTAGTCATTTTTATCGATTCATCACCATATCACACTCATATCAGTCTATATTTATATATTAATTAAGCCACAATTGCAAAATCATCATTATTGTCACACTATCTCGATTAAACTCATACAATATAATTCTAGTTTGGAATCATATAGGCATCTTACCGACTCTGAGCTTAGCACGTGTACACCAAACTTAACTTGCATTTGTCGCTTTAGTGTCAAACTACATGTTTACATATTGAAATCAGGTTAGCATCAGTCATATAAATTCTAATAAATTCCTAAAAATTGAAATGGCTAGTTCGACCTATCTTTCTAGTTTTCCATGAGCTGAGACACCATAATTTCCTCTCTTTCAAGCCTCTGAATCGAAATTAATCTCTCACTTCAGTCGAAGCAATTTTCAAAACTTTCCTTAGCTGAGTTCCATATCATCCATACCCCTTAACATTTCCAAACCAATTCCCCTTTTATCCTTTCCAAGGAGGCCAAGAACGAAACTTTATTGTTCCACATTCTCTCGGTCAATTCCAGTTCTTCCAAATTTTCTTTTGATCTCACTCTTTTTTGTATGTGATCCTTTGACTTGAGATCATCAGAGATCCCAACATAGAGAATTGCATACTTTAATGCTGCTAGATGTCATTCGTAACAGGATGGACTATAAAGGTAGTAATTGGGTATGCCTTGATCTATGTAGAGGGATGTTGAGTGATCAAGATAGGATTTATCCCTCTTATATAACAAGAGTGATGTCTTGGGCCCTTTGATAGAGTGAGACTAAGAAATGCATGGCCGTGCTCGAATAAGTCAATATGAGATATTGATTTTATTTGTTTAATTAGTCTACTTAGGAATCAAGAAACGCTGATTAGACTATACAAGTGTGACACATTCCATGACTTGTGTCTAATCAAGACATCAAAGGATAAAGGGATTAGACTACACGGTAACATCTATCACGAGTAAGGTTATGTCGAGTCATTGACATTCTCGTTACATGGGTAGCAATGATGTGTTGCTAGATACCGCTCATTGCCTGTGACAATTTTGTCATTGCCATTGTTTTGAGAACCTATTGGGTCGCACACTTAGAACGGATCAATGAGGAGCTTAATTAATCCTATTCTGAATTGGATTAAGGATATATCTAATCCTATTCTGAATTGGATTAAGGATATAGCTAATCCTATTCTAAGTAGGATTAGAGTTCTGTTTGGCAGTAAATTTTAGGGTAAAATTTACTGCCTATAAAAGGATGTTTTTCTAAAAACAGAGCGGCACTTTTTTAAAAACAGAAAACAAAACATTCTTTTTAATCGAAGCTAGCAGTTCGGTTAAAAGAATAAAAACGCTCCTTAAGGCATCTGATCGTGAGACATTCAAGAGTCGTGAGATCCGTTCGTGTGGATACCGTAGAGGCAGGAACGAAAAGTTGCTGCTTGTGACTCGACCAACGACAGAAAATTCAGAGAAAACGTCAGGTAAAATCTCGAAACCCTAATCAGGCAACTCTCCGAATCGATCTTGGTGGAGGCCGAATGATTTAAATTCCGCTGCGTGTTGTTTCGGTTTCCTTCAAGTATACAGTAATTGCTTTATGAGTAACTCTACTTAGGCTTCCTTTTGAGTAACTCTACTCAGGTTGTTTTCATTACTTTATTGAATTTCAATCTCAATAAGGGAATGCCATACATCTCAAAATCAATAAGAAAACAGTTCGATCTCATGCATGTAACTTTAAAACTCATCAATTCAATATGCATATAAAACCTACTATATGCTAGTTATTTCAAAGCATGTCCCATTGGATCCAAAACCAATAATGTGCTTTTTTTAAAAATGCAAATATGATACAGCAAGCACATGCATTATGCTATGCCATACTTAACCTAATGCTTAAGGTTGAGACAAGTTCAATCACATATATATCCACAATCATAGTCACATTTATATATCCTCAGTCTCAATGTTCAATTCCACAACCTCAGTCTTGTATGTGTATATCCACAATCTCCAACATATGTACATCACAATTGTAAGATCATAGTATTTTCACCAATTTTTTTAACTACACATATAGAACCACTACATCTTTAAGACAAATCCACAACCTCGGTATCACATATAGAATTCCGCAATCTCAATACTTTTTCATCTAATTACAATCTCAACTAAAGTGAGATATATATATTATATCCTCAATCTCAACAATATTAATATATATCCACAAGCTCAGCAATATTAATATATCCACAAGCTCAATTCAATTATATATAATATAATCAAAATATCAATTCTATATTTATATTCTCAATATCCATCATGTTTATTTATATATCCACAATTACCATTATATATATTATCCATTCTAATAAGCCTACATCATATGAAACAACTTACACTTGTAAGATTAACTTACCAAGGCTATAAAACAAGGCATTTTCCTTACCCCGAGCCAGATGCACTTTACACAGTATCACCTCGATCTACTACAATCGCACACCATAGCACTTCTTAGCATTTATTCACAATACTTCAGGCACTTTAAATTTATTTCAACACACCACTTACTCACCCTTAGACTAGTGTAAACCAATACTACTCCTCCTAGCTCATCAACTCAAGAACATACCAATTTTTTTAGTTTCATCAATCTTGCAATATGCCACAACTTATCTTAGCATCATCAAACAATTAATTACACTATGGTAAGACTGAATTGACCCTTCCTTACCCCATTACTCACCATGGTCGAACCTCCTCACTTGAATTTCTCATGATCCGTCAACATGCAAGCTTCCTAGCCTTAAGATCTAGCCAAGGCCGAGACCTTCACAAGCTCCCTACAAAGTTTATCTTATAAAGACATATTGAAATGAGAAAATATAGCAAAACTCAATAGCACTCTCTACTTACCTCTCTATTAGCCCACAAAACTCCTTCCCCTCTTTCTTTTCTTCTTAATTTCCTTTCCAAGCCGTGAGCTCTCCTCACTATCTCACGGTTTCCGTAAATATTCTAGCATTACTCTACCTTTCCCCACAAACCGAAGCCACTTTCTCATTCCTTCAGGAAACCCGCTTCCTCCTTTTATAGCTTCCTCTCAATTTTTCTGTAAGTGTCGTTACTTACAAGTGTCGGGGTGAAAAGCAAGCTTACGGTTTTAATCTATTGTTTTTTTTTTCCCACTAATTAACTTAGCTTTTGTTTTATTTTCTCTCTTCCAATTTCGTTAATTACAATGTGGAATTCTGTATTTCCACATGCAAAGGCCCCATAAATTCCCTTGATGTCGTGTCTCCCTTTGTTTCCTATTACTCCCTCACTAAACACTTGTTACTAGCTTGTTCAATGGCTAACCATGCAAGTGGTGACTCACGGTTCCACTTACAATCTTTATTTCCCTTCTTTTGTTCCCATAATTTGTAAAATTAGTGTTTTAGACGTTAATAACAAAGTAATTTATCTTATTATAATATCCTCATTTCTTTAGTTTCTTATTAGGTAACAATGTGTAATTAATCATAAGTTCCCATTTATACATTTATATTAATACTTTAATTATACTATATAGCTATCATATATTCTAAAATTAATTGTATGAATTTAATTTCATATATATGCCTAAGATTTAAACCTTAAATTTGTATAATGTTTTAGCATTATATTCTTCAATAAGGCAATAACCCTAATCACTTCCTCAATTTAATTTATTTCATTCCCCTGCTGGCACAATTCAGCTTGTGGTTTGACGTTAAAAAATAATTCCAATTAAACCACAAAAAATTAGGGTCGAGCCACATATGGTCTGAAAGGTAATTGAGTTAGTATTCTACCAAAATTGAAAACACTCAATTTGGAGCTTCTTAGCATGATAGATCTAAGTTTCTTTGCTGACTACTCACTGGCAGGATGTCATGCACATAGTTTCCCTTTGAAAATTCGTAGAAATTAATCTACATTGAATTAAACTGTAAGCCTTATATAGAAAAGTATTTAAGTTAGATTTCAAATGGTGTTTGAATCACCCAGATTGGAGCTTCCTACTCTGAATTATGTGTGCTTAAGTATGCGAAGGTCGGCTGACCAACCTGCCTGAACATGACGGCAGATAGAATAATTTTGAAAAATTGTTGGTGATGACTCACAACGAATTAGGACGTGAACCTTACACGCCCGAAAAGGTATTTGAGTTAACTTTTATAAAAATTTTACGATTTGTCGATTGGACCCCTAAATCTCCATTTATGATCGAAACAATACCAAAAGGTCGAAATTTTAGCTCACTCAATACAACTTATGAACTAAACTCCAATTAAATTTCCAATTTCATATTAATTGATACAATTAGGTTTAGAGAATGTTCAGGCTTTCACATAACGTTTGTATTTCTCTTGTTAACAAGAATTTTAACACGAAATTTTCATGTTTTTCACGATACGAATATTATTTTACATGACACAAAGCCAAATTATAAACACAAATTGCCAAATTTAAATCCAAGCAACTGTATAATCCTAAAAACATTATAAAATATCAGAATAAGCTAGAATAAATGACGGATGCTTAGATTGAAAAGCACATGTTTTTCAATTAAAATAGCCCAGAACCAACTATAGCACTTGAAGGAAACTGAAACAAACACGCACCGGAATTTAAATCATTCGGCCTCCACCAGGATCGATTCGGAGAGTTGCCTGATTAGGGTTTCGAGATTTTACCTAACGTTTTCTCTGATTTTCTGTCATTGGTCGAGTCACAAGCAACAACTTTACGTTCCTGCCTCTATGGTATCCACACGAACGGATCTCACGATCAGAAGCCTTAAAGAGTGTTTTTGATTCTTTATAATCAAATTGCTAGCTTCGATTAAAAGAATACCTTTTCTGTTTTTTTTTAATTGTGCGGCTATGTTTTAGAAAAAACATCCTTTTATAGGCAGTAAATTTTACCCTAAAATTTACTGCCAAACAGAACTCTAATCCTACTTAGAATAGGATTAACTATATCCTTAATCCAATTCAGAATAGGATTAGATATATCCTTAATCCAATTCAGAATAGGATTAATTAAGCTCCTCATTGATCCGTTCTAAGTGTGCGACCCAATAGGTTCTCAAAACAATGGCAATGACAAAATTGTCACAGGCAATGAGCGGTATCTAGCAACACATCATTGCTACCCATGTAATGAGAATGTCAATGACTCGACATAACCTTACTCGTGATAGATGTTACCTTTGGGTCAAGAGTTGGCCACTGATGTGATTATGCAATCGTTGCCAGACAGCTACAGTCAGTTTGTTGTTAATTACAACATGAATGAAATTGACAAGACTCTGCCACAGTTACTTAGCATGTTGAAAACAGCTGAATCCAACATGAAAAAGGCCAAGCCCAAAGATGTCTTAATAGTTAAGAAAGCTAAGGGCAGGGCTAATGCAAAGGGCAAGAAAAAGGTAATAAAGCCAATGGCAAGTTCAAGCCCAATGATACTGCACTGAAGCCTAAAGGTGGGGTTGCCAAAGAAGGGAAATGCTTCCATTGCGGTGAGACCGGACATTGGAAGAGGAACTGCAACAAATACCTGGAAGAGCTAAAGAAGAAGAGAGGAAGTGAGACTTCCACTTCAGGTATTTATGTTATAGAAGTTAATCTATCTACTTCTTCATCATGGGTATTAGATACTGGATGTGGTTCTCACATTTGTGTAAATGTGCAGGAACTCAAAAGGAGTAGATCGTTGACTAAGGGCGAGGTTGACCTACGAGTGGGAAATGGAGCAAGGGTTGCTGCATTAGCTATAGGAACTTATATTTTGACATTGCCCACAGGGCTTGTTTTAGAATTAGATGATTGTTATTATGTGCCTTCCATCACTAAAAACATTATTTCTATTTCTTGTTTGGACAAGAAGGGTTTTTCATTTATAATAAAGGACAACTGTTGCTCCATTTATTTAAATGATATCTTTTATGGTAGTGCACAACTAATTAATGGTCTTTACATTCTAAATCTTGATATGCCTATTTATAACATAAATGCTAAAAGGATTAAATCTAATGATCAAAATCCAACATATCTTTGGCATTATCGCTTGGGACACATAAATGAGAATCGCATTTTCAAACTCCATAAAGATGGAATTTTGGACTCATATGAGACATGTGAATCTTGTTTGATGGGTAAGATGACTAAAGCCCCTTTCAAAGGACAGTGAAAGGGCAAGTGATTTATTGGGCTTAGTACATACAGATGTATGTGGACCTTTAAACACACAGGCCAGAGGTGGGTTTATGTACTTTATTACATTTACTGATGATTTCAGTAGATATGGCTATGTGTATCTTATGAGACACAAGTCAGAATCTTTTGAAAAGTTCAAAGAATTCAAGAATGAAGTACAAAACCAACTTGGCAAGAGCATTAAGGCACTTCGATCAGATCGAGGTGGTGAATACTTAAGCCAAGAATTTTATGACTATCTTAAAGAGTGTGGGATTGTCTCACAACTCACTCCTCCAGGTACAACACAATGGAATGGTGTATCTGAAAGGAGAAACCGAACTTTATTAGATATGGTTCGATCAATGATGAGTCATACAGATCTTCCAGAATCCTTTTGGGGACATGCATTAGAAACAGCTGCTTTTACACTGAACCGTGTTCCATCTAAATCGGTTCCAAAGATACCATATGAGATATGGACTGGTAAACGTCCCAGTATGTCTTTTATGAAGATTTGGGGTTGTGAGGCTTATGTAAGACATCAAGTCTCTAACAAACTTGCACCTAAATATGATAAGTGCTATTTTATGGGATATCCTAAACTAACTAAAGGATATTATTTTTACAATCCCACTGAGCGCAAAGTGTTTGTAGCTCGAACAGGTGTCTTTCTAGAAAGAGAATTCATTTCTAGAAGAACTAGTGGGAGAAAAGTAGAACTTGAAGAAATTCAAGAGCTATAAGATAGCGCACCCGATGTTGAGATGGAGCCTGAGCAAGCACCACAAGTTGTTATGGAGCCAGAACCACAAGCTGTTGTGGAGCAACCGCCTGCTCAAGAGACACAAGCCTTGCGTAGATCAGTTAGAACACATCGTGAGCCACAGAGATATGGATTTCTAATGACTCAGAACGGTGATGTATTGCTCATGGACCAAGATGAGCCTACTACCTATCAAGAGGCTATCACAGGGCCAGACTCTGACAAATGGCTTGAAGCCATGAGATCTGAGATGGAATCCATGTATGCCAACCAAGTTTGGACCTTGGTTGACTTACCCAAAAGGGTAAAACCTATAGGGTGTAAATGGGTTTTTAAGAAGAAAACCGACATGGAAGGAAATGTTCATACCTATAAAGGGCGATTGGTTGCTAAAGGTTTTAAACAAATTCATGGTATTGACTATGATGAAACTTTTTCACCAGTCGCGATGATCAAATCCATTAGGATCTTGCTTGCGATAGTTGCATACCATGATTATGAAATCTAGCAAATGGACGTCAAGACCGCTTTTCTTAATGGAAAGCTACTCGAGGATGTGTACATGACACAACCTGAGGGTTTTGTTGATCCAAAAAATGCTGGAAAGGTTTATAAGCTGCAACGTTCTATTTATGGACTAAAGCAAGCTTCTCGAAGTTGGAATCTTCGTTTTGATGATGCAATCAAAGAGTTTGGTTTCATCAAGAACGAAGATGAACCTTGTGTCTACAAGAAGGTCAGTGGGAGCATTATTGTCTTCCTGGTGTTGTATGTAGATGACATACTACTCATTGGGAATAACATCCCTACCCTTCAGTCTGTAAAGACTTGGTTAGGGAATTGCTTTTCAATGAAGGACTTGGGCGAAGCTACCTATGTATTGGGTATAAGGATCTATAGAGATAGATCAAGGAAATTAATTGGCCTAAGTCAAAGTGCATACATAGATAAAGTGCTAAAGAGGTTTAGCATGCAGGATTCCAAGAAAGGATTCTTGCCTAAGACACATGGCATTACTCTCTCAAAAGAACAGTGTCCTACAACACAAGAAGAGAGAGAACGTATGAGTAAAGTTCCATATGCATCTGCTATTGGATCCATTATGTATGCCATGTTATGCACATGTCCCGATGTCTCGTATGCCTTGAGCATGACGAGTAGATATCAAGTTGATCCTGGTGAACGTCACTGGATCAGTGTCAAGAATATTCTTAAGTACTTGAGAAAGACTAAGGATACATTCTTGATATATGGAGGTGAGGAAGAGCTCATTGTAACAGGTTACACTGATGCTAGCTTCCAAACTGATAAAGATGACTATAGATTGCAGTCTGGTTATGTGTTTTGCCTTAATGGTGGTGATGTGAGCTGGAAGAGTTCAAAGCAGGTGACAGTGGCTGATTCTACAACAGAGGCTGAGTTTATAGCTGCCTCTGAAGCTGCTAAGGAGGCTGTTTGGATCAAGAAGTTCATTACTGACCTTGAAGTTGTTCCTAGCATTATAGATCCGATTGAGCTCTATTGTGACAACAATGGAGCCATCGCACAAGCTAAGGAGCCTAGATCTCACCAACGATCCAAACATATACTACGGCGCTTCCATCTCATTCGAGATATCATCGAGAGAGGAGATGTGAGGATATGCAAAGTACCAACTAACGATAACATCGCCGACCCACTGACGAAGCCTTTGACGCAGCAGAGACATGATCGTCACACTAGGTCACTAGGTATTAGATACATGAGTGAATGGTCTTAGTGCAAGTGGGAGATTGTTGGATTATGCCCTTAGAACCATTCATTAGATGATTGACTTTGGCATTTTTTTATGTATCATGACATTTTATTTATTATAGCTCATTATTATATTTGTCTTATAACTGCGTAATGTAATCTTATATGATAATGTCCTTAGAATAGTAATAACACACTATTCTTAAAATATCCCTAGTCAAGTATTATTGTGAACAAGGATAACAATGTACGATAAGACTAGTATGTGGTTGACTGATGACCATTGTCATGGATATAGGATATCAAGTCATCACATAGGTACATGTTAAAGAACTATGTACTGGATCGACCTCCATGAGAACGCTACATGGATTGTTATATGAGTGTCATAAGCGATTCTCATAGTGATGATGGCGTATGTGATCCTTTGACTTGAGATCATCAGAGATCCCAACATAAAGAATTGCATACTTTAATGCTGCTAGATGTCATTCATAATAGGATGGACTATAAAGGTAGTAATTGGGTATGCCTTGATCTATGTAGAGGGATGTTGAGTGATCAAGATAGGATTTATCCCTCTTATATAACAAGAGTGATGTCTTGGGCCCTTTGATAGAGTGAGACTAAGAAATGCATGGCCGTGCTCGAATAAGTCAATATGAGATATTGATTTTATTTGTTTAATTAGTCTACTCAGGAACCAAGAAACGCTGATTAGACTATACAAGTGTGACACATTCGATGACTTGTGTCTAATCAAGACATCAAAGGATAAAGGGATTAGACTACACGGTAACATCTATCACGAGTAAGGTTATGTCGAGTCATTGACATTCTCATTACATGGGTAGCAATGATGTGTTGCTAGATACCGCTCATTGCCTGTGACAATTTTGTCATTGCCATTGTTTTGAGAACCTATTGGGTCCCACACTTAGAACGGATCAATGAGGAGCTTAATTAATCCTATTCTGAATTGGATTAAGGATATATCTAATCCTATTCTGAATTGGATTAAGGATATAGTTAATCCTATTCTAAGTATGATTAGAGTTCTGTTTGGCAGTAAATTTTAGGGTAAAATTTACTGCCTATAAAAGGATGTTTTTTCTAAAACATAGCCGCACAATTAAAAAAAAAGGTCAACAGTATTGACATTGCCAACGCCCCTTATCTGGAAGTGTCCTAATCTTATCAGGATGTTCCAGCCAGTATCTCATACTGACTATAATTTTAGTCGCAGTTATAAGACAAATATAATAATGAGCTATAATAAATAAAATGTCATGATACATAAAAAATGCCAAAGTCAATCATCTAATGAATGGTTCTAAGGGCATAATCCAACAGCACCAACCTTATTCAATACTGTTTCTCATAGCTTTTTATAATAAAATCTCTCAAATTAATCTGTAATAATTATTTTAATTCCTTAGAAAATAAATAGAAGTATAAATTAGATGGGAAAACGAACTTAAAAAAGAACTCAATACTCGGTAAAATAATTCAGTGTTTGAATGCCATTACTAGACTCATTACACCTTTCTATTTAAATTTTAAGAATAAAATTTAAACTTTCATTACTATGACTTATTCCCTTTTTTCCACATGAGAAGTATCATATCCAACACACATATTCTGTGATCTCACAAAAATAGCTACTTAGGATGAAAATGATAATACAAAACAATGCAATTGTCATTTGGATATCAATTATGCAACGAACTTTGGTTTTCGTTTCACATCAAACATCCAGTTGCTAACACTCAAGAAAAGAATACCATTCCAAAGACACCAAGGTAAAAAATGACAACCAGGCTCAAGCACATCATCAAACTTCCCAAAGGTTTCTATTATAGCTACTCTGTTACACCAAATAAGCAAACTTCATGTCCATGAATTTGACTAACAATTTGCATTATCAGCCGACCTAAGTAAGCTTTCCAATGCCAAACTTGCAATAGGAAAAGGCGAAATATTGTTTTTCTTCTTTTTTTTTTTTGTAAATCTTATGATGAAGGAAGACCATGTTTGTTTTGCATCAACTACTTTTAATTAGAAAATGTCTAGGCAAAGGCGAAATACTGTTTTTCTTTTTTTTTTTAAATCTTACGATGAAGGAAGACCATGTTTGCTTTGCATCAAAATAAGATCAGGAAATAGGAATGTTTCATAAGAGAGCACAACAACTAATAAAACTTGGTTAATTGTGATAAAGAGTGAATTTTTTGAATATATCTAGTCGTTCTTACCTCTATAGAAAGATATAGCTATGTCAATGCTTTGCGAACCCTTATGTGAAAAGGGCATGCCTGTATTTAGAAAATTCAAATATTAAATGAAGTCAATGTTGGAAAATTTTATTATGGACTACTATTAATTGGTAATTTTATGGTTTAATAAAACTGGTTGATAATTTAGTCTTGGTATATGAAACATGCAAGTGAGCCCAATTTAATTAATTATGATCATACATAGTATGGTTTTGCACCTCTTGTTGAGTCAGTATGGCATGGTGGTTGTGTAGGCCTTAAAACCCTATAAGCCTTTGATTGGGGGGGAGGGGGGGCGCATTACGGTTTTAGTAAAAGATATGCGTATGCACAAATATGGCTAAGTCCCCTCTTCACTTCTTGTTAGCTTTAAATTGATATATATTTTGAAATGACAAGCACTTAATCAAGATTAAATGAATGATCAATATTGTAAATTTGCTTTATCAATTATGATTTTCACAAACCATATTAAGTGCTTTTATCAAATATAAAACCATGATTTAATCGATTATCTTTATTGGTTTTAATCAATTTAGAAAATATTTTTAATTATTGGTTTAAGTAATTTTCTTATGGAATTGTTTGAATATGTTTTAAGAAAATTACTTGATAAATTTTTGGGCTCAAATTTATGTTTTCAAAGTCATGTCATATTTAAAAATATTCAAAATTGGCTTAAGAATGTTTTTAATACTTAAAAAGCTTAGAAAAGACAAACGAACAGTGTAAGGGATAGATGAACAGTGCAAGGGATCCATCCTTACGATGAAGGGATCTATCCCTTGTTGGAAAAATACCATTGAACAGTTCAAGGGATTAATCCCCTCTTCGCGAAATGTGCCCAATTGCTATTTTTTTGTGAGGGACAATGGGAAAATCAGTTTTAGGCTCCACCAAGCTTCAACAACCATCCAAGGGAGTATAAATAAAAGCTCAGAAGTTCAAAACACTCATAAGACTTCATTCTTCATCTTCTTCAAGCTTCAAATACATTTCAAGTGCTAAAATTTCAACATCTTTTATCATTCTCTTAATCCTTGTATAGCACAAATCTTGTATATATTGTTTCTAAAGCTTAAAGTGTAATCACCCACCTTCTTAGATGTTATCTTAGATTACAACTCTTGAAAACCCATTCACAAATTGTAAAGGGGAGTGAACCTTTGAGAGCCCAACTTGTAAAGTGAGTTGTGGGTAGAAATTAAGGTTTCTCCTTGTGCCATAAAAGGGAGAGGTTGTAAAGTTTCCTTCTTGAGCCCGAAAAAAGGTGTAAAGTTTCCTCCTTGAGTCCGAAAAAAGGAAAGGTGGAAAGGTTTCTCTTAAACCTACAAAAAAGAGGGTGTAAAGACAAATTCATTAGTGGATTTGGGGAAAATCCTTGGGAGTGTCTTAAGGTAAAGGATATAAGCAAGGTTGCCGAACATCTATAAATTGCTTGCGTACGATTCTCTAACCCCTCACTCTTTAATTACTTGTAATTTGATTTTGTTTATTGTATTATGCATGAGTTGTATGCTAGAATAGCCTAGTGAACTTAAAAGAACTACAATATAGACTAGAGAATTAAGAAGATCGAAAAACAAACCTAAAGTTAGTTAATAACTAATTCACCCCCTCTCGGTTAGGCAATTGAGCCAACAATTGATATCAGAGCTTGGGCTTTTGTGTCAAGATTAAACCCCTAAGAGTTAAACGATCCTTAAAATGACTTAATTCACCTTAGAAAACTCTTGTTTGATGGCTCTTGATGATGATTTTGAGACTAGCTCACAAACTTTAGAAGAATATTCATTTGATGAGCATCATGATGCATTTAATGAGTTAAGTGATAATATAAATCAATGCATGCAATATATAAGCAAAACTTAGGTAAACTTAGACAATTGAATGAAATTTGGGTAGATACTAAGTTAGAGTTGGAGGAAAAGGTAAAAGATCTTAGTTCAAAAATGAAGTACTAACTGTTGGCTCTATAGGCTATACCGAGAGGGGGGTGAATCAGTTCTTAACTAACCTTATGCCCGTTTTTCGATTCTTCTATTTTCTCTAGCCTATTTGAATGTTTTCTAAGTTCTCTAAGCTAGGCAAGCATGCAATTCAAATTCAATACAATAATCACAAATATAATTGCAAATAAGTAAAGAGAGTAAGGTAGAGAAATTTACGCAAGTAATTTATAGAGGTTCGGCAACCTTGCCTACATCCTCTACCTTGAGACGCTCCTAAGGATTTTCCCCAAATTCACTATCTTTGAATTTGTATTACACTCCCTCTTTTTCAATGCTCAAGAGAAACCTCTCTCTTTTTCTAGGCTCAAGAGAAACCTCCCTCTTTTTCTTAGGCTAAAGAGAAACCTCCTCTTTTTACAAGGATTGAATTTGTTTACAATGTGTAATCAAAGAAGACCTCTAAGTAGGCAAATGATTACAATGTTTAAGCACAAGGAAAAAGCCTATACAAGATTTGTGCTATTCTATACAAAGAATATGAGAATGATGGAAGATGAAGACTTTGTAGCTCTTGATTTGTTGTTGAGGCTTGAGGAAAATGAAGAAGATGATGAATAAAATTTCTGAGCAGTTCCTTTTTTGTTCTTTAGCTTCTAAGCCTCTATTTATAGTCCCTTGGATGTATTCTAGCCGTTGGGTGGAGCCAAATCTCAAATATTACCGTTGTCTCACAAAAACTAGCCGTTACAGGCTATTTTTGGGCAAAGGGATCGATCTCTTTCCATAGGGGATCGATCCCTTCATTCCAGATTCAATTATTCTGGGCTGAGGGACCTTTTCTTGCGTTGGGGTGCTTACTGCCAAAAGGGGATCGATCCCTTCTTTCCAGAAGGTGATTTCCTGCACTTTTTGAGTTAGAAATGATGCGGTCTTTGATCCTAATCCAACCCAAAACATTTTGTCTCTTTTGTGGGAGTTTTTCTTGACTTTCTCAAATGAAAACATAGTCCAAAAATTCATCAAGTGATTTTCTAAAATATTCAAAACATTTATAAAGTATTAAGACCAATAAGGATGTATCATTAAATTATGGTCTTAATGTTTGATATGTTCACTTGAAATTGGATTGAGAAAATCATGTGTGATAAGGCAACTCTACAATACGAATTAAGACATTAAAACTTACTTAAGTTTTTGTCATTTCAAAATACATATGGCAATTTAAAGCTAACAGTCTCCCCCTTTTTGATATGACAAAACTTAATGTAAATTTGCTTTGAAAATTCTTTGATAAAATACTCCCCCTCAAATAAAGCAGGATTTTACAAAGCTCCCCCTTAATATAAGCATGGGTTTTGAAAATGAATTTTCAAACTATTTCTCCCCCATTATCTCTCCCCCTTTTTGTCATAGCAAAAAGAAGGAAAAATAATAATAGATATGCTCCCCCTAAAATCATGGCTATGTGAGAAGAGATAAAAGAATATGCTCCATCCAACAAGAAACATGTTAGTACATGGGACTCATAGCACAAATAAATAAGTCAATTGTTCATAAAGAGTATGAAATATTCATGCAAAGAACATGACTTATGATCCTATACCAATTGTTTATAAATAATTTTGCAAGAAGTTCACAATTGGTAATTAATGAAGCAAGTTGTGTATAAATATCTACTAAGGTCTATGACTTGCTCATTTCAACCCTATTAATCACCTAAGTACATCAATTGTTCTCTTAAGTCCAACTAAGATGCATGGCAAGACATCATGATTATGAGCTAAAATTAGATGACATATCTTATGCATGAGCTCATAAATCATTTTCAAGAAATATTGTGCCTAGAATTAAGATATATAGCAATTAACTATAAATTCTAGTACACAAAAGTTTCATGCAAAAATATCCTAAATGAATTCTTCTCCATTTTTCATTTCAAACTAAAGAGTATGAGAAGAATTGTCAATTTAAAGCTCATATCAATTGGCAATTTAGATTTGGCTTACCAATTATTGAAAATATGGTTGCCAATGATACTAATTGTTATTTCAATCTAAATACCAGTTGTTACTAATGGTTGACTTAGGCATTTTGCATGAATCCAATATCTATGTGTAGTGTGTTCATGTCAAGAAAATAATCATTCTAAATATGCAAGAACACAATCACACATCATCAAATATGCATATGGATCAATTAAACATTAGCACACTATCATAAAACATTAATCCATATTCATATTCACAAATTGATACCACATGGAAGATTCAAGAAGTCAAGATATTCAAGCAAACACATTTTCTTCCATGGTTTCAAGCACACAAATCCTATGCTCATTTTCCAATTCAAGTCCTTAACCAATTATGAGCAAGGAAAAATTCAAAATTACCATTTTAATCAATTAAGAGCCATATCCCTAGTTGTTATCATCATTTAACGTTCTAGAGGGTATATGCTATTTTAACTAAAATGGCTTCACTTAAGTGAATCAATATTATCAAGCTAAAATATATTTTATCATTAAAATCCATAAACTATGAGTGAGGTTAAGCACATAATATCATGAAAACAACTATTCTCGTCTCATAGGCATGATTATTGATTCAACTTAAGTAAACATGCATGTTCAACATCAAAACAATCAAGATACAATGCATGTATATCAATAGTTGGTGTTGTCATTAAAGCCCAAGTTCTTTACTAATTTGGCCATAAGAAAAATTTAAGTACATGGATGATAAAGTTTCATGCATTTGAACATTTAAGATCTATTGACCATCACAAATTATAGGCCAATGACCATTACCAATTGTTGAATTTACATTTGGAATCAATCCACTAGATGTATAATTATCATGAAACCTAGTGTGGAATGATAAATCAAGCTAAGAGACATAATCCTATAATTATGCTTGACTAAGATGAACAAAAAGGAATGAAGAATATTCATTATGCACAAGTTCATCAAATTCTCAAATATATACACAAATCATTAAAATAAATCTCAAAAATTATGTTTAAGCATTCATTAAAAATATATTTCAAGATTATTTCAAGATTTATGCAATTCATGAATGTTTTCAACAGGAAGAATGATTTTGCACTTGTGAGTTCAATAAAAATGATATTGATTGTTGAAAGTGATACCATTTGCTGGAAATGATACAAATTGATGGAGTTGAGGCATGATATCAATGAAAAATGATTTTTCATATTTTAAAGTTCATCAAAAAGGAGTTAAAACAATGAATTTTAAGTTGAGAAGAGAGAAAGTATCAAAACAATGAAAAGTTCTTCTTAATTTCAGTTGAAAAACTGCAGAAAAGCCCTTTCTGGCTTGGGGGGATCGATCCCTAGAGGAAGGGGATCGATCCCTTAACTCCAAAATGCAGATTTCCTGCATTCTGCTCAAGGGGGATCGATCCTACTTGTTGAGGGATCGATCCCTCATCCTATTTCTGCAGTTTTTGACAGAAAATCCAACCTTTGAGGTACCAAAACTTCGTTTTTGAGTATTTTAAGTCCAAGTAAGGATTTAAACATTTGTAAAACATGATTTTGGACTTGTATGAATGAAAAACATGAATGAAAAACCATTTTACAAAAGATTTTGTAATTTTGGAAGAATTTACACAATAAAATGCATTTTTGGCCTCAAAAGAGGTCATTTTGAGAGTTAAGCATATTTTGACAAAACTAAAGCATTAGAAACCACAAATATGCCAAAACAAACTTGTTCACATAGATTTTAAGCACATATAACATCAAATCATCATACTTGTGAACATTATGCCATGGTTTCCAACATATAAGTTCTTCATTAATGCACATGACATGGCATTTTTCATGTATGACATATTTGGCAATTTGAGGCAAGTAAATACATTATTAACACATAGAAGACTTGCTCAAAATGTAGAAATCCAATACGCATTTCAAAATCGTAAATCATGCCTTTCATCCAATGCATCAAGTACTATTCATCATTTATCATGCCTTTTATTTATCCATTCAACTTATAGTGCATCAAAGATCATCAACAAACCATATCATCAAGGCATAAACAATAAAAAGTTTAAGGAGTAAGGAATTAAGCTTACAATACTCCTTTGCTAGAGAATGCTTTGCCTTGAATAGTTGAATCCACCTTGTGCCATTCTTTGAAGAATTGTTGTGACCTTGCTAAGGATGGATTTCCAAGCTCTTCCTTTTTCTCATTGGCACAAGCAAACTCCATGAGGATGTGTTGAGCATTTAAACTCCATTGTTCCATTGTATTCCCATGCTCTAACACTCCTACAACAAACCATATTCAAACATGCTTTGGTACCTATATTTTCTTGGGTCCATGAGAGTTAGTGCAAACAATTTTTGATCCTTTGGGAATCCATTTCAAACTCAAATCATCATTATTTATTGCATGCTTTGGCACCCACATTTTTCTAACCACTCTTCCTCTAAATGTGGTTTTTCTATATGTGCATGCTTGTGAAGAGTGTCCTATTCTATTGCATAGTGAGCATGTAAGAGATAAATCATGCATAGTATTTTTGCTCACAAGAAAATTTTTTAGATGAGTTTCTTTTTGTATTGCATTATAACCTAACCCATCTTTATCAAAGAAAGCTCTTTGGGTCTCAAGCATGTGATCTAATTTTTGTTAACCCATATAAAACCTAGTAAATAAGTTATGCAAATTTGTATTCTTTTCATTCAACACATTTATCTCTAAGTTTGCCTCTTCTAATTTCTTTTCAAATTCTAGCTTAGAATTAGTCAAGGCTTCATTTTCTATTTTTAATTTAGCAATGATTTTCTTATATTTGGAGTTCATGCATTGAAATTCATTTGGTAAATCATCAAAGGCATTTTGTAGTTCACTAAAGGTATAATCGTTATTTTCACTAGAACTACAACTAGCCTCATCATCACTAATAGCCATAAAGCATGAGTAGGCTACCTCATTATCTATGTTTTCCTCATTGGAGCTATCACTATCGCTCCATGCAGCCACAAATGCTTTCTTCCTAGGTTTCCTATCATTTTCTTTCCTAAGTAAGGGGCAATCTAACTTAGTATGACCTGGTTCATTACACTCATAACACACTATAGGGTCCTTTTCTTTTTTACTTGACTCCCCTCTTTGATGTCTCCTATTATTTTCTTTTTCTTTCATTCTCATGAACCTATTAAATCTTTTGGCAAACATTGCCATTTCCTTCTCTTCTTCATTTCCACTCTCATCACTATCATCTTCAGTGACCTCATGAGTGGAAGACTTAAATGCTACTCCTACTTTCTTTGAAGGCACTTCATTTCTTTTCATTTTCATTTCATATGTAAGTAGGGAGCCCATAAGTTCATCTAGAGACAAGGTATTTGGATCCTTAGACTCTTCTATTGCGGTTACCTTTGCCTCCTAAGATTTTGGCAAGCTATTCAAAATTTTCTTTATCATTTCAACATTGGAATAAGTCTTGCCTAGAGCCTTAAGTCCATTAATTATATCATTAAACCTAGTGAACATTTCACTCATGGACTCATTTTCTTTCATTCTAAAAAGCTCATAATCATGTGTGAGCATGCCTACTTTGGTTTCTTTCACTTGATTGGTCCCTTCATGTGTGATGGCCAATTTGTCCCATATTTGTTTAGCATTCTCACATAAGGATACTCTATTATACTCATTGGGACCTAAAGCACAAAAGAGGGTGTGCATAGCCTTGGCATTCAATTGTGCCAATCTCATGTCATTGGTGTCCCACTCATCTTCACTCTTAGGGACATCTTTTCCGTCTACTTTCTTTATTGGGATTCTAGGAGCATTCACTATAATTCTCCACACTTCATAATCATTTGATTGTACAAATAACATCATTCTAGTTTTCCAATATGAATAATTCTCACCATTGAAGAGTGGAGGTCTAACTAATGATTGTCCCTCTTCTCCAAAAGATGTGCCTACATTCAAGTGAGCCATTTAAGATCGTTTTGCTCGATAGAGGTTAGTCTAAATCAATCTCAAGCCCAAGCTCTGATACCAATTGTTGGCTCTATAGGCTATACCGAGAGAAGGGTGAATCGATTCTTAACTAACCTTATGCTCGTTTTTCGATTCTTCTAAGTTCTCTAGCCTATTTGAATGTTTTCTAAGTTCTCTAAGCTAGGCAAGCATGCAATTCAAATTCAATACAATAATCACAAATATAATTGCAAATAAGTAAAGAGAGTAAGGATAGAGAAATTTACGCAAGTGATTTATAGAGGTTCAGTAACCTTGCCTACGTCCTCTACCTTGAGACGCTCCCAAGGATTTTCCCCAAATTCACTATCTTTGAATTTGTATTACACTCCCTCTTTTTCAAGGCTCAAGAGAAACCTCTCTCTTTTTCTAGGCTCAAGAGAAACCTCCCTCTTTTTCTTAGGCTCAAGAGAAACCTCCCTCTTTTTCTTAGGCTAAAGAGAAACCTCCCTTTTTTACAAGGATTGAATTGGTTTACAATGTGTAATCAAAGAAGACCTCTAAGTAGGCAAATGATTACAATGTTTAAGCACAAGGAAAAAGCCTATACAAGATTTGTGCTATTATATACAAAGAATATGAGAATGATGGAAGATGAAGACTTTGTAGCTCTTGATTTGTTGTTGAGGCTTGAGGAAAATGAAGAAGATGATGAATAGAATTTCTGAGCAGTTCCTCTTTTGTTCTTTAGCTTCTAAGCCTCTATTTATAGTCCCTTGGATGTATTCTAGCCGTTGGGTGGAGCCAAATCTCGAATATTACCATTGTCTCACAAAAACTAGCTGTTACAGGCTATTTTCGAGCAAAGGGAACGATCCCTTTCCATAAGGGATCGATCCCTTCATTCCAGATTCAATTATTCTGGGCTGAGGGACCTTTTCTTGCGTTGGGGTGCTTACTGCCAAAAGGGGATCGATCCCTTACCTTAGGGGATCGATCCCTTCTTTCCAGAAGGTGATTTCCTGCACTTTTTGAGTTAGAAATGATGTGGTATTTGATCCTGATCCAACCCAAAACATTTTGGCTCTTTTGTGGGAGTTTTTCTTGACTTTCTCAAATGAAAACATAGTCCAAAAATTCATCAAGTGATTTTTTAAAATATTCAAAACATTTATAAAGTATTAAGACCAATAAGGATGTATCATTAAATTATGGTCTTAATGTTTGATATGTTCACTTGAAATTGGATTGAGAAAATCATGTGTGATAAGGCAAATTTACAATATGAATTAAGACATTAAAGCTTGCTTAAGTTTTTGTCATTTCAAAATACATATGGCAATTTAAAGCTAACACTAACAAAGGTAAACTTAGAGCTAGAAAAGAAATTAGAAGACATTGAAGATAAAGTAGCAAATCCTAGCTTCTTGACTATTGAGGATGAAAAGGAAAAACCTAGCTCTGGTGAATGTAGTGACCACTCTTATGATGATTTACAAAATGCTTTTGATGAGCTAGCTAGTGAATTTGAACGCATGAACTCAAAATACAAGAAAATGATTACACAATTAAAAATGGAAAATGATGGAGTTATTGAATGTTAAGTTAGAATTTCAAAAGAAATTGGAAGAAGCAAACTTAGAGATAAATGAGTTGATGAAAAGAATACAAATTTGCATAACTCATTTTTTAGGTTCTATATGGGTCAACAAAAATTAGATCACATGCTTGAGACCCAAAGAGATTTCTTCGATAAAGATGAGTTAGGATATAATGCAAATAAAAAGGAAACTCATCTTAAGAATTTTCTTGTATGCAAGAAGGCTATGCATGATAAGTCACTTACTTGATCACAATGCAGTGGAATAGGCCACTCTTCAAAAGCATGCACATTTAGAAAAACCACTTTTAGAGGAAAAGCAATTAGGGTAATATGGATCCCAAAGCATGTCATGAATCCCAATGATGTTGACTTAAAATTAAAATGGATTCCTAAGGGATCAAAAATGGTGAACACTAACCCTCATTGACCTAAGAAAGTTTAGGTACCAAAGCATTCTTGAATTTGTTTTGTTGTAGGAGTGTTAGAGCATGGAGTTATAAAGAAATCTTGAAGATTAAATGCTCTAAACACCTACATGGAATTTGATAATCTTTAAGCATATCTCTTTATGATATTTTGATTAAGTAGTTCTCACAGGAAACCTAATACATGGTTTTGATCATATACTCTAAATTTTTGTGCAAATGTTTGAAGATTTCTTTTATAAAAGTTCTAAAGATCATTCGACATGATATTTGATAAAATGAACTTGAGCTTATTTTTGATAGGATAGCATTCCTCCTAGAACAATGATTATATGTTATTTTGTTTTACTAATGGTTGTTTTTGAGAGCTTGATTGTGCCAATATGGAAGAAGAAGTGCTAGAGGATCCACACTTGGAAAGGTTACTTCATTTTAAAGGATTGCTCAAGGTGGACTCAATGAATCATGGCAAAGCACTCTCAAGCAAAGGAGTTTTGTAAGCTTAATTTTTATTTCCTTAAAACTCTTATTTGTTTAAATTCTTTGTGCCTTGATGAAGATATCTAGTTGATAATCTTTGATATATTGTGAATGTATTGAATGATTGAATGAAAAGCATGTTAAATGATTTTGTAATGATTTTGTGTTAAATTGGATTGATGTGATTTGAGAAAGCTTGCTATGCATCGATAATATGTTTAATTGCCTCAAATATGTCCAACATGTTAAATATGTCAAACATACAAGATGCCATTTCATGAGCATTAATAAAAAATATGCATATTAGAAATTATGGCATAATGTTCACAAATGTGGTTATTTTATGATATATGTGCTTAAAATCTATATGAACATGTTTGTTATGGCATATTTGTGTTTTCAAACTTCTTGGTTTTGCTAAAATATGCATAACTCTTAAACTAACATTTCATGAGACCAAAATTACATTATTAGCAAAAATTCTTCCAAAATTGCAAAAAATTTATGCTCAAATGATTTTCATCCATGTTTTTCATTCATACAAGTCCAAAATCATGTTATGCATGAGTTCAAACTTTTACTTTGACTTAAAACACACAAAAATGGATTTTTAGCACCTCAAAAGTTGATTTTTTTGCCAAAATTTTGTAGAATTTGATAAAGGATCGATCCTTATCCTTAAGGATCGATCCCCCTTGGCTAAAATACAAAAATTCTGTATTCTGGAGTTAAGAGATTGATCCCCTCTTAGGTAAAATGCTTATTTTTTGTTTTGTAAGCCAAATTTGAGAAGGATCTTTCATTTTTTTGATAATTTCTTTATTCTAAACTTAAATATATTGTTTTAACTAATTCTTGATGATGTTTTAACATGTAAAATCATTTTTCATTGGTATCTGCTTCATTCTCAATAATAAACATCATTTTCCATTGCACTTTCAAGTGTAAAAATCATTTTTCTTATTGAAGATATTCATGAAATGCATAAATCTTGAAATAATCTTGAAAATATCTTTTCAATGAATGCTTAAACATAATTTTGAGAATTATTTCAATGATCTGTGTATGTAGTTGAGAATTTGGTGAACGTTGTGCTTGATAGACATATTCATTTCTTTGGTTCATCTTAGTCAAGAATGCTTATACACTACAAAAAAATGAACCTTCAGCGACGGAATTAGCGACGGAAAATTTCGTCGCTGATAGTTAAATTCCGTCGCTGATGGTCTTCAGCGACGGATTACCTACGGATTACCGTCTCCGTCGAAAATTTTTCTGTTGGAAAAATCGATGTCGCTGGTGCTCACTCCGTCGCTAAAACTTCATTTTCGTCGGTAATTCCGTCCCTAATTAGCAACGGAATATTTTTACATCAGCGACGGATTTTATGTCATTAGTGATGGAAAATTTCGTCGCTAAAAACATAATTTCGTCTTTTAATTTACATGAAAATCCGTCGCTAAAAGGCATCAGCGACGGAAAATTTCGTCGCTGATAGTTTTATTATTATTTTATTTTATAAAAAAATCCGTCGCTAAAAGGCATCAGCGACGGAATTTCCGTCGCTAAAAGGCATCAGCGACGGAATTTCCGTCGCTCATAGTTTGTTATTCTTGTTAATTCAATAAATATTCTGTCACTAAAGAGCATCAGTGACAGAAATTCCGTCGCTAATGTTATGAATTCCATCGCTAATTTGATGAATTTTTTCACTTATTTAACAGATTTTGTTGCTAATTTCTATGAATTTTGTCAAAAAAAAGTTCTAAAATTAATTATTTATATTTATATTTATATTTATATATATAGAGAGAGAGAGAGAGAGAGAGAGAGAGAGAGAAACATTTAAAATAAACCTAATATTTATACTTAAATCCATAAACATTATCTTAAAATAAATTAACTAAAAAAAACAAAAATACATTATCTTCAACATCATTATCACCACTACCACCAGCACCTCACAGTATCATCATCATCATCTGCAAGTAAAAAACAAAAAACAAAAATATAAGTATTAGAGTTTATCATATAAAAAAATTAACAACATAAATATAAAAGAAAAATAGAGTAAATTTACAAAAAAAAAAGGAAAAAAAATAAAACGAAAGAGGGATAAAGAAGAAAAACTAAGAAAAAAACGAGAAGATGGACAAAAAAGAAGATAGGGAGGAGTGAAGAGGAGAGAAAACAGAGAATATGAGAATATATAAAGTCTTTGGCGCGCATACAGAGGAATTACCGATGGAATCACCAACGGATTAGCGACGAAAATTTCGTCGCTAATGCTATGTCAAAATATTTCCCGCTACAGCTCAGGCGGGAAAAATTCAAAAAAATTTTTTTATTTTTTTCAAATTTAAGGCATCAGCGACGGATTTTTTCCGTAGCTAATTCCGTCACTGTTTCTTTTTAGCGACGGAATTAGCGACGAAAAAAATCCGTCGCTGATGCTTAATGAAGGAAATTTATTTATTTTTTATTTTTTTCGAATTTAAGGCATCAGCGATGGATTTATTCCGTCGCTAATTCCGTTGCTAAAAAGCAACAGCGACGGAATTAGCTACGGAAAAAATCCGTTGCTAATGGCTTAAATCGAAAAAAATAAAAATAAATAAATAAATAAATTTCTTTCATTAAGCATCAGCGACGGATTTTTTTCGTTGCTAATTCCGTCGCTAAAAAGCATTAGCGACGGAAAAATTCCGTCGCTAAGTTCTATACACTTCTTTCTTTGAAATTATGAAGAGAAATTAGCGACGGAATTTTTCCGTCACTAATTCCGTCGCTAAAAAGCATTAGCGACGGAATTAGCGACGGAAAAATTCCGTTGCTAAGTTCTATACACTTCTTTCTTCGAAATTATAAAGGGAAATTAGTGACGGAATTTTTCCGTCGCTAATTCCGTAGCTAAAGGCTAATGACCTTTAGCTACGGAATTAGCGACGGAAAAATTCCGTCACTAAGTTCTATACACCTATTTCACCGAAATGTTGAAGGGAAATTAGCGACGGAATTTTTCCGTAGCTAAAGGTCATTAGCTACGGAATTAGCGACGGAAAAATTCCGTCGCTAAGTTCTATACACTTATTTCACCGAAATTTTGAAGGGAAATTAGCGACGGAATTTTTCCGTCGCTAATTCCGTAGCTAAAGGTCATTAGCTACGGAATTAGCGACGGAAAAATTCCGTCACTAATTGCTATACACTTATTTTCTCAGGCATTATGAAAGGAAATTAGCGACGGAAAAATTTCATCGCTAATTGCTATACACTTATTTTCTCAGGAAAATTAGCTACGGAATTAGCAACGGAAAAATTCCGTCGCCAACTTCTATACACTTATTTTCTCTGAAATTATGAAGGGAAATTAGCGGGGAATTTTTCCGTCGCTAATTCCATAGCTAATGACCTTTAGCTACGGAATTAGCGACGGAAAAATTCCGTCGCTAATTTCTATCCATGTTTTGGGTTTAGCGACAGACAATTCTGTCGCTAATTCCGTCGCTAATAATTTGGCGCAATTGAACAGTATCTCCCGCCATAATTAGCGACGGAAAATATTCCGTCGCTAATTGCCGACGAATTTCTGTCGCTAATCCGTCACTAATTCCGTCGCTAACTTCGCTATAAATTCCGTCGCTAATACTACTTATCAGCGACGGAAAAATTCCGTAGCTAAATTTTCGTCGCTGAAAATCAATTTTCTTGTAGTGATAGGATTATATCTCATAGCTTGACTCATATATTCCACATTAGGCTTCATGGTATAATGCTTTGAGTGAAATATGAGTAATCAAGGTCAATATGTATGCTTGAATGATAATATGATTAAACTTGACCTTAGTATTTGAATTCGAATATGTGAAATCCCCAATTTCATATAATTTCATCATGTTTGTAAAGAAATCAAACTGAAATGATTAAGCAAATATGAGAAGTTTGATGTATGAATGATGTATGAAATAAGGAAATTGAATAGTTAAATAGTCAAAGAATTTATTGTGATATCAGGAAAATATTTAGAGTATGAGGAAAGAATTAATATCAGAAAATTGAGTAATTAAATGGGCATGAGTCATATGGAAGAGAGAAGACCAATTAATTAATGGTCAAATAGTCAATGAGATGGTTAATGGCTGAGATGATGTGGGATGAGCATGCAATTAATGAAGTAAGCCTTGTCATCATCTTCATTCCCCAAAGTCGGCAGCTACCCCAGCCTCTCTCTTTCCCATCCAATTTCCCCTAAGTTTCCTTCCTACTCACCTTGACAAGCTACCTTGCTCCTCCATCGAATCAAGAAGTTCCTTAAACGAAAATTTTTCCTTGCAATAGCTTAAGCCATGCCTTTAATATGAAAGACTGAATCACAATGATTAAGGAGATCTAAATTTCTGAAATTTTGGTGATTTGCAAAGGTAAGGGATGGAAGTAGCTTTAGTTGATTTTATTGATGGTTTGGAGTTATATAGAGTTGGTAAAGTATATTTATAAAGGTTCGATTTGTCATGATGTTTACAGCTTGAAGAAGTAAAGAAAAAGGAAAAGTGTTGGTGCAACCAAGCTATTGGATTTTTCTATTTGAGGTAAGGAATTTATGTAACGGACGTAGGGTGACTATGTCCCCATGTTTTAAGATATTTGAAATGTCATTTGGAAAGAAGTATTAGTTGTTTTGAAGTGTAGGAAACAAGATTTTCGGGTTTTACTCCTAGTACCAATTAGGCTAGGAGCAGCCGACTGCCTAGAGACAACCAAAGCGTGATTTTCGAAAACCGAGACAAACTAGTCGACTACTATACAAGCCAGCCGATTGCTATTTTCTAGTATGCATTCTGTTTCAAAACAGTCGACTGCTATATGAGACAGTCGACTGCTAATTGCTAAAAAGCATTCTGTTTCAAAAACAGCCGACTGCCCATAAGACTAGTCAACTGCCCTATTTTCAGAAGCATTATGTTTCAAAAACAGTCGACTGCTCTATGACCAGTCGACTGCCTTTCTCTCGAAAAGCATTCTGTTTCAAAACCAGCCGACTGCTATATGGACCGATCGACTGCCCCATGCGTTTTCAGAAAATAAAAATATCGAAATTTATAAAAGAAAATAATTTCGATAAATGAAAATATGAGGCAGCAACCGACTGCCCTATAAGGCCAGTCGACTGCCCTATTTGAAAGAAGGTTTCAAAGCCTATTTTAAGGAAAGTATAAATGTCATAGCAAATAGCTATATGACCAATGTTTTAAGACTATGAAGTACTTACTGATTATGCACTTCTGTATATGTTCATGGCTGAAGAGCTCTAGTCCAGCCCTCAGTGCTACAGATGTCACCTGACTAGTGTTCACTGTAGCCACCAACGTTTGGCCAAATTGTCTCTGTTATGTATATATTGGCTAGGGGAGGATTCCTGGCTCCTACGGCAGTACGTTACATGATTCAGTGCATAATTCTGTTAAATTGCCAATAGTCTCTCTGTTATTTGAAAGAATACGAATCATGTTTTGAAAGAAGTATATGATGTATGTTTTTGAAGAAAGAAGATGATGCATGTTTTAAAGAAAGTATATGATATATGTTTGCATATGCTATTTGAAAGAAGTATGTGATTTACTTGATTTACAAGTATATGCTATTATGAAGAACTTTTATATGTTTGATGAAAGAATATGAATATGCTTTATAATGATTTTACATGACATTATAGAGCCAAGCAGGAAAACTGCATATAAAGGCATAGTACGCTCTTTTACATATATTTCTTACTGAGCGTAAACTCACCCTTTTACGAATATTTTTCCTACAGATTATCTGAAGTGAACCCAGCTCCAAATAGAGGAGCTTGCTTTTGAAGTATCCTAGTGTACCTTCGAGATACGCTTCCCAATAATAGTTGAAGGTACACTTCTAAAATTATATAAGTCAGACAGTACTATAGTACATTGATGTATATGAGTTTTGGGGATTTAGGTTATGTAAGATGTGTAAGATCTTGTGGAAAGGAATGATATGTATATATATCATTACTATGTTTTAATTAATGTCAAATTATTTATGATGAACTATTAAATATTAAGTTCAAGAAAAAGAATGAATGACATTGATGAACGAGTCTAATCAATTCGTATAAGATAAGGAAAAAGTTAGATAGTAAGATGTAGTGACTGGGATGTCACAGATTGGTATCAGAGCGATTAGACTGATGTTTGTCAGTGTCAATAAGCTAGAATTAGAGTGAATCCCCAATATACTATACTTGTCTGAATCCCTATGTGTAGTATAACTGTTTATAGTTACACTAAATAGCTCAATTTTGTGATTATATCGACAAAATGAGCTCACGTAGAAGAGGTACTGGTAGAAGAAGAGGAAGGGGTTGAGTAGAACAGCCCCTAGTACAGTCTCCTCCTCCATTCTCACCTCATAGCTCGAACACTAGGCTAGCCAAAATGGAAAAGCATATGGAAAATATGGCCACGATCTTCACGCAGTTTATGTCAAATTTTCCAAATGTGGCCACAAGTGCACCATCAGTTACTCCTACTGTATAGCCCCTACCAGCATAAACAGACTTACCCCCACCAATTTCAGCTACTAAAAGGTGGGATCCCAAGGCGTGTTGCAGTGTGACCCTGATTAAAGAATTTAAGAAGCTGAATCCGCCTAAGTTTAAGGGGGATAAAGATTTGTTGGCCGCAGAGAATTGGATGAAGGTAGTCATAAAATCTTTTGAATACATGACATGCTCCGAAAGGGAGAAGGTAGGCTTGGTTGCTTATTTATTAGTGGATGATGCTGAGTATTGGTGGTAGGCCACTCTGACCATTTTGGAGGCCCGCTATATCGAGGTTACGTGGGATAGATTTGTAGAAGCCTTTAATGAACAGTACATCCCACGCACTGATCAGAATAGATTGAAGATTGAGTTTGTGAATTTGACTCAAGGAATGATGTTAGTAAATCAATATGAATCGAAGTTTATTACCTTGAGCAGATTCGATCCAGAGGTCCTAAGGAATGAAGGACATAAGATTTACAAGTTTATAGAGGGATTGAAGTCCCCTATCAGATCCAAACTGTATCCTATGGATATCACCACGTATGGAGAGGCAATCCATAACGCTCAGTTGTGTGAGCAAGACTATGAGCTACACCATGCCGATTTTCGAGTTAAAGGTAAAGGCAAAGAACCAATGAAGCGAAAGTCGGATGAGAAAGCCTCGAGTGACAGATATCCACCTAGGAGAAGTAGACGATATGAAGGAGTTTCGATAGGTAAGTAATTAAATCACGATAACATGATTTCTATTTTAATTTAATGGTTATATGGAATTCTATTAAAATTGGAGTTATGATGATTATGGTATAGGGACTCCTAGAACTACCAGATTAAGATAAGCGATGAGAGATCCCGACATCCAGCTGGTAGTACCGCTAGCTTACCGAAGAGTACGATGCAAAGATGTGAGCAATGCGGGAAGTTTCATGGATCACAACCATGCTGGTTGGCAAGTGGCGCTTGTTTTAGGTGTGGTGAACAGGGACACATGATTAGAGATTGCCCCAAGAGGAATTTGAGAGCGTTTGAGGAATCAGAGAAGACACCTCAACCACAACCTAAGGCCACAGCTGCTGAGAAGGGAAAGAAGGCAGTGACTCAGGGACGGGTGTTTGCCATCGATGAAGAGTCTGCCGATGCCTCATCCAAAGTGATCAAAGGTAAGATTTATCTGTTTGATATAAGTGTTACTGCATTACTTGATCCAGGCTCCACGCACTCTTTTGTGTCTCCTGTGATTGCTATAAGAATACCTACTGAGCTTGAGCCTTTAGGACTATTATTACAAATAAGCACACCATTTAAGGAATCCTAAATAACGGATATAGTGTATCATAATTGTAAGCTACGGGTTGGAGAAAGAGAATCAATAGTTGACCTAATCCTACTAAATATGTATGGATTTGATGTTATTTTGGGTATGGATTGGTTAGCTAAGAATCATGTGATACTAGATTGTTATGCTAAAAGTGTAATCTTTTCTTCTCTCGTTAGCTATGTTGTAAATTTTAGAGATGTTTAATGCTAAAGTGTGTTTATTACTTGATTTGATTTCAAATGAAAGTAATGGGAAATATGTATTGTCATGTGAAGGATTTATAGCTTATATGGAGGATGTGGAAAAGAAACGTCTCGGACTCCATGAGATTCCTGTAATCAAGAATTTTCCCGAGGTATTTCTGGATGATCTTCCAGGACTTCCTCCAGATAGGGAAGTAGAGTTTACGATTGATTTAGTGCCAGGGACTGAGCCTATTTCGAGATCTCCCTATCGGATGGCATTAGTAGAATTGGAAGAACTTAAGAAGCAGCTTCAGGAGTTATTAGACAAGGGATTCATACGACCCAGCGTATCCCCTTGGGGTGCTCTTGTGCTATTTGTCCGGAAGAAGGATGGCAGCATGAGGTTGTGTATAGATTACAGATGGTTGAATAAGGTGATAATTAAGAACAAGTATCCTCTTCCTAGGATTGACGACCTCTTTGATCAGCTCAATGGTGCACAAGTCTTTTCCAAGATAGACTTGAGGTCGGGATATCATCAATTGAAGATTCGAAGTGAAGATATCCCTAAGACTGCATTTAGAACATGGTATGGCCATTATGAATTTTTGGTGATGCCATTTGATTTAACCAATGCACCCGCAGCATTCATGAACTTGATGAATGATGTATTTAAATAGTACTTAGACCAGTTTGTCATTGTCTTTATCGATGACATATTGGTGTATTTGAGGTCTTAGGAACAGCATGAGCAGCAATTGAGGATAGTTCAGCAAACCCTCAGAGATCGAGGGCTGTATGCCAAGCTAAGTAAGTGTGATTTCTGGCTAGATCATATCTCCTTTTTGGGTCATATAATCAGTAAAGATGGAGTTTCGGTTGATCCATCGAAGATTGAAGCGGTGGTTCAATGGGAAAGGTCGAAAACGGTGATGGAGATTAGGAGTTTCTTGGGTCTAGCTGGCTACTATTGAAGATTTGTAGAAGGTTTCTCAAAGTTAACTGCTCCATTAACGCACTTAATGTGTAAAGAGGTGAAGTATGAATGGAATGATGCCTGTGAACGAAGCTTCCAAGAGTTGAAGCACAGATTGACAACTGCACCTATCCTCACCATTCCTAGTGGTTCTGGTGGATTTACAATGTATAATGATGCCTCAGGACAAGGTTTGGGATGTGTACTAATGCAGCATGGTAAGGTAGTAGCATATGGTTCTCGTCAATTAAAGGACCATGAGAAGAACTACCCAACTCATGATTTGGAGTTAGCTGTAGTAGTGTTTGCTCTGAAGATATGGAGGCATTACTTATATGGTGAGAAATTTCAAATTTTTACGGATCATAAAAGTCTGAAATATTTGTTCTCTCAGAAGGAGTTGAATATGAGACAGAGAAGATGGCTCGAGCTTCTAAAGGATTATGATTGTGAGATCTTGTACCACTCGGGAAAAGCCAATGTGGTGGCGGATGCTCTGAGCCAGAAACATGAGGGTATGGTGTCCTATATGATGATAAGGGAGCATGAATTGCTTGAGCAGTTTGCAAGCCTCGATTTAAATGTTATGCATTATGAGCAATTCGGGATGATAGCTAGTTTGAGAATTGAGCCAGAGTTGATAAACAAAATTCAGATTCCTCAAAGGGAAGATGATCAGTGTATTGAGGCTATAAATGGGGTCCAATCAGGTATGCCATCAGGGTTTGGTATTGGCAGTGATGGGATCTTAAGGTTTAAGGATCGTATATGTGTTCCTAATGATAAAGAGTTGAGGAAATTGATTTTGACAGAAGCACATGCCACTAGATACACGTTGCATCCAGGAAATACGAAGATGTATCACAATCTTCGCAAGGTGTATTGGTGGACTGGCATGAAAAGAGACATAATTGAGTTTGTGGCAAAGTGTCTCACGTGCCAGCAAGTTAAGGTAGAACATCAACGACCAGCAGGATTGTTACATCCTCTACCTATACCTATGTGGAAGTGGGAACACATTACGATGGATTTTGTTACGGGATTTCCCAGGACCAAGAGGGGTCATGACAGTATTTGGGTAATTGTGGACAGATTGACTAAGTTAGGTCACTTCCTACCTATGAAGTCTACGGATACACTTAGTACTTTGGCAGACTTGTATGTATGAGAAGTTGTTAGACTACATGGTGTTCTAGTAAGCATTACGTCTGATAGAGATTCCAGGTTTACCTTTCATTTTTGGGAGCAATTTCAGGAAACCATGGGATCTAAGTTGAATTTTAGCACAACTTTTCATCCGCAGACTGATGGTCAGTCTGAGCGCACCATTCAGACGCTCGAGGATATGTTGAGAGCTTGCACTATGGATTTTAAAGGCTCATGGGACGAACATCTGCCATTGGCTGAGTTTTGCTTATAATAATAGCTATCATGCAAGTATCGGGATGGCACCATATGAAGCTTTGTATGGAAGAAGGTGTCGATCTCCGATTGGGTGGGAAGAAGTGGGCGAATGTAAGTTGTTTGCTCCAGATCTAGTCGAGCAAGCTTCTGAGGATGTTAAGATGATTTGTCAAAAGCTCAAGACAGCTCAGAGTCGACAAAAGAGTTATGCAGATGCTCGACGGAGACCACTTGAGTTCTTGGTTGGAGATTTTGTGTTTTTGAAAGTTTCTCCATCCAAAGGGATCATGAGATTTGGCCGAAGAGGTAAGTTGAGTCCTCGTTATATCGGTCCATTTGAGGTCTTAGATCGAGTGGGAGATGTCGCCTACAGGTTGGCACTACCTCCGGAGCTATCGAGAGTGCATAATGTGTTTCATGTATCGATGCTTCGAAAATATAATTCGGATCCATCTCATGTTATAGAGTATGAACCCTTGGAGATTCGAGAAGACATGAGTTATGTGGAGAAACCAGTTCGGATTTTGGATAGAAAATAGAAGGTTTTGAGGTCTAAGACGATCCCGTTAGTGAAAGTTCTCTGGCAATACGACACTATGGAAGAAGCTACATGGGAGCTAGAGAGCGTGATGAAAGAGAAGTATCCGAAACTGTTTAAGACATGACTTGATTTGAATTTGGAGGACCAATTTCTCTAAGGTAGGGAGAATGTGAAATCCCCAATTTCATGTAATTTCATCATGTTTGTAAAGAAATCAAACTGAAATGATTAAGCAAATATGAGAAGTTTGATGTATGAATGATGTATGAAATAAGGAAATCGAATAGTTAAATAGTCAAAGAATTTATTGTGATATCAGGAAAATATTTAGAGTATGAGGAAAGAATTAATATCATAAAATTGAGTAATTAAATGGGTATGAGTCATATGGAAGAGAGAAGACCAATTAATTAATGGTCAAATAGTCAATGAGATGGTTAATGGTTGAGATAATGTGGGATGAGCATGCAATTAATGAAGTAAGCCTTGTCATCATCTTCATTCCCCAAAGTCGGCAGCTACCCCGGCCCCTCTCGTTCCCATCCAATTTCCCCTAAGTTTCCTTCCTACTCACCTTGACAAGCTACCTTGTTCCTCCATCGAATCAACAAGTTCCTTGAACGAAAATTGTTCCTTGTCAATAGCTTAAGCTATGCCTTTAATATGAAAGGCTAAATCTAAATTTCTGAAATTTTGGTGATTTGCAAAGGTAAGGGATGGAAGTAGCTTTAGTTGATTTTATTGATGGTTTGGAGTTGTGTAGAGTTGGTAAAGTATATTTATAAAAATTTGATTTGTCATGATGTTTACAGCTTGAAGAAGTAAAGAAAAAGGCAAAGTGTTAGTGCAACCAAGCTGTTGGATTTTGCTATTTGAGGTAAGGAATTTATGTAACGGACGTAGGGTGACTATGTCTGCATGTTTTAATATATTTTAAATGTCATTTGGAAAGAAGTATCAGCTGTTTTGAAGTGCAGGAAACAAGATTTTTGGGTTTTACTCCTAGTACCAATTAGGCTAGGAGCAGCCGACTACCTTAAGTAGCAACCGACTGCCTAGAGACAACCAAAGCGTAGATTTTTGAAAATCGAGACAAACCAGTCGACTGCTATACAAGCCAGTCGACTGCTATTTTCCAGTATGCATTATGTTTCAAAACAGTCGACTGCTATATGAGACAATTGACTGCTAATTGCTAAAAAGCATTCTGTTTCAAAAACAGCCGACTGCCCATAAGTCCAGTCGACTGCCCTGTTTTCAGAAGCATTCTGTTTCAAAAATAGTCGACTGCTATATGACCAGTCGACTGCCTTTTTCTCGAAAAGCATTCTGTTTCAAAACCAGCCGACTACTATATGGACCAGTCGACTGCCCCATGTGTTTTCAGAAAATAAAAATATCGAAATTTATAAAAGAAAATAATTTCGATAAATGAAAATATGGGGCAGTAGTCAACTGCCCTGTAAGGCCAGTCGACTGCCCTATTTGAAAGGAGGTTTCAAAGCCTATTTTAAGGAAAGTATAAATGTCATAGCAAATAGCTATATGACCAATGTTTTGAGACTATGAAGTATGTACTGATTATGCACTTCTGTATATGTTCATGGCTAAGGAGCTCTAGTCCAGCCCTCAGTGCTACAGGTGTCACCTGACTAGTGTTCACTGTAGCCACAGACGTTTGGCCAAATTGTCTCTGTTATGTATATATTTGCTAGGGGAGGAATCCTGACTCCTACGGGAGTACGTCACATGATTCAGTGCATAATTCTGTTAAATTGCCAATAGTCTCTTTGTTATTTGAAAGAATACGATGCATGTTTTGAAAGAAGTATATGATGTATGTTTTTGAAGATGATGCATGTTTTAAAGAAAGTATATGATGTATGTTTGCATATGCTATTTGAAAGAAGTATGTGATTTACTTGATTTACAAGCATATGCTATTATAAAGAACTTTTATATGTTTGATGAAAGTATACGAATATGCTTTATAATGATTTTACATAACATTATTGTAAAGACTGCGAAACTTTGTACTATACTAGTGCATAAATAAAAGACATAGGATAAGCTAGCTCTGAGATGGACAACGTAATTGTTATTATTTCAAGTAATGAGAATGAAATTCAAGTTTAGTGAGCTTAGCAAATAAATGATTGATAACTTGGTGTAAATTAAAAATTTTATAAATAAGTTCAAGGGATATTTAAGAGCAAATAGATACATATATTCTACAATATATATGTAAATTGCTTTAATAAAACAAAGGACACAAGTATACTAAGGAAAATATAGTATACATAAACAATTAAAATAATTAAGATAAAGTAAGTAAAGAATATATATATATATATATATATATATATATATATATATATACACATACATATTAAGTATTAAATATGTAAATATATAGATATAAGTAAATTTTAAAATAAAAGAGGAATATATATATATATGTGTGTGTGTGTGTGTGTATATATATACCCATACCTCTACAAAAATAAATAAATAAAATATAGTTGACATGAAAATAAGTGTGTATATATATATATGTAGATATATATATATATATATATACATATATATATATATATATCCTATATTTAACACTTGAAATATAAGTACATATACCTATTTTATGTATAGAATACAATAAAATAAAATAAATGTGTTTAGTGGAGTTTAATGGGACTTTCTCCCATCAAACCCCAAATCACCTTTGATTACCACCTGTAGCTTATTGAGGAAGCTATGAGCAAGTCTGAAAAAAAACAGAAACAAGGCAGAAGAGTGCGTCGGTTAAGGACAAAAAAAATAATAATATAATAAAATCAAGAAAAGAAAGTAAGGAAATTGAGAAAGAGAGGCACAAGAAAGAGCCGAAAGATGGAACCAAAATAATAAATAAATAAAACAAACAGAAAAGAGGCAGAAGGGTGCCTCAGTTAAACACAAAAGAATAAAAAATACAAAGAAATGAAAAGCAAAGGAAAGGAAATTTGGGGAGAGTGTGTCGAAAGGAAAGAAAGATAGATAAGCTGGCCTGATCAGAAAGTGTAATGGAGGAGAGGTTTTCTACAGCTAGCCGGAAAGAAAAAGAATAAGGGAATGAGGGAGAGCGTGAGAGAGCAGTAAAGGCAGCAGGAAAATGACGCGAGACAGGGAGAAAGAAGGCCAAGAAGATTTCGGTCAAGGTAAGATTTGTCCAAAAATTTATGGCTTTGATTTGTTTTAAGGTTGTGTTCCTAGTGTATTCAAGTTGTAAAAAAAGATTATGGCATTAGATTTACCTAAAAATGGTTGAATAAAAATGTGCCATATTTATGGGTTTTGGCCAGCCATGGTTCATGATGAATGCATGCATTTTGTTGCATGAAATTAGTAGGAAATGAAAGCTAGAAAAGGTTAAAGTAACATAGAAACAATAGTTTGAAGAAAGGATTGAAAAATCAAGAAAAATGGTAAATAGGGGTTTCGGCCAAGGTTGGTTTGGGCATGATTTAATGCTGCATTTTAGTATTTGATGAATATACTAAGTGAATAGAAAATGTTTATAAGGTTAGAGTTGAGAAAAGAAGAGAAACAAAGTGCTAAATGTAGATTTCAATTTTTGCTGAAAAATTGTCTGTTTGAGCCACATATTTAAAAAGTCAGTTTGGTGTTTTAGAATGAAATAAATTCTGGAAAAATTATTATAGGTAGCTTTATAAGTTAGGCAAAATTCAGTTTTGGAATTACCTAATTTGGAGTTGTGTAGCCTGAGATATAGTCAGTTGAACACAGGGCACTCAGTGCAGTAGGCGAGATGCTCTGTGTCAACTTTGAAAATTTGTAGAAATTAGCACAGAGTGAATTTGGCTGCTAACCTTATGTTTCTAGAAAGGTAAATGAGTTAAGAATAATATGGGTTTGAGTTTTCACAATTTGGACAAACCTATCTTGAGATATGGCTCAATTTGTACATAGATGTCAGTAGACAATCTGCCAGAATGCATCTGGAAATAGGGCAAATTTGAGGAATTATTAAAAATAATTTCGAAATGATAAAATTGTGAAACTTAATATTCTGAATAGGAAATTGGATTAAGATTCATATGGTTTTGGGATTCATAATTTTGGATATCCCTATGATTAGTAATATAAAATTTAATGCACAAAGGTCAGAAAACCATCCTGTCATATGGGTCAGAATTGGGCTGAACTTTGAAAAATTGTGAGGAACAATATGGAATGAACTAGAAAATGGGCTTTATACTTCTGGGTAGGGAATTAAGCCAAATTACATCTAAAATTGACAATGCATTAATCAGAATTCAATATTTTCTGTTATGAATAGAAAGGCATTGATAGGTTGGAAATTCTTATAAAGAATAATTCTACCTTAATGAGTAGGATTTCTAAGAATGCTTAGTGTATATGTATGTTTTGGAATTGAACTTGTATGACTTATCTTCTGCAGCTTCGAAGCTAAATAAACGAAATGCGAAAGGAGACGAATAAGGACATAATCATTGGTTCAAAACCACAAAGTGTACGGTTTGAATGAAATAACACCGTACAGGTAAGGGGAAAGTGTGTGAGTTATAGAGATATAGGGAATGCATGTTTTATTGAGATAATGTTGAGAACATGATTTGGTTTAAAACATGCATGAATTGTGGTTGAAAAGCTGGTTCTATATACTGTAATCTCGATGCAGGAGGTTAGAAATCCACAGTTGTGTTGTTCCCGAAATTTACCAAAAATATTCTAAAATATTATAAATATTTTAGATGCTTGAAATTAGGTCTGAGAACATAATCGAAGACCATTTACACAAATTTTTCCATAAAGTGGAAATTATGAGAAAATTATTTAATTTGAATATTCATGTTTTAATATTTTGATTTAGTGAGAAATTATTTATGATTTATGAAATATTAAATATTCAAAATGAATATTTATTTATTTATTTTCTCACTATATACATGGATATCAACCGACTGGTTTAATGTATTGGAAAGGAAAATAAATACCTTTTGGAAATAATGATTTAAATAAATGAATTGATTTGTAGTGACTTGGAGCCATGTAGGAGCTCGAATCTTAAATTTGGAAGACCAAAGAAGATGATTTCTAACCATTGAGGTAAGTGGGTTAAATAAACCATACTAGTATCATGTCGTAAGAGATGAAAGAAATATTTATTCGATAATTATCTAATTTATATCAAGTTTGGTGAAATACGATGGAAAAGACGAGGGTAAGTCTTGGTAAGATACAAGTTGACTTGATGCGTTTGTGAGTAGTATTCTTTCGGAATGAAACCTTATTTGTGACTTGTGCATTATGTGTATGACTTGTTTATGCTTACTGAGCATATAGAATCCTATAAATTGTCGGTGCCTGCATTATGAGAAATGCATGTGATTTATTAAGTTGCACCAAGTAAGCATGCTAATATATGGCGATACTTTGGGAATGAATATGTGAAGTAGTATATAGTATATATGCAGCTTACAATGTTTAAATTCATGGACCTCAAATAGCACCTAGTTGTATTCATTGAAACTAGGATGATGGAATTGTATGACAACTAATGTATATATGTGACTCGAGGACTTGAATGATTTTTAGAACATTACTACTAGAAATCATACGCCAATATGGCAAATCCGAGAAAAACTCATTTCTTTGTACCGTGTGAGCTACCTCTAGAGAACTCAAAGCATCTACGTGCTACATAGATTCTTCGAAACTGTGGGAGCCACCTCTAGAATCCTTTGAGAGCTAAGTGCTACACAAGTTCCGATGAACTATTAGAAAGCATGCGCCATAGAGGCAAACCCGAGTAAAACTCAATCTTTTGTACCGTGTGAGCCACCTCTAGAGAACTCAAACGAACTACGTGCTACACAGATTCTTCGGAACTGTGGGACTCAAAAGAACTATGTGCTACACAGATTCTTCGAAACTGTGGGAGCCACCTCTAGAGTCCTTTAAGAGCTAAGTGCTACACGAGTTCTGATGAACCATTAGAAAGCATGCGCCATAGAGGCAAACCCGAGTAAAACTCAATCTTTTGTACCGTGTGAGCCACCTCTAGAGAACTCAAAGGAACTACGTGTTACACAGATTCTTCGGAACTGTGGGAGCCACCTCTAGAGTCCTTTGAGAGCTAAGTGCTACACGAGTTCCGGTGAACCATTAGAAAGCATGCGCCATAGAGGCCAATCCGAGTAAAACTCATTCCTTTGTACCGTGTTAGCCACCTTTAGAGAACTCAAAGGAACTACGTGCTACACAGATTCTTCGGAACTATGGGAGCCACCTCTAGAGTCCTTTGAGAGCTAATTGCTACACGAGTTTCGATGAACCATTAGAAAGCATGCGCCATAGAGGCTAATCTGAGTAAAACTCATTCCTTTATACCGTGTGAGCCACCTCTAGAGAACTCAAAGGAACTACTTGCTACACAGATTCTTCAGAACTGTGGGCCTCTAGAATCCTTTGAGAGCTAAGTGCTGCACGTGTAATGATGAATCATGGGAAATCTTATGCCAATGAGACAATGGATAAACAATTGTGATCTGTGAATGTGACAACTATCATTTGATAAGATAGATGTTATACATATGACAGAGAATTGGAATAATTGTTGAACTTTACTTATATTATGCTATAGCATCATGTGTTATTTGAAATGGTTAGTTATTTCATGCTTAACCATATCGATGAAAGGAAAGAAAAGGATGATATTGTGCGAGTTAAAGATATGAAGAAAAGTATGAATGAGCCTATACAATCTGTTGTAGATTATATGATAGCAGCTAATCTTGACATAGTGCATACATGATATTTTTATGGTACATGCATGTATGATCATATTTTACGAAATAAGCCTAGTCTGTATTTATTTAAGCTAGTTACTGAGTCGTGGATTTGCTCACCCCCTTAAATTTAACATCTACAGATCATACGGGTTGATATCCAGCTTAGGCTTTGTCACAGCCCGTGACCCTATTTTTCACCTTATTCTATACATCTTATATGGTTGGGCTGTCTGCGATACTTTACTTTTACTTTTACATATAAACAATTTCATATTAAATGATAATATGAATTACATCCCCTATCTTAATTCACAAAGAAGTAGTACCGTAAATAAGTCTAAATACAGAAAATAAATGATCATACCTTATTAATTAAATCGACCTGTCGCATCGTCCCCAAATGCGCAGTCGAAAATCCTTTTACTGCTAGACTCTCGGTCTTCGAAAACCTGAAATGTTAAAATTAAGGGGTGAGCAAACCACGGCTCAGTAAGGGAATTATATGCATACTTGATATTCAGCTTCCTATATGCTGAAAAACTTTTTCATTTTTCCTATGGGGCTCTAGGCTCACGTTTAGGAAGGATACTACAGTCGGCTAGGGATCCGGATGGAGTAAGGTAGGTATTTTGAAATACCTATCTTGTCCCGGAACCTAGAAGCAACTGTAGAGAGTAATATTCTTTCTTGTTTTGAAATTCAAATCCTTTCCTTTTTATTTCGTAATCTTTTCATATTCTTTTTCAAAATAATGCTTTTATGAAATAAAGCATTTAAGTAAAATAACTAATATTCATATTTTCTTTGAAAAGAATATTAGTTAAATTCTCATCATTCTCATTTAAAACTCATTTCATATTTTACTGTACAACCATAATTAGTACAGTACTTTAAATAGCAAAATCAGCTATTAAATCTTTTTCGTATAACATATATATCGTTTAAATCTAATATTCAATTTAAAAATTAAAATAAGAATATTAGATTTATTTCCCTCCTTTTTCCTTTTGAAAACATATCACATATTCATGTCACATATAGTCTAATATTCAATTTAAAATCATAGTAAGAATATTAGACTCATAAACTCTTTTTCCTTTTAAAAACGTATCACATGTTCATATTACATATCATATGAAAATCATCTCGTAGTACTAAAATCAGTACTGAAATAAGCATTTTGTAGAATGCTGTAAATCATTTACATTTTACGTATCACATATCATGTAAAACATTTACATTTCACATATCACGTATCATGTAAAACATTTTCATTTAAAACATATCATATGTGGAGACTTAGGCACACACTCCCAGCCCGTCCACTGGGTCGTTACTCGTATCATGCTATAGACCCCGAAGGGTATGAATAATCATGTCAGATCTATGGCCATAGTCTATAACTGTCCTCGGCGGATCACTGATCAGGTGTCGGCCGGGACTACATATCACATATCACGTATTACATATCACATGTAGGCATGATAGAGGGCCAATTAGTCTCAAAACCATGTTTTCATCATAAAATAACCTTTATGAAATTTATAAAATTTATAATTTCCTAATTTAAAATCATAAAGGTTATAAAACCATCTAGTAACTATTTAAGAAATAATTATGAAAATATTCATAAAAATATTCACTTTACTTCTTTTCATTTTTCATCTCGTATTACATGTAATTTACATATTAAGAGAATTTTCGGTGATTTCATTATCACCATTCTCGAAGAGGATTTTTGGTGATTTCATTATCACCATTTTCGAAAACATGAATAAATGTAAAATCATTTTCATTTTATTCATGTTTTTATGAAAATATTTCTTTTCTCGATTTTCGTGATTGAAAATCATTTCTCGTGACATAAAATCATTTATTATGATTTTCAGTAATTTTTGGAGAATTTTTTTTTTTTGATAATTTTTCGGCAGTATAACGGCTGCCGATTGGCTAGCCTCCTGCACGGAAAATACAATTTAAAATCCAGCCAGTGCATCACCAAAAATTTTTAACCAATCATTTATCATAATAATTTCATAAAATATTCCCATAAAATATTTCGAAATTAAAACATGCAGACTGAATATCCCTACAGTGCTGCACATGCATCCCTTACCTTTTTCGGGTTGGCGACTTCCTCTTATCGGTCGCACCCGTACTCCATTTCTCCCGATCCATCGTCTCAATCGCTGAGAATAATTTCTAGAAATTTAAATTCTAAATTTTAGAATTTTCTCAAATTATTTAAATAAATAATTTATTTAAATAATTATCATTAATAATTTCTCGGATTTCTTACCGATTCCCGAGATTCTCGAGTTCCCGAGAATTTTTCGAATTCCCGAACATTTTCCTTTTTCTCTCTCTTTCTTCTTTTCCTCTTTTCTTTCTTCCTTTTTCTCTTTTCTTTTCTTTCTCTTTCTTTTCTTTTTCTTTCTCTTTTTCTTTTTTCCTTTTTCTTTTCTTTTTTTTCCCGTTGGCCGATTCAGTGTCCCTTCCTCGCCGGTTCTTCGCCGGCGGCCGGTTCTCCGGCGGTTCACTGGCTCCTCAGCTGGTCGACGGCACGGCGAAGCTATCGGTGCCCTCCGTTTGCCCTGGATCGGCGGCACGGCGGCGGATCAACTTGATTTAGCTTCGGTTTCTTCCGCTCTTCGTTGGCCTTCCTCCACCGTTCTCCGCCCCAACGGTGGCTTCCATCCTCTTCCTCTCCCTCCGACGATGCTTCGGTGGCAGTGGCGGTGGCCAATTCCGCCGGCACCGTCGTCTTCTATTTTCTTTTCTCTTCCGGCTTTTCCGTCGATTTCGCTTCCTGTTTTGGTTTCTTTCTTTCCGTCGCCGGTCGATTTCTTCTCCTCTTGCTTTGCCAGCGACGGTGCTTCTCTTCCCTCCTCTCCTTTCCTTCTCCGGCGGCTGCTGACGGGGGCGGCAAAATCTGTGTTATTAACACAGAAACGGGAACGGGTGTTTCCCGTTTCTGTTATTTCCAATTTTTTTTATATTATATATATAAACATAATATAACACACACATATATATTTTTACACAAAATACATATATATAAATTTTAATTTGAATTAATATATATTTCATATATATATGTATTTATAGATATATATTGTATTACAATATATATATATATATAAATTTTGATAAAATAATATTTACTTTTCTTATATATGTATATATTTATATATATACATAAAAGATCATATTTATATACATATGTATTATTTAAATGTACTAAATAGTATATAAATATACATGTATATACTAATGTATATTAATATATACTATATAGTATTTCAATACATATGTATTTGTATAAAAAATACATTTATATAATATATAATTATATAAATATATTTTATATTCTTTTCTCCTTTTTCTTATTTAATTTGGATTTCCATTTATCCAAATTAAATTTCCTCAATTTCCTCACTTCCTTAATTTCCGGAATTTCAACGATATTCCATCTCGTAAATAAATTTTATTTATTTACATTAATTTATTTATTTCCTCTTATCTATTTTCTTTAATATTAATTTCCAAAATAGAAAATTTGCAGTTATCATAGGCTTCATGTAGGCTCTCTCGGGAACTGTACCTAGCTATGGTACTCGTCTACGTTCTCCGAGCCTTGCTTTTGTGCTTTTGAGGTATACAATGGTATATCATTTTGATAATTATGCAAACTTTATTTTCACAGTACTAGGAAGTAAATGGGATGTAACTTTGGATCGCACTAGATTATTATGTAAGTCCATGTGATTATCGAGTACGATCGAGGATTAGATATATATTTTGAAATACGTATAAACTGAAAAATGTGGAATTATTACTGGTATAGATTCTTGAGAAACATGTGATGTATGATGATGTGAATTCTGGGAATTAAAGTTGGCTGTGTTATGAAAAATTGAAATGTATTTTAATGTAGGTGATTTTACTGGGGAAAGTGATAAAATACAAGGGGGAGGTTTTTGACCCGTTTCTTTTGGATAAGTGAAAATAGGGCTAAGATGATTAAAATCACTTTGAGAAGTATAACATTGTAACGACCCGTTACCACATTTTTCACCTTATTTTACACAATTTAACCGGTTGGGCTGTCTGTGATACTTCACTTTACACTTGATGTTAAACAATTTAATAAAATATTGTTAACGTTATACACATCCCCTATCTTATTTACAAATATGTAGTACTGTAGACATGTCTAAATACAGAAAATAAATGATCGTACCTCATATATCTTAGTCGATCTGTCACATTGTCCATTATGTGTAGCCGTAATCCACAAATATTGGATCTCACCATCATCCAAACCTGAAATGTTAAAATTGGGGAGTGAGCAAACCACGGCTCAGTAAGAGAGTTATATGTCACACTTGATATTCAGCTACCTATATGCTGAAAATAATTTTTCGTTTTCTGCAAAATCTTCCTAGCTGGCTCTAGGCACACATGTAGGAAGGATACTACAGTCGGCTAGGGATCCAGATAGAGTAAGGCAGGTATTTTAAAATACCTAACTTGTTCCAGAACCTAGAAGCAAATGCAGAGAGTACTAATTCCGTTGTTTTCAAAACGATAAACTTTTCGTTTTTCCACAGAGTAAACCACTTATTTCTTTTCACATTCAGTATACTTTAAAACACGTGACAGTTCAGTAGTAAAACAGTGGTTTACTTCTCTCCTCTTCAGTACAATAAAACACGTGACAGTACAGTGATTTGTAAATCTCCAATCATTGGATAGTTACTTCTTCGATTATTTCTTTCTTAGAAATAATTCTTATGTTATTCTTTTAGAATAAACGTTTATTTCTCTTTTCAAATTAGTAACCGTATCGTACAGTTCAGTAAAACAGTATATTCAGTATTTAGTAAAACAATATCTCGATACGGTTCAGTAAGTAACAGTAAACAGTAGTTACCAGTTCAGTAAATAGTATACTGTAGCTTTCAGTTTAGTAAACAGTAAATGATAGCTTTCAGTACAGTAAAACAGTAATCAGTTGCTACCATTTCAATAAACAGTACAGTTCAATAAACAGTGTTTTGGTACTATTTTTCAGCAGTAAACATTAATCAGTACAGTAATTCAGTACAGTACAGTAAATAAGATTTCGTGAATCATTTCAGTAAACAGTAATCAATATATGAGACTAGGCATCACATTACAATTAAATCATGCTATCTCGTCCACTAGGGACACAGTAACAGTAATGAGATCTATGGCCATGATCTATAATATGTCCTCGGTGTACGCTTGCTAGGTGACAATCCAGGACACTGATGACTAGCTGGTCAATCAGCCACGTGACAGTAACAGTATAGGTGATGCATGGAGCTCGGAGCCTAAGTCTCAAAACAATGTAAACCGCACCATAGCCTTTATGGATTTTAAACACGATAAATCAAATTATTTCACACATATCCAAAAGGCTCACATGTAAATATCATCACCTTTATGAAATTTATAAAATAATTAACAATTTTCAAAACATTTCATAAAGGTATAAATCATGTTTTCCATACAGTGAAAACAGTCTGCAAAATTATCACTGTAAAAATAGAAGGGCAAAACTGTCTTTTTCCACCGTAAAACACATATGCACGCTTTCCCGTGCTTTTTATCCAAAACATGGTTTTCAAAGAAATCGGGATTCAAATCAAATATTTTTATAATTTATATAAAAATAAATTACTTACTTTTCAAATTCAAAATCCCTTAACCATGTTTTCTTCTAGAAACACGTGTAGGGACCTCTAATCTCGAAATCATGGTTTTCCATCATTTCCTAACCTTTATGGAATTTTCATAATTATTTGTTTCCATAATTAAAACCATAAAGGTTTTATATGAAATCAAGTGAATATTTAAGAATATTTATAAAAATATTCACTTCAGTCTCTTTTTCATTTTCATCTCGTTTCACGTGAAATATCACCTACCGAGTGAATTTTCGGTGATTTCCTTTTCACCATTCTCGAAAACATGAATATTTTAAAATTAAATATCACTATATTCATGTTTTATGAAATTTATTTAATTTCTCGATTTTCTTACCCGAAAATCGATTCACGTGAAATCAAAATCTTTTATTTTGGTTTTTGGTGGTTTTCGGTAAATTTCAGTAATTTTTCGATAATTTTTCGGCAGTATAACGGCTGCCGATTTGGCTTGCCTCCTGCACGAAAAATACAGTTTATATTTCTTAACTGGTATTTCACCACAATTTTCGAAACTAATCATTATAAACTGCATTTATAAATTAAATGCATAATTTAAAACATGACCGAATATCCTTACAGGCAGCAAATGTCTCCCTTACCTGTTTCGGGTCGGCAACTGCCTCTTGAAGGTCACGCCCGTGTTCACCTCACCCGATTTCATCGACTCGGTCATCGAGGGAATTTTCTGGAAATTAAATTCTAAAATTTAAAATTTTTCCATAATTATTTAAATAAATAAATTATTTAAATAATTTATCACTTTTCAGGATTTCTTACCGATTCCCGTAATTCCAGGGTTTTCGAATTCTCGAGATTTCCCGTAATTTTTGAAATTCTCCTTTTTTCCTCTCTTTTTCTTCTTTTCCTTTTTTTCTTCCTTTTTCTCTTTTCTTTCCTTTCTCTTTCTCTTTCTTTTTTTCTTTTTCTTTTTCTTTTTCTTTTTCCTTTTTCTTTTCTTTTTCTTTTCCTTTGCCATTAGACCGATCAGTTTCCCTCCTCGACGGTTCCTCACCGACGGTCGGTTCTCCGGCTGCTCGGCGGCTCCTCAGCTGGCCGGCGTTGAGACGAACTTGTCGGTGGCCTCAACTCGGCGTGGATCGACGGCACGGCGGCGGATCTACTCGGTTTTGCCTCGGTTTCTTCTCCTCCTCCGTCGGCCTTTCTCCGCCGTCGTTGGCTTCACCGGTGGCTCCCTTTTCCTTCCTCTCACCTCCGTCGATGTTCGAGTGGTGGTGGCGGCGGCCAAATCGGCCGGCACCGCCGATTTCTCTTTTTCCTCTCCTTCGATTTTCTCCGTCGGTTTTCCTTCCTTTCTGTTTCTGTTTCCGTCGTCTTTCGTCGCCGGTCATCTCCTCCTTTCCTTGGCTCGCCGGCCAACGTCCTCTCTCCCTTCTCCTCTCTTCCCTTCTCCGGCGACAGTGGCCAGTGCCACTCGGGGGAGCATCGGGAGGTTTCCCGATGTTTCCTTCTGTTTCTTTTTTTTTATATTTTTGTTATATATTACATTTATAATTTACTTTATAAATATAATATTAATATTATATTATATAGTACATACTATATAATATTTTATAGATATATATATTATATATCAACACATATATATTTAATATGTATAACTACATACTTTTAACTTAAATTACATTTATATATTTTGATATAAATGAAATAATACTATATATATTGTATTTACAATATATATATATATTTTCTTCCTCATTTTCTTATTTAATTTGGATTTCTATTTATTCAAATTAAATTTCCTCTATTCCTTATTTTATTTCCAACTTAATTTCTTTCACTCGAATTTCCCAATTCCATCACTTCCTCCATTTTCGAAATTTCCACAATATTCCGATTTCATAATTAATTCATTTATTTCTTTCACTAATTTCCAATATTCCTAATTTCCAATAAATGGAAAATTTACGGTTATCACATTCTCCCCACCTTAAGAAATTCGGTCATCCGAATTTAACTTAAGTCCAAAGGTGGTATATGCCGTATACTTACGACTTCTGATCTCTAGATAATCCTCCTAGTAATTACTGCCAGTAAATTTTCAACATCAAGAGTACTTTAGACCACTACATGCTGTCTTTCATCATATATGTCTATACTCCTGTAAGTTCATTTCTCAAATAGGGAGTTATTCATTTCATTCCTCTTTTCACATAAGAGTCCATGCACAGTATTTCTCATGTCACAGCTACTCTATGTTGTTTATCATCCTTTTTTCTCACTTAGTGCCAAGTCGATATAGTTTAAAACTATCAATTACACATGTCAATCAGTTATATGTAATTGTCCCAGTAGCTTATACATTTGATGCACACGCTCTCTCAACATCATGGAGTGTTTACATCTCACGCTCATATATATTTATATATCAGTATGGAGCGGTGCTATCAATACACTTGGGATCTCGAAGCCTTTTGCTATTTCTCATTAAACATATGGCAGCTCAGAGATTCCCATCACATGTACTGCTCACTGGAACTATATACATACTTTCACTATCTCACACTAATACTTCGACTAAGGCACTAGAGAATATCAGAGTCTGATAATGGAAAGTGATTCTATTTAAATCATCAGTCTTTAATCACTTCCATATCATTATATCTCTTTTGGACTCTTTATTATTCACAGTATTCATTTTCTCTTTTATTTCATTAAGGCTGCATCTCACTTTCAGACTTTACTATTGATCATCTCTTACAATCATAGCTCATGAGATAATCATGTTCTCTTCATGTAGTATGGTCATTCGATTATTGAATCCTCAATTGTCCATTTAATCACCACATTATCCATATAGTTCCACCATTTATCATTTCAAGGTGGTTATGTGTATGTATAACACTTTTCTATTTAGATACTGGCAGTAAACATATCAATTATCTTACTCCTTTGAGTACCATTTCTTTCACTGATCAAATTTGGCTTGATTTTACATCTAACCACTGTCATGTGATAACGAACACGAGTCACTTTCAGTCTTAATTTCGGGAACTATTTCATGTTTCCTACTCATTATGCAATTTATTTCCTTATTCCACTTTCATTTTCGTTTTCATATTCCCACTTTCATCTTTTCATATTTTTGCTTTTATCTTTTTAGTCGGTTTTCTCAATTGGTATGGTACTATACTGCTAAGATCTTTTAACATCTTGCATACCATCTTTTCTTCCCACTTATCCATTTACCGACGCTAATTTCTTTCATTATACCCTATTAGTAGAGCAGCTAATACCATAACTCTTTTATATATTGGCATTAGTATCTAGCTAGACTCATTATTTTCGTATCTCAATTCTTATCTCTCTATCTTAGACAGATTCACTGTCATTCTGTTATCTCGAGATCATATATCTCAGAAAGAGATACTGTCTAGCCAAGTCTCTTAGTTGCCAATTTTAACTTATAAATTACAATCTTTAAGAGTCCATAGGGTCATATAACCAAGTTGCTCATATTCCTTTTGTGTCTTAACTATTTCGGCATCTCGCCACTTTATCTTTGTATGAATGCCTCAATCATTAGGCTTATGTATATATCATAAGGTATTTCATTAACCTTGCAAACCTCAATGGGCACTCGTAAAATTCACTCTGAATTCTAATCAACATCTTATGGACATTAGTCTCCAATCTTTTATCAAATGATGCTTTATACTGAGGCGAGTCTTATAAACTCCTCATATATCTGATTAGATCCATAAAGCGTCCAATTTCATGTAGATGAATACTCGTTCTTCACAAGAACTTATTAGATGGTAAACATTTACTATATCACTTTCATTCATCTACATATCGAGGTCATCTGTATTTCTCTCGTTTACACTTATACAGACAACTTCATTATTCTCAATTTCACTATCTGTGTTTTCGTCATTCAGACCTTTACACATGAATTCCAATATTCACATCTTTTCTAGAGTTATTTTCTTAAGCTTTTCAGATCCTTTCTATATTTTCCAATATAAGCTTATAAGTAGATTTCATATCCACAATCGAATCAATGTTAGCTCGATTTCTTCAATCTATATAACTCTGGAAGTTCTATCGGTAATCAAATTCGATACTTTCTTTAATTACGCATCTCTTATCATCTTAGACATTTTATCCTTGTGTCCTTTCATTTACATTATGTATTCTCAAGGTAGAGGCATTCAATATTCAAATCATTTTGAATTATTCTCCACCTTAATTCACTTATTTTCGTATATCTCAGAGCATTACTAATCTCAATCTAGTAAGCTGTGGTACGTACAACAGTTATCAACACATGTTACAGCTAACCAATTTATTATCACCGTAATTTACTTTAAAATCAATTTCATTTAATAAATTCAGGTTTAATTCCCTTGAGTATATTATCCGCGAGGTTTGAACCCTGGTACCCATACGTACTTAGTTCTTTACACTCGTGTTATCATTGAAATAATTGTAAGAGCCCCGCCCGTTCGTATCGGCCGTCGGCGAGCATCCCCTAGGCGATCCTTTCACCCCAGGTTTACCCTTACAAGTGAATCGGCGATAACATAGTTTGCCTGCACCTCACAACACATGATCCACTACGAGTCGCCCATCATTGGATCGCCCATCACAGTTCTGTTTCAAGGGTCCTGAAGAACTTAGATTAGCTGCCATCTTCTTCTGTTTATCACTTACCGTTCTTATATATATTCTCCAATTTACAGTACTCCATACAGTACATCAATTTGCAATGCATAACTCAAATGCTCCAGTTCCATAAATAAATATTCATTTAATACCTCAAAAATAGTATAAGTGTATAGAACCTCAATCAATCGTACTGTTATGGATTTCATTATATGTACTATCTACTTTCTCAATCAGTTTCCGTATTCATTTCACTTTCATAATATCTACTATCCCGTAATAGTTATCCGAGTTGATACACTCGTAATTTAGGCCCTTACAATCACTAACCGGGCCAATCATCTTACAACATTCCACTACACTCTTACTGGATCGCATCATATAAGGCCTCGGCCCGTCCTTCGTCCGCCTTTACATATGTGTACTATACTCTTTGAGAATGCCCAGCCCTTTCACTGGGTCACCCCTCGAGGTTTTGTCATGAGGCCTAGCCCGTTCACTAGGTCACTCGCAATTCGCATCCATAATCGAAGTTTAAGTAGAATCAGTAATAGGGATCGATATATCCATATGAGATCCTCTATGCCATCAATAATTCCATTATCATCAAGGAATTTGAAATCACTTGGTTTCATCACTATTCAGCACATCGCCTAACATAGGGGCATTTTCTTCATTTCGACATTTATTTCTTTATCCTCATATACATTTAAATCATTGATCTCCTTATCCATAGAATGATGATATCCCTTCTCACACTATATCATCATTTTAAAATCTTGTCTGATTTAGACAGAAAATCCAGATAAGACTGATATATAGATCATTTACCTTAAATGCATCCTTACCCCATCAATTTCTCTATCGAATCAGTCAATTCTAACTTCTGTTAGTCTATTTTAACTCCAGGTAAAATTTTAGGTGTATGGGTATTTTGGTCATTTTTGGTCAAAAATTTTCTCTCTCTTCAAATTACCCTCAATCGGTGATCTTAAAGTCTATTTAATGATTATATTTCAATCCCCTCCTTTATATCATCACTTTCAGGTCTCAGTTGAATCCGGACAAAAAAGTACTGGTGGGCCCGCACCGAGTTCATTTCTGTTCTTTACCGAACCGACCTTCATTTAGATTATAAGATCACCACTTTCCGATAACTCTGAGCCTATTTTCTTTTTTAACATTCTCAATTTACACTTTCTCACTCCCTTTAAATCATTTTACTTAATTTAAAATCATTTATTTTCTCTATGTATTCAGACAACACAGTACTACAGGGGATGTTTAACACTTTTCCTTTCAAAAGTATCCACAGACATCAGGCCAACAAGGTTCTGATACCATTAAATCTGTAACGACCCGTTACCACATTTTTCACCTTATTTTACACAATTTATCTAGTTGGGCTGTCTATGATACTTCACTTTACACCTGATGTTAAACAATTTAATAAAATATCGTTAACGTTATACACATCCCCTATCTTATTTACAAATATATAGTACTGTAGACATGTCTAAATACAGAAAATAAATAATCGTACCTCATATATCTTAGTCGATCTGTCACATTGTCCATTATGTGCAGCCGTAATCCACAAATATTGGATCTCACCATCATCCAAACCTAAAATGCTAAAATTGGGGAGTGAGCAAACCACGGCTCAGTAAGAGAGTTATATGTCACACTTGATATTCAACTACCTATATGCTAAAAATAATTTTTCGTTTTCTTCAAAATCTTTCCAGCTGGCTCTAGGCACACATGTAGGAAGGATACTACAGTCGGCTAAGGATCCAGATAGAGTAAGGCAGGTATTTTAAAATACCTGACTTGTTCCAGAACCTAGAAGCAACTGTAGAGAGTACTAATTCCGTTGTTTTCAAAACGATTAACTTTTCGTTTTTCCACAGAGTAAACCACTTATTTCTTTTCACATTCAGTATACTTTAAAACACGTGACAGTTCAGTAGTAAAACAGTGGTTTACTTCTCTCCTCTTCAGTACAATAAAACATGTGACAGTACAGTGATTTGTAAATATCCAATAATTGGATAGTTACTTCTTCGATTATTTCTTCCTTAGAAATAATTCTTATGTTATTCTGTTAGAATAAACATTTATTTCTCTTTTCAAATTAGTAACCGTATCGTACAGTTCAATAAAACAGTATATTCAGTATTTAGTAAAACAGTATCTCGATACGGTTCAGTAAGTAACAGTAAACAGTAGCTACCACTTCAGTAAATAGTATACGGTAGCTTTCAGTTTAGTAAACAGTAAATGGTAGCTTTCAGTTCAGTAAAACAGTAATGAGTGGCTACCATTTCAATAAACAGTACAGTTCAGTAAACAATGTTTTGGTATGATTTTTCATCAGTAAACATTAATCAGTACCGTAATTCAGTACAGTACAGTAAATAAGATTCCGTGAATCCTTTCAGTAAACAGTAATCAATATGTAAGACTAGGCATCACCCTACAATTAAATCATGCTATCTCGTCCACTAGGGACACAGTAACAGTAATGAGATCTATGGCCATAATCTATAATATGTCCTTGGTGTACACTTGCTAGGCGACAATCCAGGACGCTGATGACTAGCTGGTCAATCAGCCACGTGACAGTAACAGTATATGTGATGCATGAAGCTCGAGGCCTAAGTCACAAAACAATGTAAACCGTACCATAGCCTTTATGGATTTTAAACACAATAAATCAAATTATTTCACACATATCCATAAGGCTCACATGTAAATATCATCACCTTTATGAAATTTATAAAATAATTAACATTTTTCAAAACATTTCATAAAGGTATAAATCATGTTTTCCATACGGTGAAAACAGTCTGCAAAATCATCACTGTAAAAATAAAAGGGCAAAACTATCCTTTTCCACCGTAAAACACATATGCATGCTTTCCCGTGCTTTTTATCCAAAACATGGTTTTTAAAGAAATTAGGATTCAAATCAAATATTTTCATAATTTATGTAAAAATAAATTATTTACTTTCCAAATTCAAAATCCCTTAACCATGTTTTCTTCTAGAAACACGTGTAGAGACCTCTAATCTCGAACTCATGGTTTTCCATCATTTCTTAACCTTTATGGAATTTTCATAATTATTTGTTTCCATAATTAAAATCATAAAGGTTTTATATGAAATCAAGTGAATATTTAAGAATATTTATAAAAATATTCACTTTAGTCTCTTTTTAATTTTCATCTCGTTTCACGTGAAATATCACCTGCCGGGTGAATTTTCGGTGATTTCCTTTTCACCATTTTCGAAAACATGAATATTTTAAAATTAAATATCACAATATTCATGTTTTATGAAATTTATTTAATTTCTCGATTTTCTTACCCGAAAATCGATTCACGTGAAATCAAATCTTTTATTTTGGTTTTCGGTGATTTTCGGTAAATTTCAGTAATTTTTTGATAATTTTTCGGCAGTATAACGGCTGCCGATTTGGCTTGCCTCCTACACGGAAAATACAGCTTATATTTCTTAACTGGTATTTCACCACAATTTTCAAAACTAATCATTATAAATTGCATTTATAAATTAAATGCATATTTTAAAACATGGCCGAATATCCTTACAGGCAACACATGTCTCCCTTACCTGTTTCGGGTCGGCAATTGCCTCTCGAAGGTCGCGCCCGTGTTCACCTCGCCCGATTTCATTGGCTCGATCACCGAGGAAATTTTCTGGAAATTAAATTCTAAAATTTAGAATTTTTCAATAATTATTTAAATAATTTATCACTTTCCGGGATTTCTTACCGATTCACGTAATTCTCGGGTTTTCGAATTCTCGAGATTTCTAGTCATTTCTGAAATTCTCCTTTTTTCCACTCTTTTTCTTCTTTTCTTCTTTTTCTTCCTTTTTCTCTTTTCTTTCCTTTCTTTTTCATTTCTTTTTTTCTTTTTCTTTTTCTTTTTTCTTTTCTTTTTCTTTTCCTTTCCCATCAAACCGGTCAGTGTCCCTCCTCGCCGGCTCCTCGCCGGTTCCTCATCGACGGTAGGATCTCTGGCGGTTCGGCGGCTCCTCAGCTGGCCAGAGTTAAGCCAAACTTGCTAGTGGTCTCAGCTCGGCCTGGATCGGCGGCACGGCGGCGGATCTACTCGGTTTTGCATCGGTTTCTTCTCCTCCTCCGTCAGCCTTCTTCCGCCGTCGTTGGCCTCACCGGTGGCTCTCTTTTCTTTCCTCTCACCTCCGCCCAGGTTCGAGTGGCGGTGGCGGTGGCGGCGGCCAAATCGGCCGGCACCGCCGATTTCTCTTCTTCATCTCCTTCGGTTTTCTCCGCCGGTTTTCCTTCGTTTTCGTTTCTGTTTTCGTCGTCTTCCGTCGCCGGTCATCTCCTCCTTTCCTTGGCTCGCCGGCCAACGTCCTCTCTCCCTTCTTCTCTCTTCCCTTCTCCGGCGACAGTGGCCGATGCCACTCGGGGGAGCATCGGGAGGTTTCCCGATGTTTCCTTCTGTTTCTTTTTTTTATATTTTTGTTGTATATTATATTTATAATTTACTTTATAAATATAATATTAATATTATATGATATAGTACATACTATATAATATTTTATAGATATATATATTATATATCAACACATATATATTTAATATATATAACTACATACTTTTAACTTAAATTAAATTTATATATTTTGATATGAATGAAATAATACTATCTATATTGTATTTACAATATATATATATATATTTTCTTCCTCATTTTCTTATTTAATTTGGATTTCTATTTATCCAAATTAAATTTCCTCTATTCCTTATTTTATTTCCAACTTAATTTCTTTCACTCGAATTTCCCAATTCCGTCACTTCCTCCATTTTCGGAATTTCCACAATATTCCGAACTCATAATTAATTCATTTATTTAATTCACTAATTTCCAATATTCCTAACTTCCAATAAATGAAAAATTTACGGTTATCATATTCTCCCCACCTTAAGAAATTCGGTCCTCCGAATTTAACTTAAGTCCAAAGGTGTTATATGCCGTATACTTACGACTTCTGATCTCTAGGTCATCCTCCAAGTAATTACTGCCAGTAAATTTTCAACATCAAGAGCACTTTAGACCACTACATGCTGTTTTTCATCATATATGTCTATACTCCTGTAAGTTCATTTCTCAAATCGGGAGTTATTCATTTCATTCCTCTTTTCACATAAGAGTCCATGCACAGTATTTTTCATGTCACAGCTACTCTATGTTGTTTATCATCCTTTTTTCTCACTTAGTGCCAAGTCGATATAGTTTAAAACTATCAATTACACATGTCAATCAGTTATATGTAATTGTCCCAGTAGCTTATACATCTGATGCACACGTCTCTCAACATCATGGAGCGTTTACATCTCACGCTCATATATATTTATATATCAATATGGAGCGGTGCTATCAATACACTTGGGATCTCGAAGCCTTTTGCTATTTCTCATTAAGCATATTGCAGCTTAGAGATTCCCATCACATGTACTGTTCACTGGAACTATATACATACTTTCACTATCTCACACTAATACTTCGACTAAGGCACTAGAGAATATCAGAGTCTGATAATGGAAAGTGATTCTATTTAAATCATCAGTCTTTAATCACTTCCATATCATTATATCTCTTTTGGACTCTTTATTATTCACAGTATTCATTTTCTCTTTTATTTCATTAAGGCTGCATCTCACTTGCAGACTTTACTATTGATCATCTCTTACAATCATAGCTCATGAGATAATCATGTTCACTTCATGTAGTATGGTCATTCGATTATTGAATCCTCAATTATCCATTTAATCACCACATTATCCATATAGTTCCACCATTTATCATTTCAAGGTGGTTATGTGTATGTATAACACTTTTCTATTTAGATACTGGCAGTAAACATATCAATTATCTTACTCCTTTGAGTGCCATTTCTTTCACTGATCAAATTTGGCTTGATTTTACATCTAACCACTGTCATGTGATAACCAACACGAATCAGTTTTCAATCTTAATTTCGGGAACTATTTCATGTTTCCTACTCATTATGCAATTTATTTCCTTATTCCACTTTCATTTTCGTTTTCATATTCCCACTTTCATCTTTTCATATTTTTACTATTATCCTTTTAGTCGGTTTTCTCAATTGGTATGGTACTATACTGCCAAGATCTTTTAACATCTTGCATACCATCTTTTCTTCACACTTATCCATTTATCGACGCTAATTTCTTTCATTATACCCCATTAGTAGAGCAGCTAATCCCATAACTCTTTTATATTTTGGCATTAGTATCTAGCTAGACTCATTATTTTCGTATCTCAATTCTTATCTCTCTATCATAGACAGATTCACTGTCATTCTGTTATCTCGAGATCATATATCTTAGAAAGAGATACTGTCTAGCCAAGTCTCTTAGTTGCCAATCTTAACTTATAAATTACAATCTTTAAGGGTCCAGAGGGTCATATAACCAAGTTGCTCATATTCCATTTGTGTCTTAACTATTTCGGCATCTCGCCACTTTATCTTTGTATGAATGCTTCAATCATTAGGCTTATGTATATGTCATAAGGTATTTCATTAACCTTGTAAACCTCAATGGGCACTTGTAAAATTCACTCCGAATTCTAATCAGCATCTTATGGACATTAGTCTCCAATCTTTTATCAAATGACGCTTTATACTGAGGCTAGTCTTATAAACTCCTCATATCTCTGATTAGATCCATAAAGCGTCCATTTTTATGTAGATGAATACTCGTTCTTCACAAGAACTTATTAGATGGTAAACATTTACTATATCACTTTCATTCATCTACATATCGAGGTCATCTGTATTTCTCTCGTTTACACTTATACAGACAACTTCATTATTCTAAATTTCACTATCTGTGTTTTCGTCATTCAGACTTTTACACATGAATTCCATTATTCACATCTTTTCTAGAGTTATTTTCTTAAGCTTTTCAGATCCTTTCTATATTTTCCAATATAAGCTTATAAGTAGATTTCATATCCACAATCGAGTCAATGTTAGCTCGATTTCTCCAATCTATATAACTCTGGAAGTTCTATCGGAAATCAAATTCGATACTTTCTTTAATTACACATCTCTTATCATCTTGGACATTTCATCCTTGTGTCCTTTCATTTACATTGTGTATTCTCAAGCTAGAGACATTCATTATTCAAATCATTTTGAATTATTCTCCACCTTAATTCACTTATTTCCGTATATCTCACAGCATTACTAATCTCAATCTAGTAAGCTGTGGTACGTACAACAGTTATCAACACATGTTACAGCTAACCAATTTATTATCACCGTAATTTACTTTAAAATCAATTTCATTTAATAAATTCAGGTTTAATTCCATTGAGTATATTATCCGTGAGGTTTGAACCCTGGTACCCGTACGTACTTAGTTCTTTACACTCGTGTTACCATTGAAATAATTGTAAGAGCCCCGCCTGTTCGTATCGGCCGTCGGCGAGCATCCCCTAGGCGATCCTTTCACCCCAGGTTTACCCTTACAAGTGAATCGGCGATAACATAGTTTGCCCGCACCTCACAACACATGATCCACTACGAGTCACCCATTATTGGGTTGCCCATCACAGTTCTGTCTCAAGGGTCCTGAAGAACTTGGATTAGCTGTCATCTTCTTCTGTTTATCACTTACCGTTCTTATATAGATTCTCCAACTTACAGTACTCCATACAGTACATCAATTTGCAATGCATAACTCAAATGCTCCAGTTCCATAAATAAATATTCATTTAATACCTCAAAAATAGTATAAGTGTATAGAACCTCGATCAATCGTATTGTTATGGATTTCATTATCTGTACTATCTACTTTCTCAATCAGTTTCTGTATGCATTTCACTTTCATAATATCAACAATCCCGTAATAGTTATCCGAGTTGATACACTTGTAATTCAGGCCCTTACAATCACTAACCGGGCCAATCATCTTGCAACATTCCACTACACTCTTACTGGATCGAATTATATAAGGCCTCGGCCCGTCCGCCGTCCGCTGTCCGTCTTTACATATGTGTACTATACTCTTTGAGAATGCCCAGCCCTTTCACTGGGTCACCCCTCGAGGTTTCGTCATGAGGCTTAGCCCGTTCACTAGGTCACTCGCAATTCGCGTCCATAATCGAAGTGTAAGTGGAATCAGTAATAGGGATCAATATATCCATATGACATCCTCTATGCCATTAATGATTCCATTATCATCAAGGAATTTGAAATCACTTAGTTTCATCACTATTCAGCACATCGCTTAACATAGGGCCATTTTCGTCATTTCAACATTTATTTCTTTATCCTCATATACATTTAAATCATTGATCTCCTTATCCATAGAATGATGATATCCCTTCTCACACTATATCATCATTTTAAAATCTTGTCTGATTTAGACAGAAAATCCATATAAGACGATATATAGATCATTTACATTAAATGCATCCTTACCCCATCAATTTCTCTGTCAAATCAGTCAATTCTAATTTCTGTTGGTCTATTTTGACTCCAGGTAAAATTTTAGGTGTAGGGGTATTTTGGTCATTTTTAATCAAAAATTCTCTCTCTTCAAATTACCCTCAATCGGTGATCTTAAAGTCTATTTAATGATGATAATTCATTCCCCTCCTTTATATCATCACTTTCAGGTCTCAGTTCAATCCGGACAAAAAAGTAATAGTGGGGCCCGCACCGAGTCCATTTCTGTTCCTTACCGAACCGACCTTCATTTAGATTATAAGATCACCACTTTCCGATAACTTTGAGCCTATTTTCTTCTTTAACATTCTCAATTTACACTTTCTCACTCCCTTTAAATCATTTTACTTTATTTACAATCATTTATTTTCTCTATGTATTCAGACAACACAGTACTATCGGGGATGTTTAATACTTTTCCTTTCAAAAGTATCCACAGACATCAGGCCAACAAGGCTCTGATACCATTAAATCTGTAATGACCCGTTACCATATTTTTCACCTTATTTTACATAATTTATCCGGTTGAGCTGTTTGTGATACTTCACTTTACACTTGATGTTAAACAATTTAATAAAATATTGTTAACGTTATACACATCCCCTATCTTATTTACAAATATGTAGTACTGTAGACATGTCTAAATACAAAAAATAAATAATCGTACCTCATATATCTTAGTCGATCTGTCACATTGTCATTATGTGCAGCCGTAATCCACAAATATTGGATCTCACCATCATCCAAACCTGAAATGTTAAAATTGGGGAGTGAGCAAACCACGGCTCAATAAGAGAGTTATATGTCACACTTGATATTCAGCTACCTATATGCTGAAAATAATTTTTCGTTTTCTCCAAAATCTTCCTAGCTGGCTCTAGGCACACATGTAGGAAGGATACTACAGTCGGCTAAGGATCCAGATAGAGTAAGGCAGGTATTTTAAAATACCTGACTTGTTCCAGAACCTAGAAGCAACTGTAGAGAGTACTAATTCCATTGTTTTCAAAACGATAAACTTTTCGTTTTTCCATAGAGTAAACCACTTATTTCTTTTCATATTCAATATACTTTAAAACATGTGATAGTTCAGTAGTAAAACAGTGGTTTACTTCTCTCCTCTTCAGTACAATAAAGCACATGACAGTACAGTGATTTTTAAATATCCAATCATTGGATAGTTACTTCTTCGATTATTTCTTTCTTAGAAATAATTCTTCTGTTATTCTTTCAGAATAAACGTTTATTTCTCTTTTCAAATTAGTAACCGTATCGTACAGTTCAGTAAAACAGTATATTCAGTGTTTAGTAAAACAGTATCTCGATACGGTTCAGTAAGTAACAGCAAACAGTAGCTACCACTTCTGTAAATAGTATACGGTAGCTTTCAGTTCAGTAAACAGTAAATGGTAGCTTTCAGTTCAGTAAAACAGTAATCAGTGGCTACCATTTCAATAAACAGTACAGTTCAGTAAACAGTGTTTTGGTACGATTTTTTATCAGTAAACATTAATCAGTACAGTAATTCAGTACAGTAAACAGTAAAGTACAGTAAATAAGATTCTGTGAATCCATTCAGTAAACAGTAATCAGTATATGAGACTAGGCATTACCCTATAATTAAATCATGCTATCTCGTCCACTAGGGACATAATAACAGTAATGAGATCTATGGCCATGATTTATAATATGTCCTCGGTGTACGCTTGCTAGGCGACAATCCATGATGCTGATGACTAGCTGGTCAATCAGCCACGTGACAGTAATAGTATATGTGATGCATGAAGCTCGGGGCCTAAGTCTCAAAACAATGTAAACCATACCATAGCCTTTATGGATTTTAAACATGATAAATCAAATTATTTCACACATATCCATAAGGCTCACAAGTAAATATCATCACCTTTATGAAATTTATAAAATAATTAACATTTTTCAAAACATTTCATAAAGGTATAAATCATGTTTTCCATATAGTGAAAACAGTCTGTAAAATCATCGCTGTAAAAATAAAAGGGCAAAACTATCCTTTTCCACCGTAAAACACATATGCACGCTTTTTCGTGCTTTTTATCCAAAACATGATTTTCAAAGAAATCGGGATTCAAATCAAATATTTTCATAATTTATGTAAAAATAAATTATTTTCTTTCCAAATTCAAAATCCCTTAACCATGTTTTCTTCTAGAAACACGTGTAGAGACCTCTAATCTCGAAATCATGGTTTTCCATCATTTCTTAACCTTTATGGAATTTTCATAATTATTTGTTTCCATAATTAAAACCATAAAGGTTTTATATGAAATCAAGTGAATATTTAAGAATATTTATAAAAATATTCACTTCAGTCTCTTTTATTTTCATCTCGTTTCACGTGAAATATCACCTGCCGGGTGAATTTTCGGTGATTTCCTTTTCACCATTCTCGAAAACATGAATATTTTAAAATTAAATATCACTATATTCATGTTTTATGAAATTTATTTAATTTCTCGATTTTCTTACCCGAAAATCGATTCACGTGAAATCAAATCTTTTATTTTGGTTTTCGGTGATTTTCGATAAATTTCAGTAATTTTTTGATAATTTTTCGGCAGTATAACGGCTGCCGATTTGGCTTGCCGCCTGCACGAAAAATACAGTTTATATTTCTCAACTGGTTTTTCACCACAATTTGAAACCGATAAATCACCACAATTTTCAAAACTAATCATTATAAATTGCATTTATAAATTAAATGCATAATTTAAAACATTGCCGAATATCCTTACAGGCGGCACATGTCTCCCTTACCTGTTTCGGGTAGGCGACTGCCTCTCGATGGTCGCGCCCGTGTTCACCTCGCCCGATTTAATCGGCTCGGTCATCGAGGGAATTTTCTAGAAATTAAATTCTAAAATTTAGAATTTTTCCATAATTATTTAAATAATTTATCACTTTCCGAGATTTCTTAACGATTCCCGTAATTCCCGGGTTTTCGAATTCTCGAGATTTCCCGTAATTTCTGAAATTCTCTTTTTTTCCTCTCTTTTTCTTCTTTTCCTCTTTTTCTTCCTTTTTCTCTTTTCTTTCCTTTCTCTTTCTTTTCTTTTTTTCTTTTTCTTTTTCTTTTTCTTTTTCCTTTTTCTTTTCTTTTTCTTTTCCTTTCCCGTCAGACCGGTCAGTGTCCCTCCTCGTCGATTCCTCGCCGACAGCCGGTTCTCCGACGGTTCGGTGGCTCCTCAGCTGGTCGGCGTTGAGACGAACTTGCCGGTGGCCTAAGCTCGGCCTGGATCGGCGGCACGGCGGCGGATCTACTCGGTTTTGCCTCGGTTTCTTCTCCTCCTCCGTCGGCCTTCCTTCGCCGTTGTTGGCCTTACTGGTGGCTCCCTTTTCCTTCCTCTCACCTCCACCGAGGTTTGAGTGGCGGTGGCGGTGGCCAAATCGGTCGGCACCACCGATTTCTCTTCTTCCTTTCCTTCGATTTTCTCCTCCGATTTTCCTTCGTTTCCGTTTCTGTTTCCGTCGTCTTCCATCGCCGGTCATCTCCTCCTTTCCTTGGCTCGCCGGCCAACGTCCTCTCTTCTTTCTCCTCTCTTCCTTTCTCCGACGGGGGAGCATCAGGAGGTTTCCCGATGTTTCCTTCTGTTTCTTTTTTTTTTGATATTTTTGTTATATATTATATTTATAATTTACTTTATAAATATAATATTAATATTATATTATATAGTACATACTATATAATATTTTATAGATATATATTATATATCGACACATATATATTTAATATATATAACTACATACTTTTAACTTAAATTACATTTATATATTTTGATATAAATGAAATAATAATATATATATATTGTATTTACAATATATATATATATATATATATTTTTTTTTTCTTCCTCATTTTCTTATTTAATTTGGATTTCTATTTATCCAAATTAAATTTCCTCTATTCCTTATTTTTTTTCTAACTTAATTTCTTTCACTCGAATTTCTCAATTCCGTCACTTCCTCCATTTTCGGAATTTCCACAATATTCCGATCTCATAATTAATTCATTTATTTATTTCACTAATTTCCAATATTCCTAATTTCCAATAAATCGAAAATTTACAGTTATCACAAACATAGCTAGAGAAATAATATTATTAAGGCAATATTCGGTTTAGTTGCTACACTAACATTAAATACAAACGTAAATAGAAAAAGAAAAAATTTAGTTCGAAATTTTCTAAAGGAAATAAGGTAAGTGTGAAGTGAACGTCACGGTCTTCGGGTCGTGATAATTATAGAGCCAAGCAGGAAAACTGCATATAGAGGCATAGTACGCTCTTTTACATATATTTCTTACTGAGCGTAAACTCACCCTTTTACGAATATTTTTCCTACAGATTATCTGAGGTGAACCCCGCTCCAAATAGAGGAGCTTGCTTTTGAAGTATCCTAGTGTACCTTCGAAATACGCTTCCCGATAATAGTTGAAGATATACTTCTGAAATTATATAAGTCAGACAGTACTATAGTACATTGATGTATATGAGTTTTGGAGATTTAGGTTATGTAAGATGTGTAAGATCCTGTAGAAAGGAATGATATGTATATATATCATTACTATGTTTTAATTAATGTCAAATTATTTATAATGAACTATTAAATATTAAGTTCAAGAAGAAGAATGAATGACATTGATGAACGAGTCTAATCAAGTCGTATAAGATAAGAAAAAAGTTAGATAGTAAGATGTAGTGACTGGGATGTCACAGAATATGACTTAGGTAAATATAATATTTAAGATGCCTAACATATTACCTAGAGTCATAATTTTCTTTGGCCTACAATTTGTGATGATAAATGGATCTTAAATGATCAAATGTATGAAAATTTATCATCCATAAATTTATATTTCTCTCATGGCCAAATCTCTAAAGAATTAACCCCTAATGACATCAACATTCTAGAATAAATGCAAGCATCAACAAAAGCACTGTGATTAGATTCTTGAATGTTTTGATGATAAACTTGCATGATTACTTAGGTTGAATCAATGATCATGCATATGTGTTGAGAAAATCTGTTTTCATGAAATTATATGTTTGACCTCACTCATAGATTGTTAGCTTTAATATTAAAATATTCTTTAACTTGATAATATTGATTCACTTAGGTAAAACTTTTTGATAATATAGCATATATCCCTCATTGAATCTTAAATGATAAAACAATTAGGGATATGATTATGATGTAATTAAGATGGTAAGCTTGAACCCTTTCTTGCTTATAATTGACAAAGATCTTTAAATGAAAAATGAGCATAGGATTCTTTATGCATATGACTATGGAAGAAAATGTGTGTGCTTAAATGATATAAATTCTTGGATCTTCCATATGATTAAATTTGTGCATATGAATATAGATTAATACTTTATGACAGTATGCTTATGTTTAAATTAATCCATATACATGTTTACTAGATATGTGATTATGTTTGCTTTATGGTTCTTGAATATAGATGCCTTAAATTGATGATATGAATGCTTTATATAAATGTCATTTTTATACATGTTCCATATTGATCTTGTACTTCACATACTTTGAGATATACATGTTTGAATTTTGAATATGGAAGAATGTTTTTGAGTATGTTCTTATTTGCTTGACTTGTACATTCTCTTGGCATGAACATACCACACATAACAATTGAATTCATACAAAATGTATAAGTCAACCATTGGTAACAATTAATATGAGCTTTAAATTGATAATTCTTCTCTCTTTCTTATCATTAAAATGACAAATAGGGAAGAATTCTTTTAAGACACATTTGCATGAGATCTTTTTGTGCTAGAATATGTGGATGATTGTTATATATATATATATATATGTTTATGATTTAATTCTAAGCACATTCTTTCTTGAAAATAGTTTATGAGCTCAATGCATAATATTTCATCTAAATTTAGCTCGTAATCATTATATATTATCATGCACCTTAGTTGTATTTTAAAGAACATTTTATATGTTTAAGTGCTTGATAAAATTGATTTAAGCAAGTTATTGAATTACTAGATAAAATCTCTTTTCAACTTGCTTCATTATGACCAATTGACAATTTTTGAAATTATTTATGAACGATTGATTTATAATGTCATGAACAATGACCATTGTGTGCACAAACACCTCCTGATCTTTATATAGACATTGAATTATTTATTTGTGCTATAACTCCTAATCTACTAATCTTTTGTTTGTTGGTTGGAGCAATTTTTTTTTTGTCTTCAAAAATTTTAAGCCATATTTTTCGGGGAAAGAAATTTTGTTTATTTTTCTTTTTGCTATAACAAAAAAGGGAAGAGATAATGTGGTTTGCAAATTTGTAAATTGTTTTAAAAATCATGCTTATATTAAGGGGAGTTTTTTTCAAAGTATTTTTAAAGTGAATTTACCTTAAGTTTTGTCATATCAAAAAGGGGGAGATTGTTAGCTTTTAATTGATATATATTTTGAAATGACAAACACTTAAGCAAGATTAAATGATTGATCAATATTGTAAATTTACTTTATCAATTATGATTTTCACAAACCATATTAAGTGCTTTTATCAAATATCAAACCATTATTTAATTGATTATCTTTATTGGTTCTAATCAATTTAGAAAACATTTTAATTATTGGTTTAAGTAATTTTCTTATAAAATTACTTATTATATTTTAAAAAAATTACTTGATAAATTTTCGGGCTCAAATTCATGTTTTGAAAGTCATGTCTAGAGGTGGCAAAAATTGACCTGACTCGAAAAACTAACCCGATTAACCCGAAACCAAACACGACCAATCTGATTTAACTAAAAAAGTCAACAACCAAATCCAACCCGATCCGAATCCGAATTGATCCGAAACCAAATTGATCTGAATTCGCATTGATCCGAACTCGAATTGATCCAAACTCAAATTCATCCAAATTTAGATTAATCCAAACTCGACCTGATTCGAACCCAAATTGACCCAAACCCAAATTGATTTGAATCCAAATTAACCCAAACTCAAAAATATTCAAATTCAAATTTAATATTATCAATAAATATTTAAATGTTAAAATTAATTATCAAAGTATTTTACTATAGTAAAAATATAATTTTTTAATAATATGATTGTTATATTTGTTGAATCTAGTTAAACTTAAATATTCACTTTTATATTACATTCATTTCAACCTAATATATATAATATATAATATAGGCTAATCTATAATAGAGTACAGAAGTTATATCATCTATACTTAATATCCCCATTTATTCCATAAAAATTCAAGAGAAATTTAAGAGATGTATAGTAGTGTATTATGATATTTAGTAGGGATTATTAAATCACTCTAATTCATAAAATTATTAATTATTATAGATAATAGAAATAAAATGAAAAGAATGTAATTAATTTATGAATATTGGTAAATATATTATAAAGAATACTATCATATATATTTATTAAATATTTTGATTATTTCAATCCCAATTTTATTATAGGTCATGTAAGAAGAAAATTTTATTTTCATGAGTTTTGTGATTCTTAGAAATATGGTTTTATTTCATTTTCATATCAGACAAATCACATCGAGATGACCAAGGCTTAACCCGAAAAACCTGTCTGACCGTCCGTAATCTAAATTTGACCAACCCGAATTGACTAAAAAGCTAATGACCCAAACCCAACCTAATTTAAATCCAAATTGATCTGAACCCAAATTAACCCAAACCAGACTTATCCGAACCCAAAATGATCCGATCCAAAATAACCCTACCCGAATTTGATCCAACCCACCCATTTGCCACCTCTAGTCATGTCATATTTAAAAATATTCAAAATTTGCTTAAGAATATTTTTAATACTTAAAAAGCCTAGAAAAGGCAAATGAACCGTGCAAGGTATAGATCCTTTGACCAAAGGGAGACATGAACAATGCAAGGGATCCATCCTTATAGTGAATGGATCCATCCCTTGTTGTCAAAATACCTTCGAACAGTTCAAGGGATCGATCCCCTCTTCGCGAAATGTGCCCAACAGCTATTTTTTGTGAAGGCCAACAGGAAAATCAGTTTTAGGCTCCATCAAGCTTCAACAACCATCCAAGGGAGTATAAATAGAAGCTTAGAAGTTCAAGACACTCAAGAGACTTGATTCTTCATCTTCTTCAAGCTTCAAACACATTTCAAGTGCTAGAATTTCAACATCTTCTATCATTCTCTTAATCCTTGTATAGCAAAAACCTTGTATAGGTTTTTTTAGAGCTTAAAGTTTAATCACCTACTTTCTTAGAGGTTATCTTAAATTACAACTCTTGAAAACCCATCCACAAATTGTAAAGGGGAGTGAACCCTTGAGAGCTCAACTTGTAAAGTGAGTTATGGTAAAAATTAAGGTTTTCTCCTCGAGCCATAAAAGAGAGAGGTTATAAGGTTTCCTTCTTGAGCCCGGAAAAAGGGTGTAAGGTTTCCTCCTTAAGCCCGGAAAAAGAAGAGGTGTAAAGGTTTCTCTTGAGCCTGCAAAAAGAGGGTGTAAAGACAAATTCATTAGTGGATTTGAGGAAAATCTTTGGGAGCATCTCAAGGTAAAGGATGTAGGCAAGGTTGTCGAACCTCTATAAATGTGAGACCTATTTCTATTGTACTGTATATGTGATATGTAATTATTTATTAAGTGAAATATAATGTATTTTGTGATTATAAGTGAAAATGTAATGTGGGCCCCACTTTAATTTTTATGGTTTTGATGGGTTCAAGATTAATAATACAGTGTACAGTGGGTGTAATAAATATTAAATGATGATTTTGAGGTTTAAAATCATTTATTATATTATTTTGTATTATTTAGTGAAGTGTGGAAAACAAATTAGAAAATGACAGTTACATCCCGAGGGCATTTCATAAATTGAGCCCAAATTAAAATGAATTGGGACGAAGTAAAAATACCATGATATTATACATGAAAAGGAGAATAAGATAGTATCACTAGAATTATCAAATCAGTGGTTTAATCAGAAAATTTTGTTGGCGGTCCATTAGGGGGTAATTTCATAATTTCACACAATCGGTGTACCGCGCGTCAACGAAATCACTTTTAATCATTAAAATACATTTAATATGATTATTTTGTGATGGAATTCAAAATTGTGGAGTCCGATTACATAGTTTTACGATTACGGAAACTTAAGGGCAATAGTTTTACAATTACGGAAACTTAAGGGCAAAATTGTCCAAAATTTACATAACTACGGGCATTTTGGTCATTTTGCCCCCTTCTAGAAACATCTTCATAATTCAACCAACATGTGCCGGCCACTATTCACTTTCTTCTTCCATAGCTCCCACGACACCAAGAAAGAAAAGAGAAGAAAGAAAAGAAAAAGAAATAAAATTCAACAAAACCTCACCAAAACTTGATTTCCTCAACAAGATTATAACTAGAAAATTGTCCTACACACTCTCCTCTTCTCACCTATACCCATAGATTATCAAAAAAGGAAGAAAACAAGGAGAAAGTGAAGGGGAAGCATTCGGCCAAAGGTAAGAGCTTTCATTCCTTAGTGTTTCATTTGATTTCAAAGGTGTATTTAGACTAATTCAAGTGTGTAGAATATGATTTTAGCATTGGATTTGATTAACATTGGCTAAATAAAAATCCACCATGAAAGTGGGTTTCGTCCAAGCTAGAAACACAAGGAATCCATGATGTTCTTTGCATGCAAATGGTGGAAAATGGTAAGATGAACATGGTTAAACATCAAACTACGATTAGATTGTTGAAAATCACTAAGTTTGGTATAAGGGAGTTTTCGACCATGGCTTCTTGGAGGTGATATTGTGTTGCATTTTATGAATTTGATGTGCCAAAATAATGTAGGAATTAAGAGAAGAAGAATGGTGAAATTTGATATGAAATCGGAGTTAAAATGGGAAAGTTATGTTTTACTATCGGTGTAAATTACACTGGTTAGGCAAAAGCAGTATACAGTGTGGCTGCATTTAGTGATGAACAAGGGTTCAAAAATTGGAGGATAATTAATGAAAATTTTTAGTGAAATTGTTTTGCAGACGGGATAATCGGTTTACGTGTGGTGCTATTGAAAGGTTCGGTAATACGGACAAGTAAGGGATGAATGTAGAAGCCGTAAGGATATAGCGAATGCATGGTTTATATGGATTTAATTTTATGAAATTATTTTGGTCTTTAATTGCCTTGAAATCATGCAAATTGTGGTATTACGGCTGTTATGTAAACTGTGTTTTAAGTGCCGGAGGTTAGGAAAATTGCAATTGTTATGCTGTCGAAAATTCCTCAAAAATTTTCTAAAATATCATGAAATATTTTACGTGTATGAATTGAGTGAAATTGTGTATTTTGGAATTTATTTCCAATATTTTCCATAAATTGGTATTTTACCGAAAAATATTATTTAAATATTCATGTAATAAAATTTTATTAAAGTAAGATTACCGATACGTTCTTTAAAATATTTTATAGTAAGTTAAAATGTTTATAAATTTTCTCACTAAAGAATGAATATTTTATTGACTGTTTTCACTATACTATTAAATGTGAGTTTAAATACCTTTTTGGAATTTTATTAATTTAAATGATATTTATTTAATATCCTTAAAGGTATTTTCTACTATAAATAAATGATTTGAGATTGTTAAGCCCCATGATCTTCAGCGTCCCAGTGTCACCTGATCAATGTTCATTGAGGACACCTTATAGACTATGGCCATAGATCTTACTGTATACTATTATTATTTCCCTTCGGGGATAATTATAGCATGATTCATATAGGGTGTTGCCTAGTCTCAACCTACTGTAAACTGTTTATTGAACTGTGATTTATTGTTAACTGTTTACTGAATTGTACTAAATTATTACTGTTTACTGAATTGAAAATGTTTATGGAATTATTACTGATTTTGAAATGTTTATTGAACTGTCATTGTGATGTGAATTTCAAGCGTTTACTGTACTGAACTATTTTCACACTGTTTATTGAACTGTTTAGCCATACTGTTATTGAACTGATTTTATACTATTACTACTGTTTAATTTAAACTGTTTACTGTGCTGTTTCTACTACTGATACTGTCATGTGTTTAAAGTGTTTACTGAAGTGTTATTATTAAATGGTTTTATTACCATTTATTCAATGATAATTTAAATTAAATTATTTTATATAAATAATTTATAAACTACTCCTTATAGTCGCTCTGGGTTTTGGGACAAGACAGATATTTCAAAATACATTCCATGCTCTATTCGGATTGCCTAGCCGACTATAGTATCCTTCCGATTACTGTGCCTAGTGAAATGTTAGGAAAATAAATATTTTTGATCATGCAGATTTCGTTATATCAGTCTTGCATACGACTTCTTTACTGAGCCCGTTTCACTCAACCCTTTATTTTCCACTCCACACGATACTATATTTGGTTAAGAGATATATCATTCCGAGGTTATCAGCTGCGATTTCGGTTACTCGAGACTGCATAGTATTGATCTTGGAGGTATTTGTATTTTCTTTTATATATTTAGATTTATTGTACAGTACTACTTAAAGTGTAAAGTAGGAACAGGGGATGTAAAGTATAAGGAATTATGTAAATTTACATGTTCCGAATTTTATAAACTAATTTAAGTTTACTGTTTATCACTGTTACTGTTGAAGTGTTAAAGGCATTGCAAACGACCCAACCGTAATTTATGTGTGCAAACGACCCAACCGTAATTTATGTGTAAAATATGTGTTTTACTGTACATTTGGACTATTACAATAAATCACTTGCATACAATTCTCTAACCCCTCACTCTTTAAGTACTTGTCATTTGATTTTGTATATTGTATTTTGCATGAATTGTATGCTAGCATAGCCTAGTAAACTTAGAAGAACTACAATATAGACTTGAGAATTAAGAAGATCGAAATACAAACCTAAGGTTAGTTAATAACCAATTCACCCCCCTCTCGGTTAGGTAATTGAGCAACACTTCTCATGTTATTGGTATATACCCATTGAGAGCCACTTGAAAGGAGAAGAAGAAAAAGAAGTCTAGCCTATCAAGATTTTGATAATCCTAGTTGCTTCCGCTGGCGATGATGTCTACTCAAACAGGTACGCTTAATTAATTGTTTAATATTTATTTTGTTTTAATTATTGCATAAGAAAATTAATTAGTTGATCTTATCGTAAAAACTTTAAATTTTAGAAAATAACAATTAAAGTAAGCAATTTATCCAAACTTTGATTGCAAAAGTAACGATAATTTTTCCACAAGGTGTAAGACCTTAGTTATTACAACATGCTTATTTACTTACTTTTACAAATTTTAAAGTCCATTTCTATATCCACTTAAGTAGCTAGCTTTTAGTCTTAGTCCTATACTAACCAAAACATTAAATACAAAAAACTAAGCTAGAAGCCTAAAATAATGCCAATCGCATTGCTCCTCAAAAGTAAAATGTAGAAAAGAGAAAGTTAAAATACTAAATAAGCCCCTATACTTATATGCTTTTTTTTAAATAAACCCTTGTACTTTGATTGCACCCAAATAAACCCTTATATTTCAATTTATACTCATAAAAGCCCCTCTACCTAATGGAAAGATAACTTCTGTTAACTTATTTGCTAGTTAACATTTAATGTCTACGTGAATGATTACGTGGCATGAAAATCTAGTCAAATGGAATAAAATTAGACTTAGATAGTTGACCAAATTAATTAATATATCAATTACCAAATTAAAAATTACTCTAAATAAACATATGTTTTATATTAAAATTAGTTGTTATAATCACCAAATTAATAATTCTTTTTTTTAATTCTAAAAGAGAAAAAGTGGTTATTACAATCACAAAATACAAATACAAAGTTAAGGTTCAAATATTAATTCTTGAAGGTCACACGAAATCACTTGCATATTAACATTTTTTGTCAACTCAATTCCTTCTCCTATACGTAGAGTTACAGAATCTGCTCTCCTTCTTTTTACAACCTGAGCAAATAAAATTGATCTAGCTTTCCTACGGTGAAGATTGTGTGCTATTACAACAGACCCAATGGGAATAATATTGGCATCAACCCTTATATTTCAATTTATACTCATAAAAGCCCCTCTACCTAATGGAAAGATAACTTCTGTTAACTTATTTGCTAGTTAACATTTAATGTCTACCTGAATGATTACGTGGCATGAAAATCTAGTCAAATGGAATAAAATTAGACTTAGATAGTTGACCAAATTAATTAATATATCAATTACCAAATTAAAAATTACTCTAAATAAACATATGTTTTATATTAAAATTAGTTGTTATAATCACCAAATTAATAATTCTTTTTTTTAATTCTAAAAGAGAAAAAGTGGTTATTACAATCACAAAATACAAATACAAAGTTAAGGTTCAAATATTAATTCTTGAAGGTCACACGAAATCACTTGCATATTAACATTTTTTGTCAACTCAATTCCTTCTCCTATACGTAGAGTTACAGAATCTGCTCTCCTTCTTTTTACAACCTGAGCAAATAAAATTGATCTAGCTTTCCTACGGTGAAGATTGTGTGCTATTACAACAGACCCAATGGGAATAATATTGGCATCAAGCTTTTTAAACATTAATTTCAAGTAGTTATCATCAAACCTGCAATCAGTTATTGGAAAATCAATGTTCATCAATTGCTTGATTATTTCACAAGGGCTTCTTGCGTGCACCAACTTTACAACAGCTTCAAGACTAGCCATATCAACTAGGCGATACTGAGCTTTGGCTTTCAGCAAAGAATAATATTTATTTGATTTAGATGCAAGAATGCAAATAAGTTGCCCTCCAGTCTGCTTTGCTGCCACACCAAGTGCAATTGTTAATGGAGTAATGCCTTCTGTTGTGATTTCCACAATTAATTCAGCTCCTTTTCCTACTATTAGGGCTAGTATCAACTCCATATACTTGGGTTTATTCACCCTCGGCTTGTCATCTTCATATAGTTTGCTACGGAATTGGTGGTACTGTCGTAGGTTACCAAAAATAAATTCCTAAACAACTACTATGTGGCTAGCAGAAGTCAAGGTCGATCCCATAGAGACTCTAATTAAATAAAATTATCTAGTTAAATTAAATCTAATTTTTGGGGAAAGAAGAGAAAATTGGGGGTTTTAGGACTACAACTAAATTTAGGGTTTCTAGAAACTAGCACTTAAATAATATACTAATAAAATATAAAAATTAAAATTCAAACAAATACCACAGGCATTCAGTTGCAAGGTATCAATATTCTTCAACTTTCCTATTGATCATTGACATCAAAAGATCACTGTTAATTAAATAGTCAATCGTAGTTTACCAAGTACGACGAGTTACACCATTAATCCTTCCTTAGTCGTTAATAAAGAATACGATTCCTAATTAATCTTTAACTAGTTAATTCAGCTAGGATACAATCTCTAGATAAAATTATTAGCATCATTAAAAACTAGAAAGATGTCAGTTGACATTAAGTAATAAACACATACAATGTAAAGTTGTTCAACTTAAACTTCCATTCACCTAACCCTCTTATGATTAAACCCAAAAACAACTACGGACTTAAATTTTTAATCTAGGAGTAGATTATTTAATTAAATTAAATACTAGGCCTCCTATCTAATCAATCAAACAATCATAAAATCATGCTTAGGGAATTTCAGATATTTAATAACAATCATATAATAATCTTATAATCACACTACAGGTTTTTGCCAAGAATGATTAAACTACCTCATAATTGAATTAACAAACTACTCACTAGACATATGTAACAGTCCAAATGTATAATATATCACACATTTTACATATAAATTTACGATTGGGCCATCTGCAATGCCTTTAACACTTGAACAGTAACAGTGATAAACAGTAAACTTTAATTAATTTTTTAAAATCGGAATATAAAATTTAACAATATTCCTTAACACTTTACATCCCCTGTTCCTACTTTACAATTTAAGCAGTATTATACAATAAATCTAAATATATAAAAGAAAAATACAGATACCTCCAAGATTGACACAATGCAGTCTCGGGTAACCCAAAACGTAACCGATATCCTCGAAATGGTATACCTCTTAATCAATTATAGTATCCTATAGAGTGGAAAAATAAGGGGTGAGCGAAACGTGCTAAGTAAAGGAATCGTATGCAAGACTGATATAACAAAATCTATATGCTCAAAAACATTTATTATCCTAACAGTTCACTAGGCACAGAAATTAGAAGGATACTATAGTCGGCCAAGCAATTGAATGGAGCATGGAAGGTATTTTAAAATACCTATCATGTCCCAGAAACCCAAAGCGACTATAAGGAGTAGTTAATAAATTATCGATATAAAATAATTTAATAAAATTATCAATGAATAAATGGTAATAAAACCATTTAATAAAATACTTCAGTAAACACTTTAAACACATAATGGTAACAGTAGTAGAGACAGTACAATAAACAGTTTAATTGAACAACAGTAACAGTATAAAAATCAGTTCAGTAACAGTACGATAAATAGTTCAGTAAACAGTGCGGAAACAGTTCAGTACAGTAAACACTTGTATTTCACAACACAGTAATAGTTCAGTAAACATTTCAAAATCAGTAATAATTCTATAAACATTTTCAATTCAATAAATAGTAATAATTCAATAATAGTTCAGTAAATAGTTAACAGTAAATCACAATTCAGTAAATAGTTTACAGTAAATGGAGACCAGGCAACACCCTAGGTATATCATGCTATAATAATTCCCGAAGGAAAACAGTAGCACGTGAATCTGTGGCCATAGACTATAAGGTGTCCTCAGTGAACAATGATCAGGTGACACTGAGACGCTGAAGATAGGACCAGTATCAACAGCACAATAATAGTACAGTAAATAGTGAGCATGATATGGGGCCTAACAGTCTCAAAACATTTTACAAACAATGGAAATACCTTTAAGGAAATTTAGTAAATATCATTTAAATTAATAAAATTCCAAAAAGCCATTTAATTTCACATTTAACAGTACAGTGAAAACAGTCAATAAAATATTCATGCTTTGAGAATTTTTATAGACGTTCTATTTTACTATAAAATATTTTAAAGAACATATCGGTAGTCTCACTTTGATAAAATTCAATTACATGAATATTTAAATATTGTTTTTCGATAAAATACCAATTTATGGAAAACATTGGAAATAAATTCCAAAATTCACAATTTCACTCAATGTATGCATATAAAATATTTCATGATATTTTAAAAAATTTTTGAGGAAATTTCTTCAGCATAATAGCTGCGATACCCTAACCTCCTGTACTTCAAACACAGTTTGTATACCAGCTAAATACCACAATTTTGCATGATTTCAAAGGGAATTAAATACCAAATATTTTCATAAAATTAAGTCCATAGAAATCATGCATTCTATATATCCTTACGGCTTCCATACTCATCCCTTACTTGTCTCATGGTATCGAACTTCTCGATAGCACTACTTTCGATTTATTCCTCCTAATTGCAAAGCAATTTCACCAATAATTTTTATTAATTTTACTCTAAATTTTGAGCCATTATTCATCACTAAATGCAACCACATTGTACACTGCTTATGCCTAACCAGTATAATTTATACCGATAGTAAATCTTAACTTCTATGTTTTAACTCCGATTTCAGATTCGATTGCACCATTAGATTTCTCTTAATTTCTACACTATTTTGGCACATTAAATTCACAGAATGTCGCACTCTAACCTGTCCAAGGAGCCATGGCCAAATGGTGCACTATGGCATTCTTGATGTTTTTCAACAATCTACGCTTACTAGGCTATCTATCCATGCTCATTAAGCTTTTTGGCACCATTTTCATGCGAAAACCACTATGGTTTCACTATCCCCTTATGCAAACCGAAATCCTAAGGTGTCCATTATGCTTGATTCAATGAGATTTAGGCAAAATCAACACTAGATTCAAGCTTAGCAATGTAGAAAACATAAGAATCCAACATTAAACCTTAAAGGAAATGAAAGCACCATGAAATGCTCACCTTGGCCGAACCTCTTCCTCCCACTTTTCTTCTTGTTTTGTCCCTTATTTGATGATCTATGGTTATGGGTGAAGAGAGGAGAGTGAGTAGAATATTTTTCTAGTTTTGATTTAGTGAAAAAATGTAATTTTCATATAATTTTTCTTTGTTTTCCTTTCTTTCTTCTTTTTCCTCAACAATGGCATGGGAGCATTTGGAGAAGAAAGTGAATAGTGGCTAGCTGCAATTTTGGCTGAGTTATAAAGATCCTTCTAGAAGGGGGCAAATTACCAAAATGCCCCTTGTTATGTAAATTTTAGACAATTTTGCCCTTAAGCTTCCGTAATCGTAAAAACTATGTACTTGCACTCCAAAATTTTGGATTTTATCACCAAATAATCTTATTGGATGTATTTTGATGATTAGAAGAGGTTTCATAGACGCGCGATACACCAAAAATGAGAAATTATGAAATTACCCCTAGCGAACCGTCAGCGAAATTTTTCGATTTAACCACCGATTCAATAAATCTATTGACACTATCTTAAACTCCTTTTCATGTAGTATATCATGATATTTTTACTTCGTCTCAATTCATTTTAGTTTGGATACAATTTACGAAAATACCCTCAGGACGTAACCGTCAATTTTCAATTTGTTTACACATTTCTCAAAAATAATATAAATAAATGATTTTAAATATCAAAATCATCATATTATATTTATTACACCTATTGTACACTGGATTATCAGTCTTGAGCCCATCTGAACACATTAAAATAAGTAGGGCCTACATTACATTTTCACTTATAATTTACACAATACACAAAATTTCACTTAATAAACAAATACATAACACAAGTACAGTACAGTAGAAACGGGTCTCACAACATATTCAAGAATAATAAATCCAATTTATTTATTATTAAGATCAGAAATATCATGCAAAGAACAATCAAAGAAGCAATCTTTAACAATATCAAATCAGAATTAATAATCAAGAACAAATTAGCAAGCATCAAATAAACAAGAATTAAAATTCAATAAAAAAACAAAAATCAAAATTTACAAGAAAAGATAAAGAAGAAATCAGTTTGTAAAAAGAAAGAAATTAGAATTGAAAAGATGAAAAATAATTTAAAAAATCAGCAAATTTTTTTTATTAAATCTACTTTAAAAACATACATGAGAGAAGAGGGGGGAAGAGGGATAATATTTATGAGAGCCAATGTGCTCTTTATATAGGCCTAAGAATGTTAGGTAAAGTAGAAGTTTGAGAAGAGTTTTGATTAGCTTAAACTCTTTTTAGAACTTCTCTCTCTTTACAATTCTTTCTTTACTCAAACTCTATTTTCCAACTTTATTACATTGTCTTAAAAATAATTAAACTTTATACATAACAAAATTTTAAGACATGTCTTGTCTCAACCAAATTTTGTCTTCATAATATCTTGTCTTTAAGAAAATCTTGTCTTGGCCTTGCTTTGTTGGAATTCTTTCTAAAAATAGAAATTTTGGGTAGATTTCGTTATAATTTTTCATAAATAGTTGACCCATCAAACGAACTCCGACTTTTGCAATCTTGTACATTTCGAAAACCTAGAGAGGTCCTCTACAACTTTCATGAAGGCGACCTTTTGAGATCAGGTCGTTAAGTTGGTCAAAAGCATCAATCTTTCAAACTAGATAGAAATACTGCACTTTGTTTTTTTTATCTTCAATTAATTCCAACTTTGATATTTAGTACCTAAATTATAAAATAAACATTAGTAAGCTCTTTTTGGTACAAAACATCAATAAAGCAAATATATTGGAACATATATAATTCACAAAATATCATCCTATCAAATTCCCCCACACTTAGCTTTTGCTAGTTCTCTAGCAAAACCTAAACTAAATTAACTAAAGAACGAAATCCTAAAATCCAAATCCTAACTCACTTTTGTAGGAATCGCGATTGTATTTAGCATATGCACTAAGCCTTTAAACCCTTAGGTCACCTCTAGTGGACGAGTTGTCTCGTGAGGGCTTTTAGAAGATATACCCACAAAATCTTTTCCTTAAGACTCAATCCTAAAAATTCAAATAAAGACTCAATAACAAAGACTAAGATCATAGATATATTTTTAAATCTTTTAACTCTCAACTCATAACTTCGACAATAGTTAAATAATTAAGTCAATCATATTTTAATCATTACTTCTCATATTCATGCATACTTCTAAATAAATTCATGTAAGATTCACAATCAACACAATTGAAACATATAATATCAACTTTGCAATTATCCATCTTCCATCATTACAAGTGTGAGAATCACATATTTTGGCACTATTACATGTATGAGACTTCTCACCACTTTCAATTCCTATGTATTTCGCAGGTATAAAAGGAAACTGTGTGGTGGGTCCCATAGACCCTACAGTGCCCGGATGGATAAGAGACTTGATCATGTAATTAAGTTCTAGGCCATGCCAGTAGATAGATGAAATCGAAGGTTTAATAATAAATCTATACGATTGACCCGATAGGGTATTTTGGTAATTTACCCTTACATTCAATCAGACCTTAATGAAACCCCATCCATTCATTAAAATATGTTCAATAATAATATTTAGTGATGGATTAAAATATTTTGGAGTTAAATTGAATAGTTAAAAATATTATGAAAATTTAAGGGCAAAATTGTCCAAAATCATTATAAGTGAGGGCATTTTGGTCATTTAGCAACAAGATAATTTTTAAAAGAAATTTCTACACTTCTCTAAGGGGCCGGCCACACCATCATCTTCAACCTTCCATCTCTTCCACCATAGCAAACCTTAATCAAAAATAAGAAAGCTTCCAAACCGGGCACCAAACAAGCTTAAAACCGAAAACTTTCTTCTGCAACCTTATCCCAAATTCAATGCTCTACAAGCCCATACCAATATTTAAATGTAAAGTGGATAAAATCAAGGTGAAGGAACTTCCATAGGATTTGACCACACTAAGGTAAATTCATGTTTTAATGTTAGAAAATGATGTAATTAACGTAGCTAAGCATGAATTTGGCCATGGATTGAACTAGAACAACCTAAAACACTCCCTTAGGGTTTCGACCATGATAGGAAGTCCATGAATCATTGTGTTTTGATGCATGAAAATGGTGTAAGAGAAGTGGAAAATGATGATAAAGCATGAATTAAGGATTAAATAGTTGAAAAACATAGTGAATCTCACCATGAACCATTCGGCCATGAGAAGGCGGCATGGAAATGTTGCTCAATTTGATGTGTTCTAGGTCCCATGATACTGTATAAACTAAGAGGAGATTGTCAGTGTTATCAGAATCGAAACCGAAGTTGATTTAGGCATAGTTGCATTTTAGCACAGTGTAAATTAGACTGGTTTGTGACTATTGTAGACAATGTGATAGATTTTGATGAAGAAGAATTCATTATAATTAAAGTATAGCAAAATAATGGTACTGGCAAAATGTTTTTCAGCCTGGGAGTGAGAATAATCGCGGGGTACTATCGGTTGCTTTAATAGAATTTGATAGGTAAGAGATGAGTATGGAAGACGTAGGGATACTGTGAATGCATATTGTGGTTGAAAATGATTTTATAACATGGTTTTGAAGCAAATTGCTTTGGAATTGATGAAATTGTGGACTGTGGCTGGTTTTATAAACTATATATTCACTGCAGGAAGGCTAGGGTAGAAACAATCGTTATATTGCCGAAAATTCTAATAATTTTATGGAATTATCTTTTAATATCTTTTAGTAATCGAAATGAAAGATTTATTAAGTTAATTTCCTCTTGTTCATTGAGATTTTATATTTTCACTAAATACCGAAAAACAATATTTAAAAAATCATGTTATCGAATTTTATGTACGTAAGAGTGTTGGCATGTTTTTATAACTTGTTTACAGATAAATAGAACAATTTTAGAAATGAATATTGAACTGTGAATATTTTATAAATTTTTATTACTAAACAACTTATGTTTTTCCAAAATATACATTTATGGACTAACTAAAGATTTTATTACTAGAATTGATTTCTTTAAAGGTATTTATACTGCTTATAAATTGTTTTGAGACTGTTAGGTCCCATATCATGCTGACTGTTACTGTTACTGTACTATTGCTGATAGACCTGCCGAGTCTTCAGCTTCCCTAGTTGTCACTAGCAAGTGTACACTGTAAACCTCCAGACTATGGCAATATGTCTTACTGTTACTATTTCTCCCTTCTTGGGATACTGTTATGGCATGATATTTATTGGGTGTTGCCTAGTCTCCACTACACTATACTGTTTTACTGAACTGAATCTCCTACTGATGCTGAATTGAATTGTTTGTATATCGATTGCACTGAAATTTCTAAAGTGTTTACTGTACTATTTACTGGATTTCTATACTGAACTATTTACTAAAGTGATTGAGTTAAACTGTTTATATACTAAAATATTGCATGATATGATTTTAAAGTGATTATACTGTTTATTCATATCATCTCCAATTGTTATTCTCTATAGTCGTAACTAAGAACCGAGACACGACAGGTACTTCAAAGTACCTCCCATACTCTATCTAATTACCTAGCTGATTATAGTATCCTTACAAAAAATGTCCCTTAGTATACTGTTAGAAATTAAATGATTTTATGCATGTAGATTTTATCGTATCAGTTCTTGCAAACGAATTTCTTACTGGGCATTTAGCTCACCCCCTCTTTTCCCACCTCATAGATTATCTACAGTGATATACCGTTCCACGGATTGACTATGTTTCTAGTACCCTTAAGCAACAGTTATCTGATCACGGAGATATATTTTATTTTCTTTTATATGTTCTGCAGACACCCTATTTTGTTCGGGGTCTTGTAAAAATAATCAATTAGGCTAGGTGACATAGTATTTTTAACTTAATTTAACAACTTAGATTAAGATAACTATTTAATATAAGAATTAGGTTAAATATTAGAATTAAGTTAGAACTAAACTAGGATTTTTTTAATTAGAATTAACATTAAAGTTAGGAATAAGAAATAGTAAAATAATAAAATAAGATTAATTTTAGGATAGGATAATTAGATTATTAGATTTTTAGGATAATTATTTGAATTAGGATTTATTAATTAATTAATTAATTAGGAGAGTTATCATTAGATTAAATTTAGACTAGTAGAGTTAAATTAAAATTAGTCTAGGAATTAAGTTGATCAAAAAAAAATTAATTGATAGAAAGTAGAGTTGTATTGGGACTTAGTTAAATTTTTTACTATAAAAAGAGCTAAAACCCTATAGTTGAAAAGAGAAAGATGCATCAAACCATCAGCCAGCTTATGCACCGTGACCACCGTCCAGCCTTCACCACAGTCTTATACCAACAAAACCAGCCTTCCATCAGTTCACTTTAAGACTAAACAACCACCATCACCTTGGAACCAGCCCCTGTTTTTATTGCAGACTCGAAATACCTTGTTCCAAGCTATAAAACTACTAAGTTGCACCTCCTCGGTCTACCGTAAGCCTCCCTGTTTAGTTGCCTGACACTTGATGCCTTGTGCGCCATCGTTAGTCACCCTCCACCCAATCTACAAACCGCACCAGCCAGCCTTCATTGTCCCTATTTCACGTTACAGCCAGGTCACCGCCGGAACCGCGCCTTTTCCTTCTTCCTCGCCAAACAGCTGCTGCATCACGCCTCTGTTTTGGTCATCATCCTCATCTGATTGCTTACAACTACGTTTCTGTCTAGCCAACCTCGTTGCACCACTGTTCGATTCCCAGCTGCTGTGTGCGTCGATGTACTGTTGCTTGTGTGCACCCTGTCTTGCCTTGGTCATCACCGCTACATCCAGTGGTGGAGCTGCATGGGGCCCAGTGGGGGCTCAAGCCCCCACTGAGCACAAAATTTTTGGCTTTTCTACTGATGTTTAGCTAGTAAAAAATATATTGTATTATATTTTACAGTCTATTTAGCCCCTGCTGGATTTTTTTTTCTCAAAAACTAAGCTTAAATTTTTTACTTTTGAATATTTGAGTTTTAATATTTTTTAACTTTTGAGTTATACTTTACTATTTTATTTTTACAGTACAGTAATCAATAAATAATATACTTATTTTAAAGATATTAAAATAAAAAGTATATATAATATATTTATTTTAAGTATATTGAAATAAAACAAAACTAGGGCTGTTGCAATTAATGGCTACAGCCTACAGAACCTTTTCTATTTGCTGTACACGGTAAAGCAACAAATGTAAACGGCGGCATACAAAGCTTTTTCTTTTTGGGTGGGGCGACATTGCACACAAGGCTTTGCAACGGTAATTAAATATTTGATGTTTTGAATTAGTTTTTATTGAATCTTGGTGATAGAAATATTTGATAAAATTATCAAAAGCAACACCTTCAAATATGGATGATGAGGGTTCAAAGAAAAGAAAAGTAGAGTTTGATGTTGTGAAATCCCCTAATTTCATGTAATTTTCTTATAGTTGTGAAGAATTCCAGCTGAAATAATTAAATAAATGTAAAGTTCTGATGTATGAGACATATGAAGGAATAATGAAATTGATAGTCAATTAGTCAAAGAAATTATCTTGATATCAGGAAAATATTTAAAGTATGAGAAAATAATTAATATCAGAAAATTAAGTGTAATTAAAGCCAAGTGTTATATGGAAGAAAAGAGACCAATTAAATGAATGGTCAAATAATGATGGTCAAAGAGTTAAAGAGCCAAAAGGTTAAGGGCTAAGAGGAAATGATTTAATTGGATGATAAAATAGATATCAGAATTTTTAGTTAGTTAATTGAGATGTGGCTGATATGAATGGAAGAAAAAGGAATTAAATGGTCAAAGAAGGGTCAAAAGCATAGTCAAAAAGGAAGCATGACTGAGATGAGATGATTATGGGATAAGGATGGCATTAAATGAAATGGCATGAGTCACCATCTTTAGCCATCACCAATCGGCAGTAACACTCCCAGCCCTCCCTCTCGTTGCCTCTCCTTCATTTCCAGAATTCCTTAAGTTTCCTCCATAGTTGCCTTGACAAACCATCATCTCCTTTCATCAAATCGCTAAGCTTATTTAACTAAAAATACTCCTCATCACTAGTTTAAGCTATATCTGAAGTTTGGTGGATTGAATCCAAGGAAGTGAAGAGATCTGGAATTCTGAAATTTTGATGAATAACAAAGGTAAGGATAGAAGTTGATTTTCTCAATTCTATTTATGGTTTGGAGTTAAGTTGAGTTGGTAGAGCATAGTTATAAAGGTTTCTTAAAGGTTTGATTTGTTATGAATTATGCAGCTTTGAGGAAGTAAAAGGCAAGAATTGGTGCAACCAAGGAATTTGCATATTCAAAGTGAATCGAGGGTAAGGAATATGTGTAACGGACGTAGGGAGACTATGTTCCTTTTTGGTTGCATATGTGGTTTGAAACAAAAGCTGTTTTAAGTGCATGAAGGTTTAAAATCGCGGTTTTCGCCCAGTTACGATTTGGCTCGGGGCAGCTGACTGCCCTAAATAGCAGCCAACTGCTCAGAGACAGTCATGACGTAAATTTTTCCGAAACCGATTTAAAGCAGCCGACTGCCCTATATAGCAGTCGACTGCCATTTTTCCAGAAGCATTCTGTTTGCAAACTAGTCGACCACCAAAGAGCCAGCCGACTGCATTTTCTCGAAAAAGTTTCTGTTTGCGGACCAGTCGACTGCCCTATTTGACCAGTTGACTGCCCTAAGTATATTTGAAATTTTTAAATAATTTAAATGCAAAAAGAAAATAAATTTATAAAATTTATTTATGCTATAGCAGTCGACTGCCCTAAAATAGCAGTCAACTGCCCCCTTTGAAAATAATAATTTTATATTTACTTATATAAATGTATTTGAATTATCATTAAAGTATATAAGAATGTTTATTGGAAGGCAATGGTTTTCTAAGAAGTAGTTTTGCTACCTAATGTTTTGAGACAATGAACCACTTAATGATTATGCATTATCAATATGTGTTGAAGGGACTCTGATCAAGTCCCTAAGATTATGTGTTATGTGTATTTGGGCTGAGGACCATAAGTCAGGCCTCGGTCGCCACAGATGTCACCTGACTAGTGTTCACTGTGGTCTATAGACAATGGCCATGTGTCTCTTATGTTTTGGCTTAGGGGAGGATCCCTGGCCCATGCGTGGGTACGCCACTTTATATGTGCATCCCTTACGGGATTTATTTGGTGCATAATTTTATTGGGTGTCAAATGTCTCCATAAGTATTTGAAGGTTATTTGTATGTTCAATTTCAAGTGAATTGATGCATATGAAAGTATTTGAAGTATATGAATATATTTGAGTTATTTGAATTTTTGCAAGTGATTTCGTAAGAAAGTATTTGAAGTTATTTGAAATTGAAGTTAATTGTATTTGTAAATATGATTTCAAGTGAATTAAAGGAAATTGAGAGTATTTGACTTATTTGATATTAGATGTATATGATATTTGAAGAAATTATATGATACATGTTTTATAATGATTTTACATGACATTATAGAGCCAAGCAGGAAAACTGCATATAGTGGCATAGTACGTTCTTTTACATTTATTTCTTACTGAGCGTAAACTCACCCTTTTATGAACTTTTTTTTATACAGATTACCTGAAGTGAATTCCGCTCCAAATAGAGGAGCTTACTTTTGAGACCTTATAGTGTACCTTCGAGATACGCTTCCCAATAACTATTGAAGGTATACTCATGTATTATGTGCTTCAGACTATTGTACAGTACAACATTTCATAAATGTATATTAGGAAGTTTGGGGATATAGGATATGTAAGTTATGTGAGATCCTGATGTATGTGACACATGTGTAAATACATATAAGAAATTTTATTCATGCAAATTGGATATCGTGCTATAAGAAATAAAGCATTACGTATAAGAAGAAAGAAAGGATGACATTGATAAACAAGTCTAGTTAAATGGCATGTGAAGTAAAAAGTTAGTTGATATTTGGGTAGTGATGAGGATGTCACAGATGTATCCGATCTTCCCACAGATCTTGGTTTACGACCTCCAATTTCTGATTATCATCTTGACATTCGAGATGAAATTAGAAGAGCATATGCACAAAGGGGTCCTTGCCAACCTAAAGATCACGACTTTGAATACAAGAAGTTTGGAAAACAAATGAGACGATTCAATCCCGCTTGGTTTAGTCGATACGGAAATTGGTTGGAATACAGTATATCAAAAGAAGCTGCTTTTTGTCTTTGTTGTTATCTCTTCAAGCCGAATATTGGTAAACAAGGTGGAGGTGATGCATTTACTGGAACGGGATTTACAAATTGGAAGAAAGCTGAAAGATTGGGTGATCATGCTGGAGACTATAATAGTGCTCACACCGATGCTATGAATAAGTATAATGCTTTATTGAAGCAAGAGCAACATGTTCAGACATTTTTTGACAGACAATCTGATGTAGCTCGAAAGGAATACCGGACTCGCTTGATTGCATATATTGATTGTGTACGATTTCTTCTAGAGCAAGGACTTCCATTTCGAGGTCATGATGAATCTGAGAATTCAAGTAATCCGGGTAACTTTCTTCGGCTTTTAGAATTTCTTAGTGATCATAATGAAAGTATTAAAGCGGTTACTTTGGTGAATGCTCCTAAAAATTTGAAATTGACTTCGCATGATATTCAAAAAGATATTGTGAATGCATGTTCCATTGAAACTACTAATGCAATTATTAAGGAAATGGGTGATACTTTTTTTTCTATTTTGATTGATGAATCTCGTGACATATCTTCAAAAGAGCAAATGGCTATTGTGTTTCGTTATATGAATAAGAAAGGACATGTAATTGAACGGTTTATAGCTATTAAACATGTTACTAATACCACTTCTCTCTCATTGAAGAAAGATCTTGATGACTTACTTTCTTTGCATGGATTGAGTATGTCTAGAGTGCGTGGACAGGGTTATGATGGGGCTAGTAATATGCAAGGAGAATTAAATGGTCTTAAAACACTCATTTTGAGGGAGAATAATGTGCATAATTTATTCATTGTTTTGCATATCAACTGTAGTTGGCGATTGTGGCTATGGCAAAAAAACATGATGAGATCAATTCATTTTTTAATATGGTTGCTAATGTGGTTAATATTGTTGGGGCATCACCAAAACGACGTGATATTCTTCGAGAAAAACATTATGATTTCATTATTGAAAAATTAGATAATGGTGAACTTTCAAGCGGACAAGGCCAAAATCAAGAGAGTAATTTGAAGCGTTTTGGTGATACACGTTGGGGCTCACATTATGGTACGTTATTGAGCATAATCTCCTTGTTTCCATCCTTAATTGATTTGTTTGAAGTGGTTGCAAAAGATGTGTCAAACTCTAGTGAGCAAAGATTTCAATCGAAATATTTGTTAGAGTTCATGTCCTCATTTGATTTTCTATTTAGTCTATTTTTGATGAAAGAGATACTTGGCTTGACAAATGAATTGTCACAAGCACTACAAAGGAAAGATCAAGATATTTTGAATGCAATGAAATTAGTTGAAGTGTGTAAGCAGAAATTGCAAGTGATGAGGGATAGTGGATGGGATTCTTTGTTTGCTCAAGTCTCTTCTTTTTGTCACGATTATCTTATTGATGTTCCAAGCATGGATGATATGTTCATTCCATGGGGTAGATCACAACGCAAAGCTCCCAAGGTCACAAACATTCATCACTACAAAGTTGAGCTATTCTACACTGTTTTGGATATGCAACTTCAACAATTAAACAATCGTTTCAATGAGGCAAACACCGAATTGCTACTTTGTTTGGCATGTTTAAGTCCAAATGACTCATTTGCTTCTTTTGATAAACAAAAGTTAGTGAATTTTGCTAAATTTTATCCGAAAGAATTTTCTCCGGTGGAACTTTTGGCACTTGAAGTTCAACTTCAAACTTATATTATTGATATGCGATCTAGCATTGAGTTTTTAGGACTGAAAGGAATTGATGAGCTTGCTGTAAAAATGGTTGAGACTGGAAAGGATAAAGTGTATCCTTTAGTTTATTTGTTGTTGACACTAGCATTTATTCTACCAGTTGCCACTGCCACTGTAGAGAGAGCATTTTCTGCAATGAACATTGTGAAGACTCGTTTGCGTAATCGAATGGGAGATCAGTGGTTGAATGATAGTTTAGTTGTGTACATTGAAAAAGATGTGTTCAAAAGTATTGATAACGAAGCTATTATGCAACGTTTTCAAAATATGAAACCGCGTCAAGGACAATTGTAAAATTTTTAATTATTATGACTGGATATGAATATTTTAGATTATTGTTTACTTATCATTATTACTGTTGTTATTATTTTTTATAATTTATTATACTTGAATCAAGCCCCTGGTGAATAAAATCTTTGGCTCCGCCACTGGCTACATCCAGTTCCTGTTCTGCTCTTCACTGCTTGCCACTTTTTGCTGCTTCTTGTAGCATTAAGATCGGGCCTAAATGACAAGAAAATAAAGAAACAAGAAAAGAAAGGAAGCAAGTGAATCCGTTTACCAAGTTTATATTTTTATTTTGTTTAATTAATCTTGATTTAATAAAGAGGCTAACAATAGGATTAGAAAATAATTAAAATTTTGATTATTAATTCATATGAGATAAATAGTTTGCTATGTTAAAAGTTACTTGCATTATTAATTAATTTGGTCATTTATATGTTAAATTAGTATTTAATAATTTAGCTCTCGGGTTCGATCCTCACTAAATACATCTTCGGGGAGGGGTGAAGAGCCTTAACTGTGACTAAGCCACGAGCAGGAATAGTATCAGACCGTTAAAATGGATGAGGATACCTGTAGTTTACATAAAAAAAAATTTAGTAACTTTAATGTGTATGTTAATTTGATAATAGTTTGTATGTCAATTTAATTTAATAATTACTTGTATGATATTTTAATATGAATTTGCATGATAATTTATTTGAGTTAATAAATTGTTTGTAAAATATTAATTTGTATATTTGTGCTACTTGATTTGTTGTATGATGATAGTATAGCACATTGACTTAGTTTGCACGTATAATTAAGATTTAACGATTTTGTATGATTTAGATGATTTATAGTATAGGATTTTAAAATCTTAATTTTAGAAAATATGACTCTTTAAGAAAATATAGTGAATATTCTAAAGTTATAAAAAAATATGAATAATAAAATATATAATTAAAATCAAATAAACGAGAAGAAAATTAAAAAGATGAATGCAATGAAATTTCAAGAAAGTCAAAAGGTATTCCTTGAAAATTTTTAGGTGAGGAGTTTCTTCTAGACTGTACCAGATTGATGGAAGGTTTGGAGTAAATCTTCAAAATACAATAATATGTGTTCATTTTCAAAAATAAATATAAAAAATATAATAATAAAGATAATTAAAATAGAAATAGAAATAGGATATGGAAATAATTTGAATTAAAATAAAAAATAAATACAATTAAAATAATGATAAATAATAATAAATTAGTAGGAATTGGGTATAGAGTCAATATTAAGGTATTTAAATGATCCGACGATGGAGCCTTTTCAAGCAAGTCAAATGGCACACTTGAATACTCCTAAGATGAGGAGATTTACTTATTGTCTGAACCAGCTCGATGGAAGGATTTTAAGCAAATTTCCAATATTTTAAGCACGTTGAAATTAACTCAAGTTAAAGTAAATTTAGAATGACCTAGAATAGTTGGTACCATTTTAGGATGGGCATTGTGGGGGTGCTAATCCTTCCCCACACGTAACCGTACTCCCGAAACTAAGATTCTTTGAACGTAGACCAAGCCTTATCTTTAGACAAGAATAGGTGACCAATCACACCTTAGGTTAGAATGGTTGGTGGTGACTCCTTGATTTTAAGTCTAGTAGGTTAGGTTTTAGGACTTAACACGTTACGACAGTGACGACTCCACTAGGGACATTAGAGAGTCAAGCCAACATATATTTTAGGTCATTAGAAATTTCTTAGAAATAATGTTGATTTCATAATGCTTAATAATCATTTAATACACAGACACTTCACATGCATACATGCATGGGCCCTCAACCCGAGCTCTATCCTTATTAGGAGGGAGAAAAGTACCCACACATTCGTAAGGTGATAACCTCTACATGGGTTGGCGAAAAACTCTCACTCAAATTGAACCTTTACGTTTGTAGCCTATCATGAGTGAGGATTGAGTGCCTTACTAGTCTTGAGTGGACGATAATGAAGAACAATTTGGGAACCGTTAGAACCTTGAATTAACCAAACCCAGCATGTAATGAAACATAAGACTTAGCCTTAGGGTGGAACCATGTTAGATTGAAGTGTAGATATAAACCCAAGATAGGACACATGGAAGAACAATTTTTTTTACTCCCCTTTTTCACACATTTGTTTTTACAATAAAAAATTCTCAAAAAAAAGAGTGAGTTTTTCTTTCAATTTTTTTCAAGAAAAAAAGAGGTGAATTTGTTTATACCATTAAGTCATACATAATTGTGATTGATTTTGCATTGCATAACATATCATGCACATAAGTTTGCACTTGTCTTATCACGTGAATGAACATACTTTTGATTGTTAGGAGAGATTGCTAGACCTAAGTGCATTCAATGCGCATTCATTTTTGTGCATAAACATATCACCACATGAAATATAATTTCAACTTAATTGTGGCACTAAAGGTATCAAAATTGCATTCACTAGACGATCCACCCTCTATAGATATCATACAAGGTATCAAGCGCACATAATGGAAGAGGATCAAAATGGTAGGATAGAAAAGTTAGTTCAATGCACATTCATTTTTGTGCATAAATATATCACCACATGAAATATAATTTCAACTTAATTGTGGCACTAAAGGTATTAAAATTGCATCCACTAGACGATCCACCCTCTATAGATATCATACAAGGTATCAAGCACGCATAATGGAAGAAGATCAAAATGGTAGGATAGAAAAGTTAGCAAGGGAAAATGCAGAGATGAGGGGGCAATTGAGATAAATTACTCAATTGCTAAAAGCCATGATTAAAGAAAAGGAGAAGATGGGTAATCAAGATGAGTCTATCCAAGAGACTCAACAAAGCATGCAAGACAACCCCGTCTTCATCCCCAAAGGAAGTACTGTCAAAGCCCCAATATCTTTTTAGGTGCAAGGAGGAAATCTTCAAGGAAATTCATCAACATAAGCTCAAAACCCAATTGAAGTACCAAATTTAGATGACCCTAAAGTGTTGGAAAAGCTAGACATAGGGAGAAAGATAGTGATACTAAAGTTCAACTGAGCTTGATAGAGGAAAGGCTAAGTGCCATAGAAGGAGTTGACTATTTTGGACCGGTTGATGCTGAAAGGTTGTGCTTGGTTCCTGGTGTGGTGCTTCTGCCAAAATTCAAGGTACCCGAATTTGAAAAGTTTAATGGAACTTTGTGCCTAAAAGACCATACTACCATGTACTGTAGAAAAATGGCAGCATATGCATGGGATTACAAGCTACTGATTCATGTTTTTCAAGATAGCTTAATTGGGTCAGCTGCTAAATGGTATAACCAACTGGAAAGGAGTCGAGTTACCTCTTGGTCTAAGTTGGCCAAAGCTTTCATAGCTCAATATAGACATGCCTTTGATGTAGCTCCTGATCGCTTATCTCTCCAATGTATGGAAAAGAAGAAAGATGAGAGCTTTAAAGAATATACCCAACGATGGAGAGATGTGGCATTACAAGTTCAACCTCCCTTGACTGAGAAGGAAATCACCATATTCTTTTTGAATACTCTTAAGGCTCCCTACTATGAGCGTATGCTTAGCAGTGTGACCAAGAATTTTACAGATATGGTGTTAACGGCTGAAGCTATTGAAAATGCCCTCAAGAGTGGTAAGATTGAAGCATCTATGAGTGATAGCAAGAGGAATAGGTTTTCAAAGAAGAAAGAAGAAAATGCACAAGCTATCTCCAATAACTCACGTTGCTCTTATACCCCTTATTCACCTTCAGTGAATTACTCTTATTCTCAACACCACCCACAAACTCATCATAAAAATGCTTACCAACCCATTTCCCATTCACAAGCCCCTACTTTTTCACCTAATGACCAAAAGAATACTCGAGCTAGCCGAAATGTCACCATAGACCTTATACCGATAACATACATAGAGTTATTCCCATAGTTGGTAAGGGGTCACCTTATTGCCTCTGTTTACGTAGAGGCCTTGAAGCCTCCATACCCAAAATGGTATGATCCTAATGCAAAGTGTGCTTATCATAATAACAATGTTGGTCACTCTATTGAGAATTATATGGGCTTGAAGAGGAAAGTCCAAGCACTTGTCAATGTTGAAATTTTTAGTCTTGCGGCAAATAATGACCCAAATGTGAAGGATAATCCTCTACCAGATCACACAAGGGGTAGTGGTTAATGCTATGGAATAAAGTGGATGATATTGATTTATACACCTAATTTGAAGATAATGGTTGTTTCTTCGTTTCTAATTTCATTCATCTTAGGACAATTCAGTTTCTTAGGTAATATAGGAGTGTCAAAGCCCAAAAGGCATTAATAATTCTTCTATGTATTGGGCCCACTTTCATTTATTTTCATTTCAATAAAGGATTGGTATAATTCATTTTTCTTAATTCCTCATTCCAATCTTATTCTTCTGTGTAAAAACACGAATACCCATATTCTTTGTATTGGTACCAAGCTTGAAAGTATCTATATAATAAACATGATAATAATGATGGCAATGAATATAAAATTCAATTTTGAAAGAACTACTTTGTTTGGTTGGATGGATTTCCAGTTTGCCAATATTGTCCAAGCAAGAATAGAATAAAAAGAAAATTTGTCTAAAATCTTCACTTATTAGATGTTACAAGAAAAAGTGAATCTCTTGTGTGAAATTTTTAAGAAGTCCTTATTCAATAGGTGATCTTCAATGTGAGTATTTGTATTTGAGATAAGAAACGATCTTCTTTCACTACCCTTCGAGTGTGAGTAAAACTATCCATTGATTACCCCTTTTGAGCGTATTTTATGCTTTCTGATATAACCCACCAAGGATCACCCTCCACACTGGGTGGCAATGAAATGGAAAAATAATGGAGTAATGGGGCAAAGTAAAATTATTAAAGGGGCAAAGTAAAAAAAAAACTTTTGTGAAAAAAAAAGATGAAAAGGAAAAAGAGAATGAAGAAGGAAAGAGGGTTTGAAATCAAGAAAGTGAAAACCCTAGTCACATTTGAATTAAAAAAGGAGAGAAAAAAAAGCAAATTAGAATAGGGTAAAAGGCAAAATGCCTAAATGATTCATGAAAAATGATTCTTGGTTTGATAAACCCTAAAATACATTTTGGGCCTATTTTATTCTTTCTTTCATAAACCATCACCTGAGCCTACATTACATGCCTTAAAAGTCCATTTTGATCGAATATGAATACTCGCATTGAAGAATCATGTGTTGAATAAAGGTACACTTACACAGTGAGATGATGATCGTTTGGATGGAATTAGAAGAAGCAAATCACGATAAGCAAAAGGGTTTAGCCTAGATGGAAGTAATGGGATTCCAAAAATTCTCTTGGATCCATGTAAGCATTTAATTGGGTGAAGATATATCTGTTGTTGGTGCATGAATTAGAATTCATTAAGGATAATGAAGCTGAAAAAAAAAAAGAAAAAAATGAAAATTGAAAAAAAAAAGAAAAAGAAAAAAAGAAAGAAGAAAAGAAAAAAATAAAAGCAGGATTCATATCGAAAACCCAAAAAGGGCGATTTGGATCAATAGAATGCATTTAAGTTGAAAACCTAAAAAGGCGGCTTAGATACCAGAAAAATTGGATGTCAATGATACTGGGGCAAGAGGATATTTTGAAAAACTTAACATAGTCAGATAAATGGACCTTTGAAGGGAGTTTTATATTCATTGATCATAATTGATTGAATTGTTGTTATTTATACTATTACTTGAAACTTGATCCTGAAAATTCTTGCTTTTCATTCAAGCCTATTTTCCTTTTAAGCCTGGCAATTTCTTGTTAAATCTTTCCAAATGTTGAATAATACCACTCTTTTCTTTTCACCTATCATTTCTGTTAGCTTTAAATTGACATATGTATTTTGAAATGATAAAAACTTAAGAAATATTAAGTGTTTGACTCTATAATGTAAATTTGCTTTACCAATCATATGATTCTCTCAAACCACTTTAAGTCTACACATCAAAGTTTAAGACCATGATTTAATTACATATTCTTATTGGTCTTAACATTTTACAAAATGATTTGAATATCTTCATTAAGTAATTTTCTTAAGAACATATTGAACACAACTTTAGAAAATTACTTAACAAGTTTTTTTTTACACTAAGTCTTTAGTTGAGAAAGTCAAGAAAAACTCCCAGAAAATTCTAAAGTGTTTTGGGATGAATTAAAGTCAAAGTCCACATCATTTCTAACCCAAATTAGCCTAGAAAAGTGCAGAAAAACCATGAGGGTTCGATCTCCCATGTTGAGGGATCAATCCACAAATAGCAGAATGCTCCCAAGAAGCAAAAGAAAGCATGGGATCGATCCCCGAAGGGAAGGGATCGATCCCCTAATGGTAGAATGCTTTGAAGGCATGGAATGAAGCATAAGATCAATCCCCTAGGGCATAGGATTGATCCCTTAACATGTGAAAAGCCTCCAACGGCTAGTTTCTATGAGATACAACTGTAACTTTCGCTTTTGGCTCCACCCACAATCAAGAATACATTTAAGGTACTATAAATAAAGGCTTGGAAGCTCAAGAAACTAGTGAGAGCAGCCAAGACATATCATTCTTCAAATTTTTCATCTTCTCCAAGCATTTCAAAGATTACAAGAGCTAAAATTCAATATCTTCTATCATTCTTATCTTCCTTGTATAAACTAGCACAAATATTGTATAGGCTTTTCTTTGTGCTTAATCTTTGTAATCATTTACCTATCTAGAAGTATCCCCTTGATTACACCCATTGTAAACCCAATCATATCTTGTAAAGAGGGAGGTTTCTCTTGAGCCTTGAAAAAGATAAAGGTTTCTCTTGAGCCTTGAAAAAGAGGGAGATTACTTTTGAGCTTGCAAAAAGGAGAGATTGTAAAAGACAAATTCAAGTTAGTGAATTTGGGAAAAATCCTTGGAAGCGTCTCAAGGTAGAGGACGTAGGCAAGGTTGCCAAACCTCTATAAATCACTTATGTACATTTCTCTTTCCCTTCTCTCTTTACTTACTTGCAAATATATTGTGTTTGTTGTATTGAATTTGGATTGCATGCTTGCATAGCCTAGAGAACTTAGAAAACATTAATATAGGCTAGTGAATTTAGAAGAACCGAAAAATGAACTTAAGGTTAACTAGAAACAGTTTCAGCCCCCTTCTCGGTATTGTTATAGAACCAACAATTGGTATCAGAGCTTAGGCTCGAGATTGATTTGGATTAAAATCCATCGAGTAAAACGATCATAAATGGCTCATTTGAACGTAGGTACACCCTTATGAGAAGAGGGACACTCATTAGTTAGACCTCCACTTTTTAATGGAGAGAATTACTCATATTGAAAAATTAGGATGACGTTGTTTATGCAATCAAATGACTATGAAGTGTGAAGAGCGATAGTTAATGGTCCCAAAATTCCAATGAAGAAAGTAGATGGAAAGGATGTCCCTAAGAGTGAGGATAAGTGGGACTCAAATGATATGAGATTGGCACAATTGAATGCCAAGGCTATGCACACTCTCTTTTGTGCATTAGGTCCAAATGAATACAATAGAGTCTCTCTATGTGAGGATGCTAAACAAATATGAGACAAATTGGCCATTACACATGAAGGAACCAATCAAGTTAGTGAAACCAAAGTAGGAAGCTCACACATGACTATGAGCTTTTTAGGATGAAAGAAAATGAGTCCATGAGTGAAATGTTCACCAGGTTTAATGACATAATCAATGGACTTAAGGCTTTAGGCAAGACCTATTCCAATGTAGAAATGGTTAAGAAAATTTTAAATAGCTTGCCAAAATCTTGGAAGGCAAAGGTAACTACAATAAAAGAGTCTAAGGATCCTAATACCTTGTTTCTAGATGAGCTTATGGGCTCCCTACTCACATATAAAATGAAATTAAAAAGTGTTAGCTTTAAATTGACAAGTATTTTGAAAATGACAAAACTCAAGCAAGCTTAGAAATGATTTTTATACAAGTAAATTTGCTTTGAATGAACTCAATGATTGAAACTATTTTTACAAAGTCTTGTATTGTAATTTCAATTGAAAAAGTCAGTAAATACTCTTAGAAAAGTGTTAGAAGATTTTGAACTGACTTAAAATCATAAAAGCCATAAACTTTGCAGCAAAATAAGTGCAGGATGGTCTACTGGACAAAAGGGATCAATCCCCACTGTAGAGGGATCGATCCCAAATTGGCAGAATGCTCTTGAACCATCCGGGAAAAAGTTGGAAAACATTCTGGAGAAAAGGGATCGATCTCCACTGTAGCAGGATCGATCCCTTTGCACGAGACCTGACAGTAACGGCTAGTTTTTGAGGGTTTCAACGGGAGGATTTGCATTAAATGCTTCACCAACTGTTCTATCCGTTTGGTGGGATATAAATAGAGGTATTTATGAAGTTTGGAAGTAGAACAAGCACTGAAAAATCCTCAAGCTTCAAGAGAGAAATTCAAATCTGAAATTGTTCATTGTATTACTCTATTTTGTGAGATTCATTTGTGTTCTTCACCTATTCACTAAAAATTCTGTTATTCAAAGGGGTGAGCTATCCTTGTAAAGTCTGATATTGTTGAGTGTGGGAATACTACAAGGGTAGAGGATTAGAAGGAGATTTCTACAATCTCAAGAGAAATTGTAAGAGGTCTTGCCACACCTTCAAGTGGTTTGTAAGCATTCTCAAGGAAGAGGTGAATCAAAACCTTGACAAGGAGTTCAAGGAGAGAGGACGTAGGCAAGATATTGGCCGAACCTCTATAAAACTTGTGTTTGCTTCTCTTTCCCTTACTCTTATTTACTGCATTTATTTCATTGTTGCTTATTTGACTTTGATTGTGCATTAAGAGTTAGGAAAATTAGAAATAACTAGAAAAACCGATTCACCCCCCCTCTCGGTAGAGTCAACAATTGGTATCAGAGCTTGGGCTCGAGATTAACTTAGATTAACATCTATCGAGTATAAACGATCACTGATGGCTCAAACTAGTTTGTCTACACCCTTGGTAGGAGAGGGACACTCTACGGTTAGACCTCCACTCTTTAATGGTGAAAACTATGCTTATTGGAAGACTAGAATGATGCTATTTATTCAAGCCAATGATTATGAAGTATGGAGAATTATTGTTAAAGGTCCCCTTATCCCTATTAAGAAAGTAGATGGGACGGATGTGCCTAAGAAAGAATATGAATGGGATACTAATGATATTAGGATGGCACAACTTAATGCTAAAGCAATGCACACACTCTTTTGTGCATTAGGACCAAATGAGTATAATCGAGTGTCACAATGTGAGAATGCTAAACAAGTTTGGGATAAACTAGCTATCACACATGAGGGAACCACACAAGTCAAAGAAACCAAAGTAGGCATGCTCACACAAGACTATGAATTATTTAGAATGAAGAATGATGAATCAATTAGTGACATGTTTACTAGGTTTACTGACATTATAAATGGTCTTAAAGCCTTAGGCAAGACATATTCTAATGTAGAAATGGTGAAAAGGGTACTCAATAGCTTACCTAAAACATGGGAGGCTAAAGTCACTGCTATTGAGGAATCCAAGGATCCTCATACACTCTCATTAGATGAACTTATGGGATCTCTACTCACCTATGAGATGAAAATCAAGAGAAATCAAGATCCTCCTAAGAAAGTTGGAGTAGCTTTAAAATCCACCACTATTGAGGAATCAAAAGATCATGATGAGAGTGGTGATGATGAGGACCTAGAAATGGCCATGTTTGCTAAGAGGTTTAATAAATTCATGAGGATGAGAACTAGTGGTAACTCTAGGAGACCCCCTAGGAGAGACTTTAATAGAGGAGAAACTAGTAGGAAAGAAAAAGACCAAATTATTTGTTATGAATGCAAAAAACCTGGTCATATTAAATTTGATTGTCCTTTGTATAGAAAGCAAAATGAGAAGAAACAAAAGAAGACGGCAATGGTGGCTACTTGGAGTGATAGTGATTGCTCCGATGAAGAGAATGTGGAAGATGAAGTAGCCAACATTTGTTTCATGGCTTTTGAAGATGAGAAGGTAACTTCTAACTTGTTAGATATTAATGAATATACTTTTGATGAATTGCAATATGCATTTGATGAGTTAGCCAATGAATTTGAATGCATGAATTTAAAATATAAGAAAATGATTTCTAAGTTGAAAAAGGAAAATGAAATGCTTGTGAATGTTAAATTAGAATGTGAAAAGAAATTAAAGAATGCAAATCTAGAAATAGAAGAATTAAATAGAAAGAACATTAATTTGCAAAACTCCTTTTCTAGATTTTACATGGGTCAACAAAAACTTGATCAAATGTTAGAGACTCAAAGAGCATTCTTTGATAGAGAAGGGTTAGGTTATAATGCATCTAACAAAGAGACTCATCTTAAAAACTTCCTAGTTAAAGATAGAAAATTTGTTTTGTGCACATTGTGTAATAAACTAGGACACTCTTCACAAGCATGCACCTCTAGGAAGACCATGATAAGAGGAAAAATGGCTGTCAAAATTTGGGTACTTAAACATGTTTTAAATTCAAGTGATGAGTCATTAAAGATGAAATGGATCCCTAAAGGATCTAAAATTATAAGTACTAACTCTCAAGGACCCAAGAAAATTTGGGTACCTAAGATGAAAGCTTGATGTGTTTGTAGGAGGAAGAGTATTGCTACAAGGCTAAGTCCAAGGAGCATTGGTACCTTGATAGTGGATGCTCAAGACACATGACGGGTGACAAGAGTCAATTCAAGTTCCTAAAGCATAAAAGTGGTGGAGAAGTCACATTTGGAGACAACTCCAAAGGACAAATTGAAGGAATTGGCTCCATTGGTAACTCTTCCTCAACTATTGAGAATGTTTTGTATGTTAGAGGCTTGAAACATAACTTGCTTAGTATTAGTCAATTGTGTGATAAGGGATTTAAAGTTATGTTTGATGATTTGTGTTGCAATGTTGTTAATGCCAAATCTAATCAAATTGTGTTTATTGGACATAGACAAGGAAATATTTATATTGTGAATTTAAATGAACTTAATAGCAAAAATGTATGCTTTATGGCTACTAGAGAAGATGAACCTTGGTTATGGCATAGAAGACTAGGCCATGCTAGCATGCATGTTTTGTCTAAGTTAGCCAAAAGAGACCTAGTTGTAGGATTACCTAAGCTTCAATTTGAAAATGATAAAGTTTGTGAAGCATGTGTAAGAGGAAAACACAAAAGAAATTCATTTAAATCTAAGAAGTGTGTCACTACCTCTATATCACTTCAACTTCTTCACTTAGATCTCTTTGGACCAACTAGGACAACTAGTTTAGGAGGTAAACACTATGGATTTGTGATAGTTGATGATTACACTAGGTTTACTTGGGTGTTCTTTTTAAGTGTTAAAAATGAGGCCTTAGATAAATTCATTGTTTTCTCAAAACTTGTTCAAAATGAAAAGGGTTATTCTATTTCAAGTATTAGGAGTGACCATGGAAAAGAATTTGAAAATATTGGTTTTGATATATTTTGCAATGAAAATGGCATTAGCCATAATTTTTCAGCTCCTAGAACTCCTCAACAAAATGGGGTAGTTGAAAGGAGAAATAGAACATTAGAAGAAATGGCTAGAACCATGCTTTGTGAAAACAACTTACCTAAATATTTTTGGGCTGAAGCAATAAACACCTCTTGCCATGTTATAAATAGAGCTATGGTAAGGCCTATTTTAAAGAAAACTCCCTATGAGCTTTATAAAGGAAAAAGGCCTAACATAAGTTATTTTCACCCATTTGGATGTAAATGTTTTGTTTTGAACAATGGTAAAGATAACGTTAGAAAATTTGATGCTAAAAGTGATGAAGGTATTTTTCTTGGTTATTCTTTAAATTCTAAGGCTTATAGAGTTTTTAATAAAAGAACACTTGTTGTAGAAGAGTCAATACATGTAATCTTTGATGAATCAAATATTTCTAGTAAAACCAATCTTGATGATGAAGTAGAGATTTTTGATGAACCTATAATTGATCCATCTCAAGATAAGGATGTTAGAAATCAATTAGAAGATCTTAATATTAACAAAAATGAGGAGTCTATGGAACAAGAAATAATTGAGAAGGAATCTAGATGTCCTAGAGAACTAGGATATGTGAAAGATAATGATATTGTTGGAGATCCAACCATTGGAGTTAGGACTAGGTCAACTTATAGAAACATATGTCAACATGTAGCCTTTGTGTCACAATTTGAGCCAAAGAAAGTGGATGAGGCCTTGAATGATGAAAATTGGATTATGGCCATGCAAGAAGAATTAAATCAATTTGAGAGAAGCAAAGTGTGGACCCTAGTAGAAAGACCTAAGGATTATCCCATCATTGGAACTAAATGGATATTCAAGAATAAGATGGATGAAAATAGCATTATTATTAGAAACAAGGCTAGGTTAGTGGCTCAAGGTTATAGACAAGAAGAAGGGATAGACTATGATGAGACCTATGCTCCGGTAGCTAGATTAGAAGCCATTAGAATGCTACTTGCCTTTGCATGCTACAAGGATTTTAAGTTATATCAAATGGATGTGAAAAGTGTCTTTTTAAATGGTTATATAAATGAAGAAGTTTATGTTGAGCAACCTCCCGGTTTTGAAAATCCAAAATTTCCTAATCATGTTTTCAAACTTTCAAAAGCCTTATATGGATTAAAACAAGCTCCTAGAGCTTGGTATGAAAGACTTTCAAAGTTTTTAATCGAAAAAGGTTTTACAAGAGGAAAGGTAGACACAACCTTGTTTATTCAATCTAAGGGTCATGACTTATTAGTAGTTCAAATTTATGTAGATGATATCATTTTTGGATCTACAAATGAGTCATTGTGCAAAAATTTCTCAAAGCTAATGCAAGGTGAATTTGAAATGAGTATGATGGGAGAATTAACCTTCTTTCTAGGACTTCAAGTTAAACAATGTAAAGAAGGTATTTTCATAAATCAAGCTAAGTACACTAAAGACTTGCTCAAAAGATTTGGAATGGATGAGTCTAAACCTTTCTTTACACCTATGAGCACTAACATTAAGCTTGATAAGGATGAAGGAGGGAAATGTGTAGACACTAAACTATATAGGTCTATGATTGGCTCATTACTATATTTAACTGCTAGTAGACCCGATATAATGTTTAGTGTATGCTTGTGTGCTAGATTTCAGTCATCACCTAGAGAATCACACCTACAAGCAGTAAAAAGAATCCTTAGATACCTCAAAGACACTTCCTCCTTAGGACTTTGGTATCCTAAAGATTCTACACTTGATCTCCATGCATATTCCGATGCGGATTTTGGTGGATGCAAAGTGGATAGGAAAAGCACATCGTGAACATGCCAATTCTTAGGAAGTAGGCTTATTTCATGGTTCTCTAAGAAACAAAATAGCGTAGCTCAATCCACAACTGAGGCTGAATATATAGCTTCCGGTAGTTCCTGTGCTCAAATTTTGTGGATTAAGCAACAAATGAGAGACTATGGAATAGAAATGAACCAAGTTCCCATTAAGTGTGACAACACTAGTGCTATCAATCTTACAAAAAATCCCATTCAACACTCTAGAACCAAGCACATTGAGATTAGACATCATTTTATACGAGAACATGTGCAAAAAGGGGACATAATTCTGGAGTATGTAGACACTTTGCATCAATTAGCTGATATCTTCACAAAACCCTTGGACAAGGAGAGATTTTGCACTCTTAGAGGTGAATTAGGCATAATGACTGCTCCTTGAAGTAATTTGATGTTGCATGCATGTGTTAAGTTGGTTTGTGATGATTACAAGATAGCAATTTGAAGAATGTAATTCCCACTTGCAATTCATGACCTTAACTTACTAAGTTACTGTTCATATTCATGATAAACTGTTGAGTGTTATGTGTTTTGATCAAGATAAACTTCTTTCATTTGCCAAAACACATTTCTAATGTTGAAACACAATCACAGCCATGTCCGCTTCTTGGTCCTGCACACTTATGCAATTTTCTGCACTTTGCTGCAATTTTCTGCACTTTTTCTGCAGTTTTCAATCTCATTTTCTGCATTTTAAGTGAAAACAATCAACTTTTGATTTTAAGATGGTAAAAATGCATGAGTTCCATTGTTTTCAAATCATTTTTATGCATCATAAACGAGGCAAGTGACTAAGGAGACAATTCCTCTCGAATAGGAATGATTTCCCAGTCTGTTGGCCAAAATTCTGGGTGATGGGAGCAATCTGTCTAAAAGGGACCGATCCCTCTACAGTAGTGGATCGATCCCCTCGTGACAGATTTGACTTCGCGCTTCTTTTAAAACGTCGGGCCCTCCTTCCTTTCCAACTATTCACTTTCTTCCTCACCTCTCCACGCCGTTCCTCATTTCCTCTCAACCAAAACTACCGGTTCTCACTCTTTTCTACACCAAATCACTCCATTCTTTCACCAATCTTTCTCCTTTTCTTCTCTTTTTCATTTCCCCTCCTCATTTCCTGACCAAATCTCTTCCTTTCTTCATTTCCTTTATTCTTCCACACCATGGTTACTATTCACCCAACATTTCAATTGTAAGTTTTTCTAACATTTTTCATTAAATTTTTCTTGCATTTCTAGTTTCTTTTATCATGTCTTGCCTACCCATGTGCATATCTTGCATCAATTTCTTCTCCATCTAGGTTTTCAACTCCTTTGGCACTTGTATTTTTCTCAAGTTAATACTTAGACTATCTGTCATTTTTCATCCGAATTTCCTTGTTATACTTGTTAAATGCATCTTGGGTTGTGGCTCTCTGCTGTTGGTTCGATCACATCTCTCCCACACACTCATCCATAGTTCCTCAAACTTGTGCACACCACCTGTTCGATAAAAGTCCTCTACGAAATTTCCTATCTTTTTCCTTCTCCATATGGCTCCTAAGATTAAGCACACTGCTCAAAAACGCAAAACCCATGCTTCCTCTTCCTCATCCTCCATACCAACCACCTTAACCGATGCTTTCGCCATGCTAATGAGAAAACCAAATTTCTAGCCGAATTTGCCAATATGCCCATTAAGCATTGGCGTCCTATTGATTTCGACTTCCTCGAGTCCATTCATTTTCCTTACCTCGCCAAGTTTAATGAATATGGTTGGACCCAGTTCCTCAAAATCAATACTCCGGTCCCGGCAAACATCATTCGTGCCTTCTTTTCCAATGCCGAAATCATCTATGATCCAAATGATGAATGTACGGTTGTCGGGATTCGCTCTTATGTCATGGGTAAAACTGTTGAACTGACCACACAATCCCTCTCCCTTGCTTTTAGACTTCGTGACAGAGGTACTATCTATGAAAATATTGAAGTCCCCTTAGTGTTTCCCGTTACCGATAATCGTGCAAGTGACCTTCCTGTCTTCGCACGCCTCCTCCATATCATCATCTCATGGAATCTCCGCCCTCTTGGCACCCGATATTCTCACCTTCGCAAACTTGATCGTTTTTGGCTTCATCATATTCATGAACCTGACGGCATACAACCAGACCTCCTACACTTTATCCTTCATGACTGGGTGAAGATTGTTTGTGGCAAGGTCCACACCATTGTCTTCCCTCAGCCTCTCGCCTACTACTTACTCTCTGAAGGCGTTGACTGTTCATGTGAGGTTGGTGTACTTCCGGATCCCAGCACCACGATCAATCTCGCCACTCTCCATAACCTTGGGTGGTATCAACGTCAACGGGGAGATACAATCGAATGGGTCAAGGGCCATGGACAGGCTGAACCTCCCGAACATGCTCCGGAAGGAGTCGGAGAAGAAGGACGAGACGGAGACGACGCACCTGTAGCAGCTACATCTTCTGCCCCTTCCGGCTCCACATCAGTTTCTCTCGACCAGATCATGCTAATGCTTCAGCAAATGCACACCTCTCAGCAAGATTTCCAGCAGGCCGTCACTCAGCGACTTGATCAAATCGAGGACACTCAAGCTACCATGTATGATGACATCCAAGATGTTCGTATGCAGCACGAGGATTTCATGGACCAGTACTACAAGACGTTTCCTCGGCGCTGATTGTGCTTGTCGTATGAGATGCGCTTTTACCTTGCTATGCTTATGGCCTTGGTGTTTTATCCTTTGCTGTGATCTGTCGGCTTTAGTGTTTTGTTGTCTGAACTTTCTTAGATCTCTGCACTGATGTGATATGTTTTGAACCTTTTATGACTATGTTAATGACATTGCTAGTTATGCTTTCTAGTGGTTCTATGTTAATGACTATGTCTTGTTCTGACGTTAATTGTGCGTTCATGCCATTGGGTTGATCTTTGTTTCTCTTTATTTCATTGCCAATGCTATTACTTATTCTGCTTCTTATTGGTATATCCTTATTGCTTTAAATTGCCTTATACCACTAACCATTTCCCCGTGCTATTTTTTCTGTTTAATCATTTGCGATGACAAAAAGGGGGAGAATTAATATGGTAAACTTGAATTAAATTGAGGGGGAGCAAATATTGAGGGGGAGTAATGTTTTTAAAAAATCAAGTAACCTCAATTTTCAAACATATAAGCAAATTTACCTTAAGTTTTGTCATATCAAAAAGGGGGAGATTCTTAGCTTTAAATTGACAAGTATTTTGAAAATGACAAAACTCAAGCAAGCTTAGAAATGATTTTTATACAAGTAAATTTGCTTTGAATGAACTCAATGATTGAAACTATTTTTACAAAGTCTTGTATTGTAATTTCAATTGAAAAAGTCAGTAAATACTCTTAGAAAAGTGTTAGAAGATTTTGAACTGACTTAAAATCATAAAAGCCATAAACTTTGCAGCAAAATAAGTGCAGGATGGTCTACTGGACAAAAGGGATCGATCCCTACTGTAGAGGGATCGATCCCAAATTGGCAGAATGCTCTTGAACCATCCGGGAAAAAGTTGGAAAACATTATGGAGAAAAGGGATCGATCCCCACTGTAGCAGGATCGATCCCTTTGCACGAGACCTGACAGTAACGGCTAGTTTTTGAGGGTTTCAACCGGAGGATTTGCATTAAATGCTTCACCAACTGTTCTATCCGTTTGGTGGGATATAAATAGAGGTATTTATGAAGTTTGGAAGTAAAACAAGCACTGAAAAATCCTCAAGCTTCAAGAGAGAAATTCAAATCTGAAATTGTTCATTGTATTACTCTATTTTGTGAGATTCATTTGTGTTCTTCACCCATTCACTAAAAATTCTGTTATTCAAAGGGGTGAGCTATCCTTGTAAAGTTGATATTGTTGAGTGTGGGAATACTACAAGGGTAGAGGATTAGAAGGAGATTTCTACAATCTCAAGAGAAATTGTAAGAGGTCTTGCCACACCTTCAAGTGGTTTGTAAGCATTCTCAAGGAAGAGGTGAATCAAAACCTTGACAAGGAGTTCAAGGAGAGAGGACGTAGGCAAGAGATTGGCCGAACCTCTATAAAACTTGTGTTTGCTTCTCTTTCCCTTACTCTTATTTACTGCATTTATTTCATTGTTGCTTATTTGACTTTGATTGTGCATTAAGAGTTAGGAAAATTAGAAATAACTAGAAAAACCGATTCACCCCCCCTCTCGGTAGAGTCAACAAAAAGAAATGAAGTGCTTTCTAAGAAAGTAGGGGTAGCTCTTAAATCATCCACTCATGAGAACATTGGAGAAGATAGTGATGAAAGTGGAAATGAGGAAGAAAAGGAAATGGCAATGTTTACCAAAAGATTTAATAGATTTATGAGAATGAAGGAGAGAGAGAATGTAGGAGACATCAAAGAAGAGGGGTAATAAGAGGAGAGTTAAGTAGGAAAAAAAACCTCTTAGTGTGCTATGAGTGTAATGAACCGAGCACACTAGATTAGATTGCCCCTTACTTAGGAAGGAAAAGGATAGGAAGCCTAAGAAGAAAGCATTTGTGGTTGCATGGAGTGATAGTGATAGCTCCGATGGGGAAAACATAGATGATGAGGCAGCCTACTCATGCTTTATGGCTATTAGTGATGATGAAGGTAGTTCTAGTTCTAGTGAAGATAACACTTATACATTTGATGAATTACAAAATGCCTTTAATGAATTACCAGATGAATTTCAATGCATGAATTCTAAATATAAGAAAATCATTGCTAAATTAAAAATAAAAAAATGAAATATTATTAAATGCTAAGCTAGAATTAGAAAAGAAATTAGAAGAAGCAAACTTAGAGATAAATGAGTTGAATGAAAAGAATATAAATTTGCATAACTCATTTTCTAGATTTTATATGAGTTAACAAAAATTAGATCACATGCTTGAGACCCAAAGAGCTTTTTTCGACAAAGATGGGCTAGGATACAATGCAATCCATAAAGAAACTCATCTAAAGAATTTCCTTGTGAGCAAAAATACTATATATGATTTATCTCTTACATGCTCACTTTGCAATAGGATTGGCCACTCTTCACAAGCATGCACATGTAGAAAAACTACATTTAGAGGAACAGTAGTTAGAAAAATGTGGGTGCCAAAGCATGTTGTAAATAATGATGAATTGAGTTTGAAATGGATCCCTAAAGGATCTAAAATTTTGAACACTAACTTTCAAGGACCCAAGAAAATTTGGGTTCCAAAGCATGCTTGAAATTGTTTGGTGTAGGAGTGTTAGAGCATGGAGTTACAAATAAACAATGGAGTTCAAATGCTCTACACACCTTCATAGAGTTTGCTTATGCCAATGAGAAAAAGGAAAAGCTTGAGAATCCAGCCTTGGCAAGGTCACAAAAAATTCTTCAAAAGATAGCTCAAGGTGGACTCAACAAATCAAGGCAAAGCATTCTTAAGCAAAGGAGTTTTGTAAGCTTAAATTCTATCTTCTCAAAACTCATATTTGTTAAAATTATTTGTGTGATTTAATGAGGCATTTTGTTGATGATTTTTGATGCATTGAATGAAATGCATGTTTAATGATTTTAAAATGATATTGTGTGATTTGAGCAAGTATGAGATGTGTTGATAATATATTTATTTGCTGCAAAAATGTCAAATATGTCATTCATGCAAAATGTCATGTCATGAACATCAATAAGAAATATGCATATGGAAATTATGGCATAATGTTCAAAAATGTGGTGATTTGATGATATGTGCTTAAAATCTATGTGAACGTGTTTGTTTTGACATATTTGTGTTTTCCAATGCCTTGGTTTTGACAAAATATGCATAGCTCTTAAAATGACATCTTTTGAGACCAAAAATGCATTTTATGGTACAAATTCTTCCAAAATTGTAAAATCTATTGTTAAATGATTTTTCATCCATATTTTTCATTCATACAAGTCCAAAATCATGTTACACAAATGTTTAAACTTTTATTTGGACTTAAAATACTCAAAAACGAAGTTTTGGCACCTTAAAAGTTGAATTTTCTGTTAAAATTCTGCAGAAATTGGATGAGGGATCGATCCCTTCACATGCAGGATCAATCCCCTTTGGCAAAATGCAGAAAATGGCATTCTAGAAATAAGGGATCGATCCCTCCTCTAAGGATCGATCCTCCCAAGGCAAAATGACTTCCCTGCACATTTTAAAACGAAATTTGGGAGGATCTTTTGTTATTTTCACACTTTCTTTCATCTAAGCTTAAAATTCATTGTTTTAAACTTCTTTTTGATGATCTTTTAATACAAAAAATCAATTTTCATTGGTATCATGCCTCAACTTCAACAATTGGTATTATTTTCAACAATCAATATCATTCTCATTGAACTTACAAGTGCAAAATCATTTTTCTTGTTGAAAAGATTCATGAATTGCTTAAAATCTTGAAATAATCTTGAAATATATTTTCAATGAATGCTTAAACATTATTTTAAGAATTATTTCAATGATTTGTGTATATATTAGAAAATTTGATGAACTAGTAATTGATAAGCATATTAATTTTCTTTGTTCATCTTAGTCAAGCATGCTTAGAAGACTTTATCTCATAGCTTGACTTACCTATTCCACACTAGGCTTCATGATAACTATACATCTAGTGGAATATGAATAATTAAAGGTCAATATATATGCTTAAATGATAAAATGATCAAAACTTAACCTTAAGGATTGAATTCAAATATGACTTAGGTAAATATAATGTTTGAGATGCCTAACACATTACCTAGAGTCATAACTGTCCTTGGCCTATAATTTGTGTTGATAAATGGATCTTAAATGTTCAAATGCATGAAAATTTATCATCCATGAACTTAAATTTTTCTTATGGCCAAATTTTTAAAGAACTTAGGATTTAATGACAACACCAACATTCAAGAATAAATGCAAACTTGAACAAATACGCTTTGATTGATATCCATGCATTGAATCTTGAATGTTTTGATGTTAAACTTGCATATTTGCTTAAGTTGAATCAATGATCATGTCTATGAGATGAAAATATTAGTTTTTTATGAAATTATACATGACTTCACTCATAAATTGAAAATTTTAATGATAAAACACATTTTAGCTTGATAATATTAATTCGCTTAGGTCAAGCCATTTTAGTTAAAATAGCATATACCCTCTAGAATCTTAAATGATGATAAAATTTAGGGATATGGCTATTAAAATAATTAAGATGAAAATCTTGAACTCTTCCTTGCTCATAATTGGTTAAGATCTTGAATGGAAAATTGAGAATAGGATTCTTTAGTCTTATGGAAGAAAATGTGTGCAATTGAATGACATGAACCTTTAAATCTTCCATATAATTAGAGTTGTGCTTATGAATATGGATTAACATTTTATGATAGTATGCTAATGTCTAATTAATCCATATGCATTATTGATGATGTGTGTGACTGTGCTCTTGCATGTTTAACTTGATTATTCTCTTGAATGAACATATCACACATAACAATTAACATCACGCAAAATGGCTAAGTCAACCATTGGTAATAATTGGTAGGAGCTTTAAATTGTCAATTTTTCTCAAGCTCTTTAGATTGAAATCACAAATAAGGAAGAATTAATATAAGACACTTTTGCATGAGACACTATTGTGCTAGAATTTGTGGTTAATTGATGTATGATTTAATTCTATGCACACTCTTTCTTGAAAATGATTTATGAGCTCATGCATATGATATGTCATCTAATTTCAGCTCATAATCATGATGTATTGCCATGCACCTTAGTTGGACCTTAGAGAACAATTGATATACTTAGGTGCTTAATAGAATTGAAATAAGCAAGTTATAAGACTTAGTAGATAATTTATAAACAACTTGCTTCATTATTTACCAATTGGGAACTTCTTTCAAAATTATTTATAAACAATTGGTATAGAATCTTCGGAATGTCCTTTGCATGAACAAACATTTCATACTCTTTATGGACATTGACTTATTTATTTGTGTTATGAATCCCATGTACTAACATATTTCTTAGTGGATGGAGCATATTTATCTATTCTCACATAGCCATAATTTTAGGGGGAGCATAATTTTTATTTTGCTTTCTTTTTGCTATGACAAAAAAGGGGAGAAATAATGGGGGTTTGAAAACCATGCTTTGAAAACTATGCTTATATTAAAGGGGAGCTTTACAAAATCATGCTTTTTTTAAGGGGGAGTATTTCTTTAAAGGATTTTCAAAACAAATTTACCTTAAGTTTTGTCATATCAAAAAGGGGGAGATTGTTAGCTTTAAATTGACATATGTATTTTGAAATGACAAAAACTTAAGTAATATTAAGTGTTTGACTCTATAATGTAAATTTGCTTTACCAATCATATGATTCTCTCAAACTACTTTAAGTCTACACACCAAAGTTCAAGACCATGATTTAATTGCATATTCTTATTGGTCTTAACATTTTACAAAATGATTTTGAATATCTTTATTAAGTAATTTTCTCAAGAACATATTGAACACAACTTTAGAAAATTACTTAACAAGTTATTTTTTTTACATTAAGTCTTTAGTTGAGAAAGTCAAGAAAAACTCCCACAAAATTCTAAAATGTTTTGGGATGAATTAAAATCAAAGTCCACATCATTTCTAACCCAAATTAGCCCGGAAAAGTGCAGGTAAAGCATGAGGGTTTGATCTCCCATGTTGAGGGATCAATCCACAAATGGTAGAATGCTCCCAGAAAGCAAAAAGGAAGCATGGGATCGATCCCTTACAGGAAGGGATCAATCCTTTAATGGTAGAAAGCTTTGAAGGCGTGGAATGAAGCATAGAATCTAACCCCTAGGGCATAGGATCAATCCCTTAACACGTGAAAAGCCTCCAACAGCTAGTTTCTATGAGATACAATGATAACTTTCGTTTTTGGCTCCACCCAACATCAAGAATACATCCAAGGGACTATGAATAGAGGCTTGGAAGCTCAAGAAACTAGTGAGAGCAGCCAAGACATATCATTCTTCAATTTCTTCATCTTCTCCAAGCATTTCAAAGATTACAAGAGCTAAAATTCAATATCTTCTATCGTTCTCATCTTCCTTGTATAAACTAGCACAAATATTGTATAGGCTTTTCTTTGTGCTTAATCTTTGTAATCATTTTCCTACCTAGAGGTATCCCTTTGATTACACCCATTGTAAACCCAATCATATCTTGTAAAGAGGGAGGTTTCTTTTGAGCCTTGAAAAAGAGGGAGGTTACTCTTGAGCCTGTAAAAAGGAGGGATTGTAAAAGACAAATTCAAGTTAGTGAATTTGGGGAAAATCTTTGGAAGCGTCTCAAGGTAGACGACGTAGGCAAGGTTGCCGAACCTCTATAAATCACTTGTGTACATTTCTCTTTCCCTTCTCTCTTTACTTACTTGCAAATATATTGTGTTTGTTGTATTGAATTTGGATTGCATGCTTGCATAGCCTAGAGAACTTAGAAAACATTAATATAGGCTAGTGAATTTAGAAGAACCGAAAAACGAACTTAAGGTTAGCTAGAAACCGATCCACCCCCCTCTCGGTATTGTTATAGAACCAACAATTTCTTTGCTATATCCTTACCTTGAGGGATGGAGAAATTGTGTTGCATTGATCTTGAAATTGGAATGATAATGCATGTTTGCTTGGCAAAATATGTGAAAGACTCTTATATTATTTAGGAAAATGAAAGAAAATGAAACTTATGGATGAATAGAAAATGGAGATCAAGAAAAAACTAATGAATAAGAAAGAATGAATGATGAGGTCTTAGTAAAGATTTTAATGAGCAAATGAATGACTAGATAGAGAGGAAAGTAAAAAGAAGAAACAAGGGATAAGATAAGATAAAGAAGGCATGAAGACAAGAGCTTCATTAGGAAAGAAAAATGGAAGAAGGAAAATGAGAAAAGAAATAGGAAATATAAGGATAGGATGACAGATGAAAAGAGAAGAATGCATGAGATGGATTGATAAAGAATAACCTTGTTGCCACAATTGAGGTTGAAATATTTTTCGGAGAAAACATTTCATGGATAGAATAGATTGCATGAATAACATTACATGGATAAACTAGATTGCATGAATGATATTGCATGAATAGAATAGTTTGCATGAATAACATTGTATGGATAGACTAAAACGCATGAATGAAATTGCATGAATAGGATAAATTGCATAAAATCTCAACAAAAAAAATTGGACATGAAAAGAAGTTTTGGAGGGATTTCCCAAAATTTCAAAATTTGACAAGAATCAGAGTTTTTAGGGGTTTCCTAAAATTCCAAATTCTGATAAGACAAAAAATTTTAGAGGGGTTTCTTAAAATATCAAAATTAGACAAGAAAAAATGTTTTGGAGGGGTTTCCCAAAATTTCAAAATTTGACAAGAAAAAGAATTTTAGTAAGGGTTTTCTAAAATTTCAAATTTTGACAAGATAAGAAATTTTAGAAAGATTTCCTAAAATTTCAAAATTAGAAAGAAAAGGAAGTTTTGGAGAGATTTCCCAAAATTTAAAAATTTGACGAACTTTTAGAAGGGCTTTCTAAAACTTTAAAATTAGACAAAAAAGGAAGTTTTGGAGTGGTTTTCCAAAATTTCAAGACTTAAAAAAAATAAATGATTTTAAAGTTTGACTGCCTTTCTGTTTAGAGGGAGCTTTTTGAAAAAAATTAAAAAAAAAACAAAGTCAGGCAAAATAGGTGTCTATGTCTTTGTGCAATTACTATTTCACAGCAAATGCACAAAGAAGGGCAGCGATAGACACCCTATTTTGTTCGGGATCTTAACTTGTAAAAATAATTAATTGGGCTAGGTGACATAGTATTTTTAACTTAATTTAACAACTTAATTAGGATAATTATTTAATATAAGAATTAGGCTAAATATTAGAACTAAGTTAGAACTAAACTAGGATTTTTTTAATTAGAATTAACATTAAAGTTTGGAATAAATAATAGTAAAATAATAAAATAAGATTAATTTTAGGATAGGATAATTAGATTATTAGATTTTTAGGATAATTATTTGAATTAGGATTTATTAATTAATTAATTAATTAATTAATTAATTAATTAATTAATTAATTAATTAATTAATTAATTAATTAATTAGTTATCATTAGATTAAATTTAGACTAGTAGAGTTAAGTTAAAATTAGTCTAGGAATTAAGTTGATAAAGAAAAAAAAAGGATAATTGATAGAAAGTAGAGTTGTATCGGGACATAGTTAAATTTTTTAATATAAAAAGAGCTAAAACCCCATAATTGAGAAGAGGAAGAATCGTCTGTTGCATCAAACCATCAGCCAGCTTATTCATCGTGACCACCGTCCAGCCTTCACCATAGCCTTATAACAACAAAACCAGCCTTCCACCAATTCACTTTTAGACTGAACAACCACCATCACCTTGGAACCAGCCCCTGTTTTTACTGCAGACCTGAAGTACCCTGTTCCAAGCTATAAAACTACTAAGCTGCACCTCCTCGGTCTGCTATAAGCCTCCCTATTTAGTTGCCCGACACTTGATGCCTTGTGTGCCATCGTTAGCCACCCTCCACCCAATCTACAAACCGTACCAGCCAGCCTTCATTGTCCCTGTTTCACGTTACAGCCAGGTCACCACCGGAACCGCTCCTTTACCTTCTTCCTCGCCAAACAGCTGCTGCATCGTGCCTCTGTTTTGGTTATCATCTTCATCCGATTACTTCCAGCTGCGTTTCTGTCCAGCCAACGTCGTTGCACTGCTATTCGATTCCCAGCTGCTGTGTACGTCGACACACAATTCCTCCCCTGCAGAGCCACTGTTTGAAACTCCTTGTCGCTACATCTGTTGCTTGTGTGCACCCTGTCTTGCCTTGGTCATCACCGCTGCATCCAGTTGCTGTTCTGCACTTCACCGCTTGCCACTTTTTGCTGCTTGTTGCAGCATTAAGACCAGGCCTAAAGGACAAGAAAATAAAGAAACAAGGAAAGAAAGGAAGCAAGTGAATCCGTTTACCAAGTTTATATTTTTATTTTGTTTAATTAATCTTGATTTAATAAAGAGGCTAACAATAGGATTAGAAAATTAATTAAAATTTTGATTAATAATTCATATGAGATAAATAGTTCGCTATGTTAATAGTTACTTGCATGATTAATTAATTTGGGCATTTATATGTTAACTTAAATTAGTATTTAATAATTTAGTAACTTTAATGTGTATGTTACTTTGATAATAGTTTGTATGTCAATTTAATTTAATAACTACTTGTATTATATTTTAATATGATAATTAATTTGAGTTAATAAATTGTTTGTAAAATATTAATCTGTATATTTGTGCTACTTGATTTGTTATATGATGATAGTATAGCACATTGACTTAGTTTGCACGTATATTTAAGATTTAACGATTTTGTATGATTCAGATAATTTATAGGATAGGATTTTAGAATCTTAATTTTAGAAAATATGACTCTCTAAGAAAATATATTGAATATTCTAAGGTTATAAAAAATATGAATAATAAAAATATATAATTAAAAGCAAATAAAAGAGAAAAAAATTAAGAAGATGAATGTAAATTATCTGATGATGAAATTTCAAGAAAGTCAAACAATACCCCTTGGAAATTTCTAGGTGAAGAGTTTGCTCTAGATTGAACCAGATTGATTGAAGGTTTAGAGTAAATCTTCAATATATAATAATATGTGTTCATTTTCAAAAATAAATGTAAAAAATATAATAATAAAGATAATTAAAATAAAATAGAAATAGGATATGGAAATAATTTGAATTAAAATAAAAAATAAATACAATTAAAATAATGATAAAAATAATAAATTAGTAGGAATTGGGTATAGATTTAATATTAATATATTTACTGATCCGACAATGGAGCCTATTTGAGCAAGTCAAATGGCACTACTTGATTACTCCTGAGGTGAAGAGATTTACTTATATTTGAACCAGATCAATGTAAGGATTTTAAGCAAATTTCTAATATTTTAAGCATATCGAAATTAACTCAAGTTAAAGTAAATTTAGAATGACCTAGAATAATTGGTACCATTTTAGGATGGGCGTTATGGGGGTGCCAATCCTTCCACACATGTAATTGTACTCCCGAAGCTAAGATTCTTTAAACGTAGACCAAGTCTTGTCTTTAGACAAGAATAGGTGACCAATCACACCTTAGGTTAGAATGGTTGGTGGTGACTCCTTAATTTTAAGTCTAGCGGGTTAGGTTTTAGGACTTGAAACGTTACATGTTCAGACGTTTATGTACAGTGCTGTGTTTGTATAATTTATATACAAGAGATGTAAACTAGTGAAACGTACTGAAAGTGATACTTTTTATGTAAATATTAATATCAGTTATAGACAGACTTTTTTTTATAAATTGATTACTATTACAAGTGAATGGTTATAAAGGCATCGCAGACAATCCAACCAAATGACTTAATATGTGATTATTGATATTTACTATATATAACGGATCGTTACAGTTAAATTGGTATTAGAGCAAGGTTGGTTTGATGTCTGTCGTGTCTTTATGTCTAAATAGGAGTACATCCCTTGTAGTATATATTGTCTGTATGCATAAATGATTTAAGTGACAAAAAATCAATTTGAATGTCTGTGCCATGTAGAATGAGTGGGCGAAGGGTTACCCGACGAGGTAAAGGACAAGGTAGGGTGGAGCCGACTCTGGAGCCAGGACCAAAACTCGCCCCAGAACCTGCTCACCCTCCGTAACCCAAAAGCCCAAATACGAGAATTTTGAGTGTCAAACGGATGCTTGCCAACTTTATAGCTATGTATAACGCTGATAGAGCTAGAGCAGCAACACCAGAATTAGCACCACCCCTACCTCAACCTGCTCAAGCACCTTCCGAGCCATAGCCAACTCTACAGCCTAACCCCTAGTCACAGGCAGCACCGCCGCCACCAGCTTAGCCGCAGCCTGCAAATATTGAGTCTTATTGTGATGTTAATTTAATGCGGCAGTTTAAAAAGCTGGATCCTCTAAAGTTTAAGGGAGATAAGGATCCGATGGTGGTAGAGCATTGGGCTAATGCGATAGAGAAGTTATTTAAGTACATGCAGTGTTCTGAGACCAAGAAGGTGGGCTTGGCTATTTTTTAACTGACAGATGATGCAGAGCACTAGTGGAAATCCACCCAGATGGTACTATTGGCACAGCATCCAATGGTGACATGGACTATATTTTTGGAGGCTTTTCATAGACAGTATATTCTCCGGACTACGCAAAAGAGGTTACAGCAGGAGTTTTAGAATTGACATAGGGGAGTATGACTCTAGATCAGTACGAGTCTAGATTCACCTCACTTAGCTGTTTTGATCCTTAAACCTAGATGAGTGAGGAGCACAGGATAAACAGATTTATGGCAAGTTTGAGACCTTCTATCCAGACCTGGTTAGTCCCTTTTGATATTCGGTCTTATGACGAGGGTGTCTGACGAGCTCAGCTTTGTGAGCGAGACTACAAGCAGTTTCTTGTTGATACTGGGTCTCGAGGTAAAGGAAAGGGAAAAGAAAATCTAAGCGGAGTTCCAAGGATCAATCCGAGAGATGGCAGCCTAAGAAGGCTAAGACATCGAGCATCAGGATTTTAGATGACAAGACAGTTAAGTCTGCTTCTACTGCTCCTACTACTAGCCCCACCACTAATAGAGGAGAACAGTGACCTAGTGTGCTCATTGTGAGAGGTCGCACGGTACCCGACCCTGGTATCTGCTTACTAGGGCCTGTTTTCGATGTGTATAAATGGGGCATATGGTTAGAGATTGCTCGATGTTGAGGGAAACAGCCGTATCTACAGTACCATCTACAGCTTCAACACCTCCGAAGGAATCGGAGAAGGCTACACCATCATAGCCTAGGAGAGCGACAACAATAGAGAAGGGTAAGAAGGCTGTGACCTAGGGCAGGGTGTACTCGATTAATCAAAAGGCTACTAATGCTTCTACTGATGTTATTAAGGGATTTATTGCATATGTTGAGGACGTAGAAAGGAAACGTCTGGAGTTGCATGAAATTCCTGTGGTTAGGGATTTCCTCAATGTGTTTCTAGATGAACTGTCGGGATTACCATCAAATCGGGAGATCGAATTTACTATTGACTTGGTACCTGGTACAAAGCCTGTTTCTAAACCACCGTACAAGATGACGCTAGAAGAGCTGGATGAGATGAAGAAGCTGCTGTAAGTGTTATTGATAAGGGCTTCATTCGCCTTAGTGTATCTCTTTGGGGAACGCCAATTCTATTCGTTCAGAAGAATGATGGTAGCTTGCGACTTTGCATAGATTACCGGTTGCTTAATAAAGCTACCATTAAGAATAAATATCCCTTGCCCAGGATCAATGATCTCTTTGATCAGCTCAGGGGTGCACATATGTTTTCCAAAATAAATCTCTTATTAGGGTATCATCAGTTGAAGATTTGCGAAGCTGATGTCCCTAAGACGGCATTCAGGACTTGGTATGGTCATTATAAGTTCTTAATAATGCCTTTTGGACTGACTAATGCCCCTGTAGCTTTCATGAATTTAATGAATAAAGTGTTTAAGCCATACCTCGATAAGTTTGTCATTATCTTTATCGATGACATCTTGGTATATTCCAAGTCAACGGAGGAGCACGAGCAGCATCTCTACATTATCTTATAGACCCTCAGGGACCGGAAGCTTTATGCTAAGTGCATGTTTGGCCTAGCTTATGGAAGAGCTTATCTACTTTATAAGCGGAGCCAGGTGTTTGGTTTTCAAATTTTTAAAATTTTAGCTTATGCGGGAAGCAAATTTGAGCTTTTTGATGAAGCTATCAATTGAAGCTTTTCCAAGAATTGCTACTATTAATAATATGTATTTAGTGAAATTTTTACATTTTCACTTTGTTTTTCAATAATTTACAAAATTATAAAAGAGGATTCATATCATTTTACAATAATTTATTTATTTTGTGCCATTTTTATATTTATTTCATTTGTTTAATTTTAATTAACAAAAATTTTCATTTAGTTTTATTTTTTTCACTTAAAAACTTGTGATTTAATTTAATGAAGTTTATTATTTTATTTTTTTTCATTTGTCAAAAAATATACAAAAATTCTAGTAAATACTTTTCAATATTCTGCTGTACTTTTATACTAGGTTTGCCAAACACTAATTTAATTTCTCTTAACAGCACTTTTAAAAAAGCTTTACTCAAACAGTACTTTTTACAATAGCTCCAGCTAGGCTAAATAGACCCTAAGTTCAATAAGTGCAAGTTCTAGCTAGATTACATTACATTTCTAAGGCACATGGTGTTTAAAGATGGGGTATCTGTAGATCCGCCTAAGATCAAAACCATTGTGCAATGGGAGAGACCAAAGACGGTGACAGAGATATAGAGTTTCTTGGGTCTAGCTAGATATTATCGTCAGTTTATTGAGGGATTCTTAAGATTAGCTGCTCACTGATGCGTCACAGATCGTGTGAGCGCAGTTTTCAAGAACTGAAGTGAAGGTTGACTACTAATCCTATCCTTACCATTCCCAGCGGATCAGGAGGTTTATCAGTCTACAGTGATGCTCCCACATTGGGATTGAGTTATGTCCTCATGCAGAATGGGAAAGTCATTGCTTATGGTTCCAAACAGCTTAAGGAGCATGAGAAGAATTATCCCACACATGACTTGGAATTGGCTGCCGTGGTGTTTGCATTGAAGATATGACTGCATTATCTCTACGGAGAGAAATCCCAAGTATATACAGATCATAAGAGTCTCAAGTATCTGTTCTTGTAGAGGGAATTAAATATGAGACAGTGTAGATAGATGGAGCTATTAAAAGATTACGACTGCAAGATCTTATACCACCCGGGGAAAGCAAACGTGGTGGCAAATGCTTTGAGCAGGAAGCACATCGGTATGGTATCATACATGATGATTTAGGAGTATGATTTACTATAGCAGTTCTCAAGCTTTAGTTTGAATGTGGTTTCCTCTTAGAGGTATGGTTTCACTGCTAGCCTTCGAGTAGAACTAGATTTGATAGATAGAATCAGAAATGCTCAAAGGATTATGCACATTGTATAGAGATTGCCAGTCAACTGCATATAGGTGTTCAGTCGAATTATGGGATTAGCACTGATGGTATATTGACGTTCAGAGGCAGAATTTGTATTCCCGATGATCTACAATTAAAGGATTTGATTCTGACAAAGGCTCATACATCCAGGTACACTCTGCATCCAAGCAATAACAAAATGTACCATAATTTACGTAGGCTGTATTGGTGGCCTAAGATGAAACGAGACATCGTGGAGTTTGTTGCTAGATGTCTTACATACCGGCAAGTGAAGATAAAGCATCAGAAGCCTGTTGGGTTATTACAGCCTTTATAGATTCCGATATAAAAATAGGGGCACATAACTATGGACTTCATTATGGGTTTGTCGAAGACCCGAAGCAATCATGATGCCATTTGGGTGATTGTTGATAGATTGACGAAGTCTACCCACTTCCTCTCCATCAAATCTACAGATTCCCTCAATGCCTTAGCTGATTTATATGTCAGGGAAATTGTTAGACTGCATGGAGTTCTAGTGAGCATCACTTTTGACAGGGATTCTAGGTCACTTCACATTTTTTAGAGAGATTTCAGTAGGCCATGGATCCTGATTGAATTTTAGCACCGCTTTCCATCCGTAGATTGACGGATAGTTCGAGCGCACCATCTAAAAGTTAAGGATATGTTATGAACGTGTGCACTGGATTTTAAAGGCTCTTGGGATGATCATTTGCCATCGGCAAAGTTTGCCTATAACAACAGTTATCATTCTAGTATCCGCATGGCACTTTACGAGGCTCTTTATGGCAGACGGTATAGATCCCCAGTTACTTGGGAAGAAGTGGGTGATTGGAAGATATTAGCTCCCGATTTGGTAGAGCAAGCTTCCTGAGATGTACAGTTTATCTTTGAGAAATTAAAGACAGCTTGGAGTCGGCAAAAGGGCTATGCTGATAATAGAAGCCGACTTTTGGAGTTTTCTGTTAGAGATTCAATCTTCATGAAAGTCTCACCTTTTAAGGGCATCATGTAGTTTGGAAAGAAAGGGAAATTAGGTCCTCGGTATATCAAGCCATTTGAGATCTTAGATCGTGTGGGAGATGTTGCTTATTGGTTAGCACTACCACTAGAATTATACGAAGTGCATAATGTCTTCCACATATCTATGTTGAGAAAGTACCATCCAGATCCATTTCACGTAATTTAGTACGAAACACTAGAGATCAGGGAGGATATGAGTTATGTGGATAAGCCGACTCGGATCTTGGATCAAAAGGACAAGGTGTTACAGTCTAAGACCATTCCTTTGGTAAAAGTGCTGTAGCAGTACCATTCAAAGGAAGAGACGACTTGGAAATTAGAAAGTTTAATGAGAAAGAAGTACCCAAAGCTATTTTAGTGACAGGTCCGATCAAATTTGGAGGACCAAATTTTCTAAGGTGGGGACAATGTGAGAATCGCATATTTTGATACTGATACTGTTACATGTATTAGACTTCTTACCACTATTCAACTTTTGTGTATTTCGCAGGTATAAAAGGAAACTGTGTAGTGGGTCCCACAAACCCTATAATGCCCGGATGGATAGGAGACTTGGTACACTCGATAAAGAGAAGCGAATAAGCCTATGGTAAGAATCTAGAACCCAAAATCCATTATTTAAGCTATTTTTGGGAAGTGTGCCAACAAATTAAAAAATGACGATTAAAGACACTGCTCGAATGAACTTTTGCGAATAATGGTCGAATTAAAATGACTTTGACCAACCAACTAGAGTATGATAATCTAAGTGTAATTAAGTTCTAGGCTATGCCAATAGATAGATGGAATCAGAGGTAAGATAATAAATCTACGCGATTGACCTAATAGGGGTATTTTGGTAATTTTACCCTTACAATCAGCCAAACCTTAATAAAATCCCATCCATTCATTAAATTATGTTCAATAATAATATTTAGTGATGGAATAAAATATTTTTGAGTTAAATTGAATAGTTAAAAATATTATGGAAGTTTAAGGGTAAAATCATCCAAAATCATTATAAGTGAGGGCATTTTGGTCATTTAGCAACAAGATAATTTTTAAAAGAAATTTCTACACTTCTCTAAGGGGAAAGCCACACCATCATCTTCAACCTTCCTTCTCTTCCACCACAGCCAACCTTAAGCAAAAATAAGAAAGCTTCCAAACCACCCACCAAACAAGCTTAAAACCAAAAACTTTCTTTTGCAATCTTGTCTCAAAATTTAGTGCTCTACAAGCCCATACCAATATTTAAGTGTAAAGTGGACAAAGTCAAGGTGAAGGAACTTCTATAGGATTCGGCCACACTAAGGTAAATTCATCCATAAGGTTTGGCCATGGATTAAACTAGAACCACCTCAAACACTCCCTTAGGGTTTCAGCCATGATAGGAAGTTCACGAATCATTGTGTTTTGATGCATGAAAATGGTGTAAAAGAAGTGGAAAATGATGATAAAGCATGAATTAAGGATTAAATAGTTGAAAAACATAGTGAATCTCAGCATGAAGCATTTGGCCATAAGAAAGGGACATGGAAATGGTGCTCAATTTGATGTGTTCTAGGTTCCATGATACTGTATAAATTAAGAGGAGATTGTCGGTGCAATCAGAATCGAAAATGGAGTTGATTTAGGCATAGTTACATTTTAGCACCAGTGTAAATTAGACTAGTTTAGTGACTACTGTAGACAATGTGATAGATTTTAACAAAGAAGAGTTCATTATAATTAAAATGTAGTGAAATAATGGTATTGGTAAAATGTTTTGCAGCCGAGGAGTGAGAATAATCGCTGGGTGCTATCGGTTGCTTCAGTAGAATTTGATAGGTAAGGGATGAGTATGCAAGATACAGGGATACTATGAATGCATATTTTGGTTGAAAAAGATTTTATGACATGGTTTTGAAGTCAAATGCTTTGGAATTGATGAAATTGTGGGTTGTGGCTGGTTTTATAAATTGTGTTTTCACTGCCGGAAGGCTAGAGTAGAAACAGTCGTTATACTACCAAAAATTTTAATAATTTTATGGAATTATCTTTTAATATCTTTTAGTAATAGAAATTAAAGATTTATTAAGTTAATTTCCTCTTGTTCATTGAGATTTCATAGTTTCATTGAATATCGAAAAATAATATTTAAAATTCATGTTATCGAATTTTACGTAAGAGTACTGGTACGTTCTTATAACTTGTTTACAAATAAATAGAATATTTTTATAAATGAATACTAAATTATGAATTTTTATTGCTGAACTGCTTATGTTTTTTCAAAATATGCATTTATGGACTGACTGAAGATTTTATTACTAGAATTGATTTCTTTAAGGGTATTTATACTGGTTATAAATTGTTTTGAGACTGTTAGGCCCATATCATGCTGACTGTTACTGTTACTATTACTGTACTGTTGCTGAGAGACCTGCCAAGTCTTCAACTTCCATAGTTGTCACCTGGCAAGTGTACATTGTGAACCCCTAGACTATGGTCATATGTCTTACTGTTGCTATTTCTCCCTTCTTGGGATACTGTTATGGCATAATATTTATTAGGTGTTGCCTGGTCACCACTATACTATACTATTTTACTGAACTGAATTTCCTATTGATACTAAACTGAATTGTTTATTTTGACTGCACTGAAATTTTTAAAGTGTTTACTGTACTGTTTACTGGATTTCTATATTGAACTGTTTACTGAAGTGATTTTGTTAAACTACTTATATACTGAAATATTGCATGATATGATTTTAAAGTGATAATATTGTTTATTCATATCATCTCCAGCTGTCATTCCCTATAGTCGCAACTAGGAACCAAGATACGATAGGTACTTCAAAGTACCTCCTATACTCATCTGGTTACCTAGCCGACTATAGTGTCCTTCCTAAAAATGTCCCTTAGTGTACTGTTAAAAATAAATGATTTTATGCATGTAGATTTCATCATATCAGTTCTTGAATACGAATTTCTTATTGGGGACTTAGCTCACCCCTTCTTTTCCCTCCTCACAGATTATCTGCAGTGATATATCGTTCCATAGATTGACTGTGTTTCTGGTACGCTCATGCAGTAGTGATCTTATCGTGAAGGTATATTTTATTTTCTTTTATATGTTCATACCTTTATGTACAGTACTACTTTTGTATAGTTTATATACAAGGGATGTAAACTAGTGAGGATGTAAACTAGTGAAACGTATTGACAATGATACTTTTTATGTAAATATTAATATCAGTTATGGATAGACTTTTATTTATAAATTGATTATTGTTACAAGTGAATGGTTATAAAGGCATCGCAGACAGCCCAACCAACTGACTGAATATGTGATTATTGATATTTACTGTATATAACGGATCATTACAACAAGCCTAGGCAGTAGATCTTAGAACCTTTTATTTGTCTTTTTTTCTCTTTTTTTCTTTTTGAGATATCAACAATCGTTTCCCTAAGTACTTACTTGCCTTTTTACGCGAATGTTAATATTAGTGATACCAACACCTGGTTACTCAACAAGTAAGCCCTTTTTAGAGTGCTTTGCATACTCATATTTCAAGTTACTTAAAAAAAATTGCAGTAGAGAATAAGCAACTTAAAACATTGAAGTAGAAATTTAAACTTTCAACCTCTATTTTTATATTTCTTCCTCCTCCTTTTTTTTGTCTATTTAACCTATGCTAGTACTAATTTCAATGAATAGATCACATTATTAATATTATATGAAAAAAAATCATATTTAATCATGAATTCACATAAATTCTTTAGAAAGCATTCACTTCAACAATAATAACAATTAAAATACTCTCAACTCTCTTATAAAACCATGTTTTAGTTTTGAATCAATTATTAAAAGAAAGAAAACATATCATGATCTTATAGACTCTTAAAACTTTTTTTCTTTTATTTTTTTTACTTCTTTTCGTAATTTTATTTTTTTTATAGACTTTCAACCATTATTCCCCCCTCTACTTAAATCTTACTCTGTCCCCAAAGTAAGTCCAGCATGCAAAAAAGAATAATATAAACTTAAAATTAAATGGTAATACAAGATAAGGAAAGAAATACTCCCTCTTTTACATCATTGGGTTGCCTCCCAAGTAGCGCTTTTGTTTAATGTCATTGGCTCAACATTGCCACCTTATTTATCATCACCCAATCCCAATAGCAAACATATTGTTTTATTTCTTAGGTTGTTGGCTCAAGATTGTTTCTCCAAACATACTGAACTCCACTATTTCACCATCAAACTCTATGGTGAGTTTCTCCTTATCCACATCTATCTTGGCTTTGGATGTCTTCAAGAATGGTCTTTCTAGCAAGAATGGTGTTAGAAATCGAGAATGGTCATCCTCCATATTAAGCACAAAGAAGTCTACTGGGAAAACTAGTTTATCAACCTACACCAGAACATCCTCTAATATCCCTTCAAGATAGGCATTAGTTCTATTAGCCAATTGTAAAATAACACCAGTTTCTTTCAAAGGTCCAAGATTTAAAAATTTATAAATTGACAAAGGCATGACATTTATAAAAGCTCCTAAATCTATCGTGGACTTATCAATTATGGTGTTACCTATCTTACAAGGAATACTAAACATGCCAAGATCTTCACATATTGGTGGAAGTTTCTTTTGAATAATGGCAAACACATTCTCCCCCACACTTATTTTCTCATCACCTTTTAATTTCTTCTTGTTAGTGCAAAATTATTTTAAAAATTTTGTGTACTTGGGCACTTGCTTGATAACATCAAGAAGAAGAATATTTACCTCCACTTTCCTAAAGTTCTCTAAGATTTCTTTGTCTTTTTCTTCTTTTGTTGTCTTTGCAAACCTAGTAGGAAAAGGAAGAGGATAAGTGCCTATATTAAATGGAACTCGTTCTTCCCTTACCTTGTCAAAGTCTCTATAAAAAGGGGGGAGGTTTTTGACTTTTTGCTTCCCTTTAAGATTATCGGTTTCCTCAAGCATGGGATGTGAATTGGTTTTGTCTCCTTCCTTTATATAATTGTCGACTTCTTTAGTGTTGGTTTCTTTGTGCTTGTTGACATCTATAAGTGCCACATCTTTGGGTCCAATTCCTTTCCTACTCTCTAAAAAGATAGCACTCACATTCTCCCTAGGATTTACCAAAGGTTGGGAGGCCAATTTATTGGAGGCTCTAGCTTCAAGTTTGCTTAGGTAAGTAGTAATTTGGCCCATTTGGTATTCAAGTTATGCAAATCTTTGGTTGTTCTTTTGTTGATTTTGCACAGAGGTGGCAACAAGGTTCTTTACCATTTCCTCAAGGGACATGGTGGCACTTTGGTTTTTGTGGTGGGGGCGAGGGCTTTTTTGGTATGGTGGTTTAGGAGGCTGGAAATTATTTAGCATATTGTGTGGTGGGACATAAGGTGTAGGCCTATTTCCATATTGTAGGTTTGGGTGGTTCCTCCAACTGGGGTTATAAGTATTGGAATAAGGGTCATACTTAGCTTAAGGTGGGCTAGGAATCCTCCAATTACATTGGCTTGCTCTATAAGGTCTTCTTGAAGTGTTAGGCACATATCAGTAAGCTGTCCTATGTTAGAGCAAACTCCACAAACCTTAGCTTGTTGCAAACTACCTACAGCCAATTGTTGCACAAGAGTAGTTAGATTTTCTATTTGTTTCTCAAGATTATAAGTACTTACCTCATGTGCTTGTTTGGGTAGTGGATCAAACCTATTGCTGAATTGTTGAGCATTGGCTGCCATGTTTGAAATCAAGTTTTAAGCTTCTTGAGGAGTCTTATCAGCTAAAGCTCCTCCACTAGCAGCATCAATCATACTTCTGTCATGGGGCATAAGTCCTTCATAAAAGTATTGGATTAGTAGTTGCTCATTAATTTGATGGTGTGGGCAACTAGCACAAAGCCTTTTAAACCTTTCCCTATACTCATACAAAGATTCACTATTATATTGCCTAATTCCATAAATTTCCTTGCGAATATTGGCTGCCCTAGAAGCAGGAAAATATCTTCCTAGCAATAGCTTGCTCATCTCATCCCATGTGGTTATGGTTCCAGAAGGTAGGTAATAGAGTCAATCCTTGGCTGCATCTGCCAAAGAGAATGGAAAGGCTTTCAGCTTAATTTGATTTTCACTTAACCCTATAGGCTTCATGGTTGAACAAACCACATGAAATTCCTTCAGATGCTTGTGTGAGTCTTCACTTGCAAGACCATGGAAAGTAGGTAAGAGATGAATCAAACCACATTTTAATTCAAAAGGAGCATCTGAAGTAAGGTAAGTGATGAAAAGGGGTTGTTGGTTTAAGGTGGGAGCAGCCAACTCCTTCAGCGTCCTGTTCACATTTTGAGCCTTAGGTTCTTCTTTAGAATCACTAAAGAATTTAAAGGTAGGGTTGAATCTTGGCTCGGTGGAAGGTGGATCGCTAGGTAGTGGTGGTGGTCGTGATAGTGTCCTTAGCACCGCACTTTGGTTTGCTTGGATGAAGTCTCTAATCCTTTTAAGTTTGAGACTAGATTCCTCGTCAAACATGCAAACCTAAAAAAAAAGAGAAAGAAGAAAATTAGATAATAATTTAGTAATCGGTAATTCAAATAATTATAAGTCCCCGTTAACGATGCCAAAATTTGGTATTGTCTTAGGGTTACCAAAAATTAATTCATAAACAACTACTATGTAGCTAATAGAAGTCAGGGTCGATCCCACAGAGACTCTTATTAAAAAAAATTACTTAGTTAAATTAAAATCTAATTTTTGGGGGAAGAAGAGAAAATTGGGTTTTTTAAGGCTACAACTAAATTTAGGGTTTCTAGAAACTAGCAATTAACTAATATACTAATAAAATATAAAAATTCAAATTCAAACAAATAGGTATCCAGTTACAAAGTATCTAATATTTTTAGACTTTCTTGTTGATCATTGACATTAAAGATCATTATTTATTAAATAGTCAACCATAGTGTACCAAGTATGATGAGTTACACCATCAATCCTTAGTCGTTAATAAAGAATACGATGCCCAATTAATCTTTAACTAATTAATTCACCTAGGATACAATCTCTAGATAAAATTATTGTAGCATTAGAAACTAGAAAGATATGAGTTGACAATAAGTAATAAACACATACGATGTAAATTTGTTCAACTTAAACTTCCATTCCCTTAACCCTCTTGTGATTAAACCCATAAGCAATTACGGACTTAAGTTTTTAATTTAAGAGTAGATTATTTAATTAAATTAAATAGTAGGCCTACTATCTAATCAATCAAATAATTATAAAATCATGCTCAGGGAATTTCATATATTTAATAACAATTATATAATAATCTTATAATCTCACAACAGGTGTTTGCATAGAATTATTAAATTACCTTATAACTGAATTAACAAACTACTCACTGGACATATTCAAGGATAATAAATTGTGATAACCGCTAATTTTCTAAAATCAATATTAAATATCTATAAATATAATTTTTAATGCAAATAGATAAGCTAAAGTAAATAAATAAAGAAACTTATATTAAATATTTTTCTAAATCTTAAGTGAGAAGCTACGTGGGTCTCACTTAGAAATACAGGGTTCGGATAATGATATAAGTGAGAAAATAATTTTTGGGAGGTTAAATAAAGATATTATGCTGATTTGGAAGTGAAAATACCCAAGTGGCATTATTTTGTGAATTTATAGAAACAAATTGGAAAATAACGAATACGTCTCGGGGATATTTTCGTAATTTCCTCCCAAACTAAAATGAATTAAAATAAAGTAAAAAAAAATCATAATACTCTAGAAAATAAGTATAAAATTATGGTACCAAAAGATTGGTGGAAAAAGATGGTTTGATTGGAAAATTTCGCTAACGGATAATAAGGGGTAAAACTATAATTTCACATTATCAGTACACCGTGCTGCAACAAAACTACTTCCATTCATTAATATACATTAAATATGAATTTTTGGTGCTAGAAATATAATTTTTGGTGGTCATTTACACGGTTTTTACGATTACGGATGATTGGTGGCAAAAATCATAAATATTGTAATTAAAGAGGGGCATTTTGTAATTTTTGGAATTCTGGAAAATTCCACATAAATCTCCTGCTGCCAGCCAACCAGAACTGCTATTGTCTTCAACCTCCCTCACGTCTCCATTGTTGAAGAAAATAAAGAAGAAAAGCTTCTTACAAACATAACTACTTAACCTTTAAGAATTTCACCAAGCTTATTTGACAAAAATTTGTTCTTCTCTTTCTCCTCTACAACCCTATACCAATAGTTTGGCCTAATAAGCAAAATACAAGGAGAAATCAAGGCTTGAAGATTCGGCCAAGGCATGGGTAAGTGTCCATTCATGGTGTTTTCTCAAGTTTAATGGCATGATTCTTTTCCTTTAAGTGTGCTAAACATCATTTTAGCATTTATTTTGTTTAAATCATGGAAAATAAAAATTCACCATTAAGACACTATTCGGACAAGCTTAGATTTAGAGGAGTTTATGGTGTTTCAAGCAATCTTGTCACGACCCGTGACCACATTTTTCATCTCTTATACACAACTTAACCGGTTGGGCTGTCTGCGATACTTCACTTGTACTGACTGTTAAACAATTTTACATAATATTGTTTATATTATACACATCCCCTATCGTAACTAATCAAATAAGTAGTACTGTTGACGTGTCTAAATACAGAGAATAAATGATCATACCTCAAATAATCAGTCGGTCTGACACATTGTCCTTCGTGTACAGCCAGGATCCACAATCCACTGAACTCACATTCATCAAAACCTGAAATGTTGAAAATTAAGGGGTGAGCAAAACCACGGCTCAGTAAGAGAATTATATGCCTCACTTGATACTCAGCTTCCTATATGCTGAAAATCTTTTTCATTTTTCATATGGGCTCTAGGCTCGCATGTAGGAAGGATACTACAGTCGGCTAGGGATCCGAATAGAGTAAGGTAGGTATTTTAGAATACCATACTTGTTACGGAACCTAGAAGCAACTGTAGAGAGAAATTTTCATTTCCTTTTGAATTAATAAATGCTCTTCTTTTTTTCAAAACTTTCATAACCTTTTTCATATTCTTTTCAAAATAATGCTTCTACGAAATAAAGCATTTAAATAAAATAATTAATATTCGTATATTCCTTGAAATGAATATTAGTTAAATCATCATCTTATTTCTTTAAAACTCATTCCATGTTTTAATGTACTCTCTTAATTAGTACCGTACTTTAAAGAGCAAAATAAGCTATTAAAGTCGATTCCCATATAACCGATTATTTAATCACTTTAGGCGTAAGTCCCAATCCACTGCTTCAGTTACGACGTCCATTCTAACTAGCAATGGAGTGAAGTGTCATATCCAGGAACTCGTGTAGCACTTAGTGCTCAAAGGATTCTAGAGGTGGCTCCCCATAGTTCACAAAGAATTTATGTAGCACTTAGGTCCCTTGAGTCTTCTAGAGGTGGCTCACACGGTACAGAAACTCCTTATTCACACATCGAAACTCTTGTAGCACTTAGTTCCCAAAGGATTCTAGAGGTGGCTCCCACGGAACAGAAATTTCTTACTCACACATCAAAACTCGTGTAGCACTTAGTTCCCGAAGGGTTCTAGAGGTGGCTCACACGATACAATCATCGAGTCTTTGCTCGGTTTGGCCTTTACTCACACATCAGAACACCTGTAGCACTTAGTTCCCGAAGGATTCTAGAGGTGGCTCACACGGTACAATCATCGAGTCTTTGCTCGGTTTGGCCTTTACTAACACATCGAAACTCGTGTAGCACTTAGTTCCTGAAGGATTCTAGAGGTGGCTCACACGGTACAATCATCGAGTATTTGCTCGGTTTGGCCTTTACTAACACATCATAACACGTGTAGCACTTAGTTCCCGAAGGATTCTAGAGGTGGCTCACACGGTACAATCATCGAGTCTTTGCTCAGTTTGGCCTTTACTAACACATCGCCTATCATTTATGGAGTCTAAGATAGACATCAATCTTATCATACTAAAACCTCGAAGGGTACAAAAATAAACCGGTCAAATCTATGACCATAATCTATATTATCCTCTGTGTGTCGCGGATCAAGTGTCGACCGGGACTAAACATACCACATATCATGCATCCGCATGATAGGAATGCCAACCAATCTCAAAACCGTAGTTTTCATCATAAAATAAACTTATATGGAATTTATATAAATATAAAATTCCATAATTTAAAACCATAAGGGTTAAAATCCTTTAGTGAATATTTATAAAAATATTCATAAAAATATTCACTATATTTCACTTCATCTTTCGTCTCGTATTTCGTGTAATTTATCTATTTCGAGAATTTTCGGTGATTTCGTTGTCACCATTCTCGAATATATGAATATTTTAAAATTCCATCTCATTATATTCATGTTTTATGAAATTTAGTAATTTCCTCATGTTTCGTGATTTACTATCGAAATTCGGAAATAAAATCACTTAATATGATTTTATAAAGTTTTTCTAAAATTTTCGGCAGCATAACGGCTGCCGATTTACTAACCTCCTGCACGAAAAAATACAGTTTTAAATCTTTCAGCCAGTACTTCTTCCCAAATTATTTTCAGCAAATCATGCATCATAATAATTTTCATAAAATATTTGCATAAAATATTTCAATTTAAAATATGCAGACTGAGTATCCTTACAGTGCTGCACATGCATCCCTTACCTTTTTCCGGGTCGGCAATTTCCGCTTATCGATCGCGCCCGCACTTCATTTCTCCCGATTCCTTATCCCGATTGCTGAAAATAATTTCTGGAATTAAAATTCTAATTTTTAGAATTTTTTTTCATAATTTATTTAATTTTTCTGAAATTAAATTTTCGGGAAATTTCTTATAGAATTTTCTTAAATGTCCGGGTTGTCGAATTTTCGGAATTTTTCGAATTCCCGAAATTCTCCTTTTTCCTTTTTTTCTTCCTTTTTCTTTCTTTTTCTTTTCTTTCTTTCTTTCTTCTTTCTTCTTTTTTTTCTTTTTCTTTTTTTTTCTTTTTCCTTTTTCTTTTCTTTTTCTTTTTCCTTCCTTTTTCTTCCGGCCGGACCGGTCAGTGTCCTTCCTCGTCGGTTCCTCGCCGGCGGCCGGTTCTCCGGCGGTTCAAGCATCCCTCAGCTGGCCGGTTGCACGACGAACTTGCCGGTGCCCTCCATTTGCCCTGGATCGGCGGCACGGCGGCGGATCGAGGAGGTTTTGCCTCGGTTTCTTCTTCCTCTTCGCCGGCCTTCCTCCGCCATCCATTGCGCCTCGGGTGACCTCCATTGTGTTCCTCTCCCTCCGACGGTGCTTCGGTGGCAGTGGCGGCCACCGATTTGGTCGGCACCGCCGTCGGCATTTTCTTTTTCCTTCCCAGTTTTCCTTCGCTTTCTGCCTCTATTTCCTTCTTTTCTTCTACCGCCGACAGCTTCCTCCCTCTCTTCCTTTGTCGGCGACGTCGTCTGCACCTTTTTCTCTCGCCGGCGGTGGCATCTCCGCCACCGACGGCCTGACTGGGAGGGTCGGGATCCCTCCCAAATTTCCCTCCTTTTATTTTCTTTCCTCTTTTAGTTTTATTAGCTTTCCCTTTTTAGTATACTATATACTATATATTATACACTATAATTTATATTTTATACATATAATATATACTACATATTATTCATATATTATCTCATATATATTGTAATACATTATATATTATATATAAATTATATATCTTGTATATTACAAAACATATATTTAGTATATTTACATACTTTAAAATAAATGACATGTATATATAGAATTATATAAATGTTATAATACAACATATATACCTATAAACTTTAATATAAAATAACATTTACATTTTCTATATATGTATGTGTATATATATATATTATATGTATCTATTTATATATACATGAAATATTATGTTTATATATATGTATTATTTAAATTCATGAAATAGTATATATTTCTATATATATACCAACGTATATTAAAATATACTATATAGTATTTTTAAATACATATGTATTTATATAAAATACATTTATATAATTTGTAATTATATAAATATATTTCATTTTATTCTCTTATTTTCTTAATTAGATTTGGATTTTAATTTATCCAATTTAATTCTTTTCCTCTCTCTATTATTTTTATCTTCACTTCCAATTTAATTTCCTTTATACGAATTTCTCAATTCTTTCACTTCCTCACTTCTCAGGATTTTCACCCATATCCCATTCTCGCAAAATTTTATTTATTTCATCTGATTTAATTTCTCCAATATTTATTTTCAATATTTCTAATTTCCAATAAAGGGAAAAATTTACGGTTATCACATCCTCCACACCTTAAGAAATTCGGTCCTCCGAATTTAACTTAAGTCCAAAGGTGGTACATGTCGTACACTTACGACTTCTGACCTCTAGTTCATCCTCCAAGTAATACTGCCAGCACACTTTCAACATCAACAATACTTTAGACCACTACATGCTGTCTTTCATCATATATGTCTATACTCCCGTAAGTTCATTTCTCAAATCGGAAGTTATTCACTTTTACTCTTTTCATATAAGAGTCCATACACAATATTTTTAATATTACAGCTAATCTATGCTGTTCATCATCCATTCTTCTCACTTAGTGCCGAGTCGACATAATTTGGTACTATCATGTACTCGTGTCAATCAATTATATGTAAGTGTCCCAATAGCTTTCACATCTCATGCACACGCTCTCTCAATATCATGGAGCGGTTACATCTCACGCTCATATATATAAATATATGTGATAACCGCAAATTTTCTATTTTTGGAAATTATTATTAAAGAAAACAGATAAGATGAAATAAATAAATTAAAGTAAATAAATAAAATTATTTATGAGATGGGAATATCATTGAAATTCCCGAAATTAAGGAAAGGGAGGAATTTAAATTTTTGGATAAAATGAAAATAAAAATAAAGTCGGAGTTATGGAAAATAAGGAAAGGAGGAATTTAATTTGGATAAATGTAAATCCAAATTTAATAGGAAATGAAAAGGAGAAAATAATTGGATATTAAGAAATCAAATTTAACGGAATAAAATGCGTATAAGAATATATTTATATAATTAGATTATATAAATATATTTGCAGATATTTTTATATAAATACATATGTATGTATTTGAAATATAGTGTGTGTGTATATATATATATATTATAAATGAATATATACTATTTTATATTAAACAAATAAATGTGTATATTTCTATATACAATTATGTATATAAATAAATATAAATAATATATATATATGAAATATATATTATTTTATGTTAAAGTGATGTGTATAGATATATAAATAAATGAGTTATATAAATGTGTATATATATATAATTATATATATAAGAACTAATTAAAAAAAAAATTTAAAACAGAAACGGGATCGGGACCCTGTTTCTGTCTCAAAACCCAGTGAATAAACACAGAGGGAAGACGTGAGAGGGAGGCTGGCCACCGTCGGCCGGCCGGCCAAAGGAAGAAGAAGAAGACGTCGCTGGCGAGAGGAAGAAGAGGAGGAGGCGACGGGCGACGAGAAAGGACGGAAAGAAGAAGCGAAAGGCGATGAAACAGAAGCGAAAAACCGGCGAAGCCGAAAAGGAAAGGAAAAATGGTAGACGGCGGTGCTGGCCGATCCAGGCACCGCCACTGCCACCGAAGCACTGCCGGAGGGGGAGGGAGAGGAAGACAATGGAGGCCACCCAAGGCGCGGTGAACGGCGGAGGAAGGCCGGCGAAGAGGCGGAAGACACCGAAGGAAAATCAACTCGATCAACCGGCCGCCGGCGAGGAACCGGCGAGGAAGGGAGCTAAACCAATCTGACGGGAAGGAAGAGGAAAAAGAAAAAGAAAAAGGAAAAAGAAAAAGAAAAAGAAAAGAAAAGGAAGAAAGAAAGAGGAAAAGAAGAAAGAGAGAGAAAAAGAAAAATTTTCGGGAATTCGAAAAATTCTCGAAAACTCGAAAATCTCGGGAATCGGTGAGAAATCTGAGAAATTATTAATGATAATTATTTAAATAAATTATTTATTTAAATAATTTGAGAAAATTCTAAAATTTAGAATTTAAATTCCAAAAATTATTCTCGACGATCGAGATGAGGAATCGGGAGATGGAGTACAGGCGCGACCGGTAAGAGGAAGTCGCCGACCCGAAAAAGGTAAGGGATGCATGTGCAGCACTGTAGGGATATTCAGTATGCATGTTTTAATTACGAAATATTTTATGAAAATATTTTATGAAATTATTATGATGAGTGATTGGTTGGAATTTGGAATGAAGTACTGGCTAGAAATTATAAACTGTATTTTCCGTGCAGGAGACTAGCCAATCGGCAGCCGTTATACTGCCGAAAAATTATCGAAAAATTTTTGAAAATTACTGAAAATCATAATAAATGATTTTTTGTCACGAGAAATGATTTTCATCCACGCAAACCGAGAAAATGAATATTTTCATAAAAACATGAATAAAATTAAAATGATTTTAAATTATTCATGTTTTCGAGAATGGTGATAAGGAAATCACCGAAAATCCTCTTGGAGAATGGTGATAATGAAATCACCAAAAATTCTCTTAATATGTAAAATACATGTAATACGAGACGAAAAATGAAAAGAAGTAAAGTGAATATTTTTATGAATATTTTCATAATTATTTCTTAAATATTCACTAAATAGTTTTATAACCTTTATGATTTTAAATTATGAAATTATATATTTTATAAATTTCATAAAGGTTATTTTATGATGAAAACTTTTGAGACTAGTTGGCCCTCTATCATGCCGACATGTGATATGTAATACGTGATATGTAATATGTAACATGTGATATGTGATATGTAGTCCCGGCCGATACCTGATCAGTGATCCGCCGAGGACAATTATAGACTATGGCCATAGATCTGACATGATTATTTATACCCTTCGGGGTCTATAGCAGGATATGAGTAACGACCCAGTGGACGGGCTGGGCGTGTGTGCCTAAGTCTCCATATGTGAAAATGTTTTACATAATATGTGATACGTGAAATGAAATGATTTATAGCATTTTTATAAAATGCTTATTTCAGTACTGATTTTAGTACTATGAGATGATTTTCATATGATATGTAATATGAACATATGATATGTTTTCAAAAGGAAAAAGAGTTTATAAGTCTAATATTCTTACTATAATTTTAAATTGAATATTAGACTATATGTGATATGAATATGTTATATGTTTTCAAAAGGGAAAAGGAGGAAAGTAAATCTAATATTCTTATTTAAATTTTAAATTGAATATTAGATTTAAATGATTAATATGTTATACGAAAAAAGTTTAATAGCTTATTTTGCTATTTTAAAGTATTGTACTAATTATGATTGTACAGCAAAACATGAAATGAGTTTTAAAGGAAAATGATGACAATTTAGCTAATATTCTTTTCAAAGAAAATATGAATATAAATTATTTTATTTAAATGCTTTATTTCATAAAAGCATTATTTTGAAAAAGAATATAAAAATGTTACGAAATAAAAAGGAAAGGATTTGAATTTCAAAACAAGAAAGAATATTACTCTCTACAGTTGCTTCTAGGTTCCGGAACAAGATAGGTATTTCAAAATACCTACCTTACTCCATCCGGATCCCTAGCCGACTGTAGTATCTTTCCTACATGCGAGCCTAGAGCCCATAGGAAAAATCGAAAAAGATTTTCAGCATATAGGAAGCTGAATATCAAGTACGCATATAATTCCCTTACTGAGCCGTGGTTTGCTCACCCCTTAATTTTAACATTTCAGGTTTTTGAAGACTAAGAGTCTGACACATAAGGATTTTCAGCTGCGCATTTCGGGACGATGCGATAGCTTGAGTTATTTAAAAAGGTATGATCATTTATTTTCTGTATTTAGACTTACCGACAGTACTACTTTCATATGAAGTAAAATAGGGGATGTAATTCATAGTATAATTTAACATGAAATTATTTATATGTAAAAGAAAAGTAAAGTATCGCAGACAGCCCAACCAAATAAGATGTATAGAAAAAGGTGAAAAATAGGGTCACGGGCTGTGACAGATTTAATGGTATCAGAGCAGAGTTGGCCTGATGTCTATCGATACTTTGAAAAGAAAATGTGTCAAAAGATTAACATCCCCTGTATTACTGTGTAGTCTGAATACATAGAGAAAATAAATGATTACAAATTTAATTAAAGTGTTTAGAAGGGAGTGAGCAATTATGAAATAAGGAATGCTAAAAAGGGAAAACGGCTCAGAAATGTTACCTGAAATGGTGATCTTATGATCTAAATGAAGGTTGGTTCGGTAATGAACAGAAATGGACTCGGTGAGGGCCCCACCAGTACTTTTCTGTCCGGATCGAACTGAGACTTGAAAGTGATGATATAAAGGAGGGGAATGAAATATCATCATTAAATAGACCTTAAGATCACCGATTGAAGTTATTTTGAGGAGAGAGAAAATGTTTGACCAAAAATGACCAAAATACCCCTACACCCAAAATTTTACCGGGAGTCAAAATAGACCAACGGAAGTTGAAATTGACTGATTTGACAGAGTAAATGATGATGTAAGGCTGCATTTCATGCAAAATAATCCAATTATGGATCCTAGTGGACTTCTCTATAAAAAAAAAATCTTAAAATGCTGATATTGGTATGAGAAAGGAGTACTATCAGCTAATAGATAATAAGATCATTGATTTAAATGTATAGTGAGGAGAAAGAAATAAATGTGAAAATGACGAAAATGCCCTTATGTGGGATTATGGTTTGAATAGTAATAAACCAAGTCAATCTTGAATTCCATTAATAGAAATGGAGTTATTGATGGCATAAAGGACGTAATATGTGTATAACGATCTCGATTATAAATTTCACTGCACTTAGGTTACTCATACGACCCAAATGGTTATAGGGAAGTCGCAGGATGAGCGACTTAGTATTGATTTTATGGGTCTAAGTTAAAGGTGTATTAACAGGATATTATTACGGGATCATTGGATATGATGAAAAGTAATATGATTACTAGAGATGACTGACAAAGAGATCATTATAAATGATGAAATCTATATCAGTACTGTAAATTCTAGTTCTACATATTCCTACTATTTTTGAGGTATCAATCAGATAATTATAGAACCAGAATATATTGAAATATGTTTTATAGAATGATGTACTGTATGGAGTAAATGAATTGGAGAATATACATAAGGGCAGTAAGTAAAGATAAGAGATGAGGAAGATAACAGCTAATCTGGATTATTAAATGAAAATGATTTAAAATGAATTTTAAATAATAAATCGATTAGCTGTGAAAGGTGTTAATCAAATAATTACACTTAATACAGCATTGTAAATTAAGAGGATTGATATGCTGTGAAGTATGAGAAATAAGTAAATCGAGGCGGAGCAAATGTTAAAATGACTTAGATATTAAATATCTTTGCCTTGAATGAAATGATGGGACACAAAGATGAATGTTCAAAACAATAGGAGATGTGTGGTTAAAGAAAGTATCGGAAATGATTCCGATAAATTTTCAGAGTTATATAGATTGGAAAAATCGAGCTAACATTGACTCGATTGTTAATATGAAATTTATTTCTAAGCTTATATTGGAGAACATCAAAGAATCCGAAAGGCTTAAGAAAATAACTCTGAAAAAAATTGTGGATAATGAAATTCACTTGTACAAAAGGAATTGATGGAAATACAAATGATGTGAGTGAGGATGAATTAAATGATGAATTAAATTCCTATTATGAAATAAAGTTCTTATGAAGAACAAATAATCGGCTATATGAAGTGATGCCTTATTTGAATTAATCGAAGATGTATAAGGAGTTTATAAGAGCAATTTTTGTAAAAGGCATCATCAGATGAAAAGTTGAAAACTAATGGTTATAAAATGATAATGATGAGAACTTGAGATAATGTTTACGAGTTCTATAGAGGTTTACAAGGTAAATGAAATACCTTACTGAGGTACATAAGCCTAATGAATGAGGCATCCATATAAGGATAAAGTAATGATAGCAATACAGTCTATGGCACAAATGGAAAATGAACAACATAGTGGTATAACCCTACAGACTCTTAAAGACAATAGACTATGTGTAAGAAGGGCAAATAGAAGATTTAGCTAGACAGTATCTCTTTCTAAGCTATACGATCTCGAATGACAGAGCGATATGGATCTGTCAAGGATGACGAGATAATGATTGAGATACAGAATGAAATGGGTCTAGCTAAATACTGTTGCCAGTCTATAAGAGAGTTATGGGTTAGCTGCTCTACATATGTGACTTAAAATTTAATAAGTTTAAGTCAGTGAATGAATAAGTATAAAGAGGAGATGTAAAAGGTTAAAGGATTTTATTAGTGGAATATTTTACTACTGATGAAAAGTGATCGAAACAATGATAAAGGAAAAGATGAAAAGGTAATAAGAGGATAAGTACATGATGAAGAGGGAACACGAATATGAGATAGTTCCCGAATTTAGAACTAAAAGTGATTTTGTGGTTATCACATGATTATGGCTAGATGTAAGATCAAGCCAAAATTAAATAGAGGAAAAGTAATCATACTCAAAGGAGTAAAGAAATGATCTACATTTTACTGCCAGTAATGTAAATGGAACAAAAAGGAGATATTTATACCACCTCGAAATGATGGAAATAGTGGATTTGTATGGATAATGAGGTGATTAAATTGATAATTATAGATTCGAGAATGAAGTTAAATAATAAGAAGATTAATTGATAATTTGATTTTATTTCTGTGGGATCTAATTATTAAAAGAGTATATTCTCAGGTATATTCTAAAACCTAAGTGATATAGAGTATACCATAAGAATAAGAGATGTAATGATGAGACTACATGAAAAGACGATATGGAGAGAAAATGATTATCTCCTGATGAAATTATGGTAAGAGATGGTGAATGGTAAAGTCTGCAAAGGAACTGCAGCAATTGGATGAAATAAATATGAAATAAAAATTGTGGATAAAGAAGAATCAAAAAGAGATATGATGATATAAAAGTGATTATAGACTGATAGTATAATGGAATCACTTCTCCATTATCAAACTCTTAGATTCTTTAGTGCCATAGTCGAAATATGATTAAAAGATAATGAGAATGTATGTGAAGTTCCAGTGAGCTCTATATGTGATGGGAATCTCTGAGTAGCTATATGTTATGGGAAATAGCAAAAGGCTTTGAGATTCCAAATTTATAGACAGCACCGCTCCGTACATGATGTAAATATCTGAGCGTAGAATAGAAACGCTCGATGATATGTTGAGAGAGCGGATGCATGAGATGTGAAAGCTACTGGACCATTACATACTATTGATTTAAATCGATAAATGATAAGTATCGAAATGTATCGACTTGGCACCAAATAAGGAAGAGGGATGATGAATAATACGAATCATATGTGATATGAAAAGGAGTGGAAATAGATAACTCCCAATTGATAAGAAATTTAAGGGAGTATAAATATATGATGAGTAATGATATATAATGGTGTACAAGGTGATTTTAATTCTAAAGGTATACTGGCAGTATAATATGGAAAATGATCAAAGGGGCAAGAATGATAAGTATATGGAACAGTACCACCTTTTAATTTAAGTTAAATTCGGAGGACCGAATTTCTTAAGATGGGGAGAATGTGATAACTGCAAATTTTCTATTTTTGGAAATTATTATTAAAGAAAATAGATAAGAGGAAATAAATAAATTAAAGTAAATAAATAAAATTATTTACGAGATGGGAATATCATTGAAATTCCCGAAATTAAGGAAAGGGAGGAATTTAAATTTTTGGATAAAATGAAAATAAAAATAAAGTCGGAGTTATGGAAAATAGGAATTTAATTTTGATAAATGAAAATCCAAATTTAATAGGAAATGAAAAGGAGAAAATAATTGGATATTAAGAAATCAAATTTAACGGAATAAAATGCGTATAAGAATATATTTATATAATTAGATTATATAAATATATTTGCAGATATTTTTATATAAATACATATGTATGTATTTGAAATATAGTGTATATATATATATATATTATAAATGAATATATACTATTTTATATTAAACAAATAAATGTGTATATTTTTATATACAATTATGTATATAAATAAATATAAATAATATATATGAAATATATATTATTTTATGTTAAAGTGATGTGTATAGATATATAAATAAATGAGTTATATAAATATGTATATATATATAATTATATATATAAGAAATAATTAAAAAAATTTAAAACAGAAACGGGATCGGGACCCCGTTTCTGTCTCAAAACCCAGTGAATAAACACAGAGGGAAGACGTGAGAGGGAGGCTAGCCACCATCGGCCGGCCGGCCAAAGGAAGAAGAAGAAGACATCACCGACGAGAGGAAGAAGAGGAGGAGGCGACCGGCGACGGGAAAGGACGGAAAGAAGAAGCGAAACGCGGTGAAACAGAAGCGAAAAACCGGCGAAGCCGGAAAGGAAAGGAAAAATGGTAGACAGTGGTGCCGGCCGATCCAGGCACTGCCATTACCACCGAAGCACTGTCGGAGGGAGAGGAAGACGATAGAGGCCACCCGAGGCGCGGTGAATGGCGGAGGAAGGTCGGCGAAGAGGCGGAAGACACCGAAGGAAAATCAACTCGATCCGCTGCCGTGCCGCCGATCTAGGCCGAACGGAGACCACCAGCAGACTCGCCGTGCCGTCGGTCAGCTGTGGAGTCCTTGAACCGCCGGAGAACCGGCCGCCGGCGAGGAACCGGCGAGAAAGGGAGCTAAACCAGTCTGACAGGAAGGAAGAGGAAAAAGGAAAAGAAAAAGAAAAGAAAAAGGAAAAAGAAAAAGAAAAAGAAAAAGAAAAGAAAGAAAAGAAAAGAGAAAAAGGAAGAAAGAAAAGAAGAAAGAGAGAGAAAAAGGAAAATTTTTGAGAATTTGGAAAATTCTCGGAAACTCGAAAATCTCGAGAATCGGTAAGAAATCCGTGAAATTATTAATGATAATTATTTAAATAAATTATTAATGATTTATTTAAATAATTTGAGAAAATTCTAAAATTTAGAATTTAAATTCCAGAAATTATTCTCGGCGATCGAGATGAGGAATCGGGAGATGGAGTACGGGCGCGACTGGTAAGAGGAAGTCGCCGACCCGAAAAAGGTAAGGGATGCATGTGCTGCACTGTAGGGATATTCAGTCTGCATGTTTTAATTACGAAATATTTTATGAAAATATTTTATGAAATTATTATGATGAGTGATTGGTTGGAATTTGGAATGAAGTACTGGCTAGAAATTATAAACTGTATTTTCCGTGCAGGAGGCTAGCCAATCGGCAGCCGTTATACTGCCGAAAAATTATCGAAAAATTTCTGAAAATTATTGAAAATCATAATAAATGATTTTATGTCACGAGAAATGATTTTCATCGACGAAAACCGAGAAAATGAATATTTTCATAAAAACATGAATAAAATTAAAATGATTTTAAATTATTCATGTTTTCGAGAATGGTGATAAGGAAATCACCGAAAATCCTCTTGGAGAATGGTGATAATGAAATCACCAAAAATTCTCTTAATATGTAAAATACATGTAATACGAGACGAAAAATGAAAAGAAGTAAAGTGAATATTTTTATGAATATTTTCATAATTATTTCTTAAATATTCACTAAATAGTTTTATAACCTTTATGATTTTAAATTATGAAATTATATATTTTATAAATTTCATAAAGGTTATTTTATGATGAAAACTTGGTTTTGAGACTAGTTGGCCCTCTATCATGCCGACATGTGATATGTAATACGTGATATGTGATATGTAACATGTGATATGTGATATGTAGTCCCGGTCGACACCTGATCAGTGATCCGCCGAGGACAATTATAGACTATGGCCATAGATTTGACATGATTATTTATACCCTTCGGGGTCTATAGCATGATATGAGTAACGACCCAGTGGACGGGCTGGGCGTGTGTGCCTAAGTCTCCATACGTGAAAATGTTTTACATAATATGTGATACGTGAAATGAAATGATTTATAGCATTTTTATAAAATGCTTATTTCAGTACTGATTTTAGTACTATGAGATGATTTTCATATGATATGTAATATGAACATGTGATATGTTTTCAAAAGGAAAAAGAGTTTATAAGTCTAATATTCTTACTATAATTTTAAAATGAATATTAGACTATATGTGATATGAATATGTTATATGTTTTCAAAAGGGAAAATGAGGAAAGTAAATCTAATATTCTTATTTAAATTTTAAATTGAATATTAGATTTAAATGATTAATATGTTATACGAAAAAGGTTTAATAGCTTATTTTGCTATTTTAAAGTACTGTACTAATTATGATTGTACAGCAAAACATGAAATGAGTTTTAAAGGAAAATGATGACGATTTAGCTAATATTCTTTTCAAAGAAAATATGAATATAAATTATTTTATTTAAATGCTTTATTTCATAAAAGCATTATTTTGAAAAAGAATATGAAAATGTTACGAAATAAAAAGGAAAGGATTTGAATTTCAAAACAAGAAAGAATATTACTCTATACAGTTGCTTCTAGGTTCCGGAACAAGATAGGTTTTTCAAAATGCCTACCTTACTCCATCCAGATCACTAGCCGACTGTAGTATCTTTCCTACATGCGAGCCTAGAGCCCATAGGAAAAATCGAAAAAGATTTTCAGCATATAAGAAGCTAAATATCAAGTATGCATATAATTCCCTTACTGAGCCGTGGTTTGCTCACCCCTTAATTTTAACATTTCAGGTTTTTGAAGACTGAGAGTCTGACACATAAGGATTTTCAGCTGCGCGTTTCGGGACGAAGCGATAGCTTGAGTTATTTAATAAGGTATGATCATTTATTTTCTGTATTTAGACTTACCGACAGTACTACTTTCATATGAAGTAAAATAGGGGATGTAATTCATAGTATAATTTAACATGAAATTATTTATATGTAAAAGAAAAGTAAAGTATCGCAGACAGCCCAACTAAATAAGATGTATAGAAAAAGGTGAAAAATAGGGTCACGGGCTGTGACAATATATATCAGTATGGAGCGGTGCTATCAATACACTTGGGATCTCAAAGCCTTTTGCTATCTCTCATTATCATATGGCAACACAGAGACTCCCATCACATGTAAGGCTCACTGGAACTGTACATACACATTCACACCGTTTAACACTTATACTGCGACTAAGGCACTAGAGAATCTAGAAGTCTGATAATGGAAAGTGATTCTATTTAGATCATCAGTCTTTAATCACTTCCATATCATCATTTCTCTTTTTATTGTCCACAATATTCATTTTCACACTTATTCCATCAAGGCTGCATCTCATTTGCCGATTTTACTATAGATCATCTCTTACGATCATAATTCATGAGACTATCATATTCTCTTCATGTAGTATGGTCTTTAAATCTCTTTTCATAATTTAGATTCTGTGATTGAATCCTCGAATTATCCATTTAAGCACCACATTATCTATACAATTCCACCATCTCTATCGTTTCAAGGTGGTTATATGTACAAACATTTCTTATTTATATACTAGCAGTAAACATATCAATCATCTTACTCCTTTGAGTATCAGTAATTGTACTTATCAAAGTTGGCTTGCTTTTACATCTTGCCACAATTATGTGATAACCGACACAAATCACCTTCAGTCTTAACTTCGGAAACTGTTTCATATTGATGTTCCCTTGTGATAACCGTAAAATTTTCATTTATTGGAAATTACAAATATTGGAAATAAATAAATAAATAAAATTATGAGAATGGGATACTAGTGACAATCCCGAGAATTGAGAAAAGGACGGACGGTGGAAATCCGAGTGAAGGAAAATTAAATTCGGAAATAATTATAAGATGAGAAATTATGGAAAATAATGAAATGAGGAAATTTAATTTGGATAAATGGAAATCCAAATTAAATAAGAAAATAAGGAAGCAAATATATATTGTACATACAATATATATTGTATTATTTCATTTATATAAATATATAAATGTTATGTAATTTAAAGTAAACAAATATATATATACAAATATATACTAAATATGTATTTTGTTAATACATAATACATATGTACTATACTATATATAATAATAATATTTTTTTTATTATATTTATAATATAAATATAATATATGTTATATTATGAGTATAGTATATATTATATAGTATATATTATATGTATATAATTAAATTAGAAAAAAAAAAAGAAGAAGAAAGAAACAGAATCAGGAAGACTCCCGATTCTGTCTCCCCGAGTGGCACCGGCCACTGTCGCCGGAGAAGGAAAGGAGAGGAGAAGAGCGACGTCGCCGGCGAGCCAAGGGCTGGAAGAGGAAGCGACCGGCGACGGAGAAAGGAAAGAAACGGAAGGAAAATCGTAGGAAAAGACCGGCGGAGGCTGGGAAGAAAAAGGAAAATGGATCTGGCGGTGCCGGCCAAACCGGCCGCCGCCACTGCAGCCACACCATCACCGAAGGAAGAGGAAGACGTGGGAGGCCACAGGCGAGGCAGAGAACGGCGGAGGAAGGCCGACGGAGGAGGAGAAGAAACCGAAGGTAAACCGAGTAAATCCGCCGCCGTGCCGTCGATTCGTGACGAACGGAGGCCAGATCCGGCTTCACCGTGGTGCCGGCCAGCTGCTGAGACCCTGAGCCGTCGGAGAACCGGCCGCCTACAAGGAACCGGCGAGGAAGGAGGCAGACCAGTCCACCGGGAAAAGAAAGAAAAAGAAAAGAAAAAAGAAAAAGAAAAGAAAAAAAGAAAAGAAAAGGAAAAGAAAGAAAAAGAGAAAAAGAAAGAAAAGAAGAAAAAGAAAAGGGGAAAGAAATTCCGGGAATTTGGAGAATTCCCGAGAATTCGAAAATTACGGGAAATCCCGAGAATTACGGGAATCGGTAAGAAATCCCGAAAAGTATTAAATTATTTAAATAATTTATTTATTTAAATAATTATGGAAAAATTCTAAATTTTAGAATTTAATTTCCAGAAAATATCCTCGATGACCGAGCCGATGGAATCGGGCGAGGTGAACACGGGCACGACCTCCGAGAGGCAGTCGCCGACCCGAAACAGGTAAGGGAGATATGTGCCGCTTGTAAGGATATCCGGCCATGTTTTTTAAATTGCATTTAATTTTTTTAAATGCTATCGATAATTATCGGTTTATAATGTGGTGATTTATATGTTTTAAATTGTGGTGAAATACCAGTTGAGAAATATAAACTGTATTTTCGGTGCAGGAGGCTAGCCAAATCGGCAGCCGTTATACTGCCGAAAAATTACTGAAATTTACCGAAAATCACTGAAAACCAAAATAAAAGATTTGATTTCACGTGAATCGATTTTCGGGCACGAAAATCAAGAAATTAAGTAAATTTTATAAAACATGAATATAATGATATTTAATTTTTAAAATATTCATGTTTCGAGTATGGTAAAAAGGAAATCACCGAAAATTCACCCGGTAGGTGATATTTCACGTGAAACGAGATGAAAATGAAAAAAAAGATTGAAGTGAATATTTTTATAAATATTCTTAAATATTCACTTGATTTTACATAAAACCTTTATGGTTTTAATTGTGGAAACAAATAATTATGAAAATTCCATAAAGGTTAAGAAATGGTGGAGAACCATGATTTCGAGACAAAAGGTCTCTACACGTGTTTCTAGAAGAAAACATGGTTAAGGGATTTTGAATTTGGAAAGTAAATAATTTATTTTTACATAAATTATGAAAACATTTGATTTGAATCTCGATTTCTTTGAAAACCATGTTTTGGATAAAAGGCACGGGAAAGCGTGCATATGTGTTTTACGGTGGAAAAGGACAGTTTTGCCCTTCTATTTTTACAGTGATGATTTTGCAAACTGTTTTCACCGTATAGAAAATATGATATATACCTTTATGAAATAATTTGAAAAATATTATTTATTTTATAAATTTCATAAAGGTGATTATATTTACATGTGAGCCTTATGGATAATTTGATTTATCGTGTTTAAAATCCATAAAGGCTATGGTACGGTTTATACTGTTTTGAGACTTAGGCCCCGAGTTTCATGCATCACACTTATACTGTTACTGTCACGTGCCTGATAGACCTGCCAGTCATCAGCGTCCCGGATGTCACCTGGCAAGTGTACACCGAGGACACCATATAGATCATGGCCATAGATCGCATACATACTGTTTACTGTGTCCCTTTGGGGATGATTACTGGTCCATTATTGGACGATGATAGCATGATTTAATTGTAGGGTGATGCCTAGTCTCACATACTGATTACTGTTTACTAAAAGGATTCATGGAATCCTATTTACTATACTGTACTGTTTACTGTGCTGAATTATTGTACTGATTACTGTTTACTGATGAAAAATCGTACCAAAACACTGTTTACTGAACTGTACTATTTACTGAAATGGTAGCTATTGATTACTGTTTTACTGAACTGAAAGCTACCATTTACTGTTTACTGAACTGAAAGCTACCGTATACTATTTACTAAATTGGTAGCTACTGTTTATTGTTACTGACTGAACCGTATCGAGATACTGTTTTACTGAATACTGAATATACTGTTTTACTGAACTGTACGATACGGTTACTGATTTGAAAAGAGAAATAAATGTTTATTCTAAAAGAATAACATAAGAATTATTTCTAAGATAGAATAATCGAAGAAGTAATTATCAAATGATTGGATATTTACAAATCACTGTACTGTCACGTGTTTTTACTGTACTGAAGAGAAGAGAAGTAAACCACTGTTTTATTACTAAACTGTCACGTGTTTTAAGGTATACTGAAAGTGAAAAGAGATAAGTGGTTTACTTTGTGGAAAAACGAAAATTATATCGTTTGAAAACAACGAAAATAGTACTCTCTACAGTTGCTTCTAGGTTCCGGAACAAGTCAGATATTTCAAAATACCTGCCTTACTCTATCTGGATCACTAGCCGACTGTAGTATCCTTCCTACATGTGTGCCTAGAGCCAGCTAGGAAGATTTTAAAGAAAATGAAAAAAAAAATTATTTTCAGCATATAGATAGCTGAATATCAAGTGTGACATATAACTCTCTTACTGAGCCGTGGTTTGCTCACTCCCCAATTTTAACATTTCAGGTTTTGATGATGGTGAGATCCAATAGTTGTGGATTACGGCTGCACATAAAGGACAATGTGACAGACCGACTGATTTATATGAGGTATGATCATTTATTTTCTGTATTTAGACATGTTTGCAGTACTACTTGCTTATTAAGTAAGATAGGGGATGTATGTAATATAAACAATGTTATGTAAATTTGTTTAATAGTTAGTAAAAGTGAAGTATCACAGACAACCTAACCGGATGAATTGTGTAAAATAAGGTTAAAAATGTGGTAACAGGTCGTTACAGATTTAATGGTATCAGAGCATGGTTGGCCTGATGTCTGTGGATACTTTGAAAGGAAAAGTGTTAAACATCCCCGGTAGTACTGTGTCGTCTGAATACATAAAGAAAATAAATGATTGTAAATTAAGTAAAATGATTTAAAGGGAGTGAGAAAGTATAAATTGAAAATGTGAAAGAGGAAAATAGGCTCAGAAATTACCAGAAAATTGGTGATTCTTATAATCTAAATGGAGGCCTGTTCGGTAAGGAACCGAAAGGACTCGGTGAGGGCCCCACCGTACTTTACGATCCGGATCGAACTGAGACCTGAAAGTGATGGTATAAAGGAGGGAAATGACATATCATCATTAAATAGACTTTAAGATCACCAATTGAGGGTAATTTGAAGAGAGAAAAAATTTTTGGCCAAAAATGACCAAAATACCCCTGACTCCAAATTTTTACTGGGAGTCAGAATAGACCAACAGAGGTTGGATTTGATCGATCTAACAGATAAATTGATGATATAAAGCTGAGTAACAAGCAGAATAATCCAATTATGGATTTTAGTGAACTTCTCTGTCGAAATCGAATGAGATCTAAATTGCTGATATAAGTATAAGAAAGAATACTATCAGCACATAGATGATCAGATCATTGATTTCAATGTATATTGAGGAGAAAGAAATAAATGTCGAAATGACGACAATGCCCCTATGTTGGGCGATGTTCGGAACAGTGATGAAACCGAACTGAATGTGAATCCATTGATGATAATGGAGTTATTAATGGCATAGAGGATGTCATATGAATATAACGATCCCTATTACTGATTCCACTGACACTTAGAGGACGGACGCGAATTACGAGTGACCTAGTGAACGGGCTAGGCCTCATGATAAAACCTCGATGGGTGACCCAGTGAACGGGCTGGGCATTCTCAAAGAGGTTAATACACGTGTGTACAGGCGGACGGCGGACGAGCCGAGGCCTTATATGATGCGATTCGATAAAAGTGTAGTGGAATGCCGCAAGATAATTGGCTCGTTTATTGATTGTAAGGGCCTAAATTACGAGTGTATCGACTCGAATAATTATTACGGGATCGTGGATATTATGAAAAGTGAAATGATTATAAAAAAATGACTGAAAAGGTGAATAGTACAGATGAGGAAATCCATAGCAGTACGGTTGATTGAGGTTCTATACATTTATACTGTTTTTAGGTATTAAAGGAATATTTAATTATAGAACTCGAGCATTATGAGATATGCCTTGCCATTGATGTACTGTATGGAGTACTGTGAATTGGTGAATATATATAAGAACAGTAAAGTGATAAACAGAAGAAGATGACAGCTAACCTAAGTTCTTCAGGACCCTTGAGACAGAACTGTGATGGGCGACCCAATGATGGGCGACTCGTAGTGGATCATGTGTTGTGAGGTATGGGCGAACTATGTGGTCGCCGACTCACTTGTAAGGGTAAACCTGGGGCGAAAGGATCGCCTAGGGGATGCTCGCCGACGGCCGATACGAACGGGCGGGACTCTTACAATTATTTTAATGGCAACACGAGTGAAAGGAACTAGGTACGTAAGGGTGCCAGGGCTCAAACCTCGTGGATAACGTACTCAAGGGAATTAAACCTGAATTTATTAAATGAAATTGATTTTAAAGCAAATTACAGAGATAATAAATTGGTTAGCTGTGACATGTGTTGATAACTGTGGTACTAGATACAGCTTACTAGATTGAGATTCGTAATGCTGTAAAGTATGAGTAAACAATAAAATCAAGGTAGAGTATGAGTCGAAATGAATCAAATAGTAAATGTCTCTGCCTTGAGAATACACAATGTAAATGAAAGGACATGAGGATGAGATGTCCAAGATGATAACAAAATGTGTGATTAAAGAAAGTATCGGAGATGATTCTCGATAAATTCTTCCAGAGTTATATAGATTGGAGAAATTGAGCTAACATTGACTCGATTGTGGATATGAAATCTGATTCTAAGCTTATATCGGAGAACTTAAGAAAATCCGAAAGCTTAAGAAATCCACTCTGGAAAATGTGAGAATAATGAAATGCACGTGTATAAGGTGTGATTAAGGGAAATACAGATAACGTAAATTAAGGATAAGAAAGTTATCTGTATAAGTGTAAGTGAGAGAAGCACTGATGATATTGAAATGTAGATGAAATAAAGTGATATAGTAAATGATTACTATTTAATAAAGTTCTTGTGAAGAACAAGTATCCATCTACATGAGGAAATAGACGCTTTATGGATCTGATTTGATATGCGTGAGGAGTTTATAAGACTAGCCTCGGTATAAAGCGTCCTTGGATAAAAGATGGAGACTAATGTCCGTAAGATGATGATTAGAACTCGGAGTGAATTTTACGAGTTCCTATTGAGGTTACGAGGTTAATGAAATAACTTGTGATATATACATAAGCCTAATGAATGAGGCATCCATACATGAGTAAATTGATGAAACACTAATAGAGTCTAAAGTATAAATGGAAAATAAGAGCAGCTTGGTTATATGACCCTACGGACTCTTAAAGACTGTAATTTATAAGTTAAGATTGGCAACTAAGAGACTTGGCTAGACAGTATCTCTTTCTGAGATATATGATCTCGAGATAACAGAATGACAGTGAATCTGTCTATGATATAGAGATAATGATCGAGATACGAAAATAATGAGTCTAGCTAGATACTAATGCCAATCCATAAAAGAGTGATGCGACTAGCTGCTCTACTAATGTGATGTAATTAAAGAAAGATGTTAAGTCGGTAAATGGATAAGTGGGAAGAAAATGTGGTATGTAAGATTTTAAAAGATCTTAGCAGTATAGTACCATACCAATCGAGAAAACCGACTAAAAGGATGAGAGTAAAAGCATGAAAAGATAAAAGTGGGAATATGAAAACCAAAAAAATGAAAGTGGAATAAGGAAATAAATTGCATGATGAGAAGGGAACATCAATATGAAACAGTTCCCGAAATTGCGACTGAAAGTGAATTCAGGCTGGTTATCACATGACAGTGGCAAGATGAAAAATCACGCCAGATTTGATAAGTGAAATTAATGATACTCCAAGGAGTAAGATAATTGATATGTTTATTGCCAGTATCTAAATAGAAAAGTGTTATACATACACATAACCACCTTGAAATGGTAAATGGTGGAATTGTATAGATAATGTGTTGACTAAATATATAAATTGAGGATTCAATTGTGGAATCTAAATTATGAAAAGACATGTAAAGACCATACTACATGAAGAGAATATGATTGTCTCATGATTTATGATTGTAAGAGATGATCAATAGTAAAGTCTGCAAGTGAGATGCAGCCTTAATGAAATAAAAGAGAAAATGAATACTGTGAATAATAAAGAGTCCAAAAGAGATAAGATGATATGGAAGTGATTAAAGACTAATGATCTAAATAGAATCACGTTCCATTATCGGAATCCTTTATTCTCTAGTGCCTTAGTCACAATATGATTGCGAAACACTAGAAATGTATATGTACAATTCCAGTGAGCATTACATGTGATGGGAGTCTCTGAGATGCCATATGCTTAATGAGAGATAGCAAAAGGCTTTGAGATCCCAAGTGTATTGATAGCACCGCTCCATACTGATATGTATACATATATGAGCGTGAGATGTAAACGCTCCATGATGTTGAGAGAGCGTGTGCATGAGATATGAAAGCTACTGGGACAATTACATATAACTGATTGACATGTGTACATGATAGTATCGAACCATATCGACTTGGCACTAAGTGAGAAAAATAGATGATGAATAGCATAGATCAGCTGTGATATGAAAACTATAGTGAATGGACTCTTATGTGAAAAGAGTGGAAATGAACAACTCCCGAATTGATAAATGAATTTATGGGAGTATAAATATATACTAAATGATGAAAGTCTTCATGTAGTGATCTAAAAGTACTCTGGAATGCTGAAAGTGTACTGGCAGCATTACTTGGGGGATGATCAAATAAATAAAGTCGTAAGTATACGGCATGTACCACCTTTGGACTTAAGTTAAATTCGGAGGACCGAATTTCTTAAGGTGGGGAGAATGTGATAACCGTAAAATTTTCATTTATTCGAAATTACAAATATTAGAAATAAATAAATAAATAAAATTATGAGAATGGGATACTAGTGACAATCCCGAGAATTGAGAAAAGGACGGATGGTGGAAATCCGAGTGAAGGAAAATTAAATTCGGAAATAATTATAAGATAAGAAATTATGGAAAATAATGAAATGAGGAAATTTAATTTGGATAAATGGAAATCCAAATTAAATAAGAAAATAAGGAAGCAAATATATATTGTACATACAATATATATTGTATTATTTCATTTATATAAATATATAAATTTTATGTAATTTAAAGTAAACAAATATATATATATATATACATATACATATATATACTAAATATGTATTTTGTTAATACATAATAGATATGTACTATACTATATATAATAATAATATTATATGTATTATATTTATAATATAAATATAATATATGTTATATTATGAGTATAGTATATATTATATAGTATATATTATATGTATATAATTAATTAGAAAATAAAATACAAAAAAAAAAGAAGAAAGAAACAGAATCGGGAAGACTCCCGATTCTGTCTTCCCGAGTGGCACCGGCCACTGTCGCCGGAGAAGGAAAGGAGAGGAGAAGAGCGACGTCGCCGGCCAGCCAAGGGCTGGAAGAGGAAGCGACCGGCGACGGAGAAAGGAAAGAAACGGAAGGAAAATCGTAGGAAAAGACCGGCGGAGGCCGGGAAGAAAAAGGAAAATGGATCTGGCGGTGCCGGCCAAACCGGCCGCCGCCACTGCAGCCACACCATCGCCGGAGGAAGAGGAAGACGTGGGAGGCCACAGGCGAGGCGGAGAACGGCGGAGGAAGGCCGACGGAGGAGGAGAAGAAACCGAAGGTAAACCGAGTAGATCCGCCGCCGTGCCGTCGATTCGTGACGAACGGAGGCCAGATCCGGCTTCACCGTGGTGCCGGCCAGCTGCTGAGCCCCTGAACCGTCGGAGAACCGGCCGCCGGCGAGGAACCGACGAGGAAGGAGGCAGACCGATCCGGCGGGAAAAGAAAGAAAAAGAAAAGAAAAAAGAAAAAGAAAAAGAAAAAAAGAAAAGAAAAGGAAAAGAAAGAAAAAGAGAAAAAGAAAGAAAAGAAGAAAAAGAAGAAAAAGAAAGAAAAGAAGAAAATGAAGAAAAAGAAAAGGGGAAAGGAATTCCGGGAATTTAGAGAATTCCCGAGAATTCGAAAATTACGGGAAATCCCGAGAATTACGGGAATTGGTAAGAAATCCCGAAAAGTATTAAATTATTTAAATAATTTATTTATTTAAATAATTATGGAAAATTTCTAAATTTTAGAATTTAATTTCCAGAAAATATCCTCGATGACCGAGCCGATGGAATCGGGCGAGGTGAACACGGGCGCGACCTTCGAGAGGCAGTCGCCGACCCGAAACAGGTAAGGGAGATATGTGCCGCCTGTAAGGATATCCGGCCATGTTTTTTAAATTGCATTTAATTTTTTTAAATGCTATTGATAATTATCGGTTTATAATGTGGTGATTTATAGGTTTTAAATTGTGGTGAAATACCATACCAGTTGAGAAATATAAACTGTATTTTTGGTGCAGGAGGCTAGCCAAATCGGCAGCCATTATACTGCCGAAAAATTATCGAAAAATTACTGAAATTTACCGAAAATCACTGAAAACCAAAATAAAAAGATTTGATTTCACGTGAATCGATTTTCGGGCACAAAAATCAAGAAATTAAGTAAATTTTATAAAACATAAATATAATGATATTTAATTTTTAAAATATTCATGTTTTCGAGTATGGTGAAAAGGAAATCACCGAAAATTCACCCGGTAGGTGATATTTCACGTGAAACGAGATGAAAATGAAAAAAAAGATTGAAGTGAATATTTTTATAAATATTCTTAAATATTCACTTGATTTTACATAAAACCTTTATGGTTTTAATTGTGGAAACAAATAATTATGAAAATTCCATAAAGGTTAAGAAATGGTGGAAAACCATGATTTCGAGACAAAAGGTCTCTACATGTGTTTCTAGAAGAAAACATGGTTAAGGGATTTTGAATTTGGAAAGTAAATAATTTATTTTTACATAAATTATGAAAACATTTGATTTGAATCCCGATTTCTTTGAAAACCATGTTTTGGATAAAAGGCACGGGAAAGCGTGCATATGTGTTTTACGGTGGAAAAGGACAGTTTTGCCCTTCTATTTTTACAGTGATGATTTTGCAAACTGTTTTCACCGTATGGAAAACATGATATATACCTTTATGAAATAATTTGAAAAATATTATTTATTTTATAAATTTCATAAAGGTGATTATATTTACATGTGAGCCTTATGGATAATTTGATTTATCGTGTTTAAAATCCATAAAGGCTATGGTACGGTTTATACTGTTTTGAGACTTAGGCCCCGAGTTTCATGCATCACACTTATACTGTTACTGTCACGTGCCTGATAGACCTGCCAGTCATCAGCGTCCCGGATGTCACCTGGCAAGTGTACACCGAGGACACCATATAGATCATGGCCATAGATCATATACATACTGTTTACTGTGTCCCTTTGGGGATGATTACTGGTCCATTATTGGACGATGATAGCATGATTTAATTGTAGGGTGATGCCTAGTCTCACATACTGATTACTGTTTACTAAAAGGATTCATGGAATCCTATTTACTATACTGTACTATTTACTGTGCTGAATTATTGTACTGATTACTGTTTACTGATGAAAAATCGTACCAAAACACTGTTTACTGAACTGTACTGTTTACTGAAATGGTAGCCATTGATTACTGTTTTACTGAACTGAAAGCTACCATTTACTGTTTACTGAACTGAAAGCTACCGTATACTATTTACTAAATTGGTAGCTACTGTTTATTGTTACTGACTGAACCGTATCGAGATACTGTTTTACTGAATACTGAATATACTGTTTTACTGAACTGTACGATACGGTTACTGATTTGAAAAGAGAAATAAATGTTTATTCTAAAAGAATAACATAAGAATTATTTCTAAGATAGAAATAATCGAAGAAGTAATTATCAAATGATTGGATATTTACAAATCACTGTACTGTCACGTGTTTTTACTGTACTGAAGAGAAGAGAAGTAAACCACTGTTTTATTACTAAACTGTCACGTGTTTTAAGGTATACTGAAAGTGAAAAGAGATAAGTGGTTTACTTTGTGGAAAAACGAAAATTATATCGTTTGAAAACAACGAAAATAGTACTCTCTACAGTTGCTTCTAGGTTCCGGAACAAGTCAGATATTTCAAAATACCTGCCTTACTCTATCTGGATCACTAGCCGACTGTAGTATCCTTCCTACATGTGTGCCTAGAGCCAGCTAGGAAGATTTTAAAGAAAATGAAAAAAAAAATTATTTTCAGCATATATATAGCTGAATATCAAGTGTGACATATAACTCTCTTACTGAGCCGTGGTTTGCTCACTCCCCAATTTTAACATTTCAGGTTTTGATGATGGTGAGATCCAATAGTTGTGGATTACGGCTGCACATAAAGGACAATGTGACAGACCGACTGATTTATATGAGGTATGATCATTTATTTTCTGTATTTAGACATGTTTGCAGTACTACTTGCTTATTAAGTAAGATAGGGGATGTATGTAATATAAACAATGTTATGTAAATTTGTTTAATAGTTAGTAAAAGTGAAGTATCACAGACAGCCCAACCGGATGAATTGTGTAAAATAAGGTTAAAAATGTGGTAACGGGTCATTACATCCCTTCTCATCATGCAGTTTATTTCCTTATTCCACTTTCACTTTCGTTTTCATATTCTTACTCTCATCCCTTTTTGTCGGTTTTCTCAATTGATATGGTACTATACTGTTAAGATCTTTTATAATCTTGCATACCATCTTTTTCTTTACACTATCCATCTACCGACTTTAATTTCTTTAATTAGATCTCCTCTATAGAGCAGCTAGTCTCATCACTTTTTTATAGGCTGAAAATAGTATTTAACTAGACTCATTACTTTCGTATCTCAATCATTATCTTTATATCATAGACAGGTTCACTGTCATCCTGTCGTCTCGAGATCATATATCTCAAGAGGAGGTATTGTCTAGCCAAATCTTTAGTTGCAAATCTTAGCACAATTCCACAGTTTTTAAGAGTTTAAGGATCATATCACAATGCTGCTCATGTTCCATTTATACTTTAGACTCTATCAGTATTTCATCAATTTACTCATGTAAGGATGCCTCATTCTTTAGGCTTATCTACTTTACAAGGCAACTCATTACCCTTGTGACTTCAATCGAAACTCGTAAAATTCACTCTGAGTTCAAATCATCACCTTATGGACACCAATCTTCAATCTTTTATCTAAGGACTCTTTATATTGAGGCTAGTCTTATTAACTCCTCAGACATCCCTAATCAGCTCCATAAAGCGTCTGTTTTCATGTAGATGAATACTTGTTCTTCACCAGAACTTTGTCAATGATAGGAAATTAATACATCCTTTTTAATTCATCTACAACTCAATATCATTTGTATTTCTCTCATTTATACTTATACAGACAGTTTCATTATTCTCAATTTTTCATTATCTGTATTTTCGTCATTCAGACCTTTACACGTGAATTTCATTATTCACACAATTTTCAGAGTTATTTTCTTAAGCTTTTCGGATTCTTTCTATATCCTCCGATATAAACTTAGAATTTAACTTCATATTCAAAATCGAGTCAATGTTATCTCGATTCCTCTAATTTATATAACTCTGGAAGTTCTATCGGAAATCAAATCTGATATTTTCTTTAATCATACATTTCTTATCATCTTGTGACCATCGTTCTTCAACTTTTCATCTGATTATGCCTTTTACAAAGATTGCTCTTATAAGCTCCTTATACATCTCCGATTAAATCATATTTAAGGCATCACTTCCATATAATATTTATTTGTTCTTCATAAGAATTTTAGTGTATAACCAAAAATTTTAATACATCATTTAATTCATCCTCAAATCATATCATTTGTATTTCCTTCCTTTACATCGATACTTGTAAATTTCATCATCCATAATATTTTCCAAAAATTATTTTCTTAAGCTTGTCGAATTTCTTCTATATTCTTCAATACAAGCTTAAGAATAAAGTTCATATCCACGATCGAGTCAACATTAACCTGATTTCTCAATCTATGTTACTCTGAAATTTATCGAGATTCTCATCCGGTAGTTTCTTTAACCACACTTCTTTTATCATTTTAGCCTTCATCATTGTGTCCCATCATTTCACAGTGTATTCTCAAGGAAGAGACATTCAATATTCAAATCATTTAGATACATACTCTACCTTGATTTTATTACCTAGTCAAACTTTACAGCGTTACGAATCTCATTCTGGTAAGCTGTATCAAGTACAATGGTTATCAACACACTTTACAGCTACTCGTTTCAATTCAGTTATTCACTTTAAAACCATTTCCATTTACTGAATTCAGGCTTAATTTCCCTTGAGTATAGTATCCACGAGGTTCGAACCTTGGCACCCTTACGTACCTAGTTCCTTACAATCGTGTTATCACTAAGCTTCTTGTAAGAGTCCCGCCTGTTCGAATCGACCGTTGGCCAACATTCCCTAGGCGATTCCTCTCGCCCCAGGTTTACCCTTACTAGTGAGTCGGCGATGACATAGTTCGCCTGTATCTCATAACACATGATCCACTACAGGTCGCCCATCATTGAGTCGCCCATCACAGTTCTGTCTCAAAGGTCCTGAAGAATTTTAGGTTCGCTGTCATCTTCTTTTTATCACTTCACTGTTCTTATAATTATTCTCTAGCTTACAGTACGCCACACAATACTTCATTCTGTAGCACATATTTCAGAGTTCGAAAATCAAATAATTCAGAAATCAAAAAATAACAAAAAGTGGAGACATGGTAGTAACTCGGTATACATCAAGCAGCAAAGATATCCTATAAGGATAATAACAGATAGGCGTGTGGCCATAGTCCAAGTGGTCTATAGTGAACACTGATCAGGTGTCATCTGTGGCCGCTGCGGACTGGATCAAATCACATAAAACATAGTGCACAAAATTCATATCAGATACAAATACTATAGGCCCCGAAGGTCACACTACAGCCAGATACTATAGGCCCCGAAGGTCACGCTATAGCCAGATACTGCAGGCCCCGAAGGTCACGCTGCAGCCAGACACTGCTGGATGATGGTTAGCCAATGTCTCAAAACAAAAGTTTCATAGTTTGGAGTTCAAATCCGTAAGTCAAATCATACAGATATTGATAAAAGTTCATAAAGCAGATCATCGTAGAAAATCATAATTATTTTCCAATTATTTAAAAACTTAGTAATTTCCAACAACATATATATAAAGAAAAAAATAGATTTTTAGCGCCATGATTTATAATAAATTCGTAAAACCAAATTTAAGACGGAAAAATCACAAGACTTTAAAATCATGAAATTTAATAAGCTTTCAATAAAAACAGAATTCTTTAGATAATTCATGTTAATGCAGAGTTTCATAAGTCTTAGTTCGAAAGAGCATTTTCAAAACTCATAAAGGTTCTGAAACCAATTAAAATGCAAGGAATTTCAGAAATCTGAAATTTCACAACTTTTTTTTATAAATATTTCTAAAACACTAAAGTTTGGTAATTTCCATAAGATAAAATTTAATTTAAATATTCATGATTATGCTAAAATCAGGCAACTTAATATTTTCAAGACTAAATTCCTTAAGAAAGTTCTATCCTTAAGAAGTTTCTTACCTTTTTAGCTGAAATCGCAAAAATCAATAATCTTACGAAAATTCGATAGATAACGATATCAAATTTCTAAAGTCTCTTGCAAATCATTCATAGTTCATAAAACACAATGCAATTGATCTTAAAATCATTTCATTTTTCATAGTATTTAACGATCCCGTTCAATACACTCTTAATTTTTCGACCCTTTCAGTCAATAACCGGGCCAAACATCTGATGACATTCCACTACACTCTTTGGATCGCATCATACCGTTTTATTGTGAAGCCCCGGATTTACCGTTTCTTTCAGGGATTTACCGAGCCACTTCACTCATCCGTACTCGTTTTATTGTAAGGACCGGGAGTGCCTGGATCTCCGTTAACCAGGGATTTACCACCCTAGTGCCTTACTCATCCATACTGTCCGCTCTGGGTTCTAGATGTGGCCCCCGTCACACAGACGTGGCACTTAGCCCCTCACGGATTTCTTTCGCGTCCATAATCTAAGTGTTAGTGGAATCAGTAATAAGGATCGTTAGATTCATATGACATCTTCTATGCCATTAATAATTCCATTACGATCAATGGATTCCAATTCAGCTCGGTTTTAACACTATTCCGAACATCGCCCAATATAGGGGCATTTTCGTCATTTCGACATTTATTTCTGTCTCCTCAATATACATTCAAATCAATGAACTGATCATCTATGTGTTGATAGTATCCTTTCTGATACTTATAACAGCAAGTTAGATCTCATTCGATTTTCGACAGAGAAGTTCACTAAAATCCACAATGGGATTAATTTACTTGTAATTCAGCTTTATAACATTAATTTCTCTGTCAAATCGGTCAATTCCAACTTCTGGTGATCTATTTTGACTCCCGGTAAAATTTTGGGGTAGGGGTATTTTGGTCATTTTTGGCTAAAAATTTTCTCTCTCTTCAAATTACCCTCAATCGGTGATCTTAAAGTCTATTTAATGATGATATTTAATTCCCTTACTTTATACCATCACTTTCAGGTCTCAGTTCGGTTCGGACAGAAAAGTACTGGTGGGGCCCTCACCGAGTCCATTTTTGTTCCTTACCGAACAGGCCTTCATTTGGACTAGAAGAATCACCAATAATTCGGTAATTTCTGAGCCTATTTTCTTCTTTAACATTCTCAGTTTATACTTTCTCACTCCCTTTAAATCATTTTACTCCATTTACAATTATTTATTTTCTCTATGTATTCAGACGACACAGTACTACCGGGGATGTTTAACTCTTTTCCTTCCAAAAGTATCCACAGACATCAGGCCAACCATTGCTCTGATACCATTAAATCAGTCACGACCCGTGACCACATTTTTCATCTTCTTATACATAACTTAACCGGTCGGGCCGTCTGCGATACTTCACTTGTACAGACTGTTAAACAATTTTACATAATATTGTTTATATTATACACATCCCCTATCGTAACTAATCAGATAAGTAGTACTGTTGACGTGTCTAAATACAGAGAATAAATGATCATACCTCAAATAATCAGTCAGTCTAACACATTGTCCTTCGTGTACAGCCAGGATCCACAATCCACTGAACTTACATTCATCAAAACCTGAAATGTTGAAAATTAAGGGGTGAGCAAAACCACGGCTCAGTAAGAGAATTATATGCCTCACTTGATACTCAGCTTCCTATATGCTGAAAATATTTTTCATTTTTCCTATGGGCTCTAGGCTCGCATGTAGGAAGGATACTACAGTCGGCTAGGGATCCGAATAGAGTAAGGTAGGTATTTTAGAATACCATACTTGTTACGGAACCTAGAAGCAACTGTAGAGAGAAATTTTCATTTCCTTTTGAATTAATAAATCCTCTTCTTTTTTTCAAAACTTTCATAACCTTTTTCATATTCTTTTCAAAATAATGCTTCTACGAAATAAAACATTTAAATAAAATAATTAATATACGTATATTCCTTGAAAAGAATATTAGTTAAATCATCATCTTATTTCTTTAAAACTCATTCCATGTTTTAATGTACTCTCTTAATTAGTACCGTACTTTAAAGAGCAAAATAAGCTATTAAAGTCTATTCCCATATAACCGATTATTTAATCACTTTAGGCGTAAGCTCCAATCCACTGCTTCAGTTACGACGTCCATTCTAACTAGCAATGGAGTTAAGTGTCATATCCAGGAACTCGTGTAGCACTTAGTGCTTAAAGGATTCTAGAGGTGGCTCCCCATAGTTCACAAAGAATCTATGTAGCACTTAGGTCCCTTGAGTCTTCTAGAGGTGTCTCACACGGTACAGAAACTCCTTATTCACACATCGAAACTCGTGTAGCACTTAGTTCCCAAAGGATTCTAGAGGTGGCTCCCACGGTATAGAAATTTCTTACTCACACATCAAAACTCGTGTAGCATTTAGTTCCCGAAGGATTCTAGAGGTGGCTCACACGGTACAATCATCGAGTCTTTGCTCGGTTTGGCCTTTACTCACACATCAGAACACGTGTAGCACTTAGTTCCCGAAGGATTCTAGAGGTGGCTCACACGGTACAATCATCGAGTCTTTGCTCGGTTTGGCCTTTACTAACACATCGAAACTCGTGTAGCACTTAGTTCTTGAAGGATTCTAGAGGTGGCTCACACGATACAATCATCGAGTCTTTGCTCGGTTTGGCCTTTACTAACACATCATAACACGTGTAGCACTTAGTTCCCGAAGGATTCTAGAGGTGGCTTACACGGTACAATCATCGAGTCTTTGCTCAGTTTGGCCTTTACTAACACATCGCCTATCATTTATGGAGTCTAAGATAGACATCAATCTTATCATACTATAACCTCGAAGGGTACAGTAATAAACCGGTCAAATCTATGACCATAATCTATATTGTCCTCTATGGGTCGCGGATCAGGTGTCGACCGGGACTAAACATATCATATATCATGCATCCGCATGATAGGAATGCCAACCAATCTCAAAACCGTAGTTTTCATCATAAAATAAACTTATATGGAATTTATATAAATATAAAATTCCATAATTTAAAACCATAAGGGTTAAAATCCTTTAGTGAATATTTATAAAAATATTCATAAAAATATTCACTATATTTCACTTCATCTTTCGTCTCGTATTTCGTGTAATTTATCTATTTCGAGAATTTTCGGTGATTTCGTTGTCACCAATCTCGAATACATGAATATTTTAAAATTTCATCTCATTATATTCATGTTTTATAAAATTTAGTAATTTCCTCATGTTTCGTGATTTACTATCGAAATTCGGAAATAAAATCACTTAATATGATTTTATAAAGTTTTTCTAAAATTTTCGGCAGCATAATGGCTGCCGATTTACTAACCTCCTGCACGGAAAAATACAGTTTTAAATCTTTCAACCAGTACTTCTTCCCAAATTATTTTCAGCAAATCATGCATCATAATAATTTTCATAAAATATTTGCATAAAATATTTCAATTTAAAATATGCAGACTGAGTATCATTACAGTGCTGCACATGCATCCCTTACCTTTTTCCGGGTCAGCGACTTCCGCTTATCGATCGCGCCCGCACTCCATTTCTCCCGATTCCTTATCTCGATTGCTGAAAATAATTTCTGGAATTAAAATTCTAATTTTTAGAATTTTTTTCATAATTTATTTAATTTTTCTAAAATTAAATTTCCGGAAAATTTCTTACCGAATTTTCGTAAATGTCCGGGTTGTCGAATTTTCGGGAATTTTTCGAATTCTCGAAATTCTCCTTTTTCCTCTTTTTCTTCCTTTTTCTTTCTTTTTCTTTTCTTTCTTTCTTTCTTTCTTTTTTTTCCTTTTTCTTTTTTTTTCTTTTTCCTTTTTCTTTTCTTTTTCTTTTTCCTTCCTTTTTCTTCCAGCCGGACCGGCCAGTGTCCTTCCTCGTCGGTTCCTCATCGGCGGTCGGTTCTCCGGCGGTTCAGGCGTCCCCTAGCTGGCCGGCTGCACGACGAACTTGCCGGTGCCCTCCGTTTGCCCTGGATCGGCGGCATGGCGGCGGATCGAGGCGGTTTTGCCTCGGTTTCTTCTTCCTCTTCGCTGGCCTTCCTCCGCCATCCATTGCGCCTCAGGTGACCTCCATCGTGTTCCTCTCCCTCCGGCGGTGCTTCGGTGGCAGTGGCGACCACCGATTTGGCCGGCACCGCCGTCGGCATTTTCTTTTTCCTTCCCAATTTTCCTTCGTTTTCTGCCTCTATTTCCTTCTTTTCTTCCGCCGCTGACAGTTTCCTCCCTCTCTTCCTTTGCCGGCGACGTCGTCTGCACCTTTTTCTCTCGCCGGCGGTGGCATCTCCGCCACCGACGGCCTGACTGGGAGGGTCGAGATCCCTCTCAGATTTCCCTCCTTTTATTTTCTTTCCTCTTTTAGTTTTATTAGCTTTCCCTTTTTAGTATACTATATACTATTATTATACACTATAATTTATATTTTATACATATAATATATACTACATATTATTCATATATTATCTCATATATATTGTAATACATTATATATTATATATAAATTATATATCTTGTATATTACAAAACATATATTTAGTATACATATGTATATTTACATACTTTAAAATAAATGACATGTATATATAGAATTATATAAATGTTATAATACAACATATATACCTATAATCTTTAATATAAAATAACATTTACATTTTCTATATATGTATGTATATATATGTATATATTTATATATACATGAAATATTATGTTTATATACATATGTATTATTTAAATTCATGAAATAGTATATATTTCTATATATATACCAACATATATTAAAATATACTATATAGTATTTTTAAATACATATGTATTTATATAAAATACATTTATATAATTTGTAATTATATAAATATATTTCATTTTATTCTCTTATTTTCTTAATTAGATTTGGATTTTAATTTATCCAATTTAATTCTTTTCCTCTCTCAATTATTTTTATCTTCACTTCCAATTTAATTTCTTTTATACGAATTTCCCAATTCTTTCACTTCCTCACTTCTCGGGATTTTCACCCATATCCCATTCTCGCAAAATTTTATTTATTTACTCTGATTTAATTTCTCCAATATTTATTTTCAATATTTCTAATTTCCAATAAAGGGAAAAATTTACGGTTATCACAAATCGAATGGTATTAAATTAGTCAACAACCTTAGAAAAACAAGGATATAACATTTAATTGTTGAATTTCCTTGGAAATTCAACAAATACCATTCGGCCACGATGAAGGGGGATGAGTTCATGGCTAACTTTGATGTTTTGATGATGGATTATGACTGTAGAAATTATAAGGAGTCTGCCGGTATGCTCAGATTCGAAATCCGACGCAAAACGAGAAAATTATGTTATACTATCGATATAATTTAGACTGCAAAAATATTCACCGTATCCAATGTGGCTGCATTGAGACATGAACATTAGTTCAAAAATAAGAGTTAAATGAACTAATAATTTCGGTATAATTTATGGTAGCCCGGGAGCTACGGTTTATGCGTGGTGCGCTCGAGTATCGAGAAATCGTCAAACAGGTAAGGGATGCATGTGCAGCACTGTAAGGATATTCAGTCTGCATGATTTTGATTATGAAATATTTTATGAAAATATTTATGAAAATATTGTGATGAATGATTGGTTGGAAAATTGTGGTGAAGCACCGGTAGAAATTATAAACTGTATTTTCTGTGCAGGAGGCTAGCCAATCGGCAACCGTTATAGTGCCGAAAAATTATCGAAAATTATCGAAAATTTCTAGAAAATTTCATAAAATCATAATAAGTGATTTTATTTCAGGAGAAATGATTTTCAACCACGAAAATCGAGAAAATGAATATTTTCCATAAAAACATGAATAAAATAAAAGTGATTTTTAAAATATTCATGTTTTCGAGAATAGTGATAATGAAATCACCGAAAATTCTACTGATATGTAAATTACACATAATACGAGATGGAAAATGAAAAGAAATAAAGTGAATATTTTTATATATATTTCTTAAATATTCACTAAATGATTTTATAACCTTTATGGTTTTAAATTATGAAATTATATATTTTTATAAACTCCATAAAGGTTATTTTATGATGAAAAATACGGTTTCGAGACTAGATGACATCCTATGATGCTGATATGTGACATGTGATATGTAATATGTGATATGTGATATGTAGTCCCGGCCGACACCTGATCAGTGATCCACCAAGGACAATTATAGACTATGGCCATAGATCTGACATGATTTTTTATACCCTTCGGGGTCTATAGCATGATATGAGTAACGATCCAGTGGACGGGCTGGGCGTGTGTGCCTAAGTCTCCATATATGAGAAATGTTTTAGATGATATGTTATATGTTAAATGTAAACGTTTTACATGATATGTGATAAGTTAAATGAAAGTGATTTACAGCATTTTACAAAATGCTTATTTCAGTACTGATTTTAGTACTACGAGATGATTTTCCTATGACATGTAATATGAATATGTAATATGTTTTCAAAAAGGAAAAGAAGGAAAGTAAATCTAATATTCTTATTTTAAATTTTAAATTGGATATTAGATTTAAATGATTTATATGTTATACGAAAAAGGTTTAATAGCTTATTTTGCTATTTTAAAGTACTGTACTAATTATAATTGTACAGTAAAACATGAAATGAGTTTTAAAGGAAAATGATGATGATTTAACTAAAATTCTTTTCAAAGAAAATATGAATATTAGTTATTTTATTTAAATGCTTTATTTCATAAAAGCATTATTTTGAAAAGAATAGGAAAAAGTTGTGGAATAAAAAGGAAAAAGGATTTAAATTTCAAAACAAATATGAAATTTACTCTCTATAGTTGCTTCTAGGTTCCGGGACAAGATAAGTATTTCAAAATACCTACCTTACTCCATCCGGATTCCTAGCCGACTGTAGTATGCTTCATACATGCGACCCTAAAGCCCCATAGGAAAAATGAAAAAGATTTTCAGCATATAGGAAGCTGAATATCAAGTATGCATATAATTCCCTTACTGAGCCGTGGTTTGCTCATGTCACAGCCCGTGACCCTATTTTTCACCTTATTCTATACGTCTTATTTGGTTGGGCTGTCTGCGATACTTTACTTTTCTTTTACATATAAATAATTTCATATTAAATTATAATATGAATTACATCCCCTATCTTAATTCATAAGTAGTACTGCAGATAAGTCTAAATACAGAAAATAAATGATCATACCTTATGTAATAAATCAAGCTGTCGCATCGTCCCCAAATGCACAGCCAAAATCCTTTAGGTGTCAAACTCTTAGTCTTCAAAAAACCTAAAATGTTAAAATTAAGGGGTGAGCAAACCACGGCTCAGTAAGAGAATTATATGCATACTTGATATTCAACTTCCTATATGCTGAAAATCTTTTTCATTTTTCCTATGGGCTCTAGGCTCGCATGTAGGAATGATACTACAGTCGGCTAGGGATCCGGATGGAGTAAGGTAGGTATTTTGAAATACCTATCTTGTCCCGGAACCTAGAAGCAACTGTAGAGAGTAATAAATTTCTTTTCGTTTGAAATTTATATCCTTTTACCTTTTCATTTCATATCATTTTCATATTCTCTTCAAAATAATGCTTTTATAAAATAAAGCATTTAAATAAAGTAACTAATATTCATATATCCTTTGAAAAGAATATTAGTTAAATTCTCATCATTCTCATTTAAATCTCATTTCATGTTTTACTGTACAACCATAATTAGTACAGTACTTTAAATAGCAAAATCCGCTATTAAATCCTTTTCGTATAACATATATATCATTTAAATCTAATATTCAATTTAAAAGCTAAATAAGAATATTAGATTTATTTTCCTCCTTTTTCCTTTTTGGAAAACATATCACATATTCATGTCACATATAGTCTAATATTCAATTGAAAATCATAATAAGAATATTAGACTTATAACTTCTTTTCCTTTTGAAAACATATTACATATTCGTATCACATATCATATGAAATCATCTCGTTGTACTAAATTCAGTACTGAAATAAGCATTTTGTAAAATGATATACATCTCTTTCATTTAACTTGTCACATATCATGTAAAACATTTACATTTCACATATCACATATCATATAAAACATTTTCATATATGGAGACTGAGGCACGCCCAGCCCGTCCACTGGGTCGTTACTCGTATCATGCTATAGACCCCAAAGGGTATAAAATCATCATGTCAGATCTATGGCCATAGTCGATAATTGTCCTCGGCGGATCACTGATCAGGTGTCGGTCGGGACTACATATCACATATCACATATTACATGTCACATGTCACATATCACATATCAGCATGATAGGATGCCAACTAGTCTCAAAACCATATTTTTCATCATCAGAAAACCTTTATGGAATTTATAAAAATAATAATTTCATAATTACAACCATAAAGGTTTTATAATAAATCAAGTGAATATTTAAGAAAATATTTATAAAATATTCACTTTTTCCCTTTTTCATCTTTCATTTCATATTACGTATAATTCATATATCGAGAGAATATTTAGAAAACTTTTATAAAATATTCTCTTTATCCCTTTTTCATTTCCCTTTTCATTTCATATCACATATAATTCATATATCGAGAAAATTTTCAGTGATCTCATTATCACCAATTCCGAAAACATGAATATTTAATAATCACTTTCATTTTATTCATGTTTTTATGAAAAATATTCATTTTCTCGATTTTCGTGGTTGGAAATCATTTCTCGTGAAATAAAATCATTTATTATGATTTTATGAAATTTTCTAGAAATTTTCAATAATTTTTCGGCAATATAACGGCTGCTGATTAACTAGCCTCCTACACGAAAAATACAGTTTATAATTTCAACCGGTACTTCACCACAATTTTCCAACCAATCATTCATCGCAATATTTTCATCAATATTTTCATAAAATATTTCATAATTAAAATCATGCAGACTGAATATCCTTACAGTGCTACACAAGCATCCCTTACCTATTTCGGATCGGCGATTGCCTCGTTCGTCGCGCCCGTGTTCACCTCGCCCTATTCCATCGGCTCGGTCATCGAGGGAATTTTCTGGAAATTAAAATTCTAAAATTTAGAATTTTTTCCAAAATTATTTAAATAAATAAATTATTTAAATAATTTATCACTTTCCGGGATTTCTTACCGATTCCCGTAATTCTCGATTTTTCGAATTCTCGGGATTTCCCGTAATTTCCGAAATTCTCCTTTTTCTCTCTCTTTCTTCTTTTTCCTCCTTTCTTTCTTTCTTTTCCTTTTCTTTTTCTTTTCTTTTTCTTTCTTTCTTTTCTTTTCTTTTTCTTTTTCCTTTTCTTTTCTTTTTCTTTTCCTTTCCCGTCAAATCGGTCATTGTCCCTCCTCGCCGGTTCCTCACCGGCGGCCGGTTCTCCGGCGGTTCAAGCGCCCTTCAGCTGGCCGACGGCATGGCGAGTCTGATGGTGGTCTCCGTTCGGCCTGGATCGGCGACACGGCGGCGGACCGAGTCGATTTTCCTTCGGTGTCTTTCGCCACTTCGCCGGCCTCCTCCACCGTTCACCGCGCCTCCGGTGGCATACATCCTCTTCCTCTCCCTCTGGTGGTGCTTCGGTGGCAGTGGCGGTGGCCAATTTCGTCGGCACCGCCAGATCCTCTTTCTTTTTCCTCTTCCGGCTTCCGCCGGTTCCCTCTTCGATTTCGCTTCTGTTTTCCATTTTTCCTGTCGCCGGTCGCCTCTTCTCATGTCTCCGGCGTCGTCCCTTTCCTTTTTCCCTCGCCGGCGGTGGCAGCTCCGCCACCGTCGGTCTCGCCTGGGAGGATCGGGATTCTTCCCCGATCTTCCTTCTCTATTTCCCTTTTTTTTTGTGTTATACTTTAATTATAATTATACTTATAACTATACTATAAATATAATTATATTTTTTTATTATATAGTACTTTGTACTATATATTATATAAATATATATTATACATTAATAATATATATTTACACATAAAAAATGTATATTTTCATATACTTTAAATTAAAATAACATTTATATATATATATGTAATAATAAAATATATATTGTATTTACAATATATATATTTTCTTTCTCAATTTCTTACTTAATTTGGATTTCCATTTATCCAAATTAAATTTCCTCTTTCATTATTTTTCATAATTTCCAATTTATCTATTTTCTTCAATATTTATTTCCAATATTTGTAATTTCCAATAAATGAAAAATTTACGGTTATCACAGCTCACCCCTTAATATTAACATTTCAGGTTTTCGAGGACTAAGAGTCTGACATCTAAAGGACTTCGGCTGCGCATTTGGGGACGATGCGACAGCTCTACTTATAACATGAGGTACGATCATTTATTTTCCGTATTTAGACATTTTCACAGTACTATTTTCTTATGAAGTAAGATAGTGGATGTATTTCATATTATAATTTAATATGAAATTGTTAATATATAAAAGAAAAGTAAAGTATAGCGGACAGCCCAACCATATAAGATGTATAGAATAAGGTGAAAAATAGGGTCACGGGCTGTGACAGATTTAATGGTATCAGAGCAGGGTTGGCCTGATGTCTGTCGATACTTTTGGAAAAAAAATGTGTTGAAAAGGTTAACATCCCCTGTAGTACTATGTAGTCTAAATACATAGAGAAAATAAATGATTGTAAATTGAGTTAAGTGTTTAGAAGGGGGTGAGAATTATGAACTAAAGATGTCAAAAAAGGAAAACGGCTCAGGAATGTTAACTGAAATGGTGATCTTATAATCTAAATGAAGGTCGGTTCGTAAGGAACAGAAATGGACTCGGTTAGGGCCCCACCAGTACTTTTCTGTCCGGATCGAACTGAGACCTGAAAGTAATGATATAAAGGAGGGGAATGAAATATCATCATTAAATAGACCTTAAGATCACCGATTGAAGGTATTTTGAGGAGAGAGAATATTTTTGACCAAAAATGACCAAAATACCCCTACCTCTGAAATTTTACCGAGAGTCAAAATAGACCAACAGAAGTTGAAATTGATTGATTTGACAAAGAAATTGATGATGTGAAGCTGCATTTCATGCAAAATAATTCAATTATGGATCCTAGTGGACTTCTCTATCGAAATCGAATAAGATCTTAAAATGCTGATATTGGTACGAGAAAGGGGTACTATCAGCAAATTGATAATAAGATTACTGATTTAAATGTATAGTGAGGAGAAAGAAATAAATGTGAAATGACGAAAATGCCCCTATGTGAGATTATGCTTTGAATAGTGATAAAACCATTTAGATTTTGAATATATTAATAGTAATGGAGTTATTGATGGTATAAGGACATAAAATGAGTATAACGATTCCGATTTCTAATTTCACTTACAGTTAGATGATGGATGCGACCCGAAATATTTATAGTGGGAAGTTGCAGGATGATTAGCCCTACTAATGATTCTTAAAGGTCGGAGTTAAAAGTGTATCAATGGGATGTCTATTACGGGATCATTGGATATGATGAAAAGTAATATGATTATTGAAGATAAGTGAGAAAGTGATTGGTATGATTGATGAAATCCATAGCAGTACGGTTAATTCTGGTTCTATACTTCATTTCTGTTTTCTGAAGTATCAAACAGATATCTATAGGACCGGAATATTTTGAGATATGTTTTGCAGAATGGTGTACTGTATGGAGTGATATATAAAATTGGAGAAAATGTATAAGAACAGTAAAGTGACGATAAGAGATGAGGAAGATAACAGCTAACCTGAATTATTAAATGAAAATAATTTTAAAATAAATTACAGTAATAATAAATCGGTTAGCTGTGAAATGTGTTAATGAAATAGTTACACTTAGTACAACATACAAATTAAGATGATTGATATGTTGTGAAATATGAGTAAATAAATGAATCAAGGTAGAGTATGTGTTAAAATGAAATGAATGTTAAATGTCTCTGCCTGGAGGATGTACAATGAAATGATAAGACATAGTAATGAAATGTCCAAAAGGGTACGAGATGAATGATTAAAGAAAGTATCGGATGGATTCCCGAAAAATTTTCAGAGTAATATAGATTGAGAGATCGAGTTAATATTGACTCGATTATGGCTATGAAATCTATTTCTAAGCTTATATCGGAGAATGTAAAGGAACCCGAAAAGCTTAAGAAATAATTCTGAAAAAATTAGTGAATAATGAAATTCACTTATATAAGGATAATTAATAGAAATACAGATGATATGATTTGAGGATGAATTAAATGGTGTATTAAATTCCTATTAATTTATAAGTTCTTATTAAGAACAAATAATCATCTATATGGCATTGATGCCTTAAATTGATTTAATCGGAGATGTATAAAGAGTTTATAAGATCAATCTCTGTACAAGGCATCACTAGACGAAAAGTTAAAAATTGATGATCATAAGATGATAAAGATTAGAACTCGATATAATTTGTACGAGTTCCTATTTAGGTTTACAGGATCAACGAAATACCTTGTGAGGTATATGAGCCTAATGAATGAGGCAACCATATATGAATAATATGATGAGATAGCGATACAATTTAAGACACAAATGGAAAATGAGCAGCATAATGGTATAATCCCGCAGACTCTCAAGGACAATGAATTATATGTTAAGTATGGCAATAGGAGATGTGGCTAGACAGTATCTCTTTCTAAGATATATGATCTCAACTGACAAAATGACAGTGAATCTGTCTATGATAGAGAGATAATGATTGAGATACGAAAGTAATGAGTCTAGCAAAATACAATTGCCAGTTTATGGAAGAGTCATTGGGTTAGCTGCTCTACAGATGTGACTTAAAATTAAATAAGTTTAAGTCAGTGGATGAATAAATGTAAAGATGGTATGCAAAAGGTTAAAAGAGTTTAATAGTGGAATACTTTACCATTGAGGAAAAGTGACCAAAACGATGATGAAGGAAAAGATGAATATGTAATAAGAGGATAAGAACATGATGAAGAGGGAACATGGATATGAAACAGTTCCCAAATTAAGACTAAAAGTGATCTCACTTTGGTTATCACATGATCATGGTCAGATGTAAGATCGAGTCAAACTTGACAGATGAAATTTAATGATACTCAAAGGAGTAAATAAATAAATTATACAATTTACTGCCAGTAATGTAAATGGAAAATGATAAATATATATACACACACCTCAGAAATGGTGGAATTATATGGATAATGTGGTGACAAAATTGATGATTGATTTGTCACCTATGGAATCTAAATTATAAGAGAAGATTATATTTCCAGGTATATTCTAAAATTTAAGTAATATTGAATATACCATAAGAATAAGAGATGTAAAGATGAGATTACATGAAAAGAGATATCGAGAGATAATGATTGATAAATGTTGCCTTTATGGCAAGAGATGATTAACAGCAAAGTCTGCAATGGGCTGCAGCCTTGATGAAATAAATGTAAAAATGAGTATTATGGACAATAAAGAGTCTAAAGGAGATATGATGATATGGAAGTGATTAAGGACTGATTGTCTAATGAAATCACTTCTCTATTATCAAACTCTTAGATTCTTTAATGCCATAGTCGAAATATGATTATAAAACGACGAGAAAGTATGTAAAGTTCCAATGAGCATACATGTGATGGGAATTTCGGATTTGCTATATGCGTATGGGAAATAGCAAAAGGGCTTGAGATTCCAAAGTTACTGACAGCATCGCTCCGTATTGATGTAACTATCTGAGCGTAGTAAGAAAACGCTTGAAGATATATTGAGTGAGCGGATGCACGAGATGTGAAAGCTACTGGGACAATTACATACTATTGATTAATTCGAGTAAATAATAGTTATCAAACTATATCGACTTGGCACCGAATGAGAAAACTGATGATAAATAGTGTGAATTATCTATTGTGCAAAAAGGACTGGAAATTTGTTAATTCCCAAATCGATAAGAAATTTTAAAGAGTATAAATATATGATGAAAGACGATGTGTAATGGTCTAAAAGTAATTTTGATGTTGAAAGTATGCTGGCAGTATTATTCAAAAGATGATCTTGAGGTCAAAAATGATGAGTATACAGAACAGTACCACATTTTAATTTAAGTTAAATTCGGAGGACCGAATTTCTTAAGGTGGGGAGAATGTGACAACCGCTAATTTTCTAAAATCAATATTAAATATCTGTAAATTTAATTTTTAATGCAAATAGATAAGCTAAAGTAAATAAATAAAGAAACTTATATTAAATATTTTTCTAAATCTTAAGTGAGAAGCTACGTGGGTCCCACTTAGAAATACAGGGTTCGGATAATGATATAAGTGAGAAAATAATTTTTGGGAGGTTAAATAAAGATATTATGCTGATTTGGAAGTGAAAATACCCAAGTGGCATAATTTTGTGAATTTATGAAACAAATTGGAAAATGACGAATACGTCCAGGGATATTTTCGTAACTTCCTCCCAAACTAAAATGAATTAAAATAGAGTAAAAAAATATCATAATACTCTACAAAATAAGTAGAAAATTATGGTACAAAAGATTGGTGGAAAAAGATGGTTTGATTGGAAAATTTCGCTAACGGATAATAAGGGGTAAAACTGTAATTTCACATTATCAGTACACCGTGCAGCAACAAAACCACTTCCATTCATTAATATACATTAAATATGAATTTTTGGTGCTGGAAATATAATTTTTGGTGGTCATTTACACGGTTTTTACGATTACGGATGAATGGTGGCAAAAATCGTAAATATTGTAACTAAAGAGGGGCATTTTGTAATTTTGGGAATTTTGGAAAATTCCACATAAATCTTCTGCTGCCAGCCGACCAGAACTGCTGTTGTCTTCAACCTCCCTCACATCTCCATTGTTGAAGAAAATAAAGAAGAAAAGCTTCTTACAAACATAACTACTTAACCTTTAAGAATTTCACCAAGCTTATTTGACAAAAATTTGTTCTTCTCTTTCTCCTCTACAACCCTATACCAATAGTTTGGCCTAATAAGCAAAATACAAGGAGAAATCAAGGCATGGGTAAGTGTCCATTCATGGTGCTTTCTCAAGTTTAATGGCATGATTCTTTTCCTTTAAGTGTGCTAAACATCATTTAAGCATTTATTTTGTTTAAATCATGGAAAATAAAAATTCACCATTAAGACACTATTCGGACAAGCTTAGATTTAGAGGAGTTTATGGTGTTTCAAGCAATCTAATGGTATTAAATTAATCAACAACCTTAGAAAAACAAGGATATAATATTTAATTGTTGAATTTCCTTGGAAATTCAAACAAATACCATTCGGCCATGATGAAGGGGGATGAGTTCATGGCTGACTTTGATGTTTTGATGATGGATTATGACTGTAGAAATTATAAGGAGTCTGCCGGTATGCTCAGATTCGAAATCCGACGCAAAACGAGAAAATTATGTTATACTATCGATATAATTTAGACTGCAAAAATATTCACAGTATCCAATGTGGCTGCATTGAGACATGAACATTAGTTCAAAAATAAGAGTTAAATGAACTAATAATTTCGGTATAATTTATGGCAGCCCGGGAGCTACGGTTTATGCGTGGTGCGCTCGAGTATCGAGAAATCGTCAAACAGGTAAGGGATGCATGTGCAGCACTGTAAGAATATTCAGTCTGCATGATTTTGATTATGAAATATTTTATGAAAATATTTATGAAAATATTGCGATGAATGATTGGTTGGAAAATTGTGGTGAAGTACCGGTTCAAATTATAAACTGTATTTTTTGTGCAGGAGGCTAGCCAATCGACAGCCGTTGTACTGCCGAAAAATTATCGAAAATTATCGAAAATTTCTAGAAAATTTCATAAAATCATAATAAATGATTTTATTTCACGGGAAATGATTTTCAACCACGAAAATTGAGAAAACGAATATTTTCCATAAAAACATGAATAAAATAAAAGTGATTTTAAAATATTCATGTTTTCGAGAATAGTGATAATGAAATCACCGAAAATTCTCCTGATATGTAAATTACACGTAATACGAGATGAAAAATGAAAAGAAATAAAGTGAATATTTATATATATATATATATTTCTTAAATATTCACTAAATGATTTTATAACCTTTATGGTTTTAAATTATGAAATTATATATTTTTATAAACTCCATAAAGGTTATTTTATGATGAAAAATACGGTTTCGAGACTAGATGGCATCCTATCATGCTGATATGTGACATGTGATATGTAATATGTGATATGTGATATGTAGTCCCGGCCGACACCTGATCAGTGATCCGCCGAGGACAATTATAAACTATGGCCATAGATCTGACATGATTATTTATACCCTTCGGGGTCTATAGCATGATATGAGTAACGATCCAGTGGACGGGCTGGGCCTGTGTGCCTAAGTCTCCAATATGAGAAATGTTTTATATGATATGTTATATGTTAAAGGTAAACGTTTTACATGATATGTGATAAGTTAAATGAAAGTGATTTACAGCATTTTACAAAATGCTTATTTTAATACTGATTTTAGTACTACGAGATGATTTTCATATGACATGTAATATGAATATGTAATATGTTTTCAAAAAGGAAAAGCAGGAAAGTAAATCTAATATTCTTATTTTAAATTTTAAATTGAATATTAGATTTAAGTGATTTATATGTTATATGAAAAAGGTTTAATAGCTTATTTTGCTATTTTAAAGTACTGTACTAATTATAATTGTACAGTAAAACATGAAATGAGTTTTAAAGGAAAATGATGATGATTTAACTAATATTCTTTTCAAAGAAAATATGAATATTAATTATTTTATTTAAATGCTTTATTTCATAAAAGCATTATTTTGAAAAATAGGAAAAAGTTATGGAATAAAAAGGAAAAAGGATTTAAATTTCAAAACAAATATTAAATTTACTCTCTACAGTTGCTTCTAGGTTCCGGGACAAGATAAGTATTTCAAAATACCTACCTTACTCCATCCGGATCCCTAGCCGACTGTAGTATCATTCATACATGCGACTCTAGAGCCCCATAGGAAAAATGAAAAAGATTTTCAGCATATAGGAAGCTGAATATCAAGTATGCATATAATTCCCTTACTGAGCCGTGGTTTGCTCACCCCTTAATATTAATATTTCAGGTTTTCGAGGACTAAGAGTTTAACATCTAAAGGACTTCGGCTGCGCATTTGGGGACGATGCGACAGCTCGACTTATGACATGAGGTACGATCATTTATTTTTCGTATTTAGACATTTTCATAGTACTATTTTCTTATGAAGTAAGATAGGGGATGTATTTCATATTATAATTTAATATGAAATTGTTAATATGTAAAAGAAGAGTAAAGTATAGCAGACAGCCCAACCATATAAGATATATAGAATAAGGTGAAAAATAGGATCACAGGCTGTGACATAAATCCAATTTATATATTATCAAGATCACAAATTGTCACAACCCGAAGGCCGTGACATACACTTAACACTCAAACTTTATTTCTCATTTACCAAATTTACGAACTAAATTTTTCTTTTCACTTTAAGGTTTGTATTCGGTGTCAGTGTCACCTCTAAACTGAATTTGCATTCTTAATTTGTTTTGCATTCACCGTTTAATTTGCCATCTCTTAAGACCACTCGACTTGCCTAATATTCTAATTCAATGTTAAACTAATAAAAGAAAAATGTCAAAAACTCTCCCTTATATAAAATCGATTTTCCCCAACTTAATAACCTGCAAAATAATCAACTATTTCCAACAGCATATTTCCAATCCACAATTCTCAGTCTATTTCCTTATATATTACACATACTTTCAAAATCATCAATTACATATATATGGCATTTCATAACTCATAGCTGTCATAATTCACTTCTTGGATCGCACTCGGCAACCATATGAATCTATAATAATCTAAAACGATCCTAAGTTATATCCCAGAATAATTCCATAAGCATGTACTGTGCATTTAAAATGTCATACATGATAAACAAAACAATCGTTTTTATACCTCAAGCAAAACAAAAAAACAGCACTCGGAAGACTCAGACTAATATTGCAAATAAAGATCGTCCCCGAGGCCTTGCACCAAAGCTCCAAGTGTGGTGTCTAGCTCGTATGATCTGCGATGTTATTAGAAAGGGGTGAGCAAAACCACGGCTCAGTAAGTAGCTTAGGTAAACAGACACTAGGCTCATGTCGGTCTATATGTACACTATCACATGGTAGTAAATGACATATACATATATATGCATGCCGTTGTATTCTGTGCATTGGTATCTCTACATGAAACCTCAAATACTGAAACCATTATCGATCACAAATAGATTTTGGATGCACTTACTTCAAGGCAGAAGATAATACTAAAACTGATAATTAATCATTGTAGGCGTATAGCCTTAAAGTACTAAAAACAGATACAGATATCAAAATAGGATTCTGATGCATTATATTCAAACAAATAACTTTGCAGAAAAACTGATAATCTATCAAATTAGGCATAAAGCCTTAAAGTGCTAAAAACGAATACTGATAGAGTTTGGGCATGAATCCCTGATAACTGATATTGATATTGATGTCCATCCTAGCTAGCGATGGAGTAGGTGTCGCAAGCAACACAATACCTATGGCCATAGATTATGCTCCAGTCTCGCTGAACAGTCGAGAGCTGGAACTTGTCTGTTGATTTCTCAGACAAGCCTGACAATGCCTAGAGCTCGAGGCTCGTAAGGCACAGATACTGATACTGATGGTCTAGAGCACAAAGCTCAATAGACGGGTAATAGAACCTAGAGCAAGGCTCAATAGGCTCAAGTGACCCAAAGGTCAATGGATTTGCCTGCACTCGAAAACATATCGGAAAACAGTTTTGTGTAGCTCTTAACTTCCATAGATTTCAAAATACTGACAAGAAACGTTTTCGAACTTTAAATATACAAGATTTTCGATTTATTTCAAAGTTGACTCAAACCAGAGATTCTTTAAGTTAAACAGTATGCACGTCGTTATATATATATAAAAAGGAACTCGTACATAAACAGTTTGCATTAAAACATATTATATGTAAATGCATGTATGTATCCGTAGGGGCTCCCTTATGTATAATGCACTACTTCTAAGTGTAGTCTAATATGAACCATGCATACATGTACTTACTTTACTTAGACATGGTAATAAGGTCATATACATGTCTCGAAACTAGCGTTTTTCATGTTATTCAACATGTGGGTTTGGCTAGCTACAACATACAGCACAGAAAAACGGTATTTCAATTCCAATCCAAGCATTCTTTCCAAATTTATACTTTAAACCTTTCTTTACATCTTACCTTAGTAGCCCGATTGACGATATCTCTTCCTTTAATTCATAAGCTAACTTAATTAATAAGGAAATTTAAATGTTTCCTACGAAATGGTACTAGTAAAGTTTACTTAACCCACTTACCTTAATGCTTAACATTTATTTTCCTCGAGCCTACAAATTTTGTAGCTTAAGTTTCCACTCCATCCGCATCACTACAATCATTTCGTTACCTACACTATCATATATTCATATCATACTCAATTCCATGCTACAGGACAATATATCTTAAAACCCCAATTGAATCAAGTTCACTTCTATGCCAAAAATTTACTCCTCATCACCATACTAAAGACACACACATATATATGTATACGTGTGTGTGTATACACACATATATATATATGTATAATCTACCTTTGCCTATTCTCATCATATCAATGATATGTGTATATAATTATACTTGTCTATTTAGGAATATACATTGATCAAAATCAAATAACACATTTCCTTGCCCTTTTTAAAACATTTCCAAACCGAGCCCTTCTTTTTCTTGCTTGGCCTCTTAGTTTTTAGCTTGACAGTAACTGTTGTTACTTCACCAAGATATTAGCCAACATCTTATTTCAAACAGCCCTATATATATATATATATTTAAATATCAATTCTCTACACAAGTACATTAAGTTCCAAGTAAGAAAATGGTCTTAATATTAATTCCACTATACTCTTATGTCACATTCTTAACAAACAAAATAGTCTTACCTTTATTTTGCATGATGACCAAATCTCATGCTTAATTGCACTTTGTTTGATTGTTGGTTCACTCTCACCACTAACATGCCATTATCTACAAGCAAGTCTCGATTTTTTAGCTTTGCATTTGGTGTTTCCTGCTCACATTTCCTTTGCCATTACCCCACTGAATATTACCTTGAAATGGCACCATTTTCAACCTTTGTATAGCCTTCGAAGACCACAATTTTCAAGGCACTATTTCCAACCTTAAACAACCACATAGAGACCCTTATTTCAGCCCTTTATTTGGCCCCTAAATCAAACATCCAACTCTGTTTGAACCACCAAGATCAGCCCTCGTTTCTTCCATATTTCAGACCTTAAATGTACTATTTAAATGACCTGAGAATCCACCCTTCAAAGATCTCGATTTGTAGCCCACCAAACCAATCATGACCCCTTCTGTTGTTGTCCTAAACCGAGAATGAAGCCCCATTTTTCTCTAATCTTTAGCGGTTCTTAATTTCAGCTGTCTCAGTTCAACACTCCTTTACACAGCCTATTAAAACATCCAAAACTCCTTGCCCGAGAAGCCTTGTTTTCACGTGGCACTACCCTTGTTTCAGCCTTGCCTCCAACCTCCAACAATCGCCCGAGACAACCTCAAAAACACTGCAACTAACAGTCGTTGTTTAAGCCCTAAAGTCCACCCTTAATGACTATTAACAGCAGTGCTTAGAGATGCCACAAAGATAGCACTACAGCTCCTTCTCGATCAGCACCGCTTCAGCGAAGAATGTCCCCTATTCACACCCCAATAACAGTATCTTAATGCCCCTGCTTCGCACGCACATCAGCCTTCTGTTTAGCATTTGGACTAACCAATTCTATTTTAAACCAGCCACTTGGACAGCACTTAAGGATTCTATCTTCAGCCATCGAAAAATGCATTTAGAGATCCCCTGTTTCAACTCAAAACTAACCACTTCATCCCCAAAATGTCACTGCTAAACCCAGAACCGAATCTGCTCATTTCTTCTTCTCTTGGTCTCGATTCTCTCTGGTTGCTGTAGCAAGCTCCTTCCCTTCCTTTTCCGCTGCAACTTGTTATTTCTCCTCTCTTAGCTGCTGATCTCTCTCTTTCTTTCTCATTTCAACTCTCTCAAAGCCTTACCATCGGTTTGCTTCAGTTCTCCATCTCTCAATCTCGATATCTATTCCTCCTCCTATTGCAGTTTTTTGTTCTCGCCCTCAATTCACTCTGCTGCAAATCTTTCCTCCACCGCTGGCGGCCTCTTCCTTCCTCTCCCTCTCTCTGCCGGCTTTATTTCTTCTCTCTTCGATTCTTTCTTCCCTTTTTTTTATTTGGCTTATATTTAAACCAACAGCAAGGGATGGTGATGTGATGGTCTGCATCTGGCAGACCATCAACATAGGTTTGGTTGGGATTTTCCCACCAAACTCCACTAATTCTATTTTTTTTATTTATATTATATAATCTTTAATTATATTTATAATACATTATTTATTTCCATTTTCTCTTTATGTTTATTATATATATCTTCATATTTGTATTATCCTTATTGTCCATTATTTGTCCTCAAATTTCTTAAATATTTGCTAATATCAAGTTCCTTAAGTTTAACAATAATTTAAATAATTAAATCCCATATAACTCATAAAAATACTTTAATCCACTAGATAAGTTCTTTATTTTCTTATAATGTATCCTTATCAATCGTAAAATAATTGTCCATAATTTTCTAAACTTTCAATTAAATTATTTCCAACTAATTAATTCTTATACTTCCTTAATCTTCATATTCCTCGTGAACAAATTCTCTTGATTCTCACGCTTACTTCACCGCTTTCATAATCCGCATAATTCTCAAAATTTTAATAATCCAAATACTCCCGACAATATATTCATTTTCATTTTTTTTATCATAAAGTTGCGGTTGTCACACACATACATGTGTGTGTATATATATATCTTTTACAAACTTAGTGTATATATGTATGTGTCTATATATATTTATTTCCTAAGTTATCCGTTCAATTAAATTCCTAAAAATTTAAACATCTTTAAATTAAATGAATTTCCTTCACTCTTGAACAGTACATATTAACTTATATGAGTCTAAGGTAGTCGATTTACTAATCGAGATCAAAAATTGCGGTTGTCACACAAATATCATGCAAAGAACAATCAAAGATGCAATCTTTAACAATATCAAATCAAAATTAATAATCAAGAACAAATTAGCAAGCATCAAATAACCAAGAATTAAAATTCAAAAAAAAAAAAACAAAAATCAGAATTTAAAAGAAAAGATAATGAAGAAATCAATTTGTAAAAAGAAAGAAATTAAAATTGAAAAGATGAAAAAATAATTAAAGAAATCAGCAGAACAAAAATTTATTAATTCTATTCCAAAAACCATACAAGAGAAAAGAGGGGGAAGATAGATGATTTTTATGAGAGCCAATGTGCTCTTTATATAGGCCTAAGAATGTTAGGTAGAGTAAAAGTTTGAGAAGAGTTTTTTTGGCTTAAACTCTTTTTAGAACTTCTCTCACTTTACAATTCTTTCTCTACTCAAACTCTATTTTCCTACTTTATTACATTGTCTTAAAAATAATTAAAACTTTAATACATAATAAAATTTTAAGACATGTCTTGTCTTAACCAAATTTTGTCTTCACAATATCTTGTCTTAACAAAATCTTGTCTTGGCCTTGCTTTGTTGGAACTCTTTCTAAAAATAGAAATTCTGGGCAAATTTTTGTTATAACTTTCAATAAGTGACCCATCAAACAAACTCCGTAAGAGGTCCTTAACAACTTCCATGAAGGCCATTTCTTGAGATCAGGTTGTTAAGATGGTCAAAAACATCAATTTTTCAAACTGGACAGAAAATACTGTATTTTGTTCTTTTTAGCTTCAATTAATCCCAACTTTGATATTTAATACCTAAATCATAAAATAAACATTAGTAAGCTCTTTTAGGTATAAAACATCAATAAAGCAAATATACTAGCACATATATAATTCACAAAATATCATCTTATCAATTGGGCATTGTTTACAAGATGAAGAGTGTTGTCTTGAGGAGACCAATCCTTCATTGTACAAACTATGAAAACTATTGAAGGTGAAGGAAAGTAAGCAACAAGTTTGATAATGATCAAAACAATATTTCAAAAAAAATATAATTGGATTTTTTCTAAAAGTAATTAAAACAATTTAATTATCTAGTCATGAAATAGCAATATAGAAACAGCCATTGACATGTGGCTTGGGAGTTTGCTACTAGCAGCTCCTTTATGCATGTAGTAGCTCACGTTGCTGCCAGTCCATATGCAGACAATCATGTCCAGCCAATGCCACGCACCTGCACCTACACCTGCCTTGCTCTAGCCATGCCAACGCAGCGGCAACCACGCCATCTTGCAGCAAACCAGCAACACGCCAAGCACCTGCGCAGCCACGAGAACACAAAATAGAACCACCAGAATATGCAGAAACCGTGATTGTATAAATGAAACTCAACCGAAAAACATAGCCAATAACCCACAGCAGAAAACCAGAGCCCCTGAGCAACAACGAAACAATGTAGAAAACAGAGAATATGCAGCGAAAAGGCAGGAACTTGCTAAGCAGTATATCGAGGCAAACAGCAAAAACGAAAAGCTGGTTAATTTTTAATTTGGTAATTAGATGTCAATTAGTTTGGTCAACTATATTTAAGTCTAGTTCGATTTTATTTGGGCAGATTAAAATGCCACATAATCATCCACGTGGACATTAAATGCCAACTAGCAAATAAGTTAACAAAAGTTATCTTTTCATTAGATACTAGGGCTTAGATAAGTATAAATTGAAATATAAGAATCTATTTGAGTGCAATCCAAATACAGAGACTTATTTAAGAAAAGCTTGAAAGTACATAAGCTTATTTAGTATGTTAGCCGAAAGAGAAACATTTCTCATTTCTACCTTTTATAAGCATATGTTGTCCAATCTCGTGATTAACAAGAAGCTTACCAAATTCATTGAGTTGCATATGAATGGGACGATAAAAAATGATTTATCCTAGCTCTGTAATCTTTCTGATTGTGATCTTGATCCTTAAGGAAATCTTGCATAGGTGGATTAAAAAGATGTTGCTACCTATTATTGACCTAACAAAAATAGAGAATTAAATCTTTCTGCGTATGAAAACACAAAAGAAAATTTTTGGAAAAAAATAAAGTGGGAGGAAAAAATTAAATGATCCAAGAATGCCTAAAAAAATTGTGATTCTTTAAAGAGATCACCTTTAGATCATGTTTCCGATCTTGGGAGGGATTTTCTCTTTGCAAGTCACAATCAAGGCATTGATAAGACAAAAATCAAAAGTTACAAAAAATGCACCACAAAATTTGGACTGTGTATAATAAAAATTGAAATCAATTTTAAGTAGGAGAAAGTAAAGGATATATGTTTAAAGCCACATCAACTTCTTCCCTAAGTGTTAATGCATAAGAAATGCACTAGAAAGCTTGCCTATCTATTTGTCATTAGCTACCTATGGATCAAATTCAAAATTCAAACATAAAGCATGAAGGAAACCGAAACAAACACGCAGCGGAATTTAAATCATTCGGCCTCCACCAGGATCGATTCGGAGAGTTGCCTGATTAGGGTTTCGAGATTTTACCTAACGTTTTCTCTGATTTTCTGTCGTTGGTCGAGTCACAAGCAACAACTTTTCGTTCCTGCCTCTATGGTATCCACACGAACGGATCTCACGACTCTTGAACGTCTCACGATCAGAAACCTTAAAGAGCGTTTTTGATTCTTTATAATCGAATTGCTAGCTTCGATTAAAAGAATACCTTTTCTGTTTTTTTTTTAATTGTGCAGCTATGTTTTAGAAAAAACATCCTTTTATAGGCAGTAAATTTTACCCTAAAATTTACTGCCAAACAGAACTCTAATCCTACTTAGAATAGGATTAACTATATCCTTAATCCAATTCAGAATAGGATTAATTAAGCTCCTCATTGATCCATTCTAAGTGTGCGACCCAATAGGTTCTCAAAACAATAGCAATGACAAAATTGTCACAGGCAATGAGCGGTATCTAGTAACACATCATTGCTACCCATGTAACGAGAATGTCAATGACTCGACATAACCTTACTCATGATAGATGTCACCGTGTAGTCTAATCCCTTTATCCTTTGATGTCTTAATTAGACACAAGTCATGGAATGTGTCACACTTGTATAGTCTAATCAGCGTTTCTTGATTCCTGAGTAGACTAATTAAACAAATAAAATCAATATCTCATATTGACTTATTCGAGCATGGCCATGCATTTCTTAGTCTCACTCTATCAAAGGGCCCAAGACATCACTCTTGTTATATAAGAGGGATAAATCCTATCTTGATCACTCAACATCCCTCTACATAGATCAAGGCATACCCAATTACTACCTTTATAGTCCATCCTGTTACGAATGACATCTAGCAGCATTAAAGTATGCAATTCTCTATGTTGGGATCTCTGATGATCTCAAGTCAAAGGATCACATACACCATCATCACTATGAGAATAGCTTATGACACTCATATAACAATCCATGTAGCGTTCTCATGGAGGGTCGATCCAGTACATAGTTCTCTAACATGTACCTATGTGATGACTTGATATCCTATATCCATGACAGTGGTCATCAGTCAACCACATACTAGTCTTATCGTACATTGTTATCCTTGTTCACAATAATACTTGACTAGGGATATTTTAAGAATAGTGTGTTATTACTATTCTAAGGACATTATCATATAAGATTACATTACGCAGTTATAAGACAAATATAATAATGAGCTATAATAAATAAAATGTCATGATACATAAAAAAATGCCAAAGTCAATCATCTAATGAATGGTTCTAAGGGCATAATCCAACAATCTCCCACTTGCACTAAGACCATTCACTCATGTATCTAATACCTAGTGACCTAGTGTGACGATCATGTCTCTGCTGCGTCAAAGGCTTCGTCAGTGGGTCGGCGATGTTATCGTCAGTTGGTACTTTGCATATCCTCACATCTCCTCTCTCGATGATATCTCGAATGAGATGGAAGAGCCGTAGTATATGTTTGGATCGTTGGTGAGATCTAGGCTCCTTAGCTTGTGCGATGGCTCCATTGTTGTCACAATAGAGCTCAATCGGATCTATAATGCTAGGAACAACTTCAAGCTCAGTAATGAACTTCCTGATCCAAACAACCTCCTTAGCAGCTTCAGAGGCAGCTATATACTCAGCCTCTGTTGTAGAATCGGCCACTGTCGCCTGCTTTGAACTCTTCCAGCTCACAGCACCACCATTAAGGCAAAACACATAACCAGACTGCGATCTATAGTCATCTTTATCAGTTTGGAAGCTAGCATCAGTGTAACCTATTACAATGAGCTCTTCCTCACCTCCATATATCAAGAATGTATCCTTAGTCTTTCTCAAGTACTTAAGAATATTCTTGACAGTGATCCAGTGACGTTCACCAGGATCAACTTGATATCTACTCGTCATGCTCAAGGCATACGAGACATCGGGACGTGTGCATAACATGGCATACATAATGGATCCAATAGCAGATGCATATGGAACTTTACTCATATGTTCTCTCTCTTCTTGTGTTGTAGGACATTGTTCTTTTGAGAGAGTAATGCCATGTGTCATAGGCAAGAATCCTTTCTTGGAAGCCTGCATGCTAAACCTCTTTAGCACTTTATCTATGTATGCACTTTGACTTAGGCCAATTAATTTCCTTGATCTATCTCTATAGATCCTTATACCCAGTACATAGGTAGCTTCGCCCAAGTCCTTCATTGAAAAGCAATTTCGTAACCAAGTCTTTACAGACTGAAGGGTAGGGATGACATTCCCAATGAGTAGTATGTCATCTACATACAACACCAGGAAGACAATAGTGCTCCCACTGACCTTCTTGTAGACACAAGGTTCATCTTCATTCTTGATGAAACCAAACTCTTTGATTGCATCATCAAAACGAAGATTCCAACTTCGAGAAGCTTGCTTTAGTCCATAAATAGAACGTTGCAGCTTACAAACCTTTCCAGCATTTTTTTGATCAACTAAACCCTCAGGTTGTGTCATGTACACATCCTCGAGTAGCTTTCCATTAAGAAAAGCGGTCTTGACGTCTATTTGCCAGATTTCATAATCATGGTATGCAGCTATCACAAGCAAGATCCTAATGGATTTGATCAACGTGACTGGTGAAAAAGTTTCATCATAGTCAATACCATGAATTTGTTTAAAACCTTTAGCAACCAATCGCCCTTTATAGGTATGAACATTTCCTTCCATGTCAGTTTTCTTCTTAAAAACCCATTTACACCCTATAGGTTTTACCCTTTCGGGTAAGTCAACCAAGGTCCAAACTTGGTTGGCATACATGGATTCCATCTCAGATCTCATGGCTTCAAGCCATTTCTCAGAGTCTGGCCTTGTAATAGCCTCTTGATAGGTAGTAGGCTCATCTTGGTCCATGAGCAATACATCACCGTTCTGAGTCATTAGAAATCCATATCTCTGTGGCTCACGATGTGTTCTAACTGATCTACGCAAGGCTTGTGTCTCTTGAGCAAGCGGTTGCTCCATAACAGCTTGTGGTTCTGGTTCCACAACAACTTGTGGTGCTTGCTCAGGCTCCATCTCAACATCAGGTGCGCTATCTTGTAGCTCTTGAATTTCTTCAAGTTCTACTTTTCTCCCACTAGTTCTTCTAGAAATGAATTCTCTTTCTAGAAAGACACCTGTTCGAGCTACAAACACTTTACGCTCAGTGGGATTGTAAAAATAATATCCTTTAGTTAGTTTAGGATATCCCACAAAATAGCACTTATCAGATTTAGGTGCAAGTTTGTTAGAGACTTGACGTCTTACATAAGCCTCACAACCCCAAATCTTCATAAAAGACATACTGGGACGTTTACCAGTCCATATCTCATATGGTGTCTTAGGAACCGATTTAGATGGAACACGGTTCAGTGTAAAAGCAGCTGTTTCTAATGCATGTCCCCAAAAGGATTCTGGAAGATCTGTATGACTCATCATTGATCGAACCATATCTAATAAAGTTCGATTTCTCCTTTCAGATACACCATTCCATTGTGGTGTACCTGGAGGAGTGAGTTGTGAGACAATCCCACACTCTTTAAGATAGTCATAAAATTCTTGGCTTAAGTATTCACCACCTCGATCTGATCGAAGTGCCTTAATGCTCTTGCCAAGTTGGTTTTGTACTTCATTCTTGAATTCTTTGAACTTTTCAAAAGATTCTGACTTGTGTCTCATAAGATACACATAGCCATATCTACTGAAATCATCAGTAAATGTAATAAAGTACATAAACCCACCTCTGGCCTGTGTGTTTAAAGGTCCACATACATCTGTATGTACTAAGCCCAATAAATCACTTGCCCTTTCACTATGTCCTTTGAAAGGGGCTTTAGTCATCTTACCCATCAAACAAGATTCACATGTCTCATACGATTCAAAATCAAATGAGTCCAAAATTCCATCTTTATGGAGTTTGGAAATGCGATTCTCATTTATGTGTCCCAAGCGACAATGCCAGAGATATGTTGGATTTTGATCATTAGATTTAATCCTTTTAGCATTTATGTTATAAATAGGCATATCAAGATTTAGAATGTAAAGACCATTAATTAGTTGTGCACTACCATAAAAGATATCATTTAAATAAATGGAGCAACAGTTGTCCTTTATTATAAATGAAAAACCCTTCTTGTCCAAACAAGAAATAGAAATAATGTTTTTAGTGATGGAAGACACATAATAACAATCATCTAATTCTAAAACAAGCCCTGTGGGCAATGTCAAAATATAAGTTCCTATAGCTAATGCAGCAACCCTTGCTCCATTTCCCACTCGTAGGTCGACCTCGCCCTTAGTCAACGATCTACTCCTTTTGAGTTCCTGCACATTTACACAAATGTGAGAACCACATCCAGTATCTAATACCCATGATGAAGAAGTAGATAGATTAACTTCTATAACATAAATACCTGAAGTGGAAGTCTCACTTCCTCTCTTCTTCTTTAGCTCTTCCAGGTATTTGTTGCAGTTCCTCTTCCAATGTCCGGTCTCACCGCAATGGAAGCATTTCCCTTCTTTGGCAACCCCACCTTTAGGCTTCAGTGCAGTATCATTGGGCTTGAACTTGCCATTGGCTTTATTACCTTTTTCTTGCCCTTTGCATTAGCCCTGCCCTTAGCTTTCTTAACTATTAAGACATCTTTGGGCTTGGCCTTTTTCATGTTGGATTCAGCTGTTTTCAACATGCTAAGTAACTGTGGCAGAGTCCTGTCAATTTCATTCATGTTGTAATTAACAACAAAACTGACTGTAGCTGTCTGGCAACGATTGCATAATCACATCAGTGGCCAACTCTTGGCCTAAAGGAAATCCCAATCTTTCAAGGTTTTCAATGTACCCAATCATCTTGAGCACATGAGTACCAACGGGAGTCCCCTCTGCCATCGTACACTGAAACAATGCCTTAGAGACATTGTACCTTTCTTGCCTAGCTTTCTCTTGATAGAGTTGCTTGAGATGCTCGATCATATCGAACGCATCCATTTCCTCATGTTACTTTTGAAGCTCAGGATTCATGGAGACAAGCATAAGGCAACTAACATCCAATGCATCATCTTGATGCTTCTTATAAGCATCTCTTTCTGCCCTTGGAGCATTAGAGGGTGGTTCCTCAGGTAAGGGAATCTCAAGGACATACAACTTCTTTTCTTGCTTGAGGACTATCCTCAGGTTCCTGTGCCAATCCAGGAAGTTTGTCCCATTCAACTTGTCCTTCTCAAGGACAAATCGCAGTGAAAGTGTGTTATTTGTGTTTGATGCCATGGTAATCTACAACAAAATATGCAAAATATAAGTATCATGAATGCATTCATTTAATTAAATATTTATTAAATGATGCTCCCACTATTTTTTTTATCGAATCAACAACCCTCACTATTAATTCGGAAAAATTATCACATAATTTCTGTAATGGGCCAAGATCCATATTTCACCTTATCTAGAGTTAGCTTTGGCTAATCGCCCAAGATTTGGCTATTTAGGTAGGCAACACTTACCAATTACATCTCATGTAACTCTTGGATAGTTGGGTGAACAACACTTGTTCTAATTCATCTCATGAATGGAAGCCCAACTTTATGCCTCTAAATTCCCAATCCTATTTAGGAAATCTAGTTAAGTCAACCCAATTTATAGCCTTTGGATATCACTATTATCCCATCGCGTCTTACTAAGATAGATATGATATTTTGCTTTGGCAAACATAACAAAATCGATTCTAGTCTTGACGAGTGCTATTCATTGGTAGGCATCTATTATTGACTTAATTTAATTTGAGGGATTTTCTTAGTTTATTGAATAAGATCTCACCAATTTTACTTTTCTAAAATTATCATATGATTTTCATATCATAAATGTACAAAATAAACCATGCATCTCATGCAATTAAGCAATAAAATAAACGTGACATAGTTATAGCCCAAACTAAATGGATTTCCCAAGCCAATGAGAAACCCTAAGGGTTAACCTAAGGGTAATAGCATCTTCTCCAAGTGCCTCTTTGGTCATCCTTTGCATGGTTGTCAGCTCCATTAGTGTTGATCACCATCAACTCATACTTAGCTTAATTCTAACCCTATACTACATTACAATTACATAGTTTAAGAGAAACCTCGAGTTTCATTCGAGGGGAGTAAGCTGAGAAAAGAATGTACAACTAGAATTTCAAGAACAAGGCACGACACGCAGGTCGTATTTATTAAAATTTACAACCACCAAAATACAATCATATTGGGCTAGGGCTATAACTATGCGTCATGCTCAAACAACAACCACCGTGTTATACAAATAAGTGTAATGCAATTTCAATCTTTTAGTTTTACTAATGAGGCACATTTGAAAAGAATTATGACCCTGACTGCGGGGTTCCCAAGGGCGGCGGTCCCGCTGGCCGGTCAGCGGGAGGGGTCAAGGGGCAGCGCCCCTTGCGAGGGTTTGGGGGCGGAGCCCCAAAAAAAAAAAGGTCAACAGTATTGACATTGCCAACGCCCCTTATCCGGAAGTGTCCTAATCTTATCAGGATGTTCCAGCCAGTATCTCATACTGACTATAATTTTAGTCGCATCAGAACTCTTATCTAAAAGTGTTTCAATCTTATCAGGATCTTTATACACTTTCGACATTATTCTGTTTCTACCATAACGTTTATGCAGAACAGAAACCGCCATTAATAATTCGGATCACATATTATATCTCACATATAAGTTGAATCGAAATTGATATATATCATATATATAATTTTAACAATTCGATTTCTAGCCTCTGAATATATCATATACATTCTAATCCGTATTAATCTCATTAAAACGATTGCATGTAATCATAAACAGAAAGTAACCAGAGATCATGCTATTATCAAAACAAATCAGGGACTCCGAATCTGGCTCGGATACCAGTGAAGGAAACCGAAACAAACACGCAACGGATTCATCTATAATCTTTTTTTTTAAATAAGGACTTATTTGAGTACAAATAAAATAATAAAGACTTATTTTGAGTACAATAATAATACAGGGGCTTATTTTTAAAAAAATGAAATAGTCAAGTGCTTTTTTAATATTTTAGCCTTTCTTTTTCCACATCATAATTTTTATAGTTTTGTGTTGCAAACATACAATGAAATACAATGTTTCTTTTGGACATTGGCTCTGTGTACCCTAAGGATTTATTTTCTTTTCTTCTGAATGTGAGTGTATACATTTCTAGGCAAAGTGCTTCATTTTTTGTTAGGAAAATTAGTACCACCAGGAAAATGATATTTCTTATTGTATTATCATTTTTTAAAAAAAAAATTGAAATAGTGTCACTTTTTCGTAGTTGTAAACTTTTATGATCTTTCTTTTTTAATTAATGAAATGGAGCATTTCAGTTTTTTTCTCTATTTGGATATATTTTAATTTTTATTCAATTACCTTAAAAATAGAATGACAATTACTTAAAATTAGAAAAAAAATGGCAATTACTTTAAATTTAACAAATAATTTAGAAAACAATGTCATTAGCGATAAAAATTTAATAAAATGAGAAAAATGTTTTAGAAAATATATCCCATTAGCAATGAAAAATTTGTCAACAGTGATGGACTTTTTATCTCTAATTACAATTAGAGACGGAATTTGAATAAAATAAAAAAACAAAAAATAAAACAAATGAAATAATGATGAAATTTTCATCATTAATGTTTATAAGTGACAAAAATTATTTAAATTTAAAATAATAAAAAATAATTTAAAAAATTTAGCAGCACAAAATTGGCAAGTATATTTAGTGATGGAATTAAAGTTTATTTTAAAAAATATTTAAAAATGCAACTTGCAATTTAGTAGCGAAAATTGAGTTTTAACACCCATTTTTTATTATAAGGGTTCATAAACTGTTCCTAAACATGTCAGCTTTTCACTCATTATTTAAACTTAGGTTTCGTGTAGTAGGCGTAAAACTTTTTCCCGAAAATTTTTTTCCACATTTTCTCATGTTTGGTTTGCGGAAAACATTTACGGTCAACTGTAAAATGTTTTCAGTCAACATCAAAATTTTCAAAGACTTACGGAAATTGTCTTGAGAGGAGAAGACAATTTACAAAGCTTCAAAACCTTAATAAAAAAAATATAGGCTTAATAGTTAAATAAGTGCTTAATTTTTAGTTCAAAATAGAATTCAGTTCTCAACGTTTTATTGCATGAAATTCAGTCCATAAATTTTTATTTTGGTGAAAATAGACCAAATATGTTAAATGAACTAACTGCTGTTAGTTTTGCATACGTGGCATGCCACGTGACAGCTAATTAAGCTATCCACGTCAGCTGCCACGTATGCAAAACTAACGGCAGTTAGTATCATTTAACAGATTTTGACTTAATTGCATAATTGTAAAAGGTTGAGGGTTTATTTCTACTGAAATAAAAATTTATGGACTGAATTTCATGCGATAAAACGTTGAGGCTGAATTCCATTTTGAGTTAAAGGTTGAGGGTTTATTTGACTATTAAGCCGAAAATATCTATATCTTTCTGAAAGCCAAGTCCCATCCCGATTAACTTTGCCGGTACCACCGTGAAAATCGTCGCTATCGGACCGTTGAAGCCCCTTGCCGGTATCCTTCAACACTTGTTTTGCAGAAACTGATTTCAAAAGCTAGGTAATGATCTAACACCTCTTGATTTGAGGAAATGGGTTTAACTCTAGGAAAACTGGCATCATCATTCTCTATGTCTTATCTTCATTGTAGGAAAATACCTTTCGTTCCCATGATTTGAATCTTGCCAAGAAATCCTTTCTATTTCTTGATTCTAAGAAGACCCAGTTTTTTTTATATTTTTCAAAAGAAGGATTTTTGTTTTTAATCAATGGCATCAAGCTAGTTCTTTCCCTTTTCCCTTGAATCCATACAAAACCCAGTAAGCAGCAGCTATTTTGATGGAATGTCCAGCTGCTAGACTACTTAAGCACAATGGCAGACGTCACATTTAGATCAACTGCAGATTGTATGACCGAGGCAACACCAGAATCCATCGTCTTTCCCAGCACTTGGCTCTCGACACTGCCCATGGTAGCTGCATCTCGTGGTGCAACTGGTTTAAATGCCAATCCACCAGTGACATCGAAAACATCACTGTACTTGATAGCTTTCGGGTCGGAAGCTTGGTCGGCTTGGCCTCAGGGCCTCCTTGGTTGTCTCTGGCTCACTGTTCTTATGCTTTATTCAATGATTCTATATCTTCCAAGTTAACTAATATCTTTGATATTGTACATTAATGATTTTATAAATGATTGTGAGTTCTTTAAAGCATTGAGGGAAAAGCCTTTAGCAATATTCGGTTCTGCATTAGTTTGATTTCAATTGTTATAATGCATTCATTAGTGTAATTGGCTGTGTATTATTGGAAGAAAGCTAAAATTGATTTTGTTGATCTCTTTTAATCACTGTCTCACACATGCTCAGAAAATATGAGCCTTTTAGCAATATTCGACTGTGTTGGATTCTTTCAATTGTTACAACGCGTTAACTTGGTAATTGGTGGGCCTTTTTTGTTGAAAAGGTGGATATTTCTACTGTTGTTTCTCAGTTTTTGTCAATATTGTATTGTCTTTATCCGTGCTTGTAAAATATGAGGTCTCCTATGGACTTTTACCTTAATTTCTCCTTGACTATTTATATACTCTGTTTCTTTTTTCTTTAAATGGAAACATTGTTCATGCTTGGTTTCTTTTATGATCACCTTTTACTGAGTGAAAATTCTTTAATCTGAATACAGATAGCCAAAGTGATTCTAGTTCAACAACTAGTGATATTGTAAGGGAAGCACGCCAACAGGTACCATATACTTACTATCAAGAATGATGAAAGTAACTTTACTCTATTTTCTGTTCTTGTTCTTAGTTCTTTTCTTAGTGCTCATTTAAAAATTAAGTAGATTTCTTTTTTTTTTTGAGACAAAAAATTAAGTAGATTTCTAATAAACTGGTTTTGCATGATCTATTAAGTCATAAATGAGTAGTTCATAGCTATTGGTAATTGTGCTCTAATTTGATTTCTTCCTGCAAGTTAATTATCTTTTGTTGATTGTGTGATCAATAATTTTATTTTTAATTTTTCTTGATATATAGGTCATTTATTACTTGCAATACTTCTCCAAAGGATTATAAATGCATATTCACTACTCTATACAATGAGAGAAAGAAATCATGTTGTTTATGTATTGGCAAAATATGAGATTAGCTTTATAAGGGCAATGTATTGGGTTGAAGTGATTCATGAGATGCTACAAATGTAAACTCTACCAATTATATTAATATATGATAATGATTTTGTTTAAAGAAAATTATTATTATTATTATTATTATTATTATTATTATTATTGATTTAAAAATATTATTAGTAGTTAAATATGTGAATAATACTTTTTTAACAGAAATATAGATTTTTCATAAAATAACCAAACAACAAAAAATATTTTTTAGTATATCAACCAAACAACAGAAAAATATCAAGTTTTTCAGCGAAATCATTTTTCAAAAGTCATCTTATACGAATCAAACGGAATCTTAATAAACATCTCAAATAGAATTTTAAGACACATTATTAATTAAAGGAACAAATCATGAACATTATTAAATCAAACGAATAGATCACAAACATGAAAAGATTTCATTCAAAATCTACTGGTTTGCATCTCTATTAATAACAATGTTAAAATTTTCATTGTTATAAAACAATGATGTGTCAATTTAGTCATAAATTTTTTTTTTGTTTAGTCATAAATTTTGAGTACTTAATTTTCTTGACAACTCCTCAGTTGCTCACATGTCCGATTCACTCTGCGATTTCTTTAATACAATGCCCGCACATGATTAACACGTGTAACAAATCCCGCCCTTTTTATAAGGTTCAACTTCAAGCATCTCAAGAAACTTCAAAATCTGGCAAACAGCCAAGACAAAAATCACATGCACTTCGGTCGAAAACGTAATATTTTCTCACCGCTGTCACCTGTGACGGTACCAAAGTTTCTAGGACAGCTCTTTTTTCCAACGTGTCAAAGATGAACCACCCGAGTTTCCTACGCAGCGCTGGCGTCCCTAAAGTCCGACAGGTGTGTAAGGCCGCGTAATTGCACAGGACGGAGAAAAAAATTAAACGAACATTTGAATTTTCTTTCTTGTTGAAAGAACATCTGAAAGCGGAACAACCTATTCCATGTGGGCCATCCCTGAAATTTTTTCAGGTACACGTGTCGACTTCGCATATCCCACTTGTTATAATTAAAAAGTTTGGGGCCGCCGCTTATTGGACAATCTTGACACGTGTTTTCTACCAGTATCCAGATCCGCTTCAAAACGTTTCCAGATTTATCGCGACACGCGAAATTGACTAGTAGTAGACAGGAAAACAACGAGAGGACGGACGTTCTACGGAAAGATGAAGCGCCTGGGAATCCACGTGTCAAGAAGGAAGCAAATGGTGGGCAGTAACGGGCAGCATTGGGCAAAAAGGGTAGCCGCGCATTAAGCTGGCTTGCACTGGGGAAGGCTCATATTTCACACCAAGTCGCACGAGAAATAGAATAAAACGCTACACGTTGCCTTTTTCTCTCGTATGTTTTAAGAAAAAAAAAAACCAAATAAGCACTTTGTTGCTTTCGTTTCCTTTCTTTTTGACTTAAATGCTTTGTTGTTTTCATCTATTATTGCATGCTTCGCCTGAGATAATCGGCTGTTCTGCTGAGAGTTAACGGGCGAAATTTTATTGGATAATAGTGGTGAGTTGGAGGAGATTTTGGTTGTTTATTGAGAAGTTTCAATGACGCAGGTTTATAGTAGAATGCGCAGCGATGACGATGATGATAAGCCGACCAAGTGCCGTCAACGGCGGCGAAGGAGGATTGAGATGAGGAGGTTTGCTGCGATTTCAGCATCCGGTACTAGAGTGTTACCGAGTCTGAGCCAAGGAGAGGATCCTGCTGTACCTGAAGGGAAGCGACAACGTATGGTGGGGACCGGCGATCTGCTGGCGAGGGACACTATGTGTACTTTTTCCAGTGAGGAGGGTGAATCAACGGCCGCGGAGCTGAAAGCGGCTTCGACGAACGGGCCGGTGTTCGGGACGATGTCGATTTCCGGGAGATCACGTGAGATGGAGGATGCAATTTCTGTACGCACCAGCCTCTGCCAGCCCCACCTTAATCTTAAGAGACCTGTGCATTTCTTTGCCGTTTATGACGGTCATGGTGGCCCTCATGTAAAAGCTTTATTTTATCGGCACTTAATTTTCTTTTCAACTGTTTCCCCAAAAAAGAAGCTTCCCGGGAAGAAAAAGGGTTTTTAACTTTAGGTATTAATTTGTCATTTCACAATCTGCTTTCTGGATATAACTTTCTAATGACTTCTGCCTGCAGGTGGCAGCACTGTGCAGGGAAAAGATGCACGTGTTCGTGGAGGAAGAGTTGATACGCGCGAATTGCACGGCAGAGAGCAGCGAGTGTGGGAGACACATTAGCTCACAAGGGGAGGAACGTGAAGAGAGCTGGAGAAGAGTGATGAAAAGGAGCTTTAAGAGAATGGATGAGTTGGCAACAAGCACTTGCGCGTGTGGGACTGTGGCGTACCATTGTGGGTGCCATCCAAAGGAGGTGGTCCTCGGTGGGTCCACCGCCGTGGTGGCCCTGTTAACGCCGGAGCACATCGTGGTCGCGAATTGCGGTGACTCACGTGCCGTCCTCTGCCGCGGCGGGAAGGCAATTCCTCTAAGTTTCGATCACAAGGTTCGTTTTGTTTTTACCCCATGTCTTTAAGCTTGGTGATGTGGGAACGCCCCTCATATTTGGATGAAATCTGGCATTTTGAAGTTTGTCTACAGTGTCGAAATAAAACGATCAATTTGTTTAGTACATTTTATAGCAATCAGAATTAGTATATTTTTTAAGGTTGATAAACTCTTGTTTTTGGAATGTTTTATTTAGTTAGTATTTTGAATTTGTGATTGAATCCTTTTTTTTATTCTTTCAAAAAAGTACAAGTAAAAGACATTGCTTGGCAGTAGTTGTTATTACTAATCGATAAGATGTTCTCTTAAAGAAAAAAAATTATGATAAGATTATTTTAATGCTTCCTTTATGATTAAAAATGTTAAACAAATAAGCCTGTTACTGATATCTCTTACTAGGTTTTAGTGCAAGGAATGATTTCCTTTTAAGAATTTTAAACAATAAAATGGTTGTTTTTTTGAAACATAAATCTGAATTAACTAAAATATGGTATTAATTGATAACATTTCCAACATTGCTTTCACTTTCAGCCAGAAAGATCAGATGAGCTTGCACGAATTGAAGCTGCCGGAGGTCGGGTTATCTTCGTGAATGGAGCACGAGTTGAGGGCATTCTTGCTATGTCCAGGGCAATAGGTAAGGTTTTCTGGATTTAACAGTTTTTGATCATTCTGTTTTATTTTTACTCTTATGATTTTAACATTAATGGTAGTGGAAGGTATGGCTTCTGCAAGATGGGTTATGTTGTGCATTAAGTGATCGAAATGATTCTATATCGTTCTTCTTATTGCATTGAATTATATTTCTATCTTTAATTGGATTTCTACCTCATCATGTATAGTGAATTCTATAATAAAAAGAAACCACCATAGAAATAGATCAGTTTTTTTTTTGTCATGAATGGATGTGTGGTTCACTTTTCACACGTCTCAGTTTACGATACAATCAATTCTTGTACGACCTTTTTTCCTTGCATATTATATCCCTCAAATTCAGCTCACATAGACAATTAACTAGGTTCTATTACTCCAATAAAAGATGGGGCATCTGAATGATCACAGAAACTATGTTCTTACAATTTTAACCGATGTCTTGGGGCTGTCTTGGGGCTTTTGAGTCGTTGCAGGATTTGTATGAATATTTTTGTCAGTGGCATTGCTTTAATTACCATTCATTTGAAGCTTAGTCTATGGTTCTGAGCACAGGAGACAAATACCTTAAACCGGTTGTAACATCAGAACCTGAGATAACATTTACTATAAGAGAACCAGAAGATGAGTGCTTGATCCTTGCAAGTGATGGTTTGTGGGATGTTCTGTCCAGCGACTTTGCTTGTGCTGTGGCTCATGAATGTCTTAAAGAAGGAAGTAATGGTTCTATTGCTTCTGCTTCGAACCAAAATGCAGGACCCCACAAAGAAGATGAAGGGGCTGAAACATTTTATCCATCACGAAGTGTTCTTGCTGCTGCATTGCTTACACGTTTGGCTTTGGGACGAAAAAGTTCGGATAACATCAGTGTCATAGTTGTTGATCTAAAGAGAAGTTGACAAGAAAGGGAGTGGAGGTAATAACCCAATGTTCATATGAACCTTGTACCTACATGTCTCATGATGAAAAAAATTGCACAAATAATTGTATAAGCTGCAGAGTAAAATCCTTGGGTGTATATCTGTGTCTGTGTGATAGAATTAAATTGATGCCAGTTTTGTGATAGCATGTATCAATGTAGGTGGAATTGTCATTAACATCCTAAGAGTGCCAAATGATCATAACTTCATATGGGAGGGTGTCTCAGCTTTAAATCGTCACAATCTGCAATTGAATCAACAAATGAGTCTTCATCTTGTTTGGGTTGCCTCGTCATGTACCAAACAATGGAGTCTCGGAAACTTGTCCTTTTTACATTTAGTTTTACAGTGGTACATAAGTTCGATTGAGGCTTTTTGGGTATTGAAGATTAATGCAATGAAGGGAACAAATAAAAATTCTGAGGTTATTTGTGTAGATATGATGAACAAATTCGTAAGGGCTTATTTAATTATTTGTTACTTGTCCTATTTACAGCTATTTATTTCTTGAACACTTTTTTTTTTCGGTAAAAGTTAAAGAATAAAAAGCAAATAAAAGAGAGTAGAGAGAGAAAATAAGAGAAAAAAGTTTTTATTTTATATTTAAATAATCTTAAATATTCTAAATATAAGAAAGACAAAGAAAATATAATAATTGGTTAGTTATATCGCATGTATTTTTGGCTTATAACTAAAATGGTATGCGAAAGGGTGTGTGTGTGTGTGTGTATATATATATATGAGAAGAGATTTACTTACAGCAGTGTAAAATAATTTTGTTTTATAATTTCATATAAAATTAATATTTTTACAAATAAATCGTTAGATTAAATAATCTAGTTATATCTATTATGCATATAAAATTTCGAGTCGATCTGATATCGCTGTCATTTCGATCAAGAGTAACATATTTTTCAATATATATTAACGATTAAAATTTTAGTATTATCAAACTAATAGTTAAATATTTTTGATTAACTAGAAATTTTATACACATAATCTACTTAAATAGAATATAATATTTAACACTCAGATTAAAAAAATTTAAATCAAATAAAGAGATAAGAAATGGTGTAAAACAAAATTGTTTTATACCGGTGTAAATGAATCCCTCCTATATATATATGTATATATTGTTGATAGTTATTTTGGAATAGATCAACTTTGAGATGTAGAGATTGCCTAACTTGGAATATCATGCCTGTCAAGACAAATAACAATGAGAGAAGCTGGCACCTCCAACGCTTAAGTTTTTTTTTTTTTTTGGTCTAGACCATCCGGTATCCCCATACCTTTGGTATAGAACTAATCCGGATTCGAGCCGGACAGGACCCAAAGGGCGGCAAAGCCGGTATCTCCAACGCTTAAGTTAATAATATATTAAGGAGAATGAGAGTATAACAATATGTAAATAATAGTTGACAAAGTCGAGAGAGTATGACTCAAAGAGAGTGTGAATATATGCAATATGGGTAACTTGACTTCCTTTATAGAGCTTACTATCTAGTAGTATTTAGAAATAATTAGGATTCTGTATCCATATAAGATATTGTCGAAGAGATGTAATTAAATAAAATATTCTATTTAATAAGAATTCCTTTTGATATGACATTAAACCTTGAATAATGATTTTTTTTTCCAAAAGCTAGCTTGTAGTTGGCTATTAAGCTGTAGCTAAATATTGAGCCGAAGGCTTAAGTTAAATATAACATAACAATTGCCCCCCAAGCATAAGGGTGATTATAAAGTATCGCTCTTAGGCTTTCATAATTCAGCTTTGTCAATAGTGGAAAGATTTCGCCTAATCATTGTAATGGTTCTAAGGCTGTAGATCATAATATGGCCCATAGGCTTTGCAGTAATTTCATTTAAATATATATAAAAGATTTATTTAATACCTTTTGTACGTGGTAATAGACATGGAGTGCAGCAACTCTAAATAAAGGATTGCCGTGCGTGAAAATGTAAAGGCCTGCTATAAGAGGTTAGGAGTAAGATAGATAGGTAAAGTACCTCAAGGCCTCGTCAAAATAGGTGATTAATATTATACAAGAGAAAGCTCAATTTAGTAGAGGTGTCCTGTGAAAGTATTTGGCATATGGTCGTTATTTCACACCATCTTATACTGTATAAGGATCTCTTACCGTACTTGAGGTTCAAGTTTATCAAAGTCAAAGCAATAACAATAATCAAATAATAAAATGAGACATAACAAATCATGAATGTATATGCACATTGTGTTACAAAAATCAAGAATAAAATAAGAATAAATATTTTAGCCTTTATAAAGCTATATTTATCATAAAATATAACTTGTTGAAAGATAAGAAGAGGGAAAGATGGCTACCACCATGACCTTTCATGCTTAATAATATCGATGTATGAATTTAGATAATATAAGCTTCAATTATAGAATGAAACATCATTGAGGGCAATTCTACCATACATGGCATGATATTCTTGGAGCATATAATTGAGTAGTTGCAATGCTGAATTACAAAATTTGATGAAATCATAAAGTTTAGGGTATAATTGGACATTTTCAAGATCTAATTTCAAAAATCTTAAAGTATTATGAGCAAAACATAATTACAAAAACTTTGGAAGCTTGAATGTAACTAACTCTTAGGGGCACATTTAGAATTAATGATTTTAAAAGGAATATTCTAAGAATATTTTCATATCTTTCTCACATAAGGGGTTGTATAAACCTAAGAACTTTATTTCATTACCCGTATAATCCATGTGTTTTTCTTTAATTGAAAAACATTTTTTAATATGAGTTTATGTATGATGCACTGACAGTATATAGTTTCTATATACTGTCAATTAATCATAGGATGTTACCACATAAATGAGCAAAGTTTAAAAGTGTATAAACCTTTAAAAATAAATTTAAAAACTTTGTTAATATTTATTTTTAAGAACCTCTATATGAGGTGTCATCATACACTGTCAATGCATCATATATAATCTCTTTCAATATTTATTTTTTGGTATATTTCTTAAAATGCATATAGGATGTTTTTACTAGCATAGTAATATCATAAATTTGAGCAATATTATGCATAAATTTCAAACATATCATCAATGTGAAAGAACTCATAGAGTATAGGGAATTAGAAGCTAACTTGTAACGCTCCAATCCCACATTGGGAGACTGTGAGAATCTACAATACAATATATGTAGAGACTTGAACCTATACTTGTGAGGAGCCTTTTGTGGGACAAAACCGTGAAACCTTTAGGTCAAAGCGAACAATACCTCAAAAATTGGGTGCAAGTCTCTATAAATGGTATCAAAGCTGTCTACTAGCCGAAACATGGTAAGTGCTACACCTTAGGAGCCACTGCTAGAACCCGCGGAAGCTAAGTACTATACGGTGAGAGTCACCTCTAGACTTCCAATGAATGGTGTGATCCTGGTTGTGCTCTGATTGAGTTTGACGATGACATCAAGCTTTAAAGTGAGAGAGTTTGTAAGGCTCCAATCTCACATTGAGAAATTGTGAGAATCTACAATGCTATATATAGAAAGATTTGAACCCATACTTGTGAGACGCCTTTTGTGGGACAAAATCGTGAAACCTTCGGGTTAAAGCAGACAATACCTCGCATGTTAAGTGCGAGTCTCTACATAACTCATTTTTTGGATTTCAAAATTTTAAAATTAGAGAGAAATTTCGATAATGAGCACATGGTTTGTCAATTTCCACATACGACGTTAATTGTTGATGATTATTTTGAAATAGATCAACTTTGAGATATAAAGATTGCCTAACTTGAAATATCATGCCTGTCAAAACAAAAAACAATGAGAGAGGTGCCAAAGTCTTTACTACGGGCCGCACTTCGACAGTCAAGTTAGCAATATATTCAAGAGCATAAGAGAGTATGATAATATGTAAATAATAGTAGACATAAAGTCAAGAGAGTATGGCTTAAAGAGAGTGTGAGTATACACAATATGTCTAACTTAACTTCCTTTATATAGCTTACTAGCTAGTAGCATTTAGGAATAATTAGGATTCTGTATTCATGTAGGATATTATCGAAGAGATCTAACTAAATGAAGATTCTATTTAATAAGAGTTGCTTTTGATATGGCCTTAAACTTTGAATAAGGATTCTCTTCCCATAATCTAGCTTGTAGTTGGGTTATTAAGTTATAGTTAAATATTGGGTCACAGACATGAATTAAATATGACATAACATATATATATATATATATATCCAAATCCAAATCAAAATTTATATTATCAATCACTAAATTATGTATTCTTAAACTATCCTATATGTTAAATTCTAATTTGCTAACAGCTTTTTAATTGATATTTTAATTAAGTGATTAAAATAATTTGTGAATAATATTTAAGTTCGAATTCAAACAATTTCAATTATTTTTTGATGTCATTTTTAAGAAAATAAAAAAATCTTATTTGCCAACAAATTTTTAATTGATTTTTGAATCAAATCGTTAAAAAAAGATTATAATATAACTTAAAATTTAAGTTTGAACTTCAACCACCTCAATCTCCTGTCACCATTTATTAAAAAAAAAATCTAATTTGGCTACCAATTTTCTTGTGTTAATATCGATTGATAATGCTTGCGGTCAAAGCCCGTCAAAGGTTCAAAGCTCCTTCCGACTCTTTATAATCCGCAAACCATCTGCGCACATTTCCTATGTGGATCCAAGGGGTGGATGCCACCTCTCGATTCTAACGTTTCCGAACCCGTTCCCACCTACAGAGGAACCTGAAACCCCCACGTAGATGTTCATGGCTTCATGCATAGCGTTCCCGTGGCGCTTTGCTAATCAGGCTCTCCTTCCACGAGTCACCAAACCAATTTCCATCTTCACGTTCTTCTTCCCTTAGGCTAATAAACTCTATCAACCCAATTTTCTCTTCTCTCTTTCCTTTTTGTCTTTCTTCACCTTTCTTTCTCATAATTAATCTCATTTTCTCTCTTATTAATGGCACCACTACCATCTGAGCTTTTACCGAGAATCCTCAGCGATGATTCAGATAACGACACCCCAGAGAAATGCAGAGAACGCCGCCGCAGAAGAATCCAAATGAGGCGGTTGAGGTCTGCCTCCACTGCACCAAATATCCAACATCGAAGCCCTGAACCTCGAAAGGAAATGACAAATTATGTTCCTAGTAGGTCTGCATTGTTAAAGTTAAAGAGGACTAATGTAGGAGAAAAGACGGCCGATGCATTACCAATGCTGATGGATTCATCATTGACTTCCCTAACCTCTGCCTGTAGGGGCACAACAGATGTTAATCCTAATCCAATGCCGGTTAACGGGTGGATATCGATACAAGGGTTTTCCGATAGTATGGAAGATAGACTGTTTGTCAAGGAACACTTTTGCCGCTCGGATATATTTGGTGGAAAGCCGTCGCATTTCTTTGCCGTGTATGATGGACATGGAGGACCCCGTGTAATTCTTTCGCCATTTCTTTCCCTTCTTTTCTTTTGGATTTTATCTCTATCAAAAGAAACAGGCAAAAAAGAAAAAAAAAAGTATAGCATTTTTTTTTTTTACATTTTAAAGATATACTCAAATGAAAACAAAATTGAAATTTTCAGGTCTCAACTCTCTGCAAGAGCATGATGCATACTATCATGGCAGAGGAGCTGACACGGCTATCCACAGAAAAAGAACCAGCAACCAGCGACGGCGGCAGTAGCAGCAGCGGCAATAGCACTGGCAGCTCCTGTTCAGCGGCGAGAAAAAAAAAGCCGGAGGTGGAGAGAGTGGAACAGTGGGAGGATTTGGTAAGGGCAGCATTAGAGAAAAGCTTCTTGAGGATGGATCAGGTGGCACTGAGCACGTGCACTTGCGGAAAATCCGGGTACCTCTGCGGGTGCCAGGCCCTGGAGCTGGGTTTTGCGGGGTCCACTGCTGTCGTGGCAATCCTTACCCTCCATCACGTGGTTGTCGCTAACTGCGGTGATTCACGCGCCGTTCTCTGCCGTGCTGGGAGAGCCATAGCTCTCTCTCACGACCACAAGGTTTGGACTTCGAAGTAAACATGTTTCGTCTTATTAGCACAACGAACTGACACGTGTAACGCCCCTGTTAATTCTGCTTTTTCTAGTGTTACTTTACTAATAACAGTGGCTGGGTTGTCTCATGGGTGCAGCCGGACAGGCCAGATGAGCTGGAGAGGATCCTAGCAGCAGGGGGTAAGCTTGTTTATCAAAACGGGGTTCGAGTTTGTGGGATACTTAACCTGTCGCGATCCCTAGGTAATCTTTACCCATATATGTCGTTTTATTTATTTATTTGGGTCATATTCCATAGCCTATTCGTTACTATTATTTTGAAATTTCCTGTGGTTGTGGATGTTTGTTTGTTTGTGTAAATAATTATGCATGCCTGGTATTTGTAAAATGAACTAAGAGACAGTTTTACTTCACGATTTTGTACTAATATTTCTTATATTTGTTTATTTAACTCTATTCGATAGTAACAGATTAGTGAGGTGTATTATTTTTGTAAAGCTTCTGCTACCTTTCCTTCTAGCTTCCTAAATATTACTTCTGAGATCGAGAATAATTCCTTGTTTTATCTTGCAATGCTTAAGCATGGTGTTTTTGTTTTTACAATACCAACGTTCTGCTATAACAGGATTGGCACCTTGTTTTTGTAGGCTGCTAGTGGAGCTTCGTTTTCAGTACATCTTCTTTTTCTAACAAAATGTTGTTTGGGGGGGGGGGGGGGGGGGGGGGGGGGGTGGTGTTCTCTAATCAAGTTGATATGATCTCATTAAATATGATTATATATCATGCCAAAGCACTCCAATGCTGTAGTCATAGTCTGTTTTTTTTTCACTCATCACTTGTTTATCATTAATAACAATAATATGATATTGCTCTACTCATCAAAAGATGTTTGCTTGCAAAAGTATTGGTATATTTTGCCTGAGGTAACTGCTGAGTCATACAAGGTTTCCAAATGTTGGAATAAGATAATGGATAATGTCCTCTAGTTTCTAACAACGATAAAACCAAAGGGACAGAGGTCTTACCATGGCATTATATATTAAGACATGATCAGCTTCCATATGAAATGAAGTTCAATAATGTTGTTTAACTGTATTTGAAGGTATATAGTGAACAGGATAAAAATGGTAGTGTAGGATTATACAGTTCTGTTCAAAGTTCTGTTGTGTTCTTTCTGTATCTCTAATCTTGCTAATGTCACATGATACTTCCCAGCCTAGGAAGCTGTTGAAACTTCGAAAAGAGTAAAGGCCATAAAACACTTTTAGATTGCGGAAGAAGTGTATGTTACCAAATATTCAAACAAAGGAAATTGGCAAGGGATTTTAGAACCATCCACAAACACAAGTCGTTTGGTAAGGCTAATTGTTTGACTTCAACTTGCTATCAGTAATTTTTGCAATAGATGCAGATTGATCTAGTAATCTATACCCAAGGTACACATGGCCTTCACTGAAGTGGACTACCTTAAAATTATAATTTCCCCCTTTCCACACTGAAAAAGAATAATTTCTCTTCTATTTCATTCGAGATAAGCATAATTTGGCATCCCACCATCCCATCCATTTTCCAGATCATGAATTTTTGTAGCCTCATGAGACTTCATGATATGTTTCTGTGAGTAGCATTTAGTAATAATACTTTTGAGTTGGAGTTAATAGTGATACTAGTGATACTATGACAAAGGAAAAATAGATTGTGGTCATTGGGAATGTTCAAAAGAAGAACATTGTGGCACTAGTGCTTGTGAATTAAAGTATTCTGGATGGCAATAAATTGGAAGCTCCTTTAGAGAGCAGTTTTGATAAAGAATGCACAACTAAAACTACAGCATCTGTGTTAGAAGAGGTGATAAGCCAGTGGCAGTCCTAGTTTTGATGGTGATAGGATGATGAAAGTTTATGATTTTTGTTGCAGTAGTGGCAATAGCATTAAGATGTGGAGCTAATGGTAGTTGCGAGAAAGCCAATAAGGAAATCGAATTCTTTTGGCAACACATTGTAATCTCCCATCCTACCTTGTGTTAAACCTTTAAACAAGTAGTCCTTTATTTCTCTATCATTCCAATTCCATGGCATGCAGTGTTGAGCATTTTGTGAAGGCTAGGATGGAATTGCTTAACAAAAATCCCATAAAGATACATTTAATATTTGCTATGTTGGGTATCCAAAGTGATAAATATGATAGGTATTGCTAGGAATGTAAACGGATCGGGTACCCGTTAATTTTGGGATACCCTAACCCGAACCTGATTAGAATATATAAAACCCGAACCCGATTAACTACCCATTTATTTTGATTTGTGTTACCCTAACCCTAACCCTATAAAATAAAAAATATCCATTTAACTATCCGAACCCGTTAAATACTCGTTTATTAAGTCAAAGTATGACTTTCAAATTTAAATTTAAAATCAATTTTGGAATAATTTATTTAAAAAAATTAAGTTAATAAATTTAATTTAACTAATAAATATAAATTAAAATTAAAATTCATAATTATGATATTTGATGAATTAATTTAATTAAATACAATATTAATAATAAATAATTTATACATAAAAAATATAAATATCATATTAATTAATTATTATTTCTAATCGGGTTCGGGTAGCGGGTACCCTAAGATAACTACCCGAACCCTACCCTAACCCATGACGGGTAGTAATTTTACTACCCGAACCCTACCTTATATACTACCCTAATCCTACTTAATCGGGGCGGGTAGTGCCGGGTATCCGTTTATAGGGTACCCATTGCCATCCCTATGTATTGCTCCAAACATTTTCCCTTTATTTCACCCTGATATATTCCTATTAGTGATTTATCTTGTTAATACCCCATGATTCTAATTTCACTATGATGATCTATTGAACATGGCAAATAAGTTAACTCAGTGAAGATAAATTCGTTATTGGGTTGCATCTTTAACATATTTGGTATCTCTTTTGAAACTTTTGATGTCTTCATGCATCCTTAACCTACTTCATATCGGGGCTGACATATTCATGCCTATGTTTTTTGGAAACACACAAAAAGGCTGTCTCCGACATGCATGTCTATGGCCAAATTGTGTGTGAAAGAAGTGCCTTCCTTTTTTGGTATCTTGCATTTTTTGCATCTTAGTATCTTTTCATTTTATTGGTTTGAAAAAAAATCTAAATTATATTGGCATAAATAAGTTTTTCATAGTGAGTTCATATTCCTATTGTGTCACATGCTCTGCTAACATGGTCATGCTATATGAGATTTCGTGCTAGATCACCTTCTCTGCTCCTCCCATATGCCTCCACACCACAACAAAATGTTTCTAAAACTTGGCTGTATCATACTCCCTTGCCTTTTCTATTGAACACGTTATACAGATTGCATGATCCTGAGGTTTCAGACTTGACGTAATTGACGTTGCTTCAGTATGTGAAGGGTTTTAACAGACCTTTCTTTTCAGTATTGAGATGCTAATAGAAGCCTCTTAGAAGTGTGTTCTTTTTGCCTCCATGCTTTAATTTTTGTGTAAGTGCCATTTCACTGTTAGTTTTTTGCTTGATAGAGAAGAAAGCAACTGTGAAAGTAAGAAATAAATTTCTGATAAAAGCATGAAATGTTTATGAATAGCTCAATTTGTGTTACATGCCTAATCAACAAAAACATTTTATGACTATTGTAGTAATGTTATAATTTTGGTATCTTAATGCTCTAATCTCCATAAGCAGGAGACAACTTTTTGAAGAAAGTCATAACATCACAACCGGAGATTTCCATCATAGAAAGACAATCAGAAGATGACTGTTTGATTCTTGCTACTGATGGTCTATGGGACGTCATATCTGATACTTTGGCTTGTGAGGTAGCCAGTGCATGTCTTAGGGATGGAAGTCCTGCCACAGCACTTAGGAGCCGTTATTCAGGGCACCCAGTCAAAACTGATGATGGTGAAGTGTTGTATCCATCCAAAAGTGCTTTTGCAGCTGCAATACTTTGCCGTCTTGCTCTAGGACGTGGGAGCTGTGATAATATCAGTGTCATAGTTGTTGATTTGAAGAGGCATTTAGTAGGGAAGGCAAAGTAAAACCGAAGGTTTAGGCTCTTTGTAGAAACACTTCTGATGTTGTATATGTACGTACCTTTCTGGAACTCTATCCTAAAAATCCTTCCCTTGTTTCGGACATCATAGAACCTGTATGGAAGGAATTTGTTTTGGGATACCAATTCCATTTTTCTTTATGGAACATGTTCATGAATGACTTGTATTTGACTCTTCATATGAGGTTGAGTTTGTCATAACGTGCTAAGTCCTAGAATCTAATTCGTTAGATTTAAATTCAAAGAGTTGTCACAAACAATTCTAACTTGGGTGTAATTAGTTACCTAAGAAATACAGTTATGTGTAGGGAAAGATTAACACCCCCACAACATCCATCCTAAAATGATATCAAATAATCTAAAGTTATCCTAATTTTGCTTTTTTTGTTTGCTTTAATTTGATATGTTTAAATATTAAAAAATCTTTTTAAGATTCCTCCATCAAGCTAATCAAACAACATAAAAAATTTTTTCACATTAGTAGTATTCAAGTAGGATCAATTGCTTTTCTTGAAAAGGTTCTGTCGTCAGATAATTTAAATATATTATGAAAATCTGATCTTAACTTTTATGCAACTTCTTAGCTTTCTTATTATCGTAATTCAATTCTTATTCCTACCTTATTCTTTTATTTTATTATTTTTATCTTACTAGTTTTAATTTTTATTTTTATATCTTTAAATAAAGGCTTAATAGCCAAATGTGTTCTCCACGTTTGCCATAAAATGAAATTAAGTCCTCAACGTTTAAATGCATAGAAATTGGTCTTAAACGTTACAAAATAATTGAATTAAGGACATTTTCGTTAAATCCTTGAATTTCCGTTAAGTTTTATTATTGGTAGGGGTAACGAAAATTAAAGGATTTAACGGAAATGTCCTTAATTCAATTATTTTGTAACATTTAGAACTAATTTCTATGTATTTAAACGTTGAGGACTTTATTCCATTTTGTGGCAAACGTAAAGGACACATTTGGCTATTAAGCCTTAAATAAATATAAATTATCAAATATAAAAAATCTCCCTTTAGACCATCATCAAGCTAGTTAGACCTTGAAGGAAATTTTCTCACCTAGAAACTTTAAAGAAAAATATTCAAACGCAATTCCTTTTTAAATTCCATAATTGGAATAATCCATATTTATTCAAATAACTTAATATTATTTTATTTTATTTTATAGATTTATATATGGTGCACTGATAGTGTATAGTTTCTATATACTGTCAATGCAACAGAAATTGATACCTCATCAATAGGCCCTTATATTCAAATATAAATAAATTTTTTTAATTTGCCCATAAAGACCTATTAATGAGGTGTCAATCTCTGATGCATTGACAGTGTATAGAAACTATACACTGTCAGTGCATTATATACAAACTCTTATTTTATTTCTACATATCTATTTATTTTAAGGATTTATATATATGATGCACTGATAATGTATAGAAACTATACACTGTCAATGTACCACAGGTTGACACCTCATCAATAAGCCCTTTGTGAATGAATTAAAAAAATTTATTTATATTTACTTTTAAGGACTTAGCATATTTTTTAATTTGCCAATTGATGAGGTGTCAACCTCTAATACATTGACTGTGTATAGAAGTTATATATTGTCAGTGCATTATATACAAACCCTTATTTTAATCTATTAATTTTCATTTTCATTTTTAATTTTAATTTTATCCTTATAATGAAATTGAATTATTAAATATTGACAAAAATCATTTTAAATCTTTCATCAAGCTAGTCAGACTTAAAGGACTCTCATCATTTCAAGATTTCTAAAAGTACCACTCAAGTGCAATTTCTTTAGAATTCCATTGTTGGAATAAATTCATCCTTTATAATTATTACTTTTATGCTTTTATTTAATTTCCATTTTAATTTTACAAATTTTAAGTGAATTATAAATCTAATTTGACTTGCTATTTTTTTATTCTATGAACTAAAAATTAATCTAATCATTTTTTTTTGGTACAGAAAATTAATCCTAATCATATGATACTGATCATGCAATTTGAGTTATTAAATACCAACATACAAATTAATCATACAATATTCGTCATGCAAATTAAATTATACAAATTAATCATGTACATTAATTAAATCATATCATGTAACATATAAATTTTATCATTCAAATTAATTAAATGCGATCATATCAAATTTATTCTATCTATTAATTATTCAAATTAATTACCTAATTAAATTATCTACCCAATTAATTAATTACTTAATAAATAATAAAAATAAATCAAAATGAAAAAATGAAATAAAATAAGAAAGTCAAAGTCACATGGACAGTCAATGGAGAAAATCTCACTCTCATTGCATTTCATACAACAAAGAATGAAAAGAGAGCAAAACAAATAGAATCTAACCTTAAACATGAATATAGGAGGCAAAAGTTAGCTCGAGCCCGAAAACCAACTTGAATCCGTCCAAGATTGAATCTGGACCAACTCAAATTAATCAAAAAAGTCAAAGGCTCGAAACCAAAATAGCCCGAAATTGAAAAACCCAAACCCGACACAACTCGAACCCGACATAACCCGAACTCGATACGATCCGAAACTGAGACAGAACCACAAAACCCGTAAAAAATCGAATTTATAACCCGAAAAATCCGAATTATAATTATATGATTATTATTTAAAAATAAATAAATAATTGATACACCTTTTTAATTAAAAAGTTTAAAATTTTGAAAACAATTATTATTTATTATACAATTATATTAATTATACATTACCAGTAAAATAAATATTGAATCTTTTTAATTTAATTATTAAATAAAATTAATTTAAAACACCATAATATATGTATTAAATAATCTTTAATATTATACTTATTGTATTTATAATAATAAATATATTATTAATTTAACATTTGATTTTATTATAAAAATCATTTCAACATTTTATTATTTTTGTTTTATAATAAAAATTTAATTTTAATAAGTTGGCTCTATAGGCTATACCGAGAGGGGGGGTGAATCGGTTTTTCACTAACCTTAGGTTCGTTTTCGGTTTCTCTAAATTCTCTAGCCTATATTAATATTTTCTAAGTTCTCTAGGCTACTCAATTATGCAATATAAATTCAAAGCAATAAACACAAATATAATTGCAAATAAGTAAAGAGAGTAAAGATTGAGAAATGTACGCAAGCGATTTATAGAGGTTCGGCAACCTTGCCTACGTCCTCTACCTTGAGACGCTCCCAAGGATTTTTCCCAAATTCGCTAACTTGAATTTGTTACACTCCCTCTTTTCATGGATCAAGAGAAACCTCTCTCTTTTTCTAGGCTTAAGGGTAACCTCCTTCTTTTTCTTAGGCTAAAGAGTAACCTCCTTCTTTTTCAAGGCTTAAGAGAAACCTCCCCTTTACAAGGAATGAAGTGAGTTTACAAATGAGTAATCAAAGAAAGCCTCTAGATAGGCAAGTGATTACAGAAATTAAGCACAAGGAAAAACCTATACAATATTTGTGCTATTCTATACAAGGAATATGAGAGTGATAGAAAATGAAACTTTGTAGCTCTTGATTTGTTATTGAGGCTTGAAGATTTGAGGAAAATGAGTATTGGAGTTGATTGAGTAGTTCCTCTTGCTTCCTTTAGCTTCTAAGCCTCTATTTATAGTCCCTTGGATGTATTCTAGCCGTTGGGTGGAGCCAAGATTGAATATTACCGTTGTATCTCACAAAACTAGCCGTTATAGGCTATTTTCGGGCAAAGGGATCGATCCCTTTCCATAGGGGATCGATCCCTTCATTCCAGAATGCTTTATTCTGGGCTGAGGGACCTTTTCTAGCCGTTGGGAGCTTACTGCCAAAAGGGAATCGATCCCTTCCCTTAGGGGATCGATCCATTCTTTCCAGAAGGTGATTTCATGCACTTTTTGAGTTAGAAATTATGTGGTCTTTGATGCTAATCCAACCCAAAACATTTATAAGCTTTAAGGGAGTTTTTCTTGATTTTCTCAAATGAAAATATTGTCCAAGAAATCATCAAGTGATTTTCTAAAATATTCAAAACATTTATAAAGTATTAAGACTAATAAGAGTATGCATCATTAAATCATGGTCTTAATGTTTGATATGATCACTTGAGATGTATTGAGAAAATCATGTGTGATAAGGCAAATTTACAATATGAATTACAACATTAAAGCTTACTTAAGTTTTTGTCATTTCAAAATATATATGGCAATTTAAAGCTAACATAATACAATAATAAATCAAATATATAAAAAATTATATAATTTCAATATTTGTTTGAAACTTTGAATTTGATATTTTGTGCAACACGTTAAGAACATTATTAACAAAATTAAATTTAAACTATATTTTCTTAAAGTTTCAAGTATAGAAAGATATTAAATTTACATTTAAAACAACCTAATCTTAAAATTAAAATTCAAGTTTTTAAGATTAAAAAAAGTTAAATAATTAAATTAAACAATACAAGTACAAGTTTTTTGATAAGCTTGGACATTAGTGAAAAAGAAAATTATAAATCATGCTAGTGATAATTTTATTTTTAGTCTTAAAACAAAAGACATTAATAAATCAAGCTTGTGGTAATTAATTTTTTTATTATATTATAATAATCTTATACATGAATAAACTAAATTGGTATCTTATAATAATGATTTATATATTATATTATAATAATCTTTTAAAAATAAATTATGTAATCTTTTAGTGTATAAGTATTATTTTGATAGAATTAAGTATTTATTAAAAATAATTTATTTATTATCTATTAAATATAAAATTAAAGTGTGGATAAAAATAATAATTCTAATAGTAAATTAAAGTGTAATTTAATAATATACTAGAGTAGTATTATTGTGTAAGTGGTAATAAAATTTATTTTTTATACTTTATTAATATTATTAATTATATTTAAATAACTAGCATTATATTAATCAATTTAATAATATCTACTATTTAACATTTTAATTAGACATTCGATCAATTGGTGTATATCTAATATTATTATGTTAATGTGAACATGAAAAAATTAGTACTCAATTGATGTATAACGATATATGATATGATTATATCAAATGTTATTATTTATAATATAATATCAATTGATATATATAACTAATTTAATTCAACGTTCTAAATTTTTAATGAGATATTTGATTAATTAGTGTGTACGAGTACGATTATATTTAATATAATAATGTTAATATTATAATTTATGTACAAACCAAAAACAAAATAAATATAAAATTATGAGATCCGTAAATTTTCTTAAGCAAATCATGTACTTGATGTGTAATTACAAGTATTTGTAAAACAATAAAAAAAATGGGTATCATACACGTGTATATATGTATGATTGGTATATATAAATATATACATATACACATAAGAAGTAATATATATAAGAAGATGGGTAAACAAAGATACATGATAAATATATTAGGATTATAAATTGTATAATGTAAAACAAAAGACATATATATATTAAAGGCTATAGATAATAAAGATTATGAATATTTAAGTCCAAAAAAAAATACTAATGTTATTCTAAACGTTATATATATATTTTTTTAAACTTTAAACTAGTGGGATTTGGTGAGAAACATCCCACCAAACCCTCTGTCCGATGTGAAGTCTGCTGTTGGCAGACCCTTTTGTCAACATCATCAGTTAAAAAAAATAAAATGATGAAATGAAAAGAAGAAATTTGGAAAGAATTGTGAGAGACGGAGAGTGAGAGGAAGAGTGGAGGAACAGCTCTCGTGCAAGAGAAAAGAAAGGGAGAGAAAGACAAGTCGTGAGAAGCTAAAAAGAAAATGATAAAAAAAAAAAAACAACAAAGAGAAGAAATTGAAGAAAAGCTTAAATGAAGAAGTAACAGTGACGCGAGGAAGAAGGCTGCAAACAGGGGGATATCGTGCGAGACATTTCAAGCTGCGTTGGTGTGGACACAGTAGCTGGAATGGTTGGATCGGTACAGCTATTTGTCTTTGGTTATAGTCCGAAGTGAAGTGGCATTTTTCAAACTGGAAGTAAGCTATTTTCTAAGGCTACTATGGGCTGTAAACTGAAACTAGAATAGAGCTAATTGGTTGGCTTTTTGGAGATTTAAATGAGGCAATAAGTAGCCTGAAACAATGGTTGAAAGAAGGCATTTTTTTGGGCTGTTAAAGGCTGTCAAGAGATGGCCTGAGGCTCGACTCATGGTGGGTGTTTAAGGGCTCTGTTCAGGCAGTAAATACGGAGATACGGGAGGCCATTGGGGTAGTTACTAGGTACTAAAATTAGGGCTACAGAGAGGCTGATCGTGGCTTGGTTTTATTTAAGTGGACGCCTGATCAGGGGCTTCATTAGAGGCTGTGTGCAAGGGTTTTATCGGTGCCCAAGGGCTGTTAAGGCAGTGGCTGGAAATAGGGCATCCACAAGTGAGTTGGCTGAGTTTACAATAAGTTGTGGATGCTGAAACAGGCCGGAATGGGAGCTGAAAAAGGGTGGCTACGTGGAGCTAGTTAGCAGCTGTAAACAAGGGAGCTTTTGGTGCTAATCGAGACACCAAATCAAGGGCTGGACAGGGCACGTACATGGTTGCTCCCAAGGTTCTCGACAAGACCATTTTGGTTGAACCTTGGCAATTTGGGAGCTAACCTTTGGCTGCTGAAAATAAGTACTGAACAAAAATGCAGTGAAAAAAAAAAGTGAAGGAAGACAGTAAGAGATGAGGCCTGCGAAGGAGTCAGGCGTTGATCAACTAGAGAAGAAGAATAGAGGAAGAAGAAACTGTTGAGCAAGGGTGTTAGGCGTTGATTAGGGCCGAAGAAGGTTGGGTTTTTGGAGGCATTATTAGTGGCTGAAATGAGTGGGTTTGTAAGTGTCGAAACAGAGGCATTATAGGGGTGGTTCTCGACTGATTATTAGTGTTTGTTTTGTGGCTGTTTGGTGCTGAACCAAGCACCCAAAAATCAGAACTGATCAGGAACCTTTTTCCTCGGTGAATGCTATAAAGAGAAAGGAGCTTGGTGAGGTACAGCCATGGATGGGATGTTATGCTAAGGGGCTGAGTTTAGAAGTTGGGTTGGTAACTAGTTGTAAGCAATATGCAAGGGAGTCTTGGGAAGGCTGAGTGAGCACTCTTTTGGTGCCCGAATAGGTTTGGAAAAGGAAGTGATCATGACTGGTTTCAAGGCAGAAACCGCAACAGTGAACCATGGTAACAATGGAGAATTTGGGGCTGTTGAAGGTCTATTCCGAATCAAACATATTTGAAGGCTACTAAGGGCTAATTTGAGTGAAGTTATGGTGGCTATTTGAAAGGTATATATTTTTGGCTGTTGAAACAATATTGACTATCAAGAGCTAAAAATCAGAACACACACACACACACACACATATATATATATATATATATATATATCTAAAACAAGAAAGAAAAGAATAGAAAAGAAAGAAAAGGAAGGAAATAAGGTAAATGATTTTACTTAGCCTAAGCCTTGGTATAGATATTAATAATTAAAATAAATAATTGGCATTGAAATTTTAAGTATATGAAACTCTATTTAGACGGTATTGAGTCAATTTATGGTGTTGAAGGTGTGGCGCGACGAAAAGGCGACAAACACGAATCTAGCTAAAACTCGGAAGCACTCGCCTAGTATTTCGATTTGAGGAAGTCGGTAGCTCGATGTTAAGGCGGTGATTTCAAGCTCGGCAAAGCTTAGCGACTAAATGCCAAACTCAATAGTAGTAAGACGTTTATATAACGTAAAAGTAGGATTATCCTGTATAGGGTTGAATTTTACGATGAAATAAATTGACTACCTAGAGATTTGATTTAACGAAACGAAATGCAGGTACGATATTAGACTTGATAAAGTACCATAGTGGTGAGATATTAACTGGAAATGAATTGATATAGTTTAGACTCATAAACATCATGGGATGAAATGATAAGTATTCATGCAATTCATGAACATGTCATTTTACCGTTTTTATTTCATTTCCTTGAATTTTATTGCCATTAAGCATGCCTTATTACCATACATAAAAATCGAAATGATTTATTCTTATCATGTTTATAAGAATACTTTGGATGCTTGAATGGCTTTGAAAGGAATGAAATTATAGTTTTCACATATGTACTTATATATATGTAAATGATCTTAAGAAAAACATTACGTACATTGAACTATTTTCATAAGAAAGATTGAATGCTTTATGAGACTATATGCACCCCAAGAGAATTAAATTCAATAAAGCATAGTGGAAGCCGCCTAATTGGAGATTATTCATTAGGCAGAGATGCTTATCCGACAATAATCGTGGACAGGTCTCAGTCTCACCTGATCAGTGGGGCTGAGAGACATGAGGTCTATGGCCATAGATAGCGCCTTAGTGGTTTCCAGGGGATGATGATATGATTCTTCATTGCTAACTACAGTGATCTAAGCCTTTATTGATAGTGAAATAGGGACCTAGCCTAGTCTCAAATGATATGAAATGAAGATTAGAGTATGATTTTAAAACAGAAATGAACTCTAAACTCGATATAGCTTTATGCCATATGAAATGTATTTGATATTGTACATGACATGAAATATGTTTTAAAAGTACATGTGACATGAAATGAAGTTTAGAGTATGGTTTTAAAAACGAAAATGAACTCTAAACTCGCTATAGTTTTATGACATATGAAACGTTTTTGATATTGCATATGACATGAAATATGCTTCAAAAGTACATGTGACATGAAAGGAAAAGTTTGCATAATTTCAAGCATGTCTTAAGAGTAAAACTGAGATGCATTGATATTTTGCATGTCTTGAACATGTTTAAAAGAATATGTTTTACTTGTTTTAAGATCGTAATCACTTCATATATATTTACATGTTAAAAGCCATGATACTATCTCATAGCATAGGCATCTCATGACATGTTGAGGTATGGTTGCATTGAGCTTGAGGACATAACAGATAGATGTTACATGATGAATAAGAGAATGATCGATAGTAATTCTCATCACATGACATCATGCATATGCATTAGAACAGTATAATTCTAACTCTGCACTTATATAAATGACTTACTGAGCCTTGCTCATTAAACGCTATTTAAATTTTTCAGATTGAGCACGGAGTTGGGAGAGTATTTTGGAGCTTTTCGAATATAGTCCCAACTCTCCAAGGAGACTTTTGTGAGCACTTTGGGTATATATACTCATCTTTTGTATTTAATATCAATTCAGGCTGTTTTTGATTCAGTATTTAGATGGGATGTAACCTACTATAGAGAATAGCATTTAGACTATCGTAAAGATGAATTATAGAATTGTTGATTCTTGCATGAGTATGGATATATGATTGAATAACATGAATAAGTGACCAAGTAAGAAGATGTAAACCATAAGATGAAATGTTATGAATTGGAAATGGACTTAGGTTATGAAGAAAGTTTAGACTCATTAGAAGAAAGAAAAATGGTGAACTTGGTCGTAGTAATGCTAGAATATAATCAACTGTCATTGTGGGAATCATGAGCTGGATATTACTTGTGAATTTTATGCAGGTAATCAACCTGGGTAAAGTGATAAAAATAAGTGAGGGAGTTAACGTCCCGAAATAAAAATTCACTACATTGCACTTAGACAATACAAGTATAGAAAAGCGAAAAAAAATTTAGCCCTAAATTCTACCCATCCGTGCAAATAAGAGGTACTGTCGTGACTTTCGGATCGTGACAAAAATTAAGCTAATTAGTTCACCAATTATTTATAATATTAAATATTTTTTTAATGTATACTATAATTTTAGTCAACATTATAATTGAACAATTAGTTAACTAGTTATATAGTTTGATTTAATTTAATTACTAATTATTTTAGTATTTAAAAAACAAAATAAATATAAAAAATTCAGAAAAATTGAAAATTTTATTAAAAATATAATATAATTATTAAAAAAGCTAATAAAACAAAGTAAAAAAAATTTGTTGAACTAAGAGTGTCCAAATTTTAATGGCCTAATGTTGACCAAAAAAAAATCAATAACCCAAAAAGTTATTGTTAAGAGTATAAAGCCATTTATATAAATGTTTAATTATTTAATGTAATTTATTTATAATTTGTTAGTTATTTATTTGTATAGTTAATACTTTTGGATTTTCACTTTTCTTTAATTTTACTCTCTCTCTCTCTCTCTCTCTCTCTCTCTCTCTCTCTATATATATATATATATATTTGGCTCACTTAAAAATAAATTTTTATATAATTATTAATATATAATTATATATTTTATAACAAATGTGAATATTACAGAAAATTAAAACAATAATAATTGTCAAGTAATAAAAAGATTAAGATGTAAAAATTTATATTTATATAAATATTTATTAAATTTTAACTTTAATTTAGCATTTTTATTTAACTATATAAAATTAAATTAATTATTACATTGAAAATTATAAAAATATTTATAACTTATAAAATTTCAAAATAATTTGACTAAGCTGCTAAGCTCGCCTGGCTAAAAACTAGACCAAACCAAAAAATATCCGAAACCGAAAAAACTCAAAACAGAAACTACCCGAAACGAAAAAACCCAAGAGCGAAAAAGCCCAAAACCAAAATAACCTGAGTCTGAAATCACTTGAACCCAAATATAACTCGGACCAAGCCCGCCCGAATCGGCCTGTTTGCCACCTCTACACGTGAACAAGTTAGCGAGTTTGCCTCGCCTCCCAAGCTTTTCTTTTGTAGTTTTCTATTTTATGAAATTTCTTTTCCGAACCTTTTCTCTGTTATTCTACTTTACACTTTTGTTTTTGGTTCTAGTGATGGCTAATTTATATAGACATAGACTTAGTATTTAGATTGAATCAAACCTTTAATTTCTTGATTTACCTCTTTTGTATTTTTTTTTCTCTTAATCTCTTTTGCTATATCTATTAGTCCTATTTATTTAATTTATCCTAGTTTATTTGAAATTATCCTAAATTATCCCTTTTTTTAAGTTTATCCGACAATCCTAATTTTAGTTTCTTAATCTAAAAATATCAATTAATCTATTTATCCTAAATTAATTCTAATTATTTTAATAATAATCCTCCAATTAATATGACCAATCCTAAATAACCCAATTAACCCAAATAATCTAATTCACCAAATTAATCTAACTTTATAATTTATCAAATTAATCAAAATAATAAAAAATGAATTAATTAATTACACTACCCTAATTAGTCACAATAACCTAAACTACCCTAAAATGACCCTATAAGTCAAACCCTATTTATTATTCAATCCATAGAGGCTCGAAAAAAATAGGGTATCTATAGGGTCCATTTAAGCACTTTCAAAATGTGGTGCTTTTGCATATGATGCAAACCTAACTGTTTTCATTTTCAAAACATGACCGAGGGGAAAAATTATGAATGCAAATTGGAGAAAAATAGTATATAAATGCTCTCAGCTCTGGCTTTAAGAAAATTTTGAAAGATTTGTTTTTAGATATATTTTACAATTTCTTTCGGTGATTTTCATTACTTTGCAACTAGAATATACAAGTATTCCCACTATAAGTAAGATATGAACCATTTACCAAAGGATTTAAAAATCATAAAAGCTTTTATTTTTGGGGTTTTCCATTTCTTGAATATCTTCTTCCTGTCTTTGCTATTTAAATTGCGGTCAATATGATGAGATTGATCTCAAGTATCCTACTCCTACCCTTATAAGTTGTTTTCAATAGAAGCATCATCAATGAATTTTGCAGGAAAATTATATGAGATTGGATCATCAAGCATATGCAGTTTGAAAAGGCATATTACAAGGAGAGCAAAATGCCTTAATGATTTTTTATCACTTTATGAGACAATTTCTCTTTGTTTCAACCAATCTGTCACGTACCGAATTTTGAAAGCTACAATTTGTGGGGTAAATTTTTCATTTTTCTTTAATTTACAAAATTTTGTTATGCAATGTAGGTTTCTTAGCGTTTTCATCAGGGTTCATTACCTAAATGATAGAACATGGATGCTGTAAGTCCCAGTCTAACATGGATTACAGGTTAATTTAACTTATCATATCCATACTTCACTATCAAAATCCACAATGTCTTAGCATATACATACTACTTATATTTATCATATATGCATCATATCTTCAAGTTGTACATTTTGTCTATATACATCAAGTACTATAGTTTTTTTATATATATATATATATAGACGCACCATATCAGACAATTTCGAAAAACTTACTTACATCCCATGTATAAACTAGTTGCAAATACACTGTATATATAAAAGTGTGTCTATAATATATACGTCAATACATGGTATACCTCAAGAAAAACAAAAGAATGCCTCAATAGACTCAACCAAAGTCGAGGCTGATCTCGAGAGGATATCCTCGAGCTCAATTTAAAATTAGTAAGATAAGGGGGTGAGCGAAAGCTCATTAAGCAACAAACATAAGCATGTTCTTAGATTCATACCGATTTCCTATGTGTAGTATACTTCTTGTATGAACTAATGCATATTCTAACAACAATCAAGTGATCTTGATAAACCTGCATAGGTCCAAACACAACAATTTTATTAGGGTTTTAGGGGTATCGCATGGAAGGATGTTTTAGAACACCTTATTTCCTTGGTGCCTTAATACCTAAGGTTTCTTAGTCCAATTTTTTCATGTCACATATTAAATCTTAAGCACAGTATATCATGACTTCTAACTTTAGATTTTGTTAGTCATATATAACATGGTATATGCAAAATGCGCGATATCATGTTATGTCCCAAAATATACCAAAACGGTACATTACCAAACATTCCAATCTCCAAAATTTCAATATTAAATAGTTTTCCCAATTTCATGCACACCATGCTCAAATCACATCCATACGCAAAAGTGCAAAGTTTCAGATTTTCCTACACAAAATGCTACATCAAGTATATATGCCAATATCAAACAGTTTTGTAAAATTTCCTACACGAAATACTACATCAAGTATATATGCCAAATGTGCAAGACTCAAACAGTTCAAATATCCAAACGTTCCAAAATCAAATAGTTTTCTAAGTTTCTTGCACAACATGCGAAAAACGAGTATGTATGCAAAATGTGCAAGATTCAAACTTTTCAAACATTTCAAACCTCAATATCAAACAATTTCTAAAGCTCATGCATAAACTACTAAAATCACATAAACATGCAAAATGTGCAAAGTTAAAATGTTTTAAACATTTAAAAGTTTTGAATATCGAATTGTTTTTTTTTCAAACCTCGAGCACACTATGCTAAAATCATATATATATGCAAAGGGTGCAGATTTTTAAACGTTTCAAACCTCAATATCAAATTCGAGCTAACACAGCTCGTATATTTCAAAATCATGTTCAAACTAGAGATTAGGTGGATTCCTAAGCTTATCATAAAGAGACTTTTATAACGTTTTCGCTGTAGCTATTTATGGCCATAGATCCAAACTTTTTCCAATTTCATTAATCAAATGAAATCGAGACTTGTCCAACAATTGTTGGACAAGCCTAAATGCCTCTGAGATATACTCAAATAAGCTTGTTCAAACTTTGCTTAAGTGAAATTATAGGTGCAATACAATTTCCAAAGGTTTTAACACTCATAAGGTATTGAGGTACCAAATGGTCCAAACTTTCAAACATGCCAAAAAGGTTTGTTTTCACCAAATGGTCAAATAGTTTGTATGAGTTTTAAACACCATTAATTCAATAGACAACTTTCCAAAAAAAAAGTTTCACATTTTAAGCATGTTATTTGCTTCAAATAGAAAAGAAAGAGTAATACATCCTTTCAAAATAGATTATGCACATGCAATGGGCACTAAGCTCTTTCATAATTTAGAACGTACTTTTCAAGTTCCAAAAATGTAGAAATTGCTCAAACAGGCATCCAAAACTATGCATAATGCAAGATGGACTATTTTAGGGTTATTTTTACCCCTTTTGGCCGAATGCCTAAAAGTTCTTGCAAGTTTAAACTTCAAACATATCTCAAAATTATGAATCTTTACATTGCCAAATTTCCATAGACTATCCCACATTCATATTTAAACAATGGCATTAGGCTTTTATAGTTCAAATTGCACACTAGTGCACACACATAAGGCACAATCCAAATTTGTATCACAAGCACAAAGACAATATGAAGCTAATTACAGCTTATAAGAGTCATTTACTGTACTTCAAGCTAGCTTTGCTGCACTCCGCCAAGTTTAGCCTCAAAATTGCACACCGGCTCTTGTCTTTTATTGGTTATTTGGGAGATTTTGTTTACTTTAAGCATCGTGCATGCTATGGCATAATGTTCACTTAGATGATGAGTTGATAAATTCTTTGATCGAAATCTATGTGCACATGTTTGTCTTACCTTGTATGTTATGTCACACTTCTTGGTATAGTGAAGTTGCATAGAAATCTCGAAATGACATTCCTTCAACTCAAAAATGCTTTTATTAGTGAAAATTTTTCCAAAATGTGCAAAAATTCTTCCAAATGATTTTTAATCCTTATTTTCACTGCCCATAAGTCATAAAACATGTTTTCAACATGTTCAAATCTTGTCTTAACTTTAAAACTTTCAAAATCAATGTTTTTAATCATTTTCAAACCTTTTTTTGGCATAAATTTTAATGCATAAGACAAAAGGGATTGATGACTCATAGCATAAGGTCAATCCCCTTCGGCAATTTTTGCAAAATTTTGGGCAAAATACATAGAGGGATTGATCCCCCTCTCTTATGGGATCAATCTTTCTTGACTTCTTAAAACACAAAATACATTATGTGTTATAGGGATCGATCCCTTACCATAAAGGGATCAATTCCCCCCAAGGGTCGAGAAAGGCTTATAAAACCTTAAAAACTTCAATTTTTCATAACCAAATCCCATTTTCTCTTTTCTTGCATTAACCTTCATCATCCTCACTACCTCATATTCTAAACTTCCATTTTTCTTCTTCAATTTCATTGATCAATTACATTGGTAGTGATTCAAAATCTTATTCATAAATCACAAGCCAATATTAGCATCTAGCAATGCATCATGGCTACTCAAGTAATGAAAATTTAAGTGAGTTGACAACATCTTTTCCATGAGCAATTACAGTATAATTCGATCCTTTTGTCACTTAATATCTTGGTTGAGCATAAAGTATGGAACATGTCATCTTTATTAAGTTCAACTAAATTGTTTTTCAATCTCAAGATGAATGATTCAATCAAATGAATTCAATATCTTATCTTGAATCTCATTAATACCATGGCTAGATATTTTCAATCATCCATCTCTATTGAAAGGCCTTGAGATATAGACTATTGTTACCAACAGAGATGAACCTTATCTTGTTCATCACAACCCTCATGTGATTTATAATGTACCTAATTACTGTCTTGCTTGCTACCCTTATTAAGCTACGTTTACTAGCATCAAAGTATATAAATCCACATATAAGATACCATGGTGGTCTTAAGTCTAAGGATCACATATACCATTATCATTTGAGAACATCTAATGAAACTCATGATACATATAGAGTTCTCAAGATGGGTCAATCCAGTGTATTCATTCATAATAATTAGAGGCGGCAAATGGGCCGGTTTGGGCGGATTCGGTCCGGGTTATATTCGGGTTCGAATTTTTTCGGTTTCGATTTTTTTGTTTCAAGTTTTTTTTTTGTCTTGGGTTTTCTCAATTTCGGGCACTTTCGGTTTTGAGATTTTTTGATTTTTGGTATTTTCGGGTTCGGTTATTTGCTGTTTCGATCCATTTTCGGGTTCGATCTGGTTTTAATCGAGCGGGCTTAGTCAAATTATTTTAAAATTTTATAAATTATAAATATTTTTATAATTTTGAATGTAATAATTAATTTAATTTTATATAGTTAAATAAAAATATAATAGAAAAGCTAAATTAAAGTTAAAATTTAATAAATATTTATATAAATATAAATTTTTACATTTTAATGTTTTTATTACTTGACATTTATTATTTATTTTTTTAATTTCTTGTGATATTCACATTTGTTATAAAATATATAATTATATATTAATAATTATATAAAAATTTATTTTTTAAGTGAGCCAAATATATATATATATATATATATATATATATATATAGAGAGAGAGAGAGAGAGAAAGTAAAACTAAAAGAAAGTGAAAATCCAAAAGTATTAGCTATACAAATAAATAACTAACAAATTATAAATAAATCACACTAAACAATTAAACATTTATATAAATGGTTTTATACTCTTAACAATAACTTATTGGATTGTTGTATTTTTTGGGTCAACATTGGGCCATTGGAATTTAGACATTCTTAGTTCAATAAATTTCTTTCTTTTTTTTACTTTGTTTTATTAGCTTTTTTAATAATTATATTATATTTTTTATATTTATTTTGTCTTTTAAATATCAACTTTATTAGTAATTAAATAAAATCTAACCGCATAACTAGTTAACTAATTGGTCAATTATAATATTGAATAAAATTATAGTATACATTAAAAAAATACTTAATATTATGAATAATTGGTCAATTAATTAATTCAATTTTATATTTATTTTATTTTTGGTTGTACATAAATCATAATATAACATTATTATATTAAATATAATCGTACTCGTATACATTAATTAATCAAATATTTTATTAAAAATTTAGAACATTGAAATAAACAAGTTATATACACCAATTGACATTATATTATAAATAATAACATTTGATATAATCATATCATATACAGTTATACACCAATTGAGTATTAATTTTTTAATGTTCACTTTAACATAATAATATTATATATACACCAATTGATCGAATATCTAATTAAAATATTAAATAGTAGATATTACTAAATTAATTAATATAATGCTAGTTATTTAAATATAATTAATAATAATATTAATAAAGTATAAAAACAAATTTTATTAAAATTACCACTTACACAGTAATACTACTATAATATATTATTAAATTACACTTTAATTTACTATTAGAATTATTATTTTTATCGACACTTTAATTTTACATTTAATAGATAATAAATAAATTATTTTTAATAAATAGTTAATTCTATCAAAATAATACTTACACGCTAAGAGATTACATAATTTATTTAAAAGATTATTATAGTATAATATACAAATCATTATTATAAGATACCAAATTGGTTTATTCATGTATAAGATTATTATAATATAATAAATAATTAATTATCATTAGCTTGATTTATTAATGTCTTTTGTTTTAAGGCTAAAAATAAAATTACCACTAGCTTGATTTATAATTTTCTCTTTCAATGATGTCCAAGCTTATAAAAAAATTATACTTATATTGTTTAATTTAATTACTCAACTTTTTCTAATCTTAAAAACTTGAATTTTAATTTTATGATTAGGTTTTTTTAATCTAAATTCAATAACTTTCTATACTTAAAACTTTAAGAAAATATAGTTTGAATTTAATTTTATTAAAAATATTTTTAATGTGTTGCACAAAATATCAAATTCAAAGTTTCAAAAAAATATTGAAATTATATAATTTTTTTAATATATTTGATTTATTATTGTATTAAAATTAAAATTTTATTATAAAATAAAAATAATAAAATGTTAAAATGATTTTTATAATAAAATCAAATGTTAAATTAATAATATATTTATTATTATAAATGCAATAAGTATATTATTAAAAATTATTTGATATCATATATTATGGTGTTTTAAATTAATTTAATTGAATTAAAAAGATTCAATATTTATTTTTCTGGTAATACATAATTGATAAAATTGTATAATAAATAATAATTTTCAAAATTTTAAACTTTTTAATTAAAAAAGTGTATCAATTATTTATTTATTTTTAAATAATAATTATATAATTATAATTTGGGTTTTCTTGGGTTATAAATTCTATTTTTTACAGATTTCGGATTGGATCGGTCTCGGTTTCGGATCGTGTAGGGCTCGGGTTGTGTCAGGTTCAGGTTTTTTCGGTTTCGGGCTTTTGTAGTTACAGGCTTTTTCGGTTACGGGCCTTTGACTTTTTTGGTCAATTAGGGTTGGTCCTGGTTCGGTCTCTGGCGGATTCAGGTGGATTTTCGGGCTTGGGCCAGTTTTTGCCACCTCTAACAATAATCACCCATGTATTGATCTGGATATCACCACATCCATGAATTATGAGATCCGTCACCTAAAGGAATCTAATACATGTTAATCTTACCGTATCACTGATGTCTCTTCTCAGTGATACTACGACTAAGGATATTTAAGAATAATATTCTTTGTATCATAAGGATCTCATTATCAAAGTCACTACTTTGATTCCCTTGATACGAATCCGCTATTCTAGGGACTTTATTATGTGATTATGACTTAAAAATATTCAGTAATTATAAGTAAATGCCATGTATTATTAAATAACATAGACAATCACAATGTCATAATTGTAATACAAGTCTAAATCCGATTGGCTTGCAGTGCATACACTAATAATCCCTCACTTGTCAAACAAAAGTGCCGAGTATATAATTGGACCGCTAGTGAGAGTGGGATTCCTTAACTTTTGCAATGGCTTCATGTCGTAATACAGTGATACTAGATCAACAATGCTACGTACCACTCCAATTTTTGTGATAAACTTCGTGATCTAAACAGTTTCCTTAGTTGCATCTAAATCTGCTATATACTCAACTTTGGTCGTAGAATTGGCCATTGTTTCTAGTTTTGAACTCTTTCAGCTAACAGTGCCACCATTCAAGCAAAACACATAGCCAGATTGTGACTTAAAGTTTTCCTTATCTAATTGGAAAGTAGCATTGGTGTAACCATTTACAACTTCATTCTCTCCTCCATATACAAAAAAAAAGCATCCTTAGTCATTCTTAAGTACTTAAGAATGTTCTTAATTGCTACCCAATGATGCTCACCTGAGTTAACCTGATACCTACTCACCATGCTTAAACTATACGAGACATAAGCCTCGTACATAATATCACATACATGATAGATCTAATAGTTGAAGCATATGGAATCTTAGCCATTTTATCTCTTTCATCATGTATTTTAGGAAACATGTCCTTGGATAGATAAATGCCATGTTACATAGGTAAGAATCCTTTCTTGGATTCTTCCACGCTGAACATTTTCAACACTTCGTCAATATATGTACTTTGACTTAAACCAAGCAGCTTACTTGATCTATCTTTATAGATCTTTCTCTCAATGACATAGGCTGCTTCTCCTAAATTTTTTATGAAGAACTAATTTCTCAGCAGAATTTTGACAGATTGTAAGGTAGGAATGTCATTTCCTATGAGTAGTATGTCATCCACATATAACACTGGGCATATGATAGCACTCCTACTAACCTTATTGTAAACACAAGGTCCTTCTTCATTCTTGATGAAGCCAAACTTTTTTACTATCTTATCAAAACAAATGTTCAAGCTTCGAGAAGCTTGCTTTAATCCATAAATGAAGTTTTGAAGCTTGCATACCTTGTTAGCATTTTAAGGAGTGATAAAACAGTTAAGTTGTGTCATATACAGATCTTTAGACATGTTCGCATTCATGAACACAATTTTAACATCATATGCACATCTTATAATCATGGTATGCAGCAATAGTAAACAAAATTTGAATTGACTTAGGCATTGCAACTAGTGAAAAGGTCTCATCTTAGTTTATACCATGCCTTTGTTTGAAACCTTTGGCCACCAATTTACCCTTATAGGTATGCACATTATTATCCTTGCTAGTCTTCTTCTTGAAGGCCCACTTGTATTTTATGTGTTTATCCCTTCAGCTGGATCAACTAAGTCCATACTTGATTTGCATACATGAAGTCTATTTTAGATTTCATGCCTTCAAGCCATTTCTTAAAATCTAGTTGTGAGACCCGATTTTATAACATTGTACACCATATTTGTAAATGATTGATAGTGGAAATAAATTATTTAGTGGAATTAAATAAATATTGAATATGAAATTCCACTTTAAATTATGAAATTATTGGAATTATAATTTATAATATGGTGTATAAGAGTTGAAATGAATATTAAAGAATGAATTAAAAGTATAGAATGAAGGAAGGAAATGAAATCAGAAAATTTAGAATGGAAGTGTTATGTTCATGGCATAAAATATCAACAAATATATTTATAAGAGAAAGAAATTATTTATTGATTATGTGATTTATTTTGATTGGATGAAGTATGCCTTAGGAGAGGCCAAAATGAAGCAAGAACGTGCATCCAAAGAATTGTGGACTGCACGCTAGTTTTCTTCCATGGTGATATATGTCTGGAAGCAAGTTTAGTGATGCAAATTGTGGTGTAAAATTAGATAAATAATAAGAGATAAAGAGGATATTATTAATAGGACATTGGTTGGAATTTTATTGGCTAAATTAGGCCTCAAAAGTGGCAAAATGAATCAAGGAAAGTGCAGCCAAATCTTGTGGACAGCACGCCATTTTTCTGCTGCACTTTGTGTTGCACGGTTGGAAATATTTCCAAAGGAAATGAGAAGCTAATTTTATGGTATAAAATATATTAAAGGAAGAAGCATTTAAAGTTTACCATGTGAGCAAACTTCATTGGTTGAAGTAATACAAAACGGAATGGAAGACAAGTCAAACCGATCAGCACAATGCACTCCACGCCATTCCTTTTTGTTGCAAATTTCTTCAGCCATTTAATGCAATTTAAGGCAAGAAATGATGAAGAAAAATATGATAAGATGCTAGGTGCTTAATTAGTATTGGATGTCTTGAGTATATGAAAGAATAAAGGAACAAAAGTCTAGGCAAAACACCTCCTTCATCACCAAATATTGCTGTATACGACAGGCATAAGCTGAGTTCCATTTTTCTGTTCTATTTCAGCTTCTATTTGGCCAAGGAGAGTTAGCCAATTTTAACACTCTTGTTAGCTAATTATTTAACCTTCACCATTAAACTTCCCTTCTTCTTTGGATCAACTAAGAAACAAGAGAAGAGGGCTGAAAATTAAAACAGAATAGTTGCTCTGTTTTGAGAAGCATCCATTAGTTAAGGTGAGTTTCAAGGATTTTATGGTTTCTTGATATTACATGATATATTTCTATGTTTCTAGATATAAGAAACATGATTATAGGACTGTTTTTAATAAAATTCTATTAGATCATGAAATTAGCATAATTTAGATCTTGATATAAATTTAGGAAAAAACAAAGGAATTATGTTAGAAATGGTATGATGATGATGAAAAATGAAGTGTGGAATATAAACAAATGAAAGAAGAAGCTTAGAATTAAAAATGGTTGAAAAGAGAATTTTGGCTAGCGAATGAACCCTCGGTTGAACATGGAAGAATAGAAGCATTTAAGGCTTCATGCAAGAAAATGGCAAGAGTAGTTCATGTAGATAAGGAACAATAAATTGAAACCAAGAAAATGAAAGAAAAATGTTGAAAAGTCAATGACAATGGCCATTAAGGGATTCGGCCATGACACTTGGAGGCCCAAAAATATGCTGAAAATGAGAGGTTTTGGCAAAGAATAATTATAGAAACTAAGAGGAAAATTGGTGAAATTAAAATCGAAAAAGAAGCTAGAGTGAGCAAGTTGAGTTTTAACACCTATATAATTTATACTGGTTGTACTCATAACATGAAGTTAGTGGCTGCATTTTTTGAAAGCTAGTGGCTTAAAAATTAAGAGGAAAAATATTAATTAATTTTGATAAAATTATTTTGCAGCCTGAGTTGATGGATTTCGGTTAGCGTTACTAGGAAGATCGGCTTCATAAGACAGGTAAGGGATGCGTGTGTGAACCGTAGGGATACTGTAAATGCATAGTTGGGTTCACACTATTTTTATAAACTAATTTGGATATAAATTGCCTTTGAAAGTGGTGAAATTTGGTGAAATTGTGGCTGCTATTGAAATTATAAACTGTAATTCCGTGCAGGAAGGCTAGGTTAGAAATAACTGTCATTGTGCCGAAAATTATAGAAATATTTAGAAAATATTTCTAGTATTTTTCTAAAGTGGAAATAAGTGGAATTTTGAGAAATTTCCATGAAATTCATTAAATTGCATAATTTTATAGTTTAGCGAAAAACTATATTTAAAGATTCCTGTTAAGGAAATTTTAATTATGTGAAAGTATCAGCATGTGATTTATACTGTTCTATAAATATTTAGAACATTTTCTGGAATGATTATTACAGTATGAATATTTTATAAATTGTTATTCATAAGATGAAAATATTTTCCTTATGAATATCTATGGATTAATTTGAAGATATATTCAGTGAAATTGATTACATAAATGGTGTTTATATCACGTGTTTACTGTTTTGAGACTATTAGGCCCCATATCATGCTCACGTGTCACGTGTTAGTGCTGATAGATACTGATCCTATTATCAGCATCCCGGTAGACACCTGATCAGTGCACATTGTGGACCCTATAGACTATGGCCATAGATCTCCTGTGTTATTATTTTCCTTATTCGGGATATTATTATGGCATGATATATTTAGGGTGTTGCCTGGTCTCCATGATACAATATTGATGATTGTACTTTTCACTGAACCTTTTGCTGGTACTAAATTATTTACAGCTATTGAGCTTTTGATATATTACGTGTTGAACTAAATATTATACGGTGTTTTACAAGTGGAAATGAGTATTTGTGAAAGGAATATTAATTCCTTATATATTTACTTAAATGTTTTATCATGTGAATATTTAATGTTTTACTTGGATTTGAATATCAAAAGAAAACGATTACTCTCTATAGTCGCTTCTAGGAGCTGAGACACGTACGGTATTCTAGAATACTTCCTATACTCCATCCGGTATTCCTAGTCGGTTATAGTATCCATCCTATTTAGTGAACTGTTAGGATGCAAATGTTTTTAGCATATAGATTTTATAGTATCAATTTTACATACAATTCTCTTACTGAGTGCGTTAGCTCACCCCTTCATTCTCTCACTCCACAGACTATCTTCAGTGATTTCGTTCCACGGATCTGGCTGCGTTGTAGTTGACCCCTAAGGCGGCACTTAGTGGATTCTAGAGGAAGTATTTCTTTTACATGTTTTCCGACATAGTTGTACAGTACTACATTTGTATAATTCATGTACCGGGGATGTAGAACATGTGTACATACTGTATATATATTGCAATAAATATTTTCATCGACTATTGATTTAATTTAAGTATAATAGTAGTTAATGTTTTTCATAAGTGAGTGATAAAGGCATCGCAGACAGCCCAACCGTCACGTGTGGTGTTACAATATGGTAAATAATGTACATTTTGGGATGTGATACTAGTCCCCTAATTGCTTCTTCGTAGGTGGTAGGCTTATCATTATCCACAAGCAATATGTTGTTGTGCTGAGTGGAGAGAAGGTTAAGCATCTCGAGCCACAATATATTCTAGTGGACCTACGTAGGCCTTATGTTTCTGGAGCAACCTCTTATTCCACAACATCTTGTGGGATTTACTTCTTTTCCACGAAAGGCTTAATGACATTTTATGGTTCTTGAACCTCTTCAAGCTCAATCTTCTTCCCACTAGTTCTCCTAGAAATGAAGTCCTTTTTTAAAAAGACATCGTATCGAACCTGAAACACTTTGTGCTCTATAGGTTATAGAAATAGTATCTTTTTGTCTCTTTAATAGACCCCATAAATATGCACTTATCATATTTGGCTCTTAATTTGTCTGAGACGTGTTTTGACATAACCCTTACAACACCAAATCTTCAGAAAAAATAAGTTGGGTTTTTTTTTTTCCGAATCTACATCTCATATGGTATCTTTTCTACCACTTTAGTGGGAATATGGTTTAGTGTGAATGCTGCTGTCTCTAAAGTATAACCTTTAAAGGAGAAAGGGAGGTCAGCCAAATCATCATAGATTGAATCATATTTAACAAGGTCTGATTCCTTCTCTTAGATATGCTATTCCAATCAAGTTTACTACGTGGAATGAGCTGTGGAACATTCCATACTCCTTTAGAGGATATGTGAATTCTAGGCTCAAGTATTCTCTACCGCGATTTGATTATAGTATCTTGATATTCTTGTCTAGTTGGATCTATACTTCATTCTTGAATTCCTTAAATTTTTCAAAGGTTTCTGACTTGTATCTCATTGGATACACATAGCTATCTCTATTATAGTCATCAATGAATGTGATGAAGTATTGGAACCCTTCTCTAGCCTATGTGGATAATGGGCCATATACATTTGTACGTATAAGCTCTAGTAAACCACTAGCCCTTTTACTTATTCTTGTAAAAGAGACCTTGGTCATCTTACCATGTAGACAAGAGTTGCATACATCATATGATTTGAATCAAATAAATCTAAGTTTCCATATTTATAGAGTTTAGATATGCATTTCTCAATTATTTGACCAAGTTTGTAGATTAAGAGGAACGTAGGGTTAATCTCATTACCCTTTGACTTCTTGGAATCAACACTATATATGCAATTATCTAAGTTTAGAACATATAAACCACTTTTAATGGAAGAATTGCAATAGAAAATATTATTAAGTAAATTGAACAACTATTGTTCCTTATTTTAAAAGAAAAACCTTTCTTGTACAAACAAGAAACATAAATAATATTATTGGCGATTGCTGAAACATAATTATTAGCTTTAAATTGACATATATATTTTAAAATGACAAAAACTTAAGTAATCTTAAATGTTTGATTCATTTTGTAAATTTGCTTTATCAATTATGATTTTCACAAACCATATTAAGTGCTTTTATCAAATATAAAACCATGATTTAATTGATTATCTTTATTGGCTTTAATCAATTTAGAAAACATTTTTAATTATTAGTTTAAGTAATTTTCTTATGGAATTATTGAATATGTTTTAAGAAAATTACTTGATAAATTTTTGGACTCAAATTCATGTTTTCAAAGTTATGTTATATTTAAAAATACTCAAAATTGGTTTTAGAATGTTTTTAATGCCTAAAAACCAAGAAAAGGCAAATGAATAGTGCAAGGGATGGATCCCCTGACTAACACGATAGATGCATAGTGCAAGGGATCGATCCCCTAAGGGAAGGGATCGATCCCTTAATGGCAGAATGCTCCCAAGAGGCAAAATTGAAGCATGGGATCAATCCCTTCACGGCAAAATGCTCAGAAAGCATGGCAAGAGGCATAGGATCGATCCTCCAAGGCATAGGATCGATCCCCTAGCACGAAAAAGCACCCCAACGGCTAGTTTTTGTGAGATACAATGGTAACTTTCAGTTTTGACTTCACCCAATGTCAAGAACACATCCAAGGGACTATAAAAAGAGGCTTCGAAGCTTAAGAAAGCAAAAGGAATAGCTGAGCAACAATATTCTTCATCTTCTTCATCTTCTTCAGGTCTCAACAACATTTCAAGTGCTAAAAATTCTTCATATTCTATCATTCTCATCTTCTTTGTGTAAAATAGCACAAATATTGTATAGGTTTTATTTTTAGCTTAACCTTTGTAATCATTTACCTAACTAGAGGTATCTCATTGATTACATAAACTAGAAAACCCATTCACAATTTGTAAAATGGAGTGAACCCTTGAGTGCTTCATTGTAAGTGAGGATTGGGTAGAAGGTTTTCTCCTTGAGCCATAAAAGGGAGAGGTTGTAAGGTTTCTTTCTTGAGCCATAAAAGGGAGAGGTTGTAAGGTTTCCTTCTTGAGCCTGGAAAAAGAAGGTGTAAGGTTTACTCTTTGAGCCCGGAAAAAGGAGAGGTGTAAAGGTTATTCTTGAGCCTAAGAAAAAGAGTGTAACAGATTCAAACTAAGGGATTTGGGGAAATCCTTGGGAACGTCTCAAGGTAGAGAACATAAGCAAGGTTACTGAACCTCTATAAATCGATTGTGTACATTTCTCTTTCCCTTCTCTCTTTACTTATTTGCATTTATATTGTGTTTATTGTATTGAATTTGAATTGCATGCTTGCATAGCCTAGAGAACTTAGAAAACATTAATATAGGCTAGTGAATTTATAAGAACCGAAAAACGAACTAAAGGTTAGCTAAAAACCAATTCACACCCTTCTCGGTTTAGTTATAGAGCCAACAATTGATATCAGAGTTTGAGCTCAAGATTAATTTGGATTAGCATCCATCGAGTAAAACGATCCTAAATGGCTCATTTGAACATAGGTACACCCTTAGGAGAAGAGGGACACTCATTAGTTAGACCTCCACTTTTCAATGGAGAGAATTACTCATATTGGAAAACTAGAATGATGTTGTTTGTGCAATCAAATGACTATGAAGTGTGAAAAGTGATAGTTAATGGTCCCAAAATTCCAATGAACAAAGTAGATGGAAAGGATGTCCCTAAGAGTGAGGATGAGTGGGACACAAATGACATGAGATTGGCACCATTGAATGCCAAGGCTATGCACACTCTCTTTTGTGCATTAGGTCCTAATGAATATAATAGAGTTTTTTTATGTGAGAATGCCAAGCAAATATGGGACATATTAGCCATTACACATGAAGGGACAAATCAAGTTAGAGAAACCAAAGTAGGTATGTTCACACATGAATTTGAACCTTTTAGGATGAAAGAAGATGAGTCCATGAGTGATATGTTTACTAGGTTTAATGACATAATCAATGGACTTAAGGCTTTACGCAAGACCTATTCAAATGTAGAAATTGTTAAGAAAATTTTGAATAGATTGCCAAAATCTTGGGAGGCAAAGGTAACCGCAATAGAAGAGTCTAAGGATCCTAATACCTTGTCTCTAGATGAGCTTATGGGCTCCCTACTTACATATGAAATGAAATTGAAAAGAAATAAAGTGATTTCAAAGAAAGTAGGGGTAGCACTTAAATCTTCCACTCATGAGAACATTAGAGATGAGACTGGAGATGAGGAAGAAAAGTGTAACGGTCTGAGTATACATTTTTCACTATATTTATTCATAATTCATACTCTTTTTACTGGTTGGGCTGTCTGTGATGCTTACAGTAAAATAATAACTATCGTAATAAATAGTACTTTCATTTACAGTACAATATCCTGAAACATGACTATTTTATTATTTCTATATCACAGTTACATTCCCAGTATTGCATTCCGAATTTAAGTAGTACTGTACAAAATTTTTGAATATATAAAAGAAAATAATATACCTCCGATGTCTAGAGTCTGCTATCTCGGATAACCGAACTAGCAGCCGATACTTCGGATGGTACGTCTCTTAATCCAAATCAATACCTGTGGAGTGAAATTGAAGAGGTGAGCGAACCACGTGCTCAGTAAAGGAGTTGTATGCTGCTTGATATAATGAATCTATATGCTGTAAAGCGATATATTTCCTATAGGAGTACTAAGTACAAATAGGAAAGATACTATAGTCGGCTGGGAAATCCAGATAGAGTATGAGAGGTATTTTGAAATACCTGTCGTGTCCCGAAAACCCAGAGCGACTATAGGGAGTAATTCGAAATTCATACTTATAAAATAATATGATATTCCTTCTTCCATAAATTAAAATTAGAAATAATCATTTATTTCCTTTCACATCAATATAGTTTCAAATCAGTAATTTCAGTAAACAATATTCAGTAAACAGCGTATGGTAAACAATATTCAGTAACAGTGGGTTGAGACTAGGCATCACCCTAAATCATGTCATGCTATAATCATTCCCGAAGGAACACAGTAACAGTAAACAGTTTAGATCTATGGCCATAGTCTATGGGCGTCCTCGGTGTACACTTGCCAGGCGACACCAGGATTGCTGATGACTTGGCGGGTCTATCAGCCACGTGAACAGAACAATATAACAGTAAAGCATGAATCTCGGGGCCTAAAGTCTCAAAATCATATTTATATCTCAAAATACCTTTAAGGAAACACATTTATGAATTTAAATCATTTAAATAAATAATAATTCCAAAAAGGTATTATTCTCATTTTTGTACCTTGTAATTCAATCGGTAAATATTCTTGCTAAAGTGAGAAAACACATAAATATTCAATTTTGAATATTTAATATAATATAACATAATTCAAGTTCTCACTTAATTAAATATATAAAACATGAATATTTAAATACTTCATATTTTCTCATAAATCCCATCTTATGGAAAAGTTATGGAATTTATCTTTTAAAATTCTCATTTAAATCATTTACATATTTCTAAAATATTTATAATATTTTAGAATAATTATTAGAAAGTTTCCAACAGCATAGTAGCCGCGGATTCTTAACCTCATGCATACAATTACAGTTATAAACCAGTCGACTTATCTCCAATTTATACATGTTTTAAAATAATTCTTACTTCCATTAATTTCACAAGATTTAACTTGTTAAAACATGCATATCATCATATCCCTACAACTCACGCACTTCCCCCTTACCGGTTTTATGCAGATGCAGACGATCGTCCCGATAATGCTAACCGAAATCCCTCTACTCAGGTTGCAAAATAATTTTATCGAAAATTATTAATAATTTTCTTCTTATTTTTAAACTACTAACATTCATTTAATGGAGCCTCTAATGCCATAAAATAATTACAACCAGTATAATTATACCGGTGTTATAACTCAATTTATTCATTCTAGTTTCTTTCTTGATTTTCATTTCACCGAAAATTTCCTTTTAATTTCTACAGTTATTCTCTAGCAAGATACTCAATTTTCAGCCTATCATGGAGTCTCAAATGGTCATGGCCGAACCTCTCATGGCCATTATTGTTGACTTTTCAACATGGTATCTATTTCCTCATTTTGCACTTTATTGCTTCTCTACGTGAACATCATTTTCTTATTCTCTTGTATGAAGCTTTTAAATGCTTCTTTCTTTCTTTATTCAACCGAAATCTCCTCCTTAACCAAAATCTTCTTTTCATCATACTCCAAATTTCTAAGTTCTTCCTCTATCTATCTAATTTTCGTATAGTTAATTTACATCATCAAACTAAAATTCCAGCTCAATTTCCATCTTATTCTTCATCTATCTCAAAACATGAATTCATTCTATTTTTAAGATTCAATAAGAATAAATCAAAAGCAAGACTATAATCATGCTTCTCATACTTGAAATCATAGATTAATATCAATAAATCTTAAGAAATCATCAAATCTCACCTTGGTTAATTTGTATTTCTAAAACAGAATTTGTATTCTGTTTTGTTTCTCTTCCACGTCAACTTCTTTTGATTATTCCTAGATGAATTCCAAGCTTTAACTAAAGTTTAAAGGTGAGGTTTAAGTGTTTAGGATTCTAATCTATGAGATTGTTGAATTCTTTTCTTAAGTAAACCGAAGTACAGAAGCAGAACAGAGAAGAAACAGAATATGGTTCTCGTAGCTAGGAAAGTTTCGGTGGTGAAGAAAATCTAGCCGAGTCTTTCTTACTTCTTTACTCCTTTTTTATCCAATTAAATTAATTTTACAAATCCACCTATCATTTTATAGTATTTCTTCATCGTTCATTGCATTAAAAATCCATTTAATGCATGATTCATTGCATTAAAAATCTATTTAATGCATGAAGAAAATGCAGCTTAAGGTAGTGTAAAGGAGTCTCCTTTTACACGATTTTTATCACCTTTTTCTTTTGTTTTTATCTTTCTACTTCAGCCAAAATTTCCAGCCACTTAATATATTATTTTTCATGTTTCTTTTCATAATTCTTTTACCATGAATTGATGATCTCGGCAGCCTTTACAAAAGCTACAAAGTTTGCAATAAAAACAACAAGCTGGAGTGTTGACCGATCAGTCTTAATTGATTTCTTCTCTTCTCTTATTTCCATCCAATAAGACTCCAATATATGTACTTAAAATTTCTTATTTTTAATTGTTACTTCCTTATCCATTTATACCAAAAAAAAAATCAGATTCTTCAGCCTTTCAAGGCTGAACCGAAGCTGTCTTGCAGAGAAGGAAGTGGCGTGAATTCACTTGTACAACCACCTTTCTTGACTTCTTTACATATCTCTTTCAAGACTTTCACACATGAGTTTCTTGGTCTTCATGTTATATGCAAATCTTGACTTTATTATTTATATATTTTATGCATGACTTGAATTCTGTTCCTTGAAATTATTTCCAGCCGAACTCAATAAAGCAAAGATTTTGTTGTGTTTCATGTGTACTCCATATTTCTTAACCTCTCTTGGTCTTATTTGATTAGCTATTTTATCTTATACTAATTTACTTTATTCTTGATTGTTAACTCACTTCTTTTCTTTTAATCTAAGCTTTCTATTTATCTCATAAATATTTATTCTACTTCATATGTATCATATGAAATTTAAATTCCAAAATGTGAAGTGAAATCTCATCTTCACTATTTATTTATTTGTATAAATGAATTTAATTCCGGTTCTTAATTGTATACAATATGATATACAATAATCATAAAATACCAAGTCTCACATTTCTCCCCTCCTTAAGAAATTTGGTCCTCCAAATTTAACCTGGACCTGTCATTGAAAAAGCTCTGGATACTTCTCACGCATAAGGCTCTCTAACTCCCATGTAGCCTCCTCCTCAGTGTGATACTGCCAGAGCACCTTAACTAAAGGAATGGTCTTAGATCGCAATACCTTATCTTTCCTATCCAAGATCTGTAGTGGTCTCTCAACGTAACTCATATTCTCTCTAATCTCTAGTGTCTCATGTCGAATTACGTGAGAAGGATCTGGATGATACTTCCTCAACATCGAAACATGGAATACGTTATGCACTCCTGACAACTCTGGTGGTAGTGCTAATCGATATGCCACATCACCCACTCGATCTAAGATCTCAAAAGGCCCGATATATTGAGGACTCAACTTTCCTGAATCTCATAATGCCTTTGGAGGGTGAGACTTTCAAGAACACATAATCACCCGCTAAAAACTCTAATGGTCGGTGTCTAGTATCTGCATAACTCTTCTGACGACTCTGAGCCATTCTCAACCTCTTACAAATCACCTGTACATCACGAGAAGCCTGCTCAACCAAATCGGGAGCTAATAGCTTACGGTCCCCTACTTCTTCCCATGCTATCGAGGATCTACATCGTCTGCCATACAGAGCCTCATAAGGTGCCATACCGATACTCGCATGGTAGCTATTATTATACGCAAACTCTGCCAAGGTAAATGATCATCCCAGGAGCCTCTAAAATCCAGTACACATGCTCTCAACATATCCTCTAGCGTCTGTATCGTACGCTCGGACTGTCCATCAGTCTGAGGGTGGAAAGCGGTGCTAAAATTCAGCTGGGATCCTATAGCTTCCTGAAATCTCTCCCAGAAATGAGATGTGAAGCGGGAGTCCTTATCAGATGTGATGCTCATTGGAACACCATGTAACCTCACAATCTCCCTGACATACAAATCGGCTAAGACATTCACTGAATCAGTAGATCTCATGGCCAAGAAATGAGCAGACTTCGTCAATCTGTCAATTATCACCCAAATAGCATCATATCCCTTCCAGGTCTGTGGTAATCCCATAATAAAATCCATGGTAACATGCTCTCATTTCCAAGTAGGAATCGATAATGGTCGAAGCATACCTGCCGGCTTCTGATGCTCAATCTTAATCTGCTGACATGTTAGACATCTAACAACAAAATCAGCGATGTCTTTCTTCATCTTAGGCCACCAATATACTCTCCGGAGATTTTGGTACATCTTAGTACTACTTGGATGTAACGTATATCTGGAGGTATGGGCCTCTGATAAAATCAGATCTCTAATCTGCTGATCACCAAGAACACATATCCGACCTCTAAACCTTAGTATCCCATCAGTGCCAATCTCAAAATCCGACTCAACTCCCATCTGAATCTGACTAGCAACCCCGATGCAATAATCATCACTCCTCTGAGATTCCCTGATTCTATCTATCAAATCCGGCTCTATATGAAAACTAGCCGTAAATCCATACTGGTCAGAGGAAATAACCGTTAAGCTGAGGCTAGAAAACTGCTCTATCAAATCATGCTCCCTGATCATCATGTAAGAAATCATGCCAGCCTGTTTACGGCTCAGTGCGTCAGCTACTACATTAGCCTTACCCGGGTGATACAAAATCTTGCAATCGTAGTCCTTTAGCAGCTCCATCCATCGTCGCTGCCTCATATTCAACTCTCGTTGCGAGAATAAATACTTCAGACTCTTATGGTCTGTATACACCTGAAACTTCTCCCCGTACAAATAATGCCGCCAAATCTTCAATGCAAACACTACTGCGGCTAGCTCTAAATCATGTGTCGGGTAATTCCTCTCATGATCCTTCAACTGTTAAGAACCATAGGCTATAACTCGACCATGCTGCATGAGCACACAACCTAATCCCTGAGCGGACGCATCAGTATACACCATAAATCCACCCGATTCGCTAGGAAGTGCTAATATGGGGGTAGTAGTCAATCTCCTCTTAAGCTCAAGAAAACTACGCTCACACGCGTCATTCCACTCGAACTTCACATCCTTACGTGTGAGTCGTGTCAATGGAGCAGCAAGTCTAGAAAATCCCTCCACAAACCTGCGATAATATCCGGCAAGACCTAAGAAACTTTGTATCTCGGTAACCGTGCTAAGCCTCTCCCACTGAACAATGGCCTCAATCTTGGACGGATCAACTGACATCCCGTCCTTCGACACTACATGTCCGAGAAATATAATATGGTCAAGCCAGAACTCGCACTTACTAAGCTTAGCATACAATCTTCGATCCCTGAGGGTCTGTAAAACCATCTGCAAATGCTGCTCATGCTCCTCCGAAGTCTTAGAATAAATCAGGATGCCATCGATAAACACTATCACAAATCTATCCAAAACGGATGAAATACCTCATTCATCATACTCATAAAGGCTGCAGGGGCATTAGTCAACCCAAAAGGCATCACCAAGAACTCATAGTGACCGTAACGAGTTCGAAATGCTGTCTTGTGCACATCCGACTCCTTAATCTTCAACCGGTGGTAGCTTGATCAAAGATCTATCTTAGAAAACACCTGTGCACCCCTAAGCTGATCAAATAAATCATCAATCCTGGGCAAGGGATACTTATTCTTAATGGTAGCCCGATTCAGCATCCGATAATCTATACACAACCAGAGACTACCATCCTTCTTCCGGACAAACAATACTGGAGCTCCCCACAATGACACACTGGGACGTATAAATCCCTTATCCAATAGCTCCTCGAGCTGCTTCTTAAGCTCCTCTAACTCAATCAATGCCATCCGATATGTGGGTCTAGAAATCGGCTCTATACCAGATACCAAATCAATCGTAAACTCTTTTTCTCGATCCGGTGGTAACCCTGGTAAGTCCTCTGGAAATATGTCCGAAAAGTCCCTAACCACAGGAATCTCCTGAATCTCTGGACATTCTTTCTCTACGTCCTCCACACTAGCAATATAACCTTCATAAACATCCATACACAACCACACTTCAGTATACATCATATTTCATAAACAAATATTCACGTACTTTTATTAATTTACAAATAATTTTACAATGTACTTTTCAGCCTGAGAGAAGGTAATGAACTTAGTAGTACAATCTAAACTGACATGATTTATAACTAACCAGTCCATACCCAAAATGACATCAAAATCGTACATATTCAATACAATTAGGTCAGCTGTCATAACCTTCTCTCTTACCATTATTTTACAATTCATATATACAGTATTGGTCAACTGTGATTCTCTAAACGGAGTGTTTACTTGCAAAGTACACTTTAATAACTTCGGTTCTACTGGGTTCCTGTTAGCACATGCAGGTGATAAGAACGAATGTGTAGAACCTGGATCAAATAAGGTAATTACCCGAATGTCAAAAAGATAAATTTTACCTTTAATCACATCCGTTGAAGCATCGGCAATCTCCTGATCCAATGCGTACACCCGTCCCTGTGTCATAGCCTGCTTCCCCTTCTCAGCGGTTGTCGCCCGCCTAGGCTGTGAGGGTGTCGCCTTCTCCGATCCACTCGGAGTTGCCGGAGCCTGAATCTGAGGTACTGTAGGAGGAACAGTGGAAGCAGTAGACTCCTTAAGCATCGGGCAATCTCTAACCATATGCCCCGTCTGTCCACACCGAAAACATGCCTTTGACAGTAAGTAACAGGGGCGTGAACCATGCAACCTACCACAATGCCTACATCTGGTCGCAGGACTCCTCTGAGTAGAAATGAGGCCAGTAGCAGGAGTAGAAGCCGCTGATCTAGTAAATCGACCCTCAATAATCTGTATGCCCGTAGGTCTAATCCTCTTAGGCTGCTCCCTACTCTGTTTGTCCTCCGGAAACCTCCTAAACTTACTCTTACCTTTACTCTTACCCTTACTCCCAGCCTCTGTATGATACTGCTCGAAATCCCTCTCACATAGCTGAGCCCGTCGTACCACCTCATCATATGTCAAAATATCGAACGGGGCTAGCTTTGATCTGATTGAGGGTCTCAAACCAGCCTTAAATCTCTCTATCTTATACCTCTCATTAACGCTGGTTTGTGGATCAAATCGACTCAGAGTAGTGAACTTAGCCTCATACTCATCTATAGCCATACTACCCTGAATCAAATCCATAAACTCCTACTGTAACTTCTGCTGAGTAGTATCGGGAATATATCTACGCCTAAAAGCATGCACAAAAATATCCCAAGTGATCTTTTGATGCTGGGAGAATAATACTGTCTGGGTGGCCTTCCACCAGTGCTCCGCATCATTTGTCAACTGGAACACTACTAGACCTGTCCTCTCAATCTTCGTACACCTCAAAATCTGAAATAACTTTTCTATAGCAATAACCCACTGCTCTACGGCCAACGGATCTCTAACACCCTTAAACTTTGGCGAATCTAACTTCCTGAATGACCGTACCAAGGTGACATCATAATATGACTCCACATCTCGAGGCGGCTAAGTTAATGGCTGTGGTTGAGGTGCCGGTGGTGGAATAGGCCGAGGCTCGGGTATAATTGGTGTCGGCTGTGGTGGAGCTGGTGCTACTACAGGGGCTGCAGGAGATGCTACTCTCTCTCTCTCTCTGCCCTATATGCAGCTTTATCGGCCTCATACATAGCCATAAAATCTGTCAACATCCTCTCCATCTTATTCATACGATTACTTGAACTCTCGGGCTGCTGAGGATAAGTAGGTCTTGGGGCGGGCTTTGGTGCTGGCTCTGGTATCTGCGGCTCCAGAGTTTGTGCCGCACTACCTCTACCTCTAACTGAGCGGGTCACCCTTCTTCCACTCATATCTGCACCACAATTTCATTTATTTCACTTTCCATTAGTATTTCTATTATACATTCAGATTATACAGTACTACAGGGAATGTTTACTATTCATGTTTTTATTTTAAACATCACTAAACATCAGACCAACCCTACTCTGATACCATTAAAACTGTAACGGTCTGAGTATACATTTTTCACTATATTTATTCATAATTCATACTCTTTTTACCGGTTGGGTTGTCTGTGATGCTTACAGTAAAATAATAACTATCGTATTAAATAGTACTTTCATTTACAGTACAATATCCCGAAACATGAATATTTTATTATTTCTATATCACAGTTACATTCCCAGTATTGCATTCCGAATTTAAGTAGTACTGTACAAAATTTCTGAATATATAAAAGAAAATAATATACCTCCAATGTCTAGACTTTGCTATCTCGGATAACCGAACAAGCAGCCGATACTTCGGATGGTACGTCTCTTAATCCAAATCAATACCTGTGGAGTGAAATTGAAGGGGTGAGCGAACCACGTGCTCAGTAAAAGAGTTGTATGCTGCTTGATATAATGAATCTATATGCTATAAAGCGATATATTTCCTATAGGAGTACTAAGTACAAATAGGAAAGATACTATAGTCGGGCGGGAAATCCAGATAGAGTATGAGAGGTATTTTGAAATACCTGTCGTGTCCCGAAAACCCAAAGCGACTATAGGGAGTAATTCGAAATTCATAAATATAAAATAATATGATATTCCTTCTTCCATAAATTAAAATTAGAAATAATCATTTATTTCCTTTCACATTAATACAGTTTCAAATCAGTAATTTCAATAAACAATATTCAGTAAACAGTGTATGGTAAACAGTATTCAGTAAACAGTGTACGGTAAACAGTATTTAGTAAACAGTGTACGGTTAACAGTATTCAGTAAACAATATTCAGTAACAGTGGGTTGAGACTAGGCATCACCCTAAATCATGTCATGCTATAATCATTCCCGAAGGAACACAGTAACAGTAAACAGTTTAGATCTATGGCCATAGTCTATGGGCATCCTCGGTGTACACTTGCCAGGCGACACCGGGACTACTGATGACTTGGCAGGTCTATCAGCCACGTGAACAGAACAATATAACAGTAAAGCATGAATCTCGGGGCCTAAAGTCTCAAAATCATATTTATATCTCAAAATACCTTTAAGGAAACACATTTATGAATTTAAATCATTTAAATAAATAATAATTCCAAAAAGCTATTATTCTCATTTTCGTACCTTGTAATTCAATCGGTAAATATTCATGCTAAAGTGAGAAAACACATAAATATTCAATTTTGAATATTTAATATAATATAACATAATTCAAGTTCTCACTTAATTAAATATATAAAACATGAATATTTAAATACTTCATATTTTCTCATAAATCCCATCTTATGGAAAAGTTATGGAATTTATCTTTTAAAATTCTCATTTAAATCATTTACATATTTCTAAAATATTTATAATATTTTAGAATAATTATTAGAAAGTTTCCGATAGCATAGTAGCCGTGGATTCTTAACCTCATGCATACAATTACAGTTATAAACCAGTTGACTTATCTCCAATTTATGCATGTTTTAAAATAATTCATACTTCCATTAATTTCACAAGATTTAACTTGTTAAAACATGCATATCATCATATCCCTACAACTCACACACTTCCCCCTTACCGGTTTTATGCAGACGATCGTCCCAGTAATGCTAACCGAAATCCGTCTACTCAGGCTGCAAAATAATTTTATCGAAAATTATTAATAATTTTCTTCTTATTTTTAAACTACTAACATTCATTTAATGCAGCCTCTAATGCCATAAAATAATTACAACCAGTATAATTATACCAGTGTTATAACTCAATTTATTCATTCTAGTTTCTTTCTTGGTTTTGATTTCACTGAAAATTTCCTTTTAATTTCTACAATTATTCTCTACTAAGACACTCAATTTTCAGCCTATCATGGAGTCTCAAATGGTCATGGCTGAACCTCTCATGGCCATTATTGTTGACTTTTCAACATGGTATCTATTTCCTCATTTTGCAATTTATTGCTTCTCTATGTGAACATCATTTTCTTATTCTCTCGTATGAAGCTTTTAAATGCTTCTTTCTTTCTTTATTCAACCGAAATCTCCTCCTTAACCAAAATCTTCTTTTCTTCATACTCCAAATTTCTAAGTTCTTCCTCTATCTATCTAATTTTCGTATAGTTAATTTACATCATCAAACTAAAATTCTAGCTCAATTTCCATCTTATTCTTCATCTATCTCAAAACATGAATTCATTCTATTTCTATGATTCAACAAGAATAAATCAAAAGCAAGACTATAATCATGCTTCTCATACTTGAAATCATAGATTAATATCAATAAATCTTAAGAAATCATCAAATCTCACCTTGGTTAATTTGTATTTCTAAAACAGAATTTGTATTCTGTTTTGTTTCTCTTCCACGCCAACTTCTTTTGATTATTCCTAGATGAATTCCAAGCTTTAACTAAAGTTTAAAGGTGAGGTTTAAGTGTTTAGGATTCTAATCTATGAGATTGTTGAATTCTTTTCTTAAGTAAACCGAAGTAAAGAAGCAGAACAGAGAAGAAACAGAATATGGTTCTCGTAGCTAGGAAAGTTTCGGTGGTGAAGAAAATCTAGCCGAGTCTTTCTTACTTCTTTACTCCTTCTTTATCCAATTAAATTAATTTTACAAATCCACCTATCATTTTATAGTATTTCTTCATCATTCATTGCATTAAAAATCCATTTAATGCATGAAGAAAGTGCAGCTTAAGGTAGCGTAAAGGAGTCTCCTTTTACATGATTTTTATCACCTTTTTCTTTTGTTTTTATCTTTCTACTTCAGCCAAAATTTCCAGTCACTTAATATATTATTTTTCATGTTTCTTTTCATAATTCTTTTACCATGAATTGATGATCTCGGCAGCCTTTACAAAAGCTACAAAGTTTGCAATAAAAACAACAAGCTGGCGTGTTGACCGATCAGTCTTAATTGATTTCTTCTCTTCTCTTATTTCCATCCAATAAGACTCCAATATATGTACTTAAAATTTCTTATTTTTAATTGTTACTTCCTTATCCATTTGTACCAAAAAAAATCAGATTCTTCAGCCTTTCAAGGCTGAACCGAAGCTATCTTGCAGGGAAGGAAGTGGCGTGAATTCACTTGTACAGCCACCTTTCTTGACTTCTTTACATATCTCTTTCAAGACTTTCACACATGAGTTTCTTGGTCTTCATGTTATATGCAAATCTTGACTTTATTATATATATATTTTATGCATGACTTGAATTCTGTTCCTTGAAATTATTTCCAGCCGAACTCAACAAAACAAAGATTTTGTTGTGTTTCACGTGTACTCCATATTTCTTAACCTCTCTTGGTCTTATTTGATTAGCTATTTTATCCTATACTAATTTACTTTATTCTTGATTGTTAACTCACTTCTTTTCTTTTAATCTAAGCTTTCTATTTATCTCATAAATATTTATTCTACTTCATATGTATCATATGAAATTTAAATTCCAAAATGTGAAGTGAAATCTCATCTTCACTATTTAATTATTTGTATAAATGAATTTAATTCCGGTTGTTAATTGTATACAATATGATATACAATAATCATAAAATACCAAGTCTCACAAAAAGGAAATGGCAATGTTTGCCAAAAGATTTAATAGATTTATGAGGATGAAGGAGAGAGAGAATGATAGGAGACATCAAAGAAGAGAAGTGATGAGAGGATAGTCAAGTAGGAAAGAAAAAGAATCCAAAGTGTGCTATGAGTGTAATGAACCGGGACATACTAGATTAGATTGCCCCTTACTTAGAAAGGAAAAGGATAGGAAGCCTATGAAGAAAGCATTTGTGGCTGCATGGAGTGATAGTGATAGCTTCGATGAGGAAAACATAGATGATGAGGTAGCTTACTCATCCTTTATGGCTATTAGTGATGATGGGGCTAGTTCTAGTTTTAGTGAAGATAACGTTTATACATTTGATGAATTACAAAATGCCTTTAATGAATGAGCAAATGAATTTCAATGCATGAACTCTAAATATAAGAAAATCATTGCTAATTTGAAAATAGAAAAGGAAGCCTTGACAAATGCTAAGTTAGAACTAGAGAAGAAATTCGAGGAGTCCAACTTAGAGATAAATGAGTTGAATAAAAAGAATCTAAATTTGCAAAACTCATTTTCTAGATTTTACATGGGTCAACAACAATTAGATCACATGCTTGAGACCCAAAGAACTTTCTTTGATAAAGATAGGTTAGGTTATAATGAAAATAAAAAGGAAACTCATCTTAAGAATTTTGTTGTGAACAAAAATTCTATGCATGACACATCTCTCACATGTTCATTATGTAATAAAATAGGACACTTATCACAAGCATGCACTTATAGAAAAGCCACATTTAGAGGAAGAGTAGTTAGAAAAATGTGGGTGCCAAAGCATGTTGTAAATAATGATGAATTGAGTTTGAAATGGATCCCTAAAGGATCTAAAATTTTGAACACTAATTTTCATGGACCCAAGAAAATTTGGGTATCAAAACATGCTTGAATCTGTTTGTTGTAGGAGTGTTAAAGCATGGAGCTATATTGAAACAATGAAGTTCAAATGCTCTACACATCCCATGGAGTTTGATTATGCCAATAAGAAAGAGAAAGAGCATGGGAATCCACCCTTGGCAAGGTCACAAAAATTCTTCAAAGGATAGCTCAAGGTGGACTCAACAAATCAAGGTAAAGCGTTCTTAAGAAAAGGAGTTTTGTTAGCTTAAATTCTATCTTCTCAAAACTCATATTTGCTAAAATTATTTATATGATTCAATGAGGCATTTTGTTAATGATCTTTGATGCATTATGAGTTGAATGATTGAACAAAAGCCATGATAAATGATTTTTGATTATTTTGTAGACAATTCTTAATGATTGGATAAAAAGCATGTAACATGATTTTGAAATGATTATTGGATTTTTGTAATTTGAGCAAGTTTGCAATGTGTTGATAATATATTTTCTTGCTCAAAAAATGTCAAATATGTCATGCATGTAAAATGCCATGTCATGAGCATTAACGAGGAATTTGTATATTAAAAATCATGGCATGATGTTCACAAGTTGTGTGATTCATTGATATATGCTCTTAAATTCTATGTGAACATGTTTGTTTTGGCATATTTGTGTTTTCCAATGCATTAGTTTTGCCAAAATATGCATAAATTTCAAAATGACCCTTTTTAAGACCAAAAGTGCACTTTATGGTGATAATGCTTCCAAAATTACAAAAGTTATTGTTAAATGATTTTCCATCCATATTTTTCATTCACGCAAGTCTGAAATCATATTACCTAAATGTTTAAACTTTTACTTGGACTTAAAATACGCAAAAACGAAGTTTTGGCACCTCTAAAGTTGATTTTTAAGCCAAAATTCTACAGAAGTTGAATGAGGGATAGATCCCTCCTCATGTAGGATCGATCCTTGAGCCAAAAATGTAGAATTTTTGCATTTTGGGAATGAAGGATCGATCCCCTAAAGGGAAAATGCCTTCCCTACACTTTTTAGTTGAATTTGAGAAGGATTTTGCATTAACTTCATACTCTCTTCCTACTAAGCTCAAAATTCATTTTTTTTACTTTTTTTTTGATGAACTTTTCAATATGAAAATTCATTTTTCATTGATATCATGCCTCAACTTCAACAATTTATATTATTTTCAACAATTTATATCATTTTCATTGAACTCACAAGTGCAAAATTAGTTTCAATGTTGAAGACATTCATGAATTGCATAAATCTTAAAATAATCTTGAAATATATTTTCAATGAATGCCTAAACATTGTTTTAAGAATTGTTTCAATGATATTATGTGTATATTTGAGAATTTGATGAACTTGTGCTTGATAGATGTTGTTCACACCTTTAGTTCATCTTAGTCAAGCATGCTTAAAGCTTAGTCAAGCATGCTTAAAGGATTATATCTCATAACTTGACTTACCTATTCCACACTAGGCTTCATGATAACTATACATCTAGTGGAATATGAATATTAAAGGTCAAAATATATGCTTGAAAGATAAAATGATCAAAACTTGACCTTAATGATAGAGTTCAAATATGATTTAGGTAAATGAAATACTTGAGATACAAAAAGCTTTACCTAAAGTCATAATTGTCCTTGGCCTATAATTTGTGATGATAAACGGATCTTAAATGTTCAAATGTATGAAAATTTATCATCCATGAACATAGATTTTTATTATGGCCAAATTTTTAAAAAACTTAGGCTTTAATGACAACATCAACATTCAAGGATAAATGCAAACTTGAACAAATGCACTTTGATTGATATCCATGCATTGAATCTTGATTGTTTTGATGTTGAACTTGCATGTTTGCTTAAGTCGAATCAATGATCATGTCTATGAGATGAGAATATTAGTTTTCATGAAATTGTACTTGACCTCACTCATAGATTAAAAATCTTAATGATAAAATACATTTTAGCTTGATAATATTGATTCACTTAGGTAAAGCCATTTTAGTTAAAATAGCTTATACCTTCTAGAATCTTAAATGATGAAAACAATGAGCATAGGATTTTTGTGCTTATAACTATGGAAGAAAATGTGTGTGCTTGGATGATATAAATTTTTGAATCTTTCATATAATTAGATTTGTGCTTATGAATATGGATTAATGTTTTATGATAGGATACTAATGTCTAATTAATCCATATGCATGTTTGATGGTGTGTGATTGTGTTCTTACATGTTTGACTTGATTATTCACTAAGCACAACATACATAACAATTAGCATCATGCAAAATGTCTAAGACAACCATTGGTAACAATTGGTATGAGCTTTCAATTGACAATAATTCTTCTCCTTCTCTCTTTAGATTGAAATGAAAAATATGGAAGAATTTAGTTAGGACATTTTTGCATGAGACATTTGTGTGCTAGAATTTGTGGTTAATTGATATATGTATTAATTCTAAGCACATTCTTAATTGAGAATGATTTATGAGCTCAATGCATATGATAAGTCATCAAATTTCAGCTCATAATCATAACGTATTGACATGCCCCTTAGTTGGACCTTAGAGAACAATTGATATTTCTAGGTGCTTGATAAAATTGAAATGAGCAAGTTATTAAACTTAGTAGATAATTTATAAACAACTTGCTTCATTGTTTACCAATTGGGAGCTTCTTACAAAATTATTTATGAACAATTGGTATAGGATCATAACCAATGTCCTTTGCATGCACAAATATCTCATATTCTTTATGGACAGTAATCTATTTATTTGTGCTATTAGTCCCATGTACTAACATGTTTCTTATTGGATGGAGCGTATTTCTTGGTTCTTACATTTATTAGGCCATATTTTTAGGAGGAGCATAATTTTTCCCTTCTTTTTGCTATGACAAAAAGGGGGGAGAAATAATGAGATTTGAAAAATTCTTTTGAAAACCATGCTTTATTTGAGGGGGAGTATTTCTTCAAAGAATTTTCAAAGCAAATTTACCTTAAGTTTTGTCATATAAAAAAGGGGGAGATTGTTAGCTTTAAATTGACATATATATTTTGAAATGACAAAAACTTTAAGTAATCTTAAATGTTTGATTCATATTGTAAATTTGCTTTATCAATTATGATTTTCACAAACCATATTAAGTGCTTTTATCAAATATAAAACTATGATTTAAATGATTATCTTTGTTGGCTTTAATCAATTTAGAAAACATTTTTAATTATTGGTTTAAGTAATTTTCTTATGGAATTATTGAATATGTTTTAAGAAAATTACTTGATAAATTTTTGGACTCAAATTCATGTTATATTTAAAAATACTCAAAATTAGCTTTAGAATGTTTTTAATGCCTAAAAACCTAGAAAAGGCAAATGAATAGTCCAAGAGATGGATCCCCTGACCAACAGGATAAATGAATAGTGCAAAGGATCGATCCCCTAATGGCAGAATGCTCCCAGGAGGCAAGATTGAAGCATGGGATCGATCCCCTGAGGGAAGGGATCGATCCCTTCATGGCAAAATGCCCAGAAAGCATGGCAAGAGGCACAGGATCGATCCCCCAAGGCATAGGATTGATCCCCTAGCACGAAAAAGCACTCCAACGGCTAGTTTTTGTGAGATACAATGGTAACTTTCAGTTTTGGCTCCACCCAAAGTCAAGAACACATCCAAGGTACTATAAAAAGAGGCTTGGAAGCTTAAGAAAGCAAGAGGAATAGCTGAGCAACAATATTCTTCATCTTCTCCATCTTCTTCAAGTCTCAACAACATTTCAAGTGCTAAAAATTCTTCATATTCTTTCATTCTCATCTTCTTTTTATAAAATAGCACAAATATTGTATAAGTTTTATTTTTAGCTTAACCTTTGTAATCATTTGCCGAACTAGAGGTATCTCCTTGATTGCACAAACTAGAAAACTCATTCACAATTTCTAAAACGGAGTGAACCCTTAAGTGCTTCATTGTAAGTGAGGACTAGGTAGAAGGTTTTCTCCTTGAGCCATAAAAGAGAGAGGTTGTAAGGTTTCCTTCTTGAGCCCAGAAAAAGAAGGTGTAAGGTTTCCTCCTTAAGCCTAGAAAAAGGAGAGGTGTAAAGGTTACTCTTGAGCCTAAGAAAAAGAGTGTAACAAATTCAAGCTAATGGATTTGGGGAAATCCTTGGGAGCATCTCAAGGTAGAGGATGTAGGCAAGGTTGCCGAACCTCTATGAATCGATTGTGTACATTTCTCTTTCCCTTCTCTCTTTACTTATTTGCATTTATGTTGTGTTTATTGTATTGAATTTGGATTGTATGCTTGCATAGCCTAGAGAACTTAGAAAACATTAATATAGGCTAGTGAATTTAGAAGAACCGAAAAATGAACTAAAGGTTAGCTAAAAACCGATTCACCCTCTTGTCGGTTTAGTTATAGAGCCAACAATAATAACTATTATCAAGTTTTATAATTAGGTTCGAAGGCAGTTCAAGCTAATGCGATAACCCATTCTCCGTTTCTAACTCGTAGGACAACCTTGCCCTTAACAATCTCCTACTCCTTGTTAGGCCCTGTACATGCATACAAATGTGAGAACCACATCTAGTATCTAATACTCAAGATGAATAAGTAGACAAATTTATCTCAATCACATATATACCTGAGGTGGAAGTCTAACCTTCTTTCTTTTTCTTCAGCTCTTCAAGGTACACAACGCAGTTTCTCTTCTAGTGACTTGTCTTACTACAATAGATGCAATTTCCTGTCTTCGCAACTCTACCAGATAGCTTGAGATTCTTAGCCTTTTCCTTCTTGTTACCCTTAAGCTTGGGCTTACACTTAAGCTTGGCTTTGCCTTTAGATTTGGTCTTGTTGGCGACCATAACAGAAATGGGCCTTGACTTCTTCAAGTCCTACTTAGCAGTTCTTAACATGTTGAGTAATTCTACTAGTGTCTTATCCATACTGTTCATGTTGTAGTGCAACACAAACGAATTGTAGCTATCTGGTAGAGATTGGAGGAAAAGATCAATTGACAGCTCTTTATGCTTGGTGAAGCAGAGTGCTTCTAGCCTCTCAATGTATCTAATCATATAAACTTCCTCACCATCTTGTTCTTGAAGAGCGCCTTAGACACCTCGTAACGTTTGTGCCATGCTTGCTCTTAGAACATTTCCTTGAGATGTTTGATCATATCCAACGGTTTCATATTCTCATGTTGCTTCTAGAGTTCAAAACTCATTGAAGTTAACATTAGGCATTATATGTTAGAGGCATCATCCAAATCTTTTGACAAGCTTGTTTATCAGTAGTGGAAGCATTCTATCGGGCTTAAGCAGGGATTGCACGCTCTAGAACATATAATTTCTTTTCCTAAATGAGGACTATCCTCAAACTTCTATGCCAGTCCTAAAAGTTTACCCCAACTGACTTGTTATCCTTCTCGAGGATAGAACGTATGGATAAATTGTTGTTTGCCATGATAATTCTATAATCATAAAAGATAAATATGCAAGTAAGTAACATTGTGATTAAAATCATTTAATTATGGTCTTTTAATTAAATGAATTACTCCTACTATTTTTCTTAAGCTAATAGCCCACACTATTAACTCGAAAAGCCTTTTTGTGCTAGACTTCGTAATGGGCTAAGACCCATATTTGGTCCCATTATAACTTTAGTTAAGCTAATGTGTCTAATGAGATTATTTAGGTAGACAACTCTTGTCAATTGCATCTTATTTAACTCTTAGATAGTTGGGTTAACAACTCTTGTTCTAACTCATCATATGGCTTAAAGCCCAACCATGCCTCTAAATCTTATCAGGTTTGATCAAACAATTGCCTTAATTTGACTTAGTTAAGTATAACCTAATACACTTGGAGATAGCTCTTATCTCATGCAACGTGAATGACTAAGGTAGGTAAGGCCTTGACTGAGCCAAAATAGTACAATATCGAACAGAATCTCTTTCACATGCATTATCTTGGAAGGTATCTTAATTTGTTATTTTTTATTTTATATTTATTTTGAGGGATTTGTTAATTTACCGTCTCATTTAGCATGCTTTTCTAACATATATCAATATATATAAGTAAAACCATAAAATTAAACAAACATGACATGATTGTGGCCATTCTATTACAAATGAACCTAGGGATACATAGTTTTCTAAATGCATTCTCCTCGACTTCCCTTCAGGCATCATCTTGATTCATCTTGGCTTTGAACCATCTTGGGTCCAAATGTTGTACATTTTACAAGATAATCTTAATTTATCTAGGTAACTATTACATAAAGAAATTACAAATAAAATTAAGACTCGCAAGCCTAATTTAAATATATTTAAATAAATTGCAATCCATGTAATCCTAGGCCCACAACTATGCACTATGCATCCATCCATAACACATATGAATCAAGCATCAAGCATACATAGCAGTAATATCATATATTAATTTGCATGCTCCCTAATTAAAATTTAATTTTAGTTAATAAAATTTTAATTAATTATGGGTATCAAGGACTGTTTTAATTTAATTTTAATTCTCAAAATTCTATTTGGGCCTAATTGAAATTTTAATATTGTTAAAATCTCAAAACCAATGGCTTTTATCCAATTTTAATATATAAAACATTTAATTTTAAAACATATTTAATTTTTAAAAATTTTATTAAGAAAAACCTTTTCAAATTTTTATCTCATTAAATCTCAAAATTATTGGATAACTCTTATCTAATTTAAATATAAAATATCTCCTTTTAAAGTAATTTTAATTTTAATTTTTATCAAGAAATGTTTTTGAAATTTTAATCTCATTAAAATCTCAAAAATTACTAGATAACTCTTATCCTATTTTAATTAAGAAATATCTCTTTAAATATATTTAATTTAAAACTTTATTAGGATAACTTTTGTCCTAATTAATTTTTAATTAAAATATACTTTAAATAAATAAAATTAATATTTTTTATTTTCTAGTAGGGACAACAAGTATAAGGTTTACTGCAGGGTTTTTATCAACAACAATTCTAATAATTGCTCTAATATCAATTATATTAGATCAAAGTCTATAGGGTTTTTGCCAAACAAATTTAACTATTACTCTAATATCAATTATATTAGATAAAAGTCTACAGGTTTTTACCAAACAATTTTGATAGTAACTTTAATATCAGTTATATTATATCAGAACATGCAAAGTTTCTACCATACAATTTTAACAATTACTCCAATAAATATATTGAAAGCTGCAATCATAGCTTACATTGAAGTCTATAGGGTCTCATATACCAGATGACCTTCTTGTTGTCACACCCCGAAAACGTAAAAGTTTTGGGCTAAATTTTTTTTTTCTTAATTCCTTACTTGGTTGCATTCCTGCCAGTATCTCATCACACTTTTTCAACCACAGAAACATTATAATATTTTCATAAAATATTTCATTCACGTTATATTAACTTATTCTTCAAAGTGATGTTACATTCCTACAATATCGATTACATCCCAAAAGTATTATCATATACAAATATCTGTGCCATACAGGATGTCTGGTATCAAAATATGAGTATACCTTACGTGAGTACAAAAATGGCCGGAGGAGAGACGTATCCCTCAGCCTACGTCGTATGCGCAACAGGCTAGGAGATGATCACTGCAAATAATCTGGTAGAGTAGGGGGTGAGCTTTTTGGAAAGCCCCGTAAGAAATGCATTTAAAATAGTCATAGTATCGATATATGCAGAAAACAAATGCCATAATAATGCATTTCATACTTTAAATCATTGTATGAATTCTTTAATGCATATATCTAAAATTCATACTTGTTTCAAACATACATCATACTTTAGAAACTTAACATCATAATTAATAAAACTTATCATACAGTTCATGGAGACTAGGCAGAATCATATAGCCAGTATGCGGGTCATGACACTTACTTCATCCTCCGAAGAGGGAACGGAATACCTATGGCCATGGTATGGGCTGTAGACCTGATCAGAGTCGTACAGCGAACATACACCACGAAGGACCAACATACCCACAAAGGATGTAATCATACACAATGTGGGCGAGGACATGCACGACGTGGCTAAACTTATGCCACAATGTGGCAAGCATGACAAGCAGTAACATAAACTATAGGAAGGCCTTAGTCTCAAAACTTACTTATGTAACATCTTAAATCATACAATTGATATAAAATAGTAAGGACCGGACGTGCCAGGGTCTAAGTTAGCCTGGGGTTTGCCACTCCGATACCTTTTTCGGAAAACATATTTATTTCATGTCATACTTAAAACATTATGGAAAAATATGCATAGAAATTATAAGGTACGTTTAGTTAATTATCAAAAGATTATGGAAATTAATTTCGGAATAAAATTCATGCTTCAGGCATTTCTTTAAAATTTGCGATGAAAGTAAGGGACACCATCACAACTTTAAATTACATCCCTTACCTCAGTACACTGTAGAGCAACGCCTTATGTTGCACTCTTATGCTTCTTATCTCTCCGAATTATAAACTGTCAAGTCAAAATTTGACATAATTAATTTTCGGTATTAAATTTCCTCCTTGTCTAATTCTTAATTAAATTCTTATTACTTAGAATATTATAATTTCTTAAAATTTCACAGTGTGGCCGAATGACCTTGAATAAATGTAGATGTTTTCTCCACTTAATATATATATATATATATATATATATTGTTGGATTATGCCCTTAGAACCATTCATTAGATGATTGACTTTGGCATTTTTTTATGTATCATGACATTTTATTTATCATAGTTCATTATTATATTTGTCTTATAACTGCGTAATATAATCTTATATAATAATGTCCTTAGAATAGTAATAACACACTATTCTTAAAATATCCCTAGTCAAGTATTATTGTGAACAAGGATAACAATGATACGATAAGACTAGTATGTGGTTGACTGATGACCATTGTCATGGATATAGGATATCAAGTCATCACATAGGTACATGTTAGAGAACTATGTACTGGATCGACCCTCCATGAGAACGCTACATGGATTGTTATATGAATGTCATAAGCGATTCTCATAGTGATGATGGTGTATGTGATCCTTTGACTTGAGATCATCAGAGATCCCAACATAGAGAATTGCATACTTTAATGCTGCTAGATGTCATTCGTAACAGGATGGACTATAAAGGTAGTAATTGGGTATGCCTTGATCTATGTAGAGGGATGTTGAGTGATCAAGATAGGATTTATCCCTCTTATATAACAAGAGTGATGTCTTGGGCCCTTTGATAGAGTGAGACTAAGAAATGCATGGCCGTGCTCGAATAAGTCAATATGAGATATTGATTTTATTTGTTTAATTAGTCTACTCAGGAATCAAGAAACGTTGATTAGACTATACAAGTGTGACACATTCCATGACTTGTGTCTAATCAAGACATTATAGGATAAAGGGATTAAACTACACGGTAACATCTATCACGAGTAAGGTTATGTCGAGTCATTGACATTCTCGTTACATGGGTAGCAATGATGTGTTGCTAGATACCGCTCATTGCCTGTGACAATTTTGTCATTGCCATTGTTTGAGAACCTATTGGGTCGCACACTTAGAACGGATCAATGAGGAGCTTAATTAATCCTATTCTGAATTGGATTAAGGATATATCTAATCCTATTCTGAATTGGATTAAGAATATATCTAATCCTATTCTAAGTAGGATTAGAGTTCTGTTTGGCAGTAAATTTTAGGGTAAAATTTACTGCCTATAAAAAGGATGTTTTTCCAAAAAAACATTGCCGCACTTTAAAAAAAAAACAGAAAACAAAAACATTCCTTTTAATCGAAGCTAGTAATTCGGTTATAAGGAATTAAAAAGCTCTTTAAGGCTTCTGATCGTGAGACGTTCAAGAGTCGTGAGATCCGTTCGTGTGGATACCGTAGAGGCAGGAACGAAAAGTTGCTGCTTGTGACTCGACCAACGACAGAAAATTCAGAGAAAACGTCAGGTAAAATCTCGAAACCCTAATCAGGCAACTCTCCGAATCGATCTTGGTGGAGGCCGAATGATTTAAATTTCGCTGCGTGTTGTTTCGGTTTCCTTCATATATATATATATATCACTTATTCTTCATGTAGGTCAACTTAACCTCTATTTGTTCTTTTCTTTTCCTCCATTTTTCTACTACATATATCCAAACCGAGAGCTCCCTTTTTCTTTTCATTTTTCTACCCTTTGTTGACCCAAGCATGAACTTTCTTTCCCTTTTATTCACTTCACGTTGGTTGCATGTAGGTTAGAAAATTTTATTTCTTTATGATGCATTTTTAGTTTAACTTCATAAGTACTTCATCATGTCCTTTAGTCAACCTAAAGCTAACTTTCTATTTCATTCATTTTTTTTCTTTCTTTCCTGTTACATGCTGTCCAACCCGACAGCATACTTCATTCTTTTCTGTTTTCCTGATCTGCAGTTCACGTTGGCCTCCGCTTTGTCTCTATATCATGGCTATACTTAGTACATCCTAGGTTGCCAAGATCTTCTACCATTCACACCCAAAGTCAGCTATGGCTAGCTTTTTCTTCTCTCTTTTATTTTGCATAACCGATTGCCTTTTTTACTCTTTATCTTCTCTCCCACGTACTGCACTTCTTCCTCATTCATTCTAACTTTTTCTTGGTCATTATTGTACTACCCTACATAATATAATTTTAGACTATTAAATTGTGTTATTTTTACACTTAAAAGTCAACAAAAGTCTGCTCAATCTCCTTTATTTTTCATCTTTTTCGGCTGCACCATCAGCCTTATCTTTCACCTCCATTCTCGGTTGTACAAGTAAAAATCCTATGTTCTTTCTTCCAGCCCTTTTTGTTGACTTAATTCACTCCTTCTCTTTTCTTTTATTCTTCCCCTTAACTCACGTAATCACAACTTCTTCAACCAAGCTTTAATTATTTTCTGTTTCATTTCTATTCAAGCCGACAGCTTCTCCTCTTTTTCTTCAAGGTTCACGTGGTATTCATTTCATATCAACTCACTCTTTCTTAACTTATTCAATCCTAGTATATAACTTATAGGTTTTTATTCCCTTTTCATATTTTCCTTGACTGGTTCGGTTCTTAATTCTAGCTTGTTTTCGGTTCATGACTATCTTGCATCCCCATCTTCACGTAAATCACCATTAGCATCATCCTATTTTCATTCTAAATTCTCCTTATTGAACTAGGGTTTTCATTCTACATATGTTTACTCCAAACAATGACTATAACCAATACATTCTTGCTCACTAAAGCTATAATTTAAGGAACAATCATTTTAAAACTAATGCTGGAATTTTACCTGTATAAAGAAGAAATCTGAGCATGTAAATCTCTTCCTGTTTTGAAGGTTTTTGTGCCAACTTCTTTGAGGTTTTGGAAGCTTAATATCCAAGGCTTACTTTCCTTCAAAAGCTTGGTTTATTTGCTAAAAGTTAAGCATGGTTCTGTTGTGGAGAAGAACTTACAAAGTTTGAAAGAAACAGAACACTTTCGGTGATGATGTTGGCTGGAGAGGAATTCATGATGGGAAGAGGATTATATAGCACAAAAATATATATTTGTTGGACTTTTTTGCAGCTTCATTAAAGCCCTCTTCATTCCCTATTTCTTCCCCTTTTTTTTATATTATTTATCTTCCAACCGGACTACATTTCCTGTTTCTGTTACGTTTTTATTTCTCTCCATGCAGCCCACGTTTTTTGACTTCCCATGCCAATATTTTGCAGCTAATAATTTTCTATCTTTTCCTTGCTTTTATGTTTATTGTCATGTTATGTTTGGTCTTCGGTGGAGCAAGGAAGTGAACCAAAGTCATTGTTATAGCTTCTGCCAACCTAAGACAAAAACGTGAGGTAGACTTTCTTGTGTCTTCCTTTATTGGTTACTTCATATATTTTTCTTTGTTTTGATATTGCTTACTCTTCGGTGTAGCAAAATCAACACAAGTCAGTGTTATATTTTCTGTCAACCAAAGAAAACGTGGAGAAGACTTTCCTTATCTTCCTTTATTGTTTTGTTTTCCTATTAGTCATTTAATCAACCGAAACTTCCTTTTCATTCTTCTTATTCTTTCATTTCTTCATGCCGTCCCTACCTTGACTTTCCAAGTTAATGTTTTACAATTTTATTAATCTTCTTTTTATTCCATTCTTTATGTAATATTTTTCCATACTTATATATATATTATCTAGGATTAAAATTTTTCTATGTGAGAAACACTATTCTTATATATTTAATTCCTCAAAATATTATCAATAATTTCTTTATTGATAATTTGTTCATATAAATGTACAACTATAGTATAAGAAAATGAGATCTCACATTCTCCTCACCTTATAAGAATTTGGTCCTCCAAATTCAAGCTGGTCCGTTAAACAAATGCGGGTACTTTTCTCTCATGAGACTCTCTAGCTCCCACGTAGCTTCCTCTGTTGTGTGGTGCTGCCAGAGAATCTTAACCAATGGAATAGTTTTAGATCGAAGTACCCTTTCCTTTCTGTCAAGGATCCGGATTGGCTGCTCAACATAGCTCATATCTCCCTGAATATCTAATGGTTGGTATTCAATAATATGGGAGGGATCCGGATGATACTTCCTCAACATAGAGACATGGAAGACGTTATGTATACCAGAAAGTTGTGGTGGTAAAGCTAACCGGTAAGCAACATCCCCAACTCTCTCCAATATCTCAAATGGACCAATGAAACGAGGACTTAATTTTCCTTTCTTTCCGAAGCGCATGACACCCTTGTTCGGAGATACTTTTACAAATACAGAGTCCCCAACTTGAAATTCAAGTGGCCGTCTACGTACATCAGCATAACTTTTCTGTCTACTTTGGGCAACCTTGAGTCTATCACAAATAGTCCGAACACCCTTAGCTGCCTCTTCAACAAGATCAGGGGCTAAAATCTTACGGTCACCCACTTCTTCCCAAGCCACTAGGGATCTACATTTCCTGCCATATAGAGCCTCGTATGGTGCCATTCCGATGCTGGCATGATAACTATTATTATAGGCAAACTCTGCGAGAGGCAAGTGGTCATCCCATGAACCCTTAAAATCTAGTGCACACGCCCTCAACATGTCCTCTAAGGTCTGAATAGTCCGCTCGGACTGACCGTCTGTCTGAGGATGGTAGGCGGTGCTCAAATGTAATTGAGATCCCATGGCTTCCTGAAAATGAGTCCAAAATTGAGAGGTAAACCTGGAATCTCTATCAGAAGTGATGCTCACGGGAGCCCCATGTAATCGAGCAATCTCGCTAACATACAAGTCTGCCAATGTACTTAGTGAGTCTGTGCTCTTAATGGCAAGAAAATGGGCACTCTTAGTCAATCTATCCACAATAACCCAGATCGCATCATGACCTCTCCGGGTTCTCGGTAAGCCCATAATAAAATCCATCGTAATGTGTTCCCATTTCCAGGTAGGCACCGGCAAAGACTTAAGTAGTCCTGCTGGCTTCTGGTGCTCAGCCTTTATCTGCTGACAAGTCAGACATTTGGCCACAAACTCTGCTACGTCTCGTTTCATTCCAATCCACCAATACACCTTACGCAAATCATGGTACATCTTAGTACTGCCTGGGTGCATAGTGTAACGAGAACAATGGGACTCTTTCAAAATCCTTTGTCTTAGGGTATCATCGTTCGGAACACATATACGACCCTTAAATCTCAATAACCCATCATCACTGACCGTAAAATCTGACTGCAAATCTTGCTCTGCTTGGCTAACCATGTCCAATAGCCTCTGATCATTTCTTTGTCCTGACCGGATCAGATCTAAGATACTTGGCTCAATTTGAAGGCTAGCCATAAACCCGACATCTACTGTTTCAACACTAACATTGAGCTCGGCAAACTACTCCAGCAATTCCCATTCTCTAACCATCATAACAGAAACCATACTCTTTCTGCTTAGAGCATCTGCAACTACGTTCGCCTTGCCCGGATGGTATAAAATCTCGCAGTCATAATCCTTAAGAAGCTCTATCCAACGTCTCTGCCTCATATTAAGTTCCTTTTGATCGAATAGATACTTCAAACTCTTATGGTCAGTGAAGATTTGGAACTTCTCACCATACAGATAATGCCGCCATATCTTTAGAGCAAAAACGACTGTGGCCAACTCTAAATCATGCGTAGGGTAGTTGCGCTCATGGTCTTTAAGCTGGCGTGAACCATACGCGACTACTCTACCATGTTGCATTAGCACACAACCTAGACCCTGACTGGAAGCATCACTGAATACAACGAAGCCTCCAGATCCACTCGGAATGGTTAGGATTGGTGCTGTAGTTAATCTTTGCTTAAGCTCTTGAAAACACTGCTCACACTGACTTGACCATTCAAATGGAACTCCTTTGCGTGTAAGCTTAGTCAAAGGAGCTGCAATCCGAGAAAAACTCTCCACAAACCTCCTATAGTACCCTGCCAATCCCAAGAAACTCCGAATCTCAGTCGCTGTCTTCGGTCTCTCCCACTGGAGTACTGCCTCAACCTTGGACGGATCAACTGACACCCCGTCCTTAGATACTATGTGGCCAAGAAAAGCTATCCGATCCAACCAAAATTCACACTTACTAAGCTTTCCATAAAGCTGCTTATCTCTGAGAGTCTGGAGTACAATCCTCAGATGCTGCTCGTGCTCCTCCCGGGACTTAGAATATACTAGAATATCATCTATAAAAACAATCACAAATTTATCCAGATACTCCCGAAACACATCATTCATCAAATTCATAAATGCGACAGGGGCATTAGTCAAACCGAAAGGCATCACCAGAAATTCGAAATGGCCATATCTGGTTCTAAAGGCCGTCTTCGGTACATCTTCCTTCCTAATTCTCAACTGATGATAGCCTGATCTCAAATCAATCTTAGAAAACACCGAAGCCCTTTTCAGTTGATCAAACAAATCATCTATTCTTGGCAGGGGGTACTTATTCTTAATTGTAGCCTTGTTTAGTAACCTATAGTCGATGCATAACCGGAGACTACCATCTTTCTTTCTCACAAACAATACCGGAGCACCCCAGGGAGACACACTTGGTCTAATAAAACCCTTGTCAAGCAATTCTTGCAACTGCTTCTTTAATTCTTCTAATTCAACTAGTGCCATCCGGTAAGGAGATTTAGAGATAGGCTGGGTATCCGGCACTAAATCAATAGTGAACTCCAACTCTCTCTCTAATGGTAATCCTGGTAACTCATCCGGAAACACATCTGAAAACTCACATACCACTGGTATATCTGATATATGTGGAGATTCCCGACTCGTATCGGAGATAAAGGCAATATAACCTTCACACGAATAAATTTATTTGAAATTTCAAACATATAAACATTATACAACTTCATTGAACATAACATCATATACTTTATTTCTTAACAGTAAAACATACATCAAATTTATCAGGTAAAGAGAAGGTTACAGTCTTAGTGTAGCAATCTAGACTTGCATGATTGATTTCTAACCAATCCATACCTAAGATTAAATCAAAACTTTAACAGATATACTCAATTTATAACCAAACAAGCACAGATACTTGGGATGTAATCTTATCCTAACTATCGACACTGACAGTACTAGACAACCTTTGCTCTGATACCAAGAAAGACTGTCACACCCCGAAAACGTAGAAGTTTTGGGCTAAATTTTTTTTTTCTTAATTCCTTACTTGGTTGCATTCCTGCCAGTATCTCATCACACTTTTTCAACCACAGAAACATTATAATATTTTCATAAAATATTTCATTCACGTTATATTAACTTATTCTTCAAAGTGACGTTACATTCCTACAATATCGATTACATCCCAAAAGTATTATCATATACAAATATCTGTGCCATACAGGATGTCTGGTATCAAAATATGAGTATACCTTACGTGAGTACAAAAATGGCCGGAGGAGAGACGTATCCCTCAGCCTACGTCGTATGCGCAACAGGCTAGGAGATGATCACTGCAAATAATCTGGTAGAGTAGGGGGTGAGCTTTTTGGAAAGCCCCGTAAGAAATGCATTTAAAATAGTCATAGTATCGATATATGCAGAAAACAAATGCCATAATAATGCATTTCATACTTTAAATCATTGTATGAATTCTTTAATGCATATATCTAAAATTCATACTTGTTTCAAACATACATCATACTTTAGAAACTTAACATCATAATTAATAAAACTTATCATACAGTTCATGGAGACTAGGCAGAATCATATAGCCAGTATGCGGGTCATGACACTTACTTCATCCTCCGAAGAGGGAACGGAATACCTATGGCCATGGTATGGGCTGTAGACCTGATCAGAGTCGTACAGCGAACATACACCACGAAGGACCAACATACCCACAAAGGATGTAATCATACACAATGTGGGCGAGGACATGCACGACGTGGCTAAACTTATGCCACAATGTGGCAAGCATGACAAGCAGTAACATAAACTATAGGAAGGCCTTAGTCTCAAAACTTACTTATGTAACATCTTAAATCATACAATTGATATAAAATAGTAAGGACCGGACGTGCCAGGGTCTAAGTTAGCCTGGGGTTTGCCACTCCGATACCTTTTTCGGAAAACATATTTATTTCATGTCATACTTAAAACATTATGGAAAAATATGCATAGAAATTATAAGGTACGTTTAGTTAATTATCAAAAGATTATGGAAATTAATTTCGGAATAAAATTCATGCTTCAGGCATTTCTTTAAAATTTGCGATGAAAGTAAGGGACACCATCACAACTTTAAATTACATCCCTTACCTCAGTACACTGTAGAGCAACGCCTTATGTTGCACTCTTATGCTTCTTATCTCTCCGAATTATAAACTGTCAAGTCAAAATTTGACATAATTAATTTTCGGTATTAAATTTCCTCATTGTCTAATTCTTAATTAAATTCTTATTACTTAGAATATTATAATTTCTTAAAATTTCACAGTGTGGCCGAATGACCTTGAATAAATGTAGATGTTTTCTCCACTTAATATATATATATATATATCACTTATTCTTCATGTAGGTCAACTTAACCTCTATTTGTTCTTTTCTTTTCCTCCATTTTTCTACTACATATATCCAAACCGAGAGCTCCCTTTTTCTTTTCATTTTTCTACCCTTTGTTGACCCCAAAGCATGAACTTTCTTTCCCTTTTATTCACTTCACGTTGGTTGCATGTAGGTTAGAAAATTTTATTTCTTTATGATGCATTTTTAGTTTAACTTCATAAGTACTTCATCATGTCCTTTAGTCAACCTAAAGCTAACTTTCTATTTCATTCATTTTTTTTCTTTCTTTCCTGTTACATGCTGTCCAACCCGACAGCATACTTCATTCTTTTCTGTTTTCCTGATCTGCAGTTCACGTTGGCCTCCTCTTTGTCTCTATATCATGGCTATACTTAGTACATCCTAGGTTGCCAAGATCTTCTACCATTCACACCCAAAGTCAGCTATGGCTAGCTTTTTCTTCTCTCTTTTATTTTGCATAACCGATTGCCTTTTTTACTCTTTATCTTCTCTCCCACGTACTGCACTTCTTCCTCATTCATTCTAACTTTTTCTTGGTCATTATTGTACTACCCTACATAATATAATTTTAGACTATTAAATTGTGTTATTTTTACACTTAAAAGTCAACAAAAGTCAGCTCAATCTCCTTTATTTTTCATCTTTTTCGGCTGCACCATCAGCCTTATCTTTCACCTCCATTCTCGGTTGTACAAGTAAAAATCCTATGTTCTTTCTTCCAGCCCTTTTTGTTGACTTAATTCACTCCTCTTTTCTTCTATTCTTCCCCTTAACTCACGTAATCACAACTTCTTCAACCAAGCTTTAATTATTTTCTGTTTCATTTCTATTCAAGCCGACAGCTTCTCCTCTTTTTCTTCAAGGTTCACGTGGTATTCATTTCATATCAACTCACTCTTTCTTAACTTATTCAATCCTAGTATATAACTTATAGGTTTTTATTCCCTTTTCATATTTTCCTTGACTGGTTCGGTTCTTAAATTCTAGCTTGTTTTCGGTTCATGACTATCTTGCATCCCCATCTTCACGTAAATCACCATTAGCATCATCCTATTTTCATTCTAAATTCTCCTTATTGAACTAGGGTTTTCATTCTACATATGTTTACTCCAAACAATGACTATAACCAATACATTCTTGCTCACTAAAGCTATAATTTAAGGAACAATCATTTTAAAACTAATGCTGGAATTTTACCTGTATAAAGAAGAAATCTGAGCATGTAAATCTCTTCCTGTTTTGAAGGTTTTTGTGCCAACTTCTTTGAGGTTTTGGAAGCTTAATATCCAAGGCTTACTTTCCTTCAAAAGCTTGGTTTATTTGCTAAAAGTTAAGCATGGTTCTGTTGTGGAGAAGAACTTACAAAGTTTGAAAGAAACAGAACACTTTCGGTGATGATGTTGGCTGGAGAGGAATTCACGATGGGAAGAGGATTATATAGCACAAAAATATATATTTGTTGGACTTTTTTGCCAGCTTCATTAAAGCCCTCTTCATTCCCTATTTCTTCCCCTTTTTTTTTATATTATTTATCTTCCAACCGGACTACATTTCCTGTTTCTGTTACGTTTTTATTTCCTCTCCATGCAGCCCACGTTTTTTGACTTCCCATGCCAATATTTTGCAGCTAATAATTTTCTATCTTTTCCTTGCTTTTATGTTTATTGTCATGTTATAGTTTGGTCTTCGGTGGAGCAAGGAAGTGAACCAAAGTCATTGTTATAGCTTCTGCCAACCTAAGACAAAAACGTGAGGTAGACTTTCTTGTGTCTTCCTTTATTGGTTACTTCATATATTTTTCTCTTGTTTTGATATTGCTTACTCTTCGGTGTAGCAAAAATCAACACAAGTCAGTGTTATATTTTCTGTCAACCAAAAGAAAACGTGGAGAAGACTTTCCTTATCTTCCTTTATTGTTTTGTTTTCCTATTAGTCATTTAATCAACCGAAACTTCCTTTTCATTCTTCTTATTCTTTCATTTCTTCATGCCGTCCCTACCTTGACTTTCCAAGTTAATGTTTTACAATTTTATTAATCTTCTTTTTATTCCATTCTTTATGTAATATTTTTCCATACTTATATATATATTATCTAGGATTAAAATTTTTCTATGTGAGAAACACTATTCTTATATATTTAATTCCTCAAAATATTATCAATAATTTCTTTATTGATAATTTGTTCATATAAATGTACAACTATAGTATAAGAAAATGAGATCTCACACTTGTTACTTTGATTGACAAAATCAAATACTCATAAGGTTTCTTTAAATCTATAATTGTCTTACTATTATTTTATGGTTGCCCAAATGAATTTTGAAAATTAAAATCAAACTTGTAACAACTTTCAATAAAAAAAGGCATCACTGCGAATCGAATTCACTATCTCGAAAGACATTTGCTCATTGACTTTGATACCATTATAAGGTTTAAGTTTATCATGTCATACACAAAAACAAGTGGATGTTAGAAAAACAACAAAATCAAAATCACAAAGATCATGCAACAAGAGTGCTTTTGAGATAAAGCCTTACTTTTCAATGTTGCTTGTGTAAGGAAGTTCAACTTTTGAATGTGACAGCCCACGAACAACCCTTAGTTTACCGTTAACTCAAGACTCCTGGCAAAAAGATGGCCCCTAACAATATTCATATGAGTAGGATGCAAAACGAGACCTTTTCTTGGGTCAAGTGTGGTCAGTAACAAAGGAAGGAGGAAGGGGATTGTTTCGTGAGTGGTAGCTCCAAGAGATAGAGCACCTATCAACAACATTCTGTCTAACCTTTTAAACTTAATTTTGTTTATATAGTGTGTCTTAACTAGACCATAAAAAGGACTAGCCTTAGTTCAACTAGATCGGGTCATTTAAAATTATTTTTAACGAATCCAATTAGCTCATAGGGCATACTCTAACACTAGTAGTTTCTATTTGTAAGAACTGGTATTTAGATTAGAGTTGGTATTCATGTTAGGAGGATAGGTTATGTTGTAGGTAGCGTTGGCAAAAGCTAGCTTGGCCCAAAAATCTGCCTGAACCCTGTAAGAGCCTTGCCCGTCTCACTAGGCCATCAGCGAGCATCCCGTAGGCATCCTTTCCCCAGGTTTACTCTCACAACGTCAAGGCCTCGCCCGTTCCAGTGGGCCATCGGCGAGCATCCCTTAGGCCACTTTGCCTCAGGTTTGCCTTGACAGCGAGAGTAGGTGGTCGCCCAACACTCAATACCCAACGTATTGTCTGCTCTGGGTAGTCGCCCACTCTCACGGCTTTGTCCCAAGGCTCTTGAAGAACTCAGGATTAATGCCTTGAGCATGTTTTCTGAGGCTCGAACGCTGACACCCTTAAGTACCCGAGCCTTACACTCATGTTACCATTAAGACAACAAGAAGGCCTAAGGGATGTCGCCGACGGCTTGGTGAGACGGGCGAGGCTCTTACAATAAAAACGAGAAAATGTGAGATCCGATTCTACTGTATTATACATGTAATATGTAATTAATTTTTGAGAAAAAAAATTTGTGCTAAGTGATTATAAGTGAAAGTGTGATGTGGGCCCCACTTATTTTTAATGTATTCGGATGGGCTCAAGACTAAAAATGCTGAGTACAGTGGTGTAATAAAATATAATATGATGATTTTGAGATTTAAAATCATTGAATTATATTATTATGAATTTTTCTGAATTATTTGGCAAAGTTGGAAAATAAATTGGAAAATGATCGATATGTCCCGAGGGCATTTTCGTAAATTATGCCCAAACTAAAATGAATTGGGATGAAGTAAAATATCATGATATTCTACATAAAAAGGAGAATAAAATAGTGTCAAGAGAATTATTGAAAAGGTGGTGAAGTGAGAAAAATTTGTTGGCGGGTTAAGGGGGTAAAATCATAATTTCTTACTATCCGTGCAGCGCGCGTCAACAAAATCACTTCCGATCATCAAGATATGTTTAATATGACCATTTGGAACTAGAATCTAAAAATTGGGAGTGCGTTTACATGGTTTTTACGCCAACAGTACCGTAAGGGCAAAATGGTCATTTAACGTGGGATTGGTCAAATTGGTCAAAGATTGACCAAACATTGACCTAAATAAATTAAATTTAATTAAAATAAAAATTTTAAATCTTAGTTGATGAGTTGATAGTTTAAGGCATGAATAGCATGTTCATGGCTTTAAAAATGAAACAAAAATCAGATATATATTCCCCTGCAGGTTCGGCCATGCATAGAAAAATGAAGAAATTATGATGGTTTTGATGTTTGTTGAGTAGGAATAATTTGCAGATGATCAATAAAATTAGTTGGGACTTGAAATTAAATGATAAATGGAAAACCAAGCTAAGTGGCGTGAATGGAGAAGGTTTAGAGACAAAATAGGGCAGTCACGATAGTGAAGAAATATTCTTGAATTTAACATGTTTGATGGAGTTTTTAAGTGAATAAATGATATATGTAAAGATGGAAATGAACAAAGAATAAAAACCTTGAAGACCAATTGATTTCTAGCTTACAGGAAATGAAGCAAAACTGATGGTGGCGTGAATGATGATTATGGCCTGCTGTAGCATGGTTTTACATTGATGATGATGCTATTATGAATTTTAGATGTTTTATGAAAATACTAAAAGAGTAAAAATAATTATAAGACAACAAGTGAGAAAGGAATAAGTGAAAAATAAGAGGAAGAGGACTTGATGAGTTGCCGGCAGTAGAAGAAAAATATAAATGCAATTTTCAATAAAATGGTAAATCTAAAATTTATATAATGATAAATTAAGAGTTATTGTAAAGTTAAAAGTGGAAGAAGAATGAATTAATTTTGAGATCAATTGGAGTACATTTCTTAATATGAAATGTTGAATTTGATGGTTGATGAGTAAGAAAATAATATAGGAAAAAAATTCTACATTAATTAATTGTGGAATTTTATATTAATAGTGAGTAATGGTCATTTATAAAATTTGAATTGAAAATTGATATGAATAAATATAAGAATGAAATTTGGCCACAATATGGAATATGTGAATGAGAGTGAAAATTTTAGATGTGTAGTGATGTTGGATGAATACATGAAATGAATGTATTAAGTGAATAAAGAGTGTTTATAGTATTGGAAATAGAAAAGAAAGAGATTTGGAAAAATGGTACAATCGACCAAGGTATTATACAAGGAATGTTTATAGTAGTTTACATTGTACTACTGGTAGAATTTATACTGTAAAATAATTGCAGTGTCTAATATGGCTGCATAAAGACATAAGTAATAGCTTAAAAAATAAGTATTTATTAAGCTAATAATTTTAGTGGAATTATCTGTAGCTCGGGAATAACGAATTTCGAGTGGTGCATCCGAAGAGTTCGGTTACGCTATACATGTAAGGGATACGCATGTAACCTGTAGCGATATTTCGAATGCATATTTATTATGCAAATTGTCATAACATATTAACTTTTACAAAAAAACCTAATAGCTAGACATAAAATTTGTGGAGTCGCCACCAACCATTCTACCTAGGTGTGATTGGTCACCTATTCAAACTATGGATAAGGATTGCTCTACATATCAAATTTAGGGTTCGGGAGTACGGTTACGCATGAGGAAGGATTAGCACTCTCACAACGCCCATCTTAAAATGGTACCAACTTACTTTAGGTTATCTCAAATTTGCCTTAGTTAATCTTAAGTTCAATAATTAAATATTGGAAAATATTTCTAGGCATCCTCCATTAAGCTAGTGGGACAACTTAAAAAATTTTCCTCACCTTAAGAGTATTCAAGTAGTACTATGCGACTTGTTTGAAGAGGCTCCGTCGTCGGATTCATTTTAATGTTGGATGAAAACTTCTAATTTTGACTCCTTCTATCTAATTCATTCTAGCTATCTTATCATTTTTTATTTTTTATTATTTTATTAATGCTTAATTTTATTAATTTATTATTTTTATTTATTTTATTAGAAAATGAATATGAATTATTTTCCTCTAAAATTCTTTTTAGATCTTACACTAAGCTGGTCAGATTTTGAAAGAAGTTGCCTCACCTAAAGATTTCCAAAGTATTACTTAAGCGTAACCCCCTTTGGAATCTTGCATCGGAATAATCAATATTCAATCTCAACAATTATTTTTAATTATTATCATCTTATTTTATCATTTATTATTATTATTATTATTTATTGTTATTGAATTATTAATATTTCTTTATATTTATTATTTTATCTTTACAATTAATTATTTTGATTTTAGTTTTTAATACGTCTTATTTTATTTTTAGACTAAATATAAGTCATTAGTTATTGAAAACCCTTTTTACACCATCCATTAAGCTCGTGAGGCCTTGAGAGAACTTTCAAGAAAATTACTTAAGCGTAATTCTCTTGATGTTTTATCATCGATGTAAATCATATTCACATTCAATTATCATTTTAATATCTAATTCTAGTTATTTTATTTATTTCCTCCTTTATTTTATTATGAACCATTAATATCTTTTCTAATTTTGTAACTAATTGTTTTTATTGTAATTTTATAATAAATTTATTTTTAAAATGAACATAAATTATTTGTTATTGAAAACTCTATTTAGACCCTCCATTAAGCTGGTGAGGCCTTGGATAGAATTTTCTTGCCTAGAAATTTTCAAGAAAATCACTTAAGCGTAATTCTCTTAATATTTCATCATCGATACAATCCATGTTTATTTCATTTTAATTAAAATTTTTTATTCATTTATATTTTCTATTTATAAATTTTAAATCTTAAAAATTTAATAATCCTAACTTAATTCTTAAATTCATATGTCTTTTCATTTTTTTCTATAATGAATATATAAATTGCATGTAAAGAACATTAAGTGAAATCCCATTTGATCATCCTATTAAACTATCCTAAATTAAAGTTACTTTACACATGTCAAATCATACAATCAAGACATAAGTGAATAAACACAAATGAAACGAACAGGAAACATTTACGTGCAGGCAATTTTTTGTCTTGCAAATTTGAGTATAGCTTGTCCCTTTTACAACTGCTTTCTCAACCACGCAACAAGCAGTTTGGTGATGGCGAGGCAGCAAGTATTCGTATAGCAGGTAGTGATAATGATGAAGGAATTAAAACAAATGGACACTATTCCTTTCTCCTTTTATCCTCTGCTTAACGTTTCTTTCCTTTCTTCTTCAGTATTGAAACGGAGGCTAGTCAACGGCAGCTGGCAGGGAGCGACGCCGCTTGGCTGGTGGTGAGGTGATGATGCAGAGCCATACTCGACAATGATGATGGTGAGCCAAAGCTTGAAGGGGGGGACAACCAAGATAATGCTGCACTGCCAAGCCACTGAAATGTACAGGAAACTGAATTGAAGATCTTCCTCCCCCCGTAGACGTGCCCTCGGCTTTTATAACCATTTCAACTTGTATTCTTTAGGAAAGGAAGCAAACTTCCCCCTTTTGATGCTTAAATCGTGGCTGTTATCATGGGATTCATATTCTCGATTTACTTCCTTTATACTGCAAATTATTATCTTCATTTTTTTGGCAACAAATCAGCCAAGTCAACTCTTGGCTCCCAAGGTGTATGGTTGGCCGATAGTTATGTGGTGCATGGCTTTAGTTTAGGATTTGCATGATTTAAGGTTTCACCAAAATTGACTTGTTTATTTTCATCATTTTTTTTATTTTTTATTTTTTTATTTTTTTATTTTTTTGATTTTTGATTTTTTTATTATTTTTTAAAATTGTTCGGACAAAATTAGGTGTCTACAGCTGCCCCTCTTTGCTCATTGCTGAGAATCGGGAATAGGGCAAAGACAATAGACAACTATTTTGTCCGGATTCATCATGCTACATGTTTCTTCTACAAAATTACACAATTAAAATGACTTAGAAATAAGAAATTTCCTAATCTTTTTCTACTATAAAGATTAAGGAATAAATGCAAAATGAAATTTTCTAATGTTTTCTATCATAAGACTAAGAATGATGCAAAAATGAGTTTCCTAGTCTTTTCTATCATAAGATTAAGGAATACAAAGCAAAAATTCTTAATCTCTTCTATCATAAGACTAAGAATGATGCAAAATGGAATTTCCTTATCCTTTTCATCATAAGACTAAGAAAATGAATGCAAAAAATGATTTTTAGTCTTTTCTATCATAAGACTAAGAGTGAAATTTCCTAACCTATTCTATCATAAGATTAAGGAATACAAAGCAAAAATTTTTTTTAATCTCTTCTATCATAAGACTAAGAATGATGCAAAATGGAATTTCCTCATCCTTTCTATCATAGGATTAAGTAAATGAATGCAAAAAACGATTTTTAGTATTTTCTATCATAAGACTAAGAGTGAAATTTCTTAACCTTTTCTATCATAAGATTAAGGAATACAAAGCAAAAATTCTTAATCTCTTCTATCATAAGACTAAGAATCTATCATAGGACTAAGGAAATGAATGCAAAAAATGATTTTTAGTCTTTTCTATCATAAGACTAAGAGTGAAATTTCCTAACCTTTTCTATCATAAGATTAAGGAATACAAAGCAAAAATTTTTTTAATCTCTTCTATTATAAGACTAAGAATGATGCAAAATGGAATTTCCTCATCCTTTCTATCATAGGACTAAGGAAATGAATGCAAAAAATGATTTTTAGTCTTTTCTATCATAAGACTAAGAGTGAAATTTCCTAACCTTTTCTATCATAAGATTAAGGAATACAAAGCAAAAATTCTTAATCTTTTCTATCATAAGACTAAGAATGATGCAAAATGGAATTTCCTCATCCTTTCTATCATAGGACTAAGGAAATGAATGCAAAAAATGATTTTTAGCCTTTTCTATCATAAGACTAATGAATGAATTTTCCTAATCCTTTCCTATTATAAAGATTAAGGAATTCTCTTATTGTCTTATCTTGTGTGCCAAACAATGCCTGATGCTCATTCTAAAAACAATTTCTAATCATTTGTAATGCATGCAATGCCAATGTCAATGTCAATGTCATGCCCCCTAAAATTTTCTATGAAATTCTTGATGAATGTATGTAAATGCAATCTCAATTGTGGTAACAAGATTCTCAAGCTCATCTTGTCTTTCTCAAGTCCATTCTGTCTATTGAATTCTCCTTGTTTAAATCCTTTATCTTCCTTTCTCATTCCATCTTCTATTAAGTCTTGATTTAATCATGCCGAAGAGATGCTAGCACACTTTCAAATTCACATTTTCTTCTTTCTTCATCATTTTCTTTTGTTTTTTTCTTTTCCTTAAGCAACGCAAGAATTTTAGAAGAAAAGAAAAGAAAGAAAGAAAAAAAAATCAAAATTTGTTAACATTGATTTGTTATCCTTTCAATTCAACGACCAAAGTGATACACTAATGCATTTTCTCAATTTATCATGAGGGTGAAGTATATGTCGAATAATTTGAAGTGGGTAAGTATTCATTCTTGAAGAGAACATGTAGTTTTAAAAAGGAAATCAATGGGACAACTGTTTGGGACAGGGTTTATAGGATCCGTCTAATAAATATTCTGACAAATTTAATCACATCAATCAAGAATTCTTTTTCTGAAAAATCCACTTCTTTTGGTATGTTCATTCATGTTGAGTCTACCAATCTTGCCCCTGTATCAAAACTTTTGGTGATGATCTCCTTCCTAAGCCGCCCTTTCAGGTTTTTAACTTAGGTATCCTTCTTGTGATTCAAACTGCACTTTTGGGTTTTCAACTTGAATCCTCCTTTCTTTTTTCCTCATTTTTCATTTTTTCTTTTTTTTTCTTTTTTCTTTTTTCTCTTTCCTTCTTTTTTTTCTTTTTTATCTATTTCTTCTTTTTTTTTTCTTCATTTCAACTCCATTGGCTTTGACAAATTTCAACCCTTTGTTTTCAATCCAAATTCATGCCCCTAAGAGTTATTCTTGCTTTTGATCTAAAAGAAATCTTTCGAAGCCTATTCTTTTATTTAGGCATCAATTTCTTCATTCAGCTTGATCTGCTTCTTTTTATTTCACCCCACTAATGAATCTTCAAAGGATCATTATCTCTTCATTCAATACGCGATTCTTCAAATTGAGCATTTACATTTGATCAAAATGGGCTTTTAAAGGTGCGTAATGTAGGCTCGGTGATGGTTGACAAGAAAAGGATAAAATATGCCCAAAATGTGTATCAGGGTTTATAAACCAAGAGATCACTTTTTTATCAAGTAAAACATTTAGGCATTTTGCCCCTTTCTAATTCACTCATTTCTTTTCTTGCTTCTTTTTTTTGGTTTTCTTTCTGAATTCAAACACGTTTCTTTTCTTCTTGTTCTTTCTTCACAAAACTGGGCTATTTTTTTTTAACCCCTCAATTCATCATGAACACTTTCATTTTTGCCCGCAAAATTTCTTTATTTCATCTTCCTTGCCCCCAGTGTGGAGGGTGATCCTTGGTGGTTTATTTTACAAAAATATAATAGGCTTAAAAGGGGTAATCAAAGGATAATTTTACTCACGCTCGAAGGATAGTGAAAGAAGGTCGTTTATCATTTCAAATGTAAATACTCTCATTAAAAATCATTTATTGAACAATGACAAACTTTTTAGAAGCTTCTGTAAGAGATTCACATTTATTGTACCATCTATCAAGTGCGGATGGTGAACAACCTTTCCTTCATTTTCTTGCTTTCGTAATATTGGCAGACTAGTAATTCATCAACAGTAGTAGTTCTTTCAAAATTGAATCCCAGATTTATTGACATCATTATCATCATGTTCATTATTTGGATACTTGTGAATAAAGGGTAAGGTAGTATGAGGGAAATGGTAAATGAACAGAGAAAATGACAGTGCATCACACTAGTCGCTTTATTGAAAAGAAACTAAATAAAAGTTAGCCCATACATAAAATTTATTTCGTGCTTGTGGGCTTAAGCACTTTAGAAAATTGTCTTGCATTACTTAAAGAAATAAAAGAAAACAAAAACTAGAATTTATAAGTCCTCAAAATCGCATGGCTATAACCCTCCATACCCCCATAAGACAAATATTTTCTTGCACTATAATTTATTCTGTTACTCCCTTTCCCTTACTCAAGTTTTTCAATAACTTAGTAATTTGGGTCAATTGCCCCCCTTATGTCCTCTTAAGCTTTTTCCATATTGTGATAACCGCGAATTATTTAAATTTAATATTAATTATTTGAAATTAATTCGCAAATAAATAAATTATTTATGGAACACTGTTGAGGAATTTCAGAAATAGATGAATTTATTTATAAGATTGGAATAATTGGAATTTCGATGGATGAGGAAATGACGAATCTGAAAGATAGTATATAGGAGTTTAATTTGGATATAAGAAATCCAAATATTAAAGAAATAAAAATATGTATACATATATATTTATATAATTACATTATATAAATATATTTTGTGTATTTTTAAATAAGTACACATATATATATATATATATATATATATATGAAATATGGTATATATATTAAATATTAATATATATACTATTACAAATCATTAAATAAATATATATGTATACTAATAGTATAAATACATGTATGTACATATATAAGTATGTATACATATACATATACATATAAAATATATATGTACTTCAAAATTATAAAATGCATATATATATATATATATATATATATATATATATATATACATCTATAAATATAAATATAAATATAAATATAAATATAAATATAAATATAAATATAAATATAAATATAAATATAAATATAAATATAAATAATATAAATATAAATATAAATATAAATATAAATATAAATATAAATATAAATATAAATATAAATATAAATATAAATATAAATATAAATATAAATATAAATATAAATATAAATATAAATATAAATATAAATATAATATATATTAATAATAGTATAATTATTTGTTAAATTGATTAATATTATATTTATAAAATGGGATTTATAAATATAATAAAAATGAAAAAAAAAGATTAAAGCAGAAACGGGATCAGGACCCCGTTTCTGTCGAAGAACATAGAAGCCAGTCGACCTTGTCTGCCGGCCAAGAGAAAGGAGGAGGGAGAGAGAGCGACACCGCCGGCGAGCCGAGGAAAGGAAGAAAAGCCGACGCCGGCAATGGGAAAGGAAAAAGAGAGGAGAAACGAACAAAATCGAAGAGAAAAGGAGAGGAAAAAAAAGGAAAAGAGACACGCGGTGCCGGTCGATCTGAGCACCGTCACACTCACCCCAACCTCGGCGGAGGTAAGGGGAAGAAAAAGGAGTTACCGGAGAAGAGCAAAACAGCGGAGGAAGGAAGAAAAAGGGGAGAAAGGAGTCGCAGCCACCATTCCAAAATCTGGTGCCGTCGCCACCAATAGAGAGAAACGGAGGCCAGATCCAGTGTCGCCACCACCTCGGCTAGCTGTGGAGTGGCTGAACCGCCAGAAATGGTGGCCGCCGATGGCCGAATCGACCAAGGATGCTGAACCGATCTGAACAGGTCCGAACCGGTTCAGATCAGAAAAGGGAAGAAAAAGGAAGAATGAGAAGGAAGAAAAAGAAAAGGAAAAGAAGAAGAAGAAGAAGAAAAAAATGGTAGGAAAAATAATAATAATTTTGTTGTTATTATTATTATTATTATTATTATTATTATTATTATTATTATTATTATTATTATTATTGAATAATTACGATTATTCATAAATTCATTTTATACGAGTATAAAATGTGAAAATTTGACTTGTAGAATCATACTCGATGATCGAGATGATTAAATCAGGAAAGGTGGAATACGAACGCGACGGTAGCAAGGAAGTCGCCGACCCGGAACAGGTAAAGGATGTGTGTGTGAATTTGTAGGGATATCCGAATGCATGGTTTTCATGCTATGAATTTTATAAGATTTATTGGATATTAAATTGCCTTGAAATGCTACGAAATTGTGGTTTCATGCTGTTGAGACTGTGTTTGAAAGTGCAGGGAGGCTAGGACTCTGGCAGTCGTTATGCTGCCGAAATTTACTAAAGATATTTTCAAAAATATTATTAAATATTTTAGTGCATTATTGGTATTTTTCCTAGCCTCAAAAGTGATAAATTAATTATTTTTCATAAACGTTAAATTTACCGAAAAGTATTTATTAAATACTCATGATATCGATTACGGTAAAGATTAAACTACCGAAAATTCATTCCATGTGTTTTATAGGGAAATGTGTGATTGGTGAAGTGAAATGGTGAATAGTGAATATTTTATAAATAATTTTTAGTATAATATTCACTAATTTATTATGATTTTCCTTTATGGATTAAATAAATTTTATCACGTGTAATGATTTCTATAAAGGCTTTATAACTGTATAACTATGGTTTTGAGACTAAAATGCCTCCGCACGTGTTTTATAGTGAAAAATGTGTTGGTGGAATTATTGTTAATTTTGAAAAATAAATATTTTTATTTTTCCATTAAGTATGAAAACATTGGAAATGATTTCTAATAACTTTGAATTTCAAGATTTGGAAAGAAAGTATGGAAACAGGTGTGTATGTATTCTACGGTGAAAAAGAACAGTTATGAAATTTTATTAATACTCGGTAATTATCTTATAAACTGTTTTTCACCGTACGAAATATTATGATTTATACCTTTTTGGATTTTCTGGAAAACATAATTGATCTTACTAAATTCCATAAAGGTAATGAGATTTCTTATATACTGTTTTGAGACTGATAGGCCTCGTATCATGCTCACGTGTCACGTGTTTCATGTGTTACTCATGTGTGAGCCTGTTGACACTGATCCTGTCTTCAACGTCCTGGTTGACACCTGATCAGTGTACGACCTAGGACACCTATAGACTATGGCCATAGATCTCATGTGTTTATTATATTGTCCCTACAAGGATCTCATGTGTACCCTATTATTCTGTACGGGACTTATAGCATGATATCATTTGGGTGTTGCCTGGTCTCCATTATGATTTCATGTGTTATTATTGATTTTAGTGATATTTTCAGAAAACTATGATGATTTTCTGAAATGTTTCATTTCTAAACTGTTATTATAATTGAACATTTATTTTACTGTTACAAGTGTATAAGTGATGATTTCAATGGTGGAAACCTTGAGATTTTCAAGTATTAAATTAGTGGTTTGATAAAGTGCTTTACTCAAGTGGATAATATATTTATATGCAGTAAATTGAATTAAGTTTTATATTAAAAAATAAATTTATACTCCCTATAGTCGCTCTGGGTTTTTGAAACACGACAGGTATTTCAAAATACCTTTCTTACTCTATCTGGATTTCCCGAACGACTATAGTATCATTTCCTTATAGTGTGCCCAGCATACCGATAGTAAACTAAAAGGTTTTACTGCATATAATCTTCGTGATATCAAAATTTGCATACAATTCTCTTACTAAGCTATGGTTTGCTCACTCCTTTACTTTTAAACATTTCAGATTTTCAGGGACTGTGAGATCTGACATCTGAGGATTTTGGGCTATGCATTTGAGGACAATGTGTAGCTTGACTGAAATGTGAGGTACAATCATTTATTTTCTGTATTTAGACTTCTCTACAGTACTACTTTATTGTGAATTAAAATAAGGGATGTAAACGACATTATAATTTTAATATAAAATAGTTTAAATGAAAATGAAAAGTAAAGTATCACAGACAGCCCAACTGTATAAAATGTATAGAAAAACGTAAAAAAATGTGGTCACGAGCTGTGACAGATTTAATGGTATCAGAGTATGATTGGCCTGATGTTTGTTGATACTTTTGGAGAGAAAACGTGTCGGAAATGTTAACATCCCCTGTAGTACTGTGTAGTCTAAATACATAGAGAAAATAAATGATTTTAAATTGAGTAAAATAAATTGAAGGGAGTGAGAATTTACGAATTAATGATGGTAAAGAGAAATAGTAGGCTCAGAATTTTTCGAAAAATGGTGATCTTATAATCTAAATGAAGGTTGGTTTGGTAAGGAATAGAAACGGACTCGGTGAGGGCCCCATCAGTACTTTTCTGTTCGGATCGAACTGAGACCTGAAAGTGATGATATAAAGGAGGGGAATGAAATATCATCATTAAATAGACCTTAAGATCACCGATTGAAGGTATTTGAAAGAGAGAGAATTTTTAGCCAAAAATGACCAAAATACCCCTGCCTCCAAAATTTTACCTGGAGTTGTAATAAACCAACAGAAGTTGGAATTGACTGATTTGACAAAGTAAATGATGGTGTAAGGCTGTATTACAAGCAAAATGATCTAATTATAGATCCTAGTGGACTTTTCTGTCGAAATCAAACCAGATCTTAAACTGATGATATTAGTATGAGAAAGGATACTATCTGTACATAGATAATAAGATCCTTGGTTTAAATGTATACTGAGGAGAAAGAAATAAATGTTGAAATGACAAAAATGCCCCTATGTTGGGTTATGTTCTAAACAATGATAAAACCAAGTTGATCTTGAATCCATTGATAATAATGGAGTTACTAAATGGCATAAAGGATGTAATATGAATATAATAGTTCTGATTATTAATCCCACCTACACTTAGATTGCTGAGGTGACCCGAATGGTTATAGGAAAGTCGCAGGATGAGCGGCTCTATTATTGATTCTTAAGGGTTGGAGTTAAAAGTGTATTGATGGGATGTTGATTATGGGATTGTTGGATATGATGAAAAGTGAAATGATTTTTGATGATGAATGAGAAAGAGATTAGTATAGAGGATGAAATTCATAGCAGTACGGTTAATCCTGGTTCTATACATTCATACTGTTTCTGAAGTATCAAACAAATACTATAGAACCAGAATATGTTGAAATATGTTTTATAGAATGATGTACTATATGGAGTATATGAAATTGAAGAATATGTATAAGAACAGTAAGTGATGATAAGAGACGAGGAAGATGACAGCTAACTTGAAGTTATTAAATGAAAATGATTTCAAAGTGAATTACAATATTAAATCGGTTAGCTGTGAAAAGTATTAGTTAAAATGTAATACTTGATACAGCATATTAATTAAGATGATCGATATGCTGTGAAATATGAGTAAATAAGTGAATTAAGATGGAGTACGTGTTGGAATGAATTGAATATTAAGTATTTTTGCCTTGAGGAAATATAGCAGAATAATAAGACATAGACATGAATGTCCAAAAAGGGTAAGAGATATGAATTTAAAAAGTATCAGATGTTATTCCCGATAAATTTTTAGAGTAATATAGATGGGAGAGATCGGGTTAATATCGACTTGATTATAGATACAGAATCTATTTTAAGCTTATGTTGGAAAACATAGAAAGAGTCTAAAAGCTTAAGAAAATAACTCTGAAAAATATGTGGATAATGAAATTCACTGGTATAAAGGTAATTGATGAAATATAGATGATTTGATTTGGGGATGAATTAAAATGGTGTATTAAATTCCTATTATGCAATAAAGTTCTTATTAAGAACGAATATTCATCTGTATGGAATTAATGCCTTATTGAGTTTAATCAGAGATATATGAGGAGTTCATAAGATCAATCTCTGTACAAGGCGTCATCAGATGAAAAGTTGAAAACTGGTGGTCATAAGATGATAATGATTAGAACTCGATAAAATTTTTACGAGTTTCTATTAAAATTTACAAGGTTAATGAAATACCTTGTGAGGTATATAAGCCTAATGAATAAGGCATCCATATAAGGATAAAGTAATGATATACCGATACAGTCTAAGGCACAAATGGAAAATGAGCAGCATAATGGCATAACCCCGTAGACTCTCAAAGATTGTGATCTATATGTTAAGATTGGCAAATAGGAGATTTGGCTAGACAATATCTCTTCTGAGATATATGATCTCAAATGACAGAATGACGGTGAATCTGTCTATAATGGAAAGATAATGATTGAGATATGAAATGTACTGGGTCTAGCTAGATACTATAGCCAGTCTATGAAAGAGTTATTGGGTTAGCTACTCTACAGATGTGACAATAAGTAAAGAAGTTAAGGTCGGTGGATGAATAAGTGTAAGATGGTATGCAAAATGTTAAAGGATATTAACAGTGGAGTACGATACCACTGTGGAAAAGCCGATTAAAATGATGAAAGTGAAAAGATGAAAATGTAATAAGAAAATAAGTACATGATGATTAAGGAACACGAATATGAAGCAGTTCCCACATCTAAGACTGAAAGTGATTTCAATTTGGTTATCACATTTTGATTATGGCTAGATGGAAGATCGAGCCAATTTCGATAAATGAAAATTAATTATACTCGAAGGAGTAAATAAATGATTTATTGCCGGCCATGTAAATGAAAAATTGTTATATATATATATATATATATATATATATCCATACCTTGGAATTGTGGAAATTGTATGGATAATGTGGTGACGAAAATTGATGATTTTATTAGTCACCTATGGAATCTAAATTAAGAAAAGATTTCATGCTCAGTTATATTCTAAAACCTAAGTGATATAGAGTATACCATAAGAATAAGAGATGTAATGATGAGATTACATGAAAAGTGATATTGAGAGAAAATGATTGCCAAGTGCTTCATTTACTATGAGAAATAATTAACAGTAAAGTCTGCAATGAGATGCAGCTTTGATGAAATAAATGTAAAAATGAGTATTGTGGATAATAAATAGTCTAAAGGAGATATGATAATATAGAAGTGATTAAGGACTGACTGTTTAATGAAATCACTTCTCCATTATCAGATTCTTAGATTCTTTAGTGCCATAGTCGAAATATGTTTATGAAATGATGAGAAGTATGTGAAGTTCCAGTGAGCATACATGTGATGGGAATCTCGGGTTTGCTATATGCTTATGGGAAATAGCAAAAGCCTTGAGATTCCAAATTTATAGACAGCACCACTCCGTACATGATGTAAATATGTGAGCGTAGTATGGAAATGCTCGCTGATATGTTGAGTGAGAGGATGCACGAGATGTGAAAGCTACTGAGACAATTACATACTACTTAATACAGTGTATAAATAATAATTATCGAAATATATCGACTTGGCACCAAATGAGAAAACGGATGATGAATAGTATAAAACAGCCATTATGTGAAAAGAGATAAAAGTGATAACTCCCAAAGTGATAAGAAATTTTAGGGAGTATAAAAATATGGAGAAAAATGATATGTAATGAAGTGATTCCGATGTGAAGGTATGCTGGCAGTATTACTTAAAAGATGATTGAAAGGACAAGAATGATAAGTATACAGAATGGTACCACCTTGTAATCTAAGTTAAATTCGGAGGACCGAATTTCTTAAGGTGAGGAGAACGTGATAACCGCGAATTATTTAAATTTAATATTAATTATTCGAAATTAATTCGCAAATAAATAAATTATTTATAAGATGGAACACTATTGAGGAATTTCAGAAATAGATGAATTTATTTATAAGATTGGAATAATTGGAATTTCGATGGATGAGGAAATGACGAATCTGAAAGATCGTATATAGGAGTTTAATTTGGATATAAGAAATCCAAATATTAAAGAAATAAAAATATGTATACATATATATTTATATAATTACATTATATAAATATATTTTGTGTATTTTTAAATAAGTACACACACACATATATATATATATATGAAATATGGTATATATATTAAATATTAATATATATACTATTACAAATCATTAAATAAATATATATGTATACTAATAGTATAAATACATGTATGTACATATATAAGTATGTATACATATACATATAAAATATATATGTACTTTAAAATTATAAAATGCATATATATACACATATATATATATTGTAAATACAAAAATATATATAAATATAAATATATATTAGTAATAGTATAATTATTTGTTAAATTGATTAATATTATATTTATAAAATGAGATTTATAAATATAATATAAATGAAAAAAAAAAAGAAAGATTAAAACAAAAATGGGATCGGGACCCTGTTTCTATCGAAGAACACAGAAGCCAGCAGACCCCGTCGGTTAGCCGAGAGAAAGGAGGAGGGAGAGAGAGCGACACCGCCGGTGAGCCGAGGAAAGGAAGAGAAGCCGACGCCGGCGATGGGAAAGGAAAAAGAGAGGAGAAACGAACGGAAATCGAAGAGAAAGGAGAGGAAAAAAAGAAAAAGAGACACGGTGGTGTCGGTCGATCTGGGCACCGCCACACTCACCCCAACCTCGGTGGACGTAAGGGGAAGAAAAAGGAGTCACCGGAGAAGAGGAAAACGACAGAGGAAGGAAGAAAAAGGGGAGAAAGGAGCCGCAGCCACCATTCCTAGATCCAGCGTTGTCGCCACCAATAGGGAGAAACGGAGGCTAGATCCAGCGTCGTCACCACCTTGGCTAGCTGTGGAGTGGCTGAACCGCTGAAAATGGTGGCCGCCGGTGGCCAAACCAGCCAAGGATGCTGAACCAGCTGAACCGATTCGAACCGGTTTAGACCAGAAAAGGGAAGAAAAGAAAAGAAAAAGAAAAAGAAAAAGGAAAAAAGAAAAAGGAAGAAAGAGAAGGAAGAAAAAGAAAAGGAAAAAGAAGAAGAAGAAGAAAAAAATGGTAGGAAAAATAATAATAATTTTTATTATTATTATTATTTATTGAATAATTACGATTATTCATAAATTCATTTTATACGAGTCTAAAATGTGAAAATTTGACTTGTAAAATCATACTCGGTGATCGAGATGATTAAATCAGGAAAGGTGGAATATGGGCGCGACGGTAGCGAGGAAGTCGCCGACCCAGAACAGGTAAGGGATGCGTGTGTGAATTTTTAGGGATATCCGAATGCATGGTTTTCATGCTATGAATTTTATAAGATTTATTGGATATTAAATTGCCTTGAAGTGCTACGAAATTGTGGTTTTTGGATGTTGAGACTGTGTTTGAAAGTGCAGGGAGGCTAGGACTCTGGGAGTCATTATGGTGCCGAAATTTACTAAAGATATTTTCAAAAATATTATTAAATATTTTAGTGCATTATTGGTATCTTTCCTAGCCTCAAAAGTGATAAATTAATTATTTTTCATAAACGGTAAATTTACCGAAAAGTATTTATTAAATACTCATGATACCGATTACGGTAAAGATTAAACTACCGAAAATTCATTCCACGTGTTTTATAGGGAAATGTGTGATTGGTGAAGTAAAATGGTGAATATTGAATATTTTATAAATAATTTTCAGTATAATATTCACTAATTTATTATGATTTTCTTATATGGATTAAATAAATTTTATCACGTGTAATGATTTTCATAAAGACTTTATAACTGTATAACTATGGTTTTGAGACTAAAATGCCTCTGCACGTGTTTTATAGTGAAAAATGTGTTGGTGGAATTATTGTTAATTTTGAAAAATAAATATTTTTATTTTTCCATTAAGTATGAAAACATTGGAAATGATTTCCAATAACTTTGAATTTCAAGTTTTGGAAAAAAAGTATGGAAACTAGTGTGTACGTATTCTACGGTGATTTTGTGATACCTGATAATGAGAGTAAGGGGCTTCTGAAGGTTAAAGGCGATGGTTTTTTCCAAGATGTGTCTAATGAGAAGGACGTTAATAGGAGATTTTGTAAAGATCGTCTTAAAAATGATATGTCACCGTTTGAGGCACTGTTGGAAAGATTACCATCCACAGCGAAGAGTTCTTTGCTAAAGAGGGATTGTGCTAATCCCATCGAGCCTGAGCCTGATTGATGTTTCTGCTATACAGCTTCATGAGAGTCCTGCTGAGGACTATAAACTTAGCCCAGCTTCATGATTTCATAGTTATTTTCTTTTTTTTTTCTTTTCATTTTTGTACAGTTTTTTTTTTATGCTTGCTTCTCTTTGTTTGCTTTTGTAGGTACTCTCTATAGCAGCAACCCTTTTCGAGCTTCACAGTGATCATCCGTGGAATGTTAGGGGAGTTTCCTATTCTATGCTTCATTTCTTTATTTTATCTGCACACTGAGGACATTGTGCACTTAAAGTTTGGGAGAGGGGATTAACTTGAGCATTTTAAAAAAAATGTACAAAATTGAAAAATATTTCAGAATTTTTTGAAAATTTGGGCTTAAATGAAATGTTTTGAGATGATTTGAGTACTTAGCATGTTGTTTTCTCATAATCCTATGATATTACCCCTTGATTTGTTCTAATTCTGATTGACAGAGAAGCATGATTGTGGTGAAAGCATGAAGTTGAATTCTTGAATTTGTCTTGATTCTGATTGTGATATCCTCACTTTTATGCACATGTCATAATCATGGAATTGTATGCATATTTAGAGAAAGCTTATGTGGACATAGGATCGCATTGGTTCATTTGATTTTGTGTATCATATTCTAGAATTTCCTTGATCTTCTCTTAAGGCGAAATTATTAGATCACACTTGATTAGGAAAGTGATTTAGGCCATCCTTGGATCGTTTGAGCCTTTTAACTAACCTTGTACATATTTTATCCTTAGTCACCCCTTTGAGCCAAATTAGCTTTTCTTTGTATATACACCTACATAATTACTATCCCTTAGCCAAAAATATATATATTCTCCTACCCTTTTACCCCAAAAGCATGTGACTAACTAGGAAATCATTAGAGCTATGTACACATGGGTATAGAAAAAAATATAAAAAAAAAGAAGAAGAAAATAAAAAAAATTCAAAAAAAAAGAGAAGAAAGTAAAAAAAAAAAGTAAAAAAAAAAAGAGAAAATAAAGTGTATAGCAAAGGAACTAAGTTTGGGGGGTTTGGTTAGAGCTCTAAACATCATAGATCCTAGTGAGTAATGCATGATTAGGGGTTGAGCCTAAATTCCCTTTATCATATCTTAGCTCTAGCCTTACATTACAAGCTTAATAAGACCTATTGATTCTTGGTTAAGTGTGACTACATTAGTGGAGAGAGAAGTGAAAAGCAAACATATGGAAGTGATCACTTGTCATTGACTTTGCATCTTTATGTTTGCACAAACTAATCCGAATTATGTACTTTGAAGTGAGATTGACATTACACACACACACATACGAGGATTCCAATTTGGGTTAAGACTTATGATTAAATGATACCTAGTGTTTGATCTATGATTGTGAGTCTTTGAGATTGGAATTTGTACTTTATCTTTGAGGATGATTGAGAAAATAAAATATGCTTCGTACTTGTCATCTCCTACTTATGTTTTGTTTTGCTTGAGGACAAGCAAAAGCTCAAGTTTGGGGGTGTGATAACTCTATGAAAATAGAGTTATTTTAGTATTTTATTGATTAATAATTATTTAAATCCTCCATGATTTTATTAATTATTCCCCTAATTTTATTAAATTCCTTATATTGTGCAGAAAAATAAATTCTAGATGAATTTCAGTCTTTTCGGTAGAAAATAGACTGAAAATGAGCAAGAAAGGAGACTGAACCACTATAAGACAAGGGAGCATGACTCTTCATTTTCTCTCTCATCTTTTGGCATCTAGCATGCCACATGTCATCATCCTACTCACTCTTAGTGGATAAGAACAAAAGACACATGCCAACACATGGAGGACACATGCCCTTGCCACCTTGCATGCTTATGTGGGTTAGAAGACAAAAAGGAAGGTGCTAGAAGGGATGAGATGTCCATGGCTGATGTGAGCACTTAAATGACATGGAAATATCTACTTTGAAGAGCCAAGGACATGAAGACAAGTGGCAATTAATGCCAACTCATCTAGGATAGGAATTACCATTGTATCCCTAGGTTAAGTGACTATATAAGCAACTTTATGAGACCTAACCTAAGGGGGGCTACCTAGGGTTTCTTAGATTTACTTTTCCAGCAGATTTTTATGTCTTTACAAGTTTAGAGCAGCCACCATTTTTATTTCCTTAATGTTCTTTACATTTTTGCAAGTTAAATACAAGTTTTTAAGATGTTTTCCTTTACTCTTTACTACATTCTTGCACTCTTTACTTAAGCTTTTTTGTTTCTTTAAATTTCCAGCAACTATATTCATCTTCTACTCTTTCTTTTTCTTTTATTTTGGTTCATGATTGAGTCCCATGATCATGGGAGCTTAAGAGGTTGAAAAACTACCTCCATAGTTCTTGTGAGGGAGCTTGGTCCATAGTTTCCTTTTGCAATTTTTATTTTATGCTTTTAAACGTCTAATATATTTTTTAGTATTTTTATTCTGCTGTTTTAGGGGTCTAGTTTAATGGGTTAAAGCAGTTTTTAAAAATCTTTTGAAACAAAAATACAAAAAATGATCAAAGTAGGATAGGTTAACTTAGGCATTACTTGTGACTGTTTTTGGTTCTTCACTTTATAGCTGCTGTTTGGTTCGGTTTTAGGGTCCCTTTAGGTTCTGTTTTTGGTCCTTTTCAGTGTCTTTTAAGTTTTATATTGGTTGGTATTAATTTCATGCAATTAGGTTAGGGTTTACTAAGTGTTTGATATATGTTCTAGGCACTAGTTTAGGTGTTTCCTGCATTTTTTTTAAATCTGTCCAACAAAGTGACGTTTTTTATAGCAATTTTTTAGGTCTGTATTTGCTTCATTTTAAGGTCCATTTATGTGTCTTAGGGTCATATCTAGGTTATATTTTAATTTGGGAATTTTAGGATTTCATTTAGATTAGGTTCCATGGCATTTTCTTAGACATAGTCATATTAGAACACTGTTTTTTTTCCTGATCAGTTTTTATGGACTGTTTACATTTTTTTGACTATTGTTTTATGACATCTTAAGGTGCATTTAGGTAGTATTAGATCATATTAGGACCATACATTCATTAGATAATTTTTTTTAGGCTAGCTTAAGTTGCATTTTCATGCCATTTCCATAGCATTTGCATAACATTTTTTGCATTAATTCCATGTTAGGCATCCTTGCATTATAAATTCTGTCCAGATTTTCAGCTGCTGTTTTTGGAGTCTTCTAGGGGTAGTTTCATCATATTTAGTCCATTTTAGGTTCATATAATTAGTGGTCTAAGTGTAGGTTAAGTTAGATAATTTTTTCATAAGCATTTAGTTGCATTTTTAGGTGCATTTAGCATTAAATTTCAATTCTGTCCAGGCTTTATATTCACATTAGTTCTATGCATTTAGGTATTGTTTTAGGTACATTTTAGGTGTCATAGGGTAGTATTCATATAGTTCTTTGATTAGGTAAAGTTTAATTTAATTTCAAGTTCATTCACTTAGGCATTTCCATGCATTAGTTTAGGAACTTCATGCATTAATTCATTTTTCTTTCAATTGCATTAGTTTTGATTTTTTTTTTTAACATGTTCATGCATTTTTATTGTCATTTTAGGATTTTCATGCATATTTTCATTATTTGCATTTTAGACCGATATAGTTAGGAAATTACATTTTTACCTTTCCATTTTACTTATTTGCATTTTTGTTTCTTTTCTTTTGCAATTATTTTATTTTCATCATTTCTACTGTAAGTATTTCTTATTTGCTTTTTAATTTCAATTATTTTTATTTTATTTTATTTTGCTTTGTTAGCCTTTGTAGATCACACCCAAGTAAACAAACTTTCATAATTTGCTAGGATATACCATAGATGATAGTATCTAGTATTTAGCTAAGCTTCGCACTACCAGTCTCTGTGGGATGATATTTTCGGACTCACCTCCATATTACTTGAGACCACGTGCACTTGCGTGTAGATACCTTTTAGGGTCGACAGTTACCAATCTTAACATAATTCCACAGTCTTTAAGAGTTTAAGGGTTATACCACAATGCTGATCATTTTCCATTTGTACTTTAAACTCTATCAGTATTTCATCAATTTATTCATATACCTCACAAGGCAAATCATTAACCTCGTAACCTCAATATGAACTCGTAAAATTCATTCTGAGTTCTAATCATCATCTTATACACATGCATTTCATTATTCTCACATTTTCCAGAGTGGATTTCTTAAGCTTTCGGATTTTCTTAAGTTCTCCGATATAAGCTTAGAATCAGATTTCATAATCAAAATCGAGTCAATGTTATCTCGATTCCTCCAATTTATATAACTCTGGAAGTTCTATCGGAAATCAAATCTGACAATTTCTTTAATCACACATTTCTTATTAATTCGAACATTTCATCCTCATGTCCTATCATTTACACTATGTATTCTCAAGGCGGAGACATTTACTATTTGATTCATTTCGACTCATACTCTACCTTGATTTCATTGTTTACTCATACTTTACAGCCTTACGAATCTCATTCCAGTAAGCTGTTGTAAGTACAACAGTTATCAACACATGTTACAGCTAACTAATTTATTACCACTGTAATTTACTTTGGAATCAAGTTCATTTAGTAAATTCAGGTTTAACTCCCTTAAGCATATTATCCACGAGGTTTGAACCCTGGCACCCTTACGTACCTAGTTCCTTACACTCGTTTTATCATTAAGCTCCTTGTAAGAGTCCCGCCCGTTCAAATCGGCCGTCGGCGAGCATCCCCTAGGCAATCCTTTCGCCCCAGGTTTACCCTTACTAGTGAGTTGGCGATAACATAGTTCGCCTGCATCTCATAACACGTGATCCACTACGGGTCGACCATCATTGGGTCCCCCATCACAGTTTTGTCTCAAGGGTCCTGAAGAACTTAGGTTAGCTGTCATCTTCTTTTTATCACTTTATTGTTCTTATATATATTCACCAATTCACAGTACTCCATACAGTACATTAATTTGCAAGGCATATCTCAAATGCTCCGGTTCTATAATTAATTATTCTTTTAATACTTCAGAATTAGTATAAATATATAGAACCTCATCAGTCAATTCCTGTAATCATTTCACTTTTCATAGTATTCAACGATCCCGTTCAATACACTCTTAATTTTCGGCCCTTACAGTCAATAACCAGGCCAATCATCTGATGACATTCCACTACACTCTTTGGATCGCATCATATAAGGCCCCGGCTCGTTCGCTGTCCGCCTGTACACATCTGTACTGTACTCTTTGAGAATGCCGTTCACTGGGTCACCTCTCAAGGTTTTATCATGAGGCCTAGCCCGTTCACTAGGTCACTTACAGTTCACGTCCGTAATCTAAGTGTCAGTGGAAGTCAGTATTAGGTTCGTTATATTCATATGACATCCTCTATGCCATTAATAATTCCATTACTATCAATGGATTCAAGATTAACTTAGTTTTATCACTATTTGGAACATCACCCAACATAGGGGCATTTTCGTCATTTCAACATTTATTTCTTTCTCCTCAGTATACCTTTAAACCAAAGGCCTTATCCTCCATATGCTGATAGTATTCTTTCTGATACTTATACCAACAATTTAGGTCTTATTCGATTTCGACAGAGAAGTTCACTAAAATCCACAATTTGATTATTTTGCTTGTAATTCAGCTTTATATCATTAATTTCTCTATCAAATCAATCAAATCCAACTTCTGTTGGTCTATTCTGACTCCTAGTAAAATTTTGGAGTCAGGGGTATTTTGGTCATTTTTGGCCAAAAATTTTCTCTCTCTTCAAATTATCCTCAATCGGTGATCTTAAAGTATATTTAATGATGATATTTCATTCCCCTCCTTTATACCATCACTTTCAGGTCTCAGTTTGGTTCAGACAGAAAGTACTGGTGGGGCCCTCACCGAGTCCTTCGGTTCCTTACCGAACAGACCTTCATTTAGATGATAAGAATCACCAATTTTTCGATAAATTTTGAGCCTATTATTTCTCTTTAATATTCTCAATTTATACTTTCTCACTCCCTTTAATTTATTTTTCTCAATTTACAATCATTTATTTTCTTTATGTATTCAGACAACACAGTACTACCGGGGATGTTTAACACTTTTTCTTCCAAAAGTATTCACAGACATCAGGCCAACCATGCTCTGATACCATTAAATCTGTAACGACCCGTTACCATATTTTTCACCTTATTTTACACAATTCATCCGGTTGGGCTGTCTGTGAAACTTCACTTTTACTAACTGTTAAACAAATTTACATAACATTGTTTATATTATACACATTCCCTATCTTAATTGATAAGATAAGTAGTACTGCAGACATGTCTAAATACAGAAAATAAATGATTGTACCTCATATAAATCAGTCGGTCTGTCACATTGTCCTTTGTGTACAGATGTAATCCACAATCAACTGATCTCACAATCTTTTAAAACCTGAAATGTTTGAAATTAAGGGGTGAGCAAACCACGGCTCAGTAAGAGAGTTATATGTCACACTTGATATTCAGCTATCTATATGCTGAAAATATATATATTTTTTTACATTTCCTTTAAAATCTTCCTAGCTGGCTCTAGGCTCACATGTAGGAAGGATACTACAGTCGGCTAAGGATCCAAATAGAGTAAGGAAGGTATTTTAGAATACCATACTTGTTCCGGAATCTAGAAGCAACTGTAGAGAATATTAATTTCGTTGTTTTCAAACGATATAATTTTCGTTTTTCCACAGAGTAAACCACTTATTTCTTTTCACTTCAGTATACTTTAAAACACGTGGCAATTAAGTAATAAAAACAGTGGTTTACTTCTCTTCTCTTCTCTTCAGTACAGTAAAAACACGTGACAGTATAGTGATTTGTAAATATCCAATCATTGGATAATTACTTCTTCGATTATTTCTATCTTAGAAATAATTCTTATGTTATTCTTTTAGAATAAACATTTATTTCTCTTTTCAAATCAGTAACCGTATCGTACAGTTCAGTAAAACAGTATATTCAGTAAAACAGCAATTCGATATGGTTCAATCAGTAACAGTAAAGAGTAACTGGTCGTTTTCAGTTCAGTAAATAGTAAATGGTAGCTTTCAGTTCAGTAAACAGTAAATGGTAGCTTTCAGTTCAGTAAACAGTAAATGGTAGTTTTCAGTTCAGTAAAACAGTAATCAATGGCTACCATTTCAGTAAACAGTACAGTTAAGTAACACAGTGTTTTGGTACGGTCTTTCATCAGTAAACAGTAAACAGTAAACAGTACAGTAAACAGTACAGTACAGTAAATAGGATTCCGTAAACCCTTTCAGAAATCAGTAAACAGTAAACAGTAAGCAGTAAGTGAGACTAGGCAACACCCTACAAGTAAATCATGCTATCATCGTCCACTAAGGGACACAGTAACAGTAATGAGATCTATGGCCATGATCTATAATATGTCCTCGGTGTACGCTTGCTAGGCGACAATCCGGGACGTTGATGACTAGCTGGTCAATCAGCCATGTGACAGTAACAGTATGGTATGATGCATGAAGCTCGGGGCCTAAGTCTCAAAACAGTGTAAAAACCGTACCTTAGCCTTTATGGATTTCAAACACAGTAAATTGAAATATTTCTCAAATATCCATAAGGCTCACATGTAATAAAATTATCACCTTTATGAAATTTAGAATTTAAATCACATTTCTCAAAATATTTCATAAAGGTATAAATCATATTTTTCATACGGTGAAAACAGTTTGCAAAATCATCACTGAAAGTATAAAAAGGCAAAACTGTCTTTTTCCACAGTAAAACACATATGCACGCTTTTCTGTGCATTCAATCGAAAACATGGTTTTATAATTATCAGAATTCAAATAAATTATTTTTATAATTTATGAAAATAAAATATTAATTTTCTAACTTTAAATTCCCATCACTATGTTTTCTTCTAAAAACACGTGTAGAGACCTCTAGTCTCGAAATCATAGTTAATTATCATTTCTTATCTTTTATGGAATTTTCATAATTAATTATTTCCATAATTAAAACCATAAAGGTTTTATATGAAATCAAGTGAATATTTAAGAATATTTATAAAAATATTCACTTCAGTCTCTTTTTCATTTTCATCTCGTTTCATGTGAAATATCACCTACAGGGTGAATTTTCGGTGATTTCCTTTTCATCATTCTCGAAAACATGAATATTTTAAAAATCAAATATCGTTATATTCATGTTTTATGAAATTTACTTAATTTCTTGATTTCGTACTTGAAAATCGTTTCACGTGAAATCAAATCAATTATTATGATTTTCAGTGATTTTCGGTAAATTTCAGTAAGTATTCGATAATTTTTCAGCAGTATAACGGTTGCTGATTTGGCTAGCCTCCTGCACAGAAAATACAGTTTATATTTTTCAACCGGTATTTCACCACAATTTGAAACCGATAAATCACCACAAATTTCAAAACTAATCATTATAAATTGCATTTATAAATTAAATGCATAATTTAAAACATGTGGCCGAATATCCTTACAGGCGGCACATGTCTCCCTTACCTGTTTCGGGTCGGCGACTACCTCTCGAAGGCTGCGCCCGTGTTCACCTCGCCCGATTCCATCGGCTCGGTCATCGAGGGAATTTTCTGGAAATTAAATTCTAAATTTTTCCACAATTATTTAAATAAATAATTTATTTAAATAATTTAACATTTTTCGGGATTTCTTACCGATTCCCGTAATTCTCGGGATTTCCCGTAATTTCCCAATTCTCGGGAATTTTCCAAATTCCCGGAATTCCTTTTCTCTTTCTCTTTCTCTTTCTCTTTCTCTTTCTTCTTTTTTTTTCCTTCTTTCTTTTTCTCTTTTCTTTTCTTTTCTTTTTCTTTTTCCTTTTTCTTTTCTTTTTCTTTTTTTTTTCCTTTTCTTTCTTTTCCAATCGGACTGGTCACCCCCCCTCACCGCTGGTTCTCCTCCGGTGGTCGGTTCGGTGGCTCAGCAGCTGCCCGGCACCACGGCGAAGTTGGATTTAGCCTCCGTTTAGTCTGGATCGGCGGCACGGCGACAGATCTACTCGGTTTACCTTCGGTTTCTTCTCCTCCTCCGTCGGCCTTCCTCCGCCGTCGTTGGCCTCAACCGTGGCCTCCCATGTCTTCCTCTTCCTCTGGGGAAGCTTCAGTGGCAGTGGCAGCAACCAATTCCGCCGGCACCACCGGTTCCCATTTTCCTTTTCTCCTTCGTCTCGCCAGGTTTCGCCTCTGTTTCCGTTTCCATTTCTTTCCGTTTTCATTCCGTCGGTCACCGGCTTCTCCTCTCTCCACCGACGCCGTCCTCCCTTTCCTTCTCTCTCTCTCCTTTCTCCGGCACAGTGGCCGGTCGCCCTTTAGGGGGAAGAATCGGGTTTCCCGATTCTTCCTTCTGTTTTCCTTTTTTTATTTTATTTAATATTATAATTATACATTATACATATATATTATACTTATATTATATATTATACTTATATTATATATTATATATAATATTAGTACTTTATATATAAGATAATACTATATATATTATATATAATGATATATATATGTATTGTATATTAATAATATGTATACATATTGTATATAAATAAAATATATGTAATACATATATGTATACTTATATACTTTTAATTTAACTAACATTTATATATTTCTGTATATAAATGTGAAATTTCCATATATATTGTATTTACAATATATATTTTCTTCCTCATTTTCTTATTTAATTTGGATTTCCATTTATCCAAATTAAATTTCCTCTATTCCTTATTTTATTTCCAACTTAATTTCCTTCACTCGAATTTCCCAATCCGTCACTTCCTCAATTCTCGGAATATTCCACCATATTCCAATCTCAAACGATATTTCTATTTTCTTTAATATTAATTTCCAATACTACTTATTTCCAATAAATGAAAAATTTTACGGTTATCAAAGAAATTGTATTGGAATTATATATTGTGTTTTCAATGCAGGAGGATATAGGAATAACCATACCGTTACGCTACCAAAATTTTGTAAATCGAACCCTAAACTTTAGAACCACAATAGATACGTTGTAATTTTATAGGAATGAGGTTAAAGGAGTGAATGAACTAAGAGTTGCATATAGGTCATTAAAGCTACCCAATTTGTAACTCAATTTTTGAGATTGTTTTTAACGATTTCCTTCATTTCAAATTTTCTATGAGTGCTGATATCATTTTTATACGTAAAAAAAATATTTTGAACACTGGATTCTGAACTATGAATATTTGCCAAGTATTTTACTTCGACTGTTAATGTTACCTGTTTTACTGTTTTATGGACTGACTGAAGATCTATTTTATTGAGTTGATTTCTAAAGAATGTTTCTATTGTATTATAAGTTGTTTTAAGATTGTTTGCCCCATAGTAACCTTTGGGCTTGTCATGCTTATCTAAGTGAGTGATTGAGTGTAAAGTTGCTGCTAGACCTTAGTCAAGTCTTCAGCACGTCTTCAGCACCCACAATTGAAACTTGACTAGTATTCACTGTACACCACTACTGACTATGGCCATATGTCTTATTATTAGTCACTTTTTGAGAATTCTTATATTGCTTGATTCTACTGGGCGTTACCTGGTCTCCATTATACTGCTACTGAATTGTTTTACTATACGTTTACTGAACCTGATCGATTGATTTGATTTACTAATTGTTTACTGAATTAGATTGATTATTGACCGTATTGTTTACTAAATTAGATCGATTATTGACTGTATTGTTTACCAGTTGTTTTATTGAAAGTTTAATGAATTGAATCTTATACTAGTTACTTGTGATGGTTAAATAATTTCTGAGTTGCTTATGAAACGATTGATCGGAAACAAAACTTTTGAATTGTATATCGAGCAAACTATATCAAATTCTCTATAGTCGGAATTAGGGACTAGGACAAGTGAGGTATTTCAAAGTATCTTTTTGTACTCAACCTATTTATCTAACCGACTATAATATTCTTCCAATAGAGTGTCATAAACTTTGTTTTTAACAGTAAGATTAGTTATAGGAAAATGTTTTATGATACCTGCATATAGTTGTACATAATATAAGCTCCTCTTATTTTTCTTTCAAATTATCTATAGTAGTTCCTTTTCGTTTTTGGAGGTCGCTTCTATTGGTATTCCTCAGGCGGTTATCCAGAGACCATAGAGGTATACAATTTTACTTTGTTTGGACTAAGTATGTATAGTACTACTAGGTTTGTAATATTGTACAGGGGATGTAAAACTATAGTAGTGGAAGTTATTTGTAAAAATTTATAGTTTAGTTATTTATATAAATATATATGTCAAAGTGAATGTTTTTAGATTTTGGGTTTTGATCGTTAATGATATCTGAGTGTGGACACTACAGACAACCCAACCAATTATAAAAAGTTAAATATGAGTGTGATAATCAGATCGTGACACATTGTAAATTATAAAATATTTATAAATTATAAAATTTTGAAATAATTTTAACTAAATCTGCTAAACCCACTCAGTTTGAACTGGATTGAACCTAAAAATAATCGCACTCGAAACAAGTTAAAAACCGAAAAGCCAAAATCCGAAAGTATGTGAGCTCAAAATAATTCGTATCCAAAGACAATCAGGATTGAAACTGCCCAAATCGGCCCATTTGCCTCTCTAGTTGTAGTAACTCTACGATGTGGGTTGGTGTGAGGAGGATGGAATCTCAATTGTAAGGGAAGGAGTAGTTGCAGAGCATAAAGTCATTGTCTCTAACCGCCAAAAGTTTTATGCCGTTGGAAATTACGTTCTTTTGAAGTGAATGGATCCAAAAGCTAGTCCTCCTACAAGCAAGATTTTGCATTATAGGCTTCGATCCAATTTCAACCTTACATAATTGATTATATTTTTTTAAAAAAAATATTTTAGTTTTTAAGACATATGAGCGAAAGGAATCTCCCACCGACCGAGGCTTCACCTAGCATCATCTCCTCTGTTATAAATCCGATCAGAAGGCTGAGAGTATACAAAGTAGCACAACACTTTGGAACCACTACAACCTAGTTTCAGTGAATTAATTGATACATAAAATGTCGGGTCCGGCACCATCCGCACCCATCACGGATCCGTTCGAGTATCTTCAGGTCGTCCTCAACCCCGATGGTACCCTCACCCGTAACTTCAACAGCTTACCCCGCGTTCCGCCCAAGCCAACCGATCCCCAAGGCCATAGTCCAGTTCTCTCCAGGGACGTCCCTATCAACCCATCAAACAACACTTGGGCACGTATATTTCTACCCCGTGAGGCGCTGGACAGCTCTTCCTCGGCAAGCAAATTGCCTCTCGTAATTTACTACCATGGTGGAGGGTTCATTCTCTTGAGCGCAGACTTGGTCATTTTTCATGACTCTTGCTCCGACTTGGCCAAGACTGTCCCTGCTGTCGTCGTATCTGTCGACTACCGCCTCGCTCCTGAGCACCGCCTACCGGCAGCTTATGACGATGGCGTGGAAGCGTTGCACTGGATTAAAACTACTCAGGAAGAGTGGTTGAGAGAGTATGCTGATCTCTCTAATTGTTACCTCATGGGTTCTAGTGCGGGCGGTAACTTAGCTTACCATGTAGGCTTACGTGCAGCAGCAGTAGCCGATGAACTAGAACCTTTGAAGATCAAAGGGTTGATTTTGCATCAACCATTCTTTGGGGGAGGCCAGAGGAGCTCGTCGGAGTTGAGATTGATAAACGATCCTATTTTGCCACCAATCGTTAGCGATGTGATGTGGGATTTGTCTCTTCCAATTGGCGTTGACCGTGACCACGAGTACTGTAATCCAACGGTGGACGGCCGGTCAAAGGACTTGGGGAAAATCATATCGCTAGGATGGAAGGTGTTGGTGAATGGTTCTGATGGGGATCCACTGATCGACCGGCAGATAGATCTGGTGAAGTTGATGGAGGAAAAGGGTGTGCACATTGTACGAAATTTTAGACTGGGAGGTTTTCACGGAGAAGAGGATGTCAATCTGTCCAAGGCTCATGTCATGCACATGGTCGTAAAAGATTTTATAATGTCTTCACATTTCAAAAAGATCACTTAATTGATACACACCCAAAACTACCGAAATAAAATGACTCGTATTTCGTGTTGTGGCTGCTTTGATCTATTTAAATACTACTAAATGTGACAGTTGTACAATTTGATTTACATATCAAACTCTGTAATCTCTTTCTTAAATAATAAGATATATGGATTCATGTTTGTGTAGTATATAATAAAGAAGAAAATTAAAATATTATTTAATATAATAATATTGAATATATTATTTATAGTGATTTTTCTATTTTAAATATAATAATGATAATTACTAAAAAAATTTTAAATAATATCTTTTATAACATTTATTAGTAAAATTCATTTTATTAATACTATAAGTATTAATTAAGCAACGTCGGCCATTCGTAATTGATAATCTAAAGCTAAAGAGTTTAAACTTTGGACTAGGGATGTAAACGGGTCGGGTACCCGCTAAATTTGGGATACTCAAACCCGAATCCGATTAACTTTAATAATACCTTAACCCGATAAACTACCCGATTATTTTTATTTATGCTATCCGAACCCTAATCCTATAAAATATAAAATACCTGTTTAACTACCTGAACCCGTTTAACTACCCGTTTATTAAGTCAAAGTTTGACTTTTTAATTTAAATTTAAAATTAATTTAAGAATAACTTAATTAAAAAGTTATATTAATAAATTTAATTTAACTCATAAAAATAAATTAAAGTTAAAAATTAAAATTATAATATATAATGATTTAATTTAATTAAATAAAACATTAATAATGAATAATTTATATATAAAAAATATAAATATTGTATTAATTAATTATTATTTATAATCGGGTTCGGATAGCGGGTACCTTAAGGTAACTACCTGAACCCTTGACGGATAGTAATTTCACTATCCGAACCCTACCCGAACCCGATTATACATTACCCTAACCCTATTTCAACGGATCAGGTAGCACCGGATACCCGTTTATAGGATACTCATTGCCATCTGTACTCCGGACTTCACTTTTTGTGCAATTGAACGTCATGTTACATTGTCTAGATTAACGAGAAATTGATCAATTCCAACAACGTAATTGTCATTGGCTCTACTTCCTAATTTTTTGATTAAAACCACCCAATAAGAGCGGTCGAGAGTGCGCATTCTTCTGACTTTGTTTCTAATAGGCATGTTAAATAATTAAGGAGTAAGTTGTGCTGTAATTTGTGTGGTCATTGATGACTGATGATGTTGTCTTCTCTTCATTTTTTGTGGTTGAAAGATATTGCGTCTCTTTCGCTTCTATTTTTTCTAATGCTACTTTATCATTTTCATTATGTTGGAAAGTGAGCGCTCAACACCCCGACAACTTGTATTATATTGGAGATTCATCGCAATACAAGAAATTAGTAATCCTTTTGAAAGAGATGCGAGTACTGAACAGAAATGAAAATACATAATTTCAATTTGTAATAGTAATAGATGCACCACATAATTCTCTCTCCCTCGTCTTTTTGAGAGTTCTCTCTTGTAATAAGTCTGTTCCATTCGCTAAGTCGACTACTAGAAAATGAACTTTTAGCAGCCATGATTTGTAACGACTAACAATGTCGTTGCAAAATATAATTATATTTACGACTTTTAGAAGTCATTGCTAATTTTAATTTTTAATACTTTACACAACTAAAGTTTTTATTATTGTGAATTCATATCAAATTAACAATGATTAAAAAAATTCGTTATGATATCTTATTATGTTTACAACGACTTTTCATTGGCGTTGCCTTAAAATATTTTATGTAACGACAAAAAAAATTGTTACGATATATATAAATATATATATATATCATATTCATAACGACAAAACTATGTCCTTTCAAATCTTATCAAATTTATAGTCACTTCTCACAGTTTTTAAAAAATTGTGATTTTTAACACTATTATCTCATACAAAAAAAAGTTTTTTTTCTATAGTGTTCGAAAATTTATTATTTTTATTATCTTCAAAATATCAATATCACAAATTTGCTATAGTTTTACTTTATGTGTATCTATTTACATATTGTTATGTTTATGTTGACACTCTATTTTATCAAGGGTTAGCTTGTCCATTTTGGTTTTGCTTAATAATTTTAATTTAAAAAATAAGAAAAAGAAAAAAAATCAAAATTATAGTTTGCTTGAATTAACACTTCTAATTATTCTTAGATTAAAACTCTTAGTAGTTAAAAATTTTCTAACTCTAGGACGAATTTCGGTAAAAATAAATCCAACTAATTAAAAAGCTTCCTTTTTTTTGATAGGCAAGAATAATTTTATTGATGGAAAAATGGAAGTCTGGGAAGAGTGCTCTTTCATGAATACAGCACCACTTGAAAGTAAGTAGAATTTAAAAGCTAGTTACTTTTTTTTTCAGTCAATGATAAACTCAAAAATCTGGGTTACATTACAATTGCCAAAAGCTCGAGAACCCACCCAAAAACCACTCCTGCCTACAAACCGTTCATATAAATTATGAGCAAAACGATTCTGCTCTCTTTTGGCAAAATCGAAATTACATTCTCTAAACTGCTCCCCTTTTCTTAATAATTTCAATCAACACTCTTCTTTCCCAGAAACATGGGTTCTTGTTGTGAATTTCCTCGATAAAAAGATTACTTACTTAATTTTAAGTTTCCACCTAAATTTTAAACAGCCCTATATCTACCCATGCTCTCGATTAGTCTTTCAAGCTCTACTTGTCTTTTCTTTCATGCTTGCCAACTTCACCCTGATAAATTCAAAGACGATCCAAACATAGAGTCCAAACCAACAGCTGAGATTATTGGGCATGAGGATAGGATGAAGATGGTGGGATGAAACATTCTTTAAACAACTATTGGTCGCATGACAAATTTTGTGAGAGCAAAGTCCAAGACAAAACCAATTAAGAGCTTAATTACCATCAATGGCTTCCAAGGTAAGTGGGCTATTTTTCCCTGTACATTTTAGTATTTGTTGCTTTTTTGTTAGATTTTTTAAAAATAAAATAAGAATTTTAACAAATTTTTAATTAATTATAAATAAAAAAATAATTAGAATATATTATACATTAGTTTTTAAAAATATTATATATATATATATATATATATATATATATATATATATATATATCAACAATTAGTGCTTGATATACAATCTTTATTTCTTATGTTACTGTTAGAATTGGCAATAACAATTTTGATCTAAACTAATACACAATCATATGTGTTACGTGTGATTGTGTCATTAGCGTTATTTTTTTCCAATTATTGCAATTTCTTAAATAAAAAATAAATATATTTTTAAAATTTTCAAAATTAATTTAACAATAACAAAATTAAGTAAACGTAAATAATCAAAAATAATATTTAAATACAAACTTTTACATGCGATTGGGCGTTTTAGCCCTAATTCTTCTTCTACTTTATTTTTCTTGCACCGTTCCTCTTCTATTCTTATATCATAACAACTTACAATCACCCTCCTCAGCCTCTTCCAAAGGCCTTTATTTTCTCCTCACCATCGCTTTAAATCCTTCTCAGCCTTGCATATTTTATCCTGTCTGTCTAATTCTTGTTTCAGTTGTAAGCATCGCCACTCTTTTCCATGGACCTCTTCCTTTTTGTTGCTGCCAACACTTTCTCGAGCCGACCCGAAAATTTTTGTAGGGTTGGAGTCCGTTACAAAGAAACTTTCTATGCACTGATCCAATACCAGAGCTTCAAAATCGACTGACCCTGTCGATTCCAGGAGCTTCAAAATGTCTGGATTATAATAGTAAATTAACATTTCTAGAGTCAGGGCTCTCTAATTTGATGATATCATTTGCAGGGGAATGAATATTGTGAATTCAGCATTGGTTTTCAAGTTTGTTCAACCATCGATCATTGAAGATTTTGGTTTTTAGACCTCCTTGTTTGCTGCATAGTTGCTCTTTAAGGAGTTTATTTTTGAAGATCAACTTTGTTATGTATGTATGTGTATGTGTGTGTGTATATTTATATATATAAATATACACACACACGCTCAATACTCTTATGTCTTTAATACTATTGCAGTTTCTTTAATTTCTTTCAAAGATCACAGACTTGTGAGCTGAATGATAACCGTCAGTCACAGGTACTTTGGCCACCGGTATTTTTGGCAACAGTGGAAATCTTGTGGCTGGTATTAATACCCGATCTCAAAATGAGCCAATTGGTATATAGAGTGTGGATAATTTTACATTTCAAGGCACACTGGAGCATTTGGGTGACAAAGGATAGATATGATTATCTGTGGCATATGACCAGGTTAAATATCATCTACTCTGTATTCTGTTTAATTTCCATTCATCATTGATGCCTCTTTATTCTATATTTGGAATGTAGAATATATGTTTCTGATCAGACATTGAATTTTGGGAGGAAAATCAAGTTTATTCTTTTATTAATTATTTCCAAAAAATTGCTAACCACTATAACTTTTGTCTTATTAATTCTTGTTTTGATCTACTGTCACACCCCGGAAACGTGGAAGTTTTGGGCTAACTTTTTGTTTTCCGTTATAAATTTAATCTTAATTTCTTAGTTAGGTTGCATTCCTGCCTGTGTAGGTTACTTACATATTTTTTTTTCGTAAAAATTTTGATAGCATAACAGCTGTAACTATCTTAACCTCCTGTATGAAAACGCAGTTTATATTTCCAGCCAGTATATCATCACAAATTTCCAACCACGGAGTCCTCACAATATTTCCATAAAATATTTCATCATATCATATTGACCTATCCCTCAGAATAACGTTTAAGTTCATACGATATCGACTACATCCCAAAAGTATTGTTTATATACAAATATCTATGTTATACAGGATGTCTGGTATCGAAAATAAGAGTATACCTTACGTTTGTACAAAAAGTAGCCTGAGGAGAGACGTATCCCTCAGCCTATGTCATATACGCAATAGGCAAGGGAATGATCACTGCAAATAATCTGGAAGGATACAGGGGGGTGAGCTCTTTGGAAAGCCCCGTAAGAAATGCATTTAAAATAGTCATAGCATCGATATATGCAGAAAACAAGTACCATAATAATGTGTTTCATACTTTAAATCATTGTATGAATTCTTTAATACATATATCTAAAATTCATACTTGTTCAAACATGCATCATACTTTAGAAACTTAACATCATAATTAATAAAACTTATCATACAGTTCTTGGAGACTAGGCAGGATCATATAGTTAGTATACGGGTCATGACTAATCATCCTCTGAATAGGGAATTGAGTACCTATGGCCATGGTAGGGGCTGTAGACCTGATCAGGGTCGTACAGCGAACATGCACCACGAAGGACCAACATACCCACAAGGGACGGAAACATGCACAATGTGGGTGAGAACATGCACGACGTGGGCTAAACATATGCCACAAGGGACAGAAACATGCATAATGTGGCAATCATGATAGGCAATAACATAAACTATAGGAAGACCTTAGTCTCAAATTTTACTTACTTTTGTAACTTCTTAATCATACATTTGGTTCAAAATAGTAAGGACCGGGAGTGCCTGGTTCGTGTTAGCCAGGGATTTACCACCCCAATCACGGTTTCGAAAAACATACTTAAAACATTATTGAAAAATATGCATAGAAATCATAAGGTTCGTTTAGCTAATTATCAAAAGACTATGGAAATTAACTTCGGAAATGAAATTCATGCTTCAAACATTTCTTTATAAATTGAGATGAAAGTAAGGGACACCATCACAACTTTAAGTTACATCTCTTACCTCAATACACTGTAGAGCAATGCCTTAAGTTGCACCAATATGCTTCCTATCTCAACGAATTATAAACCGCCAAGTCACAATTTAATATAATTAATTTTCGGTATAAAATTCCTTCACTTGTCTAATTCTTAGTTAAATTCCCATTACTTAAAATATTAGAATTTCTTAAAATTTCTCATGCTAATGAATATTTCATTCCTTTTCCATTTTCTGTTTTTGACATTTTTCCTCTTCTCAACATTAAAGTCACCATCCCTTTTTGATGACCAAATACCATTCGGTACACACATGTATATATAAGCCTTCTTGGCTTATTTACCTTGTTTTTCCATGTTATATTCTATATACATATTTTCAGCCACTTTTGTCAACCTTCTTCTTCTTCTTCATGTTTCTCACCATTCACGACACTTTCCTTTATTTCTTATTATGGCCGAATGGCTTTGAATGACTTAGGTGACTTATTCCTCCATATTATATATATATATATATATATATATATTCAACTATAATGCCACTTTATTTTACCAATCCAATTAGGTCAACTTAAGTATTTCTTTCTTTTATTTTCCTACTGTTTGTTGACCTCAAACTGTGAGCTTTCTTTCCCTTTAGTTCAGTCCACGTTGGCTGTATATTAGTTAGGTAATTTTATTCCTTTATGATGCATAAATAATTTAACTTTATAGGTACTTCATCATGCCATTTAGTCAACCTAAACCTAACCCTCTCTTTCATTCTTTTTTTTGTCTAAACCGACAGCTTCTTTCCTTTTTGTTTTGCAATCCACGTTACTTAAATTTTGTCTCAACAATAAGGCTATATCTAGTATATCACAGATTGCCAATATTCTACCATTCACACACATAAAGTCATCTAAAAGTCAGCCACCTGTTTATCTTTTTCTTCCTTTTTTCGGCTGTATCAATCAGCCACACGTTCCTTCTCCATTTCCAGCTGTACAACCAGCAAACTTATTTCCTTCCTTTCAGCCTTCATCTTTGACCATATGAAACTCTAGTTTAGTTATTTATTTTTCTTCTTTTTCTTAGCTCACGTAATTCTACCTACACCAAAGTCCACTTTTTTTTATTCCTTAAATTTTCCTGGTTGATTTCGATCCTATGTTCATCCTTCATCTCACATAAATCCTCTCATCAAAACACCATCTTCCTCTTTATAAACCTTCACAACCGAACCCTAGGTTTAGCTTATACATGTTTTTCAGTTCAAACCAAAGCTATAAACAATATATTCTTGATCATTACAGCCATAATTAAAGAACAAGAAGCTTAAAAACTGAAGTTAGACGCTACCTGTACAAAGAGCATATCTGTCCACTTAAGTTAGCTTCTGTTTTGAGGTTTCGGTTGAATTCTTTAGTGGTTCTTTGAAGCTCATAAAGCAAGGTTTATTTTGCCTCAAGAAGCTTAGGTTAATTGCTGAAGAAAAGGAAGGCTCTGCTATGGAGGGGAAGGGCTACTCGACATACCAAAACAGAGGAGAAGTTTTCGGTAATGATAGCTCTAAAATGAAGATCACGATGGAAAGAAAAATAAGGCAAAAGAAGATATATTGGCTGGACTTTAGCAGCCTTCATTAAAAGCCCTCTTAATTAACTATTTCTTTTCTTTTGTTTTCTACTACTTATTGTCCAAACCGAGACTCCACCTAGATAGCCAATAAATTTTCCTATCTTTTCTTTGCTTTTTCCTTTCTTGTCTATTTTAATTGTTCTTCGGTGCAGCAAAGAAAATGAACAAAGAAGTCAGTGCTACAGTTTCTACCGACCTAGGAAAAACGTGAAGAAGACTTTCTCTTGTCTTCTTTTATTATTTATTTTGTCTTTTCATCTCTCTTGCATTATTTATTTCTTCATGCCGCCACCACTTTTCTGATTTATCCAAATCAGAATTTTCCAATATCCATTTAATTTCTTTAATTTACTTATTTAATTATTTATCTCTTTATTGGTAATTTGGCCAATCATATAGTTGTACATCTACAATATAAAATAACGAGTTCTCACATTCTTCTCACCTTATAAGAATTTGGTCCTCCAAATTTAGGCTGGTCCATTAAACAAGTGCGGGTACTTTTCTCTCATGAGGCTCTCTAGCTCCCACGTAGGTTCCTCTGTTGTGTGGTGCTGCTAGAGAATCTTAACCAGTGGAATAGTTTTAGACCGAAGTACCCTTTCCTTTCTGTCAAGGATCCGGATTGGCTACTCAACATAGCTCATATCTCCCTGAATATCCAATGGTTTGTACTCGATAACATGGGAGGGATCCGAATGATACTTCCTCAACATAGAGACATGGAAGACGTTATGTATCCCAGAAAGCTGTGGTGGTAAAGCTAACTGTAAGCAACATCCTCAACTCTCTCCAATATCTCAAATGGACCAATGAAATGAGGACTTAACTTTCCTTTCTTTCTGAAGCGCATGATATCCTTGCTCGGAGATACTTTCACAAATACAGAGTCTCTAACTTGAAACTCAAGTGGCCGTCTACGTACATCAGCATAACTCTTCTATCTACTTTGGGCAGCCTTGAGTCTATCACAAATAATCTGAACACCCTTAGCTGCCTCTTCAACAAGATCAGGGGCTAAAATCTTACGATCACCTACTTCTTCCCAAGCCACTGGGGATCTACATCTCCTGCCATATAGAGCCTCGTATGGTGTCATTCCGATGCTGGCATGATAACTATTATTATAGGAAACTCTGCGAGGGGCAAGTGGTCATCCCATGAACCCTTAAAGTCTAGTGCACATGCCCTCAACATGTCCTATAAGGTCTGAATATGTAAGATCCGAATTTTATTGTACTATATACTATATTTGTACATGATTAGTAGTGGAAATAAATTTCTTTATTGAAATTTAAGAAATATTGAATGTGAATTTTCACTTTTCATTTTTAAGTCATGATGTATAGTATGGTTGAAAAAAAAAACAAATATCAATTGTAACAAGGAATATATGGGGCTTAATTTTGATAAAAGGTCAAGATAGTATATATAAGGTATGAAAGCATTAAATGAAGTATGAGTCGACGTGAAGAATTGAAGCTGAAAAAACGAAATGGGAAGTATAAGAAGGGAATTAATGGCTAGAGGACAAAACAAAGAAAAGAATGACAAGATAGCCAATAAACATTGGCTAGAAGTGGATTGGCGTGGAGAAGAGAAGAAAAGAAAAGAGAAAAGTCAAGGAAAGGGGCTGATAATGGACTTCTCGCCACTTCCCTTCTCCTGACAAATTTAGCTAGACAATAAATGGCAAAGAAAAGTTAGTCAAAAACGGGATTTCAGTAAAGACTTCACACCGTTCTTTTTGCTGCAGTTTTCTTTGGTTTTTAATGCATGAAATGATGAAGAAAACAGGATAAGGAAATAGGTGGTTGGTTTTAACAAGATTAACTTGGCTATATAAGGAGGAATATGTGAGAAGAAGAACCAACGTAGCAACTTCATCTTCTCCAGAAAACTCCTCGCCAGTCTATTTTCACTGCGAGCTCACATGCAGTCCTCCCGTTTCTCTCATATATGACCCATGAAAACTTCATTTTTAGTTAGCCAAACCTTTCCTCCAATGTTGAAGAGCTAAGAAACAAGCAAAATAAAGCTAAGGGAGGCAGAAAAGCACTCTGCTCCAGGAAGTGCAACTCAGTTGAGGTGAGCTTCCATATTACTATGGTTATCTTGATAAATTGATGGTATATTTCTATGTTTATAACGTAATGAACATAGATATAGCTTAGTTTTAGTTAAATCTTGCAAGAATATATAGGAAATCTAGAACCAGATGTAGTCTGGAAACTAATGGTGAATGAAAAATGAAAATACTGAAAATGACGGTATGGTGGGCGAGCTCAGTTGGCATGGGCGAGCTAAAATCTGGAATGTGGAAGTGGACGAGGTCGCCACATACTAGTTTAATTCATTGGCGAGCCCAACTCTGAATAAAAACGGTGTGGGGCGAGTTGAGTTAAAGTGTGGGCGAACTCATGGCGAACTGAAATGCAAGAGCATGGCGAGTTGAATCTTTGGGCGAGCTCCCAAGAGTAAATCAATTTATAAAAGGGTGAGCTCTGTTAGGCGAATGGCGAGCTGTAGATTAGTCTAAAGCTCGCTAAAGTTTTGGAAATATTCGAAAAGAAATAATAATAATTTTAGGAAATAATTCGAAAAGAAAATATTAATGGAATTAATATTTTACCTTGCAGTCGAGAAGTGAGAATCGATAAGGCGAACGGGAAGCAAGGCTTCATCAGATGAGGTAAGGGAGTTGTGTGTGAAAAGAATGCATGTCTTGTGGAGTTAAATTTATGAAATTACTGAGAAATGGTTTTGGTTTTTGACATGCATGTTACTTTGATAAATTGCTTTGTTGTGGGCGAACTAAAAGCTGCCCCAATACTGTTGTTGGGCGAACTGGTACAGCACGGGCGAACCTTTGTTTTTATGATTGGCGAACTGGTAAGGCGGGCGAGCCCAAACCTTTTTACAATTTTCGTCAAAGAACTCTTTTATGTTCTTTTGGGTGAGCAATCATGTTTTAAATAGAAATCCGGGCGAGTCAATATAGGCGAACCCTTTTTCATGTTGCTTTGGGGCGGGCGACCCCTGTGTTTTTATGGGTAGGCGAGTTAACCATGGCAATGCCATAAAGGGTGAGCCTTGGTGCGAGCCAAGTTAATTTGTTTTAATCGCCAAGGGTTGGCGGGCGAACACAGGTTCACCGCACTGGGCGAGCCTTACATGGCGAACTGATTTATGAGTATTTTTCTCAACAAATAATAAATTATTTTGAAAATAGAAATATGAAATCTTTTTGGGCGAGTTGAACATTGGGCGAGTTGACCAATAGGCGAGTTGACCAGTTGGCGAGTTGACCATGGGCGAGCCAGATTGGGCGAGCTGACCATGGGCGAACAGATTTCAATTTACATTTTCTATGAAAACGAGAATAATACTTTTTGAAATTATTATGAATTAAATATGATTTTGAGACTTTAGGCCCCTAGTTTCATGCATTATTATAAGTTATAAGGCTGATGGACCCGTCAAGTCATCAACGGTCTCGAGGTCACTTGGCAATTGAACCCCGAGGACCACCCATAGATTGTGGCCATAGATCTACTGTATCCCTATTGGGATAATTATTCCGTTCTGGCAAGGGGGAGGGGGAACGATGATAGCATGATTTATTTATAGGGTGATGCCTAGTCTCAACTTGATGATTTCTGAGAGGATTTGTTGAATCCTTTTATTGTTTATTATATAATATTGTAAACTGTTTATCCAGAAAGTTGTTGATTTTATCCATTGTTTTTCCCTACTGGGTTACTGTTAAGGATAAATAAGTGTTTTGGGAAAATATAGTTTTGATTTACACCGTAGCATGCACCTTCCTTATTGAGCACGTTATCGCTCACCCCTTATTTTCCACTCCACAGATTGTTGATCTTGGGTTAAGAGAATTACCTTCCAGAAGTTATCGACTGCTAGCGGATATTCGATATCGAAGGTATATTATTTCTTTTATATATTCAGAAAAATTGTACAGTACTACTTTAAATAGAAGAGAATGTATGTACATCTTAGATTATTAATGTAACAAGTCATATTTGCACAAGTAATAAGAGTTTTAATTCTTATTTAAAATGTTAGGAGTTGTTAAGCATCACAGATAGCCCAACCAGTAAGTAAGTGGAGTTTATAAGTAAATATTAGTTATATAGTGGATTTGGGATGTTACAGATTTAATGGTATCAGAGCAAGGTTGGTCGGATGTTTAGTGATGTTTAAAAACGAGAAGTGAATAGTAAACATTCCCTGTAGTACTGTATAATCTGAATATATGATTGATATACTAATGATGAGTAATAACTGATTTCTGTGGTACAGAAATGAGTGGAAGAAGGAGAATGATACGCTCAGTTAGAGATATTGACCGAGGTAGGGCGGCACAGATTCCAGAGCCGCAGACACCGGAACCTGCTCCTAGACCTCTACGTCCTCTACAGTTAGAGAACATTGATAATCGTGTGAACCAGGTAGAGAGGTTAGTAGCCGATTTTATGGCTATGTATCAAGTGGATAGAGCCACGGATAAGGCGGAGAGGGAGAGAGCCACAGCTCCCGCAGCCCCAGTAGAGGTGCCAGTACCGCCACTACCGGCACCAGTTGTGCCTGAGCCTCAGCCTATTCCACCACCAGCACCTCAACCACCAGTAGTTCCACCACAGCCATTGATTCAGCCGCCTCGAAATGCGGAGTCTTATTGTAATGTGGCATTGGTGAAATCATTTAAAAAGTTGGATCCACCTAAGTTTAAAGGTACTAGGGATCCATTGGTGGCAGAGCAATGGATTATTGAGGTTGATAAATTACTTCAGATTATAAGATGTTCAGAGACAGAGAAAGTAGGCCTAGCAGTGTTCCATTTGGCAGATGATGAGAGACATTGGTGGAAGGCCACTCAGACAGTATTATTTGCTCAGCATCAAGATTTGTCCTGGGATATTTTTGTGGAAGCTTTTAGGAGGCAGTATATTCTTGACACTGCTCAAGAAAAATTACAGCAGGAATTCATAGGTTTAGTTCAAGGCAGCATGTCAGTGGACGAGTATGAGGCCAAATTTACTACATTGAGCCATTTTGATCCACAAACTAACGCGAATACCCGGTATAAGATTTCGAGGTTTAGAGTTGGTTTGAGGCCGTCCATCAGAATGAAGCTAGCCCCATTTGTTATACAGACTTATGATGAGATAGTTCAACGGGCTCAGCTTTGTGAGAGGCATTATGAGCAGTTCCAGCTTGATTTCAGTAGCAAGAGTAGAGGTAAAGCAAAGGGAAAGACTAAGAGGTTTATAGAGGACAGATCAGGTAGAGAGCAGCTTAAGAGAAGTAGACCTACGGGCATACAGATTTCAGAGGGCAGATTTAGTAGACCAGCAGTTTCTACTTCTGCCAGTGGCCCCACCACTACTCAGAGAAGTGTTGCGCCCTTATGTAGACATTGTGGAAGGTCGCATGGGTCACACCCTTGTCCTTTAATGTCTAGGGCATGTTTTAATTGTGGACAGACGGGGCACCTTATCAGGAATTGCCCAATGCTTAGAGAATTTGCTGCTTCTACTATTCCTCCTGCCTTACCTCAGAAAGCGGCCCCGGTAGCTCAGAGTGAGCCAGAGAAAGCGACACCCTCACAGCCTAGGCGGGCGACAGCCGCAGAGAAGGGTAAGAAGGTTGTGACTCAGGGTCGGGTGTACGCGTTGGATCAAGAGACTGCCGACGCCTCTATCGATGTAATTAAAGGTAAAATTTATCTCTTTAATATTCCCGTAATTGCATTATTTGATCCGGGTTCTACCCATTCGTTCTTATCGCCTATATATGCTAACAGGACCCCAGTAGAGCCGGAGTTGTTAGAGTATACTTTACAAGTGAAAACCCCTTTTAATGATTTTCAGAGAACGGATGTTGTATATCGGAATTGTAAGTTGACTATAGGAGAGAAGGTTATGACAGCTAACCTAATTTTGTTGGATATATATGATTTTGATATCATTTTAGGAATGGATTGGTTAGCTGCAAACCATGTTAGTTTGGTTTGTAATACTAAGTTTATTACCTTCTCTCATCCCGAAAAGTACATTGTAAAGTTATTGTAAATTAATAAAAAGTATGTAAATATATGCTTGTGAGATGACTTGTGCACTAAAATGTTGGTTATGTATGAATGTTTATGAAGGATATATTGCTAGTGTGGAGGATGTAGAGAGGAAACATCCAGAGATTCAAGAGATCCCTGTGGTCAAGGACTTCTCGGATGTATTTCCAGAGGAATTACCAGGGTTACCACCGGATCGAGAGATGGAGTTTATAATCGAGTTGGTACCCGGTACGGAGCCGATTTCTAGACACCCATATCGGATGGCACTGACTGAGTTGGATGAGCTTAAGAAGCAGCTCCAAGAGTTATTAGATAAGGGATTTATACGTCCCAGTGTGTCACCTTGGGGAGCTCCGGTATTATTTGTTCGGAAGAAGGATGGTAGTCTCCAGTTATGTATAGATTATCGGATGTTGAATAGGGCTACCGTTAAGAATAAGTATCCACTACCACGAATTGATGATCTGTTTGATCAGCTTAGGGGTGCACAGGTATTTTCCAAGATAGACCTCTGATCAGGCTATCACCAGTTAAAAATTAAGGAGTCGGATGTGCATAAGACGACATTTCGGACTCGCTATGGTCATTATGAGTTCTTAGTGATGCCTTTTGGGTTAACAAATGCCCCTGCAGCTTTTATGAGTTTGATGAATGAGGTGTTTCATCCTTTTCTGGATAAGTTTGTCATAATATTTATAGATGACATCTTGATTTATTCTAAGACTCTGGGAGAGCACGAGAAGCATTTGCAGATTGTTTTACAGACCCTCAGAGAGCGAAAATTGTATGCTAAGCTTAGTAAATGCGAGTTTTGGCTTGACCATATTACATTTCTTGGATATGTAGTGTCAAAGGACGGGATGTCAGTTAATCCATCCAAGATAGAGGCCATTGTTCAGTGGGAAAGGCCTAACACAGTTACCGAGATACGGAGTTTCTTAGGTCTTGCCGGATATTATCGCAGGTTTGCGGAGGGATTTTCTAGACTTGCTGCTCCATTGACACGACTCACACGTAAGGATGTAAAGTTCGAGTGGAATGATGCGTGTGACCGCAGTTTTCTTGAGCTTAAGAAGAGATTGACTAGTACCCCCGTTTTAACCCTTCCTAGCGGATCAGGAGGATTTATGGTGTATACCGATGCATCCGCTCAAGGATTAGGGTGTGTGCTCATGCAGCATGGTCGAGTTATAGCCTATGGTTCTCGACAGTTGAAGGACCATGAGAGGAATTACCCGACACATGACTTGGAGCTAGCCGCCGTAGTGTTTGCATTGAAGATTTGGCGACATTACTTGTACGTGGAGAAATTTCAGATATTTACAGACCATAAGAGTCTGAAATATATATTCTCACAACGAGAGTTGAATTTGAGGCAGCGACGATGGATGGAACTGTTAAAGGATTATGATTGTGAGATTTTATATCACTCAGGTAAAGCTAATGTAGTAGCAGATGCACTGAGCCGTAAACATGTTGGCATGGTATCTTACATGATGATCAGGGAGCATGATTTGATAGAGTAGTTCTCTAACCTCAGTCTGACAGTTATTTCCTCTGATCAGTATGGATTTACGGCTAGTTTTCGTATAGAGCTGGATTTGATGGACCGAATCAGGGAAGCTCAAAGGAGGGATGATTATTGCATTGGGGTTGCCAGTCAGATTCAGATGGGAGTTATGTCAGATTTTGAGATTGGCACCAATGGGATACTGAGGTTCAAAGGTCGGTTATGTGTTCCTAGTGATCGGCAGATTCGAGATTTGATTTTATCAGAGGCCCATACCTCTAGGTACACGTTACATCCGAGTAGTAGTAAGATGTACCAGAATCTCCGGAGAGTGTATTGGTGGCCTAAGATGAAGAAAGACATCGTTGAGTTTGTTGCTAGATGTCTAACATGCCAGCAGATTAAGATTGGGCATCAGAAGCCGACAGGTATGCTTCGACCATTATCGATTCCTATGTGGAAATGGGAGCATGTTACTATGGATTTTATTATGGGATTACACGGACCCAGAAGGGGTATGATGCTATTTGGGTGATAGTGGATTGATTGACTAAGTCTGCTCATTTCTTGGCCATGAGATCTACAGCTTCAGTTAGTGCCTTGTTCGAATTGTATGTCAGGGAGATAGTGAGGTTACATGGTGTTCCAGTGAGTATTACCTCTGATAGGGACTCCCGCTTCACCTCTCATTTTTGGGAGAGATTTCAGGAGGCTATGGGATCCCAGCTGAGTTTTAGCACCGCTTTTCATCCACAGACTGATGGGCAGTCCGAGCGTACGATACAGACGCTCGAGGATATGTTGAGAGCATGTGCATTGGATTTTAGAGGCTCATGGGACGATCACTTACCCCTGGCAGAGTTTGCTTATAACAATAGTTTTCATACGAGTATCGGCATGGCACCGTATGAGGCCTTGTATGGCAGACGATGCAGATCCCCGATAGCATGGGAAGAAGTGGGAGACCGTAAATTACTAGCTCCCGATTTGGTCGAGCAGGCTTCTCGTGATGTACGGATGATTTGTGAGAGGCTCATAATGGCTCAGAGTCGGCAGAAGAGTTGTGCAGATACCAGACGCCGACCATTAGAGTTTGTAGCGGGTGATTATGTGTTTTTAAAGGTCTCACCATCCAAAGGTATAATGAGATTCGGGAAGAGAGGAAAGTTGAGTCCCCGATACATTGGGCCTTATGAAATCTTAGATCGCGTGGGAGATGTGGCATATCGATTAGCACTACCACCAGAGTTGTCAGGAGTGCATAACGTATTCCATGTCTCGATGTTGAGAAAGTACCATCCAGATCTTTCTCACGTGATTCGACACGAGCCACTAGAGATCAGAGAGGACATGAGTTACATTGAGAAACCGGTACGGATCCTGGATAGGAAGGATAAGGTATTACGATCTAAGACGATTCCTTTGGTTAAAGTACTCTGGCAGTATCATAACGAGGAAGAGGCTACTTGGGAGTTAGAAAGCCTTATGCGTGAGAGGTATCCAGAGCTCTTCCAGTGACCGGTCCAAGTTAAATTTGGAGGACCAAATTTCTTAAGGTGGGGAGAAATGTAAGATCCGAATTTTATTGTACTATATACTATATTTGTACATGATTAGTAGTGGAAATAAATTTCTTTATTGAAATTTAAGAGATATTGAATGTGAATTTCCACTTTTCATTTTTAAGTCATGATGTATAGTATGGTTGAAAAAAAAACAAATATCAATTGTAACAAGGAATATATGGGGCTTAATTTTGATAAAAGGTCAAGATAGTATATATAAGGTATGAAAGCATTAAATGAAGTATGAGTCAATGTGAAGAATTGAAGCTGAAAAAACGAAATGGGAAGTATAAGAAGGGAATTAATGGCTAGAGGACAAAACAAAGAAAAGAATGACAAGATAGCCAATAAACATTGGCTGGAAGTGGATTGGCGTGGAGAAGAGAAGAAAAGAAAAGAGAAAAGTCAAGGAAAGGGGCTGATAGTGGACTTCTCGCCACTTCCCTTCTTCTGACAAATTTAGCTAGACAATAAATGGAAAAGAAAAGTTAGTCAAAAACGGGATTTCAGTAAGGACTTCACACCGTTCTTTTTGCTGCAGTTTTCTTTGGTTTTTAATGCATGAAATGATGAAGAAAACATGATAAGGAAACAGGTGGTTGGTTTTAACAAGATTAACTTGGCTATATAAGGAGGAATATGTGAGAAGAAGAACCAACGTAGCAACTTCATCTTCTTCAGAAAACTCCTCGCCAGTCTATTTTCACTACAAGCTCACATGCAGTCCTCCCGTTTCTCACATATGTGAGCGATGAAAACTTCATTTTTAGTTAGCCAAACCTTTCCTCCAATGTTGAAGAGCTAAGAAACAAGCAAAATAAAGCTAAGTGAAAGCACTCTGCTCTAGGAAGTGCAACTCAGTTGAGGTGAGCTTCCATATTACTATGGTTATCTTGATAAATTGATGGTATATTTCTATGTTTATAACGTAATGAACATAGATATAGCTTAGTTTTAGTTAAATCTTGCAAGAATATATAGGAAAACTAGAACCAGATGTAGTCTGGAAACTAATGGTGAATGAAAAATGAAAATACTGAAAATGACGGTATGGTGGGCGAGCTCAGTTGGCATGGGCGAGCTAAAATCTGGAATGTGGAAGTGGACGAGGTCGCCACACACTAGTTTAATTCATTGGCGAGCCCACCTCTGAATAAAAACGGTGTGGGGCGAGTTGAGTTAAAGTGTGGGCGAACTCATGGCGAACTGAAATGCAAGAGCATGGCGAGTTGAATCTTTGGGCGAGCTCCCATGTTTGGCGAACTCCCACAAATAAGCCATATGAATGGCGAGAATGATTGGGCGAGCTCCCAAGAGTAAATCAATTATAGAAGGGTGAGCTCTGTTGGGCGAATGGCGAGCTGTAGATTAGTCTAAAGCTCGCCAAAGTTTTGGAAATATTCGAAAAGAAATAATAATAATTTTAGGAAATAATTCGAAAAGAAAATATTAATGGAATTAATATTTTACCTTGCAGTCGAGAAGTGAGAATCGATAAGGCGAGCGGGAAGCAAGGCTTCATCAGACGAGGTAAGGGAGTTGTGTGTGAAAAGAATGCATGTCCTGTGGAGTTAAATTTATGAAATTACCGAGAAATGGTTTTGATTTATGACATGCATGTTACTTTGATAAATTGCTTTGTTGTGAGCGAACTAAAAGCCGCCCCAATACTGTTGTTGGGCGAACTGGTACAAGGTGGCGAACCTTTGTTTTTTATGATTGGCGAACTGTTAAGGCGGACGAGCCCAAACCTTTTTACAATTTTGGTCAAAGAACTCTTTTATGTTCTTTTGGGCGAGCAATCATGTTTTAAATAGAAATCTGGGCGAGCCAATATAGGCAAACCCTTTTTCATGTTGCTTTGGGGCGGGCGACGCCTGTGTTTTTATAGGTGGGCGAGTTGACCATGACAATGCCATAAAGGGCGAGCCTTGGGGCGAGCCAGGTTAATTTGTTTTAATCGCCAAGGGTTGGCGGGCGAACACAGGTTCACCGCACTGGACGAGCCCTACATGGCGAACTGATTTATGAGTATTTTTCTCAACAAATAATAAATTATTTTGAAAATAGAAATATGAAATCTTTTTGGGCGAGTTGACCAGTTGGCGAGTTGACCATGGGCGAGCCAGATTGGGCGAGCTGACCATGGGCGAACAGATTTCAATTTACATTTTCTATGAAAACGAGAATAATACTTTTTGAAATTATTATGAATTAAATATGATTTTGAGACTTTAAGCCCCTAGTTTCATGCATTATTATGAGTTATAAGGCTGATGGACCCGCCAAGTCATCAGCGGTCTCGAGGAAGTGAACCCCGAAGACCACCCATAGATTGTGGCCATAGATCTACTGTATCCCTATTGGGATAATTATTCCGTTCTCGCAAGGAGGAGGGGGAACGATGATAGCATGATTTATTTATAGGGTGATGCCTAGTCTCAACTTGATGATTTCTGAGAGGATTTGTTGAATCCTTTTTATTGTTTATTATATAATATTGTAAACTATTTATCCAGAAAGTTGTTGATTTTATCCATTGTTTTTCCCTACTGGGTTACTGTTAAGGATAAATAAGTGTTTTGGGAAAATATAGTTTTGATTTACACCGTACATGCACCTTCCTTACTGAGCACGTTATCGCTCATCCCTTATTTTCCACTCCACAGATTGTTGATCTTGGGTTAAGAGAATTACCTTCCAAAAATTATCGACTGCTAGCAGATATTCGATATCGAAGGTATATTATTTCTTTTATATATTCAGAAAAATTGTACAGTACTACTTTAAATAGAAGGGAATGTATATACATCTTAGATTATTAATGTAACAAGTCATATTTGCACAAGTAATAAGAGTTTTAATTCTTATTTAAAATGTTAGGAGTTGTTAAGTATCACAAACAGCCCAACCAGTAAGTAAGTGGAGTTTATAAGTAAATATTAGTTATATAGTGGATTTGGGATGTTACAGAATAGTTCGTTCGGACTAACCGTTTGTCTGAGGATGGTAGGCGGTGCTCAAATGTAAGTGAGATCCCATGGCTTCCTGAAAATGAGTCCAAAATCGAGAGGTGAACCTGGAATCTCTATCAGAAGTGATGCTCACGGGAGCCCCATGTAATCGAGCAATCTCGCTAACATACAAGTCTGCCAATGTACTCAGTGAATCTGTGCTCTTAATGGCAAGAAAATGGGCACTCTTAGTCAATCTATCAACAATAACCTAGATTGCATCATGACCTCTCTGGGTCCTCGGTAAGCCCATAATAAAATCCATCGTAATGTGCTCCCATTTCCATGTAGGCACCGGTAAAGACTTAAGTAGTCCTGCTGGCTTCTGGTGCTCAACCTTAATCCGCTGACAGATCAAACATTTGGCCACAAACTCTGCCACGTCTCGTTTCATACCAATCCACCAATACACCTTACGCAAGTCATGGTACATCTTAGTGCTGCCTGGGTGCATAGTGTAACGAGAACAGTGGGACTCTCTCAGAATCCTTTGTCTTAGGGTATCATCGCTTGGAATACATATACGGCCCTTGAACCTCAATAACCCATCATCACTGACCGTAAAATCTGACTGCAAGCCTTGCTCTGCTTGGCTAACCATGTCCAATAATCTTTGATCATTTCTCTGCCCTGACCGGATCTGATCTAAGATACTTGGTTCAATATGAAGGCTAGCCATAAATCCGACATCTACTGTTTCAACACTAACATTGAGCTCGGCGAACTGCTCCAGCAATTCCCATTCTTTAACCATCATAGCAGAAACCATACTCTTTCTGCTCAGAGCATCTGCAACTACGTTTGCCTTGCCCGGGTGGTACAGAATCTCGCAGTCATAATCCTTAAGAAGCTCTATCCAACGTCTCTGCCTCATATTAAGTTCCTTCTGATCAAATATATACTTCAAACTCTTATGGTCAGCGAAAATCTGGAACTTCTCACCATACAGATAATGCCGCCATATCTTCATAGCGAAAACCACTACGGCTAACTCTAAATCCTGCATAGGGTAGTTACGCTCATGGTCTTTAAGCTGACGTGAACCATATGCGACTACTCTACCATGTTGCATTAACACACAACCTAGATCTTGATTGGAAGCATCACTGTATACAACGAAGCCTCCCGATCCACTCGGAATGGTCAGGACTGGTGCTGTAGTTAATCTTTGCTTAAGCTCCTGAAAACACTGCTCACACTGATTTGACCATTCAAATAGAACCCCTTTGCGTGTAAGCTTAGTCAACGAAATTGCAATCCGAGAAAAACTCTCCACAAACCTCCGGTAGTACCCTGCCAATCCCAGGAAACTCCGAATCTTAGTTACTGTTTTCGGTCTCTCCCATTAGAGTACTGCCTCAACCTTAGACAGATCAACTGACACCCCGTCCTTAGATACTACATGGCCGAGGAAAGCTATCCGATACAACCAAAATTCACACTTACTAAGCTTCCCATAAAGCTGTTTATCTCGGAGAGTCTGGAGCACAATCCTCAGATGCTACTCGTGCTCTTCCTGGGACTTAGAATATATTAGAATATCATCTATAAAAACAATCACAAATTTATCCAGATACTCTCGAAACACATCATTCATCAAATTCATGAATGCGGCAGGGCATTAGTCAAACCAAAAGGCATCACCAGAAACTAGAAATGGCCATATCGGGTTCTAAAGGCCGCTTTCGGTACATCTTCCTTCCTAATCCTCAATTGATGATAGCCTGATCTCAAATCAATCTTAGAAAACATTGAAGCCCCTTTCTATATCCTGAGCCCGTCCAAGAGCATCCTCAAACTCAATAATACGAAACCCTAATAATCTGTCTCGGATGGCTGGTCTCAGTCCAGACAAAAACCTCTCGGTACGACACTCCTGATCTCTGACTGTCTCAGGGTCATATCTCATCAACATCGTAAATTGGTTCTCATACTCATCAATCGACATACTGCCTTGTACTAAATTCAAAAAATTTGTCTGCATTTTCTTCTGGGCAATACGGGAGACATATTGGGTCCTGAAGGCTGACAGAAAGGTAGCCCAACTAATCACTGTGTGTTGGTTAGTCAACTGTCTCTTAGTGGCTCTCCACCAGTGTCTTGCCTGGCCTTTCAACATATAAGAACCCATACTGACTTTCTCAGCATCTGTGCACCCCAAGTAATCAAAAGCTAATTCTAATTCTAATAACCACTCCTCGGCCTTAACTGGATCCTTAATCCCCTTAAATTCTGGAGGATTCATCTTAAGAAAGTCCTGTAATCTACCTGTATCTCTGTCATCTCTAGGCGGTGGGACTGAAGGTTGAGGAGCGGAGGGTGCCGAAGGAACCTATGGAGAAGGAGGTGGTGAAGTAGGTGTGGGCACTGTGGCACCTATAGCTGAGGTGTTTGCCCCGAGATGTTGAGCAAACATAGCAGCAAGGTTGTCAAACCCCTCTTTCATACTGTGTTCGAGCCTATTTATTCTAGCATTTGGGCTCTTTGGTTGGGGAGTAGGTGGTAGAGGTGGCTGAGCCTGCCTTCGGGGGCAACCTCGTCTCCCACTTATAGTGCGTGATCAATTACCTGCGCATAAACCCTGTATTTTAATCAAAACTTTAACAGGTATGCTGAATTTTATAACCAAACAAGCACAAATACTTGGGATGTAATCTTTTTCTAATTACCGACATTGACAGTACTAGACAACCCTTGCTCTAATACCAAGAAAGATTGTCACACCCCGAAAACGTGGAAGTTTTGGGCTAACTTTTTGTTTTCCGTTATAAATTTAATCTTAATTTCTTACTTAGGTTGCATTCCTGCCTGTGTAGGTTACTTACATATTTTTTTTCATAAAAATTTCGACAGCATAACAACTGTAACTATCCTAACCTCCTGCATGAAAATGCAGTTTATATTTCTAGCCAGTATATCATCACAAATTTCCAACCACAGAGTCCTCACAATATTTCCATAAAATATTTCATCATATCATATTGACCTATCCCTCAGAATAACGTTTACGTTCATACGATATCGACTACATCTCAAAAGTATTGTTTATATACAAATATCTGTGCTATACAGGATGTCTGGTATAAAAAATAAGAGTATACCTTACGTGTGTAAAAAAAGTAGCTTGAGGAGAGACGTATCCTTCAGCCTACGTCATATACGCAATAGGCAAGGGAATGATCACTGCAAATAATCTGGAAGGATACAGGGGGGTGAGCTCTTTGGAAAGCCCGTAAGAAATGCATTTAAAATAGTCATAGCATCGATATATGCAGAAAACAAGTACCATAATAATGCATTTCATACTTTAAATCATTGTATGAATTCTTTAATACATATATCTAAAATTCATACTTGTTCAAACATGTATCATACTTTAGAAACTTAACATCATAATTAATAAAACTTATCATACAGTTCTTGGAGACTAGGCCGGATCATATAGCCAGTATGCGAGTCATGACTAATCATCCTCTGAAGAGGGAACTGAGTACCTATGGCCATGGTAGGGGCCATAGACCTGATCAGGGTCGTACAGCGAACATGCACCACGAAGGACCAACATACCCATAAAGGATGGAAACATGCACAATGTGGGCGAGAACATGCACGACGTGGGCTAAACATATGCCACAAGGGACGGAAACATGCATAATATGGCTATCATGACAGACAATAACATAAACTATAGGAAGGCCTTAGTCTCAAATTTTATTTACTTTTGTAACTTCTTAATCATACATTTGGTACAAAATAGTAAGGACCGGGAGTGCCTGGTTCGTGTTAGCCAGGGATTTACCACCCCAATCACGATTTCGGAAAACATACTTAAAACATTATTGAAAAATATGCATAGAAATCATAAGGTTTGTTTAGCTAATTATCAAAAGACTATGGAAATTAACTTCGAAACGAAATTCATGCTTCAAACATTTCTTTATAAATTGAGATGAAAGTAAGGGACACCATTATAACTTTAAATTACATCCCTTACCTCAATACACTGTAGAGCAATGCCTTAAGTTGCACCAATATGCTTCCTATCTCACCGAATTATAAACTGCCAAGTCACAATTTAATATAATTAATTTTAGGTATAAAATTCCTTCACTTGTCTAATTCTTAGTTAAATTCCCATTACTTAAAATATTAGAATTTCTTAAAATTTCTCATGCTAATGGATATTTCATTCCTTTTCCATTTTCTGTTTTTGACATTTTTCCTCTTCTCAACATTAAAGTCACCATCCCTTTTTGATGACCAAATACCATTCGGTACACACATGTATATATAAGCCTTCTTGGCTTATTTACCTTGTTTTTCCATGTTATATTCTATATACATATTTTCAGCCACTTTTGTCAAGCTTCTTCTTCTTCTGTTTCTCACCATTCACGACACTTTCCTTTATTTCTCATTATGGCCGAATGGCCTAGAATGACTTAGGTGACTTATTCCTCCATATTTTATATATATATATATATATATATATATATATTCAACTATAATGCCACTTTATTTTACCAATCCAATTAGGTCAACTTAAGTATTTCTTTCTTTTATTTTCCTACTGTTTGTTGACCTCAAACCGTGAGCTTTCTTTCCCTTTAGTTCAGTCCACGTTGGCTGTATGTTAGTTAGGTAATTTTATTCCTTTATGATGCATATATAATTTAACTTTATAGGTACTTCATCATGCCATTTAGTCAACCTAAACCTAACCCTTTCTTTCATTCTTTTTTTTTTTGTCTAAACCGACAGCTTCTTTCCTTTTTGTTTTGCAATCCACGTTACTTAAATTTTGTCTCAACAATAAGGCTATATCTAGTATATCAAAGATTGCCAATATTCTACCATTCACACATATAAAGTCATCTAAAAGTCAGCCACCTGTTTATCTTTTTCTTCCCTTTTTCGGTTGTATCAATTAGCCACACGTTCCTTCTCCATTTCCAGCTGTACAACCAGCAAACTTATTTTCTTCCTTTCAGCCTTTATCTTTGACCATATGAAACTCTAGTTTAGTTTTTTATTTTTCTTCTTTTTCTTAGCTCACGTAATTCTACCTACACCAAAGTCCACTTTTTTTTTATTCCTTAAATTTTCCTGATTGATTTCGATCCTATGTTCATCCTTCATCTCACATAAATCCTCTCATCAAAACACCATCTTCCTCTTTATAAACCTTCACAACCGAACCCTAGGTTTAGCTTATACATGTTTTTCAGTTCAAACCAAAGCTATAAACAATATATTCTTGATCATTACAGCCATAATTAAAGAACAAGAAGCTTAAAAACTGAAGTTGGATGTTAACTGTACAAAGAGCAGATTTGTCCACTTAAGTTAGCCTCTGTTTTGAGGTTTCGGTTGAATTCTTTAGTGGTTCTTTGAAGCTCATAAAGCAAGGTTTATTTTGCCTCAAGAAGCTTAGGTTAATTGCTGAAGAAAAGGAAGGCTCTGCTATGGAGGGGAAGGGCTACTCAACATACCAAAACAGAGGAGAAGTTTTCGATAATGATAGCTCTAAAATGAAGATCACGATGGAAAGAAAAATAAGGCAAAAGAAGATATATTGGCTGGACTTTAGCAGCCTTCATTAAAAGCCCTCTTAATTACCTATTTCTTTTCTTTTGTTTTCTACTACTTATTGTCCAAACCGAGACTCCACCTAGATAGCCAATAAATATTCCTATCTTTTCTTTGCTTTTTCCTTTCTTGTCTGTTTTAATTGTTCTTCGGTGTAGCAAAGAAAATGAACAAAGAAGTCAGTGCTACAGTTTCTACTGACCTAGGAAAAACGTGAAGAAGACTTTCTCTTGTCTTCTTTTATTATTTATTTTGTCTTTTCATCTCTCTTGCATTATTTATTTCTTCATGCCGCCAACCCTTTTCTGATTTATCCAAATCAGAATTTTCCAATAACCATTTAATTTCTTTTAATTTACTTATTTAATTATTTATCTCTTTATTGGTAATTTGGCCAATCATATAGTTGTACATCTACAGTATAAAATAACGAGTTCTCACATCTACAGACACAAAAGAAGAAGTTGCTGAGGCTTATGATATTCTTGCAATCAAGCTAAAAACCCTATTGCCAAGTTCATATGGATATGAGACGTTTGTAGATGTTTCGTCCAAGCTGTTGAGTACGAAGATCAAGTCAATTAGCTACACATATATGCTTAGTACTTATAGATTCAAGATAGCTTTCTAGAATGCGAGTCATCCGTAGAAATTTGTGCTAGGTTTACGGATTCAAGACGTTTTTGTGTTTTTTTCATGAAATTGTATTGAATTCTAAATTTCATTAATAATAAATATTTAAATTATCAATCCTTTTATATTTGCAACAATAATATTGATTATTAATTTTTTTACAGTGTAAAATAAAATAGCAGTGAGAAATATTTGTTTGTAAAATAAAGCAAATTAGAAACGATAAAAAAGTGGTTTCTTAATTAATTTTTTAACAACGATTATAGTCATCGTGAATTAAATTAATTGTCATTTTGAAATTATTTTTTTACAGCGAATATAGTCGTTGTAAATAAAATTAAAAACAACAGAATTGTCGTTTTGAAATTATTTTTTTGCAATGACTATAGTCATCATGAATAAAATTTGGAACGACAAAATTGTCGTTTCATATTTATTTGTAGCAATAACTATAGTTGTTGAGAATAAAATTAGGAATGACAAAATTATCGTTTTGTATTTATTTATAGCAACGACTATAGTGGTTGCAAAACTAACTATTGCAACAATCAAAAAAATGTTGCCAAAAGCAATTGCAACCAAATATATTTTGTTGCTAAAAAAATATGGACAAAATATTAAGTCGTTGCTAAAACAATAATTTAATTAGTAATTAGAAAAAGTTGTTGCAATAAATATATTTTTGCAACGACTTGTTATTCGATGAAAGTCGTTGCGTATACTTTTAGTAACAAAATTTTAAGCAACGACCTTGCAACGACTAAAAGTTATTACAAAAAAGCTTTAACAACGATAAATTTGCATTTTGCAACGATTTAAAGTGTTGCAAAAAACCCATTTTCTAGTAGTGGTCGAAGTTACTAGGTTTTCTTGAACCTTTTCTCTTTTTCTTTCTTTAAGTCTAGGTTTGTTGTTAAGTTAGATAATGGGATAGTCCTTTAGAAGTCTAGGTATTATTTGAACCATTAAGTTGAATTCTTTCATTTTATCTTTATAGGTTTGCTTTCTTGTTTTCCTGCAGGAACTACTGCATTGGCAAGGTAATAGAAGGGTTATACTCTTGAGTTAATCTAGTCCATTTTAAGATAAAGATAAAGGTAGGGGTGGAGGAATTGTCCTGGGTAATATAATTACTATATAGGAGTTAGAAAATCATTTGGAATTGACGAAGGAGAAGTTGCGTTGTTCAACACAATTTTCTTTGATCGGGTGTATCATTGTGTGACACACGGATTCACTATATTTGGGTTAATTTTTTCCTTTCACTACATTTAGTTAGACTATGCACAGCGCAACAATTTCCATTTCTAGCTGCTATTTACTTAGCTAGTTAAGTTTCATAAATATTGATTCCAATTCCATTTCGCTATCGTATCACTTAATTGTTGTAAATCAGTCATCACCGATGTACATTACTCCTTTTATTACCACCTCAATTCCATCAAAGTGCCATTACATTCATTTTATATTCATATTTAGAGTGAAATAACATCAAAGACTGATTTTCATAGATCAAATACTATAGTAAAGTTTACAATCCACCCTTTTCAAAAGAGACTATAATTAACATTCTGTATACTATAATTTACATCCCGAGTACAAATTAAAGGTATTGTACATGTAGTCTTTAGATACATAAAGGAAATCGATACAATCATATACCTCCAAGCTATAAAGATTTGCCTCAAAAGAAAGCTATCCACAAGCCTTCAGAAAATGGTGGCAATGATCTACTGCAGATAATTTAGGTAAAATAGGGGTGAGCTTTATGTCCAGTAAAAAACTTATATAAAAGATCAGATACCATGCAACTATTTATAGGTATCCTATACATGTTTCTACATGACATTATGCAATCAATCTCATTATTCCATCAACCATAATTTTAGACAGATAGTTGGGTCAAGAGTTTAGGGGTATTTTAGAAAGGATGCTTTAGAGCACCTTATTATCCCTAGATCTTAACTCTCAACCATAGAGATCCTAAATGTAGACAACCAAGATAATGTACATTTAAAATCAAATCAATGCCAATCAAATCAGAGTTGTCAATTCAAAACGATACATTTCAATTTGTAGTTTCATTTGTAAACAATAGTAATCATTTAAAATCATTTCAATAGAGAGACAAGGTAACATCCCAATAGAATCATACGGTTTAAAAATCCAAAATCAGGGTTAGTAATGATAACATATGACCATAGTCATGAAAGGCTCTGTAATGTGTAGTGATTAGGTGAAACTAGGAGTGTTGAAGATGTGATCAAGGTCAGATAGCAAACAATACATTATGGTACAATATAGCATGATTACCAAGAAGGTGACTACGGGAAGTCAATAGTTTGAAAACAATAAGTAAACCCTTAACAATAATTTAATGTACAATCCAGTCATTCAAACCTGGTCTTTAACAATATAGCTTTTGATAAGTTTAATCTTTAAACCATTTTATCCTAAATATGCTGGTATCAAAATGTATTTCAAATTCACTACCTTAAAATTGGTTTGTAATTCAAAGTCTCCTATATGCTTTGAAATCATTATACCGTATTTTGAAAGCAACTTAAAATCTGTTAAACAATTACATTTTGAAGAACATGCATACCTCTAATAGAACTTATCCAATGTTATTGTTTTATCTACTTCTACGACCTTTTTAACATTTTATTTTTCTTAAATCATTCCAATCCTAACTTATTGTTTTAAAAAATCCGACAGAATAAATTTTCTATTTTGAAAACCTCCTGCAAATCAAACGAAGTTCCATATTTGGACAATCAGTTCATTTTAGATTTCCATGATATCCCTCTATGTCTTCTATACATGTCCCTTCCAAACAATCAATTTACACTTTTTCAATCCAATAAGCACTAATGAAACAAGCTAGGCAAGCATATATTTGTCTACACCACTCCTTGTCCAAATCAATCTATAGTTGCAATAAACAATCCAAACATTCTCCATTAGACAATCCAAACTTCACAATTGAATGTTTGCAATCTATAAATTTTGAATGAATAAACAAAAAAATTAAATTTTAAAAGAATTTATGATAATCAGATGTTATGGAATTCATAAGTAGTCATTCTTAATTGATATTTAGGTGAGAAGAATTCACTAAATGTTACCAGCATATTGGAGTATTTAGTGCCATTTTTTCAATAAAAATAAGATCTAATAAAATAAATAAATTTCAAAATAATAATATAAAAAAATAAAAATGAAATAAGATAAAATAATAAATCTTTCCATATGCATCACTTATACCTTGTCTACATCATATGTATTCATATAATTGCAAAACAAGTGTGAATCTCTTAAGGATGGGACTCTGTGGAAATCGCAAATAGCTATTCTTTAGAAATCTCTAGGTGAGAAAATTATCTGAAATGCTACCAGAAATATTGGGGTACTTCAGAATAATTTTCAATACAGAAGTTTCTCATTTATTTCAAGTAAAAAATAATAAAATTTAATATAAATAAATAAATAAAATATTTCAAATATAAAAAATAAATGGTTTCAAAATAAATGAAAGTTTTTTTTTAAGCATTCAATTAAGTGGTTTCACAATAAAACAATAAATAAATAAATAAATGGAATTCTTTTTAAATGTTTAATTAAGACCATTTTATTAAGGTCAAAGAGTAATACATGATTAAGTGGTACAGTTTTTTATAGGCGTTGTGAGAGTGCTAATCCTAACTTATGTATAACCGAACTCTTAAACCCAAACTTTGTTTTCACAGACCAAAAATTATTTTTTAATAAAACTTAATTAATTTTAAGATTTTATTGAAAAGATAAATGATTTTAGGCGGCCAATCACACCTAGTAAAAAAAGATTGATGGCGATTCCATTTGTGTTTTCAAAATTATCTAGCGATTGAGTCTCCGGATGAAATCATTACGATAGTATTGTTTCATTGTAAGCATGTATTATAGAACAGTATGCAGTATGTTACCATCCTCTACTCTTGTATGGCTGACTTACGTGGCTTCTAGCTCACTCTCCTGCTTTTTCAATCATAAGTTAAGCCAGGATAGTGCAGTTATCAATTTTAGTATCCAACTTTGCAAGTTTTCAGCTTCAAAGCTCTTGCAGTAAATATTCGATATATAATTTAAGTTTTAAAAGTTTTTATTTTCGGATAGATTTCAACACTATTATAGTTCGAGATGTGTATTAGCTAAAAGTATCCTCATGTTACAAAAATTATCAATATCGAGACGTAAATGAATTTTTATTGCTTAATGTGCCAAAGCCGAGAAAATATTAGAATATTTAGTAGGTACTTTTTTTGAAAGGCTAAACAATCCTATATTTCAAAGATTTCGTATATGTAAAGATTAAAGAGTGTACTAACACAATGGATGCTTTGGATATGAATTTGGCAATATTTGATTGGTGAATTGATTGACTGTATGAAATGGGTCATAACAAGGAAATTACCTCTTTTACGCAAGAATTGTTTTGAGATGATATTGAATGATATAACGATTGTTATTGAACTGGAACCATAGGTAAGACACTCTAAACTGTATTACATAGCCAGTTACCCAAGACCATCACATGACACTGCTCACATTACAAACAAGTGCAAAGAAAAATGGAAAAAGTTAGCCATAAATTTTCGAATTCCAAATAAGTTATAGACCATCGCATCTTTCAGGGTGTGACACTGATAAGTCTCTAAAAATATCTATATTTTAAGGTACTTTATTACATGAATTTTGATAAATTTTATAATTTTTTATTTATTTTCTCCCTTATTTATTTAATTTTTTTATGTGTGAAAAATTCGAGAAACATAGAGAAAATTGGGAAAATGGTGCAAACTAAAGAAAGTGGCTAGTGTTGGCATTTTAACCCTAAAACCTTTCCAAACCCTTTTTCCTAAACCCTAATCCTAACCCCTAAATTCCAAAAAGCATTAAATCCTAAATTTTCCTGGCTCATTCTAAACTATAATTTTAAACCCTAAAACTTTCGACCAGAATTAAACCCTATCCAACCCCTTAACCTTAGCCTAAACTACGGAAAACCTATGCATCAAGCCTTAAGAAACCTTTAATCTTTGAAACCCCAAACTAACTTAAGCCATTGTACCATCCCACTTAACTAAGTCAAATCCCATGCAAAACCCCTGTACACGTTAAAACTCCAATACCTGACACCCATTTCGTGCAAACTCTTAACGACTGCTTAAGCCAAAACTACTCTAAACCCAACCCGCAAGTCTCGGCCTAGTTTCCAAGTAATGTCCACACGGCAACAGTCCAACACTAAGGGTTTTGCTTGAGATAAAAGAAATAAACAGAGCGCTATATAAAGGGGATGAAGGCTGCAGTTTGAAGTGCGAAGGGTTGTTGACAGCGGCTCCTCCTCTATTTTCTTCTTGTGCTGTTTCTTTTTTCTGTTTTTATCTTAGGTTATCTTACTCTTTTAGGATTTCAGCTGTTCTAAGTCAATTTGATTAGGCATCTTGAATGTTCAAGTTCGTTTTAAATAAGTTCAAATAAATTTACAGTGTTTACTCTTTTAAATGCCATGCTCTGTTTTTGAATGTAATTATTGAATTAATATCATTGTGTCAGCTTCAGCCTAGTTTCTTCGAATCTCTGTTCTAACTTTTAGGTTTTAGTTTGGTTTTACTGCACTGCATTGCTTTTTATATTTTCTACTTCACTGTTTCATAATTCTGAACTTAAATAGCTACCATGTTCGTATTCTCTTTTGCTCCGTCTTTGGTCGGTTCACGGTGTTGCTGTTGTTTCAGTTCTTCTATGCTTTGGGTTTGTTGCTGGTTACTGCTTGATTGTAGCTAATGCTCAGTGGCTTAACCGTTGCGTTTCTGGGCTGTTGTTAAATCTGTGTTGAAGCTGTGTTGCGATTTGCTGTCTGCCTTAAGTTGTAGCTGCAGAGTTTCTGGTTGCTGCTGCGTTGGTCGATTCATGGTGGTTGCTGCCTGCAGGAAGCTGCAACGTTGCTGGATTTGCAGAGACGTAACGCAACTGTTGGGTTCTATCCGCTTTGCTGGTGCGCGGGGCCACATGGAAACATGAAGTGGGTAGGTCGGGTAGCGACCCATTAGGGCGTGGCTGTGCTGAAGGCGAGGAGGATGTGCGCATGGCAGGGATGCAAGGCGTGGGCTGGAACGCTGCAAAACAGGCTGCTTAACTCGTGGCTTTGAATGCGTGACAGGATCGGTTCTTTCAAGTTTTCAAGCCATAATTTACATGCATTTTTAAGAGTTATAGTTAGTATAATACATTTTATATATTGGTTTATTAATTTAATAGTTAGCTGTAGTTAGTTTATAATATTATAATAATTTAATTAATAGATTTATGTTTTGTTTAATATTTTATTTTAGGCATTTAGTATAATATTTAAAATTGCGTTCTACATTAATTTAGTTTAAATAATTAAAATTTTAGTTTTAGGTAATTTTATTTTGTGTTTATCAACTTAATTTATGCATTTTAAATTTATTTTACATTTTAACTTTTAGTAGTTAATTTAATTTAAGAAAATTCATTTGTTTTGAATAAATATATGGTGAAACAATTTTAGTACTTAGCTAAAGTCATTCTAAATAATTCTCGTGAAAACGATACTCTATTCACTCTATATTTCACTTGTCACGACCCGTGCACTTGCAATATAAATTTTAAATGCAATAGACACTTGATGTATGATGTTTGCAAATGATACCTTCTCTTACAACGGTTGAGATTTCTCCATGTCAATTTAAACCTATAATTAATGACCTCATCAGCATAGTATCATATATGCCCCCAACATGTCATTCAGGACATATCAAACAAATCATTTATATTTTTTAAGTTTCTACAATTCTTTCATGCAACTAAACAAGTCTTAGCATATTGCCTAGGACAACAAATATCTAAACTTGTCAATAAATCTCATAGCGAGGGACAAGAAGCAATCTTTACAAGTTGAGAATCTGCTCTGTTTGGAAAAGGATATGTCATGACATGTATTGTTAAATCAAAAGAAAATATATTAAGAATTTTAACAAAATATGCTTGTACACAAGCAAATGCTCCTCATAACATGTTAAATGTTGAAAATATACATGTAATCCAACTAAAATCAGAATCACCATTTGATTTTGATCTCTACCTATCTACACTAATCATCATCACCTACACTTTTTGTCTCTATATGCATGTAAACTAAATAGTAAACAAGTACTAACTCCTTCACAATAATCTCTTAAATATTCATTTAAACATCTTCAACTTAGTGCATATTAGATCCATAGAGACAAATCACCACCATATTTAATCTTCAATTACTATCTCAAAGTAGTCCAAAGTCAAACAACAACACATCTTGCAGGTGTCTACACAAAAGAATCATGGCTAATAAAGTTCATCCATAATGTTAATCCATAACAAGCATATTATTGGCTACTTATACGTCAAATTCTGATTTGAGAACCACACCTACAACAGAGAGAGGCTCCCCAAACATGATGAACTATCTCTGCCAGCAAACTATAAGCCAATGGCCTCAAAGTCTCAAAGCAAGCACGTCCATTTCCAACTAAAATCTCCAAGTAAAAGAGAAGGAACTAAAAGAGATCAAAAGTAGTGATCGGTAAATTTTCTCTTAGAAGACAAATAATCTAAACCAAGAATGTGATTTCATTCAAATCTTTACGGTTCAAATTGAAGTAAATATTAGAAGATGAATCATCTAAACCAAAATCAAGAATGCTTTTTAACAGATAAAAAACCTACGAAATTATGTTTCCTCAAACAATTTAAGCACGTTCTAAATTCCAAGAACAATCTTATCAATGCTCCTAATATCACTGTTGAGCTTCAACGAAAAGGCATGAAGGAAGGAGTTGTTTTATTTAAATTAAACACCGAGCCTTTTCTTTTTGGTAATGAACCATAAAACTTACATTAACAAAGATGAAACATGAAATCTAGGGCAACTCAACACAGCAGAGAAAAATAGCTACTTCAAGAATATTACAATGTTGTGAATCACTGTAAAGGTCACAACTTACAAGGTGTATATATACATAAAAGATCTTATTAATTTAGGCTAAACACTTATCAAATAATAGGAACATTAGGGTAATTAGAGACCGATCGTTCACATTATGTTTGAATGACACTTCAGAAATAGAGTGAAAAAAAAAACACTTCCATTAAAAGATATTCGCTCGTGGATATGTTCAAAAGTAAGACCATAACCATCTTCTTACTCTGGCAGAATACTTGAGCAACGGTAAAACTATAATTGAAATCTCTAAGCTTAATTCCAAGCCCAACTGAGAGAATTGAAAATTGAAATGATAAATCTAATTCAACTTATTATTCAATATAAAGAAATTACAATAGCACGATTACTCAAAAATATGATTTCGTTCAAGTCCTTACAGTCCGAATTGAAGTAAAAATTAGAAGACGAATAATCTAAATCAAGAATCAAAATCAAAAAGAAAAAGGATGCACAAATCTGAGAATCAAAGAATCAAGTACTTACAAAACAAAGATAAAATCAAAGAATATTAAAAAAATTGTAGTAAAAATTATCACCTAAAATTGGATGAAATGGAGATCTGAACAATGAAGCCGACCCAATTAAGAGAGATGATCAAGGTGTGAAGAAAAGAGAGGAGAAGAAACAGGAATCAGATTAAACTGAAAAAAAAAATAGAAACGGAAAAGTCAGAGAGAGGATGGAGAAAGGATGGAGAGAAGAGAAGATTATGAGAATGGCGATGGAAGAAAGACGTTGAACATCAACAAAGACAGCAAGAAAAAGCCAACAATGAAGCGCCGACCAGAAAGAGAAAGTGACAAAATTACCGTGAAAGCTGAAATCACTTACGGTCTTCTACATATTTATTGATCCAAATTCTCGTTGACAAAACAAAACTTAAGTTCCGATGGAAGATCAAAATAGATACAAATGAAATCAGAGAAAATTAATTAAAGTGAAAAAGATATGGAAATACACAATGAAAGGAGAAAAAAAAAAACGAGAAAAAGCTTTTTCAAAGGGAAATTCTACAGTAAAGTCGCAAAATATCGACCTTATTGTAAGGTCATGATATCTCATGAGATATTCAATATCTCATGAGATATTCAATAAAATTTAAAAATTATTTAAATATGTTAATAATTGCTTAACAGGTTAACAGGTAAACCAAAATTTAATTAAAAAGATTTAAATTACATATTTATCCTTTTAAAAGGTAAGAAAATATTTATATTTACATTTTTAACCATTAATCAAAATTAAATTACGATATTACCCATTAATATTAAAAAAATACAAGGTAATTGCCTAGAAAAGTTTGGAAAGTCGACTACTCGTGTTAGGGATTTTTTGCCTAAAAAATCCTGTATGAAGTCCAACTTTTCATGGGGAGTCGACTTCTCGAGAAAGGAAGTCGACTCCCTATCTGAATTCTGTTTCCAGAATGCTTCTGGCGATGCAGCAGTCGATTGCTTCTAATTAGCAGTCGACTGCTTCATCGCCAGAAGCATTCTGGAAACAGAATGCACATGGGGAGTCGACTTCCTTTCTCGGGAAGTCGACTCCCCATGAATTTTTTTTTAAAAAAAATTGTTATTATATATATTTTTTATTTATTAATATTGTTATGATTTTTTTATTGTTATATTATTATTAATAAATATTTATTTTTTTTGTTGAAATTATTAATATTATGATGAATCTTATAATTTTTGTGATTATTCTTTTTAAAATTATGAACAATCTACTTAAATCAACTATGAATCCCATTATTTTTACAATTATCCTTATTTAATTTACAAACAATATATCCAAATTTACGATAAATCTCATCATTTTTACGATTATCCTTTTTAAATTTACGAACAATCTACCGAAATTTACGATGAATCTCATCATTTTTACGATTATCTTTATTAAATTTACGATGAATCTTATCATTTTTACGATTAGCCTTATTAAATTTACGAACAATCTACCGAAATTTACAATGAATCTCATAATTTTTACGATTATCCTTATTAAATTTACAAACAATCTACTTAAATTTACGACAAATCTCATCATTTTTATGATGAACATTATTAAAGCTACGAACATCTTCTATTAATTTATGATGATCCTTAGCTAAATTTACATTTAATTTATTTAGTTTTACGATAATTCTAATCTACTTTACGTTAGTGATGTGAGAATTACATTTAAAATACATGGAATGTCGAATTTTCAATAATAAAAGTCGACTTAACATAAATTGAATAAGAACAACGAGCTTAAAAAAATTAGGAAATCGACTGCCCAAGAAAGGTAGTCGACTGCCCAGATGCATTCTGGAAACAGAATACATCGGTAATGAACCAGCCGACTGCTAATTATTAGCAGTCGGCTACTTCGTTACCAGATGCATTCTGTTTCCAGAATGCATCTGGGCAGTCGACTATCTTTCTCGGGAAGTCGACTCCCAGTATGAAACTTTTTTTTTATTTTGTTATTACATATATATTTTTATTTATTAATGTTGTTCTGATATTTTTTATTATTATATTATTATTATTAAGTATTTATTTTTTTTGGTTGTATTTATCATTATTATTATTACGATAAATCCAATCATTTTTACGATAAATATAATTAAATTTATATTGAATGTCAAAATTTTTACGATTATCTTTATTAAATTTACGAAAAATCTACCCAAATTTACGATTATCCTTTTTAAATTTACGAATAATCTACTCAAATTTACGATGACCCTTTTTCAATTTACGATAATCTTTTATTAATTTCTGATGATCATTGACAAATTTACGTTTAATCCATTTACTTTCACGATGAATACAATCCAATTTACACAAGTGATGTGAAAATTATGTTCAAAATACATAGGAAGTCGAATTCTTAATAATAAAAGTCGACATTCTATAAATAAATTAAGAATAGGATGCTTAAAAATTTTGGGAATTCGACTGCCCGAAAATATCAATCGACTTCCCATATGCATTCTGGAAACAGAATGCTTATGGCTATTTAGCAGTCGACTGCCTTACGCATTCTAGCGTTCTGCAATAAATTTTCTCTAAGGAAGTCGACTGCTTCAATTGAGCAGTCGACTTCCCCGATAAATTTTTTTATCGAAACACTTATAAAACCAGGCAGTCAACTGCCTGAAAACATGTCAAGAATTAACAATCTTACTAGTAAAAAATATAATAATTCCTTGGTCGCTTGGGAGGACTTTCTTTGTAAATCATTGATTCTTTGCACTTTTCATCGCAATTTCCATCGTTTATGCAATTCTCTTCCACAAACTTACCCATTGTTAAAAATATAAGAGGGGAATAAATAAGAACAACTATTTGATTGAGGTTAGGCTTAAAGTTTAGGATTTATAAAATATTGAGACAGCTACAAACTGGATTAAAGGTGAAATAGACAAAAATTGGAATAAAGAGGTTTATGATTTGGGAATTAGGGTTTATGATTTAGGAATTAGGGTTTAAAAATAATAAAAAGGTTTATATAAGAAGAAGAATAGTACTACAATTATAACAAGGGTATATTAGTAATATAATAGTATAATTTTAATAATATTTAGTAAATAATGTTAATTTTAATAATTGGTTTAGCAGGTTACCAGGTTAAAGAGTTTTTTAATTTTTAAAATTTCATCAACGGTTTATATTAAATTTGACTAATCCAATAGTTCTAATTCAATGACCTTAAAAGAAGGTCAATTTTTGTGATCTTACTGTAGAATTTGCCCTTTTTCAAAGACTCATTTGAAAATCAAATAAATCAAGGGGATCCAGCTATCTTAACCATAATCTTTCAGGTTTCCTAGCTCAGCGATGGGGAGAATGCAGATTGCCCTCATGTGAGAGCAACGACTAGGAAGAAATTAGGAAATTAAATATTTTTTTTTTTGAAAAAGTGCCCTTAAAAGTAATATGATTTATGGCTATTATTTTATGACGGTAAAATCTTAATAATTTGAGGTAATTTAGAGGCACTTTTTATGGCCCTTGGTATAAAAGTGTCGAGAAAAACGTAGTGATGGCTCTTACTGCTTGTTAGAGGCTAAGCACATAGAAAACTTATCTTGTGATTCAAGACAAGAAGTGTAGTATGTTTTATAAGACAATTGTATTTGGATTAAATAATTTTAAAAAGTTCAAAAGAACCAAAACTAGTTAGACTAAGGTTAAGATTTTTTTTTGGGTTTTGTTAAGAGGTATTATATAAAAATAACATTAAGTCTAAAAAGTTAGAAATAACGTTCTTTATAGTTACTCTGTCTCTTGGAGCTAGCACTAATAAAACAATCTCCTTCCTCCTCCCTTTGCTCAGGCAAAGATCCCGTTTTGCGTCTTACTCATGTGGATACTGTTAGAGAGCTTTTCGCAGCTAAGATTCTCAAGTTAACGGTAAACCAAGGGTTGTTCTTGGTTGTTTATTGGGCTACCAAAGTTCAAAAGTTATACTTCAACCGAAAAAGGTTAAATTTTATCCCGAAAGCAATTTGTTGCATAATCTTGGTAATTTTGTTTTGTTGTTTTTTTAATTTGTTGCTTCTTTTCCGTATATAACACGATAAATCGAGACAATGAAATATTACAGTAGTATCAGAGACAATGTGCAAACACGAGATAACGCATTTAATTCGTGATGATACTGTTTTTATTGTAAGTTGTTACAGATTTAATTTTAATTTTCATAATTCGTTTGAGCAACCCTAAAATAATTGTAAGACAATTATAAAAAAACCCAGTAGACTTTGATGTAAGTTATGATTGCAACTTTTAATATACTTATTGAAGCTGTTATCTAAGTAGTTTTCAAAATTGTTTAACAAAAACCCTACATGTTTTTATATAATATAATTGATATTAGCGTAGTTGTCAAAATTGTTTGACAAAAAACCCTACAGGCTTTAATATCATATAATTTATATTAGAGTAGTTTTCAGAGTAGTTGTCAAAATTGTTTGACAGAAACCACCAATGCCAAAAAATAAAAATGATTTATTTTATTTATTTAAAATATTTTACTTAAAATTAATTAGGATAAAAGTTACTCTAATAAGAGTTTTAAATTGAATATATTTTAAAGAAAGATATTTTTTAAGATTAAAATTGGATAAGAGTTATTCAGTAGTTTTTAAGATTTTAATGTGATTAAAATTTCAAAAGGGCCATCTTGATGAAATTTTTGTTTTAAAATAAAATATTTTCTATATTAAATTGGATAAGAGTTATTTAATAGTTTTTGAGGTTTTAATAAGATTAAAATTTCAAAAAGGGCTATCTTGATAAAATTTATCTTGATAAAATTTTTGTTTTAAAATAAAATATTTTCTATATCAAATTGGATAAAAGTTATCCAATGGTTTTTGAGATTTTAATGAGATTAAAATTTCAATTAAGCCCAAATTGAATTTTGAGAATTAAAATTAAATTAAAACAGCACTTGAAACCCATAATTAATTAAAATTTGATTAATTAAAATTAGATTTTAATTAGGAAGCATACAAATTAATATGTGATATTGCTGTGTATGCTTGATATTTGATTCGTATGTGATATGGATGGATGCATGGTGCATGGTTATAGGCCTAAGTTTACATGGATTGTAATTTATTTAAACAGATTTAAATTTAGCCTGCAAGCCTTGATTTTAATTGTAATTTTTTATGCAATAGTTATGTAGATAAATTAGGATTATCTTGTAAAATGTATAACATTTGGAGCCAAGATGGTCTAGAGCCAAGGAAAACCAAGGTGATACTTGAAGGGAAACCGATGAGAAGGCTTTTAGAAAATAATGTATCCCTAGGTTCTTTTGTAATAGAAAGGCCATAACCATGTCACATTTAGTTTATTTTATGCTTTTACTTATATATGTTGATATATATATATATATGTGTGTGTGTGTGTGTGTATGTGTGTGTGTGTGTGTGTTAGGAAAGCATGCTAGATGAGAAGGTAAAATTAAAAATCCTTCAAAATAAATATTAAGCCAAAGATAACAAATAAAGATGTATTTCAATACGATGCATATGAAAGAAACTTTGTTCGGTATTGTGCTACTTTGGTTAAGTCAAGGCCATACCTACCTTAAGAATTCACGTTGCATGAGATAAGAGTTATCTCCAAGTGTATTGGGTCAAAATTAACTAAATCAAATTAGGGCATTTGCTTAGTCAAACCTAATAAGATTTAGAGACATAGGTTAGGCTTTAACTCATATGATGAGTTAGAACAAGAGTTGTTTACCCAATTATCTAAGAGTTGCATGAGATGCAATTGACAAGAGTTGATTACCTAAATAATCTCATTTAAAGTCATCATGGCACCAACTATGGATCCTGGCACTTTAGGAAGTCTAGGCGAAAAGACTTCCCAAGTTAATAGTGAGGGCTATTAGCTTGAGGAAAAGAGTAGGAGCAATTTATTTAATTAAAATTCCATAATTAAATGATTTTAATCACATTGTTACTTTCTTGTATATTTATCTTTAATGATTGTAGAATTATCATGGCAAACAATAATTTATCCCTATGTTCTATACTTGAGAAGGAGAACAAGTTGGTTAGGGCAAACTTCTTAGACTAGCACAAAAATTTGAGAATAGTGCTCACTCAAAGAAAAAAGTTATATGTTCTAGAGCATGCAATCCTTGCTCAGCCCCGATAGAATGCTTGTACTACTGATAAGGAAGCTTATCAGAAGCACTTGGATAATGCCATTGACGTATAGTGCCTAATGTAGCTTCCATATCTTAACTCTAGAAGCAATATGAGAATATGAAACCATTTGATATAATCAAACATCTCAAGGAAATGTTCCAATAGCAAGCACGACACGAATACTATGAGCTATCTAAGGCACTTTTCCAAAGTAAGATGGCAGAGGGAGCTCCGGTGTAAACTCATGTGCTTAATATGATTAGGTACATTGAGAGCCTTGAAGCACTGGGCTTTACCATGCATAAAGAGCTATTAGTTGATCTCATCCTCTAATCCCTATTGAATAGCTATAGTTCATTTGTATTGCACTACAACATGAACAGTATAGATAAGATATAGGCAGAATTGCTCAATGTTGAGAAAGGCTAAGAATCTCAAGCCATCTGGTGGACTTGCTAAGACAAGAAACTGCTTTCATTGCGATAAGGCTAGTTATTGGAAGAGGAATTGCATTGTGTACCTTGAGGAATTGAAAAAAAAAGAAAGGAAGTGAGACTTTCACCTCAGGTATATATGTGATTAAGTCAAAATTGTCTACTTCTTCATCTTGGGTGTTAGATATTGGATGTGGTTCTCATATTTGCGTACATGTACAAGGCCTAAGAAGGAGTAGAAAACTTGCTAAAAAGAAGGTGGTCCTATGAGTTAGAAACAAAGCAATGGTTGTTGCACTAGCTATATGAACTTTTAATTTATTGTTGCCTTCGGGCCTAGTTCTATAAATTGATAATTGTTATTATGTTCCAAGAATTGCCAAGAATATTATTTTTGTTTCTTGTTTGGACAAAAAAAGGTTTTTCTTTTAAAATAATGAACAATAGTTGTTTAATTTACCTTAATGATATTTTTTATGGTAATGCTTCCATTATGAATGGATTGTATGTTCTAAACTTAGATAATCATATATATAGTGTTGATTCCAAGAGGTTAAAGGGTAATGAGATTAACCCTATATTCTTCTGGCACTGTAGACTTGGTCACATAAATGAGAAACGCATATCTAAGCTTCATAAAGATGGACACTTAGATTTATTTGATTTCGAATCATATGATGTATGCGAATTTTGTTTGCTTAGGAAGATAAGCAAGGCCCCTTTTACAAGAACAAGTGAAAGGGCTAGTGGTTTACTAAATCTCATAGATACAAATGTATGTGGCCCATTAACCACACAGGCTAGAAGAGGGTTCCAAACTTTGTCACATTTTCTAATCAATACAGTAGATATGACTGTGTATCTAATAAGACAAGTCAAAATCCTTTGAAAAGTTCAAGGAATTCAAGAATAAAGTATAGAACCAATTAGGTAAGAATATCAAGATACTCCGATCAGATTGTGGTAGAGAATATTTGAGCCTAGAATTTACAGATCATCTAAAGGAGTGTGGAATAGTTTCACAACTCACTCCACCTGGTACAGCTAAATGGAATGGTGTATCAAGAGGAGGAATTAGGCCTTGTTATATATGGTTCGATCTATAATGAGTCTGGTTGACCTCTTTATCTATTTTTGGTAATATGCTTTGGAGACAGCTGCATTCACACTGAATTGTGTTCCCACTAAAATGGTTAATTAGACACAACATGAGATGTGGACTAAAAATAAGCCCAATCTATCTTTTTTAAAGGTTTGGGGTTGTGAGGCTTATGTCCCAAACAAATTAGGACCCAAATTTGATAAGTGCATATTCATGGAGTATCCTAAAGAGACAAAAAGATACTATTTCTACAATCCCATAAAGCACAAAGTGTTTATGGCTTAGTATGGTGCCTTTCTAGAAAAATGGCTTCCTTTCTAGAAGAACTACTGAGAGGAAAATAGAGCTTGAAAAGGTTCAAGAACCACAAAATGTGAGAACTTTCTTTTACTCATATCTAATATAAGTTAAAGAGTGTAGGAACTTAAAAGAAAATATTGATTGTTAAAATATCTAAACAAAGGGTCAGTTCGAAAAGGTTCAAAGAAGTACTAGGTGTGGGCCCCACTAAGACTTTCTTCGTCTAGATCGAAGTGAGACCCTAGCATAATGATATTTGAGGTGAAATATGAATATAACAAAAATCTACATCTCAAAATGACCTCATTTGGGCATATTTTGAAAAGTGTGAAACAAATTAAAAAATGACGATTAAGGACATAGCTTAGAAGAATTTTTGCAAATAACGATCAAACTGAGTTGACTTTTGCCCAACTAGCAGATGTGTGATAATCGAAGTGTGATAAAGATTTATGACATGCATCGAATCACATGCGAAGAATAAAATTTACTCGATTGACCCGATAGGGGTATTTTGGTAATTTCACCTTTACGATCAGTTAAACCTTAGTGAAACCTTATCCAATGATTATAATATGTTCAATACTCATGTTCTATGATGAAATAAAATATTTGGAAGTTAAACTAACTAGTTAATAATGTTATTGAAGTATGAAAGGCAAAATTATCCAAAATCATTAAGTATAACGACATTTTAGTAATTTGACCATAAAATATTTTTTTAAGAGATTTCCAGCTTCTTCCCCATCAAAGTCGACAGCCTTCATTTCCTATTCATTCCACCATAGCCAAACCTTAATGAAGAGAGAGAAAGCTTTAAAAACACTAGTCAAACACCCTCCAAACCGAAAACTATCTTCATCAACCCTATCATTTTTCAGTGCTCTATATTTTGACACCAAAATCAAGTCCTAAAGTAGCCAATATCATGGTGAATTATCCCACATTAGATCTGGTCATGAAGGATAGGTGAGAGAAAATTTAGTTTTTCATGGTTTATAGCTTTATACTATGTGATCTACATGTTTAGCTATGTGTTTAAGCTTAAATTGAATTAAAACCATGAGAATCATTGTGATAACCGTAAATTTTTCCATTTATTGGAAATTAGAAATATTGAAAATAAATATTAGAGAAATTAAATAAGACGAAATAAATATAAATTTGCGAGAAACGGGATATTGGTGAAAATCCTGAGAAATGAGGAAGTGATGAATAAGGAAATTCGTGTGAAGGAAATTAAATGAAAATAAAAATAAAATCGTTGAAATTCCCGAAATTAAGGAAAGTGAGGAATTTAAAATTGGATAAATTGGAAATAAGGGAAGGATAAAATTATGGGAAATAATGAAGAGAAAAATTTAATTTAGAGAATAAAAATCCAAAATTTAATAAGAGAATAAGAAAATAAATGAAATATATTTATATAATTATATATTATATAAATGTATTTTTATACCAATACATATGTATTCAAAATATTATATAGTATACTTTAAAAATACGTTGTTATATATATAGAAATATATATATACTATTTCATAAATTCAAATAATACATATGTATATAAATATAATGTTTTATGTGTATATATAATTATGTAAATACATATAGAAGAAAGGTAAATGTGATTTTATATTAAACTTTATATGTATAAATATTTTATTATAGCATTTATATAATTTATATATATAAATGTTACTTAATTTTAAGTATATATATAAATATACACATATATACTAAACATGTATTTTGTAATGTACAATATGTATTTTGTATATAATATATATTGTATAATGTTATGTATGAAATAATGTATGTATAACATATAATATATATTATATGTATAAAACTTATGGTATAATATATATTATATATAGTATACTAAAAATAGAAATAACCTAAAAATAGAAATAGAAAACAAAAAAAAAAGAAAAGAAAAGGAGGATCGGGGCAGGAATCCCGATCCCCCCCCCCAGGTGAGACCGTCGGTGGCGGAGATGCCACTGCCGGCGAGGGAAAAGGAAGGGGATGCGTCGCCGGCCAAGGAAGAAGGCCGGGAAACCACCGGCGACGGAAAACAAATCGGGAAAACAGAAACGAAGGAAATCCGGGAAGAAAAGGGAAATGGCGGACGGCAGTGCCGGCCGATCCAGGCACCGCCACTGCCACCGAAGCTTCACCGGAGGGAGAGGAACACGATGGAGGTCACCCGACGCGCAATGGACGGCGGAGGAACGCCGGCGAAGAGGAGAAGAAGCCGAGGCAAAATCGAGTGGATCCACCGCCGTGCCGCCGATCCAGGCCAAGCTGAGACCACCGGCAGCTTCGCCTCGACGCCGGCCAGCTGAGGGACCAACAAGCCGCCGGAGAACCGGCCGCCGGCGAGGAACCGGCGAGGAAAGGCTCTGAACCGGTCTAACCGGGAAAGGAAAAAGAAAAAGAAAAGAAAAAGGAAAAAGAAAAAAGAAAAAGAAAAAGAAAAAAGAAAGGAAAGAAAGAAAAGAAAAAGAGGAAAAAGGAAGAAAAAGTAAGAAAAAGAGGAAGAAGGAGAATTTCGGGAATTCGAAAAATTCCCGGAAATTCGACAACCCGAGATTTTACAAATTCGGTAAGAAATTTCCCGAGAATTTAATTTCAGAAAAAAATTAAATAAATTATGAAAAATTCTAAAAATTAGAATTTTAATTCCAGAAATTATTTTCAGCAATCGAGATAAGGAATCGGGAGAAATGGAGCGCGGGCGGGATCGATAAGCGAAATTCGTCGACCCAGAAAAAGGTAAGGGATGCATGTGCAGCACTGTAAGGATACTCAGTCTGCATAATTTAATTTAAAATATTTTATGCAATTATTTTATGAAAATTATTATGATGCATGAATTGCTGAAAATAATTTGAGAAGAAGTACTGGCTGAAAGATTTTAAACTGTATTTTCCGTGCAGGAGGTTAGTGAATCGGCAGCCGTTATGCTGCCGAAAATTTTAGAAAAACTTTATAAAATCATATTAAATGATTTATTTCCGAATTTCGATAGTAAATCACGAGACATGAGGAAACTTCTAAATTTCATAAAATATGAATATAATGAGATGGAACTTTAGAATATTCATGTATTCGAGAATGGTGATAATGAAATCACCGAAAATTCTCGAAATAGATAAATTACACGAATTACGAGACGAAAGATGAAGTGAAATATAGTAAATATTTTATGGATATTTTTATCAATATTCACTAAAGGATTATAACCCTTATGGTTTTAAATCATGGAATTATATAATTGTATAAATTCCATAAGGTGTATTTTCCGATGAAAAAATACGGTTTTGAGACTGGTTGGTATTCTTATCATGCTGATACATGATATGTGACATGTTTAGTCCCGGTCGACACCTGATCCGTGATCCACCGAGGACAATATAGATTATGGTCATAGATTTGACCGGTTTAGTCCTTTACCCTCCAGGGTTTATAGTACGACAAGATTAACGTATATATTAAAATCCATAAATGATAGGTGACATGTAAAGGGACATGACATGAATTTAAAAGGAGAGCAGAATATGATTTACATGACTTGGAACTAATATGCGAACGAAAGGCCATACCGAGCAGAGACTCGATGATTGAACCGTGGGAGCCACCTCTAGAGTCCTTCGGGAACTAAGTGCTACACGTGTTCCGATATTTCAGTATAGGCCATACCGAGCAGAGACTCGATGATTGAACCGTGGGAGCCACCTCTAGAGTCCTTCGGAGAACTAAGTGCTACACGTGTTCCGATATTTCAGTACAGGCCATACCGAGCAGAGACTCGATGATTGAACCGTGGGAGCCACCTCTAGAGTCCTTCGGGAACTAAGTGCTACACGTGTTCCGATATTTCAGTACAGGCCATACCGAGCAGAGACTCGATGATTGAACCGTGGGAGCCACCTCTAGAGTCCTTCGGGAACTAAGTGCTACACGTGTTCCGATATTTCAGTACAGGCCATACCGAGCAGAGACTCGATGATTGAACCGTGGGAGCCACCTCTAGAGTCCTTCAGGAACTAAGTGCTACACGTGTTCCGATGTTAGTATGAGAAATCGTAGGATATTGTGACGATAAGTAAGTGAGTGTGATTCGTGAATTCGACAAATGTCAAAGAATGAAATAGATTTTAATAGCTTATTCTGCTTTTTAACGGACAGAACTAATTAAGAGAGTACATTAAAACATGAAATAAGTTTTAAAGAAATAAGATGATGATTTAACTAATATTCTTTTCAAGGAATATACGGATATTAATTATTCTATTTAAAGGCTTTATTTCGTAGAGGCATTATTTTGAAAGGAATATGAAAAAGATTATGAAAGATTAAAAAGAAAAAGGATTTATTAATTCAAAACAAAAAGAAAAAATTTTTCTCTACAGTTGCTTCTAGGTTCCGTAACAAGTATGGTATTCTAAAATACCTACCTTACTCCATTCGGATCCCTAGCCGACTGTAGTATCTTTCCTACATGCGAGCCTAGAGCCCATAGGAAAAATGAAAAAGATTTTCAGCATATAGGAAGCTGAGTATCAAGTGAGGCATATAATTCTCTTACTGAGCCATGGTTTTGCTCACCCCTTAATATTAAACATCTCAGGTTTTGATGCTGGTGAGTTCAGTGGATTGTGGATCCTGGCTGTACACGAAGAACAATGTGACAGACCGACTGATTATTTGAGGTATGATTATTTATTCTCTGTATTTAGACACGTCAACAGTACTACTTATCTGATTTGTTACGATAGGGGATGTGTATGATATAAACAATACATTGTAAAATTTATTAACAGTCAGTACAAGTGAAGTATCGCAGACAGCCCAACCGGTTAAGTTGTGTATAAGAAGGGTAAAAATGTGGTCACGGGTCGTGACAGATTTAGTGGTATCAGAGCATTGGTTGGCCTGATGTCTGTGGATACTTTGGAAAGAAAAGAGTTAAACATCCCCTGTAGTACTGTGTCGTCTGAATACATAGAGAAAATAAATGATTGTAAATGGGGTAAAATGATTTAAAGGGAGTGAGAAAGTATAAATTGAGAATGTTAAAGAAGAAAATAGGCTCAGAAATTACCGAAAAATTGGTGATTCTTCTAATCTATAAGAAGGCCTGTTCGGTAAGGAACAGAAATGGACTCGGTGAGGGCCCCACCAGTACTTTTCTGTCCGAACCGAACTGAGACCTGAAAGTGATGGTATAAAATAGGGGAATAAAATATCATCATTAAATAGACTTTAAGATCACCGATTGAGGGTAATTTTAAGAGAGAGAAAATTTTTAGCCAAAAATGACCAAAATACCCCTACCCCCAAAATTTTACTGGGAGTCAAAACAGATCACCAGAAGTGGGAATTGATCGATTTGACAGAGAAATTAATGATATAAAGCTGAATTGCAAGCAAACTAATCCAATTATGGATTTTAGTGAATTTCTCTATCGAAAATCGAATGAGATCTAACTTGCTGTTATAAGTATCAGAAAGGATACTATCAATACATAGATGATCAGTTCATTGATTTGAATGTATATTGAGGAGAAAGAAATAAATGTCGAAATGACGAAAATGCCCCTATATTGGGCGATGTGCGAAATAGTGTTAAAACCGAGCTGAATTGGAATCCATTGATAGTAATGGAATTATTAATGGCATAGAAGATGTCATATGAATCTAACGATCCCTATTACTGATTCCACTAACACTTAGATTATGGACGCGAAAGAAAAACCCCGAGTGGACTGTGGGCCATAGGGGATAACAGTATGGTTGAGTGAGGCGGCCAGGGCTCCCCCCACGAGTGGACTTTGGGCCATAGTGGTAAATCCTGGGCTTCACAATAAAACAATCCGTGAGGGACTAAGTGCCACGTCTGTGTGACGGGGGCCACCTCTAGAGCTCAGAGCGGACAGCACGGATGAGTGGTGCGGCTCGGGCCCCTCCGGCTTGAGACCGGCAAATCCGAGGCATCACAATAAAACGTGTACAGGCAGACGGCGAACGAGCCGGGGCCTTATATGATGCGATCCAAAGAGTGTAGTGGAATGTCATCAGATGATTGACCCGGTTATTGACTGTAAGGGTCGAAAATTAAGAGTGTATTGAACGGGATCGTTAAATACTGTGAAGAGTGAAATGATTACAAGAATTGACTGATGAGGTGAAAAGTACAGATAATGAAATACATACTGGTGTGATTACTTATGGTTCTGTACGTTTTCATTTCTTTGAGGTATCAAACAGATAATCGTACATAGAACCGACGTATCTTGGAATATGTGCTACAGAATGAGGTACTGTTTGGAGTACTGTGAATTAGAGGATAATTATAAGAACAGTCAAGTGATAAAAAAAAAGAAGATGACCGCTAACCTAAGTTCTTCAGGACCCTTGAGACAGAAATGTGATGGGCGACCCAATGATGGGCGACCCGTAGTGGATCATGTGTCGTGAGATATAGGCGAACTATCTCATCGCCGACTCACTAGTAAGGATAAACCTGAGGCGAAAGGATCGCCTAGGGGATGCTTGTCGATGGTCGATATGAACGGGCGAGGCCCTTATAAGTATCCCAACGGTAACACGAGTGTAAGGAACTAGGTACGTAAGGGGTGCCAAGGTTCAAACCTCGTGGAGAATATACTCAAGGAAACTAAGCCTGAATTCAGTAAATGGAAATGGTTTTAAAGTGAATAACGGAATTGAAACGGGTAGCTGTGAAGTGTGTTGAGAATCATTGTAATTGATACAGCTTACCAGAATGAGATTCGTAACGCTGTAAAGTATGACTAGGTAATGAAATCAAGGTAGAGTATGTATCAAAATGATTTGAATATGGAATGTCTCTGACTTGAAACTACACTGTGAAATGATGGGAAACAATGATGAAGGTCCAAGATGATAAAAGAAGTGTGGTTAAAGAAACTGTCGGTTGAGAATCCCAATAAATTCCAAAGTAACATAGATTGAGAAATCAGGTTAATGTTGATTCGATCGTGGATATGAAATTCATTCTTAAGCTTGTATCGAAGAATATAGAAGAAATCCGACAAGCTTAAGAAAATAATTTTTGGAAAATATTACGGATGATGAAATTCACAAGTATCGATGTAAAGAAAGGAAATACAAATGATATGATTTGAGGATGAATTAATGATGTATTAAAATTTTTGGTTATACACTAAAATTCTTATGAAGAACAAATAAATATTATAAGGAAGTGATGCCTTAAATATGATTTAATCGGAGATGTATAAGGAGCTTATAAGAGCAATCCTTGTAAAAGGCATAATCAGATGAAAAGTTAAAGAACGATGGTCACAAGAGGATAAGAAAGGTACGATTAAAGAAAGTATCAGATTTGATTTCCGATAAAACTTCCAAAGTTATATAAATTAGAGGAATCGAGATAACACTGATTTGATTTTAAATATGAAGTTAAATTCTAAGCTTATATCGGAAGATGTAGAAAGAATTTGAAAAGCTTAAGAAAATAACTCTGGAAAATGTGTGAATAATGAAATTCACGTGTAGAAGTCTGGATGACGAAAATACTGATAAAAAAAAATTTGAGAATAATGAAATTGTCTGTATAAGTATAAATGAGAGAAATGCAAATGATGTTGAGTTGTAGACAAATAAAAAAAGGATATATTAAATTTCTATCATTGATGAAGTTCTGGTGAAGAACAAGTATTAATCTACGTGAAAATAGACGCTTTATTGATCTGATCAGAGATACGTGAGGAGTAAATAAGACTAGCTGCTGTATAAAGCGTCCTTAGATAAAAGATTGAAGGTTGGTGTCCATAAGATGATGATTTGAACTCGAAGTGAATTTTACGAGTTCCGATTGAAGTTATAAGGGTAATGAGTTGCCTTGTAAAGTAGATAAGCCTAAAGAATGAGGCATCCTTACATGAGTAAAATTGATGAAATACTGATAGAGTCTAAAGTATAAATGGAACATGAGCAGCATTGTGATATAATCCTTAAACTCTTAAAGGATGTGGAATTGTGCTAAGATTAACAACTAAGAAATTTGGCTAGACAGTATCTCCTCTTGAAATATATGATTTTGAGACAACAGGATGACAGTGAACCTGTCTATGACATAAAGATAATGATTGAGATACGAAAGTAATGAGTCTAGCTAAATACTACTGCCAGCCTATAAAAGAGTGATGAGACTGGCTGCTCTATAGACGAGATCTAATTAAAGAAATTAAAGTCGGCAGATGGCTAGTGTAAAGAAAAAGATGGTACGCAAGATTCTAAAAGATCTTAGCTGTATAGTACCATACCAATCGAGAAAACCGACAAAAAGGAATGAGAGTAAAAATATGAAAACGAAAATGAAAGTGAGATAAGGAAATAAATTGCATGACGAGAAGGGAACATTAATATAAAACAGTTCCCGCAGTTAAGACTGAAAACGAAGGGTGTTGGTTATCACATAACTGTGGCAAGATGTAAAATCAAAGCCAGAACTGATAAGTGAAAGTAATGATACTCCAAGGAGTAAGATAATTGATATGTTTACTGCCAGTAAAATGATTGTACACATAACCACCTCGAAATGATAGAGATGGTGAAATTGTATAGATAATGTGGTGCTTAAATGGATAATTCGAGGATTCAATCACAGAATCTAAATTATGAAAAGAGTATATTCTCAGGTATATTCTAAAATTTAAATGATATTGACTATACCATAAGAGTAAGAGATGTAATGACCATACTACATGAAAAGAGACATGGAGAGAAAATGATTGTCTCATGATTTATTTCTGTAAGAGATGATTAACAGTAAGATTTGCAATGATATGTAGCCTTGATGGAATAAGTGTGAAAATGAATATTGTGGACAATAAAGAGTCCAAAAGAGAAATAATGATATGGAAGTGATTAAAGACTGATGATCTAAATAGAATCATTTTCCATTATCAGACATCTAGATTCTCTAGTGCCTTAGTCGAAGTATAAGTGTTAAACGGTGTGAATGTGTATGTACAGTTCCAGTGAGCCTTACATGTGATGGGAGTCTCTGTGTTGCCATATGCTAATGAGAGATAGCAAAAGGCTTTGAGATCCCAAGTGTATTGATAGCACCGCTCCATACTGATATATATTTATATATATGAGCGTGAGATGTAACCGCTCCATGATATTGAGAGAGAGCGTGTGCACGAGATGTGAAAGCTACTGGGACACTTACATATAATTGATTGACACGAGTACATGATAGTACCAAATTATGTCGACTCGGCACTAAGTGAGAAGCATGGATGATGAACAGCATAAATCAGCTGTAATATTAAAATATTATTTATGGCTCTTATATGAAAAGAGTAAAAGGGAATAACTCCCGATTTTAGAAATGAACTTACGGGAGTATAGACATATACGATGAAAGACAGCATGTAGTGGTCTAAAGCACTCTTGATGTTGAAAGTGTGCTGGCAGTATTACTTGGAGGATGAACTAGAGGTCAGAAGTCATAAGTATACGGCATGTACCACCTTTGGACTTAAGTTAAATTCGGAGGACCGAATTTCTTAAGGTGGGGAGGATGTGATAACCGTAAATTTTTCCATTTATTGGAAATTAGAAATATTGAAAATAAATATTAGAGAAATTAAATAAGACGAAATAAATATAAATTTGCGAGAAACGGGATATTGGTGAAAATCCTGAGAAATGAGGAAGTGATGAATAAGGAAATTCGTGTGAAGGAAATTAAATGAAAATAAAAATAAAATCGTTGAAATTCCCGAAATTAAGGAAAGTGAGGAATTTAAAATTGGATAAATTGGAAATAAGGGAAGGATAAAATTATGGGAAATAATGAAGAGAAAAATTTAATTTAGAGAATAAAAATCCAAAATTTAATAAGAGAATAAGAAAATAAATGAAATATATTTATATAATTATATATTATATAAATGTATTTTTATACCAATACATATGTATTCAAAATATTATATAGTATACTTTAAAAATACGTTGTTATATATATAGAAATATATATATACTATTTCATAAATTCAAATAATACATATGTATATAAATATAATGTTTTATGTGTATATATAATTATGTAAATACATATAGAAGAAAGGTAAATGTGATTTTATATTAAACTTTATATGTATAAATATTTTATTATAGCATTTATATAATTTATATATATAAATGTTACTTAATTTTAAGTATATATATAAATATACACATATATACTAAACATGTATTTTGTAATGAACAATATGTATTTTGTATATAATATATATTGTATAATGTTATGTATGAAATAATGTATGTATAACATATAATATATATTATATGTATAAAACTTATGGTATAATATATATTATATATAGTATACTAAAAATAGAAATAACCTAAAAATAGAAATAGAAAACAAAAAAAAAAAAGAAAGAAAAGGAGGATCGGGGCAGGAATCCCGATCCCCCCCCCCCAGGTGAGACCGTCGGTGGCGGAGATGCCACCGCCGGCGAGGGAAAAGGAAGGGGATGCGTCGCCGGCCAAGGAAGAAGGTCGGGAAACCACCGGCGACGGAAAACAAATCGGGAAAACAGAAACGAAGGAAATCCGGGAAGAAAAGGGAAATGGCGGACGGCGGTGCCGGCCGATCCAGGCACCGCCACTGCCACCGAAGCTTCACCGGAGGGAGAGGAACACGATGGAGGTCACCCGACGCGCAATGGACGGCGGAGGAACGCCGGCGAAGAGGAGAAGAAGCCGAGGCAAAATCGAGTGGATCCGCCGCCGTGCCGCCGATCCAGGCCAAGCTGAGACCACCGGCAGCTTCGCCTCGACGCCGGCCAGCTGAGGGACCAACAAGCCGCCGGAGAACCGGCCGCCGGCGAGGAACCGGCGAGGAAAGGCTCTGAACCGGTCTAACCGGGAAAGGAAAAAGAAAAAGAAAAGAAAAAGGAAAAAGAAAAAAGAAAAAGAAAAAGAAAAAAGAAAGGAAAGAAAGAAAAGAAAAAGAGGAAAAAGGAAGAAAAAGTAAGAAAAAGAGGAAGAAGGAGAATTTCGGGAATTCGAAAAATTCCCGGAAATTCGACAACCCGGGATTTTACAAATTTGGTAAGAAATTTCCCGAGAATTTAATTTCAGAAAAAAATTAAATAAATTATGAAAAATTCTAAAAATTAGAATTTTAATTCCAGAAATTATTTTCAGCAATCGAGATAAGGAATCGGGAGAAATGAAGCGCGGGCGGGATCGATAAGCGAAATTCGCCGACCCGGAAAAAGGTAAGGGATGCATGTGCAGCACTGTAAGGATACTCAGTCTGCATAATTTAATTTAAAATATTTTATGCAATTATTTTATGAAAATTATTATGATGCATGAATTGCTGAAAATAATTTGAGAAGAAGTACTGGCTGAAAGATTTTAAACTGTATTTTCCGTGCAGGAGGTTAGTGAATCGGCAGCCGTTATGCTGCCGAAAATTTTAGAAAAACTTTATAAAATCATATTAAATGATTTATTTCCGAATTTCGATAGTAAATCACGAGACATGAGGAAACTTCTAAATTTCATAAAATATGAATATAATGAGATGGAACTTTAGAATATTCATGTATTCGAGAATGGTGATAATGAAATCACCGAAAATTCTCGAAATAGATAAATTACACGAATTACGAGACGAAAGATGAAGTGAAATATAGTAAATATTTTATGGATATTTTTATCAATATTCACTAAAGGATTATAACCCTTATGGTTTTAAATCATGGAATTATATAATTGTATAAATTCCATAAGGTGTATTTTCCGATGAAAAAATACGGTTTTGAGACTGGTTGGTATTCTTATCATGCTGATACATGATATGTGACATGTTTAGTCCCGGTCGACACCTGATCCGTGATCCACCGAGGACAATATAGATTATGGTCATAGATTTGACCGGTTTAGTCCTTTACCCTCCAGGGTTTATAGTACGACAAGATTAACGTCTATATTAAAATCCATAAATGATAGGTGACATGTTAAAAAGGGAAATATTTTACATGACATGGAATATGTCAAACGGAAAAGGCCATACCGAGCAGAGACTCGATGATTGAACCGTGGGAGCCACCTCTAGAGTCCTTCGGGAACTAAGTGCTACACGTGTTCCGATATTTCAGTACAGGCCATACCGAGCAGAGACTCGATGATTGAACCGTGGGAGCCACCTCTAGAGTCCTTCGGGAACTAAGTGCTACACGTGTTCCGATATTTCAGTACAGGCCATACCGAGCAGAGACTCGATGATTGAACCGTGGGAGCCACCTCTAGAGTCCTTCGGGAACTAAGTGCTACACGTGTTCCGATATTTCAGTACAGGCCATACCGAGCAGAGACTCGATGATTGAACCGTGGGAGCCACCTCTAGAGTCCTTCGGGAACTAAGTGCTACACGTATTCCGATATTTCAGTACAGGCCATACCGAGCAGAGACTCGATGATTGAACCGTGGGAGCCACCTCTAGAGTCCTTCGGGAACTAAGTGCTACACGTGTTCCGATATTTCAGTACAGGCCATACCGAGCAGAGACTCGATGATTGAACCGTGGGAGCCACCTCTAGAGTCCTTCGGGAACTAAGTGCTACACGTGTTCCGATGTTTCAGTACAGGCCATACCGAGCAGAGACTCGATGATTGAACCGTGGGAGCCACCTCTAGAGTCCTTCGGGAACTAAGTGCTACACGTGTTCCGATGTTAGTATGAGAAATCGTAGGATATTGTGACGATAAGTAAGTGAGTGTGATTCGTGAATTCGACAAATGTCAAAGAATGAAATAGATTTTAATAGCTTATTCTGCTTTTTAACGGACAGAACTAATTAAGAGAGTACATTAAAACATGAAATAAGTTTTAAAGAAATAAGATGATGATTTAACTAATATTCTTTTCAAGGAATATACGGATATTAATTATTCTATTTAAAGGCTTTATTTCGTAGAGGCATTATTTTGAAAGAAATATGAAAAAGATTATGAAAGATTAAAAAGGAAAAGGATTTATTAATTCAAAACAAAAAGAAAAAATTTTTCTCTACAGTTGCTTCTAGGTTCCGTAACAAGTATGGTATTCTAAAATACCTACCTTACTCCATTCGGATCCCTAGCCGACTGTAGTATCTTTCCTACATGCGAGCCTAGAGCCCATAGGAAAAATGAAAAAGATTTTCAGCATATAGGAAGCTGAGTATCAAGTGAGGCATATAATTCTCTTACTGAGCCGTGGTTTTGCTCACCCCTTAATATTAAACATCTCAGGTTTTGATGCTGGTGAGTTCAGTGGATTGTGGATCCTGGCTGTACACGAAGAACAATGTGACAGACCGACTGATTATTTGAGGTATGATTATTTATTCTCTGTATTTAGACACGTCAACAGTACTACTTATCTGATTTGTTACGATAGGGGATGTGTATGATATAAACAATACATTGTAAAATTTATTAACAGTCAGTACAAGTGAAGTATCGCAGACAGCCCAACCGGTTAAGTTGTGTATAAGAAGGGTAAAAATGTGGTCACGGGTCGTGACAATCATTCCCCTTAGGTTTTGGCCACCATCCTTTAAGTATGAATATGATGTTGTTTTGTTGGCTCTATAACCTAACCGAGAGGGGGTGAATCAGTTTTTAGTTACTCTTAGGTTCGTTTTGTGGTTCTTCTAAATTCTCTAGCCTATATTGTAGTTTCCTAAGTTCTTTAGGCTACACAAGCATACAATTCAAATTCAATACAATAATCACAATATAATTGCAAGTCAATAAGGAGTGTAGGGTAAGAGAATTTTGCGCAATTGATTTATAAAGGTTCGGCAACCTTGCCTACATTCTCTAGCTTAAGATGCTCCCAAGAATTTTCTCCAAATCCACTAATCTTGAATTTGTATTACATTCCCTCTTTTTGCAAGCTCACGAGTAACCTCCCTCTTTTTCTAGGCTCAAGAGAAACCTCTCTCTTTTTCAAGGCTGAAGAGAAACCTATCCCCTCTTTTTTCCAAGCTCAAGGAGTAACCCTTATCTATCCAAATCTCACTTACAATAAAGCACTCAATGGTTCTCTGTGAGACCTATTTCTATTGTACTGTATATGTGATATGTAATATTTATTAAGTGAAATATAATGTATTTTATGATTATAAGTGAAAGTGTAATGTGGGCCCCACTTTAATTTTATAGTTTTAATGGGTTTAAGACTAATAATACAGTGTACAGTGGGTGTAATAAATACAAAATGGTGATTTTGAGGTTTAAAATAATTTATTATATTATTTTGTATTATTTAGTGAAGTGTGGAAAACAAATTGTAAAATGATGGTTACGTCCCGAAGGCATTTTCATAAATTGCCCCCAAACTAAAATGAAATGGGATGAAGTAAAAATACCATGATATTCTACATGAAAAGGAGTATAAGTTAGTGTCAATAAATTTATCAAATCGGTGGTTAAATAAAAAAATTTCGTTGGCGATCCGTAAGGGTAAAATCGTAATTTCACGCAATCAGTGTACCATGCTTCAACGAAACTACTTCTAATCATTAAAATACACTTAATAGGATTATTTGGTGATGGAATATGAAATTTTGGAGCATGATTACATAGTTTTTACGATTACGGAAGCTTAAGGGCAAAATTGTCCAAAATTTACATAACTATGGGCATTTTGGTCATTTTGCATCCTTTTAGAAGACTCTTTAAAATTCAGCCAGCATGGTAGCCGGCCACTATTCATCATCTTCTCAAAGCTTTCTCACGCCATAGCCAAGGAAAAGAAGAAAGAAAAGGAATCAAGCAAAAACCTAAGTAAAACTACATTTTTCACCTAGATTAAAACTAGAAAAATATTCCCCACACTCCCCTCTTTATGTCCATACCAATAGATCATCAAATAAGGAAGAAAACAAGAAGAAAAGGAAGGGTGAAGGGTTTGGCCAAGGTAAGAGATTCATGGTGCATTCACTCTCTTTAAAGTTTAATGTTGGATTCTTATGTTTTTAACATTGCTAAGTAAGGATCTATTGTTTATTTTGCCTAAATCTAAATGAATCAAGCATAATGGTGGCCATGGGGTTTCGGTTTGCATAAGGGGATAGTGAAACCATGGTGGTTTTTGCATGAAAATGGTGCCAAAAGGCTTAATGAGCATGGATAAATCACTTAGTAACCATAGTTTGAAGAAAAATCCGTGGAAAGCCATAGAACCCCATTCGGCCATGGTGTTTTGGGTAAGCTTGAATGCTGCATTTTATGAGTTTAACATGCCAAATTAATTTGGAAATTAAGAGAAGATCAATGGTGCAATCGGATTTGAAATCGGAGTTGAAACGAGAAAGTTATGTTTTACTATTGATGTAAATTACACCGGTTAGTCATAAGCAGTATAGAATGTGGCTGCATTTAGTGATGAATAATGGTTCGAAAATTAGAGGATAATTAATGAAAATTATTGGTGAAATTGTTTTGCAACCGGTATAATCGAATTACGTATGGTGCTATCGAAAGGTTCGGTAACATGAGACAGGTAAGAGATGAGTGTGAAATCCGTAAGGATATAGCGAATGCATAATTTTTATGAATATGATTTTGTGAAATCATTTGGTGTTTAATTGCCTTTGAAATTATGCAAATTGTGGTATTACAGCTGTTATGTAAACTGTGTTTTAAGTGCAGGAGGTTAGGGAAATCGCAGCTGTTATGTTGCCGAAAATTCCTCAAAAACTTTCCAAAATATCATGAAATATTTTATGTGCATAAATTGAGTGAAATTGTGTATTTTGGAATTGATTTCCAATATTTTTCATAAATTGGTATTTTACTGAAAAATATTATTTAAATATTCATGTCATAAAATTTTATTAAAGTGAGATTACCGATGCGTTCGTTAAAATATTTTACAGTAAATTAGAACATTTATATTTTTTCACTGAAGCATGAATATTTTATCGACTGTTTTCATTGTACAATTAAATAAGTGTTTAAATACCATTTTAGAATTTTATTAATTTAAATGGTATTTATTTAATTTTCTTAAAGGTATTTTCCACTGTAAATAAATGATTTGAGACTGTTAGGCCCCATGATCATGTTCACTGTTTACTGTACTGTTACCTTGCTATTGATATTGATCGTTTCTTCAGCGTCCCAGTGTCACCTGATCAGTGTTCACTGAGGACACCTTATAGACTATGGCCATAGATCTTACTGTATATTGTTACTGTTTCCCTTCGAGGATAATTATAGCATGATTTATTTAGGGTGTTGCCTAATCTCAATTGACTATAAACTGTTTACTGAACTGTGATTTACCGTTGACTATTTACTGAACTGTACTGAAATATTACTATTTACTAAATTGAAAATGTTTATGGAATTATTACTGATTTCAAAATGTTTATTGAACTGTACTATGATGTGAAATTCAAATGTTTACTGTACTGAACTATTTTTCCATTGTTTATTGAACTATTTTATTATACTGTTACTGAACCGATTCCTATATTGTTACTACTGTTTAATTAAACTGTTTACTGTACTGTTTCTACTACTGTTACTGACATGTGTTTAAAGTGTTTATTGAAGTGTTTTCTAAAATGGTTTTATTACCATTTATTTAATGATAATTTAATTAAATTATTTTATATCTCAATAATTTATCAACTACTCCTTATAGTTGCTCTGGGTTTACAGGACAAGACAAGTATTTCAAAATACTTTCCATGCTTTATCCGGATTGCCTGGCTAACTATAGTATCCTTCCGATTACTGTGCCTAGTGAACTATTAGGAAACAAATGTTTTTGAGTATATAGATTTCGTTATATTAATCTTGCATACGACTCCTTTACTGAGCATGTTTCGCTCACCCTTTAGTTTTCACTCCATAGGTAACTATATTTGGTTAAGAGATATACCATCCCGAGGTTATCGACTACGTTTTCGGTTACCCAAGACTGCATAATGTCGATTCTGGAGGTATTTGTATTTTCTTTTATATATTCGGATTTATTGTACAATACTATTTAATTTATAAAGTAGGAACAGGGGATGTAAAGTGTTAAGGAATATTGTTAAATTACATATTCCAGTTTTGTAAATTATTTTAAAGTTTACTGTTTATAACTATTACTGTCCAAGTGTTAAAGGCATCGCAGACAACCCAACCATAAACTATGTGTAAAATGTGTAATATACTGTCTATTTGGACTGTTACATACTCTCTCCTTTACAAGATGTGAATGGGTATATAAAGGATGTAATCAAGAAAAGCCTTTAGATAGGCAAGTGATTACAAAGGTTAGGCACAAGAGAAACCTATACAATATTTGTGCTATTTTATAGAGGAAAGTTAAGCATGCTAGATGATTGGAAATTCTAGCACTTGAAATGTTGTTGAAGCTTGAAGAAGATGAAGAATAAAGTTTCTCAGCCGTTTTGCCTCTTGTCTTGAGCTCCCAAACCTCTATTTATAGTTTCTTAGACGAATTCTAGAAGATTGGAGGAGTCTTAGCTGAATTTGACCGTTGTTTCTTATAAAAACTAGCCGTTGGAGTGCTTTCCTATTACAGGGGATCAATACCATGCTTCATTTCGACCTTCAGGAGCATTCTGCCATTAGGGGATCGATCCTATGCCTTAAATTGTCACTCAATTTTGCTTCTAATAGTTCTTTGCCATTAGGGGATGGATCCCTCAACATAGAGGATGGATCCCTCATCCTTTTTCTGCACTTTCCTGGGCTGTTTTGGGTTAGAAATGATATAATCTTTAGTTTTAAGTCATCCCAAATCATTTTTTAATTTTATGGAAGTCTTTCTTGACTTTCTCAAATGAAAACCTAGTTAAAAAACTTATTAAGTAATTTTCTAAAAATGTATTCTATATTTTCTTGAGAAAATTAAGTAACGAAAATATTCAAAATCATTTTATACATGATTAAGACTAATAAGAATAAATAGTTAAATCATGGCCTTATACACTTACAATGGTTTGAGAAAATCATATAATCGATAAAGCAAATTTACAATATGCATTAAACATTTAGGATTACTTAAGTTTTTGTCATTTCAAAATACATATGTCAATTTAAAGCTAACAATCTCCCTCTTTTTGATATGACAAAACTTAAGGTAAATTTGCTTTGAAAATTCTTCGAAGAAATACTCCCTCTCAAATAAAGCATGGTTTTAAACATAAAGCTACCCTTTAATATGAGCATGATTTTCAAAAGAATTTTCCAAATCTCATTATTTCTCCCCCTTTTTGTGATGGCAAAAAAAAGGGGAAACAAAAATTGCCCTCCCCCTAGAAAAATGGCTTAAAAAATGTGAGGACAACAAGATACGCTCCATCTAACAAGACATATTAGTATATAGGACTTATAGCACAAATAAATAAGTCAATGTCCATAAAAAAATTATGAGATGTTTGAGCATGCAAAGGACATTGCTTATGATCCTATACCAATTATTCATAAATAATTTGCAAGAAGTTCCTAATTGGTAAGCAATGAAGCAAGTTGTTTATAAATTATCCTAGAACTTGCTCATTTCAATTCTATCAAGCATCTAGATACATCAGTTGTTCTCTAAGGTCCAACTAAGCTGCATGTCAATACATCATGATTATGAACAGAACTTAGATGACATAATATATGCATTAAGCTCATAAACCATTTTCAAGAAAGAATGTGCCCAGAATTAATACATATATCAATCAATCGCAAATTCTAGCACACAAGTGTCTCATGCAAAAGTAACCTAAATAAATTCTTCGCTATTTGCCATTTCAATCTAAAGAAAAGGAGAAGAATTGTCAATTTAAAGCTCATATCAATAGTTACCAATGGTTGACTTATACATTTTTCATGAATTGAATTGTTATGTGTGGTTTGTTCATGTCAATAAAATGGACAAGTCAAGCAAGCAAGAACATACTCAAAAACATTCTTCAATATTCAAAATTCAAACACGTATATCTCAAGGTATGGGAAGCACAAGATCAATATTCATGAACCATATGGAACATGTATAAAAATATCATTTATATAAAGCATTCATATCATCAATTTAAGTCATTTATATTTATGAACCATAAAGCAATCATAATCACATATCCAGTAAACATGTATATGAATTAATTTAAACATAAGCATACTATCATAAAGTATTAATCCATGTTCATATACATAAATTTAATCATATGGAAGATTCAAGAATTTATAACATTTAAGCACACACATTTTCTTCCATAGTTATAAGCACAAAGAATCATATGCTCATTTTTCATTTAAAGATCTTTACCAATTATGAGCAAAGAGAGGTTCAAATTACCATCTTAATCATTTAATACCCATATCCCTAATTGTGTTTATCATTTATGGTTTTAGGGGGTATATGCTATTTAGTCAAAATGGTTTTACCTAAGTGAATCAATACCATACTTAAGTATATTTTAACTTTGAAGTTCACAATCTATGAGTGAGGTTAAGTAGAATTTCATGAAATCCAATATTCTCAACTTATAGGCATATTCATTGATTCAACCTAAGCAAACATGTAAGCATATTGTCAAGAAAATCAAGAATCTATGCATGGATGTCAAGTAAAGTGCATTTGTTCATATTTGCATTTATTCTTAAATATGTTATCATTAAAGCTCATGTTCTTTAGCAATTTGGCCATAAGAGATATCTAAGTTCATGGATGACCAATTTTCATACATTTGAATATTTAAGACCCGTTTGTCATCACAAATTGTAGGCCAAGGACAATTATAACTCTAGGTAAAGTTTTTTGTATCTTAAGTATTTCATTCACCTAAGTCATATTCAAATTCAAATATTAATGTCAAGTTTGATCATTTTATCATTCAAGTATATATATTGTCCTTAATTATTCATATTCCATTAAGAAGTATAATATAATGCCTAATGGGGAATATGTGAGTCAAGCTATGAGATTTAATCCTCTAAACATGCTTGACTAAGATGAACAAAAGGAATGAACAATATTTATCAGACACAAGTTCATTAAATTCTCAAATATATACACAAATCATTGAAATAACTTTCAAAACAATGTTTAAGCATTCATTGAAAATATAATTCAAGGTTATTTCAAGATTTAGGCATTTCATGAATGTCTTCAACAAGAAAAATGATTTTGCAATTTCAAGTTCAAGGAAAAATGATGTTGATTGTTGAAAATGATACTAATTGTTGAAATTGTGGCATGATACCAATGAAAAAAAATGATTTTACATGTTAACACATTATCATGAATAAGTTAAACCAATGGATTTTAAGTTGAGATGAAAGAAAGTATCAAGAAAATTAAGGAACATTCTCAATTTGGCTTAAAAATCTAGAAATAGGCATATTTTGCCTAAGAGGATAGATCCCTCAATGCCAGAATGCAGATTTCTACATTTCTTGGCTAGAGGATTGATCCTATCGGAGGGAGATCGATCCCTTGTTTAAATTCTACAAAATTTTGGCTTAAAAATTAACTTTGGAGGTGCCAAAACTCCGTTTTTAAGTGTTTTAAGTCCACGTAAAAGTTTAAACATGTGTATAACATAATTTTGAACTTATATGAATGAAAAATATGGACGAAAAATCATTTGACAAAGGATTTCACAGTTTTTGAAGGATTTTTACCAATAAATGCTTTTTTTTTGTTACATGGAAGGTCATTTTAAAAGTTATTCATATTTTGGCAAAACCAATATGTTTGGAAACACAAACATGCCAAAACAAACATGTTTACAAAGATTTTAATCACATATATCATTAAATCACAGTTGTGAACGTTATGCCACAATTTTCATTTGTATATTTCTCATTGATGCTAATGACATGGTATTTTGCATGTATGACATATTTGACATTTTTGGAGCAATCAAATATATTATCAACACATAGCAAACTTGTGTTACAGAAATCCAATAATCATTTCAAAATCATGTTATGTGCTTTTTATCCAATCATTTAATGCATCAAGAATTATCCATTAAATAGTCAAAAAAATCATTTATCATGCCTTTTATTCATTCATTTAACTTATAATGCGTCAAAGATCATCAACCAAATATCTCATCAAGGCACAAATAATTTAATTAAATAAAAGTTTTTTAAAAAAATTAAGCTTACAGTACTCCTTTGCTGGAAAATGCTTTACCATGATTCATTGAGTCCACCTTGAGCCATTGTTTGAAGGATTATTATGACTTTGCCAAAGGATGGATTCCTCAAACTCTTCCTCTTTCTCATTGGCATAAGCAAACTCCATGGGGGTGTATAGAGCATTTGAACTTCATTGTTTCATTGTAACTCCATGCTCTAACACTCCTGCAACAAATAATTTCAAGCATGCTTTGGTACCTAATTTTCTTGGGTCCATAAAAGTTAGTGCAAATAATTTTTTATCCTTTAGGGATCCATTTAAAACCCAATTCATCATTATTTATAACATGCTTTGGGATTCACATCTTCTTAACTACTTTTCCTCTAAATGAAGTCTTTTTATATGTGCATGCTTGTAAAGAGTGGCCAATCTTATAGCAAAGTGAGCATGTAAGTGACTTATCATGCATAGCCTTTTTGCATACAAGAAAATTCTTAAGATGAGTTTTCTTTTTATTTACATTATATCCTAACCCATCTTTATCGAAGAAAGCTCTTTGGATCTCAAGCATGTGATCTAATTTTTGTTGACCCATATAAAACCTAGAAAATTAGTTATGCAAAATTGTATTCTTTTCATTCAACTCATTTATCTCTATGTTTGCTTCTTCCAATTTTTTTTCTAGTTCTAGCTTAGTATTTGTCAAGGCTTCATTTTCTATTTTCAAATTAGCAATGATTTTTCTATATTAAGAGTTCATGCATTCAAATTTATTTGCTAATTCATTAAAAACATTTTGTAATTCATCAAAAGTATAATCATTGCCTCCACTAGAACTAGAAATAGCCTCATCATCATCAAAAGGCGATAAAGCATGAATAGGCTATCTCATCATCTATGTTTTCCTCATCGGAGCTATCACTATTGCTCCATGTAGCCACAAAAGCCTTTTTCTTGGGGTTCTTATCCTTTTCCTTCCTACTTGTAACGACTCGTTACCATAATTTTTCACCTTATTTTACACAATTTATCCGGTTGAGCTGTCTGTGATACTTCACTTTATTTCTTATGTTAAACAATTTCATAAAATATTGTTTATATTACATACATCCCCTATCTTACTTAATAAGCAAGTAGTACTGCATACATGTCTAAATACAGAAAATAAATGATCGTACCTCATATAAATCAGTCGGTCTGTCACATTGTCCTTTGTGTACAGCCGTAATCCACAAATATTGGATCTCACCATCATTAAAACCTGAAATGTTTAAAATTAAGGGGTGAGCAAACCACGACTCAGTAAGAGAGTTATATGTCACACTTGATATTCGGCTATCTATATGCTGAAAATATTTTTCATTTTCTTTAAAATCTTCCTAATTGGTTTTAGGCTCACATGTAGGAAGGATACTACAGTCGGCTAGGGATCCAGATAGAGTAAGACGGGTATTTTAAAATACCTGACTTGTTCCGGAACCTAGAAGCAACTGTAGAGAATACCAATTCCATTGTTTTCAAAACGATATAATTTTCGTTTTTCCACAGAGTAAACCACTTATTTCTTTTCACTTCAGTATACTTTAAAACACGTGGCAGTTCAGTAATAAAAACAGTGGTTTACTTCTCTTCAGTACAGTAAAAACAGTACAGTACAGTGATTTGTAAATAACCAATCATTGAATAATTACTTCTTCGATTATTTCTGTCTTAGAAATAATTCTTATGCTATTCTTTTAGAATAAACATTTATTTCTCTTTTCAAATCAGTAACCGTATTGTACGATTTAGTAAAACATTATATTCAATAAAACAGTAAATTGATATGGTTTAATCAGTAGACAGTAAACAGTAGCTACCAATTCAAAAAATAGTATAAGGTAGCTTTCAGTTCAATAAACAGTAAATGGTAGCTTTCAGTTCAGTAAAACAGTAATCAATGGCTACCATTTCAGTAAACAGTACAGTTCAGTAACACAGTGTTTTGGTACGGTCTTTCATCAGTAAACAGTAAACAGTACACAGTGGTTCAGTACAGTAGATAGTACAGTAAATAGTAAGTGATAAGTAATAAGTGAGACTAGGCAACACCTTACAAGTAAATCATGCTATCATTGTCCACTAGGGACACAGTAACAGTAATGAGATCTATGGCCATGATCTATAATATGTCCTCGGTGTACGCTTGCTAGGCGACAATCCGGGACGCTGATGACTAGCTGGTCAATCAGCCACGTGACAGTAACAGTGTATGTGATGCATGAAACTCGGGGCCTAAGTCTCAAAACAGTATAAGCCGTACCATAGCCTTTATGGATTTTAAATACAAGAAATCGAAATATTTCACAAATATCCATAAGGCTCACATATAAGAAAATCATCACCTTTATGAAATTTATAATTTAAATCACATTTTTCAAAATATTTCATAAAGGTATAAATCATGTTTTTCCATACAATGAAGACAGTTTGCAAAATCATCATTGAAAATATAGAAGGGCAAAACTATCTTTTTCCACAGTAAAACACATATGCATGCTTTTCCGTGCATTCAATCGAAAACATGGTTTTATAATTATTGGAATTTAAAACAATTCATTTTTATAATTTATGAAAATAAATTATTTATTTTCTAACTTTAAATTCCCATCACCATATTTTCTTCTAAAAACCCGTGTAGAGACATCTAGTCTCGAAATCATTCTTTATTTCTTAACCTTTATGGAATTTTCATAATTAATTATTTCCATAATTGAAACCATAAGGTTTTATGTACATCAAGTGAATATTTAAGAATATTTATAAAAATATTCACTTCAGTCTTTTTTTCATTTTCATCTCGTTTCACGTGAAATATCACCTACCTGGTGAATTTTCGGTGATTTCCTTTTCACCATTCTCGAAAACATGAATATTTTAAAATTAAATATCACTATATTCATGTTTTATGAAATTTACTTAATTTCTCGATTTTCGTACCCGAAAATCGATTCACGTGAAATCAAATCTTTTATTTTGGTTTTCGATGATTTTCAGTAAATTTTAATAATTTTTCGATAATTTTTCGGCAGTATAACGACTGCCTATTTGGCTAGCCTCCTGCACGAAAAATACAGTTTATATTTTCAATCGGTGTTTCATCACAATTTCAACCGATAAATCATCACACCATAAAACCGATAATTAATAATAGCATTTATAACATTAAATGCAATTTAAAAACATGGCCGAATATCCTTACAGGCGGCACATGTCTCCCTTACCTATTTCAGGTCGGCGACTGCCTCTCGAAGGTCGCGCCCGTGTTCACCTAGCCCGATTCCATCAGCTCGGTCATCGAGGGAATTTTCTGAAATTTAAATTCTAAAATTTAGAATTTTTCCACAATTATTTAAATAAATAAATTATTTAAATAATTTACTATTTTTCGAGATTTCTTACCGATTTCCGTATTTCTCGGGATTTCCCGTAATTTTCTAATTCTCGGGAATTTTCCAAATTCCTGGAATTCCTTTCCCCTTTTCTTTTTCTTCCTTCTTTCTTTTTCTCTTTTTCTTTCTTTTTCTTTTCTTTTCTTTTTTCTTTTCTTTTTCCTTTTCTTTTTTTCTTTTTCTTTTCCTTTTCTTTCCTGGCCGGTTCAGACCAGTCAGACCGGCTCCACCCTCCTCACCGCCGGTTCTCCTCCGGTGGCCGGTTCTCCGGCCGCTCGGGGGCTCAGCAGCTGGCCGGTGTCGAGGCGAAGCTGTCGGTGGCCTCAGCTTGGCCTGGATCAGTGGCACGACCGCGGATCTACTTGATTTTGCCTCGGTCACTTCTCCTCCTCCGTCGGCCTTCCTCCGCCGTTCCCAGCCTCTCCGGTGGCCTCCATCCCATTCCTCTCCTTCCGCCGGTGCTTCGATTGTGGTGGAGGCGGCCGATTTGGCCGGCAACCGCCAGATCTGGTTTCTCCTCTTCTCGGCATCCGCCGGTTTCCACCCCTGTTTCCGCTTCTGTTCCTCCCGTTTCCGCTTCTCTTCCTTTTTCCCTCGCCGGCGGTGGCATCTCCGCCACCGTCAGCCTCACCTGGGGGGGGGGGGGAATCGGGTTTGCTTCCCCGATTTCTCCTTTCCATTTTTGTTTTATTTCTTTCTATTTTTAGTATACATCATACTTTATACTTTATACTATATACATATAATATATATACTATATATTACACATATAATATTATTTCATATATAATGTATAGTACAATATATATTATCTATAATATATATATTGTATATTACAAAATATATGTCTTGTATATATATATGTATATTTATATATTTTAAAATTAAATAACATTTATATAAATGTAATAATTCCATATATATATATTGTATTAACAATATATATACACTCAAACTTTAATGAAATTTAATATTTACATTTTCTCAAATATGTATATACTTACATATACATAAAATGTCATACTTGAATACATATGTATTATTTAAATTTAGCAAATAGTATATATACTTATATATATACCACAGTATATTAATATATACAATATACCATACGGTATTTAAATACATATGTATTTACGTCAAATTACATTTATATAATTTGTAATTATATAAACATATTTTATTTTCATTTCTCATTTTCTTATTTAATTTGGATTTCCATTTATCCAAATTAAATTTCCCTACTTTCCTTATTTAATTTCCTCTTTCCATTATTTTTATTTTCACTTCCAATTTAAATTTCCTTCACTCGGATTTCCACAATCCGTTCCTTTCTCAATTCTCGGGATTTTCACTAGTATCCCGTTCTCATAATTAATTCATTTATTTATTTCTAATATTTATAATTTCCAATTAAATGGAAAATTTACGGTTATCACACTACTTGACTCTTGTGAGAACCGAGAATTCTTCCATTTTTGGAAATCATGGATTTTGTAAACTCAACTCCTGAAGTTAATAGACAAGTAAGAGTAAATAAATAAATTTATTTATGAGAGTGGAATATTTCAAATCACGATATTTGATCAATTAACGGATAACAAATTTAATAATTAGGAATTTAATATGGGTATTAAGGGATTTAAAATTTAAAGAAATAAAAATATGCATATGTATATACTTATATGTATATAAATATATATATAAGTACAAATATACAAATATATAAGCAATAAATAGTATTTTGGAGTAAAGTATATAGATTAATGAAAAATAAAATGGATAAATATATGTTTTAAGGATTTTATTTATATATATATATATATTACATACATATATATAAATATGTTTTTAATATAAGATAAATATATTGTAAGTATAAATTTTTAATATATAGCAATATATATATATATATATATGAATATATATATATATATATATATATATATGGTATATGTCAAGAATATAATTATACATACAAAAGTGTTAATATAAGTAAATATATTTTGTTAATAGAAATATATTTTATAATATATTATGTTTTATGTTTTATATTTATAAAAAAAAAAGAAGAAATTGCAACAAGCTTCTTGTGGAAGCTTATTGCACTATTAGGGGTCTGCATATACAAACCCATTTTGGAAAAAAATAAAAATTAAAAAAAAAGAGAAAAGAGAAGAAAAGAATAGAGGAGAGAGAGATTAGAAGAGGGATCGTCGTCGGCGAAAGAGGAGAGGAAGGGTCGGCAACGGTGAAGGTACTGAAGGAGAGGAGAAACGATCGGGGTTGAGCAGATCGTAAGGGAAGAGAAGAAAAGAAAAAATAAGAAGAGAAAAGAGGCGATCAAAGAGGAGGGAAAAGATCGACGGCAAGCAAGACCACTGAACAGGAAGAAGAAAGACCTACTACAAGTCAAACTGATCGGCAGCAGATCCGGTCGAGGAAGGCTCAGACGAGTTAAGGGGTGCCAGCAGCTAGAAGAGGAAAAAGAAAGGATGAAGGGCCGACGTCGCTACTGTCGCACAGTCACCCCTGGTTCCATGCGCCATCGTGGCTAAGAAGAAGAAAAAGGCCAAACCGGCAAAAAAAAAGGGAGGGTGCTGAACCAGGTTTGGACCGATTTTAAACCAGGTCTGAACTACTTCAGCCAAAAAAAAGAAATAGAAAAAAATAATATTGATAAGAAAATTATTGTCATTTTATTTTTATCATTATTATATTGTTGAATAATTTATAAAATTCTAAATGTGAAATTGGATTTAAGATTGTAGAATTTATATAAGGGGTGATTGGAGCTTGAAAGAAATTAAATCGCCAGCGTTAACGCTAGGTTAGATATTCATATAAAATGGTCGTAGATTTATACTGTGTTAGTTTGATAGAATTGAGATTGAAAGATTGAATTTCGAAGTTGTTTGAAAATTATGGTTTATAAATTGAATAGGTGAGGATGCTGATGTAAAGGATTAAGAATGGTAATGGTATGATTTATATGATAGATATGATGTAATTGAGGTTTTAAAGATAAATCTGAAATTATTTATGGATTGATTTGATTAAGATTTTGGAATGATTGTAAATTGGATACTATAATGGTTTAAAATCAATTGCCTTGGGAATATGAAACTGTATTTTTCATGCAAGAGGGTTAGGACAATTATAGTTGTTATGCTACCAAAATTTTTATAAAAATCATCGATAGAAAATAATTGCATATCATGTGATAAGTTTAAATATCAGTATAAAACATAGTGAGGTAATAAATTGGTAGTAAAAGGTAAAGTTGGCCAAAACTCAGAGGAAGATGAATTAATATTGTTGGTAAAATGCTTTGCAGCCCGGGAGAAGTGGATTACGCGCAATGTTATTGAGAAAGTCGCTAACATTGAACAGGTAAGAGATGAGTGTGGAAGCCGGAGGGATATAGCGAATGCATGATTATTTTTGGATTTAATTCTATGAAATTATTTGGTATTGAATTGCCTTTGAAATCATGCAAATCCGTGGTTTATGGCTAGTATAAATACTATGTTTAAGTGCAGGGAGGTTAGGTAATTCGCAGTTGTTATGCTGCTGAAAATTCCTTCAAAATTTTCTAAAATATAATGAAATATTTTATGAGCATGAAATGAGTGAGATTGTGTATTTAGGAATTTATTTCCAATATTTTCCATAAATTGGTATTTTACCAAAAAAATATTATTTAAATATTCATGCAATTAAATTTTATTAAAGTGAGATTTTCGGTATGTTCTTAAAATATTTTACAGTAAATTTGAACATTTATAAATTTTCTGACTGAAGCATGAATAGTTTATTGACTATTTTTACTATACTGTTAAATGTGAATTTAAATACCTTTGGAATTTTATTAAATTTTAATGATAATTGTTTAAATTCCTTAAAGGTTTTTTCCATTGTAAATGAAATGTTTTGAGATTGTTAGGCCCCATATCATGCTCAGGTGTATTACTATACTGTTACTGTGGCTGATAAACCCGCCAAGTCATCAGCAGTCCTAAGGACACCTAGCAAGTGTACTCTAAGGACACCTATAGACTATGGCCATAGATCTTACTATTTATTGTTACTGTTCCCTACGAGGATTATAACATGATATATCGAGGGTGATGCCTAGTCTCCACCTAGTGTTACTGTTACTGAACTATGAATCAATGTTAATTGTTTTTACCGAACTGTGAACTACTATTTACTGTTACTGAACTGTAATTCACTGTTAACTGTTTTACCGAACTAAGACCTACTGTTTACTGTTATTGAATTGTGGATTTCTGTTTACTGTTTCCTGAACTATATTGAATCATCACTGTTTTATTGAAACGTGAAGTACTATTTACTGTTTACTGAATTGTATTAGATTATTACTGTTTATTGAATTAAAAACGTTTTATGAAAATTATTACTGATTTTTGAAACGTTTATTGAACTATTATTGTACCAAGAAACTCAAGTGCTTACTATATTGAACTGTTTTTACATTGTTTACTGAATTGTTGGTGTACCAATATTGAACTATTTTACTGTTACTGCAAGAGTACTGTACCAAACTTTTACTGAAGTGTTTTACTGAAAAACTGATAATGTTTCAAAATAAACATTTTATTGTCTCTAAAACTTACATGGTTTACTGAAACCACCACTATTTACTGAACTGTTACTCTTGACTGAAAACTATTATTGTTACTAAACTGTTACAACTAAAAGTGTTACCAAATTAATTACTGTTAAAGTGAAATTGTTTACTGAATCGATTAGTCACGGTTTTACTGAAGTAATTACTGTGTTAACTGCTATTTCTGTTGTTTTTTATACTATCATAGTACTGTTACTGAACTGTTTCTATACAGTTACTACTGTTAATCAAATGGTTTATTGAATGGTTTCTACTACTGTTACTGTAAGTGTTTCAAGTGTTTACTGAAGTGAGAAATTAAATGGTTTTATTAACATTATTAATTGAAAATTTTATTAAACTTTTTTATATCGAGAATTTAACAGTTACTCCCTATAGTCGCTTCTGGGATTTCTAGACAAGACAGGTATTTCAAAATACCTTCCATGCTCTATCCAGTTGGCTGGCTGACTATAGTATCCTTCCGTTTATTGTGCCTAGTGAAGTGTTAGGAAAATAATGTTTTCTAGCATATAGATTTCGTTATATCAGTCTTGCATACGATTTCTTGACTGAGCATGTTTCGCACACCCTTTTATTTTCCACTCCACAGGATATTGTAAGTGATTAAAAGGGGGTGTACATTAGAGGATATTGGTTGAAATCTGGGTTACTCGAGACTACTTGTGTCAGATCGGGAGGTATTTGTACTTTCTTTTATACATTCAGATGAATTGTAAAGTGCTACTCAAATTGTAATATAGAAACATGGGATGTAAGTTGTAAGAAAATGATGTTAAATTTCATATTCCAAATTTATAAAATTATTTGGAGTTACTATTTATTACTGTTACTGTACAAGTGTAAAGGCATCCAAACAGCCCAACTAAAATTTATGTGGAAAAATATGTTATTTATTGTATATTTGCACTGTTATAACTCTCCTCTCATTACCTGTCTTCTTTGAAGTCTCTTACCATTCTCTTTAGCCTTCATCCTCATGAATCTATTGAATCTTTTGGCATATATTGCCATTTCTTTTTCTTCCTCAGTTCCACTCTCATCACTATCATCTCTAATTTCCTTATAAATGAAAGATTTTAAGGTTACCCCTACTTTTTTTAAAGGCTTTACATTCCTTTCTAATTTCATCTCATAGGTAAGTAAGGAGCCTATAAGCTCATCTAGAGACAATGTATTAGGATGCTTAGACTCTTCTGTTGCGATTACCTGTAACGATCCGTATTACATAGTAATTACCCATATTCACACACATAGTAAGATGGTTGGGTTGTCTGCGATGTCTTTATCACACTCACTTTCAACAGTAAATCACTTTTTAAACAAAATTCTATTTATAACTGATACAAATATTTACAACGAAATGTTATTTTCAGTATCGATCATAAGTTCTACATCCCTTATACATGAATTATACAATAGTAGTACTGTACATGATAAGTCTGAACATATAAAAGAAGCAAAATATGCCTCCAAGATCCGATCAAAGCTGCCTTAAGGTACTATAAACGTAGCCGAAATCTATGGAACGGTGCAGATAATCTTTGGAGTGGAAAAATAAGGGGTGAGCTAACGTGCTCAGTAAAAGAATTGTATGCAAGACTGATACTATGAAATCTATATATTAAAACATTTAATTCCTAAAAGTGCACTAAGGTATAAATCTAAAAGTATACTATAGTCGGCTAGGAAACCGAATGGAGTATGAGAGGTACTTTAGAGTAACTGCCGTGTCCTAGTCCCTAGTAGCGACTATAGGGAATAATCAGTTGAAGGTGACATATTTAATAGGTTTAAATCACTTGAAATCAATTTTTGTGCATTTTGCAAAATATATATAAAACAATATATAAATACTTGAATTAAAATCACTTCAGTAAACAGTTCAATCTAGAAATCCAGCAACTAGTACAGTAACACTTACAGTTATCACTTAAAACATTTACTTCGGTACTAGTAGCATTTTCAGTTCAATGAATAGTATGGTACAATGGAGACCAGGTAACACCCAATGAATATCATGCTATAACAGTAACCCAAGAAGGGAGAAACAGTAGCAGTACGACATATGGCCATAGTCACAGTGGTCCACAATGTACACTTGCCAGGTGACAATTGTGGAAGCCGAAGATTTGATTAGTCTATCAGCAACAGTAACAATAACACGTGACACATGAGCATGATACGAGGCTTAACAGTCTCAAAACAGTTTATATACAGTAGAAACATCATTTATGAAATCAATTTCAATAATAATATCTTCAATCAGTCTATAAATAAATATACTGAAATATGGTGAGTTTAGAAATAAAAATTCATAAAATATTCACACTTCAGTATTCTTTTATGAAAATGTTCTATTTATCAGTAGAATAGTTATAAGCATTTGTTGATACCTTTACGTAATTAAAATTCATTAACATGAATATTTAAATATTGTTTTTCAGTAAATAATAAAATTATGTAATTTCAATAAATTACATGAAAATCACTTAGAAATTTATTTATTCCTACTAATTAAGAATACTAAAAATAATTTCATTAATTTCTAGAATTTTCGGTAGTATAATGACTGTTTCTAACCTAGCCCTCTTGCATTAAAACACAGTTTATAAACCAGCCAGTATCCACAATTTCACCAATTCCAAAGCAATTGATTTCTAAACCATTTCATAAAATTGATCTGAGCCAAAACATGCATTCACAGTATCCTTACAGCTTACACACTCATCCGATACCAATCGTTTTTCTACTGACTTGCCGATAGCACCACTCTATAATTCTTCACTCCCAGACTGCAAAAATTATGCCAACCACCATTATTCACCATAATTCAATTCTAATAATTTTTTCTTAATTAAATTCTACCACATTATCTGTAAAAAATATTAAACAAGTCTAATTTATACCGGTGCTAAAACACATTTCGCTTAATTTAACTTTAATTTAAATTTCGACTTCACCAACAGTCTCCTCTTAATTTATACAATCTTATGGCACCAAGAATTCATCAAATTGGACACCCCTTCATGTGGCCGAATTCACCCTAAAGGAAATCTCATGGTTTTTTAATAATCTAACACCTAAATCATGCTTTTTCAATCATTTGGCATCATTTTTATGCATCAAACTACATGAATCCTTAAACTTCCATTAATATCCGAAACCTTAGGGACACAAATGAGTGGGATTTAATCCAAACTAAGGCTAGAATGATACTTAGCACCCTTAAATCATGAAAGAAATGAAAGCATGAAAATGTCTCACCTTGGCCGAAAATGGTAGAAGCTCTTTCACCTTGATTTAATCCACTTTACAATGAAATATGGGTATGGGTAAGTAGAGGATTGAATTTTAGGTAGGGTTTAGAAGAAATCTTTAGGTTTTGGTGTTGTTTTGGTGGTGTTTTTAAGCTTTTCTTTTCTTTCTCAAGGTGTTTTAATGGAGGAGAAGAAGACGGTTGAAGATGATGAAGTGGTGGCTGGCCATGACATGTGTGGAATAATATAGAATATTCATTTAGGGGTAAAATGACCAAAATGCCCATGGTTATAATAATTTTGGACAAATTTTGCCCTTAAGCTTCCATAATTTTTCTAACTATCCAACTAAACTCCAAAATATTTTATTTCATCGCTAAATATTATTATTAAACATAATTTAATGAATGATTGTGGTTTTATTAAAGTTTGACCGAACATAAGATAAAATTACAAAAATACCCCTACTGGGCTAATCGGGTAAATTTTTGTTTTCACCATTGATTCGATCTATCTATTGATAGAGCCTAGAACTTATTTATATGTAAAATATCATACTTTAGTTGTCGTAACAATTTTCGTCCGAGGACTCGATCGATAGACAATTTTGAAAAACACAAAGAGGAGTTACCACCAATCTTTTTTTGGCTAGGTGTGATTGGCCACTTAAAATTTTTTATTTTTTCAATAAAATCTTAAAATTAATTAAGTTTTATCAAAAAATAGTTTTTGGTTTGCGAAAACGAAGTTTGGGTTCGGGATTTTGGTTAGCGTAGGGAAGAATTAGCACCCCCACATTGCCTATTAAAAAACGGTACCACTTAATCATATATTATCCCTTTGATCTTAATTAAATGATCTTAATTAAATATTTGAAAAGACTTCATTTATTTTGAAATCATTGTTTATTTGTTTTATTTTGAAACCTCTTAAAACTTTCATTTATTTTGAAACCATTTATTTATTCATTTTATTTGATATATTAAATTTTATTTTTTATTTATGTTAAATTTTATTTCTTAATGAGAATCTTTTATATTGAAATTATTTCGAAGTACCCCAATACTTTAAGTAGTATTTCGGATAACTTCCTCACCTAGGAATTTCTTAAGAATCGCTATTTACGATTTCTATAGAATCCCATCCTCGGGAGATTCACACCTATTTTAGAATTTCATGAATGCAAATGATGCAAACAAAATATATATGATGCACATGAGAAATATATTATTTTATTTTATTACTATTTTTTTATTTATATTATTATTTTTGAAATTTATTGATTTTATAAAATTTTATTGAAAAATCATACAAAATATGTTAAGGCCCAGCCCGTATCACTAGGCCGTCGGCTGGCATCCCCTTGGCCTATCGGCCCCAGGTTTACCTCAACTCAACCGTATTGTCCGCTCTGGATTCTAGAGGTGGCCCCCGTCAGTTCAGCTGACGTGGCACTTAGGTCCTCACGGGTTTCTCTCGCGTCCGCCGCTACTCGAACCCTTGACTTCCTCAAGAGTCGAGTAACGACTAACCACTGGACCTAGTAGTCCAATGGTTAGTCGTTACTCGACTCTTGAGGAAGTCAAGGGTTCGAGTAGCGGCGAACGCGAGAGAAACCCGTGAGGACCTAGGTGCCACGTCAGCTGAACTGATGGGGGCCACCTCTAGAATCCAGAGCGGACAATACGGTTGAGTCGAGGTAAACCTGGGGCCGATGGGCCAAAGGGATGCCAGCCGACGGCCTGGTGATACGGGTTGGGCCTTGACAATAAAACACGCGTTTTATTGTGAGGCTCGTATCCTAGTGGCCCATACCTCACTCATCCGTATTGTCCGCTCTGGATTCTAGAGGTGGCCCCCGTCAGTTCAGCTGACGTGGCACTTAGGTCCTCACGGATTTCTTTCACGTCCGCCGCTACTCGAACCCTTGACTTCCTCAAGAGTTGAGTAACAACTAACCATTGTGAGGCCCGTATCCTAGTGGCCCATACCTCACTCAACTGTATTGTCCGCTTTGGGAGTATCATGTGGGGCCCTCTCACGGATTTCTTTCGCGTCCGCCGCTACTCGAACCCCTTACCACTTGTAAGTGTCGAGTAACGACTAACTATTGGACTCCAATGGTTAGTCGTTACTCGACTCTTGAGGAAGTCAAGGGTTTGAGTAGCGGCGGACGCGAAAGAAACCCGTGAGGACCTAAGTGCCACGTCAGCTGAACTGACGGGGGCCACCTCTAAAATCCAGAGCGGACAATACGGTTGAGTCGAGGTAAACTTGGGGCCGAATGGCCAATGGGATGCCAGCCGACAGCCTGGTGATATGGGCTGGGCCTTGACAAAATATTTTAATACACTGTAACACTTAGCATATTCTTCTCACCTAGAGATCAGTTAGAAATCACTACTTGTGAATTTCATAACATCTCAACATCGGAAATTAGTTTATATTGATATTTATTTATCGTAAAATTTATATTTACATATATATATATATATGTATTTATTTCAATATTTAAATTTATTTATTTATATATTTTTTTACCATTTTTTACTTGTTTTATTTTTTATATGGCAAGTTTTGATATCGAGATAAAATCGATTAAATGTCTCATTATGCTGGTAACATCTAAAGACTTTTCCTCGATCTTAAAGATTATCGAAGAATCACTACTTGTAATTTCTTCAAAATCTTATCATCGGAAATGAAACTTACATATTTATTCATTTATTTACCTTTTCATTTGTTTTTTTATTTATTTTAGTATGTATTATTATTTTATCTTTCTAAAATTGATTTATTTTATGAAATTAAGAATTTTATTATCGAAATAAAATCACTTAGACATCCCAATACACTGGTGACATTTAAGGATTTTATCTCGATCCTAGGGATTATCAAAGAATCGCTACTTGCGATTTCTAAGAAATCCCATTATCGGAGTTATCTTTAAAAATTTATAAATATTTCATTTTTATTATTTATCTTTATTGTTTTTTATTATTTTATCGAATAGCCTTTTATCACTTTAGAATATTTGTATATCCTTTGAAACTAGAAATAATAATACTTGGTTCATATAATATCACCTTTGATGTTTATTTAAAAGAAATGTTCTTAAAATAATACCAAATCTTTGCTATTTTTACTTTTATTTTAATTCATATAATATTTTTACTGTGTATAATCTTTGAAGGAACATAATATATATTTTATTTAAAAAAGTTATAAATGGATGACATGTAAAGAAACAACAAGCATATATTTAATTTAGGCTAAAATATTAAAAAAGTCCCTAAACTTTGTTATTTTATTTAAATAAGTCCTTATATTATTATTGTATCCAAATAAGCCATTATACTTTGATTTGTACTCAAATAAGCCCTTATTTCAAATAAAAGATTAAATATGAATAAAAATTATTTCAAACTAATTTAACCAATCAAAATTCAATTAATTTGATTCAACTAAGTCACTTTTAGATTTAAATTAATTTTTATAGGTTGATTTATTCGATTAATTCGATGTCTGAAATTACGAATTAAACTAACTGAATTAATTAACATTTTTTTAAGTACATAATATATAGTATAATATACATAATTAAATATTATATAATATATTCTATCTAACTAGCTTTTTTTTATGTAGAAAGTTAGGTTTTAAACGTAATCAAAAAAATCGATTAATCACTTTTATAAAAGATTGATTTATATTAATGGCTTATTTGGGTATAAATTAAGAATGAAGGGCTTATCTGAGTACAAATTAAAGTCTATAAGCTTATTTGAACTCAAATAAAAGGTTAAGAGCTTATCTAGATGCAATAAAAGTATAAAGGCTTATTTAAATAAAGTAACAAAGTTTAGGGGCCTTTTTAATATTTTAGCCTTTAATTTAAAACAATAACAAGCTTACCTTTAAGATTCTTTATCCTCGCTTGCACCTTTCTCAGAATAGAAGAAAATGGAGAGATGATGAAGGCGAACGCAGCTGCCAGCGATGGAGTACGATACAAGAAGAGCAAAACGGTGGTGGCAGGCGAAGTGGACAGTAACCAGGGCAACAGCAGCAGAGACATGGCTTTTCTTTCCTTCTTTCCTTTCTGTTTGGCCTTCTTTCTTTTTAATTATTCATGTGGCTTCCCAAATATTCTTCAAATTCTGAAGCAACTCATGAGCAACAAAGCAAGTTTCTTTTTCTTTTTAGCAAACAGCAACAAACAACCCACAAAATCAGAGCAACTTGCCTCTAAACAAGTCTGGATTCTAGCAAAAGGGACGAGATGAACGTGTAGCAAGTATGGTGCAAGAACAGGTATAATGCAGCAGCAAATGAGTTGCAGTAGAGTAAGGTACACAGAGGCAGGACGTGGCTTCTACGGTGGCATCAAAATGCAAGAACGGACGACAGTGCAGGAAGTACAAAATGTGCGGGGCAGCAAAGAACACAGCAGTACAGGCGGTGGTGCGGCAAGGTGGAACGGACGCAGGAGAGAGAGATGGTGTTGATGATCGGTGGTCAAGGTGCTGAGCTTGAAGTCCCAAATAGCTAGGATGGCTCCCTTCATATATTTTTTTTTGTCTTTCAACTTTTGGAAAGTAAATCAGAGAGTTTATTGATCCCATAATCATGGGATTTTATTTTCTTTATTTATTTTCTTTTGACCTTTTTATTTTATAATTTATTTCCTTTTTATTGTTTTTATTCTTGGTAATTGATTTTCAGCTTTTATTTCACTTTGATTATTTCCTTTTTTTGCATGATTTGTTTTCCTTTTATTGACTTATTCATATTTGGTCTAAATCTCTCAAGTCAACTTTGGCTTTAATTTGCATGATGCATGGGCATTGAAGAATTGATATTTATTTATTTATTATTATTATTGTATTTTTTTATTATTTTTTAAAATTAAAATTCTTCGGACAAAATTCGGTGTCTACAGTTGCCCCTCTTTGCATATTGCTGAGAATCAAGAATAGAGTAAAGACTTTAGACAACAATTTTGTTCGAATCGTTTTTTTTCGAAAACTCAATTTTGATTCCCGAAAATAATACCTTGACTCCATACCAAGGCTCGACACATGAGAACAGCTGATTTGATTTTGGAACGTGATACCTTGACTCTCTACCAAGGTTCAATCCACTTTGAAAAAGTGAATTTGATTTAATACCTTGATTCCCTACCAAAGCTCGATCCACTTTGAAAAATGAATTCGACTTTGAAACATTATACCTTGACTCTTTACCAAGGCTTAATCCACTTTGAAAAGTGAATTCGATTTGACACATAATACCTTGAAATGACAAAACTTAAGTAAGCTTTAATGTTTCATTCATATTGTAAATTTGATTTATCACACATGATTCTCTCAAACCATTTTAAGTGTTCATATCAAACATTAAGACCATGATTTAATTGTATATTTTTATTGGCCTTAATACTTTACAAAATGAGTTTGAATGTTTTCATTAAGTAATTTTCTCAAGAATATATTGAACACAAATTTAGAAAATTTCTTAATAAGTTTTTAGACAGTCTTCACTTGAGAAAGTCAAGAAAAACTCCTATAAAACTCATAAATGTTTTGGGGTAAATTAAAACCAAAGATCACATCATTTCTAACACAAAATGACTTAGAAAAGTGCAGGAAAAGCATGAGGGATCGATCCCTCATGTTGAGGAGTCCATCCCAAAGTGGCAGAATGATCCAGAAAGCTCAAGAGGCAAATTATGAGGCATGGGATCGATTTCATAAGGTAAGGGATCGATCCCCTCTTAGCAGAATGCATGGGAGGCCCAAAATGAAGCAAGAGATTGATCCCCTAGGGCATAAGATCGATCCCCCAACACGTGAAAAACCTCCAACAGCTAGTTTTTGTGAGATACAATGGTAACTTTTGTTTTTGGCTCCACCCAACATTAAGAATACATCCAAGGGACTATAAATAGAGGCTTGGAAGATTAAGGAAGTAGAGAGAGCAGCTAAGACACATCATTCTTCAATTTCTTCTTCTTCTCCAAGCATCTCAAAGAGTTCAAGAGCTAGAATTCAATATCTTCTATTACTCTCAACATCTTTGTACTTTATAGCACAAATACTTTAGAGTTTCTTTTCTAGAATAAACCTTTGTAATCATTTGCCTACCTAGAGGCAAATTATGAGGCATGGGATCGATCCCCTAAGGTAAGGGATCGATCCCCTCTCAGCAGAATGCATGGGAGGCCCAAAATGAAGCAAGAGATTGATCCCTTAGGGCATAAGATTGATCCCCCAACTTGTGAAAAGCCTCCAACAGCTAGTTTTTGTGAGATACAATGGTAACTTTTGTTTTGGCTCCACCAAACATTAAGAATACATCCAAGGGATTATAAATAGAGGCTTGGAAGCTTAAGGAAGTAGAGAGAGCAGCTAAGACACATCATTCTTCAATTTCTTCTTCTTCTCCAAACATCTCAAAGAGTTCAAGAGCTAGAATTTAATATCTTCTATTACTCTCAACATCTTTGTACTTTATAGCACAAATACTTTATAGTTTCTTTTCTAGAGCTAAAACTTTGTAATCATTTGCCTACCTAGAGGCCTTCTTTGATTAAACTCTTTGTAAACCCACTCACATATTGTAAAGGGAAGTGAACCCTTGAGTGATATATTGGGTAGATTTGGTTTACTCCTTGAGCCCAGAAAAAAAAAGGGATAGGTTTCTCTTGAGCCTTGAAAAAGAGAGAGGTTTCTCTTGAGCCTACAAAAAGAGGGATTGTAAAGACAAATTCAAGTTAGTGAATTTGGGAAAAATCCTTGGGAGCGTCTCAAGGTAGAGGATGTAGGCAAGGTTGCCGAACCCCTATAAATCACTTGTGTACATTTCTCTTTCCCTTCTCTTTTTACTTACTTGCAATTATATTATGTTTCTTATATTGAATTTGGATTGCATGCTTGCATAGCCTAGAGAACTTAGAAAACATTAATATAGGCTAATGAATTTAGAAGAACCGAAAAATGAACTTAAGGTTAGTTAAAAACCGATTCACCCCCTCTCGGTATTGTTATAGAGCCAACAATTGGTATTAGAGCTTGGGCTCGAGATTGATTTGGATTAATATCCATAGAGTAAAACGATCATAAATGACTTACTTGAATGTAGGCACATCCCTAGGAGAAGAGGGACACTCATTAGTTAGACCTCTACTTTTCAATGGAGAGAATTACTCATATTGAAAAATTAAGATGATGTTGTTTGTGTAATCAAATGACTATGAGGTGTGGAGACTGATAGTTAATGGTCCCAGAATTTCAATGAAGAAAGTATATGAAAAAGATGTCCATAAGAGTGAGGATGAGTGGGACACAAATGACATGAGATTGGCACAATTGAATGCCAAGGCTATGCACACTCTCTTTTGTGCATTAGGTCCCAATGAATATAATAGAGTTTCCCTATATGAGAATGCCATGCAAATATGAGAAAAATTAGCCATTACACATGAAGGGACAAATCAAGTTAGAGAAACTAAAGTAGGTATGCTCACACATGATTATGAACATTTTAGGATGAAAGAAGATGAGTCCATGAGTGATATGTTTACTAGGTTTAATGACATAATCAATGGACTTAAGGCTTTAGGCAAGACCTATTCCAATGTAGAAATGGTTAAGAAAATTTTGAATAACTTGCCAAAATCTTGGGAGGCAAAGGTAACCGTAATAGAAGAGTCTAAGGATCCTAATAGCTTATCTCTGTATGAGCTTATGAGCTGCCTACTTACATATGAAATGAAATTGAAAAGAAATGAAGTGCTTTCAAAGAAAGTAGGGGTAGCACTTAAATCTTCCACTCATGAGAATATTAGAAATGATAGTGATGAGAGTGGAAATGAGGAAGAAAACGAAATGACAATGTTTGCCAAAAGATTTAATAGATTTATGAGGATGAAAGAGAGAGAATAATAGGAGACATCAAAGAGGAGAGTCAAGTAGAAAAGAAAAGGACCCATTAGTGTGCTATGAGTGCAATGAACTGGGGCACACTAGATTAGATTGCCCCTTGCTTAGGAAGGAAAAGTATAAGAAGCCTAAGAAGAAAGCATTTATGGTTGCACCGATGAGGAAAACGTAAATGATGAAGTAGCCTACTCATGCTTTATGGCTATTAGTGATGATGAGGCTAGTTCTAGTTCTAGTGAAGATAATGTTTATACATTTGATGAATTAAAAAATGCCTTTAATGAATTAGCAAATGAATTTCAATGCATGAACTCTAAATATAAGAAAATTATTGCCAATTTGAAAATAGAAAAGGAAGCCTTGACAAATGCTAAGCTAGAACTAGAGAAGAAATTAGAAGAAGTAAACTTAGAAATAAATGAGTTGAATAAAAAGAATACAAATTTGCAAAACTCATTTTCTAGGTTCTACATGGGTCAGCAAAAATTGGATCACATGCTTGAGACCCAAAGAGCTTTCTTTGACAAAGATGGGTTATGATATAATGCAAATAAAAAGGAAACTCATCTTAAGAATTTTCTTGTGAACAAAAATTCTATGCATATTACATCACTCACATGCTCACTTTGCAATAGAATAGGACACTTATCACAAGCATGCACTTATAGAAAAACTACATTTAGAGGAAGAGTAGTTAGAAAAATGTGGGTGCCAACGCATGTTGTAAATAATGATGAATTGAGTTTTGAAATGGATCCCTAAAGGATCTAAAATTTTGAACACTAACGCCCATGGACCCAAGAAAATTTGGGTACCAAAACATGCTTGAATTTGTTTGTTGTAGGAGTGTTAAAGCATAAAGCTACAATGAAAGAATGAAGTTCAAATGCACTACACATCCCATGGAGTTTGCTTGTGCCAATAAGAAAGAGAAAGAGCTTGAGAATCCATCCTTTGCAAGGTCACAACAATTCCTCAAAGGATGGCTCAAGATGGATTCAACAAATCAAACCAAAGCATTCACAAGCAAAGGAGTTTTGTAAGCTTAAATTCTATCTTTTCAAAACTCATATTTGTTAAAATTATTTGTATGATTTAATGAGGCATTTTGTTGATGATCCTTGATGCATGAATGAAAGAAAGGCATGATAATTGATTTTTGATTATTTTATGGACAATTCTTGATAATTGGATGAAAAGCATGTAACATGATTTTGAAATGATTTTTGGATTTTTGTAATTTGAGCAAGTTTGCAATGTATTGATAATATATTTTCTTGCTCTAAAAATGTCAAATATATCATGTATGCAAAATGCCATGTCATGAGCGTTAATGAGGAATTTGTATATTAGAAATCATGGCATGATGTTCACAAGTGTGGTGATTTGATGATATGTACTTAAATCTATGTGAACATGTTTGTTTTGGCATATTTGTGTTTTCCAATACTTTGATTTTACCAAAATATGCATAACTTTTAAAATGACCTCCTTTGAGACCAAAAATGCATTTTATGATACAAATTCTTCCAAAATTGTGAAATCTATTAGTAAATAATTTTTCATCCATATTTTTCATTCATACAAGTCCAAAATTATGTTACACAAATGTTTAAACTTATACTTGGACTTAAAATACTTAAAAACGAAGTTTTGGCACCTGAAAAGTTGAATTTTCTATCAAAATTTTGTAGAAATTGAATGAGAGATCGATCCCTCCACATGTAGGATCGATCCTTTAACCAAAAATGTAGAATTTCTACATTCTGGAATTGAGGGATCGATCCTCCTCCCGTTGGGATCAATCCCCCTAAGGCAAAATGGCTTCCATGCATATTTTGAGTCGAATTTGAGAAGGCTTTTTCATTTGTTTTCAAACTTTCATTCGTCTCTACTTAAAATTCATTGCTTTTACTTCCTTTTGATGAACTTTTCAATATGAAAAATCATTTTTCATTAATATCATGCCTCAACTTCAACAATTTGTATTATTCTTAACAATTAATATCTTCTTTCCTTGAACTTAAAAGTGCAAATTCATTTTTGTTATTGAAGACATTCATGAATTGCATAAATCTTGAAATAATCTTGAAATATACTTTCAATGAATGCTTAAATATTGTTTTGAGAACTATTTCAATGATTTGTATATTGATTTAAAAATTTAGATGAACTTGTGCATAATGACTATTGATCATATAGTCAAACATGCTTAGAGGATTTTATCTAATAGCTTAACACATATATTCCCATTAGGCATCATGATATATTTTTTAGTGGAATATAAATAATTAAAGGTCAATATATATGATTGAATGATAAAATGATCAAAACTTGACCTTAATGATAGAATTCAAACATGACTTAGGTGAATGAAATACATGAGAATCAAAAAGCTTTACCTAGAGTCATAATTATCCTTGGCTTACAATTTGTGATGATAAATAGATCTTAAGTGTTCAAATGTATGACAATCTGTCATCCAAGAACTTAGATTTTTCTTATGGCCAAAGTTTTAAAGAACTTAGGCTTTAATGACAACATCAACATTCAAAGATAAATGCAAACTTGAACAAATGCACTTTGATCGATATACATGCATTGAATCCTGATTGTTTTGATGTTGAACTTGCATGTTTACTTAATATGAATCAATGATCATGTCTATGAGATGAGAATATTAGTTTTTATGAAATTGTACTTGACCTCACTCATAGATTGAAAATCTTAATGATAAAAGAATTTTTCGCTTGATAATATTGATTCAGTTAAGTAAAGCCATTTTAGTTAAAATAGCATACTCTCTAGAACCTTAAATGACAAAAACAACTAGGGATATGGCTATTAAATGATTAACATGAAAATCTTGAACCTTTCCTTGCTCATAATTTGTTAAGGACTTGAATTGGAAAATGAGCATAGGATTATTGTGCTTATGAATATGGATTTGCATTTTATGATAGGACGCTAACGTTTAATTAATCTATATGCATATTTGATTGTGTGTGATTGTGTTATTACATGTTTGACTTGGTTAAGCACATCACACATAACAATTAGCATCATGCAAAATAGCTTAGACAACCATTAGTAATAATTGGTATGAACTTTAAATTGACAATTCTTCTCCTTCTCTTTAGAGTGAAAAGGCAAATAGAGAAAAATTTAGTTAGGACATTTTTGCATGAGACACTTTTGTGCTAGAATTTGTGTTTCATTGATATATGATTTAATTCTATGCACACTCTTTCTTGAAAATAGTTTATGAGCTCAATGCACACAATTTGTCATCTGAGTTTAGCTCATAATCATTATTTATTGACATGCATCTTACTTGGACCTTAGAGAACAATTGATGTAACTAAGTGCTTGATAGAATTAAAATGAGCAAGTTATAAAACTTAGTAGAAAATTTATAAATAACTTGCTTTATTGCTTACCAATTGGGAACTTTTTGCAAAATTATTCATGAACAATTAATATAGAATCATAAGCAATGTCATTTGTATGCTCAAACATCTCATAATTTTTTTATGGACATTGACTTATTTTTTTATGCTATTAGTCCCATGTACTGCCATGTTTCTTGGTGGATGGAGCATATTTCTTGGTTCTCACATTTATTAAGCCATATTTTTAGGGGGAGCATAATTTTTTCTTCTTTTTGCTATGACAAAAAGGGGAGCAATAATGGGGTTTGGAAATTCTTTTGAAAACCATGCTAATATTTAGGGGGAGCTTTATATTTAAAACCATGCTTTATTTAAGGGGGAGTATTTCATCAAAGAATTTTCAAAGCAAATTTACCTTAAGTTTTGTCATATCAAAAAGATGGAGATTGTTAGCTTTAAATTGACATATGTATCTTGAAATGATAAAAACTTAAGTAAGCTTTAATGTCACGACTCAAAGGCCAATGATGTCCACTTGACATATACTTATCGCTTTTAGAAAATTACGAACCAAATTTTTCTTTTTCTATGTCTTTCCTATTTACTGTTTGTATTCGGTGTTAGTGTAGTAACTAATTCCAATCTTGCCTTAATAATATTATTTCCCTAGCTATATCATACTTCTCAAAGTGATTTTAAATCGTTTTAGCCTTATTTTCACTATTCCAAAAGAAACGGGTCGAAAACCTCCCCTTGTATTTTATCAGTTTCCCCAGTAAAATCACCTGCATTAAAATACATTCTAAACTTCACAGTATAGCCAGCTTTTGTTTCTCACAGTTCACATAATCATGCATCTCATAAATCTCAAGATTCATTTCATTCGAATTTCCACATTTGCATTTTTATACATACTTCAAAAATATATATCTAATCTTGGATCGTACTCGATAATCACATAGGCTTACATAATAGTCTAGTGCAATCCAAAGTTACATCTCATATTTCTCCCTAGTACTGTGAAATTAAAGTTTATATAACTATCAAAACGATATACAATTAGTATACCTCAAAAGTACAAAAGCTAGGCTCGGAGAACGTAGACGAGTACCACAACTAGCTACAGTTCCCGAGAGCCTATATAATGCCTAAGCTGGATATCTACCCGTATGATCTGTAGATGTTAAATTTAAAGAGTGAGCAAATCCACGGCTCAGTAAGTAGTTTAAATAAGTGCATACTAGGCTCATATCGTAAAACACGATCATACATGCATGAGTTATATAAAATGGCATGTATGCATTATATCAAGGTTTGCTACTAATTCGTATGTACACAAATTTCATAAACTTATTCATGCTTTCATTCCATTCTTAAACTCACAAAGTATCATTCTTTTTATCAGTATGGTTAAGTGTGAAAGAAGACAAACATTCAAATAGCACATGTTTTTATGGCATATATAATTATAATTCAATGATTATACACATTCTCTGTCTTATGTATAAGATCTATTCATCTACTGATATTCATCACATTTACAAATCACAATCATTTATTTATTATCACAATAACCTATGATTTTTCATATTTCATCAAAACACGTGCAGCACTTAGCTCCCAAAGAATTCTAGAGGTGGCTCCCATAGTTTTCGAAGAACCTATGTAGCACGTAGGTCCCTTGAGTTCTCTAGAGGTGGCTCACACGGTACAAAGATCGAGTCTTTACTCGGATTGGCCTTTATGACACATACTTTCTACTATCTTATCGAAACTCGTGTAGCACTTAGCTCTCAAAGGATTCTAAAGGTGGCTCTCATAGTTTCCGAAGAACCTATGTAGCATATAGGTCCCTTGAGTTCTTTAGAGGTGGCTCACACAGTACAAAGATCGAGTCTTTACTCGGGTTGGCCTTTTTCCTAGCTTTCGACAAACACGACTATGTACTAATTTAGGTCCATGAACTCAACATTAGGAGCTGTACATACCGCACAGAAATCACATATGCATTCTCAAAGTATCACAATATGCTAACATGCTCCATCGGTGCGACTTAATTAATTCCTATGCATTCCTCAAAATGCAAGCACCAAAAAGTAAACAATTTATACATTCAATAACCACAACCAAACCATAACACATAACATGCAAGTCATAAGCAAGATTTCCTTTCTAACAACTACTATTCACGATCACAGTATGTCCAATTTGTATTTTACCGTACTTACTCTTATAGTCTTACCTATAGTATTCCGCCAACTTGATGTAAATTTAGATAAGTATTTTAATAAGTATTTATTCATCTCTTACGAGATGATACTAGCAAGGCTTATTTAACCCACTTACCTCGAGGCTTAGTAATTATCCTTCTTGCGCTTCCGAGTCTGTACTCAAACCTCTACACCATTCTACTTCGCTACACACAATCCATTAACATTTTGATAAGTTTACATCATCGTGCTTAATCACGTACTTAAAATAAAGACCCTAAACGCTATTAATTTCGAATAACTATTAATCTAAAGCTAACTTCTTATTGTCAATTACGACGTACCCATGGTACGAGTTTTTATATACATATATATGTTTTAAGCATCTTTGTGTTTATATCTATATGTATATTCCAATATATATATTATAGATATATATTTGTTTATCTATGCTCATCCCATTTTTTCTTTCTTCGTACAAATATACATTATGCATGAGCATATGCATTTAGACATATATATATATATATATATATATATATATATATATATATATATATGAACTTAGACTTTAAACAAAACATTACAAAGCCTTACTTTAACTTGAAAATTCTTTAAAACATCCTTGTTAGCTTTTTGTAAAAATTTTAGAATCTAATCGTCAAGCCGTAAATTTTACATTACTTCTAACTCAGTTCCCTATTCGGAAGTATAAGGCTTACTTCTTAATTCATCTTGTGTCATTTCCAATAATTTTTCCAAACTTTGGTCCAAATCTGGCACATTAGGTAGGATAGTTTCCTGTCCTCTCTTCATTAAAATTTATATTACTAATTATAAGGATATGTAATTTGTACAAACCCAAAACCATATCAATCCTGACTCATTTATCTTTCTGAAAATGTAGAGTTTGAAATCAAACTCCATCTGAATTATTTTCTAGGATTTTTTGAAGTTGACACTAGGCTGTTTGTACCTTGTAGTGAGTATCTTGCATTCATATGTACATAGCTTAAGCTACATAATTCCAAATCCACAAATTCCAAAACTAGATGAAAGCTAACTCAATTCCCTATCTAGAAATGTAAGGTTCATGATTTAATTCTTCCTAGATCAACATTAGCAATTTTCCAAAGTTGCACTATCTTCCAGCAGTATTCAGGCACAGTGTTACACTGACCTACTTGCACAAAATACTCCATATTTAATTATCAGCATATCCAATTGGTGCAAACTTAAAACCATAATAATCCTAACTCCACTACCTTTCTGGAAATGTAAGGCTTGAAACCTAACTCAATTTAGGCTATTTTCTACAATTTTTCAAAGTTAAGACTGGAATTCACGTTTTTCTGACAGAGTACCCTGTACTCATTTGTACATATCTCAAGTTATAGAAATCCAAATCAAGAAATTCCAAAACTGACTTTCTCCTAACTTAAAAGGCTATCCACCATAATTTTTCCAGAATTTTTCTCCTTGTATAACAATTAAACTGAATGTTTTAATTGCAACCCAAAATAAAACATAGATTCTAGATTTGAACATCAAATTAGAATTAAATCAATCCTTCATCCATAAAGTACCCATTTGGTTCCCATTAGTCTCTATAATATAACCACACTTAGTACATTCTAAGCTGCCAAAAGTTCAGCCTTCACACACTCAAAGTCAACCAAACCCTTCTCAATTTTCTTCCCATTTTGGCTGCACCGGACAGCCTCATTTTCTTTCCCACGTACGGCTGTATAGCAGCCAGTCTATTTCTTCCATCAGCCACAATTTTTGACCCAAAATTCAAACTTTGCATCCTTTTTCCACATGGTCATCTTTTCTCCTATGATTCACGTAGACCCCTGCTTCAAACTAAGTTCAAACATTTCTTGACTGATCATATAAATTCTGTCCATCTACGTTTTTATACTCAGCTTGTTTTCCTCACGTGAATCATCATCATCAAACACTATCTTCCTTCTTCTAACCCTCACAACCGAAACCCTAACTTAACTTATGCATGCTAGTCTTTCAAATAAAAGTTATAAACATAATAATCTTGATCTTTAAAGCCAAAAATTAAAGAATAAAGAGCTCAAAAATTACTGCTGAATCTTTACCTGTACTGAACAGAAATCTGGCCACGTGATTCTGCTTCCGTTTGAGGGTTTTGAGCTGACTTCTTTGAGGGTTTTGGAAGCTTGTGAGGTAAGGGTTTATTTTCCTCAAGAAGTTTAAGTGTTTTGCTGAAGAAAATGGAGATTCTGCTTTGGAGGGAAGACTACACGATGAACCCAAAACAGAGCAGCAAATTTTCGGTGATGATGATCTGAAGATGAAGATCAAGATGGCTGGAAATTAAGAGGAGAAAGTGGCATGTGTTGGCTTTATTCCATTGGCCAACATTTAATTTAATTAATAATATTTTCCTATAATTATAAAAAATGTATTTTGGCTATTTTATTTGTTTAATTTTTCCTTTTTATGCCACCATAATAATTCTGATTTTCTAGATCATAATTTTTGTAAGCTATAACATTATTTTAATGTATTTGGTTAATTATTTGATTCCTTTTTGATCAATTTAACCAACATTTAATTTTATGAAAAATTAATTTCATTTAATTCTCTAATTTCTTTTATGATTTTTATTCCTTCCTTGTATTTCATTTTTCATATTTATAATTTCATCTAACTTAAAAATTTTTCCAGGTGAGAGACATCTTTCCTCCATATTTAATTACGAAAAATATTATCAGTAATTCCTTTATTGACAATTAATCGTATAAATGTACATATACAATACAAAATAACTGGATCTTACATTCCTCCCCACCTAAAGAAATTTTGTCCTTACTCTTTAGATACTCTTTTAAGTAATACTGCCAGTATATTTCCAACATCAAGATTACTTTTAGACCACTACATATTGTCTTTCATCATGTACTTATACTCCCTTAAATTTCTTATCAATTGAGAGTTATCCATTTTCACTCCTTTTTATATCCCATATGATTCATACTGTTCATCATCTGTTTTCTCAATTAGTGCCAAGTCGATATAATTTGGTAACTATCATTTACCTGATTAAATCAGTAGTATGTAATTGTCCCAGTAGCTTTCACATCTCGTGCACACTCTCTCTCAATATCATGGAGCGTTTACATATTACGCTCATATATTTACATTAGTACGGAGTGGTGCTATCAGTACAGTTGAGATCTTAAAGCCTTTTGCTATTTTCTATTAGCATATGACAATTCAGAGATTCCCATCACATGTAATGCTCACTGGAACTATACATATACATTCTCGTCGTTTCATACTCATACTCCGACTATGGCTCTAGAGAATCTAGGAGTCTGATAATGGAAATTGATTCTATTTAGACAATCAGTCTTTAATCACTTCCATATCATCATATCTCTTTTGAACTCTTTATTGTTCACTATATTCATTTATTTACTCATTTGAGTATCATTAAATTTCCTCTATCAAGTTTGGCTCGATCTTATATCTAGCCATAATCATGTGATAACCAAAAGAAATCACTTTTAGTGTTAATTTGGGAACTGCTTCGTACTCATGTTCCCTAGTCCTCATGTAATTTTATCTTCTTATTACATTTTTATCTCTTCACTCTCATCACTTTATCCATGTATGGTCTAAAAACCTCATTCATTAGGCTTACATACCTCACATGGTCTTTCATTAATCTTGTAAACCTCAATAGGAACTCGTAAGAATTTGTCAAGTTCTAAATATTATCTTATGAGTCTCCAACTATTAGTTGATGGCGCCTTGTACAGAGACTGGTCTTATGAATTCCTTATACATCTTTGGTCGAATCTAGTAAGATATCAGCTTCATGCAAATGAATATTCATTCTTAATAAGAACTTATTAAGTAATTGGAATTTAATTCACAATTATAAATCATCCTCAAATCACATCTGTATTTCCATTATTTACACCCATACAAGTGAATTTCATTATCCACACATTTTCCAAAGTTGGTTTCTTAAGCTTTTTGGGTTCTTTCAATATTCTCCGATACAAGCTTAAATATAGCTTCCATATCAACAGTTGAGTCGATGTTAACCCGATCTTTCAAATCTATATTACTCTGAAAATTTATCAGGGATAACATCCGATACTTTTTAATTATAAATCTCATACCATTTTGGACATTTTGTCTCTGTGTCCTATCATTTCACTATATATCTTCAAGGCAGAGATACTTAACATTCAACTCATTTTAACACATATTCTGCCTTAATTCACCTATTTACTTATACTTCACAGCGTATCAATTATCTTAATTAGTATGCTGTACTAAATATAACTATTTAACTAACACATTCATAGCTAACCGATTCATTACTGTAATTCACTTTGAAATTATTTTCATTTAATAATTCAGGTTAGCTATCATCCTTTTTTTTGTTCTTACAGTCATTTTACGGTTCTTATACATATTCTTCAAATTTATAATACTCTAATCAGCTTATCATTTTGCAAAGCATATCTCAAAATGCTCCGGTTCTATAAATATATGTTTGATACTTAGAAACAGACTAAATGTATAAAACCAAATTTAACAGTATTGATATAAATTTAATCAACTATACATATAACTTTTTCAATCTTTAGTAATCATCTCATCTATCATAATATCCAACGATCCCTTAATAAATATCTTGTCAATACACTTTTAATTCAGACCCTTAAGGATCAATAACAGGGCTAATCATCCTGCAACTTCCCACTATAAACATTTCGAGTCGCATTCATAATCTAAGTGTAGATAGGATTAATAATCGGAACTGTTATACGCGTATTACATTTCTTTATACCATCAATAACTTCATCATTACTAATGACTTCAAGATCAAATTGGTTTTATCACACTTTAGGACATAGTCCAACATAGGGACATATTTGTCATTTCAGAATTTATTTCTTTCTTTTCAATATAAATTTAACCAATGATCTTAATATCCATATAGTTTCTAAATCGTAAAACTTTAATAGTATGATATTCAAACTTCTGCATCCTTCAAACTCCAACTCATCACATAGCTTATTTCTCATTCATGAGTCTTGATCGGTATATCATGTCAATCTTCGACCATGTAGGCCCTTATGCCTTTACTGGTATTACTCCAATATATTTAGAACAAAACAAATGAGCACTTATTGCTTCATCATCTACCAAAACATATTATATATGGATTAGGTAGGGAGAAAGTTACGATTTTCTTATAGCAGTGTACATTAGTACGATCGGTGGCCATCCCGTCCATAACCAAGATGACACCAAGGTTGTAATTATGCAATATTAGCAAATCTGCTATTAGGTCTCTATCTCCCACCTTCACTTTATACTTACGATACACACTCATTCTTTTGAGGTTCTTTGAAAGATGTGCTAGCAACAACCAATAACTTAGAAGTTTTGACTCTATGTGCCAGCTACTTGTAAGAGCACATGTGATAATAAGGAGTTGAGCTTGTTGCACTAGCTCGATTAACCACTAACTACTATAGTAGGGTTATCGTTATCTTATGATCCTACTCCATTCTAGCCATCCTCAACACCCTGTTATCTGGGTAGTAATGAGTCGAATATGATAGTAATAGGGGTGATAATAGTGATGGGGTTGGAAATGAATTCAACTATCTTTAAGCTGATCTTCTGGGTTTAATTATGCCCAATCCCCCTCAATTCCGAATTAAATCAGAATAGAAACCTACACCAAGTGTAGACCAATTTCAGTATAAGACAATTAAAAGATAATTTTCCAAACATATATTTCACAGTACATGGGATGTAACACAATAGACGGTCTAAACTACACTAACACGTACTAGACAAACCAAGCTCTGATACTATTAAATTTAATATTTCATTCATATTGTAAATTTACTTTATCAAACATGATTCTCTCAAACCATTTTAATTGTTCATATCAAATAGTAAGACCATGATTTAGTTGTATATTCTTATTGGCATTAATACTTTACAAAATGAGTTTGAATGTTTTCATTAAGTAATTTTCTCAAGAATATATTGAACACAAATTTAGAAAATTTCTTAAAAAGTTTTTGGACTAAGTCTTCACTTGAGAAAGTCAAGAAAAACTCCCATAAAACTCATAAATGTTTTGGGGTAAATTAAAACCAAAGATCACATCATTTCTGACACAAAATGACTCAGAAAAGTGCAGGAAAAGCATGAGGGATTGATCCCCCAAGTTAAAGGATCCATCCCAAAGTGGCAGAATGATCCAGAAAGCTCAAGAGGCAAATTATGAGGCTCGATCCCCTCTTGGTAGAATGCATGGGAGGCCCAAATTGAAGCAAGGGATCGATCTCCTAAGGCATAGGTCGATCCCCCAACACGTGAAATACCTCCAACGGCTAGTTTTTGTGAGATACAATGGTAACTTTTGTTTTTGGCTCCACCCAACATTAAGAATACATCCAAGGGACTATAAATAGAGGATTGGAAGCTTAAGGAAGCAGAGAGAGCAGCTAAGACACATCATTCTTCAATTTCTTCATCTTCTCCAAGCATCTCAAAGAGTTCAAGAGCTAGAATTCAATATCTTCTATTACTCTCAACATCTTTGTACTTTATAGCTCAAATACTTTAGAGTTTCTTTTCTAGAGCTAAACCTTTGTAATCATTTGCCTACCTAGAGGCTTTCTTTGATTAAACTCTTTGTAAACCCACTCACATATTGTCAAGGGAGTGAACCCTTGAGTGATATATTGGGTAGATAAGGTTTACTCCTTGAGCCCAAGAAAAGAAGGGGATAGGTTTCTCTTGAGCCTTAAAAAAGAGAGGTTTCTCTTGAGCCTATAAAAAGAGGGATTGTAAAGACAAATTCAAGTTAGTGAATTTCGAAAAAAATCCTTGGGAGCGTCTCAAGGTAGAGGACGTAGGCAAGGTTGCCAAACCTCTATAAATCACTTGTGTACATTTCTCTTTCCCTTCTCTCTTTACTTACTTGCAATTATATTGTGTTTGTTGTATTGAATTTGGATTGCATGCTTGCATAGCCTGGAGAACATAAAAAACATTAATATAGGCTAGTGAATTTAGAAGAACCGAAAAACGAACTTAAGGTTAGTTAAAAATCAAAAAACTCTAAAATTTCTTATCTTATCTAATTTTCGAAATTTTAGGAAATCACTCTAAAATTTCGTATCCTATCCAATCTTTGAAATTTTAGGAAATCACTCTAAAATTTTCTTTCCTGTCCAATTTTTGAAATTTTAGGAAATCACTCTAAAATTTCTTCTCCTGTCCCATTTTTGAAATTTTAGGAAATCACTCTAAAATTTCTTTTCTGATCTAAGTTTTCAAAATTTTATGTCTAATTTTTCGATGCAATTTATGTAACAGTCCAAATATATAGTAATTCACACATTTTTAAACATAATTGATGGTTGGGTCGTCTGCGATGCCTTAATCACTTAGACAGTAACAGTGATAATAGTAAACTCTAATTAATTTACAAAACCGGAATATGACATTTACTAATATTCCTTAACACTTTACGTCCCCTATGTCTACTTTATAATTTAAGTAGTACTGTACAATTAATCTGAATATATAAAAAAATAAAAATACCTCCAATATCAACAATACGCAAACTCGGGTAATCGAAATCGCAGTTGATAATCTCAGGATGGTATGTCACTTATCCAACTATAGTATCCTATGGAGTTGAAAGTAAAAGAGTGAGCGAAACGTGCACAGTAAAGGAGTCGTATGCAAGACTGATATAATGAAAACTCTATGCTAGAAAATATTTATTTTCCTAACGGTTCACTAGGCACAATAAACGGAAGGATACTATAGTCAACCGGGAAATCCAAATTCAGCATGGAAGGTATTTTGAAATACTTGTCTTGTTTCGGAAACCCAGAGCGACTATAGAGAGTATTCGATGAATTGTTGATATAAAACAATTTAATTAAAATTGTCAATAAAAAATAAATAGTAAATAAACCATTTAATTTCATCACTTCAGTAACACTTTTAAAACACGTGACAGTGACAATAATTAAAATAATGCAGTAACCAGTTGAAATTGAACAGTGGTAACAGTATATAAATCAGTTTAGTAACAGTACGATGAAATACTTCAGAAAACAGTGAATAAACAGTTCAGTACAGTAAATATTTAAATTTCACAATTCAGTAACAGTTCAATAATTATTTCAAAAGTTGAAATAATATTATAAATATTTTCATTTTAATAAACAGTATATTTCAGTACAGTTCGGTAAACAGAAATCAGTAAATCATAGTTTAGTAATCGATAAATCACAGTTCAGTAAACATTTAATAGTAGGTTGAGACTAGGCAACACCCTAAATAGATCATGCTATAATTATCCTCTAAGGGAAACAGTAATAATATACAGCAAGATCTATGGCCATAGTATATAGGGTGTGTCATAACTTGTCAAGTCCTAAAACCTAATCCGCTAGACTTAAATTTAATGAGTCGCCACCAACCATTCAAACCTAAGGTGTGATTGGTCACCTATTCATGTCTAAAGATAAGGCATGGTCTATGTTCAAAGATTCCTAGACTCGGGAGTACGGTTACGTGTGGGGAAGGATTAGCACCTCCCACAATGCCCATCTTAAGATGGTACCAACTAGCTTTAGGTTATCTTTATAGTTTGCCTTGGGTTCATATTAATTTCGATATACTTATATATTGGAAATTTTCTAAGATTTTTCCATCAATTTGACTCCAACCTTAAAAACTCTCCTCACCTCAAGATATTCAAGGAGTCTCATTTGACTTTCCTGAACTCCATCGTCGGATAGATTTTAATATTTTATGAGATTCCTCTTTTTCCTAATCTTGTCTCTAATTTTGACTACATATTCATTTTATAAACTTCTTAGATTTTCTAATTCGTTTTTATATTTTTATTTTCTTATTTACCTTACTTGTAAGAAATAAACATGAATTATGTTTTATTGAAAATTCACTTTTAAGCGTCCCATCAATTTGGCTCAGCCCAAAAGGAACCTCTTCACCTAGAAATTTTCAAAGAGTCTCAATTGACTTTATTGAAATTTCATCATCGGCATAACTCATATTTATTCTTTTTCATTTATCTTATAATTCTATTTATTATTTAGATATTTTGTCTTATCTTATTTTATTTATTTATCTTTATTTGCTTATTTTTATTTATCTATATCTAATCCATCTATCTTATCTTACTTTTATTTTTATTATAAATAAATATGAATTAATTAAAAAAAAATTCTTTCAAAAGTATTCCATCAATTTGACTCAACTTAAGAAAGATTCTTTCACCTAGAAATTTTCAAGGAGTCTCAATTGACTTTTTTGGAATTTCATCATCGGTATAATCCATATTTATCTTTGATAATTAATTAATATTTTTATTTTCTATCTAATTCCTATCTTATCAAACGAACACCAAACTAGATCATAAATCATCTATCATAAATCCTATATTAAATCACTTCAATTAATGATGCAAAATTATAATATTTGATTAAATACTAGTTAGATGTGCAAATCAAATTTTCCTATCATAACATTGTCAAGCAAATAAATCACATTATACAAACATACAAATCAGTACAAAATCAATTACTCACTTTAATTATCATGCAAATTTATATCAATTAAAATCTTCTTAAATCAGTACACATGCGAACAATCACTATAGTACATATTAATTATTAAACCCTACAAATTAAAGTATGATATTACCCAACTAAAATATCAAATCATTCTATATAAAATTTTATCAATTCATTAAATCATTAAATTATTAATTATATATCATCAGTAAGCTATCAAATCATCATGCAAGTGACTAAATACTAATTAACTATTGTTAAACTATCCCATGAAATTAATAGATGATCAGACAATTAACTAAATGATCAGTGAAAAGGATTAAAAAAAAACCTCTCAATGCAACCTTTTTGACCTTATTTACTTCCACAACAGTGGTGTATGGTGTGGCGCTAACAATAACAACGTTTGGGAGAAGAACAATGATAATGTAGTGACATCTGGTGATGTAGAGTAATGCTAGCAGCGACGACCAGCAGCAGGTGACACGAGGCAGGGCAGTGCGACAGAGATGGCGATGCAGGAAGATCAGTTTTTAGGGAAGCCCAGTTCAGTGCAAGCGTCAAGTGGTGGAAAAACTTACAAAGGAGATGGTGCGATGTTGAATGATTGGTGTGGGATGGTGGTGACAGTCGATTATGTTGATTGTGTATGTGTCCCCCTAAATCATAAGCCTTAATCCCTTTTTATAGTCACAAATTTATTAGAGTTCTAATACAACTATACCTATTCTAATAATTATCTCTTATTTTTAATACTTTATTTATCTAATTCTTATATTAATTTTAATCTAACTCTACCAAATTTAATATTAATCCAACTAATTATCCTAAAAAAAATAATTATCCTAATCCTAAAATTAATTTTATTTTTATTTTTTATTTTTTATTTCTTATTTCATTTTTTTGTTTTTCTTATTTTATTTATTAATTCTTCCTAAATCCTAATTTTAGTGTTAATTCTAATCTTAAAAAAATACTAATTTAATTTTAACCTCATTCTAAATTGTTAAATTAAATTAAAATACAATGTCACCCAACCTAATTAATTATTTTTACAAATTAAGACTCCGGACAAAATAGGGTATCTACAAGGTGTCCGCAGAGTACACTTGTCAGGTGACCTTATGTAACATCCCAATTTCCATTATATAACATGTTACTCACTTATATCTTACACTTACTACCGGTTGGGCTGTCAGTGATGCTTATCAACTCCTATCACTTTAATAAGAATAATTAAATCATTTTCTTAAGATGTATATACATTCCCTTATATTTAAAATAGTACTGTACAACTTTACTGAATACATAAAAGAATACAACATACCTTCGATATCCAATCTCCGGAAGGTAAGTCTCTTAGTTCAAATCAGTTATCTGTGGAGTGGAAAAATAAGGAGTGAGCGACAATGTGCTCAGTAAGGAAGGTGTATGCTGCTTTAAAAATAAAAGCTATAATCTCAAAACCATTTAATCATCCTAACGATCACACTCATTAGGAAACAATAAATACAGTTAACATGAAACAGGATTCACCAGATCCTTTCATAAATCATTTAATTGAGACTAGGCAACAATTTAAATCATGCAAAGAACACAAGTCATCCGCTTTTAGGGTGCACCCGTAGGCCATCGCCCCTCACGCCTATCTCATCTAGATGTATGGCCATAATCTGTAGGTGGTCCTCGGGTCCACTTGCCAAGTGACCTCGAGACCGCTGAAGACTTGGCAGGTCCATCAGCCCTGTGACGCCCTAGGGTGCACTCGTTGGTCTATTTGACCCGAGCCATCGCCCTAGATGGGTCACGCAAAGTATATGAGTGATAATGCATGAACTCATAGCCTAATGTCTCGGATTCAAGTTATCTTATGTATCATTTCCATAAAATGATTTGATTTCCAAAAGGGCTTATAAAACAATAAAACAGCCCGTAAATTCAACAATTTCTGTGTGAGAAGGTACGGGTTAGACTGGTTCGCCCATGGCTAGTTCACCCATGGTAAGCTTGCCAATACTCAACTCGCCATTGGTCAACTCGCCCAATGGTCAACTCGCCCCAAAAAGGTTTCATATTTTTATTTTTGAATAATTCATTTTTCGTTTAGGAATTTACACTTTAAAACCGTTCGCCAGGGTCAGCTCGCCCTTCACGGCTCGCCCCTGACTAACTCGATAAGATGGCGAATTATTAATAGCCCGCCACTTAGCTTTTCAAAACAAAAGTATGGCTGGTTGATAACAGTTCGCCCGCCTTATATTTAAAACAAGGGTCGCCCGCCCAAACACATTAAAAAAAGTTCGCCCGACTATGGCTTACCCGGATTTCTCTTTAAAACAGGGGCACTCACCCAGTTCTCATAAAAGAGATCTCACCATTTGGCTCGCCCGAGTTTCTGTCTAGAACAAAACTACTCGCCCGCTTTAACCAGTTCGCCCATCAAAAGAACATATGGCAGCTTGTAGCTCGCCCAAGATCAAAACAGTTTATCAGCCAATGCATGTTAGAAAATAAAACAATTTCTAATATTTTCTTAACATTTTTACTCCACAGGACATGCATTTACATCACATACTACTTCCTTACCTCGTCTGATGCAGCCTTGCTTTCCACTCGCCGTATCAATCTCACTTCCCGGCTGCAAGGTAAAATATTAATTCCATTAATATTTTCTTTTCTAGCAATTTATTTCTAAAACTATTTTCAACCACTGTGGCGAGGTAACAGCTTGCCATTCGCCCAACACAGCTTGCTATCCATTAGCGGCTCATTCATGGGAGTTCGCCCAACATGGGAGCTCAACTCGCCATGCTTATCAATTCAGTTCGCCATTCGTGGCTTTTCATTCATAAATGGTCTTGCCCATGAATTGGATAACCCTTGGCCACCTCGCCCTCTTGAACAACACTTTGGCGAGTTGTCTATTACCTATTCGCCTCATTGGCGATCATTGGTCGTCACCCTTACTTCCACATTCTGGTTATCCCATAGCTATTGGCGAACATGTTCTCGCCTAGTTATATATTGCATTGTACTCCCCTCGCCATTTGGTGAATACTCCTTGCTCGCCTATTGTTTTTCTTAATCATTTCCATCTAATTTCTTATATATTTCCACACTATTTAACTACAACCAGGCTATATCTGTGTTTATCACGTTATAAACATAGAAATATACCCTCATTTATCAAAATAACCATAGAAATATGGAAGCTCACCTCAACTGAGTTGCACTTCCTGGAGCAGAGTGTTTTCTTGCCTCAATTAGCTTTACTTTGCTTATTCCCCAGTTCTTCACACACTGGATAAATGTTTAGCTAACTAAGGATGAGTCTCATGGCTCACTTATGGAAGCAGAGGAAAACTAAGGGTGAACTTGAAATGAAACAGAATCGGCGAGAATGGTTTTGGAGGAAGATGAAGTTGCTTCTATCGATTTTTCCTCATGAACTCTGCTTATATAGCCATTCCGTTTCACTTAAAATCTAACACCTGTTTCCTTATCCTGTTTTCCTCATCATTTCATGCAATTAAAACCAAAGAAAACTGCAGCAAAAGAACGGTAGTGACGTCCCTACTGCAGCTCTATTCTTGACGAATTTCCCTTGCCATTTATTGCCTAATCCTGTTGTCAAGAGAAGCCAGTGGCGAGAAGTCCACTATTAGCCCCTTTCCTTGACTTTTCCATTTTCTTTTCTTTTCTTCTCTTCTCCACGCCATTTCTCTTCCAGCCAAAGTTGATTGGCTAACTCCTAGTCCATGCCACTGTCAGCCAACGTTGATTGGCTCTCCTTTCATTCTTTTCCTCATTTGTCCCATTACCATTAATTCCTTCATTTAATGCTTTCATACTATAATATAAAAATTAAATCTCAACAATATCTTGTTACACTTAAATATTTGTTTTTCTTTCTTTAAACACCATCCTATAAATCATCACTTAAATTGAAAAGTGGAAATTCACATTCGGTTATTCTTTAATTTTACTAAAAGAATTTATTTCCACTATCAATAATGTACACATATGGTATACAATATAATAAAATTCAGATTTTACACCTTAAGAGTGCTGATGACTTGGCAGGTCAATCAGCCACAGTGACAGTATAGTAACAGTGAGCATGATAATGGGGCCTAACAGTCTCAAAATCATTTTATTTACGATAGAAAATACCTTTAAGGAATTTAAACAAATATTATTAAATTTAATGAAATTCCAAAAAGGTATTTAAAATTCATGTTTAAATTTCTCTAATATTTATTTTCAATATTTCTAATTTCCAATAAATGGAAAAATTTACGGTTATCACAGAAAGTTAGGACAGTTGACCAATAAGAGAAAAGATGAAAGGCAGATGGAATTGTGAAAAGTAAAGAAGGTAGGAAGACAGACGCAAGAGGAACGTTCGATGAACCTTGTTACCACAACCTTTGCATTGGCATTTGCATTGTATTCACTGATACATTTGAATATAGGAAGTGGATTTTAAACATTTTGCATTGTATACATGAAAAATGAAAAAAATGAAATGAAATGACAAAGAATGTGAGGAGAAAAAGAAAAAAAAAGAAGAGGAAATGTGAGGAGAAAATGATGTGATAATGAGAAAAAGTGAGAAGAAAATGATAAGAAAAATAAAAAAAATACGACATTACTTGCATGAATAGGATAGATTGCATTGCATTAATAAAATAGATTGCATGAATGACATTGCGTAGATAGAATCGATTACATGATTGACATTGCATAGATAGAATAAATTGCATGGATGATGTTAAATAGGTAAAAAAATATTGCATGAATGACATTACATATATAAGATAAATTACATGAATAACTTTACATGGATAGGATAAATTGTAAGATCTGTTTCTACTGTACTGAACAGGATATTTTGTAATTATTTATTTAATGAAATATAATATATTTTGAGATTTTAAGTGAAAATATAATGTGGGCCCCATTTTAATTTTATGGTTTTGATGGATTCAAGACTGAGAATATAGTGTACAGTGGGTGAAATAAATATAATATGATGATTTTGAGGTTTAAAAAAAAATTTATACTAATTGCTAATATTTGGTGTATTTTGGAAAACAAATTAGAAAATGATGGTTATGTCCTGAGAGCATTTTCCTAAATTACGCCCAAACTAAAATGAATTGGGACAAAGTAAAAATATCATAATATTCTATGTGAAAAGTAGGTTAAGACAGTGTCAAGAGATTTATCGAAACGGTCGTGAAGTGACAGAAATTCATCGGCAGGTCGCGGGGGTAAAATCATAATTTCTCACTATCCGTGCACCGCTCGTCGACGAAACCACTTCCAATCATCAAGATACATTACAGATGATTATTTGGTGATGGAATCCGAAATTTTGGAGTCCAATTACATGGTTTTTACGACTACGAATGCTTAAGGGCAAAATTGTCTGAAATTTACATAACCAAGGGCAAAATGGTAATTTTGCCCCTCTCTAGAAAGTTCAATAAGTCTGCCCCTTATTCAGCCGACCACTATTCATCATCCCTAACTCGAAGCTCCCACGCCATTTTTGGAGAAAAAGAAAGAAGAAAAGAAAATAAAGAAAAACATAAGAAAAATTAGCTTATTTCAACAAGATCAAAACAAGAAAACCATTCCTTTCACTCTCCTCTCTTCATCTACACCCTTGGTTCATCAAATAAGCAACAAAATAAGAAGCAAAACAAAGGGGAAGGTTTCGGCCAAGGTAAGTCCCATGCATTCCTTATGGTTTCTTCAACATCTAATGTTGGATTTCTATGTTTTTCATAATGCTAAGCCTAGATCTAGCATTAGTTTTGCTTAAATCTAATTAAATCATAATGAATGGGCACCTTGGGGTTTCAGTTGGCATAAGGGCACGAAGAAATCATGGTGAAACATAAGGGCATGAAAATGGTGCTAAAATGCATAATGAACTTAGATACACAACTTGGTAACCATAGTTTGAAGAAATGCCTTAAAGATGCCTATAGACACCATTCGGCCATGGGGTTTTAGACAACTTAGGATGCTGCATTTTTTGGTTTTGATATGCTAACTTAATGTACAAATCAAGAGAAGAAGAATGGTGAAATCGGAGCTAAAACGGAGAAGTTAAGTTTTACTATCTGTGTAATTTACACTGATTAGGTATAGGCAATATCCAATGTTGCTGCATTTAGTGAAAGTCAATAGCTTAAAAATAAGAGGAAAATTAATGAAAAATTTTGGTGAAATTGTTTTGCAACCAGGATAGGATTTCGAGTGGTGCTACCGAAAGAGTTGGTAATACGAGACAGGTAAGGGAAAAGTGTGGAAGTCGTAGGGATATAATGAATTGCATGATTTTATGAGTATAATTTTATGAAATTATTTGAGTGTTGAATTGCCTTGAAATCATGCAAATTGTGGTATTACAGTTGGTTTATAAAACTGTAATTTAAGTGCAGGGGGTTAGGAAAATCGCAACTGTTATGCTGTCGAAATTTATCAAAAATATTCTAAAATAGCATGAAATATTTTAAATGCATAAATTGAGTGAATGGTGTATTTTGGAATTTATTTCCAATAATTTTTCATAAATTGGAATTTTACCGAAAAATATTTATTAAATATTGATGTAATTAAATTTTATTAAAGTGAGATTATAAATATGTTTTGTATAATATTTTATACTAAAATTGAACGTTTATAAATTTTCTCACTAAAGCATGAATATTTTATCAACTGTTTTCACTGTACTATTTAAATAAGGGGAAATAAATAAAATTTGCGAGAAACGGGATATTGGTAAAAATCCTGAGAAATGAGGAAGTGATGAATAAGGAAATTCGTGTGAAGGAAATTAAATGAAAATAAAAATAAAATCGTTGAAATTCCCGAAATTAAGGAAAGTGAGGAATTTAAAATTGGATAAATTGGAAATAAGGAAAGGATAAAATTATGGGAAATAATGAAGAGAAAAATTTAATTTAGAGAATGAAAATCCAAAATTTAATAAGAGAATAAGAAAATAAATGAAATATATTTATATAATTATATATTATATAAATGTATTTTTATACCAATACATATGTATTCAAAATATTATATAGTATATTTAAAATACGTTGTTATATATATATAGAAATATATATATACTATTTCATAAATTCAAATAATACATATGTATATAAATATAATGTTTTATGTGTATATATAATTATGTAACTACATATAGAAGAAAAGTAAGTATGGTTTTATATTAAAGTTTATATGTATAAATATTTTATTATAGCATTTATATAATTTATATATATAAATGTTACTTAATTTTAAGTATATATATAAATATACACATATATACTAGACATGTATTTTGTAATGTATAATATGTATTTTGTATATAATATATATTGTATAATATTATGTATGAAATAATGTATGTATAACATATATATATTATATGTATAAAATATATGGTATAATATATAGTATATAGTATACTAAAAATAGAAAGAAGACAAAAACCAAAAAGGAAATGAAACAGAAAACAAAAGGGAGGGAAAAAATCGGGAAAGACCCGATCCTCCCACAGCCAAGGGCCGACGGCGGCAGAGCTGCCACCGCCGGCGAGGGAGGAAGGAGAAAGAGACGCCACCGGCCAGAGAAAGGAAAGAAGCTGCCGGCGGCGTGAAACGGAAAACGGAATCAACGGAAAACGAAAGAAATCCGAAAAGAAAAGAAAATGGCGGACGACGGTGCCGGCCGATCCAGGCACCGCCACTACCACCGAAGCTTCACTGGAGGAAGAGGAAGCCGATGGAGGCCACCGGAGGTGCAATAGATGGCGAAGGAATGCCAGCAAAGAGGAAGAAGAAACGAGGCAAACCGCCTCGATCCGCCGCCGTGCTGCCGATCCAGGGCAAACGGAGGGCACTGGCAAGTTCGTCGTGCAGCCGGCCAGATGAGGGACGCCCGAACCGCCGGGGAACCGGCCGTCGGCGAGGAACCGGCGAGGACAGGAGCTGTACCAGTCTGAACCGGTCTGACCGAGAAAGGAAGAAGAAAAAAAAAGAAAAGAAAAAGAAAAAGAAAAAGAAAAAGAAAAAGAAAAAGAAAAAGAAAAAGAAAAGAAAGAAAGAAAAGAAAAAGAGGAAAAAAAAAGGAAGAAAAAGGAAGAAAAAGAGGAAAAAAGAGAATTTCGGGAATTTGGAAAATTCCCGGAAATTCGACAACCCGGGATTTTTCAAAGTTCGGTAAGAAATCTTCCTGAGATTTAATTTTCAGAGAAAAATTTAATAAATTATGAAAAATTCTAAAAAATTAGAATTTTAATTCCAGAAATTATTTTCAGCAATCGAGATAAGGAATCGACAGAAATGGAGCACGGGCGCGATCGTAAGCGGAAGTCGCCGACCCGGAAAAAGGTAAGGGATGCATGTGCAGCACTGTAAGGATACTCAGTCTGCATATTTTAAATTGAAATATTTTATGCAAATATTTTATGAAAATTATTATGATGCATGATTTGCTGAAAATAATTTGGGAACAAGTATTGGCTGAAAGATTTAAAACTGTATTTTTCCGTGCAGGAGGTTAGTAAATCGGTAGCCGTTATGCTGCCGAAAATTTTAGAAAAAACTTTATAAAATCATATTAAATGATTTTATTTCCAAATTTCGATAGTAAATCACGAAACATGAGGAAATTACTAAATTTCATAAAACATGAATATAATGAGATGGAATTTTAAAATATTCATGTATTCGAGAATGGTGACAATGAAATCACCGAAAATTCTCGAAATAGATAAATTACACGAAATACGAGAGGAAAGATGAAGTGAAATATAGTGAATATTTTTATGAATATTTTTATAAATATTCACTAAAGGATTTTACCCTTATGGTTTTAAATTATGGAATTTTATATTTATATAAATTCCATAAAGGTTTATTTTATGATGAAAATACGGTTTTGAGACCGGTTGGCATCCTTATCATGCTGATGCATGATATGTGATCTGTTTAGTCTTGGTCGACGCCTAAATCAGTGATCCACCGAGGACAATATAGGTTATGGTTATAGATTTGACCGGTGTATTTCCTTACCCTCCGAGGTTGATAGTATGATAAGATTGATGTCTATCTTAGACTCCATAAATGATAGGTGATATGTTAAAAAGGAAAGTATTTTACATAAGATGGAATATGCCAACCGGAAAATGTGATACATGATGGGTGACATGTGAAAAGAACATGTTTTATATAATATGATAAGAGAATCAATTGAATTATAGCATTTTTTACAAAATGCTCATTTAGGTACTGATTATAGTACCGTGAGATGATTCTCATAAGACATGAGATACAAACATGTAATATGTTTTCAAAAAGGAAGAAATGATAATTCTAATATTCTTTCTATGGTCTTAAATGGAATATGAGATCATAAGTACTACATGAGATCTGATAAGACAGTGGAAAGTACATATGGCGTAAAGGCCAAACCGAGCACTCAAAGACTCACGTGACTTTACCGTGTGAGCCACCTCTAGAATCCTTCGGGAACTAAGTGCTGCACGTGTTCTGATGTGTAGTAAAGGCCAAACCGAGCAAGACTCGATGATTTTACCGTGTGAGCCACCTCTAGAATCCTTCGGGAACTAAGTGCTGCACGTGTTCTGATGTGTTAGTAAAGGCCAAACCGAGCAAAGACTCGATGATTTTACCGTGTGAGCCACCTCTAGAATCCTTCGGGAACTAAGTGCTGCATGTGTTCTGATGTGTTAGTAAAGGCCAAACCGAGCAAAGACTCGATGACTTTACCGTGTGAGCCACCTCTAGAATCCTTCGGGAACTAAGTGCTGCACGTGTTCTGATGTGTTAGTAAAGGCCAAACCGAGCAAAGACTCGATGATTTTACCGTGTGAGCCACCTCCAGAATCTTTCGAGAACTAAGTGCTGCACGTGTTCTGATGTGTTAGTAAAGGCCAAACCGAGCAAAGACTCGATGATTTTACCGTGTGAGCCACCTCTAGAATCCTTCGGGAACTAAGTGCTGCACCTGTTCTGATGTGTTAGTAAAGGCCAAACCGAGCAAAGACTCGATGACTTTACCGTGTGAGCCACCTCTAGAATCCTTCGGGAACTAAGTGCTGCACGTGTTTTGATGTGTTAGTAAAGGCCAAACCGAGCAAAGACTCGATGATTTTACCGTGTGAGCCACCTCTAGAATCCTTCGGGAACTAAGTGCTGCACGTGTTCTGATGTGTTAGTAAAGGCCAAACCGAGCAAAGACTCGATGATTTTACCGTGTGAGCCACCTCTAGAATCCTTCGGGAACTAAGTGCTGCATGTGTTCTGATGTGTTAGTAAAGGCCAAACCGAGCAAAGACTCGATGACTTTACCGTGTGAGCCACCTCTAGAATCCTTCGGGAACTAAGTGCTGCACGTGTTCTGATGTGTTAGTAAAGGCCAAACCGAGCAAAGACTCGATGATTTTACCGTGTGAGCCACCTCTAGAATCTTTCGAGAACTAAGTGCTGCACGTGTTCTGATGTGTTAGTAAAGGCCAAACCGAGCAAAGACTCGATGATTTTACCGTGTGAGCCACCTCTAGAATCCTTCGGGAACTAAGTGCTGCACGTGTTCTGATGTGTTAGTAAAGGCCAAACCGAGCAAAGACTCGATGACTTTACCGTGTGAGCCACCTCTAGAATCCTTCGGGAACTAAGTGCTGCACGTGTTTTGATGTGTTAGTAAAGGCCAAACCGAGCAAAGACTCGATGATTTTACCGTGTGAGCCACCTCTAGAATCCTTCGGGAACTAAGTGCTGCACGTGTTCTGATGTGTTAGTAAAGGCCAAACCGAGCAAAGACTCGATGACTTTACCGTGTGAGCCACCTCTAGAATCCTTCGGGAACTAAGTGCTGCACGTGTTCTGATGTGTTAGTAAAGGCCAAACCGAGCAAAGACTCGATGATTTTACCGTGTGAGCCACCTCTAGAATCTTTCGAGAACTAAGTGCTGCACGTGTTCTGATGTGTTAGTAAAGGCCAAACCGAGCAAAGACTCGATGATTTTACCGTGTGAGCCACCTCTAGAATCCTTCGGGAACTAAGTGCTGCACGTGTTCTGATGTGTTAGTAAAGGCCAAACCGAGCAAAGACTCGATGACTTTACCGTGTGAGCCACCTCTAGAATCCTTCGGGAACTAAGTGCTGCACGTGTTTTGATGTGTTAGTAAAGGCCAAACCGAGCAAAGACTCGATGATTTTACCGTGTGAGCCACCTCTAGAATCCTTCGGGAACTAAGTGCTGCACGTGTTCTGATGTGTTAGTAAAGGCCAAACCGAGCAAAGGCTCGATGATTTTACCGTGTGAGCCACCTCTAGAATCCTTCGGGAACTAAGTGCTGCATGTGTTCTGATGTGTTAGTAAAGGCCAAACCGAGCAAAGACTCGATGACTTTACCGTGTGAGCCACCTCTAGAATCCTTCGGGAACTAAGTGCTGCACGTGTTCTGATGTGTTAGTAAAGGCCAAACCGAGCAAAGACTCGATGATTTTACCGTGTGAGCCACCTCTAGAATCTTTCGAGAACTAAGTGCTGCACGTGTTCTGATGTGTTAGTAAAGGCCAAACCGAGCAAAGACTCGATGATTTTACCGTGTGAGCCACCTCTAGAATCCTTCGGGAACTAAGTGCTGCACGTGTTCTGATGTGTTAGTAAAGGCCAAACCGAGCAAAGACTCGATGACTTTACCGTGTGAGCCACCTCTAGAATCCTTCGGGAACTAAGTGCTGCACGTGTTTTGATGTGTTAGTAAAGGCCAAACCGAGCAAAGACTCGATGATTTTACCGTGTGAGCCACCTCTAGAATCCTTCGGGAACTAAGTGCTGCACGTGTTCTGATGTGTTAGTAAAGGCCAAACCGAGCAAAGACTCGATGATTGTACTGTGGGAGCCACCTCTAGAATCCTTCGGGAACTAAGTGCTACACGAGTTCTAATGTGTTAGTAATCAGTCTAAGTTCTGATGGGGATGCGACAAATGTCGAAGGATGAAATAGATCTTGTGCAAATGACATATGATGTGTGTGATATATCGGATTTTGTTTATATATGCCACTCAAACATGTGCTACTTGAATGTTCATCTCGTTCACACTTAATCATACTGATAAAAAGAATGATGCCTTGTGAACTTAAGAATGGAATAGATTTTAATAGCTTATTTTGCTTTTTTAAAGGACGGTACTAATTAAGAGAGTACATTAAAACATGAAATGAATTTTAAAGAAATAAAATAATGATTTAACTAATATTCTTTTCAAGGAATATACGGATATTAATTATTCTATTTAAATGCTTTATTTCGTAGAAGCATTATTTTGAAAAGAATATGAAAAAGGTTATGAAAGATTGAAAAGGAAAAGGACTTATTAATTCAAAAGAAAAAGAAAAAAAAATTCTCTCTACAGTTGCTTCTAGGTTCCGTAACAAGTATGGTATTCTAAAATACCTACCTTACTCCATTCGGATTCCTAGCCGACTGTAGTATCTTTCCTACATGCGAGCCTAGAGCCCATAGGAAAAATGAAAAAGATTTTCAGCATATAGGAAGCTGAGTATCAAGTGAGGCATATAATTCTCTTTCTGAGCCGTGGTTTTGCTCACCCCTTAATTTTCAACATTTCAGGTTTTTGATGAATGTAAGTTCAGTGGATTGTGGATCCTGGCTGTACACGAAGGACAATGTGTCAGATGAGACTGATTATTTGAGGTATGATCATTTATTTTCTGTATTAAGACACGTCAACAGTACTACTTATCTGATTTATTACGATAGGGGATATGTATAATATAAACAATATTATGTAAAATTGTTTAACAGTCAGTACAAGTGAAGTATCGCAGACAGCCCAACCGGTTAAGTTGTGTATAAAAAGATGAAAAATGTGGTCACGGGTCGTGACAGATTCAATGGTATCAGAGCAGTGGTTGGCCTGATGTCTGTGGATACTTTTGGAAGGAAAAGAGTTAAACATCCCTGGTAGTACTGTGTCGTCTGAATACATAGAGAAAATAAATGATTGTAAATGGAGTAAAATGATTTAAAAGGAGTGAGAAAATATAAACTGAGAATGTTAAAGAAGAAAATAGGCGCAGAAATTACCGAATTATTGGTGATTCTTCTAGTCTAAATGAAGGCTTGTTCGGTAAGGAACAGAAATGGACTTGGTGAGGGCCCCACCAGTACTTTTCTATCCGAACCAAATTGAGACCTGAAAGTGATGGTATAAAGTAGGAGAATGAAATATCATCATTAAATAGACTTTAAGATCACCGATTGAGGGTAAATTTAAGAGAGAGAAAATTTTTAGCCAAAAATGACCAAAATACCCCTACCTCAAAATTTTACCGGGAGTCAAAATAGATCACCAGAAGTTGGAATTGATCGATTTGACAGAGAAATTAATGATATAAAGCTGAATTACAAGCAAAATAATCCAATTATGGATTTTAGTGAATTTCTCTATCGAAATCGAATGAGATCTAAATTGCTAGTATAAGTATCAGAAATGATACTATCAACACAAAGAAAATCAGTTCATTAATTTGAATGTATATTGAGGAGAAAAAAATAAGTGTCGAAATGACGAAAATGCCCCTATGTTGGGCGATGTCGGAATAGTGATAAAATAGAGTTGAATTGGAATCCATTGATAGTAATGAAATTATTAATGGCATAGAGGATGTCATATGAATATAACGATCCCTATTTCTGATTCCACTAACACTTAGATTATGGACGCGAAAGAAATCCGTGAGGGGCTAAGTGCCACGTCTGTGTGACGGGGGCCACCTCTAGAACCCAGAACGAACAGTACGGATGAGTGGTGCGGCTCGGGCCCCTCCAGCTTGAGACCGGCAAATCTGAGGCATCACAATAAAACGTGTACAGGCGGACGGCGGACGGGCCGGGGCCTTATATGATGCGATCCAAAGAGTGTAGTGGAATGTCATCAGATGATTGACCCGGTTATTGGCTGTAAGGGTCGAAAAATTAAGAGTGTGCTGAACGGGATCGTTGAATACTATGAAAAGTGAAATGATTACAGGAATTGACTGATGAGGTGAACAGTATCGATAATGAAATACATATTGGTGTGGTTACTTATGGTTCTATACGTTTTACTATTTTGAGGTATCAAACTGATAATCTTATATAGAACCGACATATCTTGAAATATGTGCTACAGAATGAAGTACTGTGTGGAGTACTGTAAGTTAGAGAATAATTATAAGAATAGTGAAGTGATAAAAAGAAGATGATAGGTAACTTAAATTCTTCAGGACCCTTGAGACAGAACTGTGATGGGCGACTCAATGATGGGCGACCCGTAGTGGATCATGTGTTGTGAGATACTAGCGAACTATGTCATCGCCGACTCACTAGTAAGGGTAAACCTGGGGCGAAAGAATCGCCTAAGGGATGCTCGCCGACGGTCGATATGAACGGGCGAGGCTCTTACAATTATCTTAATGGTAACACGAGAGTCAAGAACTAGGTACGTAAGAGGTGCCAAGGTTCAAACCTTGTGGAGAATATACTCGAGGGAACAAAGCCTGAATTTAGTAAATGGAAATGGTTTTAAAGTGAATAATTGAATTGAAACAGGTAGCTGTAAAGTGTGTTGAGAACTGTTGTACCTGATACAGCTTACCAGAATGAGATTCGTACCGTTGTAAAGCATGACTAGGTGATGAAATCAAGGTAGAATATGTATCAAAATGATTTGAGTATTGAATGTCTCTGCCTTGAAACTACATTGTGAAATGATGGGACACAATGATAAAGGTCCAACATGATAAAAGAAGGGTGGTTAAAGAAACTGTCGGATGAGAATTCCGATAAATTCCAAAGTAACATAGATTGAGAAATCAGGTTAATGTTGACTCGATTGTGGATATGAAATTTATTCTTAAGCATGTATCGAAGAATATAGAAGAAATACGACAAGCTTAAGAAAATAAATTTTCGGAAAATATTATGGATGATGAAATTCGCACGTATCGATGTAAAGGATGGAAATACAAATAATAGGATTTGAGGATGAATTAAACGATGTATTTAATTTTTATTACACACTAAAGTTCTTATGAAGAACGAATAAATACCTATATGGAAGTGATGCCTTAGATATGATTTAATCGGAGACGTATAAGGAGCTTATAAGAGCAATCTTTATAAAAGGCATCATCAGATGAAAAGTTGAAGAACGATGGTCACAAGATGATAAGAAATGAATGATTAAAGAAAGTATCGGATTTGATTTCCGATAAAACTTCCAGAGTTATATAAATTAGAGGAATCGAGATAACATTGACTCGATTTTGAATATGAAGCTAAATTCTAAGTTTATATCGGAGGATGTAGAAATAATCCGAAACGCTTAAGAAAATAACTCTGAAAAATATGTGAATAATGAAATTTCACGTGTAAAGGTCTGGATGACGAAAATACAGATAATGAAAAAAATTGAGAATAATGGAATTATCTGTATAAGTGTAAATGAGAGAAATACAAATGATATTGAGATGTAGATGAATTAAAAATGATGTATTAATTTCCTACCATTGATAAAGTTCTGGTGAAGAACAAGTATTCATCTACATGAAAATAGACGCTTTCTTGATCTGATTAGAGATATGTGAGGAACTAATAAGACTAGCCTCAGTATAAAGCGTCATTAGATAAAAGATTGAAGATTGATGTCCATAAGATAATGATTCGAACTCGGAGTTAATTTTACGAGTTCCTATTGAAGTTACAAGGGTAATGAGTTGCCTTGTAAAGTATATAAGCCTAAAGAATGAGGCATCCTTACAAGAGAAAATTGCTGAAATACTGATAGAGTCTAAAGTATAAATGGAACATGAGCAGCATTGTGATATAATCCTTAAACTCTTAAAGGCTGTGGAATTGTGCTAAGATTAACAACTAAGAAATTTGGCTAGACAGCATCTCCTCTTGAGATATATGATCTTGAGACGACAGGGTGACAGTGAACCTGTCTATGATATAGAGATAATGATTGAGATACGAAAGTAATGAGTCTAGCTAAATACTATTGTCAGCTTATAAAAGAGTGATGAGACTAGCTGCTCTATAGACAAGATCTAATTAAAGAAATTAAAGTCGGCAGATGGATAAGTGTAAAGAATAGATGGTATGCGAGATTTTAAAAGATCTTAGCTGTATAGTACCATACCAATCGAGAAAATCGACAAAAAGGATAAGAGTAAAAATATGAAAACGAAACTGAAAGTGGAATAAGGAAATAAATTGCATGATGAGAAGGGAACATCAATATGAAACAGTTCCCGAAGTTAAGACTGAGAGTGAATTGTGTTGGTTATCACATAAATGTGGCAAGATGTAAAATCAAAGCCAGAATTGATAAGTGAAAGTAATGATACTCCAAGGAGTAAGATAATTGATATGTTTACTGCCAGTATATAAATAAGAAATGTTTGTACATATAACCATCTTGAAACGATAGAGATGGTGGAATTGTATAGATAATGTGGTGCTTAAATGGATAATTCGAGGATTCAATCACAGAATTTAAATTTTGAAAAGAGATTTAAAGACCATACTACATGAAGAGAATATGATTGTCTCATGAATTATGAATGTGAGAGATGATCTATAGTAAAATCGGCAAATGAGATGCAGCCTTGGTGGAATAAGTGTGAAAATGAATATTGTGGACAATAAAAAGTCCAAAAGAGAAATGATAATATGGAAGTGATTAAAGACTGATGATCTAAATAGAATCACTTTCCATTATCAGACATCTAGATTCTCTGGTGCCTTGGTCGAAGTATAAGTGTTAAACGGTGTGAATGTGTATGTACAATTCCAGTAAGCCTTACATGTGATGGGAGTCTCTGTGTTGCCATATGCTAATGAGAGATAGCAAAAGGCTTTGAGATCCCAAGTGTATTGATAGCACCACTCCATACTGATATATATATTTATATATATGAGCGTGAGATGTAACCGCTCCATGATATTGAGAGAGCGTGTGCATGAGATGTGAAAGCTACTGGGACACTTACATATAATTGATTGACACGAGTACATGATAGTACCAAATTATGTCGACTCGGCACTAAGTGAGAAGAATGGATGATGAACAGCATAGATTAGCTGTAATATTAAAAATAATTGTGTATGGACTCTTATATGAAAAGAGTAAAAGTGAATAACTTCCGATTTGAGAAATGAACTTACGGGAGTATAGACATATATGATGAAAGACAGCATGTAGTGGTCTAAAGTATTGTTGATGTTGAAAGTGTGCTGGCAGTATTACTTGGAGGATGAACTAGAGGTCAGAAGTCATACGTATACGGCATGTACCACCTTTAGACTTAAGTTAAATTCGGAGGACCGAATTTCTTAAGGTGGGGAGGATGTGATAACCGTAAATTTTTCCATTTATTGGAAATTAGAAATATTGAAAATAAATATTAGAGAAATTAAATAAGGGGAAATAAATAAAATTTGCGAGAAACGGGATATTGGTGGAAATCCTAAGAAATGAGGAAGTGATGAATAAGGAAATTCGTGTGAAGGAAATTAAATGAAAATAAAAATAAAATCGTTGAAATTCCCAAAATTAAGGAAAGTGAGGAATTTAAAATTGGATAAATTGGAAATAAGGGAAGGATAAAATTATGGGAAATAATGAAGAGAAAAATTTAATTTAGAGAATGAAAATCCAAAATTTAATAAGAGAATAAGAAAATAAATGAAATATATTTATATAATTATATATTATATAAATGTATTTTTTATACCAATACATATGTATTCAAAATATTATATAGTATATTTTAAAATACGTTGTTATATATATATATATATATATATATATATATAGAAATATATATATATATATATATACACTATTTCATAAATTCAAATAATAAATATGTATATAAATATAATGTTTTATGTGTATATATAATTATGTAAATACATATAGAAGAAAAGTAAGAATGGTTTTATATTAAAGTTTATATGTATAAATATTTTATTATATCATTTATATAATTTATATATATAAATGTTACTTAATTTTAAATATATATATAAATATACACATATATACTAGACATGTATTTTGTAATGTACAATATGTATTTTGTATATAATATATATTGTATAATATTGTGTATGAAATAATGTATGTATAACATATAATATATATTATATGTATAAAATATATGGTATAATATATAGTATATAGTATACTAAAAATAGAAAGAAGACAAAAACGAAAAAGGAAATGAAACAGAAAACAAAAGGGAGGGAAAAAATCGGGAAAGACCCGATCCTCCCCCAGCCAAGGGCCGATGGCGGCGGAGCTGCCACCGCCGGCGAGGGAGGAAGGAGAAGGAGATGCCACCGGCCAGAGAAAGGAAAGAAGCTGCCTGCGGCGTGAAACGGAAAACGAAAGAAATCCGAAAAGAAAAGAAAATGGCGGATGACGATGCCGGCCGATCCAGGTACCGCCACTACCATCGAAGCTTCACCAGAGGAAGAGGAAGCCGATGGAGGCCACTGGAGGAGCAATGGACGGCGGAGGAACGCCGGTGAAGAGGAAGAAGAAACCGAGGCAAAACCGCCTCGATCCACCGCCGTGCCGCCGATCCAGGGCAAACGGAGGGCACCGGTCAGTTCGTCGTGCAGCTGGCCAGCTAAGGGACGCCCGAACCGCCGGAGAACCGGCCGCCGGCGAGGAACCGGCGAGGACAGGAGCTGTACCGGTCTGAACCGGTCTAACCGGGAAAGGAAGATGAAAAAAGAAAAGAAAAGAAAAAGGAAAAGGAAAAAGAAAAAGAAAAGAAAGAAAGAAAAGAAAAAGAGGAAAAAAAAAGGAAGAAAAAGAGGAAAAAGGAGAATTTCGAGAATTCGGAAAATTCCCGGAAATTCGACAACCCGGGATTTTTCAAAGTTCGGTAAGAAATCTTCCTGAGATTTAATTTTCAGAGAAAAATTTAATAAATTATGAAAAATTCTAAAAAATTAGAATTTTAATTCCAGAAATTATTTTTAGCAATCGAGATAAGGAATCGGGAGAAATCGAGCGCGGGCGCGATCGATAAGCGGAAGTCATCGACCCAGAAAAAGGTAAGGGATGTATGTGCAGCACTGTAAGGATACTCAGTCTGCATATTTTAAATTGAAATATTTTATGCAAATATTTTATGAAAATTATTATGATGCATGATTTGCTGAAAATAATTTGGGAACAAGTATTGGCTGAAAGATTTAAAACTGTATTTTTCCGTGCAGGAGGTTAGTAAATTGGCAGCCGTTATGCTGCCGAAAATTTTAGAAAAAACTTTATAAAATCATATTAAATGATTTTATTTCCAAATTTCGATAGTAAATCACGAAACATGAGGAAATTACTAAATTTCATAAAACATGAATATAATGAGATGGAATTTTAAAATATTCATGTATTTGAGAATGGTGACAATGAAATCACCGAAAATTCTCGAAATAGATAAATTACACGAAATACGAGAGGAAAGATGAAGTGAAATATAGTGAATATTTTTATGAATATTTTTATAAATATTCATAAAGGATTTTAACCCTTATGGTTTTAAATTATGGAATTTTATATTTATATAAATTCCATAAAGGTTTATTTTATGATGAAAATACGGTTTTGAGACTGGTTGGCATTCCTATCATGCTGATGCATGATATGTGACCTGTTTAGTCCTGGTCGACGCCTAAATCAGTGATCCACCGAGGACAATATAGGTTATGGTTATAGATTTGACCGGTGTATTTCCTTACCCTCTGAGGTTTATAGTATGATAAGATTGATGTCTATCTTAGACTCCATAAATGATAAGTGATATGTTAAAAAGGAAAGTATTTTACATAAGATGGAATATGCCAACCGGAAAATGTGATACATGATGGGTGACATATGAAAAGAACATGTTTTATATAATATGATAAGAGAATCAATTGAATTATAGCATTTTTTACAAAATGCTCATTTAGGTACTGATTATAGTACCGTGAGATGATTCTCATAAGACATGAGATACAAACATGTAATATGTTTTCAAAAAGGAAGAAATGATAATTCTAATATTCTTTCTATGGTCTTAAATGGAATATGAGATCATAAGTACTACATGAGATCTGATAAGACAGTGGAAAGTACATATGGCGTAAAGGTCAAACCGAGCAAAGACTCGATGACTTTACCGTGTGAGCCACCTCTAGAATCCTTGGGGAACTAAGTGCTGCACGTGTTCTGATGTGTTAGTGAAGGCCAAACCGAGCAAAGACTTGATGATTTTACCGTGTGAGCCACCTCTAGAATCCTTCGGGAACTAAGTGCTGCACGTGTTCTGATGTGTTAGTAAAGGCCAAACCGAGCAAAGACTCGATGATTTTACCATGTGAGCCACCTCTAGAATCCTTCGGGAACTAAGTGCTGCACGTGTTCTGATGTGTTAGTAAAGGCCAAACCGAGCAAAGACTCGATGACTTTACCGTGTGAGCCACCTCTAGAATCCTTCGGGAACTAAGTGCTGCACGTGTTCTGATGTGTTAGTAAAGGCCAAACCGAGCAAAGACTCGATGATTTTACCGTGTGAGCCACCTCTAGAATCCTTCGGGAACTAAGTACTGCACGTGTTCTGATGTGTTAGTAAAGGCCAAATCGAGCAAAGACTCGATGATTGTACTGTGGGAGCCACCTCTAGAATCCTTCGGGAACTAAGTGCTACACGAGTTCTGATGTGTTAGTAATCAGTCTAAGTTCTGATGGGGATGCGACAAATGTCGAAGGATGAAATAGATCTTGTGCACATGACATATGATGTGTGTGATATATCGGATTTTGTTTATATATGCCACTCAAACATGTGCTACTTGAATGTTCGTCTCGTTCACACTTAATCATACTGATAAAAAGAATGATGCCTTGTGAACTTAAGAATGGAATAGATTTTAATAGCTTATTTTGCTTTTTTAAAGGACGGTACTAATTAAGAGAGTACATTAAAACATGAAATGAATTTTAAAGAAATAAAATGATGATTTAACTAATATTCTTTTCAAGGAATATACGGATATTAATTATTCTATTTAAATGCTTTATTTCGTAGAAGCATTATTTTAAAAAGAATATGAAAAAGGTTATGAAAGATTGAAAAGGAAAAGGATTTATTAATTCAAAACAAAAAGAAAAAAAAATTCTCTCTACAGTTGCTTCTAGGTTCCGTAACAAGTATGGTATTCTAAAATACCTACCTTACTCCATTCGGATTCCTGGCCGACTGTAGTATCTTTCCTACATGCGAGCCTAGAGCCCATAAGAAAAATGAAAAAGATTTTCAGCATATAAGAAGCTGAGTATCAAGTGAGGCATATAATTCTCTTACTGAGCCGTGGTTTTGCTCACCCCTTAATTTTCAACATTTCAGGTTTTTGATGAATGTAAGTTCAATGGATTGTGGATCTTGGCTGTACACGAAGGACAATGTGTCAGATGAGACTGATTATTTAAGGTATGATCATTTATTTTCTGTATTTAGCACGTCAACAGTACTACTTATCTGATTTATTACGATAAGGGATGTGTATAATATAAACAATATTATGTAAAATTGTTTAATAGTCAGTACAAGTGAAGTATCGCAGACAGCCCAACCGGTTAAGTTGTGTATAAAAAGATGAAAAATGTGGTCACGGGTCGTGACACTTTCATCAGTTTACAGTCTTTTTCATCTTTCTTTTCTTACATGCCCCTGATTATTCTTGAATTTCTTCTCATAGTAATGCAAGGATCTTTCACGAAGATTTTCAATCATTTATCTATCATCATTCCAATTTCATGAAAAATGCAAAGCAATATGTTTTCAGTCTCAAATGAAAAGTGGTTAGAAAAAAGAAAAAAAAAGATATTAATGGTGAAAGAAATAAGAATAAGTTAGTAAAAGAACAAACAGGCAAAGAAACAATTTAGGGTGACAAGATAATTAGCATCCAAAAATGAATATACAACCAATCTAATATACTAATTCAAGATTTTCTCCAAATATTTACTCTACTGACAATTCTCAAACTTTTTTATTCTACTGGTTTTTGCCTCGCTTCATGTGATATGTCGATTCTCCTTATGCTAAAGCCATCTTTTGAAGCATATAATTTCCATCTTTTGACTCAAATCACACTTTCAAGTTTTCAACTTGAGCCTTCAAATTTCACATTTTTCTTTTCTTCCTTCTCTTTTTTTCATTTTCTTTTTTTTCTTATTCTTTCCTTTTTCTTCTTTTTTTCCCTTTTTTTTAATTTTTTACTAACATTCTCAATAACTTTCTTATCAATCCCAAGAATAAATTACAGTCTCATTTCCTTCTAACATTATCATAGGCATGCCTTAGCTTAATATTTGATTCTTTCAATTCAAATATTCTCATTTGATTAAAATGGACTTTTAAAGCACGTAACGTAGGCTAGGGTTATGGGTTACAAATGAAAAGGATAAAAGGCTCAAACATGTGTTTGAAGAGTAAAAAACCAAAGGATCATTTTTCACCGTATTGAAGCATTCGAGCATTTGGCCCCATTCTTTATCAATTTCTTGGCATATGTCTCATTTTTGCCAATTTCTCAACATCTTACCCCCATTCTTGATTCACTCCTTTTATTTGTCTTTTTCTTTTCATTTTTTTTCTTTTTCCCTTTTTCTTTTCAAGAATTTTAAACATGAAAAGCTTTTTCTTTTTCTTTTCTATGCCTCTCTAGAGACTTCTATGAGTTGGCATTCTTCTTCAACAAGATTCTTTGTCAATTTTGGCCCTTAATATGGAGGGTGATCCTTAGTCAAGGTTTATTTAAAAAGAAACAAATAGGCTCAAAAGAGGTGGCAAATGGATAATTTTTCATAATAAGGAAATGAAAGATGGTCATTTTTCATCTCAAATGTGAACATTCTTATCAAAGAATCATTTATTAAACAAGTACAAACTTATGAATGATACTGCATGTCAGTTTTATCTTTTTTTTTTTTGCACAATTCGTCATTCGGCTTCAGCATTCCTTTTGGATTCGATGACAAAATATCATCAAGCTTGTCAATGTGAATATAATTCTCAGATTTTAACCCCACATTATTATCATAACTGATTGTACATCATCATTTAGACACCAAGAAAGGTGTAGGGAAATACAAAAGGATATACAAAGTTAAGGTTTAATTTGAGCAAGAAGTTAAATAAATGCATTTGCCATTTTATTGAAATGATGAAAAATAAACAAAAGTCAATCCATAAAATATTCTATTGCAATGCTTTGAAAGAAATTAAGAAACTAATCAAGAACAACCCCTTGTACATGCATACTTTCATGCCCCATGATGATCATCATTTGACTAATTTTTCTCCTCAAAATCTAACACACTTGTTCTAATCAAACTTTGCACCTTATACTTGCACCTTATACTTAAAAGCAGGACAACTTTCTATTGAATGGCTTCTATTCCTACTATGATGTTCACATTGTGCTTTAGGATTAAACCATTTCAAATATGAAGGCTTCAAGGGTTCTAGGTGGACTAGTGCAATTCGATTATTCTCAATAAGATAATGGAACAACTCAGTGTAAGACATAGGAATTGGAACAAGGACAATCCATTTTTGTTTGTTTCGTGACCCTCTTGAGATTTTTGTCTGAATAGGTACTGGTGCTTGAAAGTTTGTTTGAACAACTGGTTGACAAAAATTCAAGTTCGAGATGTTAGGTTCATATGATGGGTTCATTGAATAAGGAAGACATGGGGTATATTCTCTTGTTTGTTGTGCTTCATACTTCAAAGCTTGGACCTCTTCCTCTTTTTCCTTCACTGCTAATCCTTCCTCCTTATTTGCCATATCACCATCCTCTAATCTACTACTCTTGATAGCATTCTCTATAATTTCCTTAGATAGCACTATATCTGCAAAATCTTTAGTAGCGCTACCGATCATTCTTTCATGATAAGGTGCTTTAAGAGTATTGACAAACAAGGTGGTGATTTCTCTCTCTATAAGGGGAGGTTGAACTTGTGCAGCCATATCTTTCCGTCTTTGAGCATACTCTTTAATGCTTTTAGTAGGCTTCTTCTCCATGGCTTGTAGAGATAACCGGTCTGGTGCCAGATCTATTACACATTTGTACTATGATATAAATGCTCTTGCTAATGCTTCCCAAGAATTAATGCGACTCCTTTCCAACTGAGCATAACACTTACCAGCAGAGCTTGTAAGGCTTTCTTGAAAAATATAGACCAACAACTTATCATTATGCTTATGAGGAGCCATCTTCCGACAATACATGATGAGGTGAGTCTTAGGGAAGAAGTTCCATTAAACTTTTCAAACTTCAATGCCTTGAACTTTAGTGGGATGACTACATCTGGGACTAAGCATAGGTTAGCAGCATCCAATAAACCATAAAAATCCAACCCTTCCACAACTTGCAATCTCTTTTCTAAAGAGTCAATATTTAGGTCTCTATGTCATTCTTCTCTTTCATACTTTCCATGTGATCACCTTGTCCTTTCTCCATGAACTTGGTGAGTTGATGAGTAGATTATTTTAATTGTGTGTCTTTAAACCTTATTACCACAATCCAAAGTTAAGATGTTATGTCACGATATGTTAATGCCTAAAAATGCACACACAAATGAGCTAAGTATATGGTACACATACCAAATTTAAATCTAGCTATATATCCTAATAATTAATTCTATATACATTCTTATGTATGCAAAAGTGTGTGATGTAATTATGACATGTTATGCAATGTGTGAATTACTGACCTAGACAAACTCATTTTTTTTATTTTGTTTGCTTTTCCTTTCAATATACTACTTTTAGCGAAAGAATAATTATGGTTCCTTCATGTGTCCTGATAGAGTAGTCTCTACATTAGCGTGGCTTTAACTTAGACTAGGTCTCTAGGCCTTTACATGCATGATTTGGACAAGTAGGCTAAAGGTTCCCAAAATGTTCGTCACTAGTCCACAGGACTAATAAGGCACTTCGATCCTCACCCAACGGCTACAAGCGGCAAAGATTCAATTTGAGTAGAAGTATTTCACCAGCTTATGCAGAGGTTACCACCTCACGAGAGCAATAGGTACTTTACTTCCTCCTAGAAAGGACAAAGCCCAGGTAGAAGGCTTACGCATGCTCATGCAAGTGAGTATGTGTGAAGGAACCAATGCTTTGATTATTAATGTTTTCTTGTGAAAAATTTTAGACAAACTTAATCTAACCTAAGGCTAATTATTGGCCTGACTCTCTAATTGTCCCCAGTGGAGTCACCAAGCTATCATAACATCTAGGTCCGTGAACCTAACCGCTATACTTAAAATTCTAGGAGTCGCCACCAACCATTCAACCTAAGTGTGATTGGTCACCTATTCATAACTATGGACAATGTTTGATCTACATTCAAAGATCTTAGGGTTTGGGAGTACAGTTACATGTGGGGAAGGATTAATACCCTACAATGCCCATCAAATATGGTACCGTTTTAACCTTAAATTATCTTAAGTTTGTCTTAAAATTTTATTTCTAGCCTTTCTTACCCTTTTTTAATTTTATTTTAATTTATTTTATCTTTTTTGTTTTTATTTTTTGTTGGGAAAATGATTATTGATTGTTTTTTATTGAAATCACCTTTAGGTCCCCCATTACTCTAGCAATAATCTAAAGGAACTTCTCACCTTGAAAATTCTTAGGTGCTACTTACTTGCAATCACCCTAAGCATCTATCATCGGAACAACCTTTACCCATCTTCATTATTTTTATTTTTTATTTATTATCTCTTAAAATATTTTTATTATTTATATTTTATTATTTAAAATAAATGTTGATTACTTTTAAAAAATTTCTAATTAAATCATCCATTACTCTGGGAAAATTTAAAAGGAAATCTTTACATAGAAATTCCTTAAGTGTAGCTTACTTGCAATCACCTTAAGGATTTCATCCTCGGATAATCACCATTCATTCATTTATTTATTTATCAAATTTAATATAATTATTATTTCTTACATAAGTGTTGATTATTTGTTTTAAAATATCTCATTAAACCATCTATTACTCTGGAAAAATTTAATAGGACATTCACACCTAGAAAATCCTTAAGTGTTGCTTACCTGTAGTCACATTAAGGTTTTCGTCATCGGATAATCACCGCTTATTATTTTTTATTTATTTAATTTTATCTTTAATTAATTTTATTTATTATTTTCTTTTATTAATCTAAAGAATTGTTCTATAATTTCTTAAAGGTCATACTTTCAAACCTTCTAAAATCCTATCACATAAATCATACTAATTACATGCATCATTTAATTAAATCCTAATTACACATTACATCACTCATGCAAAATAAATTATCATCATATTATACCATCATGTGAATAAATCAACGCATGCAAATTTATTTTAAAAAATCAACATGCAAAAATTATCAACTCAAATTTAATCATCATGTAACTTTATATTAATCAATTTATCAAATCAGATTAACTACTCTTGTATACAAACCCAAAAACCTCCTACAATTTATTATATTTAATTATTAAATCATTTTTCATTAAATTAAGTTATCATAGCTGACATGCAGCACATGCCCATGATCATGTGATTTTAACTAGATTAATGCCTGTAGAAACAAACAAAATGTAAGACACGTTATTGACTAACAAAAGTAAAGCTACCTCACAGACCCTTGATCGGTTTTCTTTTGCTTTCTATTCTTTACTTACGACTGAGAGACACTGAACGAAGAGCCTGACACGGGAAGAAACCGAGCATGTGATTCAATGGCGGGTGGAATGATGCAGCTAGCGGTGGAACAAGACAGGGATCGACAATGAACCCACGAAGCACAGGCAGCAACCAGCGTTGGAGCAGTGCAGTAGAGCAGGGCAAAGATGCACCGGTTGAACGGCAACTAGAGCAGTGATCAACGGTGAAGCAAACAACAAGCGGGATGGGCGAACAGGCAGCCGTAGCTTGAAACAGGGTAGGGCGCCTGCGACGCGAGGGGGGCAAGAAACAGCAGAGCGATGATGGCTTGGTGATGGATATGTGCTACAAGGATGATGATCGGTGATGGAGGTGTGCTTGGTGTGGGTTGAAGAGATAGCTTAAGTCTCATCCAGTGACCTCGTCCCTCCCCCGGTCTCTCTCTATTCCTCTCTTTATAAGCATGGAGTTAGTTGTTTAATAGAACTAAAATTCTGCTAGATTTGTTTCTCCTTCTTTTTCTTAAATCCTAATTATCTTAAAATTAATCTAATGTTAATCTTAATTAAATAATCCTATCCTAATTCCAATCAAATATTAATCTTAATTAATTTTTTTAAAATAATGTAAAATAATATTTGTTGGCTCTACCGAGAGGGGGGTGAATCGGTTTTTCTAGTTATTTCTAATTTTCCTAACTCTTAATGCACAATCAAAGTCAAATAAACAACAATGAAATAAATGCAGTAAATAAGAGTAAGGGAAAGAGAAGCAAACACAAGTTTTATAGAGGTTCAGTCAATCTCTTGCCTACGTCCTCTCTCCTTGAACTCCTTGTCAAGGTTTTGATTCACCTCTTCCTTGAGAATGCTTACAAACCACTTGAAGGTGTGGCAAGACCTCTTACAATTTCTCTTGAGACTTTAGAAATCTCCCTCTAATCCTCTACCCTTGTAGTATTCCCACACTCTACAATATCAGACCTTACAAGGATAGCTCACCCCTTTGAATATCTGATTTTTCAGTGAATGGGTGAAGAACACAGAAAACAATCTCACAAAATGGAGTTACAATAAAGATTTTCAGATTTCAGTTTCTCTCTTGAAGCTTGAATACTTTGGAATGCTTGTGCTTCTTCCAAACTTCATAAATACCTCTATTTATAACCCACCAAACGGATAGAACAGTTGGTGAAGCATTTAATGCAAATCCTCCCGTTGAAACCCTCAGAAACTAGCCGTTACTGATAGGTCTGGGGAAAAGGGATCGATCCTGCTACAGTGGGGATCGATCCCTTTTCTCCAGAATGCTTTGCAACTTTCTCCCGGATGATTCAAGAGCCTTCTGCCACCTTGGGATCGATCCCTCTACACTAGGGATCGATCCCTTTTGTCTAGTACACCTTCTTGCACTTAGTTGACTGCAAAGTTCAAGGCTTTTGTGATTTTAAGTTAGTTCAAAATCTTCCAACACTTTTCTAAGAGTATTACTGACTTTTTGAAATCACAATCCAAGACTTTGTTAAAATAAGTTCAATCATTGATTTCATTCAACACAAATTTACTTGTATAAAAATCGTTTTTAAGCTTGCTTGAGTTTTGTCATTTTCAAAATACTTGTCACTTTAACGCTAACAATCTCCCCCTTTTTGATATGACAAAACTTAAGGTAAATTTGCTTATGTGTTTGAAGATTGAGGTTACTTGATTTTTGAAAAATATTACTCCCCCTCAATATTTGCTCCCCCTCAATTTAATATTTACCACATCATTTCTCCCCTTTTTTGCCATAGCAAAAGAATAGAAAGCATGTAGAGGAGTGGTTAGTGATAGAAATCAAGTTAAAGCAATAAGAACCAAATAAGCACTAGTATGGGGAAGGAAATAAAGAGAAAGAAAGATCAACGCAATGTCACTAAAGCACAATTAATGTCAGAACATGACATAGTCATTAACATATAAAACAACTATAAGGCATAGCTAGCAAAGTCATTAACATAGTCATAGACATAGTCATTAACATAAAACAACTAGAAAGCATAACTAGCAAAGTCATGAACATAGGCATTAACATAAAACAACTAGAAGGCAGGACACATGTCACAACAAGGAGGATCAACGCCATGGAAAGGTCTTGTGATATTGCTCAACGAAGTCCTCGTGTTGCATGCGAACATCCTGAATTTCATCGAACAAGGCAGCTTGGGTGGTCTCAATGTGATCAAGTCGCTCACCGACGTCATGCTGAAAGTTTTGAAGCATATGCATGATCTGGTCAAGAGAGGCTGGCGAGGAGCCGGAAGGTGCAGAAGATGTGGCTGCTGCAGGTGCGTCGGCTGCATCCACTCCTTCTTCGCCGTCTGGTGCCGGAGCATGCTCGGGAGATGCAGGCTGACTATGACCCTTGACCCATTCGAAGGTGTCACCCACTTGATGAAGATACCATCCCAAGTTATGGAGGGTGGTGAGATTGATGGTGGTGTTGGCAGCCGGAAGCGTACCGACCTCACATGAGCAGTCAACGCCTTCACGAAGTAAGTAAAAGGTGAGAGGTTGAGGGAAGACAATGGATTTGACCTTGCCATGAACAATCTTCACCCACTCATGAAGGATAAAGTGTAGGAGGTCTGGTCGTTCGCCATCGGGTTCATGAATATGATGGAGCCAAAAACGATCAAGTTTGCGAAGGTGAGAATATCGAGTGCCAAGAGGGCGGAGATTCCATGAAATGATAATATGAAGGAGGCGTGCGAAGACAGGAAGGTCACTTGCACGATTATCGGTAACGGGAACACTAAGGGGACATCGATATTTTCATAGATATTAGCGAGGAAGTCTGAAGACAAGGGAGAGGGATTGCGTGGTCAGTTCAATATTTTTACCCATGACATAAGACCGTATCCCGACAACCGTACATTCATCATTTGGATCATAGATGATGTCGGCATTGGAAAAGAAGGCGCGAATGATGTTCGCTGGGATCGGAGTATTGATTTTGAGGAATTGGGTCCAACCCCATTCATTGAACTTGGCGAGGTAAGGAAAATGAATTGACTCGAGGAAGTCGAAATCAATAGGACGCCAATGCTTAATGGGCATATTGGCAAATTCGGCTAGAAATTTGGTTTTCTCATTAGCATGGCGAAAGTAGCGGTTAAAGGTGGTTGGTATGGAGGATGAGGAAGAGGAAGCACGGGTTTTGCGTTTTGAAGCAGTGTGCTTAATGTTAGGAGCCATGTGGAGAAGGAAAAAGATAGGAAATTTCTTTGAGGACTTTTATCAAACAGGTGGTGTGCACAAGTGGGGGGAACTATGGATGAGTGTATGGGAGAGATATGATCTAACCAACAGCGGAAAGCCACAACCCAAGATTCATTTAACAATTATGACAAGTAATTCGGATGAATAATGACAGATAGGCTAAGTATAAACCCTAGAAAAATACAAGTGCCAAAGGAAGTGAAAACCTAGATGGAGAAGAAATTGATGCAAGTTATTCAAATGGGCAGGCAAGACATGATAAAAGAAACTAGAAATGCAAGAAAACTTTAATGAAAAATGGAAGAAAAACTTACAATTGACATGTTGGGTGAATAGTAACCATGGTGTGGAAGAAGAAGGAAGAGAAGAAAATAAGAGATTTTGTCAGGAAATGAGGAGGGGAAATGAAAAAGAGAAGGAAATGAAGAAGATTGGTGAAAGAATGAAGTGATTTGGTGTAGAAATGAGTGAGATTGAGAAGTTTGGGTTGAGAGAAAATGGTGAATGGCGTTTGGAATGAAAGAGGAAGATGAATAGTTGAAAAGAGGAGAAGAGACCGACGGTTAAAAAAACACCTTGGAGGTAAATCTGCCACGAGGGGATCGATCCCCTACTGGAGAGGGAGCGATCCCTTTTAGGCAGATTGCTTCCCAAAGTCCAAAAAGCTATTTTGGCACTAGGGGATCGATCCCCTACTGTAGAGGGATCGATCCCTTTTAAGCAGAATGCTTCCCATCACCCAGAATTTTGGCCAGACAGACTTGGAAATCAATCCTATTTGAGAGGAATTGTCTCCGCAGTCATGTGGCTCATTTATGATGCACAAAAAGGATTTGAAAACAATGAAACTTATGCATTTTTACCATGTGAAAATCAAAAACTGATTTTTGCACTTGAGATGCATGAAATGAGTTTGAAAACTGCAGAAACAGTGCAGAATACTGCAAAAAAATGCAGAAACTTGCATAAGTATGCAGAAATAATAGGTGAACATGGCTGTGATAGTGTCTTAATATTAGAAATGTGTTTTGGCTAATGAATGAAGTTTAACATGAGCAGAACACATAAAATTCAACAGTTCAATCTTAAGGAGCTATAAACATGAATAGTAACATATCAAACCAACTTTTGTCATTCATTCAACATCAAATCAATTCAAGGAGCATTCATAATGCCTAATTCACCTCTAAGAGTGCAAAATCTCTCTTTGTCCAAGAGCTTTGTGAAAATATCAGCTAATTGGTGCAAGGTGTCCACATACTCTAGAATTATGTCTCCTTTTTGCACATGATCTCGTATAAAATGATGTCTAATCTCAATGTGCTTGGTTCTAGAGTGTTGGATGGGATTTTTTGTAAGATTGATGGCACTAGTGTTGTCACACCTAATGGGAACTTGATTCATTTCTATTCCATAGTCTCTCATTTGTTGCTTAATCCATAAAACTTGAGCACAACAACTTCTGGAAGCTATATATTCAGCCTCGGTTGTGGATTGAGCTACACTATTTTGTTTCTTAGAGAACCATGAGATGAGCCTACTTCCTAAGAATTGGCATGTTCCCGATGTGCTTTTCCTATCCACTTTGCATCCACCAAAATCTGCATCGGAATAAGCATGGAGATCTAGTGTAGAATCTTTAAGATACCAAAGTCCTAAGGAGGAAGTGTCTTTGAGGTATCTAAGGATTCTTTTTACTGCTTGTAGGTGTGATTCTCTAGGGGATGACTGAAATCTAGCACACAAGCATACACTAAACATTATATCAGGTCTACTAGCAGTTAAATATAGCAATGAGCCAATCATAGACCTATATAGTTTAGTGTCTACACATTTTCCTCCTTCATCCTTATCAAGCTTAATATTTGTGCTTATAGGTGTAGAGAAAGGTTTAGACTCATCCATTCCAAATCTTTTGAGCAAATTTTTAGTGTACTTAGCTTGATTTATGAAAATACCTTCTTTACAGTGTTTAACTTGAAGTCCTAGAAAGAAGGTTAATTCTCCCATCATACTCATTTCAAATTCACCTTGCATTAGTTTAGAGAAATTTTTGCACAATGACTCATTTGTAGATCCAAAAAATATCATCTACATAAATTTGAACTACTAATAAGTCATGACCCTTAGATTGAATAAACAAGGTTGTGTCTACCTACCTATTGTAAAACCTTTTTCGATTAAAAACTTTGAAAGTCTTTCATACCAAGCTCTAGGAGCTTGTTTTAATCCATATAAGGCTTTTGAAAGTTTGAAACATGGTTAGGAAATTTTGGATTTTCAAAACCGAGAGGTTGCTCAACATAAACTTCTTCATTTATATAACCATTTAAGAAAGCACTTTTCACATCCATTTGATATAACTTAAAATCCTTGTAGCATGCAAAAGCAAGTAGCATCCTAATGGCTTCTAATCTAGCTACCGGAGCATAGGTTTCATCATAGTCTATTCCTTCTTCTTGTCTATAACCTTGAGCCACTAACCTAGCCTTGTTTCTAACAATAATGCTATTTTCATCCATCTTATTCTTGAATATCCATTTGGTCCCAATGATGGGATAATCTTTAGGTCTTTCTACTAATGTCCACACTTTGTTTCTTTCAAATTGATTTAATTCTTCTTGCATGGCCATAATCCAATTTTCATCATTCAAAGCCTCATCCACTTTCTTTGGCTCAAATTGTGACACAAAGGCTACATGTTGACATATGTTTCTATAGGTTGACCTAGTCCTAACTCCAATGGTAGGATCTCCAACAATATCATTATCTTTCACATATCCAAGTTCTCTAGGACACCCTAGATTCCTTCTCAATTATTTCTTGTTCCATGGACTCCTTATTTTTGTTAATAGCAAGATCTTCTAATTGTTCTCTAACATTCTTATCTTGAAATGGATCAACTATAGGTTCATCAAAGATCTCTACTTCATCATCAAGATTAGTTCTACTAGTGATATTTGATTCATCAAAGATTACATGTATTGACTCTTCTACTACAAGTGTTCTTTTATTGAAAACTCTATAGGCCTTAGAATTTAGAGAATAGCCAAGAAAAATACCTTCATCACTTTTAGCATCAAATTTTCCTAAATTATCTTTACCATTGTTCAAAACAAAACATTTACATCCAAATGGGTGAAAATAACTTATGTTAGGTCTTTTTCCTTTATAAAGCTCATAGGGGGTTTTCTTTAAAATAGGCCTTACCATAGCTCTATTTATAACATAGCAAGAAGTGTTTACTGCTTCAGCCCAAAAATATTTAGGTAAGTTATTTTCACAAAGCATGGTTCTAGCCATTTCTTCTAAGGTTCTATTTCTCCTTTCAACTACCCCATTTTGTTGAGTTCTAGGAGCTGAAAAATTGTGGCTAATACCATTTTCATTGCAAAATATATCAAAACCAAGATTTTCAAATTCTTTTCCATGATCACTTCTAATACTTGAAATAGAGTAACCTTTTTCATTTTGAACAACTTTTGAGAAAACAGTGAATTTTTCTAAGGCCTCATTTTTAACACTTAAAAAGAACACCCAAGTAAACCTAGTGTAATCATCAACTATCACAAATCCATAATGTTTACCTCTTAAACTAGTTGTCCTAGTTGGTCCAAAAAGATCTAAGTGAAGAAGTTAAAGTGTTCTAGAGGTAGTGACACACTTCTTAGGTTTAAATGAAATTCTTTTGTGTTTTCCTCTTACACATGCCTCACAAACTTTGTCATTTTCAAATTGAAGCTTAGGCAATCCTACTACTAAGTCTCTTTTGGCTAACTTAGACAAAACATGCATGCTAGCATGGCCTAGTCTTCTATGCCATAACCAAGGTTCATCTTCTCTAGTAGCCATAAAGCATACATTTTTGCTATTAAGTTCATTTAAATCCACAATATAAATATTTCCTTGTCTATGTCCAATAAACACAATTTGATTAGATTTGGCATTAACAACATTGCAACACAAATCATCAAACATAACTTTAAATCCCTTATCACACAATTGACTAATACTAAGCAAGTTATGTTTCAAGCCTCTAACATACAAAACATTTTCAATGGTTGAGGAAGAGTTACCAATGGAGCCAATTCCTTCAATTTGTCCTTTGGAGTTGTCTCCAAACGTGACCTCTCCACCACTTTTATGCTTTAAGTACTTGAATTGGCTCTTCTCTCCCGTCATGTGTCCAGAACATCCACTATCAAGGTACCAATGCTCCTTGGACTTAGCCTTGTAGCAATACTCTTCCTCCTACAAACACATCAAGCCTTCATCTTAGGTACCCAAATTTTCTTGGGTCCTTGAGAGTTAGTATCAATAATTTTTGATCCTTTAGGGATCCATTTCAACTTTAAAGACTCATCATTTGAATTCAAACATGTTTAGGCACCCAAATCTTGATAGCCATTTTTCCTCTAATTATGGTCTTCCTAGAGGTGCATGCTTGTGAAGAATGTCCTAGTTTGTTACATAATAGGCACAAAGCAAATTTTCTATCTTTAACTAGGAAGTTTTTAAGATGAGTCTCTTTATTAGATGCATTATAGCCTAACCCTTCTCTATCAAAGAATGCTCTTTGAGTTTGTAGCATTTGATCAAGTTTTTGTTGACCCATGTAAAATCTAGAAAAGGAGTTATGCAAATTAGTGTTCTTCTTATTTAATTCTTCAATTTCTAGATTAGCATTTTCTAATTTCTTCTCACATTCTAACTTAACATTCACAAGCATTTCATTTTCCTTTTTCAACATAGAGATCATTTTCTTATATTTCAAGTTCATGCATTCAAATTCATTTGCCAATTCATCAAATGCATCTTGTAATTCATCAAAAGTGTATTCATGAGTATCTAGCAAGCTAGAAGTTACCTTCTCATCTTCAAAAGCCATGAAGCAAAGGTTAGCTACTTCATCTTCCACATTCTCTTCATCGGAGGAGTCACTATCACTCCAAGTAGCCACCATTGCTTTCTTCTTTTGTTTCTTTTCATTTTGCTTCCTATACAAAGGACAATCAAATTTAATTTGGCCAGGTTTTTTGCATTCATAACATATAATTTGGTCCTTATCTGTCCTACTAGTTTCACCTCTATTTAACTCTCTCCTAGGGGGTCTCCTAGAGTTTCCACTAGCTCTCATCCTCATGAACTTATTGAACCCCTTGGCGAACATGGCCATTTCTAAATCTTCTTCATCACCACTTACATCATGATCATCTTTTGATTCCTCACTTGTGGTGGATTTTAGTGCTACTCCTACTTTCTTTGGGGGATCTTGATTTCTCTTAATTTTCATCTCATAAGTGAGCAAGGATCCCATAAGTTCATCTAATGATAGTGTATGAGGGTCATTGGATTCCTCAATAGCAGTGACTTTAGCTTCCCATGATTTGGGTAAGCTATTGAGAATCTTTTTCACCATCTCTACATTAGAGTACGTCTTCCCTAAAGCTGTGATAACCGTAAATTTTTCCCTTTATTGGAAATTAGAAATATTGAAAATAAATATTGGAGAAATTAAATCAGAGGAAATAAATAAAATTTTGCGAGAATGGGATATGGGTGAAAATCCCGAGAAGTGAGGAAGTGAAAGAATTGGCAAATTCGTATAAAGGAAATTAAATTGGAAGTGAAGATAAAAATAATAGAGAGAGGAAAAGAATTAAATTGGACAAATTAAAATCCAAATCTAATTAAGAAAATAAGAGAATAAAATGAAATATATTTATATAATTACAATTATATAAATGTATTTTATACAAATACGTATGTATTTAAAATACTATATAGTGTATTTTAATATACGTTGGTATATATATGGAAATATATACTATTTCATGAATTTAAATAATATATATAAACATAATATTTTATGTATATATAAATATATACACACATACATATATAGAAAATGTAAATGTTATTTTATATTAAAGTTTATAAGTATATATATATTGTATTATAACATTTATATAATTCTATATATAAATGTTATTTATTCTAAAGTATATAAATATAAATATATATATACTAGATATATATATTTTGTAATGTACAATATATATATATAATCTATATATAATATATATTGTATTACAATATATATGAAATAATATTATATGTGTAATATATGGTAAATATTATGCGTATAAATTATATGATATAGTATATAGTATATTGTAAAACATATACTAAATATAGAAAGAGGATAAAAACCAAAAGAGGAAATAAAACAGAAAACCAAAGAAAAGGAAAAAGAGAAATCGGGGAGGAAATCCCGACCCTCCCAGCCAGAGGGCCGACGGCGGCGGAGCTGCCACCGCCAGCGAGGGAGGAAGGAGCAAGGCGAGACGCCACCGGCCAGAGGAAGGAAAGAAGCTGCCGGCGGCATGAAGAAAACAGAAACGGAATCGACGGAAACAAAGGAAAGCCGGAAGAGGAAAGGAAAATGGCCGAAGGCGGTGCCGGTCGAATCGGTGGCCGCCACTGCCAACGAAGCTTCACCGGAGGAAGAGGAAGCTGATGGAGGCCACTGGAGGCGCAATGGACGGCGGAGGAGGGCCGGCGAAGAGGAAGAAGAAATCGAGGCAAAACCGCCTCGATCCGCCGCCGTGCCGTCGATTCGGGATGAACGGAGGTCAGATCCAAGCTCGTCGTGGTGCCGGCCAGCTGCTGAGCCATCGAGCCGCCGGAGAACCGGCCGCCGGCGAGGAACCGGCAAGGAAAGGCACTGAACCAGTCTGACAGGGAAAGGAAGGAAAAAAAAGAAAAGAAAAAGAAAAGAAAAAGGAAAAAGAAAAAGAAAAAAAAAAGAAAGAAAAAGAAAAGAAAAAGAAAGCAAAGAAAAAGAAAAGAGGAAAAAGGAAGAAAAAGAGGAAAAAAGGAGAATTTCGGGAATTTGGAAAATTTCCAGAAATTCGACAACCCGGACATTTACGAAAATTTGGTAAGAAATTTCCCGAAAATTTAATTTTAGAAAAATTAAATAAATTATGAAAAAATTCTAAAAATTAGAATTTTAATTCCAGAAATTATTTTCAGCAATCGGGATAAGGAATCGGGAGAAATGGGGCGCAGGCGCGATCGATAAGCGGAAGTCGCCCACCCGGAAAAAGGTAAGGGATGCATGCGCAGCACTGTAAGGATACTCAGTCTGCATATTTTAAATTGAAATATTTTATGCAAATATTTTATGAAAATTATTATGATGCATGATTTGCTGAAAATAATTTGGGAAGAAGTACTGGCTGAAAGATTTAAAACTGTATTTTTTCGTGCAGGAGGTTAGTAAATCGGCAGCCGTTATGCTGCCGAAAATTTTAGAAAAAACTTTATAAAATCATATTAAATGATTTTATTTCCGAATTTCGATAGTAAATCACGAAACATGAGGAAATTACTAAATTTCATAAAACATGAATATAATGAGATGGAATTTTAAAATATTCATGTATTCGAGAATAGTGACAATGAAATCACCGAAAATTCTCGAAATAGATAAATTACACGAAATACGAGAGGAAAGATGAAGTGAAATATAGTGAATATTTTTATGAATATTTTTATAAATATTCACTAAAGGATTTTAACCCTTATGGTTTTAAATTATGGAATTTTATATTTATATAAATTCCATAAAGGTTTATTTTATGATGAAAATACGGTTTTGAGACTGGTTGGCATTCCTATCATGCTGATGCATGATATGTGACCTGTTTAGTCCCGGTCGACGCCTAAATCAGTGATCCACCGAGGACAATATAGGTTATGGTTATAGAATTGACCGGTGTATTTCCTTACCCTCCGAGGTTTATAGTATGATAAGATTGATGTCTATCTTAGACTCCATAAATGATAGGTGATATGTTAAAAAGGAAAGTATTTTACATAAGATGGAATATGCCAACCGGAAAATGTGATACATGATGGGTGACATGTGAAAAGAACATGTTTTATATAATATGATAAGAGAATCAATTGAATTATAGCATTTTTACAAAATGCTCATTTAGGTACTGATTATAGTACCGTGGGATGATTCTCATAAGACATGAGATACAAACATGTAATATGTTTTCAAAAAGGAAGAAATGATAATTCTAATATTCTTTCTATGGTCTTAAATGGAATATGAGATCATAAGTTCTACATGAGATCTGATAAGACAGTGGAAAGTACATATGGCGTAAAGGCCAAACCGAGCAAAGACTCGATGATTTTACCGTGTGAGCCACCTCTAGAATCCTTCGGGAACTAAGTGCTGCACGTGTTCTGATGTGTTAGTAAAGGCCAAACCGAGCAAAGACTCGATGATTTTACCGTGTGAGCCACCTCTGGAATCCTTCGGGAACTAAGTGCTGCACGTGTTCTGATGTGTTAGTAAAGGCCAAACCGAGCAAAGACTCGATGATTTTACCGTGTGAGCCACCTCTAGAATCCTTCGGGAACTAAGTGCTGCACGTGTTCTGATGTGTTAGTAAAGGCCAAACCGAGCAAAGACTCGATGATTTTACCGTGTGAGCCACCTCTAGAATCCTTCGGAAACTAAGTGCTGCACGTGTTTTGATGTGTTAGTAAAGGCCAAACCGAGCAGAGACTCGATGATTTTACCGTGTGAGCCACCTCTAGAATCCTTCGGGAAGTAAGTGCTGCACGTGTTCTGATGTGTTAGTAAAGGCCAAACCGAGCAAAGACTCGATGATTGTACTGTGGGAGCCACCTCTAGAATCCTTCGGGAACTAAGTGCTACACGAGTTCTGATGTGTTAGTATTCAGTCTAAGTTATGATGGGGATGCGACAAATGTCGAAGGATGAAATAGATCTTGTGCACATGACATATGATGTGTGTGATATATCGGATTTTGTTTATATATGCCACTCAAACATGTGCTACTTGAATGTTCGTCTCGTTCACACTTAATCATACTGATAAAAAGAATGATGCCTTGTGAACTTAAGAATGGAATAGATTTCAATAACTTATTTGGCTTTTTAAAGTACGGTACTAATTAAGAGAGTACATTAAAACATGAAATGAGTTTTAAAGAAATAAGATGATGATTTAACTAATATTCTCTTCAAGGAATATACGAATATTAATTATTTTATTTAAATCCTTTATTTCGTAGAAGCATTATTTTGAAAAGAATATGAAAAAGGTTATGAAAGATTGAAAAGGAAAAGAATTTATTAATTCAAAACAAAAAGAAAAATTTCTCTCTACAGTTGCTTCTAGGTTCCGTAACAAGTATGGTATTCTAAAATACCTACCTTACTCTATTCGGATCGCTAGCCGACTGTAGTATCCTTCCTACATGCGAGCCTAGAGCCTATAGGAAAAATGAAAAAGATTTTCAGCATATAGGAAGCTGAGTATCAAGTGAGGCAAATAATTCTCTTACTGAGCCGTGGTTTTGCTCACCCCTTAATTTTCAACATTTCAAGTTTTTGATGTATGTAAGTTCAGTGGATTGTGGATCCTGGCTGTACACGAAGGACAATGTGTCAGATCGACTGATTATTTGAGGTATGATCATTTATTTTCTGTATTTAGACACGTCAACAGTACTACTTATCTGATTTATTACGATAGGGAATGTGTTTAATATAAACAATATTATGTAAAATTGTTTAACAGTCAGTACAAGTGAAGTATCGCAGACAGCCCAACCGGTTAAGTTGTGTATAAGAAGATGATAAATGTGGTCACAGGTCGTGACAAATTTAATGGTATCAGAGCAATGGTTGGCCTGATGTCTGTGGATACTTTTGGAAGGAAAAGAGTTAAACATCCCCGGTAGTACTGTGTCGTCTGAATACATAGAGAAAATAAATGATTGTAAATGGAGTAAAATGATTTAAAGGGAGTGAGAAAGTATAAACTTAGAATGTTAAAGAAGAAAATAGGCTCAGAAATTACCGAACTATTGGTGATTCTTCTAGTCTAAATGAAGGCCTGTTCGGTAAGGAACAGAAATGGACTCGGTGAGGGCCACACCAGTACTTTTCTGTCCGAATCGAACTGAGACCTGAAAGTGATGGTATAAAGTAGGGGAATGAAATATCATCATTAAATAGACTTTAAGATCACCGATTGAGGGTAATTTTAAGAGAGAGAAAATTTTTAGCCAAAAATGACCAAAATACCCCTACCCAAAATTTTACCGGGAGTCAAAATAGATCTCCAGAAGTTGGAATTGATCGATTTGACAGAGAAATTAATGATATAAAGCTGAATTACAAGCAAAATAATCCAATTATGGATTTTAGTGAATTTCTTTATCGAAATCGAATGAGATCTAAATTGCTAGTATAAGTATAAGAAATGATACTATCAACACAAAGAAAACCAGTTCATTAATTTGAATGTATATTGAGGAGAAAGGAATAAGTGTCGAAATGACGAAAATGCCCCTATGTTGGGCGATGTCGGAATAGTGATAAAATCGAGCTGAATTGGAATCCATTGATAGTAATGAAATTATTAATGGCATAGAGGATGTCATATGAATATAACGATCCCTATTTCTGATTCCACTAACACTTAGATTATGGACGCGAAAGAAATCCGTGAGGGGCTAAGTGCCACGTCTGTGTGACGGGGGCCACCTCTAGAACCCAGAGCGGACAGTACGGATGAGTGGTGCAGCTCGGGCCCCTCCGGCTTGAGACCGGCAAATCCGAGGCATCACAATAAAACGTGTACAGGCGAACGGCGGACGGGCCGGGGCCTTATATGATGCGATCCAAAGAGTGTAGTGGAATGTCATCAGATGATTGACCCGGTTATTGGCTGTAAGGGTCGAAAAATTAAGAGTGTGCTGAACGAGATCGTTGAATACTATGAAAAGTGAAATGATTATAGGAATTGACTGATGAGGTGAACAGTATCGATAATGAAATACATACTGGTGTGGTTACTTATGGTTCTATACGTTTTACTATTTTGAGGTATCAAACTGATAATCTTATATAGAACCGACATATCTTGAAATATGTGCTACAGAATGAAGTACTGTGTGGAGTACTGTAAGTTAGAGAATAATTATAAGAATAGTGAAGTGATAAAAAGAAGATGATAGGTAACCTAAATTCTTCAGGACCCTTGAGACAGAACTGTGATGGGCGACTCAATGATGGGCGACCCGTAGTGGATCATGTGTTGTGAGATACAAGCGAACTATGTCATCGCCGACTCACTAGTAAGGGTAAACCTGGGGCGAAAGAATCACCTAAGGGATGCTCGCCTAGGGTCGATATGAACGGGCGAGGCTCTTACAATTATCTTAATGGTAACACGAGAGTAAAGAACTAGGTACGTAAGAGGTGCCAAGGTTCAAACCTTGTGGAGAATATACTCGAGGGAACAAAGCCTGAATTTAGTAAATGGAAATGGTTTTAAAGTGAATAATTGAATTGAAACAGGTAGCTGTAAAGTGTGTTGAGAACCGTTGTACTTGATACAGCTTACCAGAATGAGATTCGTAACGCTGTAAAGCATGACTAGGTGATGAAATCAAGGTAGAATATGTATCAAAATGATTTGAGTATTGAATGTCTCTGCCTTGAAACTACATTGTGAAATGATGGGACACAATGATAAAGGTCTAACATGATAAAAGAAGGGTGGTTAAAGAAACTGTCGGATGAGAATTCCGATAAATTCCAAAGTAACATAGATTGAGAAATCAGGTTAATGTTGACTCGATTGTGGGTACGAAATTTATTCTTAAGCGTGTATCGAAGAATATAGAAGAAATCCGACAAGCTTAAGAAAATAATTTTTTGGAAAATATTATGGATGATGAAATTCGAACGTATCGATGTAAAGGATGGAAATACAAATAATAGGATTTGAGGATGAATTAAACGATGTATTAAAATTTTTGGTTATACACAAAAATTCTTATGAAGAACAAATAAATATTAAATGGAAGTGATGCCTTAAATATGATTTAATCGGAGATGTATAAGGAGCTTATAAGAGCAATCTTTGTAAAAGGCATAATCAGATGAAAAGTTGAAGAACGATGGTCACAAGATGATAAGAAATGTATGATTAAAGAAAATATCAGATTTGATTTCCGATAAAACTTCCAGAGTTATATAAATTAGAGGAATCGAGATAACATTGACTCGATTTTGAATATGAAGCTAAATTCTAAGTTTATATCGGAGGATGTAGAAAGAATCCGAAAAGCTTAAGAAAATAACTCTGAAAAATATGTGAATAATGAAATTTCACGTGTAAAGGTCTGGATGACGAAAATACAGATAATGAAAAAAATTGAGAATAATGGAATTATCTGTAGAAGTGTAAATGAGAGAAATACAAATGATATTGAGATGTAGATGAATTAAAAATGATGTATTAATTTCCTACCATTGATAAAGTTCTGGTGAAGAAAAAGTATTCATCTACATGAAAATAGACGCTTTCTTGATCTGATTAGAGATATGTGAGGAACTAATAAGACTAGCCTCAGTATAAAGCATCATTAGATAAAAGATTGAAGATTGATGTCCATAAGATAATGATTCGAACTCGGAGTGAATTTTACAAGTTCCTATTGAAGTTACAAGGGTAATGAGTTGCCTTGTAAAGTATATAAGCCTAAAGAATGAGGCATCCTTACAAGAGAAAATTGCTGAAATACTGATAGAGTCTAAAGTATAAATGGAACATGAACAGCATTGTGATATAATCCTTAAACTCTTAAAGGCTGTGGAATTGTGCTAAGATTAACAACTAAGAAATTTGGCTAGACAGTATCTCCTCTTGAGATGTATGATCTTGAGACGACAGGGTGACAGTGAACCTTTCTATGATATAGAGATAATGATTGAGATACGAAAGTAATGAGTCTAGCTAAATACTATTGTCAGCTTATAAAAGAGTGATGAGACTAGCTGCTCTATAGACAAGATCTAATTAAAGAAATTAAAGTCGGCAGATGGATAAGTGTAAAGAATAGATGGTATGCGAGATTTTAAAAGATCTTAGCTGTATAGTACCATACCAATCGAGAAACCGACAAAAAGGATAAGAGTAAAAATATGAAACGAAACTGAAAGTGGAATAAGGAAATAAATTGCATGATGAGAAGGGAACATCAATATGGAACAGTTCCCGAAGTTAAGACTGAGAGTGAATTGTGTTGGTTATCACATAAATGTGGCAAGATGTAAAATCAAAGCCAGAATTGATAAGTGAAAGTAATGATACTCCAAGGAGTAAGATAATTGATATGTTTACTGCCAGTATATAAATAAGAAATGTTTGTACATATAACCACCTCGAAACGATAGAGATGGTGGAATTGTATAGATAATGTGGTGCTTAAATGGATAATTCGAGGATTCAATCACAGAATTTAAATTTTGAAAAGAGATTTAAAGACCATACTACATGAAGAGAATATGATTGTCTCATGAATTATGATTGTGAGAGATGATCTATAGTAAAATCGGCAAATGAGATGCAACCTTGGTGGAATAAGTGTGAAAATGAATATTGTGGACAATAAAAAGTCCAAAAGAGAAATGATGATATGGAAGTGATTAAAGACTGATGATCTAAATAGAATCACTTTCCATTATCAGACATCTAGATTCTCTAGTGCCTTGGTCGAAGTATAAGTGTTAAACGGTGTGAATGTGTATGTACAGTTCCAGTGAGCCTTACATGTGATGGGAGTCTTTGTGTTGCCATATGCTAATGAGAGATAGCTAAAGGCTTTGAGATCCCAAGTGTATTGATAGCACCGCTCCATACCGATATATATTTATATATATGAGCGTGAGATGTAACCGCTCCATGATATTGAGAGAGCGTGTGCATGAGATGTGAAAGCTACTAGGACACTTACATATAATTGATTGATACGAGTACATGATAGTACCAAATTATGTCGACTCGGCACTAAGTGAGAAGAATGGATGATGAACAGCATAGATTAGCTGTATTATTAAAAATATTGTGTATGGACTCTTATATGAAAAGAGTAAAAGTGAATAACTTCCGATTTGAGAAATGAACTTACGGGAATATAGACATATATGATGAAAGACAGCATGTAGTGGTCTAAAGTATTGTTGATGTTGAAAGTGTGCTGGCAGTATTACTTGGAGGATGAACTAGAGGTCAGAAGTCGTAAGTGTACGACATGTACCACCTTTGGACTTAAGTTAAATTCGGAGGACCGAATTTCTTAAGGTGGGGAGGATGTGATAACCGTAAATTTTTCCCTTTATTGGAAATTAGAAATATTGAAAATAAATATTGTAGAAATTAAATCAGAGCAAATAAATAAAATTTTGCGAGAATGGGATATGGGTGAAAATCCCGAGAAGTGAGGAAGTGAAAGAATTGGGAAATTCGTATAAAGGAAATTAAAATGGAAGTGAAGATAAAAATAATAGAGAGAGGAAAAGAATTAAATTGGATAAATTAAAATCCAAATCTAATTAAGAAAATAGACGCTTTCTTGATCTGATTAGAGATATGTGAGGAACTAATAAGACTAGCCTCAGTATAAAGCGTCATTAGATAAAAGATTGAAGATTGATGTCCATAAGATAATGATTCGAACTCGGAGTGAATTTTACAAGTTCCTATTGAAGTTACAAGGGTAATGAGTTGCCTTGTAAAGTATATAAGCCTAAAGAATGAGGCATCCTTACAAGAGAAAATTGCTGAAATACTGATAGAGTCTAAAGTATAAATGGAACATGAGCAGCATTGTGATATAATCCTTAAACTCTTAAAGGCTATGGAATTGTGCTAAGATTAACAACTAAGAAATTTGGCTAGACAGTATCTCCTCTTGAGATGTATGATCTTGAGACGACAGGGTGACAGTGAACCTTTCTATGATATAGAGATAATGATTGAGATACGAAAGTAATGAGTCTAGCTAAATACTATTGTCAGCTTATAAAAGAGTGATGAGACTAGCTGCTCTATAGACAAGATCTAATTAAAGAAATTAAAGTCGGCAGATGGATAAGTGTAAAGAATAGATGGTATGCGAGATTTTAAAAGATCTTAGCTGTATAGTACCATACCAATCGAGAAAACCGACAAAAAGGATAAGAGTAAAAATATGAAACGAAACTGAAAGTGGAATAAGGAAATAAATTGCATGATGAGAAGGGAACATCAATATGAAACAGTTCCCGAAGTTAAGACTGAGAGTGAATTGTGTTGGTTATCACATAAATGTGGCAAGATGTAAAATCAAAGCCAGAATTGATAAGTGAAAGTAATGATACTCCAAGGAGTAAGATAATTGATATGTTTACTGCCAGTATATAAATAAGAAATGTTTGTACATATAACCACCTCGAAACGATAGAGATGGTGGAATTGTATAGATAATGTGGTGCTTAAATGGATAATTCGAGGATTCAATCACAGAATTTAAATTTTGAAAAGAGATTTAAAGACCATACTACATGAAGAGAATATGATTGTCTCATGAATTATGATTGTGAGAGATGATCTATAGTAAAATCGGCAAATGAGATGCAACCTTGGTGGAATAAGTGTGAAAATGAATATTGTGGACAATAAAAAGTCCAAAAGAGAAATGATGATATGGAAGTGATTAAAGACTGATGATCTAAATAGAATCACTTTCCATTATCAGACATCTAGATTCTCTAGTGCCTTGGTCGAAGTATAAGTGTTAAACGGTGTGAATGTGTATGTACAGTTCCAGTGAGCCTTACATGTGATGGGAGTCTTTGTGTTGCCATATGCTAATGAGAGATAGCAAAAGGCTTTGAGATCCCAAGTGTATTGATAGCACCGCTCCATACTGATATATATTTATATATATAAGCGTGAGATGTAACCGCTCCATGATATTGAGAGAGCGTGTGCATGAGATGTGAAAGCTACTAAGACACTTACATATAATTGATTGACACGAGTACATGATAGTACCAAATTATGTTGACTCGGCACTAAGTGAGAAGAATGGATGATGAACAGCATAGATTAGCTGTAATATTAAAAATATTGTGTATGGACTCTTATATGAAAAGAGTAAAAGTGAATAACTTCCGATTTGAGAAATGAACTTACGGGAGTATAGACATATATGATGAAAGACAGCATGTAGTGGTCTAAAGTATTGTTGATGTTGAAAGTGTGCTGGCAGTATTACTTGGAGGATGAACTAGAGGTCAGAAGTCGTAAGTGTACGACATGTACCACCTTTGGACTTAAGTTAAATTCGGAGGACCGAATTTCTTAAGGTGGGGAGGATGTGATAACCGTAAATTTTTCCCTTTATTGGAAATTAGAAATATTGAAAATAAATATTGTAGAAATTAAATCAGAGCAAATAAATAAAATTTTGCGAGAATGGGATATGGGTGAAAATCCCGAGAAGTGAGGAAGTGAAAGAATTGGGAAATTCGTATAAAGGAAATTAAAATGGAAGTGAAGATAACAATAATAGAGAGAGGAAAAGAATTAAATTGGATAAATTAAAATCCAAATCTAATTAAGAAAATAAGAGAATAAAATGAAATATATTTATATAATTACAATTATATAAATGTATTTTATACAAATACGTATGTATTTAAAATACTATATAGTATATTTTAATATACGTTAGTATATATATGGAAATATATACTATTTCATGAATTTAAATAATATATATAAACATAATATTTTATATATATATATAAATATATACACACATACATATATAGAAAATGTAAATGTTATTTTATATTAAAGTTTATAGGTATATATATATTGTATTATAACATTTATATAATTCTATATATAAATGTTATTTATTCTAAAGTATATAAATATAAATATATATATACTAGATATATATATATTTTGTAATGTACAATATATATATAATCTATATATAATATATATTGTATTACAATATATATGAAATAATATTATATGTGTAATATATGGTAAATATTATGTGTATAAATTATATGATATAGTATATAGTATATTGTAAAACATATACTAAATATAGAAAGAGGATAAAAACCAAAAGAGGAAATAAAACAGAAAACCAAAGAAAAGGAAAAAGAGAAATCGGGGAGGAAATCCCGACCCTCCCAGCCAGAGGGTCGACGGCAGCGGAACTGCCACCGCTGGTGAGGGAGGAAGGAGCAAGGCGAGACACCACCGGCCAAAGGAAGGAAAGAAGCTGCCGGCGGCGTGAAGAAAACAGAAACGGAATCGACGGAAACGAAGGAAAGCCGGAAGAGGAAAGGAAAATGGCCGACGGCGGTGCCGGCCGAATCGGTGGCCACCACTGCCAACGAAGCTTCACCGGAGGAAGAGGAAGCTGATGGAGGCCACCGGAGGCGCAATGGACGGCGAAGGAGGGCCGGCGAAGAGGAAGAAGAAACCGAGGCAAAACCGCCTCAATCCGCCGCCGTGCCGTCGATTCGGGATGAACGGAGGTCAGATCCAAGCTCGTCATGGCGCCGGCCAGCTGCTGAGCCAGTGAGCCGCCGGAGAACCGGCCGTCGGCAAGGAAAGGCACTGAATCGGTCTGACCGGGAAAGGAAGGAAAAAAAAGAAAAGAAAAAGAAAAGAAAAAGAAAAGGAAAAAGAAAAAGAAAAAAAAAAGAAAGAAAAAGAAAAGAAAAAGAAAGGAAAGAAAAAGAAAAGAGGAAAAAGCAAGAAAAAGAGGAAAAAAGGAGAATTTCGGGAATTTGAAAAATTCACGGAAATTCGACAACCCGGACATTTACGAAAATTCGGTAAGAAATTTCCCGGAAATTTAATTTCAGAAAAATTAAATACATTATGAAAAAATTCTAAAAATTAGAATTTTAATTCCAAAAATTATTTTCAGCAATCGGGATAAGGAATCGAGAGAAATGGAGCGCGGGCGCGATCGATAAGCGGAAGTCGCCGACCCGGAAAAAGGTATGGGATGCATGTGCAGCACTATAAGGATACTCAGTCTGCATATTTTAAATTGAAATATTTTATGCAAATATTTTATGAAAATTATTATGATGCATGATTTGCTGAAAATAATTTGGGAAGAAGTACTGGCTGAAAGATTTAAAACTGTATTTTTCCGTCCAGGAGGTTAGTAAATCGGCAGCCGTTATGCTGCCGAAAATTTTAGAAAAAACTTTATAAAATCATATTAAATGATTTTATTTCCGAATTTCGATAGTAAATCACGAAACATGAGGAAATTACTAAATTTCATAAAACATGAATATAATGAGATGGAATTTTAAAATATTCATGTATTCGAGAATAGTGACAATGAAATCACCGAAAATTCTCGAAATAGATAAATTACACGAAATACGAGAGGAAAGATAAAGTGAAATATAGTGAATAATTTTATGAATATTTTTATAAATATTCACTAAAGGATTTTAACCCTTATGGATTTAAATTATGGAATTTTATATTTATATAAATTTCATAAAGGTTTATTTTATGATGAAAATACGGTTTTGAGACTGGTTGGCATTCCTATCATGCTGATGCATGATATGTGACCTGTTTAGTCCCGGTCGACGCCTAAATCAGTGATCCACCGAGGACAATATAGGTTATGGTTATAGATTTGACCGGTGTATTTCCTTACCCTCCGAGGTTTATAGTATGATAAGATTGATGTCTATCTTAGACTCCATAAATGATAGGTGATATGTTAAAAAGGAAAGTATTTTACATAAGATGGAATATGCCAACCGGAAAATGTGATACATGATGGGTGACATGTGAAAAGAACATGTTTTATATAATATGATAAGACAATCAATTGAATTATAGCATTTTTACAAAATGCTCATTTAGGTACTGATTTTAGTACCATGAGATGATTCTCATAAGACATGAGATACAAACGTGTAATATGTTTTCAAAAAGGAAGAAATGATAATTCTAATATTCTTTCTATGGTCTTAAATGGAATATGAGATCATAAGTACTACATGAGATCTGATAAGACAGTGGAAAGTACATATGGCGTAAAGGCCAAACCGAGCAAAGACTCGATGATTTTACCGTGTGAGCCACCTCTAGAATCCTTCGGGAACTAAGTGCTGCACGTGATCTGATGTGTTAGTAAAGGCCAAACCGAGCAGAGACTCGATGATTTTACCGTGTGAGCCACCTCTAGAATCCTTCGGGAACTAAGTGCTGCACGTGTTCTGATGTGTTAGTAAAGGCCAAACCGAGCAAAGACTCAATGATTGTACTGTGGGAGCCACCTCTAGAATCCTTCGGGAACTAAGTGCTACACGAGTTCTGATGTGTTAGTAATCAGTCTAAGTTCTGATGGGGATGCGACAAATGTCGAAGGATGAAATAGATCTTGTGCACATGACATATGATGTGTGTGATATATCGGATTTTGTTTATATATGCCACTCAAACATGTGCTACTTGAATGTTCGTCTCGTTCACACTTAATCATACTGATAAAAAGAATGATTCCTTGTGAACTTAAGAATGGAATAAATTTTAATAGCTTATTTTGCTTTTTAAAGTACGGTACTAATTAAGAGAGTACATTAAAACCTGAAATGAGTTTTAAAGAAATAAGATGATGATTTAACTAATATTCTCTTCAAGGAATATACGAATATTAATTATTTTATTTAAATGCTTTATTTCGGAGAAGCATTATTTTGAAAAGAATATGAAAAAGGTTATGAAAGATTGAAAAGGAAAAGAATTTATTAATTCAAAACAAAAAGAAAAATTTCTCTCTACAGTTGCTTCTAGGTTTCGTAACGAGTATGGTATTCTAAAATACCTACCTTACTCTATTCGGATCCCTAGCCGACTGTAGTATCCTTCCTACATGCGAGCCTAGAGCCCATAGGAAAAATGAAAAAGATTTTCAGCATATAGGAAGCTGAGTATCAAGTGAGGCATATAATTCTCTTACTGAGCTGTGGTTTTGCTCACCCCTTAATTTTCAACATTTCAGGTTTTTGATGAATGTAAGTTCAGTGGATTGTGGATCCTGGCTGTACACAAAGGACAATGTGTCAGATCGACTGATTATTTGAGGTATGATCATTTATTTTCTGTATTTAGACACGTCAACAGTACTACTTATCTGATTTATTACGATAGGGGATATGTTTAATATAAACAATATTATGTAAAATTGTTTAACAGTCAGTACAAGTGAAGTATCGCAGACAGCCCAACCGGTTAAGTTGTGTATAAGAAGATGATAAATGTGGTCACGGGTCGTGACAAAAGCTTTAAGACCATTTATTATGTCTGTAAACCTAGTAAACATGTCACTAATTGACTCATCATTCTTCATTCTAAATAGTTCATATTCTTGTGTGAGCATGCCTACTTTGGTTTCTTTGACTTGTGTGGTTCCCTCATGTGTGATAGCTAGTTATCCCAAACTTGTTTAGCATTCTCACATTGTGACACTCGATTATACTCATTTGGTCCTAATGAACAAAAGAGTGTGTGCATTGCTTTAGCATTAAGTTGTGCCATCCTAATATCATTAGTATCCCATTCATCTTCTTTCTTAGGCACATCCGTCCCATCTACTTTCTTAATAGGGATAAGGGGACCTTTAACAATAACTCTCCATACTTCATAATCATTAGCTTGAATAAATAGCATCATTCTAGTCTTCCAATAAGCATAGTTTTCACCATTAAAGAATGGAGGTCTAACCGTAGAGTGTCCCTCTCCTACCAAGGGTGTAGACAAACTAGTTTGAGCCATTAGTGATCGTTTATACTCGATAGATGTTAATCTAAGTCAATCTCGAGCCCAAGCTCTAATACCAATTGTTGGCTCTACCGAGGGGGGAGTGAATCGGTTTTTCTAGTTATTTCTAATTTTCCTAACTCTTAATGCACAATCAAAGTCAAATAAACAATAATGAAATAAATGTAGTAAATAAGAGTAAGGGAAAGAGAAGCAAACACAAGTTTTATAGAGGTTCAGCCAATCTCTTGCCTACGTCCTCTCTCTTTGAACTCCTTGTCAAGGTTTTGATTCACCTCTTCCTTGAGAATGCTTACAAACCACTTGAAGGTGTGGCAAGACCTCTTACAATTTCTCTTGAGACTTTAGAAATCTCCCTCTAATCCTCTACCCTTGTAGTATTCCCACACTCTACAATATCAGACCTTACAAGGATAGCTCACCTCTTTGAATAACTGATTCTTCAGTGAATGGGTGAAGAACACAAAAAACAATCTCACAAAATGGAGTTACAATAAAGATTTTCAGATTTCAGTTTCTCTCTTGAAGCTTGAATACTTTGGAATGCTTGTGCTTCTTCCAAACTTCATAAATACCTCTATTTATAACCCACCAAACGGATAGAACAGTTGGTGAAGCATTTAATGCAAATCCTCCCGTTGAAACCCTCAGAAACTAGCCGTTACTGATAGGTCTGGGGTAAAGGGATCGATCCTGCTACAGTGGGGATCGATCCCTTTTCTCCAGAATGCTTTGCAACTTTCTCCCGGATGATTCAAGAGCCTTCTGCCACCTTAGGATCGATCCCTCTACAGTAGGGATCGAACCCTTTTGTCCAGTACACCTTCCTGCACTTAGTTGACTGCAAAGTTCAAGGCTTTTGTGATTTTAAGTTAGTTCAAAATCTTCTAACACTTTTCTAAGAGTATTACTGACTTTTTGAAATCACAATCCAAGACTTTGTTAAAATAAGTTCAATCATTGATTTCATTCAACGCAAATTTACTTGTATAAAAATCGTTTTTAAGCTTGCTTGAGTTTTTTCATTTTCAAAATACTTGTCACTTGAACGCTAACAATATTCTATCCTAAAATTATTTTAATTTATAATTATCTATTAAATCCTAACCTATATTACTATTTATCTTATATTAATAAAATTATCCTAATCTATTAAATAATTCTAATTTAAATAATCATAATAACATTAATCCTAATCTTCTAAATGTTAGTTCAAAATGTTAATTCAAAATTTACAAATTGTTATTTTACAAAAATATATCCCGAACAAAATGGGATGTCTACAATAGTCTCCTCTTAATTTATACAGTCTTATGGCACCAAGAATTCATCAAATTAGATGCAATTACATAGTCCCCTTCATGTGGCCGAATTCACCCTACAGGAAATCTCATGGTCTTTCAACAATCTAACACCTAAATCATGCTTAATCATGCTTCAATCATTTGGCATCATTTTTATGCATCAAACTACATGAATCCTTAAACTTCCATTAATGGCCGCAACCCTAGGGACACAAATGAGTGGGATTTAATCCAAACTAAGGCTAGAATCGGGCTTAGCAATCTTGATTTCATCACTTAGCAACCTTAAATCATGAAAGAAATGAAAGCATGAAAATGTCTCACCTTGGCCGAAAATGGTAGAAGCTCTTTCACCTTGTTTTAATCCACTTTACAATGAAATATGGGCATGGGTAAGTAGAGGATTGAATTTTAGGTAGGGTTTTAGAAGAAATCTTTAGGTTTTGATGTTGTTTTAATGGTGTTTTTAAGCTTTTCTTTTCTTTCTCAAGGTGTTTTAATGGAGGAGAAGAAGAAGGTTGAAGCTGATGAAGTGGTGGCTGGCCATGACATGTGTGGAATAATATAGAATATTCATTTAGGGGCAAAATGACCAAATTGGCCATGGTTATAATAATTTTGGACAAATTTTGCCCTTAAGCTTCCATAATTTTTCTAACTATCCAATTTAACTCCAAAATATTTTATTTCATCACTAAATATTGTTATTAAACATAATTTAATTAATGATTGTGGTTTTATTAAAGTTTGACTAACGTAAGAATGAAATTACGAAAATACCTCTATCGAGCCAATTGCGTAAATTTCTGATTTCACCATCGATTCGATCTATCCATTGGCATAGCCTAGAACTTATTTATATGTAAAATATCATACTTTGTCAGTTGGTCAAAAGTCAATTTAGTTTGACCATTATTAACGAAAGTTCAATTAGGCTGTCCTTAATCGTAATTTCCTAAATTGTTGGCACACTTCCCAAGATAATCTAATAGAGAAATTTGGGTTCCAGATTCTTACCATAGGCTTATTGAACTCTCTGTACAATATCTGTCCAGTCTCATGTCCATCCGGGCACTATAGAGCGTGTGAGGCCCACCATACTGTAGCAAGTCGTACCTACGAAATACACAGGAATTGAACAATGGTGAGTATCTCTACATGTACAACAGTACCAGAATACATGGCTCTCACATTACGTTTGCCTCCCAAGATTTTGGTAAGCTATTCAAGATTTTCTTAACCATTTCTAGATTGGAATAGTTCTTGCCTAAAGCCTTAAGCCCATTGATTATATCATTAAACCTAGTGAACATATCACTAATGGATTCATCTTCTTTCACCTTAAAGAGTTCATAATCATGTGTGAACATACCTACTTTGGTTTCCCTAACTTCATTGGTCCTTTCATGTGTAATGGATAATTTGTCTCATATTTGCTTGGCATTTTCACATAGGGAGACTCTATTGTATTCATTGGGACCTAATGCACAAAAGAAAATTGCATAGCATTGGCATTCAATTGTGCCAATCTTATGTGATTTGTGTCCCACTCATCCTCACTCTTAGGGATATCCTTTCCATCTACTTTCTTCATTAGAATTTAGGGACCATTAACTATAACTCTCCACGTTCCATAGTCATTTGATTGCAAAAACAACATCATCCTAGTCTCCAATATGAGTAATTCTCTCCATTGAAAAGTGGAGGTCTAACTAATTAGTGTCCCTCTTCTGCTAGGGGTGTACCTATGTTTAAATGAGCCATTTATGATCATTTTGCTCGATGGATGTTAATCCAAATCAATCTCGACCCAACACTCTTATACCAATTGTTGGCTTTATAACCTAATCGAGAGTGGGGTGAATAAGTTTTTAGCTACTCTTAGGTTCGTTTTACGGTTCTTCTAAATTCTCTAGCCTATATTGTAGCTTCCTAAGTTCTTTAGGCTACATAAGCATACAATTCAAATTCAATACAATAATCACAATATAATTGCAAGTAAATAAAGAGTGCAGGGCAAGAGAATTTTACGCAAGTGACTTATAGAGGTTAGGCAACCTTGCCTACGTCCTCTACCTTGAGATGCTCCCAAGGATTTTCTTCAAATCCACTAATCTTGAATTTGTATTACACTCCCTCTTTTTGCAGGCTCAAGAGTAACCTCCCTCTTTTTCTAGGCTTAAGAGAAACCTCCCTCTTTTTTAACGCTTAAGAGAAACCTATCCCCTCCTTTTTTCGAGCTCAAGAAGTAACCCTTATCTACCCAAATCTCACTTACAGTAAAGCACTCAAGGGTACTCTCCCCTTTACAAAATGTGAATGGGTATACAAAGGATGTAATCAAGAAAAGCCTCTAGATAGGCAAGTGATTACAAAGGTTAAGCACAAGAGAAACCTATACAATATTTGTGCTATTCTATAGAGGAAAGATAAGCATGATAGATGATTGGAAATTCTAGCACTTGAAATGTTGTTAAAGCTTGAAAAAGATGAAGAATGAAATTTCTCAGCCGTTCTGCCTCTTGTCTTGAGCTCCCAAGCCTCTATTTATAATCCCTTGGATGAATTCTTGAAGATTGGAGGAGTCTAAACTAAATTTGACCGTTGTTTCTCACAAAAACTAGTCGTTAGAGTGCTTTCCCGTGATAGGGGATCGATCCCTTAATGAAGAGGATCAATCCCATGCTTCATTTCAACCTTTAGGAGCATTCTGCCATTAAGGGATCGATCCCATGCCTTAAGGGATCAATCCTGTCACTCAATTTTGCTTCCAGGAGTTCTCTACCATTAGGGGATGGATCCTCAACATAGGAGATCAATCCCTCATTCTTTTCCTACACTTTCCTGGGCTATTTTGGGTTAGATTAGTTTTAAGTCATCCCAAATCATTTTTCAACTTTATGGAAGTCTTTCTTAACTTTCTCAAACGAAAACCTAGTCCAAAACTTATTAAGTAATTTTCTAAAAGTGTATTCTATATATTTTTTTTTGGAAAAATTACTTAATGAAAATATTCAAAATCATTTTATACAAGATTAAGACCAATAAGAATAAGCAGTTAAATCATGGTTTTATACACTTACAATGGTTTGAGAAAATCATATAATCGATAAAGTAATTTTACAATATGCATCAAACATTTAAGATTACTTAAGTTTTTGTCATTTCAAAAGACATATGTCAATTTAAAGCTAACATGTTTGATATGAAAATGATGTAGAATTACTATAGAATAATTATAGAACACGAATTCAGGCTTAAGTTGTTGAAAAGAGTTGTGTAGCCAAACAAGGTACATTCGGCCTAGTGAATGGGATATCGAAACCATGCTCAATTTAATGCAAATTGGGTTCTGCACTAATGTATAAATTAATACAAGACTACTGGTGAAGTCAGAACCGAAAAAGGAGGTGCTTTGACTGTACTTACAATTTGGCATTCGATGTGAAGTAGACCAGATTTGTTGTTGTATTAGGAAATATGAAGGACCCTAGAGTCTAGAATATTCATTATAAAAGAAATAATGAAATTTGACAGTATTTTGATATCATTTTGCAGTCCCGAAGTAAGTGGCACAAAGGAAATGAAAAGCGAATATATGATCGCTTATCTGATTTGCTTACTGGAGATGATTGATATACTGTATTGTGACTGGAAATTAGATCAGGGATATAATATATATATATAAAAGACACAGGGATACTATGACTGCACTGATATGATTGATCAATTGATTTGAAAATTTTGCATTATTAAACATCAAAACTGTTCTAAGATCGATTGACTAGACTGAGTGATTTGAATCGGTTTTCTAAACTATTGATTGAAATTGTGATTGATCAATATTGGGAAACTGGATTTGTGGTTTTTGAACTGTATTTTCGTGCATGGAGGTTAGTGTAGATATAGCCATTATGCTATCGAAATTTCGTAAAACGTGTTTTGAACCTTATATTCACAACATATTTCTGAAACATTTTGAATGAAATTTGGAGGTTAATATTGATTTGAGTTCCATATAAGTCCATAGTATGCATCAAATTTGTAACTTAGTTTTTGAGACTGATTTTGATGGATTTCTATGATTTCATGACTTACACTAGTAATGGCAGCATTCTTATACGTAAATAAAATTTTTGAATTCTAAGTTCTAATCTGAGAATATTTGCCGAATTTATATTCTTGAACTACTAATATTCTGATTTTAATGGTTTGATGAATTGAGTGATAATCTATTTTACTATACAAATCTTGAAATGTGTTATTACTGATTTGTGAACTATTTTGAGTGTTTAACTGAAGTTAAAGTTTTATTTTGTCTGATTGAAGTAAATGCTTTAATATTTTGAAATTACTGACATTTCTTGCTGAAAATGTTCATTTTCTTATTTAAGTTAAATGTTTTGAGTTTAACCAAACGTATTGAACGAAATATATATTGAATTTCAAATGATATGATTTTAAACAAAAACTTGGTTCCCAAAGATTTATATTGTGACTGCTAGGGTAGTAAATCCCTGGCTAACATAGATCCAGGCACTCTCAACCTTCACAATAAAATGTGCATTTACACTATCATACTATGGTTTTTGGAAAATATAAAGTATTGATTTTATTGTTTTCAGGGGAATCAAGTAAATGTTTTGAGACTGTTGGCCCCATTTCATGCATTCTAAGTGATAAATTATAAGCTATTAAACCTATCAAGTCTTTAGCCCTGCAAATGTCACCTGGCAAGTGTACACTATGGACCCCTTTGACTATGGCCATATGTCTTTACTAATCCCTATAGGATTTTTCTATTTCTAATCCCTATGGGATTTCTATTTCATGCATGACATTATTGGGTGTAGCCTAGTCTCTACTATTTAGTTATTAAATTTGTTTTGATATGTGTTTATTGAATCCGATAAATTGATTTGATATACTAAGTGTTTATTAAATCTTATCATTTTCTAATCGTTTACAAATCAGTTTACAAATCATTCTCTGATTGTTTATTGAATTGTTTTCTGATCATTTTGTGATTGTTTTTTCGATCGATTACTGACCAGTTTTCGATCGATTACTAACTGTTTTCTAATTGTTTACTGATTGAACTTTGATCGTTTAGTGACTGTGTTCTAATCCTTTATTGATTTCTGATCATTGTCCAATTGATTTCTAATCGTTTTCCACTTGTTATTCGTTTTTTGATTTGTTTTACCAATTGTTTTCCTATGGTTACCGATTGATTTCTAATGGTTTTCTGGCTATTTTTCAATGGTCCATTGATGGTTTTCTGTTTGTTTATTGATCATTTTTCGAATGCTTACTGATCGTATTGCGATTATTTATTGATGGTTTTCTGATCATATACTAATGGTTTTCTGACATTTCATTAATCGTTTATCCAACCATTTTTTGATTATTTTTTGTATGTTCACTGATCATTTATTGACTATCTATTGAATGTATTTTGAAAAGCTTTTATTAAAATACATACTAAAATATTTACTGAACGTTTTATTAAAGAGTCTACTAAAGGGTTTATCAAAGGAACTACTTATCGTTTTTCTAAGTGCTTCACTAGTGTATTACTTAAATGGTTTATTAAAAGATCGAAAGGCTTTGACACAGATTTAATACGCATGAATTCCTTCTCTGTGAAGTTTTGGTATTTCCTATAGTCAGATTTAAGGACCGGGACATGTGAGATGCTCCAAAACATTCTTCCATACTCAGCCTGGTTACTTAACCGATTATAGTATCCTTCCAATAGAGTGCCCAAACACTGTTTTAATAACGAATGTGAGTGTTTGAACATGTTTTTAACTCATGCATATAAATGTGTATAGTATCAGTTCTTTTATATATAATCTCTTACTGGGCTTTCCCAAAGCTCACCCCCTTCTTTATCTTACAAATTTAGGCACAATAATAACTGATTGTGTGGAAAGGATTTTGATCAGAATTCTATGAAGTCTCAATATTGTACTAAACAGGTATACTTATACAGTTATTATATTATATTCAGACATTTATTGCACAGTTCTTTAGAGTAAAAAGGGATGAAAACAGTAAATGAAAAGAATTTTAAGTGTCTACTATAGTCTTTATTATGGATTTTGCATGGAAAAATAAATATGCATTGTGAGTGATTGTACTGGGACCGATGTACATAGTTAAATCTTATATAGCTTAAGAAATTTTACTGTAATTCTGAGTGAGGACACTGAGCATAGTCCAACCGATTGAGTGAAAATTTGAATGAAAAAGGAAAATTTTGGTGAGAAATTTTAGTAATCGAAGCGTGACACAAAATGTCACTGAGCCTTTAGTGGAGTAAGAGCAAGTCCCACAAGATGTTGTGGAATAAGAAGTTGCTCTGACACATAAGGCCTGTGTAGGTCTAGTAGGATGTGTCGATAGCCTAAGAAGATTAGCCTACTCTCCACTCAGCATAATGTCGTATTGCTTATGGATAATGATGAGCTTACCACCTACGAAGAAGCAAGCTTCTCGAAGCTGGAATATTCGTTTTCATGAGATAGTCAAAGAGTTTGGCTTCATCAAGAATGAAGATGAACCTTGTGTTTATAATAAGGTTAGTGGGAGTGCTGTTATATTCCTAGTGTTATATGTGGATGGCATATTCCTCATAAGAAATGACATTCCTACCTAACAATCTGTCAAAACTTGACTAGGGAATTTTTTCTCCATGAAAGACTTAGGAGAAGCAGCCTATATCATTGGGATAAAGATCTATAGAGATAGATAGAGTTAGGTTTTTAGTCTAAGTCAAAGTACATATATTGACAAAGTGTTGACAAGGTTCAGCAAGGAAGAATCCACTAAAGGATTCTTACTTGTGTCACATGGCATTTACTTTTCTAAGGACATATGTCTTAAAACACAGGATAATAGAGATAAAATGGCTAAGATTCCATATGCTTCAACTATTGGATCTATAATGTATGCCATGTTATGTACTAGGCTTGTTGTCTCATATGCTTTAAGCATGACAAGCAAGTATCAAGCTGACCCAGGTGAGTGTCAGTGGGTAGCAGTTAAGAACTTTAAGTACTTGATAAGGACTAAAGATGCTTTCTTAGTCTATAGAGGAGAGAATGAGCTAATTGTAAATGTTACATCGATGCTAGTTTTTAGTCAAACAAAGATGACTTTAAGTCACAGTCTGGCTATGTGTTTTGCCTAATGATGGCGCTATAAGTTAGAAGTGTTCTAAACAAGAGTCAGAGGTTGATTTTACGATCGAGGCTAAGTATATAGCGGCTTCAGATGTAGCTAAGGAAGCTGTTTCGATCAAAAAGTTCATCATAAAACTTGGAGTGGTCCTTAGCATTGCTAATCTGGTGGCACTTTATTGTGACAACAGTGGAGCCATTGCACAAGTTAAGGAACCCTAATCTCACTAGTGGTCTAAATAGATACTCAAGTCCTTGCATGACTAATTGGCTGTAGTGCAAGTGGGAGAATGTTAGTGTATATGCTATGAGCCAATTGGATTTGGACTTGTATTAAAATTATGATATTGTGATTGTTTATGTTAGTTAATAATATATGGCATTTATTTATTATTATTGACTATATTTAATTTGCTCTAGTTATAATCATATGATAAAGTCCCTTGAATGGTAGATTCGTATCAAAGGAATCAAAGTAGTGACTTTGATGATGAGATCCTTATTATACAAAGAGTACTATTCTTAAATATCCTTAGTCGTAGTATCATTGAGAAAGGACATCAGTGATACAGTAAGACTAACATGTGTTAGATTCCTTTGGGTGACTGATCTCATAAGTCATGGATATGGTGATATCCATATCAACACATAGGTGATCATTGTGAATGAATACATTGGATTAACCCATTTTAAGAACTCTATGTGGATCGTTACATTGATTGTCCTTAGATATTCTCAAATGGAAATGGCATATGTGATCCTTAGATTTGAGATCACTATAGTATTTTATATGTGGATTGGTATACTTTGATGATGGTAAATGTAGCTTAATGAGGGTTGCAAGTAAGACAGTAATTAGGTACATCATGAATCATATGAGGGTTATGAGTGATCAAGATAGGATTCGTCCCTCTTGGTAACAAGAGTCTATATTTCAAGGCCTATCAATAGAGATTGATGAGTGAAAATCTGTGGCCAAAGTACAAATGGGATTTAAGATGAGATCTTGAATATATTTTATTGAATCATTTATCTTGAGATTGAGAAACAATGTAGTTGAACTTTAATAGAGATGACACATTGTATACTCTATGTTCAATGGAGATATTAAGTGACGAAAAGATCGAATTATACGAAAATTTCTTATGGAAAGGTTGTCATCAACTTATTAACATTTTTATTACTTGGGTAGTTATGCATTGCTAGATGCAAATCTTGGCATGTGATCTATGAATGAGATTCTAAATCACTGCTAGCGTAATGGAAACCTAAAGGGTCACACACAATAAGAGTAGGACCAAAATAAGGTAACTAGAGTTAGATTCATTAGATGAATCCTAATACAAGTAGGATTCTTGGTGAGACTAGAATCCTACCAAGAATCCTGTTCCAATTAGAATTCGAAATTTAATTAATCATAATTTTTGCCCAAGATGACTAAAGGGTATTTTGGCCTTTTCAATTATAATGAGATCATAATTATGAATTATTAATTTAATAACTCATGGGTAGCCCAAATTATTAATCTAAATACATAACCAATTGTCTGTAGTGCAAGTGCGAGATTGTTAGAGTATGCCTTACAAGTCAATTGGATTTAGATTAAGTAATTTTAAAAGACCCAAAAGACTCAATCTAGTTGGACTAAGGCTAAGACCTTTTTTAGATTTTGTTAAGAGGCACTATATAAAAACAACATTAAGTCTAAAATGTTAGATAGAACGTTCTTTATAACCGCTCTATCTCTTAAAGCTAGCACTCACAAACAATCTCCTTCTTCCTCTCTTTGCCTAGACAAAGGTCTTGTTATGCGTCTTACTCATGTGGATACCATTAGAAGGCTTTTCCCAGCTAGGAGTCTGAGTTAATGATAAATCGATGGTTGTTCGTGGGCTACCAAAATTCAAAAGTTGAACTTCCATCGAAAAGGGTTAGATTCTATCACGAAAGCAATTTGTTGCATGATTTTGGTGATTTAGTTTTGTTGTTTTTCTAATCCACTACTTCTTTTCTATGTATGACATAATAAACCAGGACAATGAAACTTTACAAGAAGATCAAGTATCATCAACAAGAGGAGAGCCTTGCAATATTTAAATCTTAGATATGTTTCTTGAAACATTTTTTTTATGATTTTTTATATTTATTTGCATGTTGTTGATTAAAGAAATCTATTAGGATCTGATTCTTGGTTGTAAAAATTTTAATTCTGCTTATTAATCCACTGCATATAATTTTGATTTTATACGTATGATCCACCTATTCATGAGCCAAGAAACCTACCATCTCAAAGTTGAAAAAGTGAAAGATGATGAAGCTTCATGTTATCTTTTAATATTTAAAAATTAATGTAGTCACTAGCTAATTGATCAAATCTTGAGAAGGCAAGTTAGGTAAATGCTAATATTGTGATATTAATTACAACTTAAAATGCTTAACTGTTGATTTATAAATGTAGAGTTTACAGAAGATAAGAAGATGGGGAAGAAGTGAATATAAATATAATATATATATATATATTTATATTTATATATATATATATTAGCAATTCGTCGTCTTACCCCCCCCCCCCCCCCCCCCCCCCCCCCCCCCCCCCCCCCCGACAATATTTTCTCATTTCACTTTCATACCATGTAACCAAAAGCAAAGACAAGGAAATAGAAGAAATAAGATTCTGCGTGATTGATCAACCGTTGTGTGTGTTGGACATCCTGGCACGTAATTATGGAATAAGATTAAATGTAAAAATAAATCTTATTTATTTAAAAAAAAATCAAGTATCCCAACTCGATTTTATCATGCCTTTTTTATCGTTACATGGCTTCTAATTAAACTCCTAATATTGTAGCCTTAGATAGACAGCTTTGAGTGAGCTAACCTTGTAAGTGATGTTGGGTATTAAATATTATCTTCCGAGTAATCAAGGGGAACTCCTGTTTGCCTTCTTGATTTTAATTTTAAAAAAAAATTGTCCTTGTCGTGTTCCATGAAAATAACAGAAGAGAAATATATAATATATATATATATATATATATATATATATTTATCAAAAGCAGCAAACACTGAAATTAGAAAATAAAAAGAATGAAAAGCCCTAGGGCTCCAACAGATGAAACTATAAAAAAGATTAATTTTTTTAGCATTAATTGATTTAATTAAATGGTGAGCTATTTTTATACATTAAACTAATGAATGTGGGGATGGCATTTGAATTGTAGCTTTGTTGTGTTTTTCCTGTTGTATATAAATGTTTTATTTTTAGTTGGAATATTATCTTATATATTTACATCTTACTTACCGATAAAAGCAAGCAAATATCTTTGTCCTTACCTCATCCAGATGATAAAAAAATAATAATAATGTTTTTCTAACATGGAAGAAGTGCCAAGGCACTGGACAGAGAGCCTTTCATGTGCATTTTCTGAGTTGGGAGTAAATCTACTATAATTGAAGAGTCACCATGTACTGAGTCTTGTCGCAGTTACACATGTGGAGGGAGATCTTCTTATAGTGGGAACAATTTTTTCTGTCTGTTTAATCCAATCACATATGTATCATCTACCACTTTTGTTTAATCCCAGGTTTGAGGTTAAAAGATCAAAGCTCCAAGAGAAATAAGGAAAAAAAAAGATAAAGAAGGTAATATACTCCTTTTAGAATTTGATGATGAATGAAATTAAGACCGTCATAGAGTAAACATTTTATATCAATTAAATTGAAGGCATTCTAGAAACATAAATATAATAAAAATTACTCTACTTATTACCAATTGATTTTAAGTTGGATGTCATCTTAAAATTAATAAATGGACTGATAATTAAGAACGTATCAAATCCTTAAAATTAATAAGGGATGGCACAGAAGGATATCCATGAAAGAAATTCTAGTAGTTTGTTTGTTGTGCGCTAATTTGAGAGTTGGATTAAGGGGAAGGGTGGCGCCAGAACAAACAACAAAAGCTTCCAAGTGATGATGCGGGCCTTTTGGAAGGGAGTAAGCGAACGGGACTGTAATTGTCCATACTTGCGGCGGCTTTGTTCTTAACAAACAAAAGCAGTCGGAGAGAAATTTGGTTCGCCCTGCTTCTCTCTAATTTTGCTCACTCATTGTACTTATAACAGGATAACTTTTACCAACAATTAAATATCCGATTGCTTAGAAGGTTAAATTTTAAATTTTAATATCTGACATTTAAATATAAAGATCATATTCATTGGCTAATTAAGCTTCCACCTCATCCATCCCCTCATAATAGTTTCACCTAACCTATTAGGCTGCTAGATACGGTGGTCAATGTGTTAACTGGCAACGCTTAAATAAAAAATTTTATAAAGACTAGTTTATTATTATAGACTGAAATTGGAAAACTAGCCAAGGTTACTGCAATAGCAAAGTGAATGATGGGTTTATAATAACATGGGAACTTACACACGCCCCTCATTTTCAAAAATTTGGCAGGATATTTTTATATCATCAAACGAATGTTGCAGCATTTAAAGACAAACACCACGACAATGTAGCTGGTATTCCCTTGCATTTTATATAGCACAACCTTACAAATCTCCAGATATATAAAAAATAATTTTACAACCCAATAAAATATTTGCAGAAGAATACAGTTTTACAGTGTACGCTCTACCAATCGTCAATGGATTCTAGCACTCTGTTCCTATGTATCATTCAATCGGTGGGCCAGTTCCTCCTTTGGATTTATTTGACAGCCCTAGCCCTACAGCATGTAAGTGCAAGAACTTCAATGGAAGCAAGCTTATAGGTTGATGCAAGCAATTACAACTTTGTATCAAGAAATTTTTGTAATCAGAATGAATCATGTTGTAATCTAGTGGTATCTCTTTTATTTAATAAAAGTTGAATTCGTTTTTCTTTTTATTTTATCTTGAAATGTAGATATGGTAGATAAATATGGAGAAATATTAATTATGCTCCATTGTTAACCTAACCCACATAAATCATATAAGAATCAATAATAATATTACAGTATGTAACATAGGCTAACTATGGTGGGTAAGAGACCATTAACATAACCAGAGAAAATGATGGTTAAATCCTATGTATTGGATATCAATTTGTGCAACGTGTTCCCTAGTCCCTACCCGCCTTCAGCTCGAAGCCTTTCCATGCTGACTTTTTTTTATTCTTTTATAATCACAAGATATCTTTATCCGTTTTAAAGTTTGAAACTAATTTTATTAGGGTCAAGAGTGATAAACCGTAAAACCCACTCAACACTGACTATTTCAAAATTCGAATTATATCCAAACACCTGAAAAAATCTATATCTACTTCTTACCACTTACTGGCTTTTCCTACTGACTTTGACAACCATTTTTGGCGCCAAGAGTAGAGTTGAGACCCTAATACACTCAATTCGAGTTGGTATAATCCAACGATAAAAGTGTTCTCTGGAAACATTTAGGGCTCAGGGTTTACAATATATATTGACAGTAGTAAGGTAGCTGTGTGCACCAAATTATGTAATCGGATTGTGATGGATTATGAAGAGAGCCAAATTCTTTGATGCGCACAAATGCTATGTAAAATTAAGGGTCGACCCCCAGTTTTGGTAGATTTAATTTGTACTAAAAGACTATACGTAAAACGGAAAAACCTAAGCAGAGTATGAAACGATAATAGTAATTAACTTTAGAAATAAATGAAGTAGCTTGCAAAAAACTAGTGATTAATTAAGTAACTAATTTTGCTTTTACATGAAGAAGGGTAATTCTATCGATACTTTATGGCCTTTATATGTTATCGATGGAGATACAAGAAACTCAGCACCTATCAATATCATTTTCTAGACAGAGAGGCCAGTTATGCCAAGGTTTGCTTTGTAATGAAAGCCTTACTAGAGACTAGAGACAACTCGGGTTCGGTTGTTTCTTTGTTGAACCCAGTTTGAGAATACTTCAAGAGTGTTTATGTCAGCTCTGTAATGCTTTTGTGTGAATTCAAGCAGCATAGGCCATGTAAAATCTGGACATACTCTGGGGTTGTAGGCGTCCACCAACTCTGTTGGTGGGGTAACCACTTTATCACCCTTTGGACACAAAAAGAAAGCAAGAGATTTTCTTGGGGTATGGTTGTTCACAACCGCCCGATGCAAGCAACTTTTGCATCTCCCATTTGACAGAGCCTGAAAACAGAAACCCACCAAGCTTAATCAGCATTACTCCAAAACTTTATGAAGCCCTTTAATCAAATCATTACTACAGAAAAAGAATGTGTATGGATTAACTGAAAAGTATTTTACCGTGAAGGTGTCGCCAATGTTAACGACAAATGCTTCGAAATTTGGGCTAATTGAACGCCATTCATTGTCTACAAACACTTGAAGGCCACCAACTCGGTCTTGGTGAAGGATTGTTAAAGACGTTGGATCGCAGTGAGGCCCTGTTCCTAAAGTGAGGTCTGGTTTTTGGCAAGGCGGATAGTAATTCAGCCTCATTATTGAATCATTTTCCTCAAAGAATTCCCTAAAATGTGCTCTGCCAACGCCCAGACTAATGGCTAAAAGCTCCATGATCCCTAGAGAAAGCTTGCTCATGGCCTCGCAGTAGTCCTGGTAAACCCTCCTACAGAAAGAAACACTAAAGATTTCATCATTCAGAAACAAAATAGAAATCAACATGACAGTCGGTTGAAATAGGACGAAGAAAACTTCTACAGTGAACATGTTTTCTCTTCATTTAAATGTTAACACCCGAATTTCTTACCCGAAATGCCTGAATTCATCTCCCATCTTATTAACAAGGTAGTCTTCAACCACCTTGGATGAGTTTCTCTCAGCTGAATAGCGAAAAGAAAGTGTCTCCTTCCATGGCAGCTTGGAGGAGAATCTGCCAGTGAAGCTATTCGCATATCCACAGTGCTCACCAAGTTTTCTCTGAGCCTTTTGCTTTTCAGTGAGTGCCAATTCAAAGAAGTTATCCATGTAGTTATGAGCATCAGCCAGAAGTGTTGCATCGACTCCATGATTAACTACAAGAAAGAAACCATGCTGCTGACAAGCCTCGCCGACTAGCCTTGACGCTTCCATTGCAGCAACAGGGTCACCAGACAGGAAGCCTCCTAGGTCAATGAGTGGCACTTGGAGTTCTGGTGCATTAGCGCAAGGCTTTTCATGGTCAGGCCATATAAATTGTTTCGGTATGTTGGATTGGTATTCAAGCACAGAGGCATCCAAAACGAGCTGTTTTTGCTCGTCTTTTCTTTCATCTTTCCGATGGTGAGGCATGGAGGGTATGTTGGAGACACAGTCAATTGCCATTGCATGAAGAGTAAATATTTTGAGGCCTAAGAAAGAAAGATAGATAGATATAAGCGTGATTTGAGAGTAGTTAAAGGCGGTAAGAGATGGACAGAGACAGAGAAGAGAATAGTCAGTTACTGGAAAAGAAGAGGAGGGAGCGGCATAAGTTTGGGAGGTGTGATGAAAGAAACGCCAAGGCCACTCCCATTGGGGAAATCAGAGAACAAAAATTGGAATCTTATAGCTGCTTTCTCCTTCTACCTCTCCTCTTCTCTCTCTTGAAATATTTTTTTGCAAAGAAGGGCTACTCAGAAGGGAGAATAGCAATGTTGGTGCTTTGTCAGTTAGAAAATGATGTAATCTGCTACAAGCTCTGGGAGTAGTCTTTTTTATAGTTAGCCAGGAAAGCGTTTCCCAATGGCATTTGGCGGTTAATGTCACCTGCTAAGACCTCGCAGTCTTGTAGCAAGGGGTTTTCGTGTCGTTGTTGGACCCATAAATCTCCGTATAATTAAAGGCAAAACAATTGGTGAATTTCACTTTGGTTCTCTCTTGTTACAAAACATACAGGATTAGGTATACAGTATAATAAACTTGCAAAAAATGGGGAGTACTTTGAATGAGACTGGCCGTGGCCTGTGATGTTGTGACAAAACTCAAAAGTACTTGCAAAAAATGGGGAGTACTATGAATGAGACTGGCCGTGGCCTGTGATGCTGTGACAAAACTCAAAAGTACTTGCAACCGGTAAAATTTTATAGCAGCTGTAGCTTACCGGAATGATTTCCTATCAAACATGGTACTACAAGGAAAAGACAGAAAATATTCTTGTTGGATATCAGCAAGATCTTTCAGTGCAACATAATGATAGAAACTAAATAGCCTGGGAGCAATTACCACAGGATTTTTGAGCAGCACAAACTCTTTACAATCTGTTTTTCTGTTGGGTACTCCAACTCTCAATGACTTCCGGTAAGTAGAGCGCTTCAGCCTGCTATGCTATAGGTGTAATGGAGTGTGGCCAAGAGTGTTTGGATGTCTATTTATAAGGTTCCTAGGGACTAAAATTTGAATCCAACGCACGCAGGTTTCCTAACGTTTTTTTTTCCCTCTGACTAGCCTTAATTTTCTTGACGACAGTTGATTTGTTGCCAACATCTCGAGTTCCCATGGTTTTTTTTTTTTTTGCTCTGAATAATAAATTTTCATTGATGAAGAACAAAAGGACTACAAAAGATTTAACAGATCATTAGGTGGACAAACAAACCAGTTAGTTGGACAGCATCTTTGCCTGGTTTTCCCTGCCACCCAATGAGCAACTCCGTTTGCATTTCTAGTTACAAAACTAAACAAAAACTCATCAAATCTGTGACATAAACAATGCACATCTGCTTCAATGGCCATGGTCTTCCAGTTCTTTGGACGGTTTAGCTCTGATAATCGAAGAATAATTTTCTTGACGACAGTTTGATTTGTTGCCAACATCTCGAGTTCCCATGTTTAATGTGTCCTGTAAGAGGACTTTTGACTGAGGCAAGTCATATTGAAACTTAAATAAACTGTGTTAATCATATAAATTTTTCGACTATTCTGCTTTTTTTCCATTTAGGCTAAAAACATTAATGAAAAGTTATCATTCAGATTGTTAATAGATTGTGCGAAGCTTGTATAAGTATAGAGAACACAGTTTATCTTGTGCCCAGTTAAGCCTACATTTTCAAAGAATAAAGTACTGCTAATATAAGACTATATTAAGCTAACAGATTATGGTAAAAGTAATATCTTTAATTTTACTATGTTAATTATGTATAATAATCCAAAACAACTAGTGTAATCTAAAGCCCTACTACCCTACCACTTGCAATTGCCATCAGACATCTGGATTATTATTTAATTCATGTCTTCTTTTTTTGGTTATTTACATATGATCAAGAAGAAGTTAGAACTCAGAAGCTCACTGCCTACTGAACAAATTTATTTTAACTCAAAGCTAGCTAAGGCAACGACTTTATTTATGTAAAATTACTAGTTTCTTTTTTAACATAGTGCTACAAGACATTTTCTGATTTCAGTCATTGCATTTTATTTTTCTTTATTGTGGTCCAGAATTTGAGTGTTATGTCATGTTATACTACCTACCACGTTGATACACGCCAAATATAAAGAAGTAGAAACGCAGCACTTTTGATCGTTTTACTTAGGATATCAATTAGAAAAAAATCTTTAGCTAGTTACAAACTCAATATGTAAATTGTAAAAGCTGAGTATTGTAATAGAAGGAATATTAGAATAGGATTTACCACTCTCTATCTTGTCTTCCTCTCTTCTTTTTCTCTATCCTTCTCCCTCTGTTTTCTTTATTTTCCTCCCTTCTGTATAATTCTTGAAGCCTCTCGATTTGGCTTCTATCAAAGGTATTAGAGCTGACAATTCTCGATCATGGCAAATGGTGTATCGATTGTTGATCAGTGGTCGGTGGAGCAACGATTGGAGTTCAGACAGTTGATCAAGGAAATGATGGTAAGAGTAGATAAGATCTGTGATGATCTTAAGACTTCTTTCAGATCTGAGAAAAATGGAAGTGAGTTTAGTGGTTTAACAAAAGATTTGAGTGTCAATAGTATTGAAGATGAAAAAAAAAAATGAAATGCATAATAGGACTGTGTCCAGATCAGGATGAAATTGGTCTTGTTATTGGTTGGAAATCTCCTTATGATCATGAAGTTGTCAATTCTGAAAAAGATGTGACTACAGAAACCAAGAAGGATGAAGATGTGACTATTCAAATCAAGAACGATGAAGACACTGAAAAAGAAAAAGGTAGAAATCAAGGCTGTCGTGGATATGGAGCCCTAATTGTCTCATCGGAATTTTCGATTGGGGCATCTATAAATAACAAATTTCTAGATCCTTTTGCTGGAGATCGACACAACAACTTACCTTGCCTTGAAGGAAGCACAAAATTTCATTCTTTTCTGAGTACGAGGAAGGTGTTGATTGGGCATTGATGGACCATTTTCCTTACGATGGACTTAGAGATCCATATGTTGATAATCATGTTGGTTTTTCGGTATTTGCCAGTGTTAATCATGATGTTGGGGATAGCGAACCTCAGATGTGGAAGAGTAGGTTAGGAAAGCTCACGCACAAGCTCTTGAATTGCAGACAGGAACAATGGAGGCACACTATTAAGGTACTAGTATGGCGATAGTGCATAATACTCTTAAATCAATTATTGTGGTGGGATTAGAATCCATACTTAATGGGTATAAACTAGATGAATTACCGAATGAAATGGGTATTGGATATACTAGACACTCAATTGCTAATTCTTTTGCATTCACTCATGTGCGACCTTTAATTTTTGGATGCAGGATCGGGTATGTTGGAACTAGCTTGATTAGGTCTTTTGTTTTACGGGCTATTGATTCTTGTGAGAATAAGCTTATTGTCGTGGGTGATCCGTATAGATTTAGGATTTTGTTAATGGCCTGGAGAAGTAATGGTGTTAAGCTTTTGGCAATGGAAAGGATTAAGGGTTCTGCTGCTACAACGCCCTTAGGCTTTCCAGTTGGCAATGGAAATATAATTCAATATCAGTTGCCTCTATTGGATGCTTTGTTTTTGAATTTAGTTGTTCCTTTATTGCTGAATCAGTAGAGATTGCTCAGCAGCTTGCATTTATTGTTGCTATCATCAATGAGTACCTGAGGAAGGGAAAAGTGGAAGACAGTAACCTTAAACTTGTGAGGCACTTTGTCTTTGGTGTTAAGGCAGTAATAAATTCCATGGTTGAAATGTTTATAGTTGTGAGAACTCATTATTTTGTATTGTACATATCGGATGTTTAATTATTAATTAATAAATAAATTTTTTTGTATATTTTTGTGAGTTACATGTGAATAGTGATGTGGGCCTCACTTGAATTTTAAGGCCCAAATGTGGAAATGATTAATAAAATAGTGTATAGAAGGTGTAATAATGGTATTATGGAAATTTGGAGGACAAAATATCTTGTTGGCATTATTTTGTGAAGTATGGCAAACAAATTGGAAAATGACAGTTACTGTCCTGAGGGCATTTTCATAAATTGTACCCAAACTAAAATGAATTGAGACGAAGTAAAAATACCATTATATTCTACATGAAAAGTAGTTTAAGACAGCATCAATAAAATTATCAAATCGATTGTTAATTTAGAAAATTTTGTTGGTGGGTCGCGAGGGTAAAATCATAATTTCTCATTATTCGTGCATCGTGTGTCAACGAAACCACTTCTAATCATCAAGATACATTAAATAAGATTATTTGGTGCTGGAATCCAAAATTTTGGAGCCCGATTATACCATTTTTACGACAGCGGAACCATAAGGGCAAAATCGTCTGAACTTTCATAACTATGGGTATTTTGGTCATTTTGTCCCCTTCCAGAATTTTCTTTATAATTCCTTCAGCAGCTGAATGGCACTATTCATTGTCTCCTTCAAGCCTCCCATGCCACCATTAAAGAGGAAAGGAAGAAAGAAAAATAAAAGCTACCTAAACTACTTACCTACACAAAATCTCACCAAACTATTAACTAGAAAAGTGTTCATCTCTTTCTCGTCTATCAAACTATACACATAGCTTATTATATAAGCCACAATACAAGGAGAAAGGGGACTTCAAAGTTTCTGGCAAGGTATGGGTGCCATTACACTTTTTGTTTCCTTGAATTCTAATGGTGTAAAAATGTCTATCTAAGCTAGTTAAGCATCTCTATACCACTGGATTTGTTTAAAAGTGATTTTTCCATTAATGGGGTGTTCAATCAAGCTTGGTTTCTTATGGAATTATGGTGTTTCATGCATAAAATCAATGCCAAATTGATAAGCATGGTAGAATAACATGGTAGCATTGGATTGTTGAATTTTCATGAGAAATTCAAGATACCAATTTCGGTCAACATAAGGGGTGCATGATCCATGGCTGATTTTGATGATTTGAGACTAGATTTAAACTGTAGAAATTACAAGGAGTCTGCTGGTATGCTCGGACTTAAAATCCAACGCAAAACGAAGAAGTTGTGTTTTACTATCAGTAGAAATTATACTGCAAAAATATCCGCAGTGTCCAATGTGGCTGCATATAGACATGAATAATAGCTCAAAAAATAAGTATTGAATGAGCTAATATTTTGGTGAAATTATTTGCAGTCCAAGGGTATCGGTTTACGAGTGGAACACTCGAAGAGATTAGATAGACAAACAGGTAAATGATGCATATGTGAACTGCATATGTGAACTGTAAGGATATTTCGAATGCATGATTTTAATGCAAATAAAATTATGAGAATGTTTTGATAGTGAATTGCCTTGGAAAATGTGGAATATGTGGTTACTAGCTGGAAATATACTGTGTTTAAATTGCAGGAAGGCTAGGGTATAAGCAGCCGTTTTGTTACTGAAATTTCTTAGAAAATCTTTGAAAATGTCATGAGATATTTCAGTGCATATTTGAACGGTTCTCTAGCCTTGAAAATGATGAATTAATATTTTTCATAAAACATGAATATTTCAAAAAATATTATTTAAATATTCATGTTACCGAGTTCAATGAAAGTAAGGTTACTGAAAATTCCTCCTATATGTTTTACAGTATATGAAATGATATATAAAGTGAAAAGTGGAAAGGTGAATATTTTATAAATTATTTTCCCTAAATATTCACCATATGATTTAATAAAACCTTTATGAACTGACTAAAGATTTTACTCATTTTATTGATTTCCATAAAGGTGATATCATAGTATGAATATTGTTTTGAGACTAAAATGTTTCTCCATGTGTTCCATAGTGAAAAATGTGTTTATGAAATTACTATGAATTTTGAAAAATAAATATTACTATTTTCCATATTTTCCATAAAGTATGAAATTAGCGGAAAATGATTTCTTGTAATCTTAAAAGTGAAAATTTTGGGAAGGAAAGCGTGGAAATACGAGTATATGTGTTTACGGTGAAATGGAATATTTATGAGATTTATTACTATAGTGTAATTATTTTATAATACTGTTTTCACCGTACGAGATACTGTGATTTATACCTTTATGGATTTTCTGAAAGACATGATTGATTTACTTAATTCCATAAAGGCAATGAGATTTCACATATACTGTTTTGAGACTGATAGGCCTCATATCATGCTGATATGTGACATATAGTATGTGATATGTACATGCTGTGTGAAGCTGTTAACACTGATCCTGTCTTCAATGTCTCAGTTAACACCTGATCAGTGTACGATCGAGGACACTTGTATACTATGGCCATAGATCTCACATGTTTACTAATACTGTTCCCTACGAGGATTATAACATGATATATTGAGGGTGTTGCCTTAGTCTCCACTATTTTCATGAGATGAAAAGTGACGATTTTAAATGAATGACGATATGAAAAGATGAATGATTATTTATATGTTTTAAATGAAATGAAAGATGTTTTTCTAAACTGTTTACTGTACTAAATTAAATACAATATTGTTTACGAAATTTTCAGTGATATTCGTGACATGTGTTTAAAAAGGAAAAAAAAAGGGATTGTTTAATCTAATATTCTTTTTATGATTCAATATGAATATTAGATTATTTGATGTAAATGCTTTGAATTATAAAAGCATTGACTTTTGAGATTTACTATGACCTAATATGGGAAAGTGTTTTATTTGATGACTTTTATACAGTCAGTCCATCGTACTACATGAGTACGATACTGTTTACGATTTCATTGATATATGTGATATGTGACATGTTTTCAAAAAGGAAATGGAGAATTTTTAATCTAATATTCTTTTATGATTTAAAATTTGAATATTAGATTATGTGACTAAATGTTTTATATGTTGAAAGTATCGATTTGCAAGAAATGTGAAATGTTATGAAAAGTGCTTTATTTTCAAAAAGAATACTTATTCCCTATAGTCGCTTCTAGGTTCCGGGGCAAAACAGGTATTTCAAAATACCTTCCTTACTCCATCCAGATCCCTAGCCAACTATAGTATCCTTCCTATTTCGGTCCCTAGTGAACCTATAGGAAAATAAAGGATTTTATTGCATGTAGATTTCGGAATATCAAGATTTACATGCAATTCCTTTACTGAGCCGTGGTTTGCTCACTCCTTTATTTTCAACACCCACAGATTTCATGTACTGATTAACTAAACTATCAATATGGGGATTAGTTGCATTTTGAATAGCTTGAAGTAGCTTATAATGGATCCCAGAGGTATTGTGTTTACATTTGTATGTTCAGACATTTTATACAGTACCACTTGTTGTAAATTTAATTTCAGGGGATGTAAACTGACTTATACAGTTGTGAATATTAATCTTTGATAAATAAATGTTGTCTAAATTGTATTGCTATTGTAAATGAACAATGTTTAAAGGCATCACAGACAGCCTAACCAGTACAGTGTGTATGGAAAAGTGTGAAAAAGTGAAAAATACTGTATATACAGACTGTGACAATAGGAATTGTTGAACAAGAGACTATCGAGACAGATGCCATGAATTAGATGCTACGATTTTGGTCAGAACTGCTAAGAATTGTTCTTACCGTTGGGTTAGTTGGCTGTAGAACAGATTTTGACATGAAGAATAACATAGCAGGCCTTCAACAATATAATCAGCTTAGGCATGGAATAGACTATAGCTCAATGAAGCTTGTTTGTGAACCTCAACCACACCTTAAGACTATAGCTCCAATTGCTAAGGAAACTATTGTCAAGGTGGCATGTGGAGCACCCTATAAAGTTGCTATGGATAAGAATGGTTATGTTTACACTGGGGCCTTTGTGGTTATGGAAATTCTGGGCACAAAGAGCAAAAGGATGTGTGGGTTTCTTGTCGTATTGATGTATTTCAGATGCAAAAATGTTCTTCCCGATGCAATTGTTTCAGCTGGTTCTACAAGTTCAACATGCACTTTAGGTGGTGAGCAATTATACATGGAGGGCAAGAAGGCTTTGCACAAACCTTCATCCTTGAAGACAAGGATGTTTTGATGGGAGGGGTATTTGATACATGCCAAATATAAAGAAGTAGAAATGCAGCACTTTTGGTCGTTTTACTTGGGATATCAATTAGAAATAATCTTTAGCTAGTTACAAACTCAGTATATAAATTGTAAAAGCTGAGTATTGGGATAGAAGAAATATCATAATAGAATTTACAACTCTCTCTCTTGTCTTCCTCTCTTCTTTCTCTCTATCCTTCTCCCTCTGTTTTCTTTCTTTTCCTCTCTTCTCTATAATTCTTGAAGCCTCTCGATTTGGCTTTGTATCACACGTTTTCTTGATCTATCTTTTTTTTTTCTTGTTTAGATAAAAATTAAAAAAAGAGTTGACTGAATGTAGATATTAAAGAAGAGGTCAAAAATAAATGAATTGAATCTAAGAAGATTTTAACGTAGACCATTATTTAATACATTGTCAATAAAATTTTTAGATTTTATATGCGGAGTTAAGATATAACACATATTATTAATGAAATATTAAAAAATAAAAAATAAATAAAATTAGTGTGTATTATCATCTTCATTTTGTGTGTGAAGTGTATTGGATAATAATCCATTTATTCTTTGGCATTTATTTTTTTCCTATATATTTTACTTTTTTCTCCTTATATATAGTTTGACATAGATATTAGCCAACTCTCCAAATTGAAATGCACTTGGCCCAACGTTTTAACATTGAATGGATAAAAACGTTTCTATAAGAATTGGAATTTACTTAAAAAAAATCCAATACTTTCTAATAACTTTGATCTAATTATTTGCCCAAAATAACTTTTATTTAAAATTTCTATTATCTTCTAAGAAAACTTGAATGATGAAAATCCAACTTTATATAATTTGAAAACTATTATGGCACCGCTATTATAATGGCGAATATGTTATATTAAAATTGTAAATTTATTTTGAAATTTAATATTGGATAAACCTTATGTGTAGTTTCTTAAACTACCTAATAAAAAAATTAGGCATTGTATTAGGCTTTAATTATTATGTTAATTAAATTAGAAATTAATTAAATCCTTGACCCAATTACTGAGTATATTACAAAATAAATTAATTAGTAACCGTCTTTTTCCGTCAATTAAATTTTAATTTAATTATAATTAGATGTTTATTCATGTCAATATTAATAATAATAAGTATATTAAAAATTAAACCCAAACGGTTGGTTTAGCTGTAGATTCCGTGTTCGAATTCTCACTAAGTTAAATCTTTTTAGGCTAATGTCAATCACGCAACGCAAGCGAAAATTAGTCTAAAAGTCAGTGTAATATGAGTAAATCTCGTGATTAAAACCAAAAATTAATAAGGACAAAATTGATGAACAAAACCCGAGAAAACACTAACCTTATGTTTGGATTGGGGGTGGGGAAGGGAAAGAAAAAGAAAGCTAAGTAAAACTAGAGAAAGGTGAAAATCTTTCCTTTGTTTGAAAAAATTTTTTAACTAAGGAAAGGAAAGAGAGGGGGAGTGAGCATTTTTTATTTTCCCTTGATTTACTTAATCTTTTTAAAACCTCAATTTGGGATAAACGAGAATGAAAGAAAACTTGAAAAAATTTTAATAGGTAAAATGTCAAATTTAATCTTATTATATTATAGAATTTAAAACAAAAGAGATTCCAATTGAAAAAAAATTATAATGAATCATTTTCTTTCTTTTACATTATTTAATCAAATAAGATTTTTAAAATTACTTTCTTTTTTTTATTAATTTTAGCCATCCAAACAAAAAATATATATCATTTCTTATTTTTTCTTTTTTATTCTTTTCTTTTACTAATATCTATTCAAACATAATGTAAAAATTTAATCCAAGATGTCTACACAAATCCCATCCCACCCACCCTTTACCCAATTGACTACTGAGTTTGAGTGGGATAATTAGCAACATTTTGAAAAGGGAAGTTTGCCTATTCTGTGTCAACTCCTGAATTCAAAAACTATACTAAATTTGAAATCCCAATCTTGTCATTTGGTGGAGAACACGAGGTGGCAATTAAAGGTGCTTGGATGTAACCAAAAAAAAAAATTAAAGGTGTTTGGGACTATGCATGATGGTAGTGATTTGACACAACGTGAATGTCGTTCACACACACGCACTCACGATGAAAAAGCCATTGAAAAATTGCCCAGAACTGATTTCTAAATTTGACAAAGCTATTTCAATGACCTAAAGTCAGATTAGTTGGAGTAGAAAAGCAAGTCCCCTCTGTTAGGGAAATTACAGTTTTAATTCCCTCTCTTTATATGTACCAAAAGATTACTTGCTTTTACTTCTCAAAAAAAAAAAAAAAAGATTACTTGCTTTTGCCCCATTTATGCCATCAACGGCTGGTGGGTCCAAACAACAAACAAAAGACTGATTTTTATGAGAAAAAGACGGGCACACACGCTGACACTCCCAATTGCTTTTGCTTCCCCAATTTACAGAAAGCGATTATGGTGGCCTTCAACGACTTCAAAGATTATAACCATTTCTATTGTATGGCAATAAATTTATGTCAATACAATAAACAAAACTGTGCTGTGAAACTCTGCCAAATGATACAGTAGGAGCGACAAAATGATAATAAGCTGCAATCATCTATTATTTGTTTGTTTCTTTTTTTTTGTCCTTTTTTCCGACCTTTTTTTTACCTCTTACAATAGATATAAAATTTACTACCATTATAGATCGGCTAAAAAATCCAAAACAGTAATTTATAATCTATAATCTATATTTATAGTATCTATAATCCATAATGTATATAAGGGATAAGATGCAAGTTTATCATTATATTTATGAGAGTAGTTCAAATATACTATCAATCTTTTAATTGATGTAATTTTATGCCAAAATGTGAATTTTTCTTTTTATTTTATTTATTTTCTTCCTTTACCATTATATATTTAAATTAGTGTCACAAAATTTGAATTATTTTATTTTTTTCTTATTTCATCACGATATTTTTCATTGCATATAATACCACATCATACTTTTTCAATAGCTCTTCATCTCTTTTTTTTATTTGCCATATATTTTTCAAATTTTTAACTATAAAACTGTCTCGCTCAAAAGTTTTTACCGAATATTCCTTTGTTGCTCAAAAATTTGAAGCATGATGATAAATTTGCTCAAAAAGAAAATTGAGGTAAAATACAACCAATTAAAAGATAAGTACATTGTCAATGCATTAAAAATTGACATCTCATTTATAATTAAAATAAAGAGATGCTAAGCCATTCTAAGCAAATTGAAAAAAAAAATTATTTCTATTTATTTGTAAGGGCTTGGCATCTTTTTAATTTTCACATTAATGGGGTGTCAATCTTTTGTGTATTGACAGTGTATAAAAGTTATACATTTTCAATCCATCATATATAGATAGGGGTACATTTGTGTCGGAAACCGAAACAAACACGCAGCGAAAATAAAACATTCGGCCTCCACCAGGATCGATTCGGAGGGTTGCCTGATTAGGGTTTCGAGATTTTACCTAACGTTTTCTCTGTTTTTTTTTGTCTTTGGTCGAATCACAAGCAGCAACTTTTCGTTCCTGCCTCTATGGTATCCACACGAACGGATCTCACGACTCTTGAACGTCTCACGATCAGATGCCTTAAGGAGCGTTTTTGATTCTTTTAACCGAACTGCTAGCTTCAATTAAAAGAATACCTTTTTGTTTTCTGTTTTTAAAAAGTGCGGCTATGTTTTAGAAAAACATCCTTTTTATAGACAGTAAATTTTACCCTAAAATTTACTGCCAAACAGAACTCTAATCCTACTTAGAATAGGATTAGTTATATCCCTAATCCAATTCAGAATAGGATTAGTTATATCCTTAATCCAATTCAGAATAGGATTAATTAAGCTCCTCATTGATCCGTTCTAAGTGTGCGACCCAATAGGTTCTCAAAACAATGGCAATGACAAAATTGTCATAGGCAATGAGCGGTATCTAGCAACACATCATTGCTACCCATGTAACGAGAATGTCAATGACTCGACATAACCTTACTCGTGATAGATGTTATCGTGTAGTCTAATCCTTTATCCTTTGATGTCTTGATTAGACACAAGTCATGGAATGTGTCACACTTGTATAGTCTAATCAGCGTTTCTTGATTCCTGAGTAGACTAATTAAACAAATAAAATCAATATCTCATATTGACTTATTCGAGCACGGCCATGCATTTTAGTCTCACTCTATCAAAGGGCCCAAGACATCACTCTTGTTATATAAGAGGGATAAATTCTATCTTGATCACTCAACATCCCTCTACATAGATCAAGGCATACCCAATTACTACCTTTATAGTCCATCCTGTTACGAATGACATCTAGCAGCATTAAAGTATGCAATTCTCTATGTTGGGATCTCTGATGATCTCAAGTCAAAGGATCACATACACCATCATCACTATGAGAATCGCTTATGACACTCATATAACAATCCATGTAGCGTTCTCATGGAGGGTCGATCCAGTACATAGTACTCTAACATGTACCTATGTGATGACTTGATATCCTATATCCATGACAATGGTCATCAGTCAACCACATACTAGTCTTATCGTATCATTGTTATCCTTGTTCACAATAATACTTGACTAGGGATATTTTAAGAATAGTGTGTTATTACTATTCTAAGGACATTATCATATAAGATTATATTACGCAGTTATAAGGCAAATATAATAATGAACTATAAATAAAATGTCATGATACATAAAAAATGCCAAAGTCAATCATCGAATGAATGGTTCTAAGGGCATAATCCAACAATTTGTACCACTTACATAAATATATTGGCAAATTTATACCTTATCCTTATATACAAAAGCACAAATGTTGAAAAAATTTTAAATTAACAAGATCGAAAATTTTTACTTAATCATTATATACAAAAGAACAATTGTTGAAAAAAATTCAGATTAACAAGATCTAAAATTTTAGTCATTATATTTCATTTTTTTTTGGATGTAAACCACTACTCATTGTATTTCTTTCTTTTGGTGTAAACCACTGGGTTTGCTTGTGCTTCGTGATTAATGTTGTGCTTCTTTTTTTTTTTATCTGCCATATATTTTTCAAAATTTTAACTAAAAAACTGCTTCAATAGAAAGTTTTTACCGAATATTCATTAGTTGCTCAAAATTTTGAAGTATGATGGTAACTTTGCTCAAAAAGAGAATAGGGGTAAAATACAACCAATTAAAAAATGAATTTATATATGATGCTCTGACAATGTATGGTCTTTAAACATTGTCAATGCATCAAAAGTTGACACCTTATTTATAAACAAATTAAAAATATACTAAGACCTTCAAGAAAATTTGAATAAAAAAGTATTTCTATTTATTTTTAAGGGCTTGGCATCTTTTTAATTTTCTCATTAATAAAATGTCAATCCTTTATGCATTAATAGTATATAAATATTATACATTGTCAGTGTATCATTATAAACTCTCAAAAGATAGGGGTAAATTTGGACCACTTACATAAGTATACTGGCACATTTAAACCTTATTCTCATATACAAACGTACAAATGTTGAAAAAATTTTAGATTAACAAGATCGAAAGTTTTTACTCATTATATTTCTTTTTATTTTTTTTGTGTAAACCACTACTCATTATATTTCTTTCTTTTGGTGTAAATCACGGGGTCTGCTTGTGCTTCGTGGTCAACGTTGTGCTTCATCTTTTTTTCTTTTAATTTGCCGTATATGTTTCAAATTTTAAAGTAAAAACAGTTTTGATCAAAAGTTGTTACCGAATATTCTTTAATTGCTCAAAATTTTTAAGTATGATGATAAATTTGCTCAAAAAGAGAATAGTGCTAAAATACAACCAATAAAAAGATGGGTTTATATATGATGCATTGACAGTGTATAGTCTCTATACACTGTTAATGTATTAAAGGTTGATATCTCATTTATAAATAAAGTAAAAAGATGCTAAGTTCTTCTAAGCAAATTGAAAAAAAAATTCTCTCTATCTATTTTTAAGGGCTTGGCATCTTTTTAATTTTCTCATTAATGAAGTGTCAATCTCTTGTGCATTAATAATGTATAAAGACTATACATTGTCAGTGCATCATATATAAATTCTTAAAAGATAAGGGTAAATTTGGACCACTTACATAAGTACACTAGCAAATTTACACCTTATCCTTATATATAGAAGTACAAATGTTAAAAAAAATTTTAGATTAACAAAATAAAAAATTTTTAGTCATTATAATTCTATTTCTTTTTTGGAGTAAACCACTGCTCATTATATTTCTTTCTTTTGGTGTAAACCACGAGATATGCTTGTGCTTCATGGTTAACATTGGCACAATGAAATTCGATATAGTAAAGATTTGAATTTGGATTAACACCATACATTATTTGAAAGCTCATTGTGCAAATTGTAAATTTTATTTCTTCATAGACCAATTATAGACATTAAAAAATCTATACAATTTATAAATAAAAATCCTAATTACATTATATATATATATTAATATCACAAAACTTTTATCACTTTATCCAATTTTAATGATTTTCATTAAAAAATTTTAAATGTTTTTTATCTGTTAAATTTTATATGGGCATACAACCTAAAACATTTGGTAATAGATAGAAAAACATGTGTTATATTTATATGCATAAATTATCCTCAATTTTTGTAGCCGTGAATGTTTTAAAGTCAAGGTATCGATATCCTTACAAAGATATTGATACCCTTAATTTAAAATTTGGTGGGTTTAAGAGAAGGTGTGATATCCTTATCATTACCCTTAAATAGAAACAAATGCATTCTTTTGTTATCGGTACCCTAGGGTTTAGGGATCGATGCCTTGTGTTTTGACTTGCAAGATTTCTTAACCGAGTATCAATATCCTAAGGTAAGGTAACGATACTCTCGTGTCAGTTAGAAATAACAACTAGTTTTTTTATGTTGCAACAGGAAGAAATATAATTAATGCAAACCAACAACTTATTTCACAACGGGTACATAAAACAAAGAATTTAAAGCCTTAAGGCCTCAAGGAGCAAGGGTTTCAATTCCTACAACTTCTATTCATCAACATTAAGGACTTTCATCTATCATTGTGCTAAAAAGCTTATATTCATCTTTATACTTATCATGTAAATATTTGTGAAGCTCAAATTTGTAATAATCTACGTACTGTAAAGGTTTTTAAGATTACCTATTTGTACCAAAAACACATTCACTATGAGTTAGGGGGAAAATATCCTAGAGGAATTTCTTGTAAAGATTGGGAGCCATAATAAGTGGGAGTGAAAGGTTACTCTTTAAACTTTGAAAAGGAAAGTGTAAGATTACTCTTTAACTTTCGAAAATGAGATTGTAATATTACTCCGTAGTCTTCGAAAAGGAAAGTGTAAACAATTCATTTGTGGATTTTGAAACTCTTTGGTGGAAGCTTAAGGAAGAGGACGTAGGCACATGAAAGGTCAAGCCTTTATAAATCACTTTGTTTGCGTCTTTCTACCTTTTCTTTTTTTTAATTTCTAGTTTATTTGTGTTAAATCTTGGTTAAATTGTAATTGTGGTAGGATTTTAGAGATTGTTACAATTAATTAGAAAAATTGATTCATTCTCCTTTTAGTTTATTTAAGTTAACAATTGATATCTGAGCTCAAACTATTAAACCTTAAGATTTAACCACCTAAGAGAAAAAACGATCTGTAATCGCTCAAACTAATTTTATTACCTCACTAGGAAGAGAGAGACATTCCATTATTAGGCCTCTATTGTTCAACGATGACAATTATTCATATTGAAAGACTAGTATGATGTTATTGTCACACCTGGACTTTTCTTACTAATACGAAAGCTAGATTTCGAGGGTAATTTTTTTTCCACTTTGTTTGTGTGCTAACCTAGGCTACATATGGATTCAAGCAATGAATCTCGTTACTATTTAGCCACGACATATCAGGTCCGAACCATGTCTGTAGTAATACATGAATAAGTGATATCATGTGATTAATCTCTTTGACATGTGTTGACACCTAATTTTGTCCCATTTTCTTTGTTATTATTATTACATATATATGTATTTTTCTTATTATTTTTATTATTATCTGTTATTATTATTATTATATTATCACTATTATTTTTATTTTTATTACTTTTATTTTTATTTTTATTATTTTTATCACTTTTATTTATTATTATTATTATTATTATTATTGTTTTTATTATTTTTATTATTTTTAGTTTTTATTTTGTTTTTGTCTAGTCCAATCGGTCACCTCCCTCCTGCAACCCATCTCCTTAGGCCGTCCCATCTTCGCCGGCTAGCCACCTCTCCTGTCTACCCATCCCATTGCCAACAGAAACCTCCAGAGGATTCCCTCTACAAGACCCCCTTTTCCCCCACAAACACGAGAGGACCCGGAACCAAAAAACCCAGATTCTAAATCCTCTTCACCACCCGAGACCACCACCACCGTGGGTAACCGAGCCATCACCTTGAACCCACCTCACCACCGAAACCCCCACTGCCTAGGCACTATCACTAAGCTACCTGAGCCTATCCATCCAGCCACCATCAGCACCAGTCATCACTCATCACCAACGAAATCACCAACTCTCAACCCTACAACCGAAACCCCAAACACACGCACACTCAAACCCAAACCAGAATCCTCACCCTCAAAAACAACCATCACTACCAAACACAACCACTCACCCCCACCGAAACCTAACCTAGATCTGGAAACCCAGAACCCAAAACCCCAGATCTCGAAACCGAGACCCCCAAAACCCTAGATCTCAAACCTGCAAAAAACACAAAACCAAAAAAAAGAGAGCAACAACAACAAAAACCAGCAGATCCAAACATCCAAAATCATAAAGAAAACAAAAAAACAAAAAAAGGGGAGGAAGCCGAGGGTTTCGACTTCAGATCTAGTAGGCTAGGGAGTTTTTTAGGTGAATCGGAGGCCGGAATCAAGCTCAGGGGGATTTTTTGGTGAATCGGAGGTCGGAATCGGAAGGAGGAGGGGGAGAGGAATCGGAAAAGGGCAATCTTTTTGGGGTTTGGCCACCGGCGACGGTGGCCGGCGGCGGCCGGAAGCGACCCCAGCGGTGGCCGGGAATCGCCCCGGCGGAGAGCCTTCAAGGGCTCTGGATTTTTTTGAGAGAAAAGAAGGAAAAGTGAAAGGAAAAAAAAAAAAGAGGGTTTTTATAGGAGAGGGTTGACCCGCGCGCGACCCGGGATTCGACCCGAGGTCCGCGCACCCGACCCGGCTGGCCAGGGAGAGAAGAAGACCCACGTGCACGCCCGACCCGGATCCGCGCGTCCGACCCGGCTCCAGCTCTCTTCGCGACCCGCGTGCCCAGCGAGGATCCGACCCGCGCCCGACCCGCCAGCGGAACAGATCCGCGTGCGCCAGCTGCGCCTGACCCGCGCACCTGCCGACCCGACCCGATTTGGCCCACCTGTTTTGGGCCACGTGGAAGGCCTTTTGGGCCCTCAATTTGGTCTGTGTTTTTGGGGCCATGCAAGAGCTTATTTGGGTTCCAAACCCAAATCCAATTTGGTAAAATTTTTTCTTCCTTTTCTTATTTGTTTATTATCTATTTATTTAGCATTTATTTATTTTGTTAAATAAAAATTAAAAATTAAAAATTAAAAATTTTATTATTATCATGCGTGCTTTTAATATATTCTCATGGCAATAAAAAAATATATAAATAAAAAATAAAATAAAAAGAAATGTTTTTTAGAAAGAAAAAGGAAAATTAATAATAAAATTTAAATTAAAATGAAAATCCGATGATGGGATGCTACGGAAGTCACAAGTAGTGATTCCTAGCTGATCTCTAGGTGAGAAGAGTCGTACTAAATATTGTCAAAAGTATTGAAGTATTTAGTATGATTTTTCAATAATTTAAAATTTTTGAAAATAAAATTGAATTTTTAAAATTAATAATAAAATTTTAAATTTAATTAAACAAAATGCCCGATGATGGGATGCTACGGAAGTCACAAGTAGTGATTCCTAGCTGATCCCTAGGTGAGAAGAGTTGTACTAAATGTTGCCAAAAGTATTGGAATATTTAGTATGATTTTTCAATAATTTAAAATTTTATTAAAAATGAAAACAAATAAGTTTTTTAAAACAAAGAAAATTAAATAAAGAAATGATGGAATTTAAATTCAATTAAATGAAAATCCGATGATGGGATACTACGGAAGTCACAAGTAGTGATTCCTAGCTGATCCCTAGGTGAGAAGAGTCTACTAAATATTGTCAAAAGTATTGAGGTATTTAGTATGATTTTTCAATAATTTAAATTTTTATAAAAAAGAAAATGAATAAGTTTTTTTAAAAAAAAAAGAAATATAAATAAATAAACAAATAAATAATGAAATTTGAAATTAAAAATTCATTTGCATCATTTTTATTTGTTTGCATCATGTGCATTCATAATAATTTTCGAAGCAAGTGTGAATTTTCCGATGATGAGATTCTATAGAAGTCACAAGTAGTGATTCTTAGGAAATCTCTAGGTGAGGAAAATTATTTCAAATGCTGCCAAAAGTATTGGAGTATTTGATTTAATTATTCAGTACAAAAAGGTTCACATTTACTTTCGAAAAATAAAGTAAAACAAAATAAATTTGCAAATAAAAAATGATTTTGAATAAAAAGGTTGGAATAAAAAAGGAATTAATTTTAAATATTAAAGTAAGATCATTTTATTAAAACAAAAAGGATAACATATGGTTATTATGGTACCGTTTTTTAACGGGCGTCGTGGGGGTGCTAATCCTTCCCCACGCGAAACCGTACCCCCGAACCCAATTTTTGTTTCGCAGACCAAAAGATTATCTTTTTAATAAAACTTAATTAATTTTGAGATTTTGTTGCAAAGATAAACGTTTTCAGGTGGCCAATCACACATAGTCAAAAAAGATTGGTGGCGACTCCCATTTTTGTTTTTAAACGTTTTTTTTCAAAATCGTCGAGCGCGAAGCCGTTACGACAGCTTGGCGACTCCACTGGGGACGCTTTTTGAGGGTCAAGCCATTTATTAATCATGTGTTATCCTAAGTTTTAATTTAAAGGTCTTAATTAATATTTAAATTTAATTTCTTTAATTTTAAATAATTTGTTGCATTTGTGTGAATAAGTTATTATGTTTATTTTACGGCATTCTTTATCTTGTATATATTATTGCTAATAATTATGGGGCATCTAGGATAGGGGTTATGGTATGATAAATGTTTGATGTATTCCCTCATACACACACTTGCACTTGCATTTGCATGACATGAGCTCTATACCCGGGTTCCGTCCTTCTTAGGAGGGAGTAGAGTACCTTTGCTCTCGTGAGGTAATCACCTCCGCAATGGCAATCGAAATACTCCCACTTAAATTAAATCTTACTAGTCCAGCGTGGAGGACAGTGAGGTATAATTTGAGAACCTTTAGATCTTCATATCCCAACCCAGCATGTAAAAGGCCCTAAGAAGCCGAGCCTTAGATAGAGCCATGCCCGATTTTTGTAGAAATCACCCCGAAATTAGGACACATGAGGGAACATTTTACTACCTTTTTCATATCATAACTCTATCGATTTTCCAAATTCATGCTCTCATAAAATCAAAAGATATTTGTTTTCAAATAAAGTTTCACATTTTTACAATTTTATAGAATAAAACAAAGACTTATTCGGTTTCTATCCTTTGTCAAAAATAACATGAAAACATCCATTCATTCTTTAATAATATTTGAAAAATAACAATAATGTTTTTATTTCTTTTAAACTAATGCATAGACATTAAAAAGAAAGGAATTTTGATAAGAAAATAAAAGGTAAGTGCATTGTCACATTCTTTTAAAAATAGATTAAATAAAAAAGGAAATTAAAGAAAATAAACTGTGGTGTGAAAATAAGATAATTTTGAAAAAAAAAGAGAGAGAAAAAGAAAAAAGAAAATTTATTCTTTAAAAAAAAAGGGAGGAGAAATAATCAAAGTTTAAAATGAAAAAAGAAAGAAAAAGAATTCATTGAATTTAAATGAGAAAAAATTTTGATTCTTTTATTCTTAAGTTTTAGCATAGCATATCTCATTACATTAATGCATTCACATCACATAATAAGGAGAGTATTTGTCTTTTTGGAATAAAAGAGGTCAAAGATATGGGAGATTAATTGGAAAGCTAGACTATTTTGGAGAATAATCGAGAGGAGTTTGGATGTGATATACGAGAGATGAAGGGAAAGCTAGCTATGATAATGCAGATGCTTGAAAGTTTTGGATAGGCTAAATTGGTTCATTCTCAAGGATCGTTGTTGTTTCCAGAACGACTACATGTTGAATCATTAGCAAATGGAGACCAATTGACTTGTCACATAAGGAGAAAAGACTGATTGATGCAAAGTCCTCGATATAAGGGAGGTGGCTACAAAACTTTTTATAGGTTTGCATTCACTTCATTCATATGTGCATAACATGATTTTGACAGAAAATAATAAGGCTAACAATAACTGTTTCCTTAAAGAAAAAAGAAAAAAATATAAGGAAAAAAAGAGAGAGAGAAAAATAGTGGATCAAAACAAAGGAAGGGACAAATGACAATTTTCAGTTTATAATTCCCCTTTTTGCTTTTTTTTTAGTATACAGCTTGTGATATTCTGAAATAACAACAAGGTTGAATTTTCTTTTTATTTCACAATTTCCATACAATAAAAGCATCACATTAGCATGGCAAGCATGACATCTAATTTTAGGTTGTGACGGATTCGATGTAGATATAGCTCGATCATCGAAAAACTTTGAAGATAGTTTTGGACCATGGAAGAGACAGAAATGACTCAGATGGAAAGGATGGAAAGAGCTCAACAAGAGATGAGAGAGCAATTGTCACAGATGGCAGGTTTGTGGGAGAAGCTGAACAATGGAAAAATGGGAGAATTAGCTACTCAAAAGGGGCATCAGTTGCGAAATGCCGAGAATTCTTTTTGTCCAATTAACAACGGCTCACGAGAAACCCAATCATCTCAAGAGCCACAAGCAATGCCCACCGAGGGTTATGTGTGCCCTAATATGCCGTCTGCAGTCGACCCTAGTCAGTTTCAAGGGCACGCAACTCCCACCATGAACCCCTTCGAACCAATTCATGTTGCTAAAGAGCAAGGGATGCCACAAGTGGAAGGAGGCTCAAATTCTCGGCAAAAGATAGAGCTTATAGAAGAAAGGCTTCGGATCGTTGAAGGAATGGATTTTCATGGATCTTTAAATGCTGCCGAATTATGCTTAGTACCGGGTGTGGTCATTCCGTTAAAGTTTAAAGCTCCAGAATTTGAGAAATATGATGGAACCACCTGTCCAAAGGCCCATATCACTATGTACTGTAGAAAAATGGCAGCGCATGTGCATGATGACAAACTGCTAATTCATGTTTTCCAAGACAGCCTTAAAGGATTTGCTGCTACGTGGTATACACAACTGGGCAGGGGCGATATTCTTTCATGGGAAGATTTGGCAAGGGCTTTTGTCGCCCAATACAAGCATATTGTGGATATAGCCCCAGATCGTTTATCTTTGCAATCCATGGAGAAGAAAGCTACTGAAGGCTTTAGAGAATATGCCCAGAGATGGAAGAATGTTGCCACTCAGGTCCAGCCTCCCCTCACGGAAAAAGAGACTGCAAATTTGTTTCTTAGTACCATTCATGCACCATACTATGATAGGATGATCGGGAATGTTACTAAGAATTTTGCCGACATGGTAGCCTCCGGAGAGATGATTGAGAATGCAATCAAGAGAGGCAAGATCAAGATAGGTGACATGACCGATAACAGACTTGAAGGAATGGAAGAAGAAGTGCAAGCTGTGACATTTGAGGGGCAATTTCCCAGAAATCCCACTCCACATAATCCCTATTTGACTCACCCATCATACCGTCCAATCCTGAACAGTGTCTCCTATGATCCTTATCTTTATTCATCATTCTCACAACCAGGATTTCCAACAAACTCTTGTCCTCAAACGATTTTTCATGCGCCTATCTTCATGCCTAGGCCAGTAGCTCAACCTCCTCAACCATCAATAAACAACAGAAAAAGATCGAGAAGCAATCAAGGAAAAATCCCAATTCCAATCTCCGATCTCTTGCCCTTTTTGGTAAAAAACCAATATTTGGCCCCTATACCTTTGAGAACAGCACCAAACCCGTTGGCCAAGAGCTATGACCCGAACAGCAAATGTGACTATCACATGGGGGCAATTGGGCATGCAACAGAAAAATGCAGACAGTTGAAGGAAAGGATTGAAGAGCTCATCCATGGTGGAATCTTGACTCAAGAACTCATGGAACAGTGGAAGTCCACTTCGGTGTAAAATCATGGTATTTTGGCAGATCAATCTGGAAGGGAAGGAAGAAAGAGATTGTGAGGTTTTGAAGCCTGTATTTTGTTGGAAAATGTTTGTTATTTTCGTTGGCCTAGGTGACAATTGTATGAGCACAACTTTTTGCATGAGTTATTTTCCAGTGGCATATGACAAGAATGTCTCTTTTCATCACATTAATGATAAAAATGATTCCAAGAAAATTGGTGATTACTGTCAAAGCTGAATGTATTGAATCATTCTTGGATCACATCTCAATAAAATCTAAGTCAGTCAAGAGCCAAAAAGCTAAATTGGGGCATAAATTTTTGAAAGTTCGATTTTGTTTTCACTTTGACCATGATAGGGCTTCATTGTAAATAATTTTCCAAGAAATAACCGATTTGCAAGACTTTTTGAGAAATTTTCGGAAATCAATGACAGTCTCAAAGATTCTGGACAATGGCGGTCAAATATGTGGCAAGATCATTTTGAAACACCTTTCCACCTAGATTCTTGTATAAATCCCAAATTCTTCAATCCTGTATTCCCTAGATGCCTTTTGCCCATGTTTTGGGGCAAGATAAAAAAGAGAGAGAGAGAAAAAAAAAGAGAACCAAAGTCGAGGATTTTTCCATCAATGTCCATCTGCGTAATACCTCGAGGTGTGCATCACCTGTTTCCTTAAAAGAGGATGTGGTGTGTGAGGTCAAGTTCTATCATATTAAAATGGTACATTACAAGAAAATTTTGTTCAAAAAAAAAGAAAAAAAAAAGAAAGAAAGAAAATGAAAAAATGAAATTGATTGTGACATCATGCAAATATGATAGTAAGATGATTTCAAAAGCCAAAAGAAAAACATATCCTAAGAATTGCTTTTTAATAGAAGTATCTTAATTTGGGATGATGAATGGCCATCTTTCATATTCTATTCTCAAATATAAACGTTATCCTGTTGCTACCCTTTTTGAGCCTGATAGTTTCTTTCAAAATAAACCTCCTCCAAGGATCACCCTCCACACTGGGGGGCATGTGCAGAAAGTATCTTTTCAAAGAAAATAAATGATTAAGCTTTTGTGTTCGATCAAATAAGATTTACTATGTTTTGGAAATCTTGGATAGGAATCAATAAAAAAAGAAAAAAAGAAAGAGAAAGGAGGAAGGATACATGTGAAAGTACCCAAAGAAAGATGCTTCAAAGGATGAATAGGATTTTGAAAAAAAAAGAGAATGAACAAAAAAAAAGAAAGAGGAAGAGATACATGGAAAAGTATAAAGAAAAAGATGCTTCGAAGAAGGAAATTGATAGATATCCATATCAGAAGAAATGATCCTTGGATTGATCACCTTTAAACACATTTTGGGCCTGTTTATCTATTCTTTCAGAACCCTGAACCATGGCCTACATTACGTACTTAAAAGTCCATTTTGATCAAGTAGGGATGCTTGTATCGAAGAGCTCTTCTTTGGAAGATTCTCACCTTTCTTTGGTTTGAATAAAATTTGAATTCTTGAATACATGGTGGAGCAATCAAAAAAAAAAAGAAGAAGAAAAAAGAAAAGAAAACAAAAGAAAGAATGAGGCTCTAGGGTGAAAACCCGAAAAGGGCAGTCTAGAGCGAACAATGAACTTTTCATGCAACCAAGTCAAGCAGTGACATGGACTGAAAATGTGGAAAAAGAATTAACAAGCCTTGAGAGACCCTCCAAATATCCAAAGATTTTGATGTCATTTGATTGCTGACATTTTTTGAAAAAGTTTGAACCTTTCTTCTTGTAAATACTCTCCCTGAACAGGAAAGACCTCAGTCATTCGTATCGTATCTTGGCATTTGTGGAACGCCATTATTCGAGAATTTAAGAGAATGTCAAACCAAGTTGTAAATATTTTGTTTCTCTTCTCATTCAGAATTTTGTTTAAAACAAAAAAAAAGATGGAGAAAAAGTGGTGGTATTTTGAGAAAGCTATTTTAAGCTAAGTAAGGAATTATTGTTTTTTGTATAAATGGCAAAGTATGCCCCAAACAAAGAGCATCATGGCCACCAAACTTTCCATTGTCTAGTTGAAAAGATCCGAATAGGGTTTATGTCATTCATCTTGAAAAGTAATAACTAATCTTTCGAAAGGATCAGGTATCACTTGTAAAATTTAGATTCATTTCTCCTGGAAAATAGTTATGGGAAAATTTAGTGCTATTAGTCAAAAGGCTGTGATGAGAATGCAAGAACTCTGCAAAAATGGAAAATAGGAAGGAGCTTTCATGGTCATGTTGGGGGCAAAGAAAAAAAAGGCAAATGATGTACCTCTTTGGCAAGATAGGAAAAATATCTAAAGTTAGAGAATGTACGGGATTAAGTGTCATGCATACATGCATACATACACAATATCATACAGCATCAACATTGAAAGTTTTTGTGCAAAATTTTGAGATTAAAACATATTTCTCAAGCTGAAGACTCAACACCATTTAATCTAGATTTTAAAGGTTATGCAACCTTTTCCAAGATTAAAAAAAAAAAAAGAGAGCAGAGAGAAAAGAGAAGAGAAAGAAAGAAGAGAAAAAGAGAGTAGAAAAAAGAAAAGAGAAGAAAAAAAAAGAAAAGAAGAGAAAGAAGGTAGAGCAAAAGAGAAAAGAAGAGAAAGAAAAGGAAAAAAAGAGAAAGAAAAAAAGAAAAGGAAAAAAAAAAGAAAAAGAATTTAAAGTTTCAGTGCCTCTGCTGCAAGAGGAGCACATTTTCAGAAAAGAATTTAAGGTTTCATTGCCTCTGCTGCAAGAGGAGCTCATTTCAAAAAAAAAAAAGAATTTAAAGTTTCATTGCCTCTGCTGCAAGAGGAGCACATTTTCAGAAAAGAATGTAAAGTTTCATTGCCTCTGCTGCAAGAGGAGCACTTTTCAGAAAAAGCATTTAAGTCCTCCGGGCACAAATCATAAGTCCTCCGGGCACAAATCTCAAGTCCTCCGGGCAAAATTTTAAAGTTTCATCGCCTCTGCTGCAAGAGGAGCACTTTTCAGAAAAAGCATTTAAGTCCTCCGAGCACAAATCTTAAGTCCTCCGGGCACAAATTTCAAGTCCTCCGGGCAAATTTTTAAAGTTTCATCGCCTCTGCTGCAAGAGGAGCACTTTCCAGAAAAAGCATTTAAGTCCTCCGGGCACCAAATCATAAGTCCTCCGGGCACAAATCTCAAGTCCTCCGGGCAAAATTTTAAAGTTTCATCGCCTCTGCTGCAAGAGGAGCACTTTTCAGAAAAAGCATTTAAGTCCTCCGGGCACAAATCTTAAGTCCTCCGGGCACAAATTTCAAGTCCTCCGGGCAAATTTTTAAAGTTTCATCGCCTCTGCTGCAAGAGGAGCACTTTCCAGAAAAAGCATTTAAGTCCTCCGGGCACTAAATCATAAGTCCTCCGGACACAAATCTCAAGTCCTCCGGGCAAAATTTTAAAGTTTCATCGCCTCTGCTGCAAGAGGAGCACTTTCCAGAAAAAGCATTTAAGTCCTCCGGGCACAAATTCTAAGTCCTCCGGGCAAAATACTTAAAGTTTCATCGCCTCTGCAGTAAGAGGAGCACTTTTCAGAAAATAATAAGTCCTCCGGGCACAAATCATAAGTCCTCCGGGCACAAATCTTAAGTCCTCCGGGCACAAATTTCAAGTCCTCCGGGCAAATTTTTAAAGTTTCATCGCCTCTGCTGCAAGAGGAGCACTTTCCAGAAAAAGCATTTAAGTCCTCCGGGCACAAATCATAAGTCCTCCGGGCACAAATCTCAAGTCCTCCGGGCAAAATTTTAAAGTTTCATCGCCTCTGCTGCAAGAGGAGCACTTTCCAGAAAAAGCATTTAAGTCCTCCGGGCACCAAATCATAAGTCCTCCGGGCACAAATCTCAAGTCCTCCGGGCAAAATTTTAAAGTTTCATCGCCTCTGCTGCAAGAGGAGCACTTTTCAGAAAAAGCATTTAAGTCCTCCGGGCACAAATCTTAAGTCCTCCGGGCACAAATTTCAAGTCCTCCGGGCAAATTTTTAAAGTTTCATCGCCTCTGCTGCAAGAGGAGCACTTTCCAGAAAAAGCATTTAAGTCCTCCGGGCACTAAATCATAAGTCCTCCGGACACAAATCTCAAGTCCTCCGGGCAAAATTTTAAAGTTTCATCGCCTCTGCTGCAAGAGGAGCACTTTCCAGAAAAAGCATTTAAGTCCTCCGGGCACAAATTCTAAGTCCTCCGGGCAAAATACTTAAAGTTTCATCGCCTCTGCAGTAAGAGGAGCACTTTTCAGAAAATAATAAATCCTCCGGGCACAAATCATAAGTCCTCCGGGCACAAATCTTAAGTCCTCCGGGCACAAATTTCAAGTCCTCCGGGCAAATTTTTAAAGTTTCATCGCCTCTGCTGCAAGAGGAGCACTTTCCAGAAAAAGCATTTAAGTCCTCCGGGCACAAATCATAAGTCCTCCGGGCACAAATCTCAAGTCCTCCGGGCAAAATTTTAAAGTTTCATCGCCTCTGTTGCAAGAGGAACACATTTCAAAAAAAAAGAATTTAAAGTTTCATCGCCTCTGCTGCAAGAGGAGCACATTTCTAGGAAAAGAATTTAAAGTTTCATTGCCTCTGCTGCAAGAGGAGCTTTCCCCAAAAAAAAAAACATTTTAAGTTTCAACGCCTCTGCTGTAAGAGGAGCTTTCTCGAAAAAGGGAAAAAACAAAACAAAACAAAAAGAAATTTAAAGTTTCATCGCCTCTGTTGCAAGAGGAGCGCATCTCAAAAAAAAAAAGAGAAAAAAAAACTTTAAAGTTTCGTTGCCTCTGCTGCAAGAGGAGTTCATACAAAAAAGAAAAAAAAGAAAAGAAAAAAAAAGAAGAAAGAGAAGAAAAAGAGGGAAATGAGTCATAAGCCGGACAAAATTACTGTCAATTGTCTTTGCTCTATTCCTGATCCTCAACAATGAGCAAAGAGGGGCAGCTGTTGACACCTAATTTTGTCCCATTTTCTTTGTTATTATTATTACATATATATGTATTTTTCTTATTATTTTTATTATTATCTGTTATTATTATTATTATATTATCACTATTATTTTTATTTTTATAACTTTTATTTTTATTTTTATTATTTTTATCACTTTTATTTTTATTATTATTATTATTATTATTATTATTATTATTATTATTATTATTATTATTATTATTATTATTATTATTGTTTTTATTATTTTTATTATTTTTAGTTTTTATTTTGTTTTTGTCTAGTCCAATCGGTCACCTCCCTCCTGCAACCCATCTCCCTAGGCCGTCCCATCTTCGCCGGCTAGCCACCTCTCCTGTCTACCCATCCCATTGCCAACAGAAACCTCCAGAGGATTCCCTCTACAAGACCCCCTTTTCCCCCACAAACACGAGAGGACCCGGAACCAAAAAACCCAGATTCTAAATCCTCTTCACCACCCGAGACCACCACCACCGTGGGTCACCGAGCCATCACCTTGAACCCATCTCACCACCGAAACCCCCACTGCCTAGGCACTATCACTAAGCTACCTGAGCCTATCCATCCAGCCACCATCAGCACCAGTCATCACTCATCACCAACGAAATCACCAACTCTCAACCCTACAACCGAAACCCCAAACACACGCACACTCAAACCCAAACCAGAATCCTCACCCTCAAAAACAACCATCACTACCAAACACAACCACTCACCCCCACCGAAACCTAACCTAGATCTGGAAACCCAGAACCCAAAACCCCAGATCTCGAAACCGAGACCCCCAAAACCCTAGATCTCAAACCTGCAAAAAACACAAAACCAAAAAAAAGAGAGCAACAACAACAAAAACCAGCAGATCCAAACATCCAAAATCATAAAGAAAACAAAAAAACAAAAAAAGGGGAGGAAGCCGAGGGTTTCGACTTCAGATCTAGTAGGCTAGGGAGTTTTTTAGGTGAATCGGAGGCCGGAATCAAGCTCAGGGGGATTTTTTGGTGAATCGGAGGTCGGAATCGGAAGGAGGAGGGGGAGAGGAATCGGAAAAGGGCAATCTTTTTGGGGTTTGGCCACCGGCGACGGTGGCCGGCGGCGGCCGGAAGCGACCCCAGCGGTGGCCGGGAATCGCCCCGGCGGAGAGCCTTCAAGGGCTCTGGATTTTTTTGAGAGAAAAGAAGGAAAAGTGAAAGGAAAAAAAAAAAGAGGGTTTTTATAGGAGAGGGTTGACCCGCGCGCGACCCGGGATTCGACCCGAGGTCCGCGCACCCGACCCGGCTGGCCAGGGAGAGAAGAAGACCCACGTGCACGCCCGACCCGGATCCGCGCGTCCGACCCGGCTCCAGCTCTCTTCGCGACCCGCGTGCCCAGCGAGGATCCGACCCGCGCCCGACCCGCCAGCGGAACAGATCCGCGTGCGCCAGCTGCGCCCGACCCGCGCACCTGCCGACCCGACCCGATTTGGCCCACCTGTTTTGGGCCACGTGGAAGGCCTTTTGGGCCCTCAATTTGGGCTGTGTTTTTGGGGCCATGCAAGAGTTTATTTGGGTTCCAAACCCAAATCCAATTTGGTAAAATTTTTTCTTCCTTTTCTTATTTGTTTATTATCTATTTATTTAGCATTTATTTATTTTGTTAAATAAAAATTAAAAATTAAAAATTAAAAATTTTATTATTATCATGCGTGCTTTTAATATATTCTCATGGCAATAAAAAAATATATAAATAAAAAATAAAATAAAAAGAAATGTTTTTTAGAAAGAAAACGGAAAATTAATAATAAAATTTAAATTAAAATGAAAATCCGATGATGGGATGCTACGGAAGTCACAAGTAGTGATTCCTAGCTGATCTCTAGGTGAGAAGAGTCGTACTAAATATTGTCAAAAGTATTGAAGTATTTAGTATGATTTTTCAATAATTTAAAATTTTTGAAAATAAAATTGAATTTTTAAAATTAATAATAAAATTTTAAATTTAATTAAACAAAATGCCCGATGATGGGATGCTACGGAAGTCACAAGTAGTGATTCCTAGCTGATCCCTAGGTGAGAAGAGTTGTACTAAATGTTGCCAAAAGTATTGGAATATTTAGTATGATTTTTCAATAATTTAAAATTTTATTAAAAATGAAAACAAATAAGTTTTTTAAAACAAAGAAAATTAAATAAAGAAATGATGGAATTTAAATTCAATTAAATGAAAATCCGATGATGGGATGCTACGGAAGTCACAAGTAGTGATTCCTAGCTGATCCCTAGGTGAGAAGAGTCTACTAAATATTGTCAAAAGTATTGAGGTATTTAGTATGATTTTTCAATAATTTAAATTTTTATAAAAAAGAAAATGAATAAGTTTTTTTAAAAAAAAAAGAAATATAAATAAATAAACAAATAAATAATGAAATTTGAAATTAAAAATTCATTTGCATCATTTTTATTTGTTTGCATCATGTGCATTCATAATAATTTTCGAAGCAAGTGTGAATTTTCCGAGGATGAGATTCTATAGAAGTCACAAGTAGTGATTCTTAGGAAATCTCTAGGTGAGGAAAATTATTTCAAATGCTGCCAAAAGTATTGGAGTATTTGATTTAATTATTCAGTACAAAAAGGTTCACATTTACTTTCGAAAAATAAAGTAAAACAAAATAAATTTGCAAATAAAAAATGATTTTGAATAAAAAGGTTGGAATAAAAAAGGAATTAATTTTAAATATTAAAGTAAGATCATTTTATTAAAACAAAAAGGATAACATATGGTTATTATGGTACCGTTTTTTAACGGGCGTCGTGGGGGTGCTAATCCTTCCCCACGCGTAACCGTACCCCCGAACCCAATTTTTGTTTCGCAGACCAAAAGATTATATTTTTAATAAAACTTAATTAATTTTGAGATTTTGTTGCAAAGATAAACGTTTTCAGGTGGCCAATCACACCTAGTCAAAAAAGATTGGTGGCGACTCCCATTTTTGTTTTTAAACGTTTTTTTTTCAAAATCGTCGAGCACGAAGCCGTTACGACAACATGATTTTGACTGAGCATTGATTCTAAGCCCACTATCTTAAACCCCTTAAATAAGTATCCACATGGTCAGTATCATACACACATATAGATATTTACATGTTAGTAAGCCTTAAATCATAAAACATTACCTTATTTCCTTATTTAACATAATTTAGCATGCATTACTATTCACATCTAGATATTTACATATATTTACTACGTCTTAGTTAGGTTCGTTTAGTTCGGTTCCTACTTTACTCAAAAGACAGTAAAACGTATGTGCCTGTAAGTAAAAATACGATGCCTTCTACGTAAGGCCAGAAATACAAATACAAATCTAAAAAGGAAATCCTCCAGAACATCCTGGACTCGACCATCCCATCGTATATTCATAAATACCATGTGCATACCCCCAAATCAACCTATGTAAACATAGAACTGCAACATCTTGTACGATACCTCAACTAAAAGTCTCAAAAGGTCTCTGAGCGGACCGGATCCACATTCTCAACAGATCCGTAAGGCACATTGTGATAGAACTCAATTTGCAACGGGGAAAAATAAAAATGTAACGTCTGGTTCCCATTAAAAATACCGATTACTTTTTCGTTTTCTTATAATGGTTAGGCTGCTTGTCGATGTCATTTCCTTTCTTGCTTATGCCATAACTATCATTACATTAATTTCATTCTTTCAAAATATAAAGTAACTTCAGCAGAAATAAAATTCTAATTCAATTATAGCATAGATACTCTTATTCATAACTCTATACATATACAAGTTTCAGATTTCCAATTACTATCACAGTACCAGTCCTATCAATTTACATCCCCAAAGTGATTTACAACGTAGTATGTACTATACAATATGTCTGAAATATATAATAAAATACAATATACCTTCAATGGACAGCACACGTGTCTCGAAGGAATACTGTATATCCCAAAATTTGTGCTCCTTTACAATTAACGAATATCACTGCAAATAGTCTGGGTGGAAAAATAGCAGAGTGAGTTTACGCTCAGTAAGGATAAGCATATAAAAGAGTGGTACTATGCCACTATATGTAGTTAAAATCATAGATTTAAAAACCATCAAAATTGTCACAGTTTGTATATACAGTATTCACCACATTTTCACATGCATAGTGATGGTTGGGCTGTCTGTGATGCCTTTATCATACACTTATGTTATATAGTAATAGTTTACAAAAATATACTTTGTTCAATTTACAAAATAAAAATGTTTATAGAACAATAATTCTGCAATATTTACATCCCCCGAATATAGTTTACAATACTTAGTACTGCACAAATATGTTTGAATATATAAAATAAAATGAATGTACCTCCAAGATCTATTAGTCACTGCCTTGGGATAATAAAAGCATCCAAACATCCTCGAAAAGCATCTCAGACAATTATTGCAGCTAATCTGGGGAGCGGGAAAAATAAGGGGTGAGCAAAATGTGTTTAGTAAGAGAATTGTATGCAGAATTGATATTATGAAATCTATATGCATAAAATCCTTTAATTTTCCTAACAGTACACTAGGGTAACAATGGAAGGATATTATAGTCGGCTAGGAATCCGGATGGGGTATGGGAAGTATTTTCAAATACCTGTCATGTCCCGAAACCTAGAAGCGACTATAGGGAGTAGTTGTTGATTTTGATATGAAATAGCATTTAATAATAGTTAAATAAATAATTACTCAAATGTATGGTTTATAAAATCATTTAAAGTAAAATACTTTAACTAGTATTTTACCAAATCACTTTAAACACATTTTATACACTTCAATAAAATCCAGTAAACAGTACAGTAATCAGTTCAGTACGGTAAACAGTTCAATGACAGTAACAGCCAGTAACTATACAATTAAACAGCTCTAGTAATCAGTGAACACTTTACTATCAATAACGGTTCAGTAATGGTAAACAGTTCTATAACAATAAACAGTAATCAGTTCTTTCAATAGCAGTAAACATTTTAGCAACTATAACCATTTCAGTATCAACAATATTTTGGTAATATTGAATAGCTTAGCATCAATAATAGGTCAATAAAATGATAATCATAAAACCGTATATAAAATTTATTTCAGTAATTAAATCATTTAGAAATTCCTTTCCACCATTTATAGTTAAAATCATTAAACATAGTACAGTAAATTGTTCAGTAAACTGTTCAGTAAACAGTACGAAAATCAGCTTAGAAAATAGCATGATAAATCGTTCAGTAACAGTAACAGTTCAGTGAAAATCGTAATCAGTAAAAAGTAACACGTGAATGGAGACCAAGCAACACCCTAAATGTATCATGCTATAATCCCCGTAAGGAGCAGTAACAATAACACATGAGACATACGGCCATAGTCTATAGGTGTCTTCAAAGTACACTTGCCAAGTGACAACCGGGACAACTGATGACTTGGCGGGTCAATCAGTCATAGTAACAATAACAGTAACATGTGAGCATGATACGGGGCCTAACAGTCTCAAAGTAGTATGTAAACAGTATCATCACCTTTATGGAATTTAATAAAAGTAATAAAATCTTCAGTCAGTCTATAAAGGTTATTATATAACACAATGAACAATACAGTGAAAACAATTTATAAAATTTCACACTTTAGTAATAATTTTCATAAATATTCTATTTCACTATAAAACACTTATATAAACATCTCGATGCTTTCATTTCGATGAAAATCAATTACATGAATATTTAAATATTATTTTTCGCTAAATTCATATTTTATGAAAAATAATATTTATTTTTCAAGGCTAGGAAATCACTCAACGATGCATTTAAAATATTTTATGATATTTTAGAAAATTTTCTAAGAAATTTCAGCATCATAACGGCTTCTATTAACCTAGCCTCCCTACACGTAAAACACAATTCCAATCTAGCCAAAAACCACAAATTGTCACAGTCCACATATACTGTATTTCACGTATTTCCACACATTTAGTATGGTTGGGTTGTCTGCGATGCCTTTATTTCCACTTTTCTTTTAACTGTAAATACTATTAAAAAGTGTTTCATTTTAATTTACATAAGTAAAAATATTTACATGTCATAATTCATTCACTGTTTACATCCCCTGTTTGTATTTACAACACAGTAGTATTGTAAAATAAGTCTGAACATAAAAAGTATATGATTATACCTCCAGGATCTACACTAGCTGCCTCGAGGTACTCAAAATGCAGTCAAAATCCTTGGATAGTAAATCACGCAGTCACTGAAAGAAATCTGTGGATGGTGAAAATAAAGGAGTGAGCAAACCATGACTCAATAAAGGAATTGTATGCAAATCTTGATATCCCGAAATCTATAAGCAATGAAATCCCTTATTTTCCTATAGGTGCACTAGGGATCGTAAAGGATGGATACTATAGTCGACTAGGGATCTGGATGGAGTAAGGAGGGTATTTTGAAATACCTGTCTTGTCCCGAAACCTAGAAGTGACTATAGGGTGTAAGTATTGATTATTGGAATAAAATACTTTTCCATCACATGTCATAATAAATTCAAATCAATGTTTTCATAAATCAAAGCATTTAAATCAAATAATCTAATATTCATATTAAATCATAAAAAGAATATTAAATTAATAAATCACGATTTCCATCTGAACACATTTCACATATATCACTGAAATTTTTGTAAACAGTATCGTACTCAGTTTAGTACAGTAAACCATTTAGAAATCATTATCCATTTTACTGAAAACATATGGATAATCACATATCATTTAATTTCACCCTTCATACAAAACATTTTCATATCACAATAAATGGTAGAGACGAGGCATCTCCCTCAATATATCATGCTATAATCCCCGTAGGGTATAATAATCATCATATGAGATCTATGGCCATACTCTATAAATTGTCCTCGGTCGTACACTGATTAGGTGTCAACCGGGACTCTAAAGATAAGATTAGTATCAACAGCTTAACATATCACATATCAGCATGATAAGGGGCCTATCGGTCTCAAAACAATATTCACATCGTCGTATCACCTTTATGAAAATCAATAAAAAAGAAAAATCTTTAGTCAGTCCATAGAGGTTTTATGTATCATATAGTGAATATTTTCAAGGCTAGGGAATTACTCAAATATGCACTAAAACATTTCATGACATTTTTAGTAAATTTCCTAAGAAATTTCAGCAGCATAACAACTGCTAATACCCTAGCCTTCCTACAATTCAAACACAATATAATTCCAGCTAAAAGCCACATATGTCACATTTTTCAAGGAAATTTACTTCCAAAATATCCTTATAAAATCATGCATTTGAAATATCCTTACACTCCACATACGCTCCCTTACCTGTCTGACTTATTTGATCTCTTCGAGTGCACCACTCGTAATCCGATACTCCCGGGCTGCAGATAATTTCACCAAAAATATTAGCTCATTTAATACTTATTTTTAAGCTATTATTCATGCTCAATTGCAGCCACATTGTATACTGCAAATATTTATGCAATATATTTTCTACCGATACTAAAACACAATTTCTCCATTTTAAGTTGGATTTTAAATCCCATCGCACCGGTGGACTCCTTGTAATTTCTATAGTCTAATGGCACCTCAAAGCTATCAAAATCAGCCATGAACATGGGTCCCCTTACCATGGCCGAATCTCCCATCATGCACCACTTATTACCTTTCAACAATTTAACCTCACCTTCATGTTCTGTCATGCTCAATCATCAATTTGGCATTCATTTCATGCATGAAACACCATAATTCCATGAACTACTAAGCTTGGTCAAAACCCCCTCTAATGGCATAATTTTATTTAGCTCAATTTAATCAAAACCAATGTTACCAACATGTTTAGCATGCTTAACTTAGTCTTCCTACACCATTAGAATTCAAAGAATTACAATGTATGAAGAAATCCATACCTTGACGAAACTTTAAGGCCTCCTTTCTTCTTGTTTTGTTGCTAATTCAATGATCTATTGGTATGGGTAGATAGAGGAGAGAGAATAGAACAATTTCTTAGTTTTGATTTTGGTGAAAGGATGAAGATTTAAGGTGGTTTAGTTTTATTTCTTTTCTTTTCTTCCTTTTCCTCAACAATGGCGTGGGAGCATTTGGAGAAGAAAGTGAATAGTGGCCAGCTAAAATTTTGGCTGTCACAGTCTATTATATACAGTAATCATTCACATTTATCGCATATCACATATATATAGTAGTTGGTTAGGCTGTCTGTGATGCCTTTAACACTGTTCACTTACAACATTAAAACACTTTAAACAATATTTATTTATTAATGTTTAACCTTTACAATTGTATAAATCAATTTACATCCCCTGAGCTTAAATTTACAACAAGTAGTACGGTATAAAAATGTTTGAACATACAAATGTAAACACAGTACCTCCAGGATCCACTACCATTGCTTCGAGATAACCAAAACGTAACCAATCCACAGATAGGTAAATCACGCATTGCTTCGAGATAACCAAAACGTAACCAATCCACAGATAGGTAAATCACGCAATCATTGAAAATGATATGTGGATTGTGAAAATAAAAGAGTGAGCAAACCATAGCTTAGTAAAGGAATTGTATGTAGAACTCGATATCACGAAATCTATATTCAATAAAATCATTTATTTTCCTATAGGTGTACTAGGGACAGTAAAGGAAGGATACTATAGTCGGCTAGGGATCCAAATGGAGTATGAAAGGTATTTTGAAATACTTGTCTTGTCCCGAAACCTAGAAGCAACTATAGGGAGTAAGTATTGATTTTTGAAATAAATCACTTTTCCATATCAATTCATATTAATTTCAAATCAACACTTTTATAATATAAAACATTTAATCAAATAATCTAATATTCATATTAAATCATAAGAGAATATTAGATTAACATTCATCATTTCCTCTATGAAAACATATCACATATATTACTGAAATCTCGTAAACAGTGTAGTACTCACTTTAGTACAGTAAACTGTTTAGAAATCATCATCCATTTCATGGAAAACATGTAAATAATCACGTACCATTTAATCTCACCATCCATTTAAAATCATCATTTTCATAACATAAAATGGTGGAGACTAAGGCATCACCCAAGTTATATCATGCTATAATACCCGTAAGATAGAATAATCATCATATGAGATCTATGGCCATAGTCTATAATTGTCCTCGGTCGTACAATGATCAAGTGTCAACTGGGACTGAATACAAATCACATGTCACATATCACATATCATATATCACATATCAGCATGATAAAGGGGCCTATTAGTCTCAAAACAATATTCTCATCATCAAGTCACCTTTATGGAAATTAATAAAATGGGTAAAATCATCAGTTAGTCCATAAGGGTTTTATTAAATCATATAGTGAATATTTATGGAAAATAATTTATAAAATATTCACTTTTCAACTTTTCACTTTATAAACCACTTCATATATTGTAAAACATGTAGGAGGAATTTTCAGTAGCCTCACTTTCATTAGATTCGGTAACATGAATATTTAAATAATATTTTTCGATATATTCCTGTTTTATGAAAAATATTAAATATATCATTTGCAAGGCTATGAATTTCTTCAAATATGCACTAAAATATTTCAAGACATTTTTATAAAATTTTCTAGGAAATTTCAGCAACATAACGACTGCTAATACTTTAGCGTTCCTGCAATTTCAACACAGTTCCAAAACCAACAAACAGCTACAAATTTCCTGTTTCCAATGCATTTCATTTCTAAAATATTCTTATAAAATCATTCACATCAAAATTATGCATCCGAGATATCCTTACAGTTCACATATGCATCCCTTACCTGTCTTGTGTTACCGAACTTCTCGATAGCACAACTTTTGATTTATTCCTCTCGATTGCAAAACAATTTCACCAATAATTTTCATTAATTTTCCTCTAATTTTTGAACCATTATTCACCACTAAATGCTGCCATATTGTACACTACTTATGCCTAATCAGTTTAATTTATACCAATAGTAAAACACAATGTTGGCTCTATAGGCTATACCGAGAGGGGGGTGAATCGGCTTTTTAACTAACCTTAAGGTTGTTTTTCAGTTCCTCAAAATTCACTAGCTTATATTAATGTTTTCTAAGTTCTCTAGGCTATGCAAGCATGCAATCCAAATTCAATACAATAAACACAAATATAATTGCAAGTAAATAAAGAGAGAAGGGAAAGAGAAGTGTAAGCAAGCGATTTATAGAGGTTCGGCAACCTTGCCTACGTCGTCTACCTTGAAATGCTCCCAAGGATTTTCCCTAAATTCACTAACTTGAATTTGTCTTTACAATCCCTCTTTTTCAAGGCTCAAGAGAAACCTCTCTATTTTTCTAGGCTCAAGAGAAACCTCCCTCTTTTTCTAAGGCTAAAGAGAAACCTCCCTCTTTTTCTAAGGCTTAAGAGAAACCTCTCCTTTACAAGGTGTGATTGTGTTTACAATAGGTGTAACCAAAGAAGGCCTCTAGGTAGGCAAATGATTACAAAGATTAAGCATAAAGAAAAGCTTATACAATATTTGTGCTATGCTATACAAGGAATATGAGAGTGATGGAAGATGAAGACTTTGTAGTACTTGAATTATTGTTGAGGCTTGAGGAAGATGAAGAAGATGATGAAAAATGTTGCTCAACTATTCCTCTTGCTTCCTTGAGCTTCCAAGCTTCTATTTATAGTCCCTTGGATGTATTCTTGAAGTTGGTTGGAGCCAAAAACGAATGTAGCTATTGTATCTCACAAAAACTAGCCGTTGGGCACTATTTTCGTGAAAAGGGATCGATCCTTTGCCATAGGGGATCGATCTGGATTTTCTCGAATGCCTTCCAATGCATTCTGCTATGAAATGATCGATCTTTTCCCCTAAGGGATCGATCCTATGCTTCCAGAGAGCATTTCCTGCACTTTTCTAGACCATTTTAGGTTAGAAATGATGTAAACTTTGATTTTAATTCAACCCAAAACAGTTTAAAATTTTGTGGAAGTTTTTCTTGACTTTCTCAAATGAAAACGTAGTCCAAAAACTCATTAAGTAATTTATAAAGGTTGTGTTCAAATATATTCTTGAAAACATTACGTAATGAAAATATTCAAAACCATTTTATAAAGTATTAAGACCAATAAGAATATTTCATTAAATCATGATCTTAGACTTAAAATGGTTTGAGAAAATCATGTGTGATAAAGCAAATTTACAATATTAATCAAACACTTAATATTACTTAAGTTTTTGTCATTTCAAAATACATATTTAAAGCTAACACACAACTTCTACGTTTTAACTCCGATTTCAGATCCGATTGCACCATTGGATTCCTCTTAATTTCTACATTATTTTGGCACATTAAACTCATGAAATGCAGCACAATAACCTGCCCAAACAGGCATGGCCAAATTGCACCTTTATGCCACCTTATGGTTTTTCAACAACTTAAGCTCATATAATTATCTATTCATGCTCACTAAGTAATTTGACACCATTTTCATGCAATTTCAACATGGTTTCATTATGTCCTTCTTCAAACTGAAACCCCAAGGTATGCATTTGACATGATTTAATAAGATTTAAACAAAACAAGCACTAAACTCGTGCTTAGGCAACCTAAAAACATCAAATTTCATCATTAGAATGCAAAGAACACTAAGTTTTGTAAAAATGGGTACCATGACCGAAAATTCCAGCCCACTTTTCTCTTGAATTTGTCACTTTTTCATGAAGCTATTGGTATGGCTAGATAGAGCATAAAGAAAGGAACAATTTTGGTGAAATAACTTTGGTGAGATAAGGTGTGTAGATGAAAGTATGGAAGCTTTCTTTTCTTTTCTTCTTTTTCCATTTAATGATGATGTGGGAGGCTTGGGAGAAGATGATGAATAGTGCCATCCATCAGCTGATGGAATTATAAAGACCCTTCTAGAAGTAGGCAAAATGACGAAAATGCTCATAGTTATGAAAATTTCGGATAATTTTGTCCTTAAGCTTTCGTAATCGTAAAAACTATGTAATTGCACTCCAAAATTTCGGATTCCATAACCAAATACTCTTATTAAATGTATTGTGATGACTAAAAGTGGTTTTGTCGACACGCGGTACATCGATCACGTGAAATTACGATGTTACCCCTAATAGACCACCAGCAAAATTTTTCAATTTAACCATCGATTTGATAAATCTATTGACACTATCTTAACCTCTTTTTCATTTAGAATATCATGATATTTTTACTTCGTCCGAATTCATTTTAGTTTGGCTACAATTTACGAAAATACCCTTGGGATGTAACTGTCGTTTTCAAATTTGTTTGTCACATTTCCCAAAATAATGCAAATAAGGTATTTTGGGTCTCAGATTCCCATAATATCATTATTACACTATCCGTACACTGTTCTTTAGTCATATACAGAACTGGGTTCAAAGTTTCAAGTGGGGCTCACACTACTATTTACTTATAATTTACAAAATATATTCAAAATAAATTAATAATTACGTATATACACATGTACAGTACAAAATAAATGGTTCTCACAAGCTGAGTTATAAAGATCCTTCTAGAAGGAGACAAATTACCAAAATGCCCTTTGTTATGTAAATTTCAAACGATTTTGCCCTTAAGCTTCCGTAATCATAAAAACTATGTAATTGCACTCCAAAATTTTGGATTCCATCACCAAATACTCTTATTAAATGTATTTTGATGAATAAAAGTGGTTTCGTCGATGCGCGGTACATCAATTGTGTGAAATTACTATTTACCCCTAACGGACCGCCAACGAAAATTTTCAATTTAACCACTTATTCAATAAATCTATTAACACTATCTTAACCTCCTTTTCACGTAGAATATCATGGTTTTTTTACTTCGTCCCAATTCATTTTGGTTTGGGTACAATTTACAAAAATACCCTCGGGATGTAACTGTCATTTATTAATTTGTTTACCACACTTCACAAAATAATGCAAATAAGTGATTTTATGTCACAGCCCGTGACCCTATTTTTCACCTTATTCTATACATCTTATTTGGTTGGGCTGTCTGCGATACTTTACTTTTCTTTTACATATAAACAATTACATATTAAATTATAATATGAATTACATCCTCTATTTTAATTCATAAGGAAGTAGTACTGTAGATAAGTCTAAATACAGAAAATAAATGATCATACCTTATTAAATAAATCAAGCTGTCACATCGTCCCCAAATGCACAGCCGAATTCCTTTAGATGTTAGACTCTTAGTCCTCGAAAACCTGAAATGTTAATATTAAAGGGTGAGCAAAACACGGCTCAGTAAGGGAATTATATGCCTCACTTGATACTCAACTATCTATATGCTGAAAAACTTTTTCATTTTTTCCTATTGGCTCTAGGCTCGTATGTAGGAAGGATACTACAGTCGGCTAGGGATCCAGATGGAGTAAGGTAGGTCTTTTGAAATACCTATCTTGTCCCGAAACCTAGAAGCAACTATAGAGAATAATTTCCTTTTCGTTTGGAACTTTAATCCTTTTTACCTTTTTATTCCATAACATTTTCATATTCTTTTCAAAATAATGCTTTTATAAAATAAAGCATTTAAATAAAGTAACTAATATTCATATATTCTTTGAAAAGAATATTAGTTAAATTCTCATCATTCTCATTTAAAACTTATTTCATGTTTTACTGTACAACCATAATTAGTACAGTACTTTAAATAGCAAAATCAGCTATTAAATCCTTTTCGTATAACATATATATCATTTAAATCTAATATTCAATTTAAAAATTAAAATAAGAATATTAGATTTATTTTCCTCCTCTTTCCTTTTTTTTTTGGAAAACATATCATATATTCATGTCACATATAGTCTAATATTCAATTTAAAATCATAGTAAGAATATTAGACTTATAAACTCTTTTTCCTTTTGAAAACATATTACATGTTCATATCACATGTCATATGAAGATCATCTCGTAGTACTAAAATCAGTACTGAAATAAGCATTATGTAAAATGCTGTAAATCACTTTCATTTAACTTATGACATATCATGTAAAACGTTTACATTTAACATATAACATATCATATAAAACATTTCTCATATATGGAGACTTAGGCACGCACGCCCAGCCCGTCCACTAGGTCGTTACTCATATCATGCTATAGACCCCGAAGGGTATAAATAATCATGTCAGATTTATGGCCATAGTCTATAATTGTCTTCGGCGGATCACTGATCAGGTGTCGGCCGGGACTACATATCACATATGACATATTACATATCACATGTCACATATCAGCATGATAGGATGTCATCTAGTCTCAAAATCGTATTTTTCATCATAAAATAACCTTTATGGAATTTATAAAAATATATAATTTCATAATTTAAAACCATAAAGGTTATAAAATCATTTAGTGAATATTTAAGAAATATATATAAAAATATTCACTTTATTTCTTTTCATTTTTCATCTCGTATTACGTGTAATTTACATATCAAGAGAATTTTCGGTGATTTCATTATCACCATTCTCGAAAACATGAATATTTTAAAATCACTTTCATTTTATTCATGTTTTTATGAAAAATATTCATTTTCTCAATTTTCGTAGTTGAAAATCATTTCTCGTGAAATAAAATCATTTATTATGATTTTATGAAATTTTCTAGAAATTTTCGATAATTTTTGATAATTTTTCGGCAGTATAACGGCTGCCAATTGGCTAGCCTCCTGCACGGAAAATACAGTTTATAATTTCAACCGGTACTTCACCACAATTTTCCAACCAATGATTCATCGCAATATTTTCATAAATATTTTCATAAAATATTTCACAATTAAAATCATGCAGACTGAATATCCTTACAGTGCTGCACATGCATCCCTTACCTTTTTCGGGTCGGCGACTTCCTCTTATTGGTCGTGCCCGTACTCCATCTCTCCTGATCCATCGTCTCGATCGCTGAGAATAATTTCTGAAAATTAAATTCTAAATTTTAGAATTTTCATAAATAATTTATTAAATTTTTTACTCGAAATCATTTTTCCTGAATTCTTACCGAATTTTCGTAATTCCGAGTTGCCAACTTCTCCGGAAACTCCGAATTCCCGAAATTCTCCTTTTTCCTCTTTTTCTTCCTTTTTCTCTTTTCTTTTTCTTTCTTTCTTTTTCTTTTCTTTCTCTTTCTCTATCTTTTCTTTTTCCTTTTTCTTTTTTTTTCTTTTTCCTCTTCCTTTCCCGGTCAGACTGGTCAGTGTTCCTCCTCGCCGAATCCTCATTGGCAGTTCAAGTGCCCTTCAGCTGGCCGATGGCACGGTGAAGCTACCGCCCTGGATCGGCGGCACGACGGCGGATCGAGTCGATTTTCCTTCGATTTCTTTCGCCTCTTCGCCGGCCCTCCTCCGCCGTTCACCACACCTCGGGGGCATCCTTCCTCTTCCTCTTCCTCTTCCTCTGGCGGTGCTTCTGTGGCAGTGGCGGTGGCCAAATCAGCCGGCACCGCCATTTCCTATTTTCTTTTCTCTTCCCGGTTTCCTCCGTTTCGCGTCCTCCATTCCGCTTCTGTTTTTCGTTTTTCCCGCTGCCGGCCTCCTCTTCTCACATCGCCGGTGTCGTTCCCTTCTCTTCTTCTCTCTTATCTCGCCGGCAGTGGCGGGTTTGTTGCCGGCAGTTTCTGGCTGGGAAGGAATCGGGCTCTGTCCCGATTCTTCCAATTTCTTTCCTTTTTTATTTTATCCTCTTTTCTATTTTTATCTATATCATAATATATATTATATTTATATAATGTATATATATAGATATAATATAACAATATATATACTTTATATTTATGTTATACATTTTAAATATAATAATATTAATTTATATATATAGTATTGTACTATATATATATATATATATATATATATAAAGAGGTACATACATATATATATATGTATATTATGTATTACAAAATGTATATGTAGTATATATATATATATATATATATATATATATATGTATATATTTATATCCTTAAAAATTTTAATAACCTTTACACATATTTATATGTTGTATTTACAATATATAATTATACAACTTTCAATATAAAATTTATATTTTACATTCTCATATATGTATATATATTTTATATATAAATAAAACATTATAATTGTATACATATGTATTATTTAACTTTATGAAATAGTATATATATTCCTATATACTAACGTATATAAATATATACTATATAGCATTTACATACATATGTATTTGTATAAAAACATGTGTAAATATATTTATATAATCTAATTATATAAATATATTTTTATACGCATTCTATTTTTATTTGGATTTTAACTTAACCAAATATTTGCTTCTCTTCATTATTTTTTTTCAAAATTTAAATGTCTTTCACTAAATTTCTAATTTTCATCACTTCCTTAATTTCCGGAATTTCAACGATATTCCATCTCGTAAATAAATTTTATTTATTTACTTTAATTTATTTATTTCCTCTTATCTATTTTCTTTAATATTAATTTCCAAAAATAGAAAATTTGCGGTTATCACATTTTAACTTCAAAATTTCCACATTTATGATTATTACACCTTCCATACACTGTTTCCTTAATCATACATACATTTGGGCACGAAAATTTAAGTGGGGCCCATATCACTATTTTCTTATAATTTACAAAATATATTCAAAATTAAATTAATATTTACATATATCTACATGCACAGTACAAAATAAATGGTTCTCATACAAATTTTGCACAATTCCAAAGCAATCGAGTATCAAAATATTCCCATAAAATTATTCTCATTGAAACCATGCATTCATAATATCCCTACGGCTTACACACTCATCCCTTACCTGTCTGACGTTATCGACTTTCTCGATAGTACCACGTGTGATTCACTTCTCCTGGGCTGCAATTAATTTCTCCAACATTGTTAGCTCACTTAACATAAAATTTTAAGCTATTTTTCATGTTTAATTATAGCCACATTATACACTGAGAATATTAAACTAGTATAAATTCTACCGTGCCAAAACATAACTTCTCTGTTTTAAGTCCGATTTTAAATTTGATTGCACTGGTGAACTCATCATAATTTCTATTGTCTAATGGCATTCTAAATTCATCAAATGCAGCCATGAATCCATCTCCCCTTAGCTTGGCCAAATCTACCACTAAGCATACTTAATGGATTTTCAACAATTTGTCACCTATTTCATCTTTAGCCATGTTCATTTTATCAGTTAACACTATTTTCATGCATCAAACACTATGGTTTCATGAACTTCCATTCATGGCTGAATGCTTGAGGGAGTGCTTGAGTAAGATTTAATTCAAACTAATTTAATCTAACACCAAAATCATGCTTAACACATGTAAATTCATCATTAACTACCATTAGAATTAAAAGAAACCTCATACATGGAGAAGACTTACCTTGACTGAAATCTTCATGCCTTATTTCCTCTTGATTTTGTCACTTATTCAATGAGATATTGGTATGGGTGAAGAGAGGATGATGAGTAGAACATTTTTGTAGAAGAAAGTTTGTTGAAATAAGCTTATTTTGGTTATGTTTTAGTGAGCTTTCTTTTCTTTCTTTCTTTTCTTGGCTATGGTGGCACGAATGCAAGGAGGAAGAAAGGGGAATAGTGGCCAGCCAACATGGGAAGAATTATATAGAAAACTCTAGAGAGGGATAAAATTACGAAAATGCCCTCCAACATGAAATTTTTGGATAAAAAGTGCTTTTAAGTTTTCATAATTTTTATAACATGTAATTACACTCCAAAAATTCAGATTCCATCACCAAAAATTGTTATTAAACATATTTTAATGAATAAAGGTGGTTTGGTTTGGGTTTGACCTACTGGGAAGGTGAAGTTACGGAAATGCCCTTCTTAGGCCAATTACGTATATTTCTTATTTAACCACCGATTCGACCTATCTATTGACATAGCCTAGGACTTATTTTCTTGTAGAATATCATGCTATATTTATTTGGTCCAAATTCATTTTAGTTTGACCACAATTTAAGAAAATGCCACCAGGCTATGTCTTTAATTGTCATTTTTTAAATTGTTTGCACGCTTCCTAAAATAATCCAAATAAAGGATTTTAGACTTGAAATTCTTACCTTAGGCTTATCATACCCTCTAGACACTGTTTGATCAGTCTTACGTCCATCCAGGCACTGTAGAGCTATTGAGGCCCACTACACTGCTTCCTTTATCATCTGTGAAGTACATAGGGATTGAACAATGATAAGACATCTGACACATGTAATAGTAATTTATACACAACTCTCACAAAAATAAAATAATGCATATTGTATCATCTAAATATATGCTTAAAACTCATTCATATCACGAATCTATTCAAATACTTTTTCATAATTCAAATCATTCATGTCAGTCATCTGTTTCAAAACCAATCATCTAATAAACTCTATAAATCACTAGAGAAGTCAACATCCAAGAGACTCATGCATGATATAATATCCCTTTAGGGATCTGTATAGGAATTAGGCGTACCCATAAAGGGCCAAGTATCCATCCCTAAGCTGTTCCAACCTATAACAATTGCCATCGTCAAAAAGTCCATAGTGTTCACTAATCTGGTGACAGTTGTGATACTGGGGATGGTACTAGGGACTTAGCTAAGGTCTCCCAACCCTAATCATCGTATCATTTGTATGCATGATCATCGAGGAGCTAACAATCTCAAAAATCATTTTCATATAAACTATCTTCAGTCAATTCATAATCATGTAAAAGAATAAATATTATATTTGACAATAGAAAATTCAATAAAAGTTCTTGATGCAGAAATTAAATATCAAAATAATTTAATTGCATATAAAACTAATTATACCATACGCCAAATAATATAAAATGATTAAAAATATTTCTTATGCAAGTCAAACCTTATTTTTAGATTACATATATAAATGGACTTAAAAATAAGTTTCTAATTCTTGTTTAGGAAATTGGATGGATAATCAATTAAGGTTTACTTTCTAAAATTCATCTCCTAACCCTTTTCATAAAACATAATTTTATACTTCTAAAAATCACCAATTCCTCATGCAAACACAGCACTTCCTACACAACTTCCATATACTTTCCTTAACTCAAGCTTCAGCGCAACATAGCAACCCGTTAGCACCACTTATGCTTCTTTATCTTTCGGACTCAACAATGCACAATAATGTCAAATTATATTCAAAATTCCATATTACAATTTTAAGAAATATTCTACTTATTCTTATTTTCCATTTTGTCAATTTCAACGGCTAATTCGTTTTATTTCCTTCCGAATCTCAAAACATCGCTATAACCAAATTATATTCTTTTCCAAATCCAATTTCACCAATGAGCTCATTAACCTTAGTTTATAGTTTTATTACCATTAAATCATGAAAATCCATATGGTAACATTATAAATACTTCTTGGCTGAATAAAACTTCTTGCCTAACCCTTGTTATTTTTCTATTTTAGCCTTATGAGTGACCTCTACTTAATCTCTACATTATCATACAACATTTATGTATCAAGATTCCATCACCCTTTATTATTTCTCACCATGGCTAAATAGTCACTACGACACTATCCTTGTTATTTTTCATCCTTTTCTCAATTCTAATTTTATCAATTTTCTTGATTAATTTTATACTTCTACCCTACACCATCCATGCATCACAATTGCATCAACACCATTACCCCCTTCATCATGGCCGAAAACCTTTCTTAAAGTCAAACACATAGTTTTGCAATTCCATGATTGTATTTATACTTATTTCATTATATACTATCACTTTCTACCTATTATACATTAAAATTACCATGAATTCTCTAAGTATCCCCTTATGGCCGAATGCTTCTCTTAGCAACACACAATTTTGCAATACTATGGTTATGGCCATGCTTAGCACATCACGTGCTACCCCTTTCTACTCATCACGCCATAAAAGCACCAAGATATCATCATGCATCCTCCATGGCCAAAACCCTCATGAAGCAATTCATTGAATTTTGTTTCCATCTAAGGTCCTAAACATGTTAGCCATGCATAGAACAATCCAAAACCATGTTTGGAATTAAAGGAAACATCATCACTTCACCTTACCTATAGCAACCGAACAGTGCAACAAGCAAACCAGTGCTGTATTCTTCAATTCAGCCCCTTCAAATTCCAGGATTAGAGAGTTCTTAAGATGAGAAACAAGTTTTGTGAAGGTTGCTTGGTGATTTGGCGAAGAGAGTTAATGAGTTTAATAGGTAGAAGTGAGGGAAAACGTGAGAAAATGGAGAAAAAATGCAAGGTGATGGCCGGCCCCTTCTAGAGGTTGAAGATGGTTCGAAATATCTTAAATATATTACATTTTATCATATAAAAATCATCTATGTGAGAAAAACTATTTTGCCCCTTTAAAATCCTAATATTTACAAGCTTGCCATTAATATTATTTTAATATTTTTGATTTTAGATTTTAATTTTAATATATTTTATTTATTTAGGTCAAATTTGGTTAAATATTTGCTAAGTATAAAGTTTGGCCAACAGCCACTTGAGAAAAGACCAAAATACCCTTTTATAATCTCATTATTTACAATTTTGTCCTAACATTATTTTAATAGTTAAATTTCAGATTTTATTTTTTATTTTTTATTCCTTTCCATATATTCAGGTCAAACATGGTCAAGGATTGACTCCCAAGGTGGTTTTATTGGTTATAGGAAGTGAAATTACCAAACTACTCTTAAACAAAGGCTTTTGACTTCGTTCGTGTTGTTTTTAGCATTTTCGCGTAATTCAGTGTACAGGCTGGATCCATATGAAACTATTTTATGCGAGGATTTTCCTATGACAGACTGTGGGTCCAAAGTCAATTTAGTTTGATTGTTACTCAGAAAAATTCTTCCAGCCTATGAACAAAATCGTCATTTTTTAATTTGTTCCACACAAACCTCGATGTGCTCATCTTAAAGAATTTCGAAAAGTAGTCTTCTTGCCCCTTAGGTATTATGAGCCCAAATTTCACATTTTGCCACTTCAGACACCATCCAGATTATGGATTGCCCTATGAGGCCTACTACAGTTTCCCCAATAACTCCACAACATATGGGAATTAATTTTCGTAATTTGACTTAATATTCTAATTCAACACCTCCAATAGGTATAGGAAGAATAGAGAAATTTGGGATCTCACATCCTCCCCCTTCAGAAATTTGGTTCTTCAAATTTGAATCAAGCTACTGTTCAAACATTCTGAGCCCAAATTTCACATTTTGCCACTCCGGACACCATCCGGATTACGTATTGCCCTATGAAGCCCACTCGACAGTTTCCCTATAACTCCACAACATAAGGGAATTAGTTTTCATAAATTGACTTAATATTCTAATTCAACACCTTCAATAGGTATAGGAAGAATAGAGAAATTTGGGATCTCACATCCTCCCCCTTTAGAAATTCGGTCTTCCAAATTTGAATCAAGCTACTGTTCAAACAATTTTAGAGTAACAATATCAACTACCAATTCTCTTCCTTCTACCCATGGGCTACCATTACGGTATACTATATCAGTTATTTAAGATTACCTAGATGGTATATTTATTGTAACAAATGTCTTATAGGTTTTAGTTCAATAGGTAAATAAATTTCATAACAATTATGAAAGATATAAAAGAGTAAGCTGAATCTAGACCAATTAATGCAGTGACATGCTTATTAAATATAAATCTTACCTTTGATCATATCAAAAGAAGTATTGTCAATAAACTCCCTGTCAATAGCAAAAACCTGACTTTGAGTCACGGTTTTCTTTTCCTTCTCGGCTTCCGTGGCCTTATGTTGTGGTGGGGTAGTCTGGTTGGTCTACTGTGCGGTCTTTTCTAATTCTACTGGCACCTTTTGGCTAACGTTCTAGCACTCGTTCATCCGATGACCCATCTGACACCATCTAAAGCAAGCTTCAGTCAACAATCGGCACCATTGGGAATGGTGAAATCTCCCACAATATTCACATTACCTTTGTATACCCTTTTGTGGGCCAATGGTACTACCCATCGAAGATCAAGATTTATCATCCTCTATCTTTATCCTTGTAGCTCTTGAAAAATCCTCATCCTTCTTTACCTTTTTGAATAACCTGTCACCCGAGGCTTCTTTGTCTAATTTTTGCTTTACCTATCCTTCCTTTTACCCTTGGATTGAAAATTTGCATGGTGGAATTCGTAGTCCTGCTCACATAACTAAGCCTTACGGACTACTTCATCATAGGTGATAATATCCATTGGATAGGGCTTGGATCTAATAGATGGCTTTAATCCCTCCATAAACCTGTATATTTTAATCTCCTCGCTTCGAAGGACTTCTGGATCAAACCTGCTCAGAGTGGTGAACTTAGACTCGTACTGATCAACTGACATGCTCCCTTGAGTCAAGTTCAGAAACTCCATCTTCAATTTTTTCTAAGTAGTGCATAGGATATATTGCTTATTAAATGCCTCCAAAAATCTATCCCACGTGACTTCGGGATATCGAGCCTCCAGTATAGTTTGAGTGGACTGCCACTAATGTTTCACATCATCCACTAATAAATATGTCGCTAAGCCCACCTTCCCTTGCTTTAAACAAGTCATATACTTAAATAATTTAGTAACTGCCTTTACCTAGTTTTTAGCCACTAAAGGTTCCCTATCTCCTTTAAATTTGGATGAGTCAAGCTTCTTAAATTCCTTTAGTAAACTGACACTACAGTAAACTGTGGGACTTTGCCTTTCAGGAGTCGATATTAGGGGTGGAAGCTTTAGCAAGGCAAGTGAGGCTTGTATTGGAGAAGCAAGAGGCACTGGAGGAGCATTCTCTTGCGGAGTAGGAGGCGTTATAAGTGTGTAGGCGGTGCATTTACGGCCATATTAGGAAAATTTGCCATAAACTATGTGAACAGTGCGGTCATAGTTTTTAGACTTTGCTTAGTCCTTGATAGTCGGGTGTTTAGGCTACCCAATGGAGATAGAGGAGAGTAGTGTGAAGGAGACAGTTCTGCTCATCCCCTTCTTTGTCCTCTCACAGTACCCCTTCTACAATTACTTATTCTGCCAACACAAAAACAAGTAAATTCACGCAACTTAGTATAACTTGAACAGTTATACCACACATATATATTGAGACAAGTACAGTACTCGGGAATGTAAACTATTTCTAACCTAATGACGCCGACAAACATCAGACTAACCTTGCTCTGATACCAATTCTGTAACGTCCAGTTTCCATTAAAAATACCGATTACTTTTTCGTTTTCTTATAATGGTTAGGCTGTTTGTCGATGCCATTTCCTTTCTTGCTCATGCCATAACTATCATTACATTAATTTCATCCTTTCAAAATATAAAGTAACTTCAGTAGAAATAAAATTCTAATTCAATTATCACATAGATACTCTTATTCATAATTCTATACATATACAAGTTTTAGATTGCAAATTACTATCACAGTACTAGTCCTATCAATTTACATCCCTAAAGTTATTTACAACATAGTAAGTATTGTACAATATACCTTCAATGGACAGCATACATGTCTCAAAGGAATACTGTATATCCTAAAAATTGTGCTCGATTACAATGAGCAGATATCACTGCAAATAATCTGGGTGGAAAAATAAAGGAGTGAGTTTACGCTTAGTAAGGAAAAGCATATAAAACAATGGTACTATGCCACTATATGCAGTTAAAATCATAAATTTAAAATCATCAAAATATAATAAGGCATATTGTATCATCTAATCATATGCTTAAAACTCATTCATATCATGAATTTGTTTAAATACTTTTTTCATATTCAAATCATTCATGTCAGTCATCTGTTTCAAAACCAATCATCTAATAAACTTTATAAATCACTAGACAAGTCAACGTCCGAGAGACTCATGCATGATCTAGTATCCCTTCAAGGATCTGTATAGGAATCAGGCGCACCTATAAAGGGCCAAGTATCCATCCATAAGTCATTCCTACCTATAACAATGGCCATCGTCGAGAAGTCCGTAATGTTCACTAATCAGGTGACAGTTGTGGTACTGGGGACTTAGCTAGGGTTTCCCAGCCCTAATCGTCAGATCATCTGTATGCATGATCATCGAGGAGCTAACAATCTCAAAAATCATTTTGTTATAATCAAAATTATGATAGAAATCATTTTCATATAAACTATCTTCAATCAATCCATAATCATGTAAATGAATAAATATTATATTTGACGATAGAAAATTCAATAAAAGTTCTTGATACAGAAATTAAACATCAAAATAATTTAATTGCATATAAAACTAATTATACCATATGCCAAATAATATAAAATGATTAAAAATATTTCTTCTGCAAGTCAAACCTTATTTTTAGATTACATATATATATACACACACTTAAAAATAATTTTCTAATTCTTGTTTAGGAAATTGGGTGCATAATCAATTAAGGTTTATTTTCTAAAATTCATCTCTTAACCCCATTCATAAAATGTAATTTTATACTTCTGAAAATCACCAATTCCCCATGCAAACACAGTACTTCCTACACAATTTCCTTATAGTTTCTTTACCTCAAGCTTCAGCGCAATGTAGCAATCCATTAGCACCACTTACGCCTCTTTATCTTCTGAACTCAACACTGCACAATAATGTCAAATTATATTCAAAATTCCATATTACATTTTTAAGAAATATTCTACTTATCCTTATTTTCCATTTTGTCAATTTCAACAGTTAATTCTTTTTATTTCCTTCCGAATCTCAAAACATTGCTATAACCAAATTATATTCTTTTCCAAATCCAATTTCACCAATATTCTCATTAACCTTAGTTTATTGTTCTATTACCATTAAATCATGAAAATCCATATGGTAACATTATAAATACACCTTGGCGGAATACAACTTCTTGCCTAACGTTTGTTCTTTTTCAATTTTAGCCTTATGAGTGACCTCTACTTAATCTCTACATTATCTTACACCATTTATGTATCAAGATTCCATCACCTTTTATTATTTCTCACCATGGACAAATTGTCACTATGGCATTATCCTTGTTATTTTTCATCCTTTTCTCAATTCTAATTTTATCAATATTCTTGATTAATTTTATACTTCTACCCTACACCATCCATGCATCAAAATTGCATCAACACCATTACCCCCTTCATCATGGCTGAATACCTTTCTTAAGGTCAAACACATAGTTTAGCAATTCCATGATTATAGTTATATTTATTTCATTATATACTATCACTTTCTACCTTTTATACATTAAAATTACCATGAATTCTCTAAGTTTCCCCTTATGGCCGATTGCTTCTCTTAGCAACACATACAGTTTTGCAATTCTATGGTTATGGCCATGCTTAGCATATCACATGCTACCCTTTTCTACTCCTTACACCATAAAAGCACTAAGATATCATCATGCATCCTCTATGGCCAAAACCCTAATGAAGCATTTCATTGAATTTTGTTTCCATTTAAGGTCCTAGACATGTTAGCCATGCATAGAACAAGCCAAAACCATGGTTGGAATTAAAGGAAACATCATCACTTCACCTTACTTATAGTAGCCGAACAGTGCAACAGCCAAACCAGTGCTGAATTCTTCAATTCTATCCTTCAAATTCTAGGATTAGAGAGTTCTGAAGATGAGGAACAAGTTTTGTGAAGGTTGCTTGGTGATTTGATGAATAGAGTTAATGAGTTTACTAGGTAAAAGTGAGGGAAAACGTGAGAAAATGGAGAAAAAATGCAAGGTGATGCTTGGCCCCTTCTAGAGGTTGAAGATGGCTGGAAATATCTTAAATATATAATATTTTATCATATAAAAAATCAGCTATATGAGAAAAGATTGTTTTGCCCCTTTAAAATCTTAATATTTACAAGCTTGCCATTAATATTATTTTAATATTTTTGATTTTTGATTTTTGATTTTAATTTTAATTTTATTATATTTTATTTATTTATGTCAAATCTGGTCAAACATTGACTAAGTATAAGGTTTGACCAACAGCCACATGAGAAAAGACCAAAATACCCTTATATAATATCATTATTTACAATTTTTTCCTAACATTATTTTAATATTTGAATTCTAGGTTTGGTATTTTATATTTTATTCTTTTTCCATATATTCAGGTCAAACATGGTCAAGGATTGTCTCCCAAGGTGGTTTGACCGATCATAGGTAATGAAATTACCAAATTACCCCTAAATAAAGGCTTTTGACTTTGTTCGTGTTGTTTTTAGCATTTTCGCGTAATTCAATTCACAAACTGATCCATGTGAAACTTTTTTATGCGAGGATTTTCCTATGACAGACTGTGGGTCCAAAGTCAATTTAGTTTGACCATTATTTAGAAAAATTCTTCAGTCTATGGAAAAAATCGTCATTTTTGAATTTGTTGCACACAAACCTCGTCGTGCTAATCTTAAAGAATTCTGAAAAATAGTCTTCTTACCCCTTAGGTATTTTGAGCCCAAATTTCACATTTTGCCACTTCAGAGACCATTTGGATTATGGATTGCCATGTGGGGCCCATTTGACAGTTTTCTTGATAACTCCACAGCATATAGGAATTAGTTTTCATAATTTGACTTAATATTCTAATTCAGCACCTCAATAGGTATAAGAAGAATGAGCTAGAGCCTAGTAAGAAGAACATACGTAGCATTAGATATTCAAAACTCATTATATGCTTCAAACCCTTAATGTTGAATTCAAATAAACCTTGAATTAAAACATGGCTTGCTCAACTCAAACTTATAAAAACAATATTTGTATAGAGTACAATATATTTCAAAACTCATGTACTCATTTCCACGTATCATAACAGAGTGAGAAAGGCAAATCATGCTAGTATATCACGAAGAGCAATACATTGTAGCTGTCAATGTCAGAGTCTCACAGAAGGCACCATCTATGATCATAGACTAACAAAATTAATCCCAGTGTTCAAATGGAACCAATACTTATCCCTATAGTTTAGGATAAGCTAGAATACTCCTTCAAAACAACGGAACATAGTAGCTTTAGTGAGTATAGCAGCCTCAATGTCTCACAAACAAATAAAATTATAGATCAAATTTCAACGTATCTCAGACTCCCAAGTGCCATGGTATTCATTCAAAACACACTAAAATCTACATTTAGCCTTTTAAGTAAAACATGCTATTAAAATCATTTCATTTCCAAATATCATGCTTTGTGCTTATAAAATATTGATTTAATTTAAAACCTACTTTTAACTCAAAATACCAAACCAAAAAATTCTTAAAACTCAAATCATTAGTGTATCAAATGTCATTTAAATAACATTACACAAAGGACATTTCAATCAGTTCCAAAAGTCACGAGCAGACAGTTTTCATAAACATTAAGGCAATTAAAACTACCTAATATCCATTTTCAACTCTCGGCAAATGTTAAGGAACTAGGCCTTTTGGCTTTTGGTTCTAGCTTTAAATCATTCCTGTCAATGCCATACAAGAGCTTCTAAAAGCATTAATTTCCTTTTCGAGCTCTTGACATAATCTAACTTGGAAAATAATGGTTTAGTTTCTTTCTATAGCATTGACCAAAAGCTTTTAATTGCAACAATTCCTAAGCTTAGCTCATAAAATCACATCATTTCAACATCTATCCAAAATGAGCTGTCGAATTTGCAACGTCAAATAGTATTAAAGCTTACCAAAGTAGTGCTAAGCCTAGAGGCACTCGGTCTCTTTTGGCCTTTTCTGGGAAAAGTACAGATATAGTTATAAGATCGAGCAATCATATATGTTTCATGAACTAGATTTTGACAATATCCAAAGGTTTAGCCTTTTTCTCACCTTAGTGAATGCAAGACCGAGAGGAAAGCTCCTCTCTTCTCAGCTTCCTATCCTTCCATAGTAGGTTCCTTCTAGGCTAAGAGTCTTCAAGGCACTCTTCTTGATTGCACCCTATTCCAACCAGTACATAATTCCATCAGTCTTTAATAAATTAAACATGCAAAACCATGTCTAAGGAAGGAATCATAAGTTTCATTACCTCACTCCTATAATTGAATGTTCTAACTTAACTCTGATGTCTCGGTCCTCTTCTAGACCTTACCATTTCAAAACTGAGACCTTAAAGCTTACCTGCCTTATTTTTGGCCCTCGGTTTCTAACTTTTTTCCCTTCAATCAACGCACATATCTTAACAGATTTTAAAGCATAAATTTCAAACATAATAGGGAAGAAAATGGATTAAGCTCACTACCTCTCTATCATCACCACAAGTTGCTATAGTCGTTCTGCTCTTAGTTCCTTTTCCAACCCGATAGCCTCACATGCAAGGCATGCCCTGTTTTTCCTCACACTCCTTCCTTTTGGTTTTAAAATCCTTCTTCACCAACAATGTCCTAAATTCACATGCATGACCATCAACGACTGTTTTTACAACATGATAGTTTCGAGAATTTAACACATTCGTTTCTTACTACCTTAACACGTGAAGATCGAAGCCTCCTTTCTCTCGGTCTCCGTCTTCTTCCACTACCTTACATGCGACAAGAAAGTCTCAATTTACCAAGAAAATTGACTTAAAGGATTATAAAATGCGTCAGCCTGCACACGCTGTTCTTGTCAAAACCGAGCCTATCCACCCTCCTTCCTCGTTTTGGGTTTTTCAGCTGGCATTCAGCAACATGCAAGAATTGAAGGAAACCGAAACAAACACACAGCGGAATTTAAATAATTCGGCCTCCACTAGGATCGATTTGGAGGGTTGCCTAATTAGGGTTTCGAGATTTTACCTAACGTTTTCTCTGCTTTTTTCTGTCTTTGGTTGAATCACAAGCAGCAACTTTTCGTTCCTGCCTCTATGGTATCCACACGAATGGATCTCACGACTCTTGAACGTCTCACGATCAGATGCCTTAAGGAGCGTTTTTGATTCTTTTAACCGAACTGCTAGCTTCGATTAAAAGAATACTTTTCTATTTTTTTTAATTGTTGTGCGGCTATGTTTCAGAAAACATCCTTTTATAGGCAGTAAATTTTACCCTAAAATTTAATGCCAAACAGAACTCTAATCCTACTTAGAATAGGATTAACTATATCCTTAATCCAAGTCAGAATAGGATTAGACATATCCTTAATCCAATTCAGAATAGGATTAATTAAGCTCCTCATTGATCCGTTCTAAGTGTGCGACCCAATAGGTTCTCAAAACAATGGCAATGACAAAATTGTCACAGGCAATGAGCGGTATCTAGCAACACATCATTGCTACCCATGTAACGAGAATGTCAATGACTCGACATAACCTTACTCGTGATAGATGTTACCGTGTAGTCTAATCCCTTTATCCTTTGATGTCTTGATTAGACACAAGTCATGGAATGTGTCACACTTGTATAGTCTAATCAGCGTTTCTTGATTCCTGAGTAGACTAATTAAACAAATAAAATCAATATCTCATATTGACTTTTTCGAGCACGGCCATGCATTTCTTAGTCTCACTCTATCAAAGGGCCCAAGACATCACTCTTGTTATATAAGAGGGATAAATTCTATCTTGATCACTCAACATCCCTCTACATAGATCAAGGCATACCCAATTACTACCTTTATAGTACATCATGTTACGAATGACATCTAGCAGCATTAAAGTATGCAATTCTCTATGTTGGGATCTCTGATGATCTCAAGTCAAAGGATCACATACACCATCATCACTATGAGAATCGCTTATGACACTCATATAACAATCCATGTAGCGTTCTCATGGAGGGTCGATCCAGTACATAGTTCTCTAACATGTACCTATGTGATGACTTGATATCCTATATCGATGACAATGGTCATCAGTCAACCACATACTAGTCTTATCGTATCATTGTTATCCTTGTTCACAATAATACTTGACTAGGGTATTTTAAGAATAGTGTGTTATTACTATTCTAAGGACATTATCATATAAGATTACATTACGCAGTTATAAAACAAATATAATAATGAACTATAATAAATAAAATGTCATGATACATAAATAATGCCAAAGTCAATCATCTAATGAATGGTTCTAAGGGCATAATCCAACAAGAATCACATTATATCCTTATTCGAGGCAATCTAAACTACAGAATTCATTGAAAAACAAGGTTCTTGCTTACTAAAAAATTGTGAAGACCAAAGCTTTACTTTCTCCTCTTTCGGTTTCCACCTTAACTGGCGACTTCAATTCTACATGCAACGCTAGTTCAAGCTTCCTCTAGCTTCGTCCAACAAAATCACTTCATGATTAAACGCACTTTCCTTTCGAATTCCCCAAAAATATAGCTTCTTTGTGGTTTCTCTTTCAATGTTGAGAATGAGTAAATGAGAGGATTAAGTGTGTTAACATTAAGATTAACTCTAATAGTTTAGGATTTTAATTTACATATTAGGGACATAGATGTCATTCTTAAATTTCTTAAGGTTAATTTTAACATACTTGATTCAAGGAGAAATAATTAGTGCATCTTCACTATTAGATGCACAATGATTATGTTTAATTTTTCCTAAATCCCTTGAAACATAATCATCTTATTACTTTTAAATGTCTCCTACCAACTTGCATGTCAAGTTACTATGTCTTTACTTAATGAATTTCCTAAAATCTAACATTTATTATTTAAAATTCATGTTTCTTATACTTCCCTCAATTCCCCTTACTGAAATTGATTAAGCTAGTGTCTTTATTTTGAGATTTACCATATCGCCTTTGTCTCAAACTCTCATTGAAACTCACCACTAGTGTTTGGACACTTCGAGACTCCAAAATTTGTTCAAATTCCACCAAATAAATTGGAATTAGTATGTATTTCATATATATAATTACGTGATGTTATAGTTATTCATCCAAGAAAATGTTATGAAATATGGAGAGTAATTGTAAAAGGTTTCATGGTCTCTAAGAAAAGAGTAAATGTAGAATTTATCAAAGGTGAAGATGAATGGGACTCAAGTGATCTTAAATTGGCATAGCTAAATGCCAAAGCTATCTAAAAGGTGAAGATGAATGGGACTCAAGTGATCTTAAATTGGCATAGCTAAATGCCAAAGCTATCTAGACATTTTCTTTTTGTGCCTTAAGACCCAGGGAGTACAATAGTCTCTTTTGTGTGAAAATGCTAAGAAAATATGGGATAAGTTGGCTATTACACATGAAGTAATTGATTAAGTAAATAGACTAAAATTGGAATGTTCATCCAAGATCATGAGCTTTTTAAAATAAAACCAAAAGAGTCTATAGCTGATATGGCTACTAGGTTTATCAACATAGTTAATGGACATAAGGGACAAAGGAAAGCCTGCTTTAGTACGGAGATGGTAAAAAAGATACTTAATAGCTTACTAACAAGTTGGGAGGCTACAGTGACCGCCATTTAGAAATCTAAGGATCTTCACTCCCCATTTATTGATGAACTTATAAGGTCACTTTTCACCTTTGAGATAAAGGTTAAGAGAAACCAAGAGCCTCCTAAAAAAGTAAAAGTATAAATTTATGTCCTCTACCTAAGAGGGAAGTAGAGTAGATAAAGAAGAGATCGATGATAAGGATAATGATTAAGAGATGGTAATGTTTGCTAAGAGATTTAATAGTTTCATGAAGATAAGGTCTAATGAAAATGGTAAAAGACCTCAAAGAAAAGAGGAAGCAAGAGGTGAAATAACCAAGAGGGATAAAAATCCCATAGTTTGCTTTTAGTATAAAAAACCAAGACACGTTAAGATTGAATTTACCATATTCAAATGACAAAATCAAAAGAGATCTAAGAAAAAAGCTATGGTAGTCATTTAGAGTGATAGGAATTACTCCGATGAAGAAATGCGATAGAAAATGAAGTTGCCAACTCGAGCTTTATGGTAATTGACGAGTCCATGGCAACTTCTACTTTTTGTGAAACTAAAGATTATACATTTGACGAATTGAAATATGTATTTGATGATTTCGCCAATGAATTGAACGCATGAATGTCAAATATAGGAAGATGATTTCTAAGTTAAAAAGTGAAAATGAGTTCTTGACCAAAAGAAAGATAGATCTAGAAGTGAAATTGGTAAGCTTAAGTCTTGATGTAACGTCCCTTTTTGCCGAAAGTTTGAACCAAATTTTCCTTTTTTCATTTACTTGGTTGGGTTGTGTGTAGTGTCTCGAATTCATTAGAAAGCTAAATTTACCTTAGCTAAATCAATATCTATTAATAATCATGGTCCCAGTTCAGATCACTCTAATTAAGCATGCAATCCCATTTAAAATTATATTACTTAATAAAATCCATATCCATCAAATTAGCATGCATCAATTACAAACCATAAATGTAATATGTACTTTTATTAATTACATCTTCGTACTCTATAAGTACTGTCGTACAAGTCTGAATACAAAATAAATAACTATACGCTATATACCTTCAAGGGCGGTACAAAAACCTCGAAGGACGTGTGAGATTCCTTTGTATAGGAATGTCTATTGCAAATAATCTAGAAGGGAGAAGAGGGGGTAAGCTTATAAAGCCCAGTAAGAAATATATATATATATATATCAAGTGACAAATATCATAAAACTATATGCAAGTTTTCTAAAACATATATTAAATATGGAATTTAAAAGAAAGTTCGAAATTGGAATTCAGAAGGAGTTTTCCTCTATAGCTCGTTAGGGATTTAGGGCTAAGTAAGAAAAGATGTTTTAAAGTGTAACAGTCCAAGTAAACAATAATACACATATTCTTACACATAATTGATGGTTGGGCCTCCTGCGATGCCTTAATCACTTGAACAGTAACAGTGATAATAGTATAAGTTAATTTATTTACAAATCGAAATATGAAAATTAATAATATTCCTTAACACTTGACATCCCCTGTATCTACTTTAAAATTTAAGTAGTACCGTGCAATTAATCTGAATAGATAAAAGAAAATAAAAATACCTCCAAGATTGACAATACACAGACTCGGGTAACCGAAATCGCAATCGATAATCTCGGGATGGTATGCCACTTATCCAAATATAGTATCCTGTGGAGTGGAAACTAAATGTGTGAGCGAAACATGCTCAGTAAAGGAGTTGTATGCAAGACTGATATAACATAAAGTATATTCTGGAAAATATTTATTTTCCTAACTGTTCACTAAGCACAGTAATCGGAAGGATACTATAGTCGGCTGGAAATCCAGATGGAGCATGGAAGGTATTTTAAAATACTTATCTTGTCTTGGAAACCAAGAGCCACTATAGGGAGAATTTCATAAATTGTTGATATAAAACAATTTAATAATGTTTTTCCATAAATAATAAATGGTAAATAAACCATCTAATTTAATCACTTCGGTAACACTTTTTGTCACGACCCGTGACCACATTTTTTATCTTCTTATACACATCTTAACCGGTTGGGCTGTCTGTGATACTTCACTTGTACTGACTGTTAAACAATTTTACAATGTATTATTTATATTATACACATCCCCTATCGTAACAAATCAGATAAGTAGTACTGTTGACGTGTCTAAATACAGAGAATAAATAATCATACCTCAAATAATCAGTCGGTCTGACACATTGTTCTTCGTGTACAGCCAGGATCCACAATCCACTGAACTCACCAGCATCAAAACCTGAGATGTTTAATATTAAGGGGTGAGCAAAACCACGGCTCAGTAAGAGAATTATATGTCTCACTTGATACTCAGCTTCCTATATGCTGAAAATCTTTTTCATTTTTCCTATGGGCTCTAGGCTCGCATGTAGGAAAGATACTACAGTCGGCTAGGGATCCGAATGGAGTAAGGTAGGTATTTTAGAATACCATACTTGTTACGGAACCTAGAAGCAACTGTAGAGAAAAAGTTTTCTTTTTGTTTTGAATTAATAAATCCTTTTCCTTTTTAATCTTTTATAATCTTTTTCATATTCCTTTCAAAATAATGCCTCTACGAAATAAAGCCTTTAAATAGAATAATTAATATCCGTATATTCCTTGAAAAGAATATTAGTTAAATCATCATCTTATTTCTTTAAAACTTATTTCATGTTTTAATGTACTCTCTTAATTAGTTCCATCCTTTAAAAGCAGAATAAGCTATTAAAATCTATTTCATTCTTTGACATTTGTCGAATTCACGAATCACACTCACTTACTTATCGTCACAATATCCTACGATTTCTCATACTAACATCGGAACACGTGTAGCACTTAGTTCCCGAAGGACTCTAGAGGTGGCTCCCACGGTTCAATCATCGAGTCTCTGCTCGGTATGGCCTGTACTGAAATATTGGAACACGTGTAGCACTTAGTTCCCGAAGGACTCTAGAGGTGGCTCCCACTGTTCAATCATCGAGTCTCTGCTCGGTATGGCCTGTACTGAAATATTGGAACACGTGTAGCACTTAGTTCCCGAAGGACTATAGAGGTGGCTCCCATTGTTCAATCATCGAGTCTCTGCTCGGTATGGCCTGTACTGAAACATCAGAACACGTGTAGCACTTAGTTCCCGAAGGACTCTAGAGGTGGCTCCCACTGTTCAATCATCGAGCCTCTGCTCGGTATGGCCTGTACTGAAATATCGGAACACGTGTAGCACTTAGTTCCCGAAGGACTCTAGAGGTGGCTCCCACTGTTCAATCATCGAGCCTCTGCTCGGTATGGCCTGTACTGAAATATCGGAACACGTGTAGCACTTAGTTCCCGAAGGACTCTAGAGGTGGCTCCCACGGTTCAATCATCGAGCCTCTGCTCGGTATGGCCTGTACTGAAATATCGGAACACGTGTAGCACTTAGTTCCCGAAGGACTCTAGAGGTGGCTCCCACTGTTCAATCATCGAGCCTCTGCTCGGTATGGCCTGTACTGAAATATCGGAACACGTGTAGCACTTAGTTCCCGTAGGACTCTAGAGGTGGCTCCCACGGTTCAATCATCGAGCCTCTGCTCGGTATGGCCTGTACTGAAATATCGGAACACGTGTAGCACTTAGTTCCCGAAGGACTCTAGAGGTGGCTCCCACGGTTCAATCATCGAGCCTCTGCTCGGTATGGCCTTTTCCGTTTGACATATTCCATGTCATGTAAAATATTTCCCTTTTTAACATGTCACCTATCATTTATGGATTTTAATATAGACGTTAATCTTGTCGTACTATAAACCCTGGAGGGTAAAGGACTAAACCGGTCAAATCTATGACCATAATCTATATTGTCCTCGGTGGATCACGGATCAGGTGTCGACCGGGACTAAACATGTCACATATCATGTATCAGCATGATAAGAATACCAACCAGTCTCAAAACCGTATTTTTCATCGGAAAATACACCTTATGGAATTTATACAATTATATAATTCCATGATTTAAAACCATAAGGGTTATAATCCTTTAGTGAATATTGATAAAAATATCCATAAAAATATTCACTATGTTTCACTTCATCTTTCGTCTCGTAATTCGTGTAATTTATCTATTTCGAGAATTTTCGGTGATTTCATTATCACCATTCTCGAATACATGAATACTCTAAAGTTCCATCTCATTATATTCATATTTTATGAAATTTAGAAATTTCCTCATGTCTAGCGATTTACTATCGAAATTCGGAAAAAAATCATTTAATATGATTTTATAAAGTTTTTCTAAAATTTTCGGCAGCATAACGGCTGCCGATTCACTAACCTCCTGCACGGAAAATACAGTTTAAAATCTTTCAGCCAGTACTTCTTCCCAAATTATTTTCAGCAAATCATGCATCATAATAATTTTCATAAAATAATTGCATAAAATATTTCAAATTAAATTATGCAGACTGAGTATCCTTACAGTGCTGCACATGCATCCCTTACCTTTTTCCGGGTCGGCGAATTCCACTTATCGATCGCGCCCGCACTCAATTTCTCCCGATTCCTTATCTCGATTGCTGAAAATAATTTCTGGAATTAAAATTCTAATTTTTAGAATTTTTCATAATTTATTTAATTTTTTTCTGAAATTAAATTCTCGGGAAATTTCTTACCGAATTGTAAAATCCCGGGTTGTCGAATTTTCGGGAATTTTCCGAATTCCCAAAATTCTCCTTTTTCCTCTTTTTCTTCCTTTTTCTTCCTTTTTCCTCTTTTTCTTTTCTTTTTCTCTTTTCTTTTTCTTTTTCTTTTTTCCTTTTTCTTTTCTTTTTCTTTTCTTTTCTCCTTTCTTTGGCCGGACCGGTTCAGACCGGTTTGTGCCTCATCCCGCCGGTTCGGCCGGTTCGACCGCCGGCGATCCTCCTTTCCGCCGGTTCACGCCTCCCACAGTTGGCCGACGTTGCGAGGATGCCGGATCTGGCCTCCGTTTCACCCCATCACCGGTGACGGCGCCGGATCTGAGTCCGTGGGTTTCGGCCTCTTTCTCCTCCGTTTCTTCCTTCCTCCGCCGTTTCCTTCACCGCCGGTGGTCTCCTTCACCTTTGTTGGTCCTTGCCGGTGGCGTTGTTGGCGGTGGCGGTGCCCGGATCGGCCGGCACCGCCGATTTCCCTTCTCTTTTTTCCTTTCGGTTTTTCCCCCCTTCGTTTCGCGTCGTTTTCTTCTCTTTCCGCCTCGGGCTGCAGCCGTTCGCTTCCCCTCTCGCCGGCGACGTCATCCCTTCCTTTTCCCCTCGCCGGCGGTGGCAGCTCCGCCACCGGCGGTCTGGCTGGGAGGGTCGGGCTCTGTCCCGATTCTCCCTTTCCTTTTTCTGTTTTAGTTTCCTTTTTTGGTTTATGTCTTCTTTCCATTTTTAGTATACAATATACTATACATTATACCATATATTTTATACATATAATATATATTATATGTTATACATACATTATTTCATACATAATGTTATACAATATTTATTGTATATAAAATATATCTTGTACATTACAAAATACATGTATAGTATATATATATATATATATATTTATATACTTTAGAATAAATAACATTTATATATAGAATTATATAAGTGTTATAATAGAATATATATATATATATACCTATAAACTTTAATATAAAATAACATTTACATTTTCTATATATGTATGTATATATATATATTTATATATATACATAAAATATTATGTTTATATATATATATATATGTATTAATTAAATTCATGAAATAGTTTATATATATATACACCAACGTATATTAAAATATACCATATAGTATTTTAAATACATACGTATTTGTATAAAATACACTTATATAAAATTTGAAATTATATAAACATATTTTATTTTCATTTCTCGTTTTCCTTATTTAATTTGGATTTTAATTTATCCAATTTAATTCTTTTCCTCTCTCTATTATTTTTATTTTCACTTCCACTTTAATTTCCTTTACAACAATTTTTCGATTCTTTCACTTCCTTAATTCTCGGGATTTTCACCAATATCCCGTTCTCGCAAATTTTATTTATTTCCCCTTATTTAAGTTCTCCAATATTTATTTTCAATATTTCTAATTTTCCAATAAATGAAAAATTTACGGTTATCACATCCTCCCCACCTTAAGAAATTCGGTACTCCGAATTTAACTTAAGTCCAAAGGTGGTGCATGTCGTACACTTACGACTTCTGACCTCTAGTTCATCCTCCAAGTAATACTGCCAGCACACTTTCAACATCAAGAGTGCTTTAGACCACTACATGCTGTCTTTCATCGTATATGTCTATACTCCCGTAAGTTCATTCCTCAAATCAAAAGTTATTCACTTTTACTCTTTTCATATAAGAGCCATACATAATATTTTAATATTACAGCTGATTTATGCTGTTCATCATCCATGCTTCTCACTTAGTGCCGAGTCGACATAATTTGGTACTATCATGTACTCGTGTCAATCAATTATATGTAAGTGTCCCAGTAGCTTTCACATCTCGTGCACACGCTCTCTCAATATCATGGAGCGGTTACATCTCACGCTCATATATATAAATATATATCAGTATGGAGCGGTGCTATCAATACACTTGGGATCTCAAAGCCTTTTGCTATCTCTCATTCGCATATGGCAACACAGAGACTCCCATCACATGTAAGGCTCACTGGAACTGTACATACACATTCACACCGTTTAACACTTATACTTCGACTAAGGCACTAGAGAATCTAGATGTCTGATAATGGAAAGTGATTCTATTTAGATCATCAGTCTTTAATCACTTCCATATCATTATTTCTCTTTTGGACTCTTTATTGTCCACAATATTCATTTTCACACTTATTCCATCAAGGCTACATATCATTGCAAATTTTACTGTTAATCATCTCTTACAGAAATAAATCATGAGACAATCATTTTCTCTCCATGTCTCTTTTCATGTAGTATGGTCATTACATCTCTTACTCTCATGGTATATTCAATATCATTTAAATTTTAAGATATAACCAGGAATATACTCTTTTCATAATTTAGATTCTGTGATTGAATCCTCGAATTATCCATTTAAGCACCACATTATCTATACAATTCCACCATCTCCATCATTTCAAGGTGGTTATATGTACAACATTTTACTGGCAGTAAACATATCAATTATCTTACTCCTTGGAGTATCATTACTTTCACTTATCAATTCTGGCTTTGATTTTACATCTTGCCACAGTTATGTGATAACCAACACCCTTCGCTTTCAGTCTTAACTGAGGGAACTGTTTTATATTAATGTTCCCTTCTCATCATGCAATTTATTTCCTTATTGCACTTTCATTTCCGTTTTCATATTTTTACTCTCATCCTTTTAGTCGGTTTCTCGATTGGTATGGTACTATACTGCTAAGATCTTTTAAAATCTTGCACACCATCTTTTCTTTACACTTATTCATTTACCGACTTTAACTTCTTTCTTTAATTACATCACATTAGTAGAGCAGCTAGTCTCATCACTCTTTTATAGACTGGCAGTAGTATCTAGCTAGACTCATTTTTTTCGTATCTCGATCATCATCTCTCTATCATAGATAGATTCACTGTAATCCTGTCATCTCGAGATCATATATCTCAGGAGGAGATACTGTCTAGCCAAATTTCTTAGTTGTTAATCTTAGCACAATCCCATAGCCTTTAAGAGTTAAGGATCATATCACAATGTTGCTCATGTTCCATTTATACTTTAGACTCTATCAGTATTTCATCAATGTTACTCATGTAAGGATGCCTCATTCTTTAGGCTTATATACTTTACAAGGCAACTCATTATCTTTGTAGCTTCAATCGGAACTCGTAAAATTCACTTCGAGTTCAAATCATCATCTTATGGACACCAACCTTCAATCTTTTATCTAAGGACTCTTTATACAGCAGCTAGTCTTATTTACTCCTCACGTATCTCTAATCAGATCAATAAAGCGTCTATTTACACGTAGATTAATACTTGTTCTTCACCAGAACTTCATCAATGATAGAAATTTAATATATCCTTTTTGATTTGTCAACAACTCAACATCATTTGCATTTCTCTCATTTACACCTATACAGATAACTCCTTTATTCTCAATTTTTCATTATCTGTATTTTCGTCATTCAGACCTTTACACGTGAATTTCATTATCCACACAATTTTCAGAATTATTTTCTTTAACTTTTCGGATTCTTTCTACATCCTCCGATATAAGCTTAGAATTTAACTTCATATTTAAAATCAAATCAGTGTTATCTCGATTCCTCTAATTTATATAACTTTGGAAGTTTTATCGGAAATCAAATCTGATACTTTCTTTAATCGTACCTTTCTTATCATCTTGTGACCATCGTTCTTTGACTTTTCATCTGATTATGCCTTTTACAAGGATTGCTCTTATAAACTCCTTATACATCTCCGATTAAATCATATTTAAGGCATCACTTCCATATAATATTTATTTGTTCTTCATAAGAATTTTAGTGTATAACCAAAAATTTTAATACATCATTTAATTCATCCTCAAATCATATCATTTGTATTTCCTTTCTTTACATCGATACTTGTGAATTTCATCATCCGTAATATTTTCCAAAAATTATTTTCTTAAGCTTGTCGGATTTCTTCTATATTCTTCGATACAAGCTTAAGAATAAATTTCATATCCACGATCGAATCAACATTACCCTGATTTTCTCAATCTATGTTACTTTGGAATTTATTGGAATTCTCAACCGACAGTCTCTTTAACCACACTTCTTTTATCATTTTGGACCTTCATCATTGTTTCCCATCATTTCACAGTGTAGTTTCAAGGCAGAGACATTCCATATTAAAATCATTTTGATACATACTTTACCTTGATTTCATTACCTAGTCGTACTTTACAGCGTTACGAATCTCATTCTGGTAAGCTGTATCAATTACAAGGGTTATCAACACACTTTACAGCTACTCGTTTCAATTCAGTTATCCACTTGAAAACCATTTCCATTTACTGAATTCAGGCTTAGTTCCCTTGAGTATATTCTCCACGAGGTTTGAACCTTGGCACCCCTTACGTACCTAGTTCCTTACACTCGTGTTACCGTTGGGATACTTATAAGGGCCTCGCCCGTTCATATCGACCATCGACAAGCATCCCCTAGGTGATCCTTTCGCCTCAGGTTTATCCTTACTAGCGAGTCGGCGATGAGATAGTTCGCCTATATCTCACGACACATGATCCATTACGGGTCGCCCATCATTGGGTCGCCCATCACAGTTCTGTCTCAGGGGTCCTGAAGAACTTAGGTTAGCGGTCATCTTCTTTTTATCACTTGACTGTTCTTATAATTATCCTCTAATTCACAGTACTCCAAACAGTACCTCATTCTGTAGCACATATTCCAAGATACGTCGGTTCTATGTACGATTATCTGTTTGATACCTCAAAGAAATGAAAACGTACAGAACCATAAGTAATCATACCAGTATGTATTTCATTATCTGTACTTTTCACCTCATCAGTCAATTCTTGTAATCATTTCACCTTTCACAGTATTTAACGATCCCGTTCAATACACTCTTAATTTTTCGACCCTTTCAGTCAATAACCGGGCCAAACATTTGATGACATTCCACTACACTCTTTGGATCGCATCATATAAGGCCCCGGCTCGTTCGCCGTCTGCCTGTACACGTTTTATTGTGATGCCTCGGATTTGCCGGTCTCAAGCCGGAGGGGCCCGAGCCGCACCACTCATCCGTGCTGTCCGCTCTGAGCTCTAGAGGTGGCCCCCGTCACACAGACGTGGCACTTAGTCCCTCACGGATTGTTTTATTGTGAAGCCCAGGATTTACCACTATGGCCCAAAGTCCACTCGTGGGGGGAGCCCTGGCCGCCTCACTCAACCATACTGTTATCCCCTATGGCCCACAGTCCACTCGGGGTTTTTCTTTCGCGTCCGTAATCTAAGTGTTAGTGGAATCAGTAATAGGGATCGTTAGATTCATATGACATCTTCTATGCCATTAATAATTCCATTACTATCAATGGATTCCAATTCAGCTCGGTTTTATCACTATTCCGACATCGTCCAATATAGGGGCATTTTCGTCATTTCGACATTTATTTCTATCTCCTCAATATACATTCAAATCAATGAACTGATCATCTATGTGTTGATAGTATCCTTTCGGATACTTATAACAGCAAGTTAGATCTCATTCGATTTTTGACAGAGAAGTTCACTAAAATCCACAATGGGATTAATTTACTTGTAATTCAGCTTTATAACATTAATTTCTCTGTCAAATCGATCAATTCCAACTTCTGGTGATCTATTTTGACTCCCAGTAAAATTTTGGGGGTAGGGGTATTTTGGTCATTTTGGCTAAAAATTTTCTCTCTCTTAAAATTACCCTCAATCGGTGATCTTAAAGTCTATTTAATGATGATATTTTATTCCCCTATTTTATACCATCACTTTCAGGTCTCAGTTCGGTTCGGACAGAAAAGTACTGGTGGGGCCCTCACCGAGTCCATTTCTGTTCCTTACCGAACAGGCCTTCTTATAGATTAGAAGAATCACCAATTTTTCGGTAATTTCTGAGCCTATTTTCTTCTTTAACATTCTCAATATATACTTTCTCACTCCCTTTAAATCATTTTACCCCATTTACAATCATTTATTTTCTCTATGTATTCAGACGACACAGTACTACAGGGGATGTTTCACTCTTTTCTTTCCAAAGTATCCACAGACATCAGGCCAACCAATGCTCTGATACCATTAAATCTGTCACGACCCGTGACCACATTTTTTATCTTCTTATACACATCTTAACCGGTTGGGCTGTCTGTGATACTTCACTTGTACTGACTGTTAAACAATTTTACAATGTATTATTTATATTATACACATCCCCTATCGTAACAAATCAGATAAGTAGTACTGTTGACGTGTCTAAATACAGAGAATAAATAATCATACCTCAAATAATCAGTCGGTCTGACACATTGTTCTTCGTGTACAGCCAGGATCCACAATCCACTGAACTCACCAGCATCAAAACCTGAGATGTTTAATATTAAGGGGTGAGCAAAACCACGGCTCAGTAAGAGAATTATATGCCTCACTTGATACTCAGCTTCCTATATGCTGAAAATCTTTTTCATTTTTCCTATGGGCTCTAGGCTCGCATGTAGGAAAGATACTACAGTCGGCTAGGGATCCGAATGGAGTAAGGTAGGTATTTTAGAATACCATACTTGTTACGGAACCTAGAAGCAACTGTAGAGAAAAAGTTTTCTTTTTGTTTTGAATTAATAAATCCTTTTCCTTTTTAATCTTTTATAATCTTTTTCATATTCCTTTCAAAATAATGCCTCTACGAAATAAAGCCTTTAAATAGAATAATTAATATCCGTATATTCCTTGAAAAGAATATTAGTTAAATCATCATCTTATTTCTTTAAAACTTATTTCATGTTTTAATGTACTCTCTTAATTAGTTCCGTCCTTTAAAAGCAGAATAAGCTATTAAAATCTATTTCATTCTTTGACATTTGTCGAATTCACGAATCACACTCACTTACTTATCGTCACAATATCCTACGATTTCTCATACTAACATCGGAACACGTGTAGCACTTAGTTCCCGAAGGACTCTAGAGGTGGCTCCCACGGTTCAATCATCGAGTCTCTGCTCGGTATGGCCTGTACTGAAATATTGGAACACGTGTAGCACTTAGTTCCCGAAGGACTCTAGAGGTGGCTCCCACTGTTCAATCATCGAGTCTCTGCTCGGTATGGCCTGTACTGAAATATTGGAACACGTGTAGCACTTAGTTCCCGAAGGACTCTAGAGGTGGCTCCCACTGTTCAATCATCGAGTCTCTGCTCGGTATGGCCTGTACTGAAACATCAGAACACGTGTAGCACTTAGTTCCCGAAGGACTCTAGAGGTGGCTCCCACTGTTCAATCATCGAGCCTCTGCTCGGTATGGCCTGTACTGAAATATCGGAACACGTGTAGCACTTAGTTCCCGAAGGACTCTAGAGGTGGCTCCCGCTGTTCAATCATCGAACCTCTGCTCGGTATGGCCTGTATTGAAATATCGGAACACGTGTAGCACTTAGTTCCCGAAGGACTCTAGAGGTGGCTCCCAATGTTCAATCATCGAGCCTCTGCTCGGTATGGCCTGTACTGAAATATCGGAACACGTGTAGCACTTAGTTCCCGAAGGACTCTAGAGGTGGCTCCCACGGTTCAATCATCGAGCCTCTGCTCGATATGGCCTGTACTGAAATATCGGAACACGTGTAGCACTTAGTTCCCGAAGGACTCTAGAGGTGGCTCCCACGGTTCAATCATCAAGCCTCTGCTCGGTATGGCCTTTTCCGTTTGACATATTCCATGTCATGTAAAATATTTCCCTTTTTAACATGTCACCTATCATTTATGGATTTTAATATAGACGTTAATCTTGTCGTACTATAAACCCTGGAGGGTAAAGGACTAAACCGGTCAAATCTATGACCATAATCTATATTGTCCTCGGTGGATCACGGATCAGGTGTCAACCGGGACTAAACATGTCACATATCATGTATCAGCATGATAAGAATACCAACTAGTCTCAAAACCGTATTTTTCATCGGAAAATACACCTTATGGAATTTATACAATTATATAATTCCATGATTTAAAACCATAAGGGTTATAATCCTTTAGTGAATATTGATAAAAATATCCATAAAAATATTCACTCTGTTTCACTTCATCTTTCGTCTCGTAATTCGTGTAATTTATCTATTTCGAGAATTTTCGGTGATTTCATTATCACCATTCTCGAATACATGAATACTCTAAAGTTCCATCTCATTATATTCATATTTTATGAAATTTAGAAATTTCCTCATGTCTAGCGATTTACTATCGAAATTCGGAAATAAATCATTTAATATGATTTTATAAAGTTTTTCTAAAATTTTCGGCAGCATAACGGCTGCCGATTCACTAACCTCCTGCACGGAAAATACAGTTTAAAATCTTTCAGCCAGTACTTCTTCCCAAATTATTTTCAGCAAATCATGCATCATAATAATTTTCATAAAATAATTGCATAAAATATTTCAAATTAAATTATGCAGACTGAGTATCCTTACAGTGCTGCACATGCATCCCTTACCTTTTTCCGGGTCGGCGAATTCCACTTATCGATCGCGCCCGCACTCCATTTCTCCCGATTCCTTATCTCGATTGCTGAAAATAATTTCTGGAATTAAAATTCTAATTTTTAGAATTTTTCATAATTTATTTAATTTTTTTCTGAAATTAAATTCTCGGGAAATTTCTTACCGAATTGTAAAATCCCGGGTTGTCGAATTTTCGGGAATTTTTCGAATTCCCAAAATTCTCCTTTTTCCTCTTTTTCTTCCGTTTTCTTCCTTTTTCCTCTTTTTCTTTTCTTTTTCTCTTTTCTTTTTCTTTTTCTTTTTTCCTTTTTCTTTTCTTTTTCTTTTCTTTTCTCCTTTCTTTGGCCGGACCGGTTCAGACCGGTTTGTGCCTCATCCCGCCGGTTCGGCCAGTTCGACCGCCGACGATCCTCCTTTCCGCCGGTTCACGCCTCCCACAGTTGGCCGACGTTGCGAGGATGCCGGATCTGGCCTCCGTTTCACCCCATCACCGGCGACGGCGCCGGATCTGAGTCCGTGGGTTTCGGCCTCTTTCTCCTCCGTTTCTTCCTTCCTCCGTCGTTTCCTTCACCGCCGGTGGTCTCCTTCACCTTTGTTGGTCCTTGCCGGTGGCGTTGTTGGCGGTGGCGGTGCCCGGATCGGCCGGCACCGCCGATCTCCCTTCTCTTTTTTTCCTTTCGGTTTTTCCCCCCTTCGTTTCGCGTCGTTTTCTTCTCTTTCCGCCTCGGGCTGCAGCCGTTCGCTTCCCCTCTCGCCGGCGGTGGCAGCTCCGCCACCGGCGGTCTGGCTGGGAGGGTCGGGCTCTGTCCCGATTCTCCCTTTCCTTTTTCTGTTTTAGTTTCCTTTTTTGGTTTATGTCTTCTTTCCATTTTTAGTATACAATATACTATACATTATACCATATATTTTATACATATAATATATATTATATGTTATACATACATTATTTCATACATAATGTTATACAATATTTATTATATATAAAATATATCTTGTACATTACAAAATACATGTCTAGTATATATATATATTTATATACTTTAGAATAAATAACATTTATATATAGAATTATATAAATGTTATAATAGAATATATATATATACCTATAAACTTTAATATAAAATAACATTTACATTTTCTATATATGTATGTATATATATATATATTTATATATACATAAAATATTATGTTTATATATATATATATGTATTAATTAAATTCATGAAATAGTTTATATATATATACACCAACGTATATTAAAATATACCATATAGTATTTTAAATACATACGTATTTGTATAAAATACACTTATATAAAATTTGAAATTATATAAACATATTTTATTTTCATTTCTCGTTTTCCTTATTTAATTTGGATTTTAATTTATCCAATTTAATTCTTTTCCTCTCTCTATTATTTTTATTTTCACTTCCACTTTAATTTCCTTTACAACAATTTTTCGATTCTTTCACTTCCTTAATTCTCGGGATTTTCACCAATATTCCGTTCTCGCAAATTTTATTTATTTCCCCTTATTTAAGTTCTCCAATATTTATTTTCAATATTTCTAATTTTCCAATAAATGGAAAATTTACGGTTATCACACTTTTAAAATGCGTGACAGTGACAGTAATAAAACAGTACAGTAAACAGTTGAATTTGAACAGTGGTAACAGTATATAAATCAGTTCAGTAACAATACGATAAAACACTTCAGTAAACAGTGAATAAACAGTTCAGTACGGTAAACACTTAAATTTCACAGTTCAGTAATTATTTCAAAATCTGAAATAATATTATAAATATTTTTATTTCAATAAACAATATATTTCAATATAGTTCAGTAAACAGTAATCAGTAAATCACAGTTCAGAAATCAGTAATCGGTAATTCATAATTCAGTAATCAGTATTCGATAAATTACAGTTTAGTAATCAGTAATTGGTAAATCACAGTTCAGTAATCAGTAATTGGTAAATCACAGTTCAATAATCATTAATCGGTAAATCACAGTTCAGTAATCATTTAATAGTAAGTTGAGACTGGGCAACACCGTTAATCAATCATGCTATAAATATCCCCGAAGGGAAACAGTAACAATATACGATAAGATCTATGGCCATAGTCTATAGGATGTCTGCAGAGTACACTTGCCAGGTGACCCTAGGACTGTTGATGACTTGGTAGGTCAATCAGCCACAGTGACAGTACAGTAACAGTGTGCATGATAATGGGGCTTAACAATCTAAAAATCATTTTATTTACAGTAGAAAATACCTTTAAGGAATTTAAATAAATATCATTAAATTTAATAAAATTCCAAAAGGTATTTAAAATTCATATTTAACAATACGGTGAAAACAGTCGATAAACTATTCACGCTTAAGTGAGAAAATTTATAAATGTTCAATTTTACTATAAAATATCATAAAGAACATATTTATAATCTCACTTCAATAAATTTCAATTCCATGAATATTTAATTATATTTTTCAATAAAATTCCAATTTATGAAAAAATATTGGAAATAATTTCCAAAATACATAATTCACTCAATTTATGCATCTAAAATATTTTATGCTATTTTAGAATATTTTTGAGAAATTTCCAGCAGCATAACAGTTGCAATTTCCCTAACCCCCTGTACTTAAGATACAGTTTATAAAACAGTCGTAATACCACAATTTGCATGATTTCAAGGCAATTCAACACCCAAATAATTTCAGAAAATCATACTCATAAAGTCATACAATTCATTATATCCCTACGACTTCCACACTTCTCCCTTACCTGTCTCGTATTACACTTTTTCGGTAGCACCACTCGAAATCCGTCTATCCTGGCTGCAAAACAATTTCACCAAAAATTTTCATTAATTTTCCTCTTATTTTTAAGCTATTAACTTTCACTAAATGCAGCCACATAGGATACTGCCTATGCCTAACTAGTGTAAATTGCATCGGTAGTAAAACATAACTTCTCCGTTTTAGCTCTGATTTCAAATCTAATTTCACCATTCTTCTTCTCTTGATTTCTACATTAATTTGACATATCAAAACCATAAAATGCAGCTTCCTAAGCTGCCCAAAACCCCATGTCCGAAACCCCTCTTAAGCTTCCATTAATGGTTTTCTTCAATCTAAGCTTACCAAGTTGTTTATCTAAGTCCATTATGCATTTTAGCACCATTTTCATGCAAGTTTCACCATGATTTCTTCATGCTCTTATCTCAACCAAAACCCCAAGGTGCCCTTTTATCATGTTTTAATTGGATTTAAACAAAAATAATGCTAGATCTAGGCGTAGCATGATGAAAAACATAAAAATCCACCATTAAATGTTGAAGAAACCATAAGAAATGCATGGGCTTACCTTTGACCGAACCTTCCCCCTTGTTTTTCTTCTTATTTTCTTGCTTGTTTGATGAACCAAGGGTGTAGATGAAGAGAGGAGAATGAAAGGAATAATTTTTGTGTTTTGATTTTGTTGAAATAAGCTAAGTTTCTTTATGTTTGTCTTTATTTTCTTTTCTTCTTTCTTTTTCTCCAAAAATGGCGTGGGAGCTTGGGGTGAGGGATGATGAATAGTGGCCGGCTGAATAAGGGGCTGACTTATTGAACTTTCTAGAGAGGAGTGAAGTTACCATTTTGCCATTTGTTATGTAAATTACGGACAATTTCGCCCTTAAGCTTCCATAATCGTAAAAACCATGTAATTGGACTCCAAAATTTCGAATTCCATCACCAAATAATCATATTTAATGTATCTTGGTGATTGGAAGTGGTTTCGTCTACGCGTAGTGCACGATTAGTGAGAAATTACGATTTTACCCCTGCGACCCGCTGACAAATTTCTCTCACTTCACCATCTTTTCAATAAATCTCTTGACACTGTCTTAATCTACTTTTCATGTAGAATATTATGATATTTTTACTTCATTCCAATTCATTTTAATTTGGGCGTAATTTACAAAAATGGCCTCGAGATGTAACCGTCATTTTCCATTTTATTTTCCAAAATTCACTAAATAATACCAAATAATATAAAAATTATTTTTAAACCTCAAAATCATCATTTCATATTTATTTCACCCACTGTACACTATATTATCAGTCTTGAATCCATCAAAACCATAAAAATTAAAGTGGGGCGCACATTACTCATTCACTTAAAATCACAAAATACATTATATTTAACTTAATAAATAATTACAAAATATCATATACAGTACAGTGTAAACAAGTCTCACATAAAGCACCTCACTTGTCCCTTTTTCCTAACACCTAAGCTATAGAGAATATCGAAGGAATTTAATTAGAAAAGGAATTCATGCGATTCAGAAAGTTAAATCATGTTAATGCAATGCATCAAAAATATATCATTTAATTCTGATAAAGTAATCATATTCAAAAACACAAATCAGATCATATATTTGTCACAATTTCAATTCAAATCATGAATATTCATAATAAACCATTTCGGTCTCAAAATTTAGATATCAAAGTGTTTAGAGTTCATATACAAAGATATATATATATATATACACACACACATACTAACATGCACATAATAATCAATGGAGACATATTAATGACTAAGTAACAATCATGCAGTCTGAATATTCCCGTGAGGGAAAGTGCAAGTCAGGGGGTCCTCAGTGTTGTAACAGATTTCATCCAAGGACTCGATCGCTAGACGATTTTGAAAAAACACAAAGAGGAGTCGCCACCAATCGTTTTTTTACTAGGTGTAGTTGGCCACCTAAAATCATTTATCTTTTCAACAAAATCTTAAAATTAATTAAATTTTATTAAAAAGACAATTCTTGGTCCACGAAAACAAAGTTAGGGTTCAGGAGTTCGATTACGTGTGGGAAAGGATTAGCATCCCTACAATGTCTGTTAAAAAATGGTACTGCTTAATCATGTATTATCTTTTAATCTTAATAAAATAGTCTTAATTAAACATTTAAAAAGAATTACTTTTAGCATAATCTTAATAAAAATAAATCTTATTTTTATTGAAAAATCGTACTAAATATTCGAATACGCTGGTAACATTTAGCAGATTCTTCTCACTTAGAGATCAATCAGGAATCGCTGCTTATGAATTCGGTAACATCTCATTATCGGAATGTTTGTTCACTTACATTTAGGTTTTACTTTCGTAGGAGAATGAAAATTTGCAAATTTGCATTATGATTTTTATTTTTTTAAATTTGTTTTGTAAATATGAATTTCATTTGATGCATATTATTTTTATTTTATTTATTTATTTATTTTTAAGCATGACAAAGGATTAAGAATCATTTCAATAGAAATTACCCAACAGTAAACTAACATATAAATAACAAAGCATATATAAATAACACACTTATGAAAATTCGACTACTCAATTCAACATTCATATTAGTAACAAGTCAAATAAATAGAAATATACTATTATAGACTTTCACATTATTAACAAAAATATGTTTGACTTAATCAACTTAACAACAAATCATTAGAACAAGTCACACAGTAAAACTAAATGGTGATAGAACTTTGACTAATCAAACTAAAAAACGCAAGTCACAGGTAGATAAAATGAATAGCAAATTGATAGGAGTAGGACGATGTACCACCTGTACATGTAAATAACACCACTTTGACTAATCAACAAAATAGGTAAGCCACGTAATAAAGCAAATGAATATTCCTCTCTTTTTCCAACTCTGTGTCCTTTCCTTTTGGTTCTTCGGCTTTCTTTTCTATTTATCCTCCCCTTTTTCTCTGTTTCATGTGTATGCCTTCAACAAATCACGGCAACAGTAGGCGGCAAACAGAGATGGTAATGACGACGTAGGTGCCGATGGAAGGACGACTCAGTAAGAAGCAACAAGTAGCCAAAGGTGATGCTTGAACAATGGTGCGGTGCGCAGCAGACTTGGGTCTTCACCAGAGAGCGATACGGAGGCAAGGCGTGGCTGGATTGCGATGATGGTGATTGACGAAGATGATGCAGCAAACAGCAAGGGGTAAATCACGATGCGAGCAAGGCAAAGCTTAAGGACGATGAAGACAGTGGTGGTGACACTGCAAACTGAGAATGGTGGCAAGGTTGGCTCGATGCAGCAGGTGGTGAGAAGATGATGGGCAGTGTTCAATAAAGTCCTTTCTTCTCTTGCTCGATTTTACCTGCTCTTTTCCCGTGTGCTCTTGTTTTTTTTTTATTTCTCAATTTCCAGTCTATCACCCCTCTTTCTTGTCTCCGTTCCCCCCTTTGTTTTTATTTCTTCTTCTAATTGTTTTGGAAAATAAATCAAAGGCATTATTGATCCCATGATCATGAGATTTTTATTTTCGTTATTATTTTTTGTTTGACCTTTCCTTTTCTTTTTAATTTATTTCCTTTTCATTGTTTTTATTTTTGATAATTGATTTTTAGCTTTTATTTCATTTTAATTGTCTTAGGTGAGGATTGGTACATGGTTTTAACATGGGGTTTAGTTTAGGGTCTCCCATGGATTGCATGGGAAGATTTAAGGGTTTGCATTATTTAGGATTTAAGTCTTTGAGCTTCAAAATGGGGTTTGGCCAAAAATTGACTTGCTTTTTTTATTTTTTATTTTTGATTTTTTACTTTTAAAATTGCTCAAACAAAATTAGATGTCTATACTCAATGAGTATTGATTAGGTGTCAACTAGACCTGCGGTGGACTAGATTAGGGTCATATAGCAATTCGAAGTATCAAAGTTCTAATACTGCAGTGATATTAGTTAGTCAATGTCTCAACATTTATATATATAATTTCAAAATCTGGAATTCCAAAATAGCATTTTTGAACTTCACAAAGGTTCACAAATAAATAAATATAAATTCTTTCAAAAATAGATAATTTATAATTATTCGTAAATATTTCTAAAAATACCATATTTTGGTAATTTCCATAAAATCAAAATTTTGGACGAAAATTCATAAATATTCCAAAATCATGCAAATTAATATTTTTCAGAACAGAATTCCCTAGAAAATTACTATTTTTATAGCGTTACTTAAATTCTAGCCTAATTCGCTGAAAACTAATATTTTTGCGACAATTCGATAGCATAACAGTATAATTTTCTTAAAAACTCTTGCAAAGGAAACGCAGTTTATAAATCCAAGACAATTGATTTTAAAATCATTCAATATCCCCTACGTTCCTTTTATATATATATATATATATATATATATATATATATATATATATATATATATATATATATATCCCTTACCCAGTAGTTGCATGCACTTTGTTCCGTCAGTCCTGTAATAAAATTTCAGTAGTACGCGTGTATCACCAACCAGCCTCCAATTCAATCCTGGACTACAGAACATCAGTAAAATAATTAAATTCCCAAAATTAGTACCGCTGAATATTTTTAAGCCCTATGGATCTTTCGTTTTTTCCCGATTTAACTATAAATTCTGTCTATTTTGCTCCGATGCCAAAATTACAACTATTGTCAATTCTACTCTGTTTTCGATTCCAACTTCATCGATAGTCTTATATTTATTTTTATAATATTTTAGAATCATTTTTGAATTAAATTAAGCTCTATAAGCCTTCCTCTCTTCTTGGCCGAAATCACCTCTACACAACCCCCCCCCCCCCCCCCCCCCCCCCCCCCCCCCCCCCCCCCTCCCCCCTTTCATGATTTTGCAATTTAAGCACCCTAACCTTGTTTTTCATAGTCTTTATACTAGTATAATTTATGATTTAATCAAATCAAGCTTCCCTCTCTTGAATCCTCTAAATGACCGAAAACCCTTTCACATAAAACACTAAGATTCATGCCTCAAAATCACCCTATTCATGTTTCTTACAACTCCTACACCATTCCTACACAACTTTGTTATCAAGCCATGAAACCTATGTCCATGAACCTTTAAGGCCGAAACCCTATAGGCAAGATCCTAAGTGTTTTTCATCAATCCAATGCCATACACATGTTTAACTACCTTAGAATAATCACATATATTTAGGAAGAATCAAAACAAAATTTTAAACCTTAAGCTTACCTAGTGGCCGAAACTTTTAAGCCCTTTTTCACTAAGTAAATGGCCTCCTCTAGATTTGATCTCAAGATATGTTGTTAAGCTCCTTGAGATGAACAATTTTGCCTTTAGGAAGTTTTTGATTTGAGGTGTTTAAGATGGGGTTTATCAAGGGCTTATACTTCAGCTTGGAAGAACTTCAATGGTGGAAGTGGCGCAAATGAAGAATGGAAGATGATGGTGCACGATTTTGGGAGATAAATAAGTGAGGAATGGCCGGGCATCAAGTGGGAAAGTCAAGAGAAATATCTAAAATTTTTAACTATAAAGTACCTTCCACTTGCATTAATATATTTCTTTCCATTTTTCTTTCTTTCTTTCCCAAACCGCGGCTTGTTGGTGGTGTAGGAATGTGGCCCGCAAATGTGAGGGAATGGAGGAGAGTGTGGCCGGCAATTGTGAGAGGATTAAGGGAAATATCTTGTACTTATTGTATATAATATTTACATGTGAATGAAAGTGGGATTACTATATGCTTATATAATTTCTTCACTTTCCTCATTTTTCGTTTCTTTATTCATCCCATTTCTTCCATCTTTCTCTCTTAGTCGTACGCTTGTTTAAGGGACTGGAAATTTATGGCCGGCAAGAGGAGGAAAACATGGAGAGATGTCTTGTACTTGAACATTTAAAATGAAATGAAAAGAAATAAATTATTTCTAAAAGCTATTCCTACTTTATCTTATATTTATGTACTTAAATTCTATAATTTCTCGTTTGTTTCATGCCCAAAACGTGAGGATGAATGAGTGGGAAGGCAAGTGGCCGGCAGCTATGAAGAAAACATGGAGAAGGTCTAAATATTTTAATATCAAGTTGACTAATGTAGGAATAGGTGACTATTTCAATAGTATCCTACACTTTATTATTAATATTCATATATATTAAATTCAAGATATTCATACTTTAAATTAATTTATTATTCTAATTGATATTTTCAGCACTTATTATATTTAATATAGTCAAATTTGACTTCAAAATAATGGTGGGACCAGCTATACTTATGAAATTACTAAATTACCCTTCTTAATTCCTTTAATCCCTCTTATGTCCTAACATTTACAAAATGATTCAAACTAATTAATTAAATTTCCAAATATTCTTATTTACCTCAGAATATGTTTAATTAATATTATATAATTCAAGGTTTGACTTTTTAAGGGATTTGATGTCACAATCTGTATATACAGTATTCACTACATTTTCACACGCACAATGATGGTTGGGTTGTCTCTGATGCCTTTATCATACATTTATGTTAAACAGTAACTGTTTTACAAAAATATAGTTTATTCAATTTATAACATGGAAATATTTACAAAACAGTAATTCTTCAATATTTACATCCCCCGAATATAGTTTACAATAAAGTAGTACTGTACAAATATGTCTGAATAATAAAATAAAATGAATGTATCTCCAGGATCTACTAGTAACTACCTCGGGATAATAAAAGCAGCCAAAATCCTCGAAAAGTAATCAAACAATTATTGCAACAAATCTGAAGAGTGGGAAAAAAAGGATGAGCAAAAATGTGCTCAATAAGAGAATCGTGTGCAGAACTGATATTATGAAATTTATATACATAAAATCCTTTAATTTTCCTAACAATACACTAGGGTAACAATGGAAGGATACTATAGTCTGTTAGGAATCCGGATGGAGTATGAGAGGTATTTTAGAATACCTGTTGTGTCTCGGAACCTAGAAGTGACTATAGGGAGTAGTTGTGATTTTGACATGAAAGAGCATTTAATAATAATAATTAAATAAATAATTACTCAAATATATGGTTTATAAAATCATTTAAAGTAAAATACTTTATTAATATTTTACCAAATTACTTTAAACACATTTCATATATTTCGATAAAATTCAGTAAACAATACAGTAATCAGTTAGTACGGTAAATAGTTCAATGATAGTGACAGTCAGTAACTGTGCAAAAGATACTTCCAGTAAATAGTAAACACTTTAGTAACAATGAAGGTTCAGTAATGGTAAACAGTTCTATAACAATAAACAGTAAACAAAGGTCGGTTCTTTCAGCAACAGTAAACGTTTAGGTAACTATAACCATTTCAGTATCAGCAGTACTTCGGTAATATTAAATAGTTCAACATTAATAATAGTTCAATAAAACTATAATCATAAAATCATATATAAAATTTATTTCAGTAATTAAATGTCACAACCTGAAGGCCAATGACGTCCACTTAACATACACTTATCGCCTTTGAAAAATTACTAACCAATTTTTTTTCTTTTTCTTTTTCTACTTACGGTTTGTATTCGATGTTAGTGCAGTATCTAGATCAAATCTTATCCTATTAATATTATTTCTTGAGCTATGCCATCCTTCTCAAGTGATTCTTATGAATTTAACCTTATTTACTATTTCAAATGAAACGGGTCGAAAATCTCCCCTTTGTATTTTATCAATTTCCCTAGGTAAAATTTCCTGCATTAAAACACATTTTAAATTACACGAACTAGCCAGCTGTTATTTCTCCACAGTTCATACAATCAAGTATCTCAAGCTTCTCAAGAGTTTAACCATTAATAAGTTCACATCTATCACTTTATATCTCATTAAAAATATATATTAGAACCCGGATTGGACTCGATAATCACCTAGACTCATGTAATCATCTAGTGCGATCCAAAGCTACATCCCATATACTTTCCTAGTACTGTGAAATTAAAGTACATATGACTATCAAAATGATATACGAGTAGTATACCTCAAAAATGCAAAAGCTAAGCCCGGAGAATGCAAACGAGTACCACTACTAGGTACGATTTCCCGGGAGCCTATACGAAGCCTGGGCCGGCTATCAACTCGTATGATCTACAGATGTTAAATTAAGGGGTGAGCAATCCACGGCTCAGTAAGTAGTTTAAATAAGTACACACTAGACTCATATCATAAAACACGATCATACATGCCTGAGTTTTATAAAATAGCATGTATGGATTATATCAAGGTTTACTACCAATCCGTATGTACACAGATTTCATAAGCTTATTCATGCTTTCATTCCATTCTTAAATTCACAAGGTATCATTCTTTTTATCAGTATGGTTAAGTGTGAAAGAGGACAAACATTCAAATAGCACATGTTTGTATGGCATATGTAAGCATAATTCAATGATCATACACATTCTCTGTCTTATGTATAAGATATATTCCATCAACTGACATTCGTCACATTCATGAATCACAATCATTTATTTATTGTCACAATAACCTATGATTCCTCATATTTCATCAAAACACGTGTAGCACTTAGCTCTCAAAGGATTCTAGAGGTGGCTCTCATAGTTTTCGAAGAATCTATGTAGCACGTAGGTCCCTTGAGTTCTCTAGAGGTGGCTCACACGGTACAAAGGTCGAGTCTTTACTCGGGTTGGCCTTTATGACACAGACTTTCTACTATCACATCGGAACTCATGTAGCACTTAGCTCTCAAAGGATTCTAGAGGTGGCTTCCATAGTTTCCGAAGATTCTATGTAGCACTTAGGTCCCTTGAGTTCTCTAAAGGTGGCTCACACAGTACAAAGGTCGAGTCTTTACTCAGGTTGGCCTTTTATGACACAGACTTTCTACTATCACATCGGAACTCGTGTAGCACTTAGCTCTCAAAGGATTCTAGAGGTGGCTCCCATAGTTTCCGAAGATTCTATGTAGCACTTAGGTCCCTTGAATTCTCTAGAGGTGGCTCACATGGTACAAAGGTCGAGTCTTTACTCGGGTTGGCCTTTTTCCTAGCTTTCGACAAATACGACTAGGTACTTATTTAGGTCCAAGAACTCAATATTGGGAGCTATACGTACCGCACACAAATCACATATGCATTCTCAAAGTATCACAATATGCTAACATGCTCCCTCGGTGCGATTTAATTAATTCATCTGCATTCCTAAAAATGCAAGCACCAAAAAGTATACAATTTAAACATTCAACAACCACAAACAAACTATAACACATAACATGCAAATCATAAGCAAGATTCCTTTCTAAACAACTACTATTCACAATCACATTATGCCTAATTTGTATTTTACCATACTTACTCTTATAGTCTTACCCATAGTATTCCACCAACTTGAGGTAAATTTAGATAAGTGTTTTAATAAGTATTTATTCATCTCTTACGAGATGATACAAGCAAGGCTTATTTAACCCACTTACCTCGATGCTTGGTAGGTTACTTTTCTTCGATCCTCAACTCAAGCTTAACTCTTACACCGCTCCAAATTCACTACAATTCAATCGAATGACGTTTCAATAACATGTCTTAATTACGTTTTGATCACATATCAATTGTATATCTTAGAATCTAAACTATTCCAACTCATTTCTTTGGCAAGGAACTAAATTCTTTATGTGTCTCGCCAAACATTACCTATTCGCTTTAATAACTCTTTACTGTTTATTCTTTATAAGATGATAAGAGGTTTATTAACTTGTATACGCTATTTTCCTTTCGTTATATATATATATATATATATACACACACACGTATATATAATCGAATAGTTATATAATTATAACTATATCTTAAACAATTATACAATTATATTTGTAATTATATCTCAACTAATCCCATTTGTTTTCTTAGTGTAAAAATTATGCTTAGGTACACTTGTATAAATATCATACAATTGATATTTATTTTCATAGATGATATATATATATATGTTTATTTATTTATTTATTATTTTCATCTCTATCTTTCATATTTCCATCTCAATAACTTAACTTTATTTTGCTTGCTCACATGCTAAAACACACTTCTAAAAATCAAAATCATGTATGTTAATTACTATCACCAAGCTTAACTCTTTTCTTTTCCTTGTTTCCTACTTGCCTCCAAGTAAATAATATATATACATGCACACACACGCGCGCGCGCACACACACACACATATGTTTATATATTTAGCATTTACATAGTATAAATTTCTAATTTCAATTCCCTTACTTTTCTACATCTTTATATATATATATATATATATCTATATATATTTTCATCTATATATAAATGTATCACATATATATTTTAATTCTTTTCCTTTTTTTTCTTTTTTTCCTTTTCTTTTTGTTTTTCTTATTTTATTTTTCTGTTATTTCGTTTACCTTGTATTTCCAGTAGCTTGGTGTAGAACACCCTCTTATGGCAGCTTCGGATAGCCTTCGGAAGACCCCTCACGAGTGGCCACCCTTACGCCTTGCTCAGCCACCATTTCCAGCCGAAGGTCTTCCCCTTCGGTTTTACACTTGGCTGCTCACGAAGGAAGGGCGGAGGCTGTACACGTTTTCAAAAACCCAAGTTTTCCAGTTCACACACAGCTCCCACAAGCTGTCCACGTTCTGCCACTATAAAACCCTCCTTTTAGTGTTCTTTTTCAACAACAATTTCAGCCAACAAGGCCTCCCCTGTTCAGCCTTCTTAAACCCTAACCTAACTCATAAAATTCGTAGCCCATTCCTTTTCTATTTTCAGTTTGTGACACCACCAGTACAGCCTTCGCTACTGCCTTATACATGACCTGTAAATGCCATGCACAGCTTCCTTTTGGCTCTTGTTATCAAGTCTGAAAATGCACACCAATGGCATTCCTAAAATCCTTCTGGTGCTCACCTTGTTGCTGCAGTGTTTTTCTTCATCTGGAGCCGTCAGTTTCTGTTGCTCGATGCAGCTTTGGTGTTCAACCCCCTTCAATGGCGTGATGGTCAAATGGCAGAGGAGGAACAACCAAGAAACGATTTTGAAGGAGATGGGCTGAGAAGGAGAGAGTAACAGTAGCAAATTCCTTTTTGACCGAAAGAAAAAAAGGTGGGGGTCGGCTGAGAGATGAGAAAGAGCAAAAAAAAGAAATATTTCTCAAATGTAGTAAAAGAGGCAGTGGGAGTTGTCTGACGGGATTGGATGTTTTGATGGAAAGTTTCCATCAACTCCAAATTATATTATTGTTTATTTTCTTTTATATTGTTAATATTATTATATGGTTTATTTATTTATTCATGTGTTTTCTTTATTATTGTTAACATCTTTTGTATGTGTATAACATATTTTATTTTATTTTATTTTATGATAACATCCTTTTATATCATATATATATATATATTCCATACATATATATATATTCCCTTGTTTATTTTATTTTAACTATTTTAATATTCAAGTATACTACATTTCTTTTAGTATACTTGTGTCCTTATTTCATTTAAAATAAATACACTTCTATATTATGGAATACAAGCACTTATTTGTTCTCATATAATTTTTGAACTCATATAAGATTTCTAAATTATCTCAAGGATCATTTGTTGTCAAATTCACCAAACTTGCCAATTTCATTTTCATTACTTGAGATAATACTAACTACAAGGTGCATCATAGTACCAAGCTTATATGTGTCTCTTATTTATTCACTAACATGGTACAAAATTTTGTAGTTTTTACATTAAATCATTTAGAAATTCCTTTTCACCATTTATAGTTAAAATCATTAAACACAGTACATTGAATCATTTAGTAAACAGTATGGAAATCAACTTAGAAAGCAGCATCATAAATCATTCAGGAACAGTAAACACTCTAGTAACAGTAACAGTTCAGTGAAAACCATAACAATAAACAGTAACACGTGAATAGAGACCAGGCAACACCCTGAATATATCATCTTATAATCCTTGTAGGGAATAGTAACACATGAATGGAGACTAGGCAACACCCTGAATATATCATCCTATAATCTGTGTAAGAACAGTAACACATGAGACATATGGTCATAGTCTATAAGTGTCCTCAGAATACACTTGCCATGTGACCCTGGGACTGCTGATGACTTGGCTGGTCAATCGGCCACAGTAATAGTAACAGTAACACGTGAGCATGATACGAAGCCTAATAGTCTCAAAACAGTATATAAACAATATCATTACCTTTATGGAAATTAATAAAATGAATAAAATCTTCAGTCAGTCCATAAAGGTTATTTTATAACACAGTGAGCAGTACAGTGAAACACTTAATTTTTATAAACCTTCTATTTCACTGTAAAACACTTATAGGAATATATCGATAGCTTCAGTTTAATTGAATTCGATAATGTAAGCTTTGAATTGACATATGTATTTTGAAATGACAAAAACTTAAGTGATCTTTTATGTTTTGATTCATATTGTAAATTTGCTTTATCACACATGATTTTCTCAAACCATTTTAAGTCAAGAGCATGATTTAATGAGATATTCTTATTGGTCTTAATACTTTATAAAATGGTTTTGAATATTTTCGTTAAGTAATGCTTTCAAGAATATATTTGATCACAACCTCAGAAAATTACTTAATGAGTTTTTGGACCATGTTTTCAATTGAGAAAGTCAAGAAAAACTTCGCAAAAATTCATAAATGTTTTGGGTTAAATTAAAATCAAAGTCTACATCATTTCTAACCCAAAATAGCCCAGAAATATGCAAGAAAAATATGAGGGATCGATCCCCTAGGATGAGGGATCCATCCCAAAATGGCAGAATGCTCTTAGGAAGCGAAAAGGAAGCATGGGATCTATAGACACCTTATTTTGTTTGGAGTCTTAATTTGTAAAAATAATTAATTGGATTGGGTGGCATTGTATTTTAATTTAGAATTAGGCTAGAATTAAATTAGAATTTTTTAGATTTTAGAATTAACATTAATTAGGAAATTAAAAGTAAAATAGGATTTAGGAATGATAATAAAAAAAAGGAAGAGAAAGAAAAGAAAATAAAATTAATTTTAGGATAGAATAATTAGAGATTTTAGGATAATTATTTAGATTAATATTAAATTTGATAAAGTTAGACTATGATTAACATAAGAATTAAATAGATAAAAAATTAAAAATAAGAGATAATTAATAGAGTAGATTGAGTTGTATTAAGACTCTATCAAGTTTATGATTATAAAAAGGGGGACGAAGGGAGCACTATAAAAAAACAATTGGGAGAAATTGGAAAGCAAAGGTAGAGGAAGAACATCGGTTCTATGAAGCTAGAGTAAAGATCACATCAACTTTTAGAAATTAAAAAAGAATACAGAAAAATTAGAAGGCAGCATCCACGACAGAGGAGAATTGTAGATTCAAGTGAAGCTAGGCGCTTCTTGATGCGTTCCTGTGAGAACTTGTTATTTTGTACTGTACATATACGAAATAATAAATTTTAAATGAATAAATAAACAGATATAATTTTGATATTTTCCAAATATCGAAATTAAGGTGGGATAGAATTGAAAATTTTGATGTTGTACAAGGGCAAAGTTGGCCTCCCTCAAGGGTTGATCAAAGTTGATCAAATGTATGATTAATTTGGCTTGAGAAATAAATAAATAAATGAAAATTTAATTAAAATATGGGCTGGACAGAATTTTACTGTGCAGTGGCACAATGAGTAATTAAGGTGAAATTAAAGGACTTTTCAGACTTTGAATAAATCATATTAGAATTTTATAAATTTAAAAGAAATTATGGCAATCAAAATAAGCCAACAAAGCTGACTTCATTTAATATCATATGAGAATTGCACCGCCTCGGCCATTTCTGCTTCCAATTTCGGTTCTGTGTTCTCCTCCACCGTTGCTCATGATCCAGCTCTGAAATCACCATGTTTCCATCGCCAAATCAGTTAAATGTCTTCATATAATCTCATCCTCACCTCCCTAGCTTCTCAACCATCAAAGAACTTCAGCCAAAAACGTTCAAAAGAAGGCTCCCCTGCTGCTGGACAGTGGCGTAAGTCAGGTAAGAAGAATTCTTCTGTTTACGTTTCAAGCATTTGAACCTTTAGTTTATGATGATGATGGTTAAGTGGATGATATGTAAAGATAAGGTCTGGAATAAAAGCATGTAGAGATTTAGTAGAGTTGAATTTCTTGTTGCATGGTGATGTAAATGGCTGAACAAAGACTTTGTTGCTGTGTGTGGCGTGAATAAATGAAGCAGAAAAAAATTCTGCTGTGCATGTGGTGTGACGTGAAGAGCAGTGAATAGAAATTGAACATGAATATATATATATATATATATATATATATATATATATTATAAATATACATGAAAACCATGCTGCCACGATGTGTCATGAGTATTTCAAAGAGGCAGAAACGTGAGGTATTGAGGGTGTGAAAATAAAACATAAGGGCTGGAACCAAACAGGAAATAGAAAAAGTGATTGAGTGTGTTGACCATTTAGTGAGGGCTGGAATAAAAGTCAGAAAAGGAGCAGTAATGGTGTGAGAATGAGGAGAAAAATATGGCTGGGTTGGCGTGGGAATAAGAAAGAAAAGAAAAGTTGAAAACCGAATGAGAAGAGGCTGGAATGGAAAATAAGTGGGCTGTTTGTACAACCGAATTTGGAGATGAAATTGTGCTAATTGTACAGTCGAAAATGAGGAAATTAGGAAGAGTTTTGGTTTACTTTTGACTGACTTTGTGTGTGTGAATGCTGAAGTTTTGGCAGCCTAAATTGTACTAGGTGTAGCCACGAGAGCTGCTATTCATACCCACCTTTTTACTCTTTTTTATCCCATTTCCTTCATTGTGGTACTGTTCATTTAAACATGAATGGGGTATGAAGAGCAAAAAAATGGATAGATTTAGTCATTCTCTAATATAAATACATAAACTGAAAGCCAACGTGGGCTGAAACAAAAAGAAGAAAGCTGTCGGTTTGGACAGCAACGTTAGGAAAGAAAGGAAAAAAATAAAAGACAGAAAGAAAAGGCTAAGTTGACCAAATGGGTAGAATAAAGTGTTAAGTATAAGTGAATTATATTTATGCATTTTAAATGAATAAACCACTTACACCTAACCAAGGCCATTCGGCCAGAAAATGGGCAAAGAGGAATGACGTGTTTTAGAACAGAAAATGGGAGAAATTAGTTGGAAATGATGGCTGGAAATGTACATGAATAAAGTACATATATAACAAGGAAATATGGTCATAAGCCAAAAAGGCTTATGCATGGAAAATGACATTCGGCCATGCAATCTTTAGTGAGAATGTTGACTTGGTAAAGTGGCAAATAATGCCAAAATAGAAAAGAAAAATGAATGAAATATTCATTACCATAAGGAAATTATAGAAATTTCTAAATATTCGATATGATAAGAATTCAAATAAGTAAAGGAATTTTATACATGTTAATATCAAATATTGATTTTATTAAACTGTTATTTGCAGTTTCTAATCCGATGAGATAAGAAGCATAATGGTGCAATTTAGAACATATCTCTACAGTGCTACTGAGTCGGAAGTTCAGCGTTCGTGTGGAGCACGGGATAGCGCGATCTCGATAAACAAGTAAGAGACGCGTGTTTAGATTTGTAGAGATACCAGAATGCATGATTTATGTGCTATGACTTTTATATGAACTATGGAATATTGGTTTACTCCAATTACATGAAATTTGTGGTTATATAGTTGGTGAACTGTGTTTATAAGTGCAGGAGGCTAGGATTTGGGCAGTCGTTATACTGTCGAAAATTTACTCAAAATATTTCTAAAAATATTAGAAATTATTTTGGTGCATTATTGATATTTTCCTAGCCTCGAAAGAGACAAAATAAATATTTTTCATAAAGGGATATTATACCGAAAAATATTTATTAAGTATTCATGACAGCAATCTTGGTGAAGGTGTCATTACTGAAAATTCACCCCATATGTTTTATAGTGAAATGCGTACCTGGTGAAATGAAAAGATGAATAGTGAATATTTTATAATTATCTTCAGTATAATATTCACTATTTTAATTATGATTTTCCTTTATGGAATAAATAAGATGTTATTGCATGAAATGATTTTCCATAAAGGCTTAATTTCTGTGTAAATATTATTTTGAGACTAGAATGTCTCTACACGTGTTTACAGTGAAAAACATGATGGCCGAATTATTGAATTTGGAAAATAAAAAATTTTATTTTTCCATAAATCATGAAATTATTGGAATTGATTTCCAATAACTTCGAAAGTTATGTTTTGGAAAGAAACCATGGAAACACGTGTGTATATGTTTTACGGTGAAAAAGAAACAGATATGAAATTTCATTTTACTGTGTGATTATCTTATAAACTGTTTTCACCGTACGAGAAAATGTGATTTACACCTTTATGGATCTTTTGAAAGATGCTATTTATTTTATAAATTCCATAAAGGTGATGATATATAAAATTGTGAGCCTTATGGATAAACGTGAAATAGTTCAAATTACTTTGAATAAGATACATAAAGGCTATGGTACGATTTTTATACTGTTTTGAGACTTAGGCCCCGAAGTTCATGCATCATACTATTACTGTTACTTTCACGTGGCTGATTGACCCGCCAGTCATCAGCGTCCTGGATGTCACCTGGCAAGTGTACACCGAGGACACCCTATAGATCATGGCCATAGATCTCATTGTATACTGTTACTGTGTCCTTTCGGGGATGATTACGGTGTCCCTTAGTGGACGATGATAGCATGATTTAATTGTAGGGTGATGCCTAGTCTCAATTTACTGATTTCTGTTTACGGAAGGGATTTACTGAATCCTGTTTACTGTACTGCACTGTGAATTAATGTTTACTAAAGTGAACTGTATTGAATACTGTTTACTGAATTGAACCGTACCAAAACACTATTTTCCTGAAATGTACTGTACTGAGAAAATACTGTTTTACTGAACTGGTAGCTACTGATTACTATTTTACTGAACTGGTAGCTACTGATTACCTTTTACTGAACTGAATTGTACGTAATACTGTTTATTGTAATGAAAGGAAATTTATGTTATCGAGAAAGAATACTTTAAAAATTATTTCTAAAATAGAAATAATTACTGAACTGTTATCTAGTGATATGGATATTTATAAGCTACTGTACTGAAAAGACTGTTTACTGTAACTACTATTTTACCATTGTACTGTCACATGTTTTGAACTGTACTGAAAGGAAGGGAAATAAATGGTTATCCCATTTATAATTATAGAAAATGGGTATTAAATTGTTTTATCAAGACAATTTATAAATTATTCCCTATAGTCGCTCTGGGTTTTCGGGACAAGACAGGTATTTCAAAATACCTTCCATGCTTCATCTGGATTTTTCGGCCTACTATAGTATCATTTCCTTTTAGTGTGCTTAGCATACAAATAAAGAATTAAAGATTTTACTGCATATAGTCTTCGAGGTATCAAGATTTGCATACAAATCTCTTACTGAGCCGTGGTTTTACTTACTCCAATATTTTATCTCCCCAGATATTTTGCAGTAACCATTTAAGGTATTTCATCAGACGATTAGAGGCTGCGTATTAAGCAACCCGAGGCAGCGCTTCTAGATCCTGGAGGTATAATTAATTTATTTTATATGTCAGACTTTTGATTTACAGTACTACGATATTGTATTAAATAAGGGGATGTAAGTATTGATTTCAAATACAATTTGTGAATATTTATTTTCGTTAACTATATTGAGTTACGGATATTGTGTTTTTAGTGAATAAAATGTGGAAAATAAGATATCGCAGACAGCCCAACCTATACATCTGTGATGAAATTATGATAAAAGCATAAAATACTGTGTACTTGGGATGTGACAGTTCCAGTTAGGTGAACAAGCTCCATCTTTGCAACATTATTCAAGGCACATGCAGACCAGTTCGTAGAGTCATTAGGTGGCCAATCACACCTAGGTAAAAAAAAATTGCTGGCTACTCCATTTGTTTAATGTCTAGTGACTTAATCCTATGAAACGTTATGACAGCTTGGTGACTCCACTGGGAATAATTAAGAGAGTTGAACCATAATTTAATCTTGTGTTATACTAAGTCTAAGTTTGATTGTCTAAATTTGGAAAATTTTGATGTTGTTTGATGCTCTTTTGTTGATTTCTTAAGTGCTTTGTGGAAATTAATAAGATAGAGTTCCTTCTCACACACCACACTTTGAACTTGCACGCATAAAGCTGTCAACCCGAGCTTAGTCCTTTCTATGAGGGAGTAGAGTGCCTACCGCTCTTGTGAGGTGATAACCTCCGTATGGGTTAACAAAATACTCCCACTCAAGTTGAACCTTTTCCACTTTTAGCCTATCATGGGTGAGGATTGGGGTGCCTTACTAGTCCAGAGTGGACGATAGTAAGGAACAATTTGGGAACCTTTAGCTTCTATCATATCATAACCTAGCATATAAAAGAACCTAGGAGACCAACCTCTAGGGTAGAGCCATGTCTAACCTATGTTGTAGAAAACTTGAAAATATGGACACATGAAGGAATGTTAACTTTTTTTCTCATATTGTTTGATTAGTTTCGAGTTTTCTTTTTTTTTTCAAGATGCGATTTTTTTCTCTTTTTTTTCCTTCTAAAAAAAACAAAAAAAAAGGGTTTGTTTTTCATTTTTCATCTTTTAGAAAATCCTTGTAGCTAGTTTTTCTTAAAATGAAAAGGAAAGGTCAATTCAAATAAATTTGTCTAAATAAATGGTCAAGATTTTAGAAAATAATGAAGAAAATAAAAATAAAAAATAAAAAGTTCATTTTCCTTTCCTTCATTTGTTTACATTCATTGTCATCATCTTTGCATTTCATTCTAATCCATTCATTAATTTATACATTTATATGACATGCATTTTAACCTTGTGCATTGCATTCATGCATCTATTTATACATTTTTAACTAATTTCATGCCAACTTTTTCCATCTCATCTTTCCATGCATAATAAGCTTTATCAATGCCAAAGATCAAGGGGTCAAGATTGCTACTCTTCAAAAGTAAAGAAAAAACATTTCAAGAAATCAAGAAGAATTCGATAGAGTCCTAGTTGTTTTCAAAGTTTAGGAAAAGGTTAAGTAGCAAGGATTTACAAGAAAAATTTGAATGAAGGGGCAGTTCTTGAGCTTTAGTTTTGTACATAATTTTGAAAACACTCTTGAAGATAAATTCTTGGTTGAGAATAACTGATTTTTGAGAATTGTAGAGCATGTTGTTCAAGGTTGATTTAATTTGAGAAATTCTCTCTATATTTTGAGTTAAATGTCGATTGATAACAAAAGTCCCATATAATATCTTTTCATGATTAAAAGATAATATTTGTGTTAACAATCTCAATAGAAATGGTGATTGCTGTCAAGAATACAAATCTCTAGCTTTTTCACTAACTCTCTATGCCCCATACCACTCAAAGCTTGAACCTCCAAGAAAAATAAGTGTTGGACTTCCTGAACTTAATTTTTCTTTTACCATTGTGGGATTTAAAAGACATTTTTTATTTGGGCTATGATCAATGAAATGATTTTCTGACTATTTTATGACTCTTTTAAAGATCATGATCTTGGTAATTTAACACATTGCTGCTTTAATTTTTCACAGAACTTAATTCCTCCAACCGATTTCTTCCAAAGCCATCATTTGTCCACATCTTCGGGCAAAAATGATTGAAAGAGCCAAGTTATAATAATTCGAACATTCGTTCGTAAACTAGTCTTCATTTGATTCATATCCTGTCCACCTTTCCTTGGCTGAAACTTAAAATGAAGATTCCTACATATTAGGTCTATGCATCTTGAGCTTGAGTTGTAAAAAGAAAAAAAAAGGGGAAAAAAGAAAAAAAAAGAAAGAAAGAAAAAAGAAGAGAAAGTTGAAAAATGATTGTGATATCATGCATGTGAGAAATTCAAATGATTTCAAATGGTAAAAGAAAATTTTCATCCTAAGAATTGTTTTTTGATGCAAGTGTCTCGTTTGATATGATGAATGGCCATCTTTCATCTACCTTTCTAAAAAAAAAATCCATTTGCTACCCCATTTGAGCCTATAAATTTCTTTCTAAATCAACTCTAACTAAGGATCACCCTCCATACTAGGGGGCAAAGTTCAAAGAAGACCCATTTGCTAAGGAAGGAAAGCTCGGTCATACAAATCTCAGGGGCAAAATAAAGAAGAAAGAAACCCTTTTCCGTTAGAATTCTTGTTGAAAAAATGGAGAAAAGGAAAATGAAAAAGAAGATGAAGAAAAAAAAGAAAAAAAAGAGAAAGAAAGAAATGAAAAAAGATTGATGAAGAATGGGGGCAAGATTCTTAATTGCTTCACATGATGAAAAATGATCCTTAGTTTGATGAACCCTGAAACACTTATTTTGGGCCTGGTTATCCGTTCTTTCATAACCCTAAACCCTAGCCTACATTACGTGCTTTAAAAGCCCATGTTGATCAAATTATAGATACTTGTATTGGAAAATCTTTTCTTTGGAAATCATTAATCATTTTGGTTTTGAATGAAATTTGAATCCTCAAATGCATGGTAGAATGATCAATAAAGAAAAAAGAAAAAAACAGAAGAAGAAATAAGCTCTAAGGTGAAAACATAAAAAAAGACAGTTTAGAGCAATAATGGGACTTTTTTCAAAGCAACTCAAGGCATTCATGCATATGATTGGCCAAGGTGACCAATTGAATAATGGTTTCAAATAAAATCTTTTGAGAAACTAAAAAAAAAAACACCACCTTGAAGATTTGTTCTAGAGTTTGAACCTTTTCCTTCCTTACCCAAATATTTGAGCCTAGCACAGATAGTCTTGACATTTGTTAATTGCCACATATCAAGAAAATTGAAAGAGTGCTTAAATGAGTTGTGTTATAAAAGAAATCATTTCAAAAAGACAATTTTCAAGAAAATTCCTTTCATTTGTGAGCCTAGATGAAGAAATGTTGATTTTCTTACCAAATTTGTTTTTGATAACCAAGCTTTCTTTGATATGCCAAACCATCTTGTTCATGTGAAAAAGAAACCAACTGTGATTCACCTGTTCATTCAAGATAGTAATTACCAATTTTTAAGAGATGTAATCAAATGTTTTGTTCTAATCATGAAAAATAATAGTATGGGGCAAGTTTCTGTGGTCATGTGTCAATTTGAAATTTCTTGGGGCAAGTTTTTGTAGTCTTGAAAATACGAGCCTTCTTTAAATTTAAAATGATGAAAAAGTTCTTAAGGAAAGCTTTTGTAGTCATGAGTCTTTTGGGAAGTTCTTGGGGGGCAAATTTTTTTGTATTCATGAGAAATTGAGTTTTTTTTTAAATGAATGGAAAATGATGAATTGAATGATTTTCTAACAAATTTGAATATAGTAATCTTGATGGGGTAGAGAAAAGAATGAATCAATGATTTTATAATTAGAAAAGAAGAATCTGATAGAAAATATGATTTGGTTGGACATTGTGTAATATTTGCATTCATGCATGACAATTATGATATTTCATTGCATACATTTGGAAATGAGAGGTGAAATCTAAACATTTACATCACATGCATGGCATACATGGTATGCATTGCATATATCCAAGTAAGAAAGAAATTGAGGTAAATCCTTTGTTGAGTAAAATTTTGAAAGAATGATAAGGTACTTATAGGAAAAAAATTTTAGAAAAGGATGAGATTTTGAAGAGATTAGGTTTTGAAAGATTTTAAAAATAGGATTTAAATGAAGAGATTTTCTTGAAACTAAAAATGATGATAGAATTTTTAAAAGTGAATCAAGTGAGATTAAATTTGAGAGCTGCAAAAGATAATTTTGTTAGCATAGTTGTGTGGTTTTAAGCTTAATAAAATTATCAGAAATTTTGAATCTAAAATAAGTGGCACCATTGTGTGGTGTTAAGATCAGTTAAATTAGCAAACAATTAAGTGAGTTTTTTTTTAGATTGGTAAGATCTTTGGTTTCGTCCAGATCACATTGTTTTTGACTTATGGTTTCATCCTGGTCATTCCATTCATGATCTCTAGTTTCGTCTAGATCACTTTGTTTTCAACCTTCAGTTTTGTCCATGTCATTCCATTCTCGATCTTTGGTTTCATTCGGATCACTTTGTTTGCAACCTTTGGTTTCATCCAAGTCATATTATTCAAACATTTGTTTTCATCCAAGCTTATGATAAGGTAAACTTTTTCATGGTCTCCAGAAGGAAGAGATTATGAAATTTTACAGAAGGTAAAATCTTTCCTAATCTTCTAAGAGAAGAGATTAGGAAATTTCACAGAAGGTAAAGTCTTTCATAGTCTTCAAAAGCAAAAGATTATGAAATTTCACAGAAGGTAAAATCTTTCCTAATCTTCTTCAGAGGGAAGAGATTAGGAAATTTCACAGAAGGTAAAGTTTTTCATAGTCTTTAGAAGGAAAAGATTATGAAATTTCACAGAAGGTAAAGTCTTTCCTAATCTTTAGAGGGAAGAGATTAGGAAATTTCACAGAAGGTAAAGTTTTTCATAGTCTCCAGAAGGAAGGGATTATGAAATTTTACAGAAGGTAAAATCTTTCCTAATCTTCTGAGGGAAGAGATTAGGAAATTTCACAGAAGGTAAAGTCTTTCATAGTCTTCAGAAGGAAGAGATTATGAAATTTCACATAAGGTAAAATCTTTCCTAATTTTCAGAGGGAAAAGATTAGAAAATTTCACAGAAGGTAAAGTTTTTCAAAGTCTCCAGATATGAAATTTCACAAGAAGGTAATAGTCTCTAGAAGGAAGAGATTAGGAAGTTTTCCAAAGTGGTATGACCTCTGGTCAGAGGGCCACTATCAAGGTTATTTTTCCAAAGTTCCTACGCCTCCGGTGAAAGGAGCACAAGGTTATGTTTCCAAAGTTCCAATTCCTCTGGTGAGAGGAGAACAAGGTTATTTTTCCAAAGTTCTAATGCCTCTGGTGAGAGGAGCACAAGGTTATGTTTCCAAGTTTCAATACCTCTAGTGAGAGGAGCACAAGGTTATTTTTCGAAGTCCCAATGCCTCTGGTGAAAGGAATACAAGGTTATTTTTTGAAATCCCAATGGCTCTGGTGAGAGGAGCACAAGGTTATTTTTCGAAGTTCTAATGCCTATAGTGAGAGGAGCATAAGGTTATGTTTCAAAGTTACAATGCCTTTGGTGAGAGGAGCACAAGGTTATGTTTCAAAGTTCCAATGCCTTTTGTAAGAAGAGCAAATGGTTATTTTTCAAAGTTGTACAACCTCTGGTGAAAGGAACTAAATGTTTCTTAAAAATTATAAATATTTTTAAAAAAAAGAAAAAACAGAAAAAAATAAAAAAATAAAAAAAATATCTGGACAAAATAGTTGTCTAATTATCTTTGCACAATTCCTGATTTTCAGAAAATACACAAAGAGGGGCAGCTGTAGACACCTTATTTTGTCCAGAGTCTTAATTTGTAAAAATAATTAATTGGATTGGGTGACATTGTATTTTAATTTAGAATTAGGCTAGAATTAAATTAGAATTTTTTAGATTTTAGAATTAACATTAATTAGGAAATTAAAATTAAAATAGGATTTAGGAATGATAAAAAAAGGAAGATATAAGAAAAGAAAATAAAATTAATTTTAGGATAGGATAATTATATTTTTTAGGATAATTATTTAGATTAATATTAAATTTGATAAAGTTAGATTAGGATTAACATAAGAATTAAATAGATAAAATATTAAAAATAAGAGATAATTAATAAAGTAGATTGAGTTGTATTAGGACTCTAACAAGTTTATGATTATAAAAAGGGGGGACGAAGGGAGCACCATAAAAAAACAATTGGGAGAATTTGGAAAGCAAAGGCAGAGGAAGAACATCGGTTCTATGAAGCTAGAGTAAAGATCACATCAACTTTTAGAAATTGAAAAAGAATCCAGAAAATTAGAAGGCAGCATCCACGACAGAGGAGAATTGTAGATTCAAGTGAAGCTGGGCGCTTCTTGATGCGTTCCAGTTAGGTAAACAAACTCCATCTTTGCAACAGTATTCAAGGCACAAGCAGACTAGTTCTTAGAGTCATTAGGTGGCCAATCACACCTAGGTAAAAAAAGATTGGTAGCGACTCCATTTGTTTAATGTCTAGTGACCTAATCCTAAGAAACGTTATGACAGGATCGATCCCCTAGGGGAAGGGATCTATCTTTTTATGGCACAAAGCCTCCAACGGCTTGTTTCTGTGAGATACAACGGCTAGTTTCTGTTTTGGCTCCAACCAATGTTCAGAAACCATCTAAGAGACTATAAATAGAGGCTTGGACACTCAAGGAAGCAAAAGGAACTACTCAGCAACTCCAGTCTTCATTTTCCTCATATTCAAAGCCTCAACAACATCTCAAGTGCTTACAAAGTCTTCATTTTCCATCACTCTCATATTCCTTGTATAGCATAGCACAAATATTGTATAGGCTTTTCTTTGTGCTTAATATTTGTAATTACTTGCCTACCTAGAGGCCTTCTTTGGTTACATTCCTTGTAAACACCTTGTAAAGGAGAGGTTTCTCTTAAACCTAAGAAAAAGAGGGAGGTTTCTCTTTAGCCTAAGAAAAAGAGGGAGGTTTCTCTTTAGCCTAGAAAAATAGGGAGAAGAGGTTACTCTTGAGCCTAAGAAAAAAAGGGATTGTAAACACAAATTCAAGGATAGTGAATTTGGAGAAAATCCTTGGGACCGTCTCAAGGTAGAGGACGTAGGCAAGGTTGCCGAACATCTATAAATCACTTGCGTACAATTTCTCTTCCCTTCTCTCTTTATTTACTTGCAATTATATTTGTGCTTATTGTATAAAATTTAGATTGCATGTTTGAGTAGCCTAGAGAACTTAGAAAACTTCAATATAGGCTAGAGAATTTAGATAAATTGAAAAACGAACATAAGGTTAGCTAAAAACCGATTCACCTCCCTCTCGGTATAGCCTATAGAGCCAACAATTGGTATCAGAACTTGGGCTCGAGATTGATTTGGATTAACATCCATCGAGTAAAACGATCAAAATGGCTCATTTGAACATAGGTACACCCCTAGGAGAAGAAGGACACTCATTAGTTAGACATCTACTATTCAATGGAGAAAACTATTCATATTGGAAAACTAGAATGATGTTACTTGCACAATCAAATGATTATGAAGTGTGGAGAATTATAGTGAATGGTCCTAGAACTCCTATGAAGAAAGTAGATGGAAAAGATATCCCTAAGAATGAGGATGAGTGGGACACAAATGACATGAGATTGGCACAATTGAATGCCAAAGCTATGCACACCCTCTTTTGTGCTTTAGGTCCCAATGAGTATAATAGAGTCTCATTATATGAGAATGCTAAACAAATATAGGACAAACTAGCCATCACACATGAAGGGACCAATCAAGTTAGAGAAACCAAAGTAGGAATGCTCACACATGATTATGAGCTTTTTAGAATGAAAGAAAATGAGTCCATGAGTGAAATGTACACTAGATTTAATGACATAATCAATGGACTTAAGGCATTAGGCAAGACCTATTCCAATGTAGCAATGGTGAAGAAAATTTTGAATAGCTTGCCACAATCATGGGAGGCAAAGGTAACCGCTATAGAAGAATCTGAAGATCCTAACACCTTATCCCTAAATGAGCTTATGGGCTCCCTACTTTCCTATGAAATGAAATTAAAAAAAAATGAAGTGCCTTCAAAGAAAGTAGGGGTAGCTTTTAAATCATCCACTTATGAGAATTTTGGAGATGATAGTGATGAGAGTGGAGATGAGGAAGAAATGTTTACCAAAAGGTTTAATATATTTATGAGGATGAAGGAGAGAGAGAATGATAGGAGACATCAAAGAAGAGGGGTAATGAGAGGAGAGTCAAGTAGGATAGAAAAAGACCTCTTAGTGTGTTATGAATGTAATGAGCCGGGTCACACTAGGCTAGATTGCCCCTTACTTAGGAAAGAAAAGTATAAGAAGCCTAAAAAGAAAGCATTTGTGGCTGCATGGAGCGATAGTGATAGCTCCGATGAGGAAAACATAGATGATGAGGTAGCTTATACATGCTTTATGGATATTAGTAATGATGAGGCTAGCTCTAGTTCTAGTAAAGATAATGATTATACATTTGATGAACTACAAAATGCCTTCAATGAATTAGCAAATGAATTTCAATGCATGAACTCCAAATATAAGAAAATCATTGCTAAATTCAAAATAGAAATGAAGCCTTGACAAATGCTAAGTTAGAATTTGAAAGGAAATTAGAAGTAAATCTAGAAATTGATGAAGTTAAGAAAAAGAACATAAATTTGCAAAACTCATTTTCTAGATTCTACATGGGTCAAGAAAAGCTAGATCATATGTTGAGACCCAAAGAGTTTTCTTTGACAAAGATGGGTTAGGCTATACTGCAAAACAAAAGGAAACTCATCTTAAGAATTTCCTAGTGAGCAAAAATTCTATGCATGATACATCTCTCACATGCTCACTATGCAATAGGATAGGCCACTCTTCACAAGCATGCACATATAGAAAAACCACATTTAGATGAAGAGTAGTTAGAAAAATGTGGGTGCCAAAGCATGTTGTAAATAATGATGACTTGTGCTTGAAATGGATCCCAAAAGGATCAAAAATTATTTACAGTAACTCTCATGGACCCAAGAAAATTTGGGTACCAAAACATGCATGAATGTGTTTGTTGTAGGAGTGTTAGAGCATGGAGTTACAAAGAAACAATGGAGTTTGAATGCTCTACACACTTTCATTGAGTTTGCTTGTCCCACTAAGGAAGATGAAAAGCTTGAGGATCAATTCTTGGCAAAATTACATAACATTCTTCAAACGATTGCTCAAGTTGGACTAAAGAATCATGGCAAAGCACTCTCTAGCAAAGGAGTATTGTAAGATTAATCTCTTTTCCTTAAAACTTGTATTTGATTAAGTTATTTATGACTTGATGAGATATTTTGTTGATTCTTGATGCATGATTGAATGAAAGGCATGATAAATGATTTTTTATTGTTGATGAATAGTTCTTGATGATTGGATGAAAAACATGTTTAATGATTTTGAAATGATTATTGGGTTTTGTATTGTGAGCAAGATTGCTATGAGTTGAAAATATATTTACTTGCTCCAAAGTTGCCAAATATGTCATATATGCAAAATGCAATGTCATGAGCATTAATGAAGAAATATGCATGTTAGAAATCATGGCATGATGTTCACAAGTGTAGTGATTTGATGATATGTGCTTAAAATCTATGTGAACAAGTTTGTCTTGACATATTTATGTATTTCAATGCGTTGGTTTTGACAAAATATGCATAACTCTTAAAATGACCTCCTTTGAGACCAAAAATGCATTTTATTGTGCAAATCCTTCCAAAATTGTAAAATCTATTGTTAAATGGTTTTTCATCCATATTTTTCATTCATACAAGTCCAAAATCATGTTACACAAATGTTTAAACTCTTACTTGGACCTAAATACTCAAAAACAGAGTTTTGGCACCTCACAAGTTCAATTTTCTGTCAAAAATCTACAGAAAGTGGATGAGGGATCGATCCCCCCAAGGTAGAATGCCTTCCTTGCATTATTTCAACCGAAATTGAGAAGAACGTTTCATTGTCTTGATACTTTCTTTCTTCTCAACTTAAAATTCAATATTTAAACTTCTTTTTAATGATCTTTACAATATGAAAAATCATTTTTCATTGATATCACGCCTCAACTTCATCAATTGATATTAGTTTCAACAATTAATATCTTACTTTCTTGAACTTAAAAGTGCAAATTCATATTTCTTGTTGAAGACATTTATGAAATGCATAAATCTTGAAATAATCTTGAATTGTAATCTTAATGAATACTTATGTTAGCTTTAAATTGCTATATGTATTTTGAAATGACAAAAACTTAAGTAAGCTTTAATGGTTTAATTCATATTGTAAATTTGCCTTATCACACATGATTTTCTCAATCCATTTTCAAGTGATCATATCAAACATTCAGACCATGATTTAATGATACATCCTTATTGGTCTTAATTATTTATAAATGTTTTGAATATTTTAGAAAATCACTTGATGAATGTTTAGACCATGTTTTTATCTGAGAAAGTCAAGAAAAACTCCCTTAAAGCTTATAAATGTTTTGGGTTGAATTAGGATCAAAGGTCATATCATTTCTAACCCAAAAGTGCAGGAAAAATTCCCTCTGGAAGAAAAGGATCGATCCCCACTGTAGCAGGATCGATCTCTTTTTGGCGAAAAGTCTTCCCAAGGTCCCTGAAGCCCAGAATCAAGATTCTGGACAAAAGGGATCGATCCCCTATGGAAAGGGATCGATCCCTTTGCCCGAAAATAGCCTATAACGGCTAGTTTTTGTGAGACAACGGTAATATTTGAGATTTGGCTCCACCCAACGGCTAGAATACATCCAAGGGACTATAAATAGAGGCTTAGAAGCTGAAGAAACCAGAGAGAGCACCCAAGACATATCATTCTTCAATTTCTTCATCTCTTCAAGCAAATCAAAGAGTTCAAGAGCTAGAATTCAATATCTTCTATCACTTTCTTATTCCTTGTAGTGCTTAGCACAAATCCTGTATAGGCTTTTATTTGTGCTTAATCTTTGTAATCACTTACCTATCTAGAGGCCTTCTTTGATTACTTCTCTTGTAAACACATTCAATCCTTGTAAAAGGGGAGGTTTCTCTTTAGCCTAAGAAAAAGAGGGAGGTTACTCTTTAGCCTAAGAAAAAGAGGGAGGTTTCTCTTTAGCCTGTAAAAAGAGGGAGAAGAGGTTTCTCTTGAGCCTAGAAAAAGAGAGAGGTTTCTCTTGAGCCTTGAAAAGAGGGAGTGTAACAAATTCAAAGATAGTGAATTTGGGGAAAATCCTTGGGAGTGTCTCAAGGTAGAGGATGTAGGTAAGGTTGCCGAACCTCTGTAAATCGATTGTGTAAATCTCTCTCTCCCTACTCTTTATTTACTTGCATTTATATTGTGTTTATTTCATTGAACTTGGATTGCATGATTGCCTAGCCTAGAGAACTTAGAAAATATTAATATAGGCTAGAGAATTTAGAGAAACCGAAAAACGAGCTTAAGGTTAGCGAAAAACCGATTCACCCCCCTCTCGGTATAGCCTATGGAGCCAACAATTGGTATCAGAGATTGGGCTCGAGATTGATTTAGACTAACCTCTATCGAGCAAAACGATCATAAATTGCTCACTTGAATGTAGGCACACCCCTAGGAGAAGAGGGCCACTCATTAGTTAGACCTCCACTCTTCAATGGTGAGAATTACTCTTATTGGAAAATTAGGATGATGTTATTTGTGCAATCTAATGACTATGAAGTGTGAAGAGTAATAGTTAATGGTCCTAGAATCCCAATGAAAAAGGTAGATGGAAAAGATGTCCCTAAGGGTGAAGATGAATGGGACACAAATGACATGAGATTGGCACAATTGAATGCCAAGGCTATGCACACCCTCTTTTGTGCATTAGGTCCCAATGAGTATAATAGAGTGTCTCTATGTGAAAATGCTAAGCAAATATGGGACAAATTAGCCATCACACATGAAGGGACCAATCAAGTTAGAGAAACCAAAGTAGGAATGCTCACACATGATTATGAGCTATTTAGGATGAAAGAAAATGAGTCCATTAGCGAAATGTTCACTAGATTTAATGATATAATTAATGGACTTAAGGCATTAGGCAAGAGCTATTCCAATGTAGAAATGGACAAGAAAATCTTGAATAGCTTGCCAAAATCGTGGGAGGCAAAGGTGACTGCTATAGAAGAATCTAAGGATCCTAACACCTTGTCTCTAGATGAACTTATGGGCTCCCTACTTACATATGAGATGAAATTGAAAAGAAATGAAGTGCCTTCAAAGAAAATATGGGTAGCACTTAAGTCTTCCACTCATGAGGTCATTGAAGATGATAGTGATGAGAGTGGAAATGAGGAAGAAAAAGAAATGGCAATGTTTGCCAAAAGATTTAATAGATTTATGAGAATGAAAGAGAGAGAGCAATATAGGAGACATCATAGGGGAGAGTCAAGTAGAAGAGAAAAAGACCCTTTAGTGTGTTATGAGTGTAATGAACGGGGTCATACTAAGTTAGATTGCCCCTTACTTAGGAGAGAAAAGAATAGAAAACCTAAGAAGAAAGCATTTGTGGCTGCATGGAGCGATAGTGATAGCTCCGATGAGGAAAATGTAGATGAAGAGGTAGCCTACTCATGCTTTATGGCCATTAGTGATGATGAGGCTAGTTGTAGTTCTAGTGAAGATAATGATTATACCTTTAGTGAACTACAAAATGCTTTTAATGATTTAGCAAATGAATTTCAATGCATGAATTCTAAATATAAGAAAATCATTGCTAAATTGAAAATAGAAAATGAAGCCTTGACAAATGCTAAGCTAGAATTTGAAAAGAAATTAGAAGAGGCTAACTTAGAGATAAATGAGTTGAATAGAAAGAAGTTAAATTTGCATAACTCATTTACTAGGTTCTATATGGGTCAACAAAAATTAGATCACATGCTTGAGACCCAAGGAGCTTTCTTTGATAAAGATGGGTTAGGTTATAATGCAATACAAAAAGAAACTCATATAAAGAATTTCCTTGTGAGCAAAAATACTATGCATGATTTATCTCTTACATGCTCACTATGCAATAGAATAGGACACTCTTCACAAGCATGCACATATAGGAAAACCACATTTAGAGGAAGAGTAGTTAGGAAAATATAGGTGCCAAAGCATGCTGTAAATAATGTTGAATTGTGCTTGAAATGGATCCCTAAAGGATCAAAAATTGTTTGCACTAACTCTCATGGACCCAAGAAAATTTGGGTACCAAAGCATGTATAAAATTGTTTGTTGTAGGAGTGTTAGAGCATGGAAATACAAAGAAACAATGAAGATCAAATGCTCTACACACCCTCCATGGAGATTGCTTATGAGAAAGAGAAAGAGCTTGGAAATCCATCCTTAGCAAGGTGACAACAATTTCTCAAAGAATGGCTAATTGTGGATCCAACACATCAAGGGAAAGCACTCTCAAGCAAAGGAGTTTTGTAAGCTTAATTCCTTGCTCCTTAAACTCTTTATTTGACTAGTTGTACTTTGATGAGAAATTTGGTTAATGATTCATGATGAATTGTGATTGAGCAAAACGGTATGATAATTGATTGTTGAGTGGTTGATGGATAGTTATTGAGGTATTAAATGATTGAATGAAAAATATGTTTAAATGATTTTTGAAATGATTTCTGGAATTTGAGCAAGTCTTTTATGTGTTGAGAATGTATTTACTTGCCTCAAATTGCCAAATATGTGATATATGCAAAATGCCATGTCATGTGCATTAATGAAGAACGTGTGTGTTGGAAATCATGGCATAATGTTCACAAGTATGATGATTTGATGTTATATGTGCTTAAAATCTATGTGAACAAGTTTGTTTTGACATATTTGTAGTATCCAATGCATTAGTTTTGCCAAAACATGCATAACTCTCAAAATGACCTCCTTTGAGGCCAAAAATGCATTTTATTGTGAAAATTCTTCCAAAATTGCAAAATCTTTTGTAAAATGGTTTTTGATTCATGTTTTTCATTCATACAAGTCCAAAATCATGTTTTACAAATGTTTAAATCTTTACTTGGACTTAAAATACTCAAAAACGAAGTTTTGGTACTTCACAAGTTGGATTTTCTGTCAAAACAACTGCAGAATATGCAGGAACCATATGAGGGATCGATCCCCCTCCTAAAGGGATCGATCCCCCCAGGCCAGAAAAGGCTCTCCTGCATGTTTTCAACCGAAATTGAGAAGAACTTTTCATTGTTTTGATATTTTCTCTCTTCTCAACTTAAAATTCATTGTTTTAACTTCTTTTTGATGATCTTTAATATATGAAAACTCATTTTTCATTGATATCATGCCTCAACTTCATCAATTAATATCATTTCCAACGAATGGTATCACTTTCAACAATCAATATCATTTTTCTTGAGCTCACAAGTGCAAAATCATTTTTCTTGTTGAAAACATTCATGATTTGCATAACTCTTGAAATAATCTTGAAACATACTTTCAATGAATGCTTAAACATAATTTGAGATTTATTTCAATGATTTATGGATATATTTGAGAATTTGATGAACTTGTGCATAATGAGTGTTTTTCATATCTTTTGTTCATCTTAGTCAAGCATGCTTATAGGATTATGTGTATTAGCTTGACTCAACTACTCCACTCTAGGTTTCATGGTAATTATTCATCTAGTGCAAGAATAATTAAAACTTGACCTTAAGGATTGACTTCAAATGTAAATTCAATAATTGGTAATGGTCATTGGCCTACAAGTTGTGATGGTAAATGGATCCTAAATGTTTAAATGCATGAAACTTTATCATCCTTGTACTTAAAGAACTAGGGTCTTAATGACAACACCAACATTCAAAGATAAATGCAAACTTGAACAAACTTGATATCCATGCATTTATTATTTGAATCCTTCCTTGCTCATAATTGGTTAAGGACTTGAATTAGAAAATGAGCATAGGATTTGTGTGCTTGAAACCATGGAAGAAAATGTGTTTGCTTAAATACCTTGATTTTTGAATCTTCCATATGGTATAAATTTGTGAATATGAATATGGATTAATGCTTTATGATAGTGTGCTAATGATTAATTGATCCATATGCATATTTAATGATGATGGTATGTGGTTGTGTTCTTGCATATTTAGAATGATTATTTTCTTGACATGAACACACTACACATAGATATTGGATTCATGCAAAATGCCTAAGTTAACCATTAGTAACAATTGGTATTTAGCTTGAAATAACAATTAGTATCAATGGCAACCATATTTTCAATAATTGGTAAGCCAAAACTAAATTGCCAATTGCTATGAGCTTTAAATTGACAATTCTTCTTGTGCTCTTTAGTTTGAAATGACAAATAGAGAAGAATTCTCTTAGGATATTTTTGCATGAAACTCTTGTGTGCAAGAATTTGAAGTTAATTGCTATATGTTTCAATTCTACGCACATTCTTGCTTGAACGTGATTTATGAGCTCTTGCATATGATATGTCATCTAATTTCAGCTCATAATCATGATATATTGCCATGCACCTTAGTTGGACCTTAGAGAACAATTGATATGCTTAGGTGCTTGCTTAACTTCTTACCAATTGGAACCTTCTTGCAAAATTACTTATCAACAATTGGTATCAAAATTATTTATAAACAATTGGTATAGGATCATAAGTCATATTCATTGCATGAATATTTCATACTCTTTGTGAATATTGACTTATTTATTTGTGCTATGAGTCCCATATACTAACATGTTTCTTGTTGGATGGAGCACATTTTTTTTCTCTTCTCACATAGCCATAATTTTAGGGGGAGCATATTTTTTTTATTATTTTTCCTTCTTTTTGCTATGACAAAAAGGGGGAGAGATAGATATTATAAGGGAAAGATATTAAAGGGGAGAGACAATGGGGGAGAAATAGTTTGAAAATTCTTTTTTCAAAACCCATGCTTATATTAAGGGGGAGCTTTATAAAATCCTGCTTTATTTGAGGGGGAGTATTTTATCAAAGAATCTTCAAAGAAAATTTACATTAAGTTTTGTCATATCAAAAAGGGGGAGATTGTTAGCTTTAAATTGCTATATGTATTTTGAAATGACAAAAACTTAAGTAAGCTTTAATGGTTTAATTCATATTGTAAATTTACCTTATCACACATGATTTTCTCAATCCATTTTCAAGTGATCATATCAAACATTAAGACCATGATTTAATGATACATCCCTATTGGTCTTAATTCTTTATAAATGTTTTGAATATTTTAGAAAATCACTTGATGAATGTTTAGACCATGTTTTTATCTGAGAAAGTCAAGAAAAACTCCCTTAAAACTTATAAATGTTTTGGGTTGAATTAGGATCAAAGGTCATATCATTTCTAACCCAAAGGTGCAGGAAAAATGCCATCTGGAAGAAAAGGATCGATCCCCACTGTAGCAGGATCGATCCCTTTTTGGCAGAAAGTCTTCCCAAGGTCCCTGAAGCCCAGAATCAAGATTCTGGACAAAAGGGATCGATCCCTTATGGAAAGGGATCGATCCCTTTGCCCGAAAATAGCCTATAACGGCTAGTTTTTGTGAGACAACGGTAATATTCGAGATTTGGCTCCACCCAACGGCTAGAATACATCCAAGGGACTATAAATAGAGGCTTGGAAGCTAAAGAAACAAGAGAGAGCACCCAAGACATATCATTCTTCAATTTCTTCATCTCTTCAAGCAAATCAAAGAGTTCAAGAGCTAGAATTCAATATCTTCTATCACTCTCTTATTCCTTATAGTGCTTAGCACAAATCCTGTATAGGCTTTTATTTGTGCTTAATCTTTGTAATCAATTGCCTATCTAAAGGCCTTCTTTGATTACTTCTCTTGTAAACACATTCAATCCTTGTAAAAGGGGAGGTTTCTCTTTAGCCTAAGAGAAAGAGGGAGGTTACTCTTTAGCCTAAGAAAAAGATGGAGGTTTCTCTTTAGCCTGTAAAAAGAGGGAGTGTAACAAATTCAAAGATAGTGAATTTGGGGAAAATCCTTGGGAGTGTCTCAAGGTAGAGGACGTAGGCAAGGTTGCCGAACCTCTATAAATTGATTGTGTAAATCTCTCTCTCCCTACTCTTTATTTACTTGCATTTATATTGTGTTTATTTCAAGCTAACAATTTCATTGAACTTGGATTGCATGATTGCCTAGCCTAGAGAACTTAGAAAATATTAATATAGGCTAGAGAATTTAGAGAAACCAAAAAACAAGCTTAAGGTTAGCGAAAAACCGATTCACCCCCCCTCTCGGTATAGCCTATAGAGCCAACAGCTTAAACATTATTTTAAGAATTATTTCAAGAATTTATGGATATATTTGAGAATTTGACGAACTTGTGCATAATGAATATTGTCCATACCTTTTGTTCATCTTAGTCAAGCATGCTTAGAGGATTTTATCTTATAGCTTGATTCACATATTTCCATTAGGCATCATAATATATTTTTTGGTGGAATATAAATAATTAAAGGTCATTTATATGCTTGAATGATAAAATAATCAAAACTTGACCTTAATGTTTGAATCCAATAATGACTCTAGGTAAAGTATTAGACATTTCAAATATAAAGTCATAATTGTCATTGGCTTATAATTTGTGATGGTAAATGGATCTAAAATGATTCAAATGCATGAAAATTTGTCATCTATGAACTTAGATTTCTCTTATGGCCAAAATTGTTAAAGAACTTGAGTTTTAATGACAACATCAACATTCAAGAATAAATGCAAACTTGAACAAATGCACTTTGATTGATATCCATGCATTGAATCTTGATTGTTTTGATATTAAACTTATATGTTTGATGGTGTGTGATTGTGTTCTTACATGTTTGACTTGATTATTCACTAGGCACACCACACATAACAATTAGCATCATGCAAAATGTCTATGTTAACCATTGGTAACAATATTTTCAACAATTGATATAAGCTTTAAATTGACAATTCTTCTTGTACTCTTTAGAATTCATTTAGGATATTTTGCATGAAACTCTTGTGTGCTAGAATTTATGGATAATTGATATATGTATTAATTCTAAGCACTTTTTTACTTGAAAATGATTTATGAGCTCATGCATATGATATGTCATTTAATTTTAGCTCATAATCATGATGTATTGTTATGCACCTTAGTTGGACCTTAGAGAACAATGGATATACTTAGGTGCTTGATAGAATTGAAATAAGCAAGTTATCGAACTTAGTAGATAATTTATAAACAACTTGCTTCATCATTTACCAACTGTGAACTTCTTGCAAAATTATTTATAAACAATTGGTATAAGAACAGAAGCCTTGTCCTTTGCATGCCTAAATATCTCATATTTTTAAGGACATTGACTTATTTATTTATGCTATTAGTCCTAGGTACTAACTATTTCTTGGTGGATGGAGCCTATTTATCTATTCTCACATAGCCATATTTTTAGGGGGAGCATAATTTTTATTTTTCCTTCTTTTTGCTATGACAAAAAGGGAGAGAAATAATGGGTTTGAAAATGTGTTTTGAAAACCATGCTTGTATTAAGGGGGAGCTTTATATTTAAAAATCCTTGTTTATTTGAGAGGGAGTACTTCTTTAAAGAATTTTTAAAGCAAATTTACCTTAAGTTTTGTCATATCAAAAAGGAGGAGATTGTTAGGTTTAAATTGACATATGTATTTTGAAATGACAAAAACTTAAGTGATCTTTTATGTTTTGATTCATATTGTAAATTTGCTTTATCACACATGATTTTCTCAAACCATTTTAAGTCTAAGATCATGATTTAATGAGATATTTTATTGGTCTTAATACTTTATAAAATGGTTTTAAATATTTTCATTAAGTAATGCTTTCAAGAATATATTTGATCACAACCTTAGAAAATTACTTAATGAGTTTTTGGACCATGTTTTCAATTGAGAAAGTCAAGAAAAACTCCCACAAAATTCATAAATGTTTTGGGTTGAATTAAAATCAAAGTTTACATCATTTCTAACCCAAAATAACCCTGAAATATGTAGCAAAAATATGAGGGTTCGATCCCCTAGGATGAGGGATCCATCCCAGAATGGCAGCATGCTCCTAGGAAGCGAAAAGGAAGCATGGGATCGATCCCCTAAGGGAAGGGATTGATCCCTTTATGGCAGAAATCCTCCAACAGCTAGTTTCTGTGAGATACAACAGCTAGTTTCTATTTTGGCTCAACCAACGTTCACAAACCATCCAAGGGACTATAAATAGAGGCTTGGAAGCTCAAGGAAGAAAGAGGAATTACTCAGCAACTCCATTATTCATTTTCCTCATATTCAAAGCCTCAACAACATCTCAAGTGCTTACAAAGTCTTCATCTTCCATCACTCTCATATTCCTTGTATAGCATAGCACAAATATTGTATAAGCTTTTCTTTGTGCTTAATATTTATAATCACTTGCCTACCTAGAGGCCTTCTTTGATTACATTCCTTGTAAACACCTTGTAAAAGAGAGGTTTCTCTTAAACCTTATAAAAAGAGGGAGGTTTCTCTTTAGCCTAAGAAAAAGATGGAGGTTTCTCTTTAACCTAGAAAAAGAGGGAGAAGAGGTTACTCTTGAGCCTAAGAAAAAGAGGGATTGTAAACACAAATTCAAGGATAGTAAATTTGGAGAAAATCCTTGGGAGCGTCTCAAGGTAGAGGACATAAGCAAGGTTGCCGAACCTCTATAAATCACTTGCGTACATTTCTCTTCCCTTCTCTCTTTATTTACTTGCAATTATATTTGTGCTTATTGTATAGAATTTGGATTGCATGTTTGAGTAGCCTAGAGAACTTAGAAAACTTCAATATAGGCTAGAGAATTTAGATAAATCGAAAAACGAACATAAAGTTAGTTAAGAACCGATTCACCCCCTCTCGATATAGCCTATAGAGTCAACAGATAACATGAATATTTAAATATTATTTTTCGGTAAATCACCATTTTATGAAAAATGTTAATTTTTTAATTACTAAGGCTAGGAATTCACTCCATAATGCACTAAAAATATTTCATTATATTTTAGAAAATGTTTTAAGAAATTTCAGCAGCATAACGGCTGCTATTGACCTAGCCTCCCTGTACATAAAACACAGTTACAATCCAGCCAAAAACCACAATTTGCACAATTTCCAAGGCATTTAATTTTCAAAATATTTTCATAAAATTATTCTCATTGAAACCATGCATTCATAATATCCCTACGGCCTACACACTTATCCCTTACCTGTCTAACGTTATCGACATTTTCGATAGCACTACGTGCGATTCACTTCGCCCAGGCTGCAATTAATTTCGATAACATTGTTAGCTCACTTAACTTAGATTTTTAAGCTATTTTATACTTCTAATTGCAGCCACATTGTACATTGAAAATATTAAACTAGTGTAAATTATACAGGTACTAAAACATAACTTCTTTGTTTTAAGTCCAATTTTAAATCCGCTTGCACCGGTGGACTCCCAATAATTTCTACAGTATTATAGCATCCTAAACTCATCAAATACAGCCTAAAATCCCCCTTCCCTTAGCCATGGCTGAATGGTATCTAAGCCAAATTCATGGTTTTTCTTCAATTTCTCACTTATGTCATGTTTAATCCGAAACTTTCATTCTTCCTACACCATTTTTATGAACCAGAACACAAGAATGCTCAAATTCATCATCATGGCCGAATGTTTTAGGAAGGGATTTAGTGAGATTCAATCAAAATAAACACTAGATTCAAGGTTAGGACACTTAGAAACGTCAAAATCTACCATTAGAATTAAATGAAGCTTTAAGCATAATGTGCACTTACCTTGGCCGAAACCTTCAAGGCCGAAACCATAGCTAGTTTAGGTTAGGTTTTAAAAGCTTTTCTTTGCTTTCTTTTTCTTTAGCTGTGGTGACGTGAAGGAAGGAAGAAGAAAGGGGAATAGTGCCGGCCAAGGCTGATGGGAGAATAATTTAGAGTCTTCTAGAATAGGGCAAAATGACCAAAATGCCTTTGATTATGAATTTTTTGGACAAAAATGCTTTTAAGCTTTCGTAATTTTTATAACATGTAATTACACTCCAAAAATTCAAATTATATCACCAAAAATTCTTATTAAACATATTTTAATGAATAAAGGTGGTTTGGTTAGGGTTTGACCTACCATGAAGGTGAAATTACGAAATTACCCCTATAGGGTAAATCGCGTAAATTTATGATTTAACCACCATTTCAATCTATCTATTGACTTAGCCTAGGACTTATTTTCAGGTAGAATATTATGCTATATTTATTTGGTCCAAATTGATTTTAGTTTGACCACAATTTATGAAAAGGACACCAAGTTATGTCCTTAATCATTATTTTCTAAATTGTTGGCACGCATCTCAAAAATAATATAAATAAGGTATTTTAGGCTTGAAATTCTTACCTTAGGCTTATCATACCCTCCGAATACTATGTGATCAATCTCACGTCCATCCGGGCACTGTAGAGCCAGTGGCGCCCATGTCATTATTTCCTTTATAACTTGCGAAATTCGTAGGGATTGGACAATTATGAAACATTTAACACATGTAACAATAATAAATACACAGCTCTCACATCCTCCCCACCTTTAGGAAATTTGTTCCTCTAAATTTCATCTGAACCAGTCATTGAAATAGATCTGGGTATTTTTTCGCATTAGACTTTCTAATTCTCATGTAGTCTCCTCTTTTAAGGGATACTTCCAAAGTTCTTTTAAGAATACAAATCCCCTCCAAAAATTTCTCGTAATCGGTGTTTCGTATTTGCATAACTTTTCAGCCGAGTTACATAGTTCTTAACCCCTCACAATTAATCTTTTCTTTTCAAGAAGTTCACTTTACAAGTTGGAAGCTTATAGTTTTCGATTTCCCACTTCTATCTATATAATTAGAAATTTAGATCATTTGCCCTTATGTGGGGCCTCGCCGATGCCAGATTAAGTAGAAGTGATCGTCCTAGGAGCTTTTAAAATCTAAAGCACATGTTCTCAACATATTCTCAAGCGTCTAAATAGTATGCTTGAACTACCCGTCAATTTGCGGATGAGAAGCAATGCTGAAATTTAATCAAAATCCCATTTCCTATTGAAATCTCTCCCAAAATGGGATGTAAAACGGGAATCCTTATCAACAATAATGCTTCCTAGAACATCTAACAATCACACTATCTCACTGACATATTCATTGGCTAAGGCACTGAGGGAATCAATAGATTTAATAGGAAGGAAGTGGACAGACTTCGTCAATCTTTCCACATTCACCCATATAACATTATGATCCTTTGGATCCTTGATAAACTCATCATTAAGCTCATCAAGATATGATCCCATTTTTCACATTGAAATTGGTAAAGGCTGCAACTACTTAGCAAGATTTCAACTGTTTAAGCTTCACTTGTTTACATATAAGACATCTAACGACAACCTTACATTGTCTCATTTCATTTTAGGTCACCATACACTTTCTATAATTCAGTACATCCTAGTACTGCTTAGCAGAGTGTACCTAGAGGTGTGGCCTCTATTAAAATTTAGATTTTTTAATTGCTAGTTATCGAGAACACAATTTCGTCCTTGAACCTCATTACACTCTCAGAATTAATTTCAAAATTTGACTTCACACTCATCTGCACCTAGTTAACATCTTCTATGTAATAAGCATCATCTCTTGAGCATTTCTGATCCTGTTCATCACATCCAGCTCAGTTTGAAAATTTGCCATAAATTTATATCTCTCAGAGGAAATCACATTCAAAGCGAGACTCAAGAACTATTCCAATAAATTATGCTCTCAAACAATCAATTACGTTACCATTCTAACGTTCTTTCTACTCAACACTTATGCAACCACTTTTGCTTCCTTTGGTTGGTACAAATTTTAGAGTCTAAATCCTTTAACAACTTTATCTATCTCCGTTGTCTCACATTCAACTCTCATTGTAAAATGAGATACTTTAGACTCTTATTGTCTGTATATTTCAGGAATTCTCTTTATAAAAGTAAAGAGGCAATAGTAAACTCCCACTTCAACTCTTAGAAACTACACTTACACACATCTGTCCACTTAAATTTAACATCCGTATACATTAGTCTCGTCAATGGCGCGGTAGGTCAATCATAGAAAACATTTATGCACCCCTGTTGATTGGATAGATCCTTAATCACGGGTAGGGAATACTTACTCTTGAGGATAACCTTGTTAAGTTACCGGTATTCCATACAAAATCGTAAGCTACCTTCCTTTTCTAGATGAATTACACTAGTGCACCATCTTGATTGGGTAGTAACCCTAGTAAATCATTTGGAAATATGTTTAGGAAAATCCTTAATCATAAGGAGTTCATGTATCCTGGGCGTTTCTTTTTTACGTCCTCCACATGGATATTATACTCTTTAAACACATCCATACACAGCACTCAAGAGTTTAGTAAACATTTCCCTTCCATTAGTTTACTTATCTAATAGTTTTTTAATATACTGTTTCAGGGTGAGGAAAAGTGATAAACTTAGTATGACAGTTTAAGCTTATATGGTTCACAGCTAACTAATCCATTACTAGGAATACATCAAAATCATACTTATTCAACCAAATTAGATTAGATGTTGTTTCCTTCTCTTTTACAGTCACTTTACAATCTCTCTACATAATATTAGTAATTTATGATTCTCTAAATAGTGTATTTATTTATAAGGTATACTCTAAAATTTTGATTTAAGAGGTACTTTATTAGCACCCACAGAAAAGATCTAAAAGAATTGGTAAAATCTAAGTTAAACGATACAAAAGAATGCAAATTTCAACCTTAATCACATCAATAAATGCAGCTATCTCTTACATCATTGGGCAATTTTCCACTAAATGGCCCATCTTTTCGCATCTGGAACAGGCCCTAAAGAACATATAGCAGTGCCGAAAATTGTGTGACGTCCCGTAAAGAACACTCTGGGTCACTGTACTCCTCTGTGTACAGGTGAGGTTGGTGGTAAGGCTACAATAGCAGGTTTAACTGTAGGGACCCGAGTGGCACTTTGCTCCTGTAGGAATCAAAAGGTGGCCCCTTCAGCGACCTTAACATTCGTCAAGGCCTCGCTTGTTTATCTACCGTTGGCGAGCAACCCCTAGGCATCCTCGCCCTAGGTTTGCCTTGACTGTGAGGTTGGCAGTTGCCCACACTCACTACGTATTGTCCGCTTTGGCGATCGCCCCCCTCACGGCTTTGTCTCAAGGGACCTGAAAAACTCAGGATATATTCCCTCGAGCATGTTTTTTGAGGCTTGAACCCTAGTACTCTTTAAGTACCCGAGCCTTACACTCATCATACCATTTGGACAATACGTAGTGAGTGTGGGCGATCGCCAACCTCACAGTCAAGGCAAACCTGGGGCGAGGGCACCTAGAGGATGCTCACCGATGACAGATAAATGGGCGAAGCCAAGGGGGCCACCTCTTGATTCCTACGAGAGCAAAGTGCCACTTGAGTCCTTACAACTTATCCAAATGGTATGACGAGTGTAAAGCTAGGGTTCGAGCCTCAGAAAACGCATCGAGGGAATATATCCTGAGTTCTTTTAGGGGATGCTCACCGATGACAGATAAATGGGCAAAGCCAAGGGGGCCACCTCTTGATTCCTACGAGAGCAAAGTGCCACTCGGGTCCTTACAACTTATCCAAATGGTATGATGAGTGTAAAGCTAGGGTTCTAGCCTCAGAAAACGCGTCGAGGGAATATATCCTGAGTTCTTCAGGCCCCTTGAGACAAAGCCATGAGGTGGGCGACCGCCAAAGCGGACAATATGTAGTGAGTGTCGGCGACCGCCAACCTCACCCTCAAGGCAAACCTAGGGTAAGGGCGCCTAGTTGATGCTCACCGACAGTAGATAAACGGGCGAGGCCTTGACGAATGTTAAGGTCGTCGAGGGGGCCACCTCTTGATTCCTACGGGAGCAAAGTGCCACTCCGGTCCCTACCTTTAACTTATCCTTGAGCGTCTGTATCACTCACTTGGACTGCCCATCAGTCTGCGGATGAAAGGCAGTGCTAAAATTCAACCAGGATCTCATAGCCTCTTGAAATCTCTCCCAAAAGTGGGATTTGAACCAAGAATCCCTATACGATGTGATGCTCACTGGAACTCCTTGTAGCCTCACTATTTCCCGTACATATAAATCGGCGAGGGCTCTAAGAGGATCTATAGATCTAATGCCCAAGAAATGGGTGGACTTCATCAATCTATCCACTATTACCCATATAGCATCGTGGTTCCTCCGGGTTCTTGGTAAACCTATAATGAAGTCCATCGTGATGTGCTCTTATTTCCATGTAGGAATTGGTAGAGGCTTCAATAAACTCGTAGGCTTTTGATGCTTGATTTTAACCTACTGGCAAGTGAGACATCTAGCTACAAACCCCGCGATGTCTCTCTTTATCTTTTGCCACCAGTATACCCTCCATAAGTTCATGTACATCTTAGTACTACTCGGGTGCAAAGTGTACCTGAAGGTATGGGCTTCAGTTAGAATCAGATCTCTGAGCTGTCGATTATCGAGAACATGGATTTTGCCTTTGAACCTCAGAATCCTGTCGGTACCAATCTCAAAATCAGACTGTACTCCTACCTGTAACTGACTGGCAACCAATCTCAAAATCCGACTCGATTCTAAAACTAGCCGTAAAACCATAATTCTCAGAAGAAACCACATTAAGACTGAGGTTCAAGAACTGCTCCAATAACTCGTTCTCCCTAACCATCATATATGATACCGTGGCCACGTGCTTCCGGCTCACAGCATCTGCCACCACGTTTGCTTTCCTCAGGTGATGTAATATCTCGAAGTTGTAGTCTTTTAACAACTCCATCCATCTCCGCTGCCTCATATTTAACTCACGCTGCGAGAATAAATATTTCAAACACTTGTGGTCTGTGTAAATCTGGAATGTCTCACTGTAAAGGTAATGCCTCCATATCTTTAATGCAAACACCACAGTGGCTAGCTGGAGATCATGAGTCGAGTAGTTCTTCTCATGCTCCTTAAGTTGCCTGGAACCATATGCAATCACTCGACCATGCTGCATTAAGACACACCCTAATCCCTGTACAAAAGCATTTGTATACATCGAGAATCCACCTGATCCGCTGGGAAGGGCAAGTACTGGAGTTGTAGTAAGTCTCTGCTTCAAGTCTTGGAAGCTGTGCTATCACACGTCTGTCTACTCGAACTTAACATCCTTATGTGTGAGTCGCGTCAGTGGAGCAGCCAATCTAGAGAATCCCTCAACGAACCGTTGATAATATCCTACTAGACCTAGAAAACTTCGTATCTCTGTTATCGTCTTAGGCCTCTCGCACTGCTATCTTGGACAAATCAACAAACATTTCGTCCTTTCGAGACTACGTGTCCCAAAAAAGTAATATGATCTAGCCATAACTCTCACTTACTGAATTTGGCATATAGCTTTCGATCTCTGAAGGTCTGTAGTTCTATATGGAGATGATGTTCGTGCTCTTTCGGAGACTTAGAATACACCAAAATGTCGTCTATGAATACAATCATGAATTGATCAAGATAGGGCTTAAACACCTCATTCATCAAGCCCATAAATGTTGCAGGGGCATTAGTCAACCCGAACGGCATCACCAGAAACTTGTAGCCTCCATATCCAGTCTGGAATGCTATCTTGGGAACATCCGAATCTCTAATCTTGAGCTGATGATAACCTAATCGAAGATCTATCTTTGAAAACACCTTGACACCCCTCAGCTAATCAAATAAGTCGTTTATCCTGGGCAGGGGATACTTGTTCTTCATGGTCGCCTTATTTAACATCCAGTAATCAATACATAACCACAGGCTGCCATCCTTCTTATGGACGAATAATACCGGTGCACCCCACAGATATACACTGGGATGTATAAATCCCTTATCCAATAGCTCCTGGAGCTACTTCTTAAGCTCTTCTAACTCTGATAGTGCCATCCGATACGGGGGCTTAGAAATGGGCTCCGTGCCAGGTACCAAGTCAATAGTAAACTCAATCTCCCAATCTAGCGATAACCTTGGTAAATCCTCCGAAAATATGTTCGGGAAATCCCTGACCACAAGAATCTCATGCAGCTCAAGATGTCTATTTTCCACGTCTTTCACATATGCTATAAAACCTTCAATACATCACACACACATTCACACACACATTCACACAATTTTGTAAACATCTCACTTTTATTATAACTTATCGAAAAGTTTTACAGTATAACGTTCTGGTTGGGAGAAGGTCACAAACTTAGTATAATAGTCTAAGGTTACAAAATTCGTAGCTAACCAGTCCATTCCTAATAATATATCAAAGTCATACATGGTTAACAAAATTAGGTTAGCTGTCGATTCCTTCTCTCCTACAGATACTTTACAATTTCTATACACTACATCTATAATTTGTGACTCTTTAAACGGAATATTCACTTGTAATGTGTACCCTAGAGGCTCTAGCTCTACTGAAACTCTGTTAGCACAAGTAGGAGATATAAATGAATGAGTAGAACCAGGGTCAAATAATGTAAGTACAGGTATATTGAAAATATAAATTTTACCTTTAATGACATCAGTAAATGCGTTCACCCATCCCTGAGTCATGGGCTTCTTACCCTTCTCTGCTGCAGTTGCCAGCCTCAGCTATGAAGGTGTCGCTCTCTCCAATTCAGTAGGAGATGCTGGTGCTGGTGTTGGCACAGGAAAAATTGGGGTTGGTGTGGTAGACGCAGCTAACTCTCACAGCATCGGGTAGTCTCTCATTATATGTCCCGTCTACCCAAATCTAAAACAGGCCCTCGTCAACATGTGGCAAGGTCGTGTACCTTGCGATCGTCCACAACGAGTACATCTGGTCTAAGTACTCCTCAGCATAGATGTAGGACCTGTAGTAGGGGTAGTAGTAGCTGATCTCGTAGATCACCCCTCTGAAATCTGGACGCCCGATGGTCTAGCCCTCTTAGGTTGCTCTCTACCAAATCTATCATCTGCACCCCTCTTCGCTTTACCCTTTCCCTTCGCCTTACTCTTCGAAGCTAACTCAGAATGGAACTAATCAAAGTCCTGCTCGGAAAGCTGAGCACACCTAACCACCTTATCATAGGTGCGGATGTGAAACAGGGCCAATTTAGATCTGATCGACGGTCTCAGCCCAACCTTAAACCTGTCTATCTTGTGCCACTTGTCAACTTGTGTCAGTGGATCAAACCTGCTGAGTGTGGTAAACTTAGACTCATACTAATCCACTGTCAAACTCCCCTGTACTAACTCCATAAACTCCTGCTACAGCTTCTTCTATGCTGTGTTGGGGATATACTGGTGGCGAAAAGCATCCACAAAAATCTCCCAAGTAATCACTTTATGCTGGGCGAATAATACCATCAATGAGGACTTCCACCAGTGCTCCACATCATCTGTCATCTGAAACGCTGCAAGTCCTACTCGCTTCGTATCAGAACATCTCATGTATCTGAAAAGCTTCTCGATAGCTATAACCCACTGCTCTGCCACTAGTGGATCTTTATCACGCTTAAACTTCAGCGGATTCAGCTTAGTAGATTGCCACACTAAGGCTATGACACAATAGGACTCCACATCTCTGGGCGGCCGTGCTAGTGGCTGTGGTGGGACGGCCTGTGCCTACTGTATTGGTTGTGGTGTAGGCTAGGGCTCGGGAGCAGGCTGTATAGGAGGTAGTGCAACTGGTGGAGCTGCTCGCTCCCTCTCTGCTCGATCAGCAACTTTATCAGCATGATACATGGCGATAATGTCTGCCAACTACACTCCATCCTTCACATCAGAGTATTAGGGCTCTCAGGTTGTGGAAGGTGAGCCGATATTAGGGCGGGCTCTAGTATAGGCCCGACCTCTACCTCAACCCCTATTCGTTCAAGTCACCTGTCTTCCACTCATATCTGCACCACAAACGATTTATCGATTTTTGGTTAGTGACCTATTTATATATCCAGACTATACAGTACTACCGGGGATGTTAACCACTTCACTTTATTCTAAAGACACCGACAGACATCAGGCTAACCTCACTCTGATACCAATAAATACTGTCACAGCCTGAATATACAGTATTTAACACTTTTCACACTTTTGCATACACACTATATTGGTTGGGCTGTCTGTGATGCCTTTGTTTCATACTTTTAATTAATAGTGAATAGTAAATAATCGTAAATTAATTTAATTTATGTAAGTAAAATATTTACAAAACAGTATTTAATGTAATACTTACATCCCCTGTTTATAATTACAACACTGTAGTACTATAAAAGTAAGTCTTAACATATAAAAGAAAAGGAATGTACCTTCAGGATCTGTAGTAGCTGCCTCGGGGTACTCACAACACAGCCGATAATCCTCGGATGATATACCACACGGTCACTGAAAATACTATGGAGAGATGAAAATAAAGGAGTAAGCAAACTACGGCTCAGTAAAGGAGTTGTATGCAATTTTGATATCATGAAAACTATATGCATTAAAATCCTTTAATTTCCTATCGATGTGCTAAGTACACTAAAAGGAAGGATACCATAGTCGGCTCGGGATTCGGATGGAGTAACAATGGTATTTTGAAATACCTGTCTTGTCTCGAAACCTAGAAGCGATTATAGGGAGTAGAAATTTACATTGATATGAAATTTATTCCACAAATCACCATAGATAGATATTTCTCATAAATTTGTAAAATAAATCATTTAAGCCACATAAATCACCATTTTGAAAGTAATTTAACCTTCACCATTAAAATCATCACTTTCACACGTGAGTCAATCACAGTAACAATATAATATACAGTTCAGTACGATAACAGTTCAGTGATAATAACACTTCAGTAAACATTTTCAGTAACAGTACCGTTCAGTAACATATCACAGTAATCGGTAATAATAGTGGATACTAGGTAACACCCTAATAATATCATGCTATAATCCCCGCAGGGAACAGTAATAGTAAACATATGAGATCTATGGTCATAGTTTATAAATTTCCTTAGTCGTACACTAATCAAGTGTCAACTGGGACACTGAAGACAGGATCAATGTCATTAGCTTCACACAGTAACAGTAACACATGAACACGCGAGCATGACATGGGGCTTAACAGTCTCAAACATTGTTTTCACATGGACATCACCTTTATGGATTTCATTTAATTAGATAAAACTTCAGTCAGTCCATGAAGGAAAATCATAATAAAATAGTGAATATTATACTGAAATAATTTATAAAATATTCACTATTTAACACTTCACTTTATAAACCACATATTTCACTATAAAACACGTAGGAGAAATTTCCAACACTTTAATTTTAAATAGATTTGGTAATACACATATTTAAATAAAAATTTCTATAATTTCATAATTTATGAGAAATATCATATATCATAGTTTTAAGGCTAGGAAACACTCCACAATGCATTAAAATATTTCACGATAAATTTTCTAATAAATTTTCAGCAACATAACAGCTGCAGATAACCTAGCCTTCCTGCAAAGGTAAACATAGTTCAACCAGCCAAACAGCCACAATTTCATAGTTTTCAAGGCAATTCAGTTATAATTTCATAAAATTATTGGCATGAAAACCATGCATTTGGGATATCCCTACAAGATACATACGCGTCCCCTACCTATCTAGCGAAAACGAGCTTCTCGATAACACCACTCAAAAATCGTAACTCCCGGGCTGCAGATAATTCCACCAAAATTATTAGCTTATTAAATACTTATTTTTAAGCTACTATTCATATCATAATGCAGCCACATTGGATATTGAAAATATTTTTGCTGTATAATTTCTACTGGTAGTATAACGTAACTTCTTTGTTTTGTGTCAGATGTTAAATTCGAGTATACCGGCAGACTCCTTGTAATTTCGACAGTCTAAATCTACCCTCAATTCACCAAAATCAGCCATGAAATCCAATCCCCTTCATTTGGCTGAAATCTCCCTTAGCCATTTTTTATGGCATTTCAACAATTTAATGATGTAGTCTTGTTTAGCCATTATCAATGCTTCATCTAGCATCCATTTTATGCATGAAATGCCTTGCTTTCCCATAATTCCCATGTTGGCCGAAACCCCTCTCATGGAAAATATTTATCTGGCAATTTTTAAATGAAACTAATGACACTAACATGTTCATTACACTTGAAAATGCATAAAACAACCATTGGAATTCAAGAAAACATAAGGAATGGTGAGGTACCTTGCTTGGTCGAATAGTACTCCCCCTCTTTTCTCCTTGTTTTGTGGTTTATTCAATGAACTATTGGTATGGCTAGGTAGAGGAGAGTGAGAGGATTAATTTTGGTGAAAGAAGTTTGTTGAAATTCCAAGTGTATAGAGAGATATGGTAAGTTGAATTTTCTTTCTTTTCTTTTTGGTTATGGCGTGGGAGCTTGTTGGGAGAGAAAATGAATAGTGCCCTTCAGCTGCTAAAGCATTTATATGAAAAATTCTAGAAATGGACAAAATTACCAAAATGCTCTTAATTATGAAAATTTCGAACGATTTTGCCCTTAAGTTTTTGCAATCGTAAAACTGTGTAAACACACTCCAAATTATTGGATTCCATTGCCAAATGATCTTATTAAATGTATTTTGATGATTGGAAGTGGTTTCATCGACGCACGGTGCACAGATAGTGAGAAATTATGATTTTACACCTGCAACCTGCCAGCGAAATTTTCAGTTTTAGCCACTGATTCAAGAAATCTATTGACACTGTGTTAACGTACTTTTCTTGTAGAATCTCATGATATTTTTGCTTCATCCCAATTAATCTTGGTTTGGGAGCAATTTACGAAAATACCCTTAAGACATAACTGTCATTTTCTAATTTATTTACCATACTTCACAAAATAATGCCAACAAGGTATTTTGACCTCCAAATTTCATAATATCATTATTACACCTTCCCTACATTATTTCATCTGTCATTTCCACATCTGGGCCTTAAAATTCAAGTGGGGCCCACATCATTATTCACTTGAAATTCACAAAAATATAGAAAATAATTTATTTATTAATTAATAATTACATATCCGTACATGTATAGTACAAAATAATAAGTTCTCATAGTCTCCCACTGCTTTGCCACCAGTGGATCTTTGTCTCCCTTAAACTTAGGCGGATTAAGCTTAGTAAACTACCGCACCAATGCTACATCACAGTAAGACTCCACATCCTTGGGCATCTGTACTGGTGGTGGTGGTGGAATAGCCTGTGCCTACTATACTGGTTGTGATGCAGGCTGAGGCTCAGGAGCAGGCTATACAGGAGGTGGTGTAACTGGTGGAGCTGCTCGCTTTCTCTCTGTTCAATTAGCAGCTTGATTTGCATGATAAATGGCAATGAAATCTGCCAACATTCTCTCCATCTGTGACATCCGAGTGTTCGAGCTCTCAGGCTGTGGTTGGTGAGCAGGTCTTGGGGCAGGCTTCGGTACTAGCTTTGGCGTGTGTGGCTCTAGAGTCTGCTCTGCCCTATCTCTGCCTCTACCCTAGTCGTGCGAGTTACCCGTCGTCCACTCATTTTTGCACAACACAAACAATTTATCGATATTTGGTTAGTGAATTATTTATATATCCAGACTATACAGTACTACAGGGGATGTTACCACTTCACTTTATCATAAACACTGATAGACATCAGGCCAATCTTGCTCTAATACCAATAAATACTGTCACATCCTGTATATACAGTAATTTACACTTTTCCACATATATCATAAAGGTTAGGCTATACACGTTTTGTAACTGTAATTTATGATTAAATAAGAATATTTACATATCGTAATTCATTTATCATTTACATCTCCAGTTTATAATACAACACAGTAGTACTGTAAAACAAGTTTGAACATATAAAGTAAATGCATGATTGTACCTCCAGGATCTCCACTAAACTGTCTCGAAGTACTCAAACGCAGCTGAAATCCTCGAAAAGTAAATTACTCAGTCACTGGAAATACTCTGTGGAAATGAAAATAAAGGAGTGAGCAAACCATAGCTCAGTAAAGTAATTGTATGTAAATCTTGATACCACAAAATCTACATGCCATAAAATCCTTATTTTCTTATAGGTACGCTAGGGACCGTAATATGAAGGATACTATAGTCGAATAGGGATCCAGATATGGGAGGTATTTTGAAATACCTATCTTGTCCCGGAACCTAAAAGCTACTATAGGGAGTAATTATTAATTGTTTAGATAAAATACCTTTCCGTAACATTTCATCATAAATCTCAAATTAGTACTTTCATGAAGTAAAGCATTTAGTCAAAAAATTTAATGTTCAAATAATTCATAAAAAGAATATTAGATTAATAAATCACCATTTCCTTTTGGATACATATCACATATATCATTGAAAATATTGTAAATAGTATCGTACGAAATTTAGTACAGTAAATCGTTTAGAAATCATCATTCATCTCGCTAAAAACATATACATATTCATTCATCATTTAATATCTTAATCCCTTTTAAGACATCATTTCATATCATAAAAATGGTGGAGACTAAGGCATCGCCCAAAATATATCATGCTACCAAACCCGTATGGTAAAAGAATCATCATGTAAGATCTATGGCCATAGTCTAGATTGTCCTCAGTCGTACACTGATCAGGTGTCAATCGGGACGTCGAAACATATCACATATCACATATCAGCATGATAAAGAGGCCTATCAGTCTCAAAACAATATTCTTATCATCATATCACCTTTATGGAAATCAAGAAAATAATTAAAACCACCAGTCAATCCATAAAGGTTTTATTTATCATATAGTGAATATTTTCTGAAAATAATTTATAAAATATTCACTTCTCAACATTTCTCTTATTAAACCTTTTCTCATACTGTAAAACATTTAAGAGAAACTTACAATAGCTTTACTTTCAGTAAATTCGGTAACATGAATATTTAAAATATATTTTTCGGTATATTCATGTTTTATGAAAAATATTAAATTCATCATTTCCAAGGCTAGGAAATCATTCAAATATGCACTAAAATATTTCATGTCGTTTTTAAAAATTTTTCTTGGAAATTTCAGCAGCATAACGGCTGCTATTACCTTAGCCTTCCCGCAAATTCAACACAGTTCAAAAACCAGCCAATAGCCACAATTTTCACAGTTTCCAAAGCATTTCATTTATCAAATGTTCTCATAAAATTATTTGTAGCAAAATCATGCATTCGGGATATCCTTACAGTTCACATACGCATCCCTTACCTGTCTAGCTTATCTTACCTCTTTGAGTGCACCACTCGTAATTCGTTACTCCCGGGCTACATATAATTTCACCAAAAATATTAGCTCATTAAATACTTATTTTTAAACTATTAGTCATGTCTAATTGCAGCCACATCGTACACTGCAAATATTTATGCAGTATATTTTTCATCGGTACTAAAACACAACTTCTTCATTTTAAGTCGGATTTTAAATCCAAGCATACCGGTAGACTCCTTCTAATTTCTACAGTCTAATGGCAGCCTAAAATCATCAAAACCAGCCATGAACAATGATCCACTTATGTTGACCGAAATTTCCCTCTTGAAATTCTTAGTGAATTTCAACAATCTAACATCATAGTCTTATTTAGCCATGCTCATTACATCATCTAGCATCCATTTTATGCATGAAAACCCATGGTTCCTTATAGTTCCAAGGTTGGCCGAATACCCCCTCTAATGGAAAACTTTTATTTTGTTCAATTTGATCAAAACCAAGGCTATAAACATGTTCTACACACTTGAATTAATCTTCCTATACCATTAATTCTCAAAGAAACATAATGCATAATGAATCACATACCTTGACCGAATCTTTGAAGTTTCCTATCTTCAAATTTTGCCACTTATTCTATGATCTATTGGTACGGTTAGAAAGAGGGAAGAGAGTAGAACAAGTTTGTAGTTATGAGTTTGTTGAGATTTTGGCTAGGTTACGGTTTATGAAAGTTTTTCTTTTGTTTTTCTTTTCTTCCTCTTATGTTGGTGGGGGGAGCTTTGGAGGGGATGATGAATAGTGCCAGCCATCAGCCCAAAGAATTATAAAGACTCTTCTAGAAGGGGGCAAAATGATGAAAATGCCCCTAGTTATGTAAATTTCGGGCAATTTTGCCCTTAACATTCTGTAGTAGTAAAAACTATGTAATCGTACTCTAAAATTTCAGATTCCATCACCAAATAATCTTATTAATTGTATTTTGATGATTAGAAGTGTTTTCGTTAACGTGCAGTACACTGATTGCGTGAAATTATGATTTTACCCCTAGCAAACTGCTAGCGAAATTTTTCGATTTAACCACTGATTCGATAAATCTGTTGACACTATCTTAACCCCCTTTTCATGTAGAATATCATGATACTTTTACTTCATCCCAATTCATTTTAGTTTGGGTACAATTTACAAAAATACCCTCGGGACGTAACCGTCATTTTCCAATTTGTTTGTTACATTTCCCAAAATAATGTAAATAAGGTATTTTGGGTCTCAAATTTCCATAATATCATTATTACACTATTCGTACACTTTTTCTTCAGTCATATATACATCTGGACTTGAAATTTCAAGTGGGGCCCACATTACTATTTACATATAATTTACAAAATATATTCAAAAATAAATTAATAATTAATTTATTACACATGTACAGTACAAAATAATCGGTTCTCACATATGGTGATATAAAATATAATATAAAGTGATATTACTGTGCAGAGTAGAAATTTTGGGAAAGAGGATTCCACGAGAGATAGTAGGAACACAAAGATATTGCGTGGACTCGAGGGAAGGAACATATATAAGAATTGCTTAGAAATATTATACGTGTTCTTGGAAATTTTTGGAAATTCTATTCTTAACCGTTTTCATCAATTTTTCTAAAGGGGGAAAAATATAATTTATTCATATAACTAAATGCGTTTTAAGTTGTTTGTTTATTTCACTGTGTACCAAATTGTGTGCTACACTATTTTGGAACTGAACTGTTTAATGATATTGAAATTCTTTTCTGCAGTGATTTCAGATTAACCATTTATATATGGTTTATACACAAAAAACAATATTTAAATATTTATGTTATTGAATTTTATATACGTAAGAGTACTAGCATGATCTTTTAATCCATTTAAAGTGAAATGGAATATTTTCAGAAGTGAAAACTGAACTGTGAATATTTTATAAGTTTTTACTTCTACACCGGATATATATTTTTCTTAAAACATGTGTTGTACAGTGATTTCCTTTATGGAATTTATACGATTTACAAATTGTTTTGAGACTGATAGGCCCCGTATCATGCTGATATGTGATATGTGATACGTGACATGTAATTTACTATGTGAAGCTGTTGATAATGATCTTATCTTCAGTGTCCAGGTTGACTTCTAATCAGTGTACGACCAATGACATTTATAAACTATGGTCATATGTCTCAGGTGATACTGTTACTATTCCCTACGAGGAATTATAGCATGATATATTGAGGGTGTTGCTTGGTCTCTATCTACAGTTACTGTTTACTATATTTGTTTATTGAGCTGTTGCTGGTACTGAATCAGTTACTGTTACTAAACTCCTTACAGTTTATAATTGAACTATTATTGAAAGTGAACTATTTATTATTACAGAATGAGTTACTGTTTACTGCAGTATTTTCAAATATGAATTATAGATGAGATTTACATATTGAAATACTTTATGATATGTTTTCTAAAGTATTTCTATGATGTTTTCTGCACCTTTATATATGTTTCTTACTGGGCTTTCTCCAAAGCTCACCTCCTTACTCCTCTCTCCCAGATAGCTTTCAGTGTACATGTCTACCACTACTTCCCAGATGATTGAAGAAAATATTAGAAGTTTTCAAGTAATAAATGATCAAGTACATATTTACATTTATATTCAGACATGTAATTGCACAACAAGTGTATCTATTGAAATAGGATGTAAATGTTAAAGTGGGATGTAAGTTGGATTGATAAATATTATACTGTAGATATATTAAATTTCTGATTATTTATTTATATGATAGTATAAAGAGTTTACTAAAAAAGGAAATGTGGAGTGTGCTTACACTGACACTAAATGTAAACCAAAAGATCATAAGTGTTTTAAAAGGAAAATTTTAGTTCGAAATTTTCTAATTCTGGACATTACAAGTGGAGTTAGAGAAGCTCAAGAAGCAGCTCTAGGAATTATTAGATAAAAGCTTTATTCACCCCGTTATGTCTTCGTAAGGTGCACCAGTATTGTTTGTTTGGAAGAAGGATGGTAGCTTGTGGTTCTGTATAGACTATCGGTTGCTTAATAGAGTTACCATCAAGAATAAATATGCCTTACCCAGGATTGACGATCTTTTTGATAAGTTCAGGGGTCCATAGGTGTTCTCCAAAATTGATCTCCGATCAAGGTATCATCAGTTGAAGATCCAGGAAGCTGATGTCCCTAAGACGGCATTCAGGACTCGATATAGCCATTATGAGTTCTTGGTAATGCCATTCGGATTGACTAATGCATACCTAGATAAATTCATTATTGTGTTTATTGATGACATCCTGGTATATTCCAAGTCACTAAAGGAGCACGAGAAGCATCTCTACATAGTCCTACAGATCCTCAAAGACCAGATGCTTTATGCCAAGTTCAGTAAGTGTGAGTTCTGGCTAGATCATATTACATTTCTAGGACATGTTGAATCTAAAGACGGGGTGTTTGTTGATTTGACTAAGATCGAACCCATTGTGCAGTGGGAGAGGCCAAAGATGGTGACAGAAATACGGAGTTTCTTAGGTCTAGCCGGATACTACCTTCTGTTTGTCGAGTGATTTCCAAGATTAGCTGCTTCACTAACACGTCTCACACGTAAGGATGTTATGTTCGAGTGGACAGACACGTGTGAGTGTAGTTTCCAGGATCTGAAACGGAGGTTGACTACTGTTCCTATCCTTACCTTTCCCAACGAATTAGGAGGTTTTTTAGTCTACAGTAATGCTTTCGCATTGGGTTTGGGTTGTGTTCTCATGGAGAATGGAAGGGTGATTGCTTATGGTTCCAGGTAGTTGAAAGAGTATGAGAAGAATTATCCGACACATGACTTGGAATTGGCTGCTATGGTGTTTGCATTGAAGAATTGGTGGCACTATCTATCATATCCTGAATACACAGTATTTTACATTTTTCCACACATTTTACAAGGGTTGGGCTGTTTATGATGCCTTTATTTCCCATTTTGCTTTATACAGTACATATTTATAATTGAAATTTACCATTTGGTAAAATATTTACATATCATAATTTATCTCTCGTTTACATCCCTTGTTTATAATACAACATAGTAGTACTGTAAAATAAATATGAACATATAAAATAAATGATTATACCTCCAGGATACATATTACGCTACCTCGGGTACTCAAAGCGCAGCCAAAAATCCTCAGATGATAATCACGCAGTCATTGGAAGTAATCTTTAGATGTTAAAATAAAGGAGTTAGCAGACCACGGCTCAGTAAAGGAATTGTATGTAATACTTGATATCGCGAAATCTATATGCTATAAAATCATTAAATTCCCATAGGTGCACTAGGAACCCAAATAGGAAGGATACTATAGTCAGCTAAGGATCCGAATAGAGTAAGGAATGTATTTTGAAATACTTGTCTTGTCTTGAAACCTAGAAGCGACTATAGGGAGTAAGTATTAATTTTGAAATTAAACCACTTTTTCCATAACATTTCATGTTCATTTCAAATCAATACTTTTAACATATAAAACATTTAATCACATAATCTAATATTCAAATTAAATCATAAAAGAATATTAGATTAATAATTTTCCTTTCCTTTTGAAAACATATCACGTATCACATATATCATTGCAATCTCATAATAGTATTGTACTTAATTTAGTACAGTAAATTGTTTTAGAAAACCATTATTCATCTCATTTAAAACATATAAATAACCATTCACCTTTTTCGTGTCATCATTCATTTAAAATCATCACTTTTCATATAATAAAAATAGTGGAGACTAAGGCATCACCCGAATTATATCATGCTAAAATCCCCGTAGGGTAGAATAATCATCATGTCAGATCTATGGCCGTAATCTATAAATGTCCTTGGTCGTACACTGATCAGGTATCAACCGAGACTAAATACATATCACATGTCACATATCACATATCACATATCATCATGATAAAGGGGCCTATCAGTCTCAAAATAGTATTTTTATCATCATGTCACCTTTATGGAAATCAATAAAATAGACAAAATCATTACTCAATCCATAAAGGTTTTATTAAATCATATAGTGAATATTTATGGAAATCATTTATAAAATATTCACTTTCCAACTTTTCACTTTATAAACCATCTCACATACTGTAAAACATGTAGGAGGACTTTTCAGTAACCTCACTTTCATTAAAATCAGTAACATGAATATTTAAATAATATTTTTTGGTATATTTATGTTTTATAAAAAATTATTAAATTCATTATTTCCAAGACTAGGAAAGCATTCAAATATGCATGAAATATTTCATGATATATTTAAAGAAATTTCTAAGAAATGATAGCAGCATAACGGCTGCTAATACCCTAACCTTCCTGCAATTTTAACACAGTTCCAAATTCCACAAACAGCCACAATTCCACAGTTTCCAAAGCATTTCATATCAAAATTATTCTTATAAATTAAATGCATTGAAATCATGCATTCAGGATATCCTTACAAATTACATACGCATCCTTTACCTGTCTGTCATATTCGACTCTTTCGAGCGCACCAACCGTAATTCGTTACTCTCGGGCCGTAGCTAATTTTACCAAAAATACTAGCTCATTGAATTCTTATTTTTAAGCTATTATTCATATCTCAATGTAGCCACATTGGACATTGCAAATATTTTTGCAGTATAAATTCTATCGGTAATATAACATAACTTCTTCGTTTTGCGTCAGATTTTAAATCCGAGCATATCGGTAGCCTCCTTGTAATTTCTACAGTCTAAATGTGCCCTCAAATCATCAAAACCAGCCTTTGAATCCTAGTCCCCTTCTCATGGCCGAAATTCACCTCCTGAAATTCCTTTGGAATTTCAACAATCTAATGCCACCATCTTACTCTACCATGCTTAATCATCAATTTGGCACCCATTTTATGCATGAAAGACCACAATTCCCTTAGGTACATGCCTTGGCTGAAACCCCCTCTAATGGCCACATTTTATTTTGTTCAATTTACTCCAAACCAATGCCAAAAACATAATCTACACACATGAATTAAGCTTCCTACACCATTGGATTTCAAAGAATCAAAATGCATAAGAAGATACATACCTTGACCGAATCTTTGACTCCTCCTATCTCAAAATTTTGCCACTTATTTGCTAAACTATGGGTATGGTTAAAAAGAGTAGGTTGAATAGATCAATTTTGGTGACGACAATTTGGTGGGATTATGCTTGTATAGGTAGTTTTTAGAAGCTTTTATTTTTCTCTCTTTTTCTCTCTAATGGCGTGGTGGGTGCTTGGGAAGATGATGAATAGTAACTACCAGCAGCTGAGGGGTTTATGAAGAAAATTTTGGAAGGGGGCAAAATGACTAAAATGCCTTTAGTTATGTAAATTTCAGACAATTTTGCCCTTATGGTTCCACTATCGTAAAAACTGTGTAATCATGCTCCAAAATTTTGGATTCCAGCACCAAATACTCTTATTTAATGTATCTTGATGATTAGAAGTGGTTTTGTCGATGCACGGTACATGAATAGTAAAAAATTACGATTTTACCCCCGTGACCCGCTAACGAATTTCTCCAATTTCATTAGCGTTTCAATAAATCTCTTGACACTGTCTTAACCTACATTTCATGCAAAATATCATGGTATTTTTACTTCGTCCCAATTCTTTTTTGTTTGGGTACAATTTACGAAAATACCCTCCGAATGTAATCGTCAGTTTCCAATTTGTTTGTCACACTTCCCAAAATGATGCAAACAAGGTATTTTGGGTCTCAAATTTTCATAATATCGTTATTACACCATTTATACATTGTTTTCTCAGTCATATATACATACAGGCTCAAAATTCTAAATGGAGCCCACATTACCATTTACTTATAATTTTACCAAATTTATTCAAAAATCATTTAATAATTACAAATATACATGTGTACAGTACAAAATAACTAGTTCTCACACTACCTCTACGGAGAGAAATTCCAGGTATATACAGACCGTAAGAGTCTTAAGTATCTGTTCTCATAATGAGAGTTGAATATGAGACAGCGAAGATAGATGGAGCTGTTAAAGGATTATGACTACGAGATCTTATACCACCCAGGGAAAGCGAACGTGGTGGCAGATGCTTTTAGCAGGAAGCATATAGGGATGGTATCATACATGATGGTCTGGGAGTATGATCTGTTAGAGTAGTTTTTGAGCCTCAGTTTGAATGTGATTTCCTCTAAGAGGTATGGTTTAATTGCCAATTTCCAGATAGAGCTAGATTTGATGGACAGAATTAGAGATGCTCAGAGGAATGATGCGTATTGTATAGAGGTTGCTAGTCAGGTACAAATGGGTGTTCAATCGGATTATGGGATTACCACCGATGGTATACTGAGGTTCAGAAGCAGAATCTGTAAACCCAAGGACCATCAGCTAAAGGATCTAATTTTGACAGAGGCCCATACATCTAGGTACACCTACATCCAAGCAGTAATAAGATGTACCATAATCTGCGTAAGGTATACTGGTGGCCTAAGATGAAATGAGACATCACGAAGTTTGTTGCTAGATGTCTCACATGTCAGCATGTGAAGATTGAGCACCAGAAGCCTTTGTTATAGCCTCTACTGATTCCGATGTGGAAATGGAAGCATATCACTATGGACATTATTATGGGTTTACTGAGGACCCGAAGGAATCATGATGTTATATAGGTGATTGTTGATCAATTGGCGAAGTCCGCTCACTTTCTTACTATCGGATTTACTGATTCCCTTAGTGCTTTAGCTGATTTATATGTTCGAGAGATTGTGAAGTTAAATGGTGCTTTTGACAGGGATTCCCCGTTCACTTCACATTTTTGGGAAAGATTTTAGAAGGCCATGGGATCTCGACTGAATTTTAGCACCGCTTTCTATTTGTAGATTGATGGTTAGTCTGAGCGCACCATCAAACGCTCAAGGATATGTTGAGAGCATGTGCATTGGATTTTAAAGGCTCCCAAGACGATCACTTGCCATTGGCGGAGTTTGCATTAAATAATAGTTACCATTCTAGTATCAGTATGGCACCATATGAAGGTTTGTATGGCAGACGGTGTAGTTCCCCAATTACGGGGGAAGAAGTGGGTGATCGAAAATTATTAGCTCTTGACTTCGTAGAGCAAGCTTCCCAAGATGTACAGATTATTTATGAGAGGCTAAAGACTGCACAGAGTCGACAGAAGAGTTAGGTTGATCACAGGCTCCAACCATTGGAATTTTCAGTTGGAGATTCTATCTTCCTAAAAGTCTCACCATAGTAGGGTATCATGCGATTAGGTAAGAAAGGAAAATTGAGTCCTTGGCATATCAGGTCGTTCGAGATCTTAGATCGTGTGGGAGATGTTGCCTATCAGTTAGCACTACCTTCAGAACTATTCAGAGTGCATAACGTCTTCCACGTATCGAAGTTAAGGAAGTACCATCCAAATCCATCTCACGTAATTCAATACGAGCCACTGGAGATCAGGGAAGATATGAGTTACATGGAGAGACTGATTCAGATCTTGGTCATTTTCCTATTAAGAGAACATTCTAAAATTTTCTTCACAAGAGGGCCAGCCACACCACTTCATCATCTTCAACCTCCCATCCTTCCTCCATTAACACACCTAAAGAGAAAACAGAAAAGCTTACTAAACACTACCCAAATCACCTTAAATCACCAAACTTATTTCTACAAAGTTGTTCCAAATTTAATTCTCTACAAACCCATTAAAGTTTATGAATTTGTTTTGAAGTCAATTACCTTGGAATTGGTGAAATTGTGGATATTGGCTGGTTTGTATACTGTGTTTTCAATGTAGGAGGGCTAGGTTAGAAATAGCCGTTATATTGCCAAAAATTCTAAGAATTTTATGAAAAGTATCCTTTAATACCTTTGAATATTAAAAATAAAGAATTTATTTAGTTGAATTTACCTTATTTATTAAAATGGCATATTTTTATTAAATACTGAAAAACAATATTTAAAAATTCATGTTAATGAATTTTACGTACGTGAGAATACCAGCATATTCCTACAACTATTCTATACATAAATAAAAAGATTTTAGAAAAGAATACCGAACTGTGAATATTTTATAAATTTTTATTTTTGAATTGCTTTATTTTTTAATATATTTATTTATGGACTGATTGAACATTTTATCACTGAAATTGATTTTTAAATAGTGTTTCTACGGCTTATAAACTGTTTTGAAACTGTTAGGCCCCGTATCATGCTGATTGTTACTGTTACTGTTACTATTGCTGATAGACCCGCCAAGTCTTCAACTTTCGCAATTGTCACCTAGCAAGTGTACACTGTGGACCACTGTGACTATGGCCATCTGTCGTACTGTTACTATTTCTCCTTTCTTGGGGTACTGTTATGACATGATATTTATTGGGTGTTGCCTGGTCTCCACTGTACTATACTATTTTATTGAACTGAATCTCTTACTCATACTGAAGTTAATGATTATATAATGACTGTACTGTGAATTTCTAAAGTGTTTTCTATACTGTTTATTGATCCCCATAGTAAATTGTTTAATGAAGTGTTTTGTTAGTTACTAAAAAGTGCATGAAAACAATTTAAAGTGTTTTAGACTAGTTATACTTACCATCTTCAACTGTTTACTCCTTATAGTCATTACTAGGGACTGGAAGACGAAAGGTACTTCAAAGTACCTCCCATACTCTATCCGATTTCCTAGTTGACTATAGTATCCTTCCTATGAATGTCCTTCAGTGTATCGTTAGAAATTAAATATTTTTATGCATATAAATTTCATAGTATCAGTTCTTGCATACGAATCTCTTACTGAGCACGTCAGCTCACCCTTTACTTTTCCACCTCATAGATTATCTGCATAGTATACCATTCCACAAATTGGCTGCGCCTTTGGTACCCTGAGGCAGCAGTGAATTGATCCTAGAGGTATATTTTACTTCTTTTATATGTTCAGATTTTTTATGGACAGTACTACATTTGCATAATTACGTATAGGGGATGTAGAATATTGAATTATATTGGAAATGATATTATTGATGTAAATATTATTATCAGTTATAAATAGAATTTTATTTGAAAAGTCGATTACTGTTAAAAATAAATGTGATAAAGGTATCGTAGATAGCATAACCAACTTACTATGTGTGTGATTATGGATAATTACTGTGTTTTATAGTACGTTATATAAGGTACTTTAAAGTATCCTCTCATTCGATACCTCGAAAGCCCCTGACAATGTCACTAGAGTCCTAGACTAGAAATACGAAATTGTGATATTGAGTTAGATGTGATACGAAGTTTGAATGAGTTATTGTTATGTGATTTTATACGAAACATGTGTTGCATGTATTAGTGGTGTTGTATCTTGTTTGTTACTGTGATAACCGCAACTTTTTCAATTATTTATTGGAAATTAATATTTAAGAAAATAGATAAGAGGAAGTAAGTAAATTAAAGTAAATAATAAAATTTATTTACGAAATGGGAATATCGTTGAAATTCCTGAATTGATGAAGTGAAGAAGTGGAGAAAATTGAGGAAATTTAATTTGGATAAATGGAAATCCAAATTAAATAAGAAAAGGAGAAAAGAATATAAAATATATTTATATAATTATATATTATATAAATGTATTTTTATACAAATACATATGTATTAAAATACTATATAGTATATATTAATATACATTAGTATATATATGTATATATACTATTTAGTACATATAAAATAATACATATGTCTATAAATATGATATTTTATGTATATATATAAATATATACATATATAAGAAAAGTAAATATTATTTCCTATCAAAACTTGTATATATATGTATATATATTGTAATACAATATATATATATATATATAAATACATATATATATATGAAATATATATTAATTCAAATAAAAATTTATATATATGTATTTTGTGTATAAAAATATATATATATATATATATATATATATGTTAAAATATTATGTTTATATATGGTATATATAAATATACCATATATAAACATAATATAGAATAATTAAAATAAAAAAAATGGAAGAAATAGAATCAGGAACTCCCGATTCTGCCTTCCGCGTGGAAGCCGGCCACCGTCGGCCGGCCAAGAGAGGAAGAAGAAAAGGAGGCGAAGCCGCCGGCGACGTGAAGGAAGGCGATCGGTGACGGAAACGGGAGGAAACAGAAACGGAAACAGAAGTAAAATCCCAGCGGAAGCCGAGAAGGAGAAGAGAAGAGAAAGTGGCGGTGCCGGCCAAATCAGTCGCCGCCACCGCCAAATCAGTCACCGGAGGAAGAGGAAGACGTGGGAGGCCACGGTTGAGGCAGAGAACGACGGAGGAAGGCCGGCGAAGAGGCGGAGAACGGCGGAGGAAGGCCGGCGAAGAGGCAAAAGAAACCGAAGGTAAATCGACTCGATCCGTCGCCATGCCGCCGATCCAGGCCTAACGGAGACCACCAGCAGACTTGCCGTGCCGTCGGCCAGCTGTGGAGCCGCAGAGCCGCCGAACCGCCGGAGAATCGACCGCCGGTGAGAAACCGGCGATGAGGGGATCTGACTAGTCTGAACCGGTCCGGCCAGGAAAAAGGAAAAGAGGAAAAAGAGAAAAGAAAAAGGACAAAGAAAAGAAAAGAAAAGAAAGAAAAGAAGAGAAAAAGAAAGAGAAGAAAGGAAAGAAAAGAAAAGAGAAAAAGAGAAATTTTTGGGATTCGAGAATTTCAGAAATTACGAGAAATCCTGAGAATTCGGAAACCCGGGAATTACGGGAATCGGTAAGAAATCCTAAAAAGTATTAAATTATTTAAATAATTTATTTGTTTAAATAATTATGGAAAAATTCTAAATTTTAGAATTTAAATTCCAGAAAATTCGGCCATGTTTTAAATTATGCATTGAATTTATAAATGCAATTTATAATGATTAGTTTTGAAATTTGTGGTGATTTATCGATTTTAAATTGTGGTAAAATACCAGTTGAGAAATATAAACTGTATTTTCTGTACAGGAGGCTAGCCAAATCGGCAGACGTTATACTGCCGAAAAATTATCGAAAATTTACTGAAATTTATTGAAAATCACCGAAAACCAAAATAAAAGAATTGATTTCACGTGAATCGATTTTCAGGTACGAAAATCGAGAAATTAAGTAAATTTCGTAAAACATGAATATAGTTATGTTTAATTTTAAAATATTCACGTTTTCGAGAATGGTGAAAAGGAAATCACCGAAAATTCACCCGGTAGGTGATATTTCACGTGAAATGAGATGAAAATGAAAAAGAGACTGAAGCGAATATTTTTATAAATATTCTTAAATATTCACTTGATTTTACATAAAATCTTTATGATTTTAATTATGGAAATAATTAATTATGAAAATTTCATAAAGGTTAAGAAATGAAGAAAAACTATGATTTTGAGACTAAAGGTCTCTACACGTGTTTTTAGAAGAAAACATGGTGAAGAGAATTTAAAGTTAGAAAATAAATAATTTATTTTCATAAATTATAAAAATGATTTGTTTGAAATTCTGATAATTATAAAATCATGTTTTCGATTAAATGCATGGAAAAGCGTGCATATGTGTCTTACAATGGAAAAAGATAGTTTTGCCCTTCTATATTTTCTGTGATGATTTTCTTACATGTAAGCTTTATGGATATTTGTGAAATATTTTTATTTCCTGTATTTAAAATCCATAAAGGCTATGGTATGGCTTATACTGTTTTAAGACTTAGGCCCCGAGCTTCATGCATCACATATACTGTTACTGTCATGTGGCTGATTGACCAGCTAGTCATCAGCGTCTCGGATTGTCGCCTAGCAAGCGTACACCGAGGAAATATTATAGATCATGGCCATAGATCTCATTACTATTACTATGTCCTTTAGTGGACAATGATAGCATGATTTACTTATAGGGTGTTGCCTAGTCTCACTTATTACTTACTACTTACTGTTTACTGTTTACTGAAAGGATTTGCGAAATCCTATTTACTGTATTGAATCACTGTTCGCTGTTTACTGTTACTGATGAAGAATCGTACCAAAACACTGTTTATTACTGAACTGTACTGTTTACTGAAATGGTAGCCACTAATGACTGTTTTACTGAAAAGAAAGCTACCATTTAATATTTACTGAACTGAAAGCTACTGTATACTATTTACTGAATTGGTAGCTACTGTTTACTGTTACTTACTGAACCGTATCGACTTACTGTTTTACTGAATATACTGTTTTACTGAACTGTACGATACAGTTACTGTTTTGAAAAGAGAAATAAATGTTTATTCTAAAAGAATAACATAAGAATTATTTCTAAGAAAGAAATAATCGAAGAAGTAACTATCCAACGATTGGATATTTACAAATCACTGTACTGTCACGTGTTTTACTGTACGAAAGAGGAGAGAAGTAAACCACTACTTTACTACTGAACTGTCACGTGTTTTAAAGTATACTGAATGTGAAAAGAATTAAGTGGTTTACTCTGTGGAAAAATGAAAAGTTTATCGTTTTGAAAACAATGAAATTGGTATTCTCTACAGTTGCTTCTAGGTTCCGGAACAAGTCAGGTATTTCAAAATACCTGCCTTACTCTATCTGAATCCCTAGCCGACTGTAGTATCCTTCCTACATGTGAGCCTAGAGCCAGCTAGGAAGATTTTAAAGAAAAAAATTATTTTCAGCATATAGATAGCTGAATATCAAGTGTAGCATATAACTCTCTTACTGAGCCGTGGTTTGCTCACTCCCTAATTTTAACATTTTAGGTTTTGATGATGGTGAGATCCAATATTTGTGGATTACGGCTACACATAATGGACAATGTGACAGACCGACTAAAATATATCAGGTACGATCATTTATTTTCTATAATTAAACATGTCTACAGTACTACATATTTGTAAATAAGATAGGGGGATGTGTATGATGTTAACAATATTTTATTAAATTGTTTAACATCAAGTGTAAAGTGAAGTATCACAGACAGCCCAACCGGATAAATTGTGTAAAATAAGGTGAAAAATGTGGTAACGGGGCGTTACAGATTTAATGGTATCAGAGCATGGTTGGCCTGATGTCTGTGGATACTTTTGGAAGGAAAAATGTTAAACATCCCCAGTAGTACTGTGTCGTCCGAATACATAGAGAAAATAAATGATTGTAAATTGAGTAAAATGATTTAAAGGGAGTGAGAAAGTAGAAATTGAGAATGTGAAAGAGAAAAATAGGCTCAGAAATTACCAGAAAATTGGTGATGTTTATAATTTAAATGAAGGCCTGTTCGGTAAGGAACCGAAAGGACTCGGTGAGGGCTCCACCAGTACTTTACGGTCCAGATCGAACTGAGACCTGAAAATGATGGTATGAAGGAAGGGAATGAAATATCATCATTAAATAGACTTTAAGATCACCGATTGAGGGTAATTCGAAGAGAGAAAATTTTTGGCCAAAAATGACCAAAATACCCCTGCCTCCAAAATGTTATCGGGAGTCAGAATAGACCAACAGAAGTTGGATTTGATCGATTTGATAGAGAAATTAATGATATAAAGCTGAATTACAAGTAAAATAATCCAATTGTGGATCTTAGTGGACTTCTCTGTCGAAATCGAATAAGACCTAAATTGCTGGTATAAGTATCAGAAAGGATACTATCAGCTTATGGAGGATAAGGCCTTTGGTTCAAATGTATACTGAGGAGAAAGGAATAAATGTCGAAATGACGAAAAAGCCCCTATGTTGGGCGATGTTTTGAATAGTGATAAAATCAAGTTAACCTTGAATCCATTGATAGTAATGGAATTATAAATGGCATAGAGGATGTCATATGAATATAACGATCCTTATTGCTGACATCCACTTACACGTAGATTATGGATGCGAATGGTGAGTGACCTAGTGAACGGGCTAGGCCTCACGATAGATCCTTGAGGGGTGACCTAGTGAAAGGGCTGGGCATTCTAAAAAAAAGATAGTATAGATGTGTACAGGCAGATGGTAGATGGGCCGAGGCCTTACACGATGCGATCCCAAGAGTGTATAGTGGAAGGAATGTTATAAGATGATTGACCCGGTTATTAACTATAAGGGTCGGAATTAAAAGTGTATTGAACGGGATCGTTGAATACTATGAAAAGTGAAATGATTACAGGAATTGATTGAGAAAGTAAATAGTACAGATGATGAAATCCATAACAATACGGTTAATTACGGTTCTATACATTTATACTGTTTTTGAGGTATCAAACAGAGATTTCTATATAGAACCTGAACTTTTTGAGTTATGATTTGTAAATTGATGTATTGTATGGAGTACTGTGAATTGGTGAATATATATAAGAATAGTAAAGTGATAAAAAGAAGATGACAGCTAACCAGAGTTTTCAGGACCTTTGAGACAGAACTGTGATGGGCGACCCAATGATGGGTGACCCGTAGTGGATCATGTGTTGTGAGATACAAGTGAACTATGTTATTGCCGACTCACTAGTAAGGGTAAACCTGGGGCGAAAGGATCGCCTAAAGGATGCTCGTCGACAGCCGATATGAACGGGCGAGGATCTTACAATTATCACAATGATAACACGAGTGTAAAGAACTAGGTATGTACGGGTACCAGGGTTCAAACCTCGTGGATAATATGCTCAAGGGAGTTAAACCTGAATTTATTAAATGAACTTGATTCCAAAGTAAATTACAGTGGTAATAAATGAGTTAGCTGTAACATGTGTTGATAACTGTTGTACTTACTACAACTTACTGGAATGAGATTTGTGAGGCTGTAAAGTATGAGTAAACAATGAAATCAAGGTAGAGTATGAGTTGGAATGAATCGAATAGTAAATGTCTCTGCCTTGAGAATATACAGTGTAAATGATAGGACATAAGGATGAAATGTCCGAATTAATAAGAAATGTGTGATTAAAGAAAGTATCGGATTTGATTTCCGATAGAACTTCCAGAGTTATATAAATTGGAGGAATCGAGATAACATTGACTCGATTTTGAATATGAAATCTGATTCTAAGCTTATATCGGAGAACTTAAGAAAATCCGAAAGCTTAAGAAATCCACTTTGAAAAATGTGAGAATAATGGAATTCATGTGTAAAGGTCTGAATGACGAAAACACAGATAGTGAAATTGAGAATAATGAAGTTGTTTGTATAAGTGTAAATGAGAGAAATACAGATGACCTCGATATGTAGATGAATGAAAGTGATATAGTAAATGGTTACTATGTAATAAAGTTTTGTGAAGAACAAATATTCATCTACATGATGAAATAGATGCTTTATGGACCTGATTCAATATGCATTAGGAGTTTATAAGACTAGCCTCGGTATAAAGCGTCCTTAGATAAAAGATAGGAGATTGATGTCCATAAGATGATGATTAGAACTCGGAGTGAATTTTACGAGATCCTATTGAGGTTACAAGGTTAATGATTTGCCTTGTGAGGTATATAAGCCTAAAGAATGAGGCATCCATACATGAGTAAATTGATGGAATACTGATAGAGTTTAAAGTATAAATGGAAAATGAGCAGCGTTTTAGTATGATCTTTTAAACTCTTAAAGAATGTGGATTTGTGTTAAGATTGGCGAATAAGAGAATTGGCTAGACAGTATCTCCTCCTGAGATATATGATCTCGAGATGCCAAAATGACAGTGAACCTGTCTATGATATAGAGATAATGATTGAGATATGAAAGTAATGAGTCTAGCTAAATACTACTGCCAATCTATAGAAGAATGATGGGACGGGCTACTCATAGATGAGATCTAAATTAAAGAAGTCGGTAAATGGATAAGTGTAAAGAAAAGATGGTATGAGAGATTTTAAAAGATCTTAGCAGTATAGTATCATACCAATTGAGAAAACCGACTAAAAGATGAGAGTAAAAACATGAAAAGATAAAAGTGGAAATATGAAAACGAAAATGAAAGTGGAATAAGGAAATAAATTGCATGATGAGAAGGGAACATCAATATGAAACAGTTCCCAAAGGTAAGACTGAAAAGTAACTCGTGTTGGTTATCACATGAGTGTGGCTAGATGTAAAATCAAGCTAGATTTGATAAGTGAGAGTAACGATACTCAAAGGAGTAAAATGAATGACACGTGTTATTTTACTGCCGGTATATAAATGAAAAATGATTATACATATAACCACCATAACATGATAGAAATGGTGGAAATATATAGATGATGTGGTGATTAAATATATAAATTGAGGACTCAATTGTGGAATCTAAATTATGAAAAGAGATTTAAAAACCATACTACATGAAGAAAACATGATAGTCTCATGATCTATGACTGTAAGAGATGATTAATTGTAAAGTCTGCAAATGAACTGCAGCAGTTGATGAAATAAATATGAAAAGAGTATTGAGGATAATAATGAAGAATCTAAAAGAGATACGATGATATGGAAGTGATTATGGAAGTGATTATAGACTGATAGTCTAGATGGAATCACTTATCCATTTTCAGGTTCTTAAAGTCTATAGTGCCATAGTCAAAATATAATGATGAAATGATGAGAATGTATGTGAAGTTCCAGTGAGCCCTATATGTGATGAGAATCTCTGAGTAGCTATATGTTTATGGGAAATAGCAAAAGGCTCTGAGATTCCAAATTTATTGACAGCATCGCTCCGTAGTGATGTAAATATCTGAGCGTAGTATGAAACGCTCGAAGATATGTTGAGAGAGCGGATGCACGAGATGTGACAAGCTATTGGGACAATTGCATAATGGTAAATTATCGGTAAATGATAGTTATCAAACCATATCGACTTGGCACTAATTGAGAAAAATGGATAATGAATAGCATGAATTCGCTATTATGTGATATGAAAAGGAGTGGAAATGGATAACTCCTAATTGATAAGAAATCTAAGGGAGTATAAATATATGATGAAAGATGATATGTAATGATATAAGAGATGATTCTGATGTTGATGATATACTGGCAGTACAATATAGAAGATGATCAAAAGGTCAAGAATGATAAATATACAAGGCCCTACCACCTTATGAATTAAGTTAAATTCGGAGGACCGAATTTCTTAAGGTGGGGAGAATGTGATAACTGCAAAATTTTCAATTATTCATTGGAAATTAATATTTAAGAAAATAGATAAGAGGTAGTAAATAAATTAAAGTAAATAAATAAAATTTATTTACGAGATGGGAATATCGTCGAAATTCCCAAATTGATGAAGTGAAGAAGTGGAGAAAATTAATTTGGATAAAATTGAGGAAATTTAATTTGGATAAATGGAAATCCAAATTAAATAAGAAAAGGAGAAAAGAATATAAAATATATTTATATAATTATATATTATATAAATGTATTTTTATACAAATACATATGTATTGAAATACTATATAGTATATATTAATATACATTAGTATATATATGTATATATACTATTTAGTACATTTAAAATAATACATATGTATGTAAATATGATATTTTATGTATATATATAAATATATACATATATAAGAAAAGTAAATATTATTTCCTATCAAAACTTGTATATATATGTATATATATTGTAATACAATATATATATATATATAAAATCATATATATATATATATATAAAATATATATTAATTCAAATAAAAATTTATATATATGTATTTTGTGTATAATATATATATGTTAAAATATTATGTTTATATATGGTATATATAAATATAATATAGAATAATTAAAATAAAAAAAATGGAAGAAACAGAATCGGGAACTCCCGATTCTGCCTTCTGCGTGGAAGCTGGCCACCGTCGGCCGGCCAAGAGAGGAAGAAGAAAAAGAGGCGAAGCCGCCGGCGACGTGAAGGAAGGCGACTGGTGACGGAAATGGGAGGAAACAGAAACGGAAACAGAAGTAAAATCCCGGAGGAAGCCGAGAAGGAGAAGAGAAGAGAAAGTGGCGGTGCCGGCCAAATCAGTCGCCGCCACTGCCACCGAAGCTTCGCCGGAGGAAGAGGAAGACGTGGGAGGCCACGGTTGAGGCGGAGAATGGCGGAGGAAGGCTGACGAAGAGGCGAAAGAAACCGAAGGTAAATCGACTTGATCCGTCGTCGTGCCGCCGATCCAAGCTTAACGGAGACCACCAACAGACTCGCCGTGCCGTCGACCAGCTGTGGAGCCACCGAACCACCGGAGAACCGGCCGCCGGCGAGAAACCGACGACGAGGGGATCTGACCGGTCTGAATCAATCCGCCCAGGAAAAAGGAAAAGAGGAAAAAGAGAAAAGAAAATGGAAAAAGAAAAAGAAAAAGAAAGAGAAGAAAGAAAAGAAAAGAAAAGAGAAAAAGAGAAATTTTTGGGATTCGAGAATTTCAAAAATTACGGGAAATCCCGAGAATTCAGAAACCCAGGAATTACGGGATTTGGTAAGAAATCCCGAAAAGTATTAAATTATTTAAATAATTTATTTATTTAAATAATTATGGAAAAATTCTAAATTTTAGAATTTAAATTCCAAAAAATTCCCTCAATGATCGAGCTGATGGAATCGGGCGAGGTGAACACAGGCGCGACATTCGAGAGGCAGTCGTCGACCCGAAATAGGTAAGGGAGACATGTGCCGCCTGTAAGGATATTCGGCCATGTTTTAAATTATGCATTTAATTTATAAATGCAATTTATAATGATTAGTTTTGAAATTTGTTATGATTTATCGGTTTTAAATTGTGGTGAAATACCGGTTGAGAAATATAAACTGTATTTTCTGTGCAGGAGGCTAGCCAAGTCGGCAGACGTTATACTACCGAAAAATTATCGAAAAATTACTGAAATTTACCAAAAATCACCGAAAACCAAAATAAAAGATTTGATTTCACGTGAATCGATTTTCAGGTACGAAAATCGAGAAATTAAGTAAATTTCATAAAACATGAATATAGTGATATTTAGTTTTAAATATTCATGTTTTCGAGAATGGTGAAAAGGAAATCATCGAAAATTCACCCAGTAGGTGATATTTCACGTGAAACGAGATGAAAATGAAAAAGAGACTGAAGCGAATATTTTTATAAATATTCTTAAATATTCACTTGATTTTAAATAAAACCTTTAAGATTTTAATTATGGAAATAATTAATTATGAAATTTTCATAAAGGTTAAGAAATGAAGAAAAACTATGATTTTGAGACTAGAGGTCTCTACACGTGTTTTTAGAAGAAAACATGGTGAAGGGAAATTAAAGTTAGAAAATAAATAATTTATTTTCATAAATTATGAAAATGATTTGTTTGAAATTCTGATAATTATAAAACCATGTTTTCGATTGAATGCACGAAAAAGCATGCATATGTGTTTTACGGTGGAAAAAGACAGTTTTGCCTTTTTATATTTTCTGTGATGATTTTCTTACATGTGAGCCTTATGGATATTTGTGAAATATTTTGATTTCCTGTATTTAAAATCCATAAAGGCTATGGTACGGCTTATACTGTTTTGAGACTTAGGCCCCGAGCTTCATGCATCACATATACTGTTACTGTCAGTGGCTGATTGACCAGCTAGTCATCAGCGTCCCGGATTGTCGCCTAGCAAGCGTACACCGAGGGCATATTATAGATCATGGCCATAGATCTCATTACTATTACTATGTCCCTTAGTGGACAATGATAGCATGATTTACTTGTAGGGTGTTGCCTAGTCTCACTTATTACTTACTACTTATTGTTTACTGTGTTGGCTCTATAGGCTATGCCGAGAGGAGGGTGAATCGGTTTTTCGCTAACCTTATGTTCGTTTTTCGGTTCCTTTAAGTTTTCTAGCTTAGATTGATATTTTCTAAGTTCTCTAGGCTACTCAAGCATGCAATATAAATTCAATTCAATAAGCACAATATAATTGCAAGTAAAGAGAGTAGGGAAAGAGAGATTTACACAAGCGATTTATAGAGGTTCGGCAACTTGCCTACGTCCTCTACCTTGAGACGCTCCCAAGGATTTTCCCCAAATTCACTATACTTGAATTTGTGTTACACTCCCTCTTTTTGCAAGCTCAAGAGAAACCTATCTCTTTTTCTAGGCTCAAGAGAAACCTCTTCTCCCTCTTTTTCTAGGCTAAAGAGAAACCTCCCTCTTTTTCTAAGGCTAAAGAGAAACCTCCCCTTTTACAAGGAATGAGTTGGTTTACAAGTGGTGCAATCAAAGAAGGCCTCTAAGTAGGCAAATGATTACAGAAATTAGGCACAAGTGAAAGCCTATACAAGATTTGTGCTAAGCAATACAAGAGATATGTGAATGATGGAAGATGAAGACTTTATAGCTCTTGATATGTTGTTGAGGCTTGAGGATTTGAGGAAAATGAGTATTGGAGTTAATTGAGTAGTTCCCCTTTTTTTCTTTAGCTTCTAAGCCTCTATTTATAGTCCCTTGGATGTATTCTAGTCGTTGGGTGGAGCCAAAACTTGAATATGACCGTTGTCTCACAAAAACTAGCTGTTGCATGCTATTTTCGGGCAAAGGGATTGATCCCTTCCCATAGGGGATCGATCCCTTCATTCCATATTTGAATTTTCTGGGCTGAGAGACCTTTTCTTGCGTTGGGGTGCTTACTGCCAAAAGGGGATCGATCCCTTCCCTTAGGGGATCGATCCCATGCCTCTAGAAAGCCTATTTCCTGAACTTTTGGGTTAGAAATGATGTGACCTTTGATCCTAATCCAACCCAAAACATTTTGACATTTTTGTGGGAGTTTTTCTTGACTTTCTCTAATGAAAACATGGTCCAAAAATTCATCAAGTAATTTTCTAAAATATTCAAGACATTTTATAAAGTATTAAGACCAATAAGAATATGTAATTAAATCATGGTCTTAATGTTTGATATGATCACTTGAAAATGGATTGAGAAAATCATGTGTGATAAGGCAATTTTACAATATGAATTAAAACATTAAAGCTTACTTAAGTTTTTGTCATTTCAAAATACATATGGCAATTTAAAGCTAACATACTGTTTACTGAAAGGATTTGCGAAATCCTATTTACTGTACTGTTTACTGTACTGAACTACTGTTCACTGTTTACTGTTACTGATGAAGAACCGTACCAAAACATTGTTTATTATTGAACTGTATTGTTTACTGAGATGGTAGCCACTAATGACTGTTTTACTGAAAAGAAAGCTACCATTTACTGTTTACTGAACTGAAAGCTATCATATACTATTTACTGAATTCGTAGCTACTGTTTACTGTTACTTACTGTACCGTATCGACTTACTATTTTACTGAATATACTGTTTTACTGAACTGTACGATACGGTTACTGATTTGAAAAGAGAAATAAAAATTTATTCTAAAAGAATAACACAAGAATTATTTCTAAGAAAGAAATAATCGAAGAAGTAACTATCCAACGATTGGATATTTACAAATCACTGTACTGTCACGTGTTTTACTGTACTGAAGAGGAGAGAAGTAAACCACTACTTTACTACTGAACTATCACGTGTTTTAAAGTATACTGAATGTGAAAAGAATTAAGTGGTTTACTCTGTGGAAAAACGAAAAGTTTATCGTTTTGAAAACAACGGAATTGGTATTCTCTACAGTTGCTTCTAGGTTCCGGAACAAGTCAGGTATTTCAAAATACCTGCCTTACTCTATCTGGATCCCTAGCCGACTGTAGTATCCTTCCTACATGTGAGCCTAGAGCCATCTAGGAAGATTTTAAAGAAAAAAAATTATTTTCAGCATATAGATAGCTGAATATCAAGTGTAGCATATAACTCTCTTACTGAGTTGTGGTTTGCTCACTCCCCAAATTTAACATTTCAGGTTTTGATGATGGTGAGATCCAATATTTGTGGATTACGGCTGCACATAATGGACAATGTGACAAACCGACTAAAATATATCAGGTACGATCATTTATTTTATGTATTTAGACATGTCTACAGTACTACATATTTGTAAATAAGATAAGGGGATGTGTATAATGTTAACAATATTTTATTAACATGTTTAACATCAAGTGTAAAGTGAAGTATTACAGACAGCCCAACCGGAAAAATTGTGTAAAATAAGGTGAAAAATGTGGTAACAGGGCGTTACAGTTACTATCTCTGTACTTGTGTAGTGGCTTATTGAGCTTTCCCTACAGCTCACCCCTTCATTTTCCTTCACAGGTTAAGCTAAGATAGCAATGTTTGGTAAGAGTCGTATCTTGTTTTGATGTTTCAGGCTAGACGTCAAACTTCAATTCATAGCTCGGTATATAAGTTTACTATTCATATATATTTGGAATTTGATGATTTTGTACAGTAATGTAGTGTAAGATGTGATAAGTATGAATATTTGATTACTTTCAAAAATCAGGTTAAAGCGGGATGTAAACGAATGTTTGTTAGATGTTGATGTGAATAGTGTCAAGTATCTAATAATATTTGGTTGAGAATTTTTTTAATGACTTTCGGGTTATCCGAAAATTATAAAACTTTCTTGAATATTCCATTGGACTGTATGAGAGTGAGATAGACCATTTTGGGCCAAAGATATCAAAAAATGAATAGTACTTTGTCTTGTTGTTTGGATTGTGTTGTAGTTAAGCGAAAATGCTGCTGAAATTTAGTCTCAAGTGATTTTCAGTTATGAAATGAACTAGGATCTAAGGAAATCAATCGTAAACCAAGAACGTGTGAATAGTAAGACAACTCGCTATAGAAATCGTAGTTATAGTGAAAGGAAAAAGTTAGGCCTAAAAATCCGTACTTTTACTATTTCGTTATTAAAAATGTCTCGGAGCATCACAATAAGAGACAAGGCCTCAAGAATACACACAAAGACTATCTTATTAGTTATGATAATCGCAAAATTTCTATTGTTTAATAGTGGAAATTAATATTAAAGAAAATAGATAAGTGAAAATAAATAAATATAATTATGAGATAGGAATATTAGTGAATATTCCGTGAATTGAGGAAGTGATAAATTGGGCAAATTCGAGTGAAAGAAGATTAAATTGGAAATAAAAATAAGGTTGGAATTATGGAAAATAATGAAAGGAGGAAATTTAATTTGGATAAATGGAAATCCAAATTAAATAAAAAAAGAGAGAAGAAATATGAAATATATTTATATAATTATATGTTATATAAATGTATTTTTATACAAATACATATGTATTTAAATACTGTATAGTATATAGTACATATTAATATACATTGGTTTGTATATATGTATATATACATATTTTATAATTTAAATAGTACATATGTATACAAATATAACAATTTATGTATATATAAGTATATACATATTTGAAAAATGTAAATATTAGTTTACATTAAAGTTGTACATATATATTGTAAATACAATATATATTGTATTATTATTACATTTATATACATATATATATATATATAAATGTTATGTAATTTTAAGGTATATAAATATACAGATATATACACTAGATATATTTTACATAACATAAATATATCTTTTTATAATATATATAATACAATATTATATATATAAAATAATAATATTATATGTATAATATATGGTATATATTATATGTATAATATATAATCTATAGTATATAATATACTATATGTATAATTGATATAATAAAAATAAAACAAAGAAAAAGGAAAATGGGAAAGTGGCGGTGTCGGCCGATTCGGCCACCGCCACTGCAACATAACCTTCGGCGGAGGAAGAGGAAAGGGTAGGAGGCCACCGGTGAGGCGAAAAACGGCGGAGGAGAAAGGGCGAAAAGGAAGAAGAGGCTGAACCTAGGCCGACTCGATCCGCCGTCGTGCCGCCGATCTGGGTTGAATGGAGGCCAGATCCAGCTTTGCCACCACCTCGGCCAGCTGTGGAGCCGTCGAACAGCCAGAAAATCGGCGGTAAGGGAGGCCGAACCGGTCTGACTAGGCTGAACCGGTCTGACCAAGAAAAGGAAAAGAAAAAAGAGAAAAAGAAAAGAAAAAGGAAAAGAAAAAGAAAAGAAAAGAAAAAAGAGAAAAAGGAAGAAAGAGAGAAAAGGAAATTTTTGGGAATTTGGAAATTTTCGAGAATTCGAAAACTCGAAAATTACGAAAATTTGATAAGAAATTTCGAAAATTAAATTCGAGTAAAATTAAATAAATTATTTGGAAAAATTCTAAATTTTAGAATTTTATTTCCAGAAAATTCCCTTGATGACCGAGACAATGGAATCGGGTGAGGTGAACACGGGCGCGACGTAATGAGGCGGTCACCGACCCGGGACAGGTGAGGGAGACATGTGCAGCCTGTAAGGATATTTGGCACACATGTTTTAAATTATGCATTTAATTTTTATAAATGTTATTGATAATGATTGGTTGGAAAATTGTGGTGATTTACCGGTTGAGATTTAAATTGTATTTTTCGTGCAGGAGGCTAGCTAATCGGCAACCGTTATACTACCGAAAAATTATCGAAAAATTACCGAAAATCATAATAAATGATTTGATTTCACGAGAAACAGTTTTCAACCACGAAAATCGAGAAATCGATTAATTTTCATAAAACATGAATATACGGATGATTAATTGTAAAATATTCATGTTTTTGAGAATTGTGGAAATAAAACCACTGAAAATTCTCTCGAAGTGTAAAATTTCACGTAATACGAGATGAAAGATGGAAAGACACAAAGTGAATATTTTAATAATATTTCTTCAAATATTCACTTGATTTCATAAATAACCTTTATGGTTTCAATTGTGAAAATAAGTATTTATAGCAAATTCCATAAAGGTTAATTAAAGGTGGAAAACGGTACTTTGAGACTAGATGGTCTCCGTATGTGTTTATAAAGAAAATATGGTGACGGGAATGTTGATTTGGAACGTAAATATTTTAATTTTCCATAAATCATAAAAATAATTGATTTGAATCCCGATAACTTTGAAAACCATGTTTTCGATAGAAAGCACAGAAAAAGGTGCGTATATGTTTTACGGTGAAAAAGGACAGTTATGACCTTTTATATTTTACAGTGATGATTTCATAAACTGTTTTCAACATATGGAAAATATGATTTATGCCTTTATGAAATATTTTGAAAAATGTTATTTATTTTATTTATTTCATAAAGGTAAGGATTTATACATGTGAGCCTTATGGATGATGGTGAAATATTTTACACTACTGTGTTTAAAATCCATAAAGGCTATGGTACGGTGTTATACTGTTTTGAGACTTAGGCCCCGAGTTTCATGCATCGTACTGTTACTGTTACTGTCACGTGGCTGATTGACCAGCTAGTTATTAGCGTCCCGGATTGTCACCTAGCAAGTGTACACCGAAGACATATTATAGATTGTGGCCACAAATCTTAGTTATTGATATTGTGTCCCTAGTGGACGATGATAGCATGATTTAATTGTAGGGTGATGCCTAGTCTCACTTATTGATTACTATTTACTGAAAGGATTTACTAAATCCTGTTTACTGTACCATACTATTTATTGTTTACCGAACTACTGTACTATTTACTGTTTACTGAGCAAAGCCGTACCGAAACACTGTTTACAGAACTGTACTGTTTACTGAAATGGTAGCCACTGATTACTGTTTTACTGGACTGAAAGCTACCATTTACTGTTTACTGAACTGAAAGCTACCATATACTGTTTACTGAACTGGTAGCTACTGTTTACTGTTTTCTGACTGAACCGTATCAAGATACTATTTTATTGAATATACTGTTTTACTGAACTATAAGATACGGTTACTGAACTAAAGAGAAATTAATGGTTATTCAAAAAGAATAACATTGAAAATTATTTCTAAGATAGAAATAATTACAGAATAGTTTATCCAATGATTTGGATATTTACAAACCGTTGTACTGTCACGTGTTTTTAATTGTACTGAAGAGAACAGAAGTAAACCACTGTTTTACTACTGAACTGTCACGTGTTTTAAACCGTATTGAAGTGAAGAGAAATAAATGGTTTACGCTATAGAAAACGAATATTAAATTGTTTTGAGAACAAATTATATAGTACTCTCTACAGTTGCTTCTAGGTTCTAGGACAAGATAGGTATTTCAAAATACCTGCCTTACTCCATCCGGATCCCTAGCCGACTGTAGTATCCTTCCTACATGTGAGCCTAGAGCCCATCTAGGAAAATTTAAAGAAAGTGAAAAAGTTTTTCGGTATATAGGTAGCTGAATATCAAGTGTTGCATATAACTCTCTTGCTGAGCCATGGTTTGCTCACCCCTTAATTTTAACATTTCAGGTTTTCGAGGACTGAGAGTCTGATATCTAAGGATTTCGACTATGTATTTGGGGACGATGCGACAGCTTGATTTACTATATGAGGTACGATCATTTATTTTTCGTATTTAGACTTATTTAAAGTACTACTTTCTTGGGAATTAAGATAAGGGATGTAATTCGTGTTATAATTTCATATGAAATTGTTTAAATGTAAATGAAAAGTAAAGTATTGCAGACAGCCCAACTGTCTAAATGGTGTAATAATATGTGTATTACTGTGTAACTAGACTGTTACATTAGTTTTCTCCCCTAAACTCTGTCACCTCTTCTTTTCTCTTAAGCTTTTTCCTTCTTTTACACATTTACTACTAATGAGGGTCATACTAAAGGTCATCGAGCTTTGACATAAGTCAGGCTAAAGAACATTAGGCCTAAGGATAGTCTAAGCCCAAGAGGAAAGAGGACTCAGAAGGGTCATGAAAGATCCAGTAGGTTATCATTTTAACTATGAGTCTTAACCGTAATTATGTGTCAAATAACTCTTATAAATAGGTTACAGCTATCATTTTTAAACCTTCATCTCTATTTGCTTATTGAAACACTAGAAAAAACCTATCGACTTAAGCATCAGAGTGCGTGCACAGGAGAAAGACCCTACGCCATCTGATGGTTTTTTTTTTTGTAGAGTTCTTGGAGATAGGCTAACTTGAAGATCAAGATTCATACGTTATCAAAAATATTGTTGTGAATAGGCAACAACAATTGTCGTCATTTGTGGGAATCGATATAAGCTATGTGCTCAAACATGTTTCAATCCTTTTTCAAAATATTTGAAAATGGCTTTCCAAAAAAATGCACCCAAAGTCGCAGATCTATTATTCTAGATTTTAGAATTTATTTATTTATTTATTTATTTATTATTATTATTATTATTATTATTATTATTATTATTATTATTATTATTATTATTATTATTATTATTATTATTATTATTATTATTATTATTATTATTTTGACCGAGTGGCAAGGGATAGTTGCTTGGCTTGCATCATCGTTTGAGTCGCCATCAAAGGCATTGTTGGTGGCACCATTGGTATGCTTCCGGTTATCTCACTGCTAACTAAAGCCCTAAACCTCATTTTTATTTTAATTTCTTGAAATATTGAATATATAAAATTGTTTCACTTAAAATAATAATTATTACTCTTTTGAAATATTTGTAAAAGCAGGAAATTATTTGTTGGAATATGTTAAAATTTCTAAGCTTTAGCGTTTTTGACTTTTTAAACATATAGTAAACGCCGATTCAATAAAAGGAAAGGCCAGAAAGTCAAAGAAACATTTGTTTGTGTTTTAACTTTTTTTCCCCACTTCTAAAAATCCGATGTGAAAGAGAAAGAATTGATTTTTGGTTTTTAAGAAGGCCAATTGGAGTGCATTGCTTTTTAAGAATTGATTGTTGGTTTTTAAGAAGGCCAATTTGCATGTGGGGATTTGCAATTTTTTTTTGTGAAATACTTTAAAATGCTTTGAGGAAAATAAATTTAATATATTTTTTGAATGTGAGTATCGATCATTTTGTTTCATGATACTTGAAATTTTATAGTTTTTGTATGTAGAATACAATGATCCTTTGATCTCACTTGGCTTTGTTTGTCCAAGATACCCATCAAAGATGTGTATCTACTATAATATTTGGAGTTGTACAAGGTCTAAATGCAACTGTGCTTGCCTATAGTTCAACTGGAAGGTAACAAGAACATGTTTGGGCATTGCTATATTCTCATAATTAACTAATCATTACTATTCATGGAGTTACAAAGACATTTCCCTAGATTTTTTTTGGTAATACGATTAGAGGTGTCTCCAAGTTTTGTAGAAACTTATTTTGCCAAAAATTTATCAACCCTAACACAATTCAATATGGGAGTCAACTTGAGTTTGCAAGATTATCTGAAGCTTATCTCTTGAGATTTTTGCATCTATGTTTTAGTCTTTCAATTATAAAAGTTTGACTATATTATGCATTCAAAGTTGCAAACATATACAGTGGTTGGGAGACAACATGATCTCGGACTCATGGTTCTTAGTTTGCACACAATATCTATATATTCTATAGACCTTATCACATCAATGTTGGTGTATTGATAAAGGCATGCTCAAATGCTGGTGAGCCAAATTGGTGATTGGATGTTTGCATGTACATGAAAAAGAATGATGTGGCTCCTGACGAGGCCTCTCCTTGATAGCATTTGTCAATTTTCACCATTACATCTCCTGAATCAAACCAAAAGTTATTGAGCTATCAGATTTTTTATGAATGGTGTATGTACAGCTTACTATGTTAGAAGATAATCTCGCTTTGAACTAGTTGAGAGAAAGAGTTCAGGTCATGGATAGAATTTGCCTTAAATGTCTTGATTAGATGTTTACTAATGCTATTTCTAATATGTTAGTAGATTTGTGCAACAACGTGAAAAGTGACAAATTCTTTTGTTTTGTTTTTTTTTTCTATCTTTTTTCTTTACAGCTACTAATTATTTTGTTTTGATATATTAGTGATCCAATCACAATGTTGCAAAGCTAATATTATTATTGTCATTTATCTCGGCTATAATATACATGATCCTATGTATATAATCGATTATGTTCTATATATTAGCTACCATGCAGGTTTTAATAAGCCTTACTCGTTAGTCACTTGTTATAAGCCCTGTTTATAATGCACTATATTATAAGCTCTGCTCGCCAACGAGGGCACTTAGGGGCAACACAAACAAATCAATCAAAGAAGTCATGTAACAAGAATGAGAAATCCAACATAGTATGCAAATGGCCTGAATAAAAAAATGCACGTAATAAGCCACACGCAAGAAAAAAATTCCTGAAGCAAAAAGTGAAAAGTGCGTGAAGTAACTCATGCGTGAAGACAAAAAGTGCAAGGGCTTCAAGCGAAAAATGCACGAGGTAAGGCACACATAAGAAAAAAAAAGGCTTGAAACGAAAAGTATGTAAAGTAGGCTATGCATGGACTTGACGCGAAAAGTGCACGATGTAAGTCATGCATAAAGACAAAAAAGTGCAAGGGCTTGAAGCAAAAAATATGCGAGATAAGCCACGCGTAAGAAGAAAAAGACCTGAAGCAAAAAGTGCAGAAAGTAGGCTACACATGGGCTTGAAGCAAAAAATGCGCGACATAAGCCGTGAATAAAATAAAAATCCCTAAGCGAAAAATGCGGAAAATGGGTAACACATGCGCTTGAAGTGAAAAATGAGCGAGGTAAGCCGTGAATAAAATAAAAGTCCCTAAGCGAAAAATACGTGATATGGGCAACACATGGACTTGAACCGAAAAAATGCATGAGGTAAGTCGTGAATAAAAAAAAAGTCCCTAAGTAAACAATGCACGAGATAGGCAACACATGGGTTTAAAGCAAAAAAATGTGTAAGGTAAGCCACGAATAAAGTAAAGGTCTTAAAGCAAAAAATGAGCAAGTAAGCCATACATGAGAATTCAAGGGCTTGAAGCAAAAAAATGCGTGAGATAAGCCACGAATAAAGTGAAGGGCTTAAAGTGAAAAATGTGTGAGTAAGCCAAACATGAGAATTCAAGGGCTTGAATCGAAAAATGAGTGAGGTAAGCCACAAATACAGTAAAGGGCTTAAAGCGAAAAATACACAAGTAAGCCACACATGAGAAATTTAAAAGCTTGAAGCGAAAAATGTGCAATGTAAGCCATGCACGTGAAAGACAAGAAAGCACATGGGCTTGAAGCGAAAAAATACGCAACGTAAGCCACTCATGTGAAATGTAAGGACTTAAAGTGAAAAGTGCGTGAGGTAAGTTTGATTGTTATGTAAGATGAGCTTAAATAAGTGGAAGGTAAATTTGTAGTTGCCGAAGAGTTCTTTATAAAAGATTGAGCTCTTTCACAAAGAACTGGGGAGCACTTACTACGTACAAACATGCAAATTAGAGCATGAAATAAAGCACGAAAGTGGAATTTTTCATTCATTCAACTCTAAAGTTGTATTATAATAAGTGTCTTCTAGATTGACCTCTGTAGCAAGAGGAGTATCGATACTAACGAGCACCTAGGTGTGTGCATCCTAAGGCATTATAATGTCAAGAGCATGATCCTTAGAAAAGTTGGCCTTTGGATTATCCAAATCATCTGCATCCAAGCTTGTGAGAAGCTCGACCACTGCGGGCCAATGAAAAGGCTTTGAAGGGCTGGTGAGATCAGATAGGAGTGCCAGGTTAAGTACAGAAGGATGCTTTAGAGCACCTCACTTGTCCTCGTCCCTAAGTCCGACTATAGCTAATTTATGAAAATTTTACAGAGAAGGAATTCATGCATATTCAATCAATGTCAAAACCCTTCAATCTTTCAATGATAATATCGTATATTAAACAATTTTTATAAAGAATTTATAATTTAAAATTGGTCAAATCAATAATACATACATGTATATATTCAGTAAGCATTCAATAAACATTTCAGTATGCAGTTCAGTAAATAGTTAAGTAAACCGTTCAATAAGTCATTCACTAAATAGTACAGTAAATCGGTCAGTAAACGATTTAGTAAATAGTTTAGTGGTCAATTCAATAAACCAATCAGTAAGTTGTTCAGAAAACAATTAGTAAACAATTCAGTAGATAGATCAGTAAATAGTTCAATAAACCCATCAGTAAAAAATACACTAGACTATTCAGTAAACAGTTCAATAAATCATTTGATAGATAGTTCAGTAAACTGTCCAGTAAATAGTTCAATAAATAGTTCAGTTGAGACATGGCAATACCCAATAGAATCATGCAGTTTGAGATTGCCCACAAAGAGAGTAAACAGTAATGACATATAGCTACAGTTAAAAAGGTGTCTAGCCAGTGTCACAGAGCCAATGACATCTTAAGGACTGCTGAAGACTTACTTAGGGTTGATAGCAAAATAGTGCACCCCATAGTACCATGGAACAAGTGATACAGAGGTGGATGTAGACTTGCTCAAGGTCTAACAACAAACAGTACAGTACATTTCAAATAGTATGGCATGATTACCTAAAGGTAGCTATGGGGAGCCAACAGTTTCAAAACATTTATCTGATTCCTATGAAAAAATAAAACAATACTTTATGCTTTCAAACATTATACAATAATACAACCAAAATATATACTTTTGGGAACCAAGTTTCGTTTCAAACCATACTATTCAAAAATCAAAATATTTTGTTCAATACGTTTAGTCAAATCCAAAATATTCAAATCATTAACTTTAGTCAGAAATAAACACTTCTAGTAAAACAGTATCAGTTAATTCAAAGCATTAAAAGCATTAGCTTTTGTTAGATAAATGAAACTTTCAGTAAAACCCCTTTTAGTTAGTTCACAATATAAAAACATTTACTTCAGTTAGACACTCAAAATTTTAAATAAAACAGAATTAGTCAATCTAAGACATTCAAAATATTCACTTCAGTCAAACGTTCAAAACTTCAATCAAACGTTCAAAACTTCAGTAAAATAGCCCTAATTGTTCATTCACATAGTTTTTGGTCTTTTCATGTGATTCAGTCTATAGATTAGAACTGGTTTAGACTTCTTCACATGAAGGATTAATTATCACCGTCCGTTGGTCCAAAGTCAAACTACATTGACCGTTATTCACAAATGTTTCTGGAAATTGTTGCAATTAACTTTCGCATTTTTTATTCCCATAATGAATAACTTATATTGGTTATTGGGAAAATGGGGTTCTCATACTCTCCCCTTCCAAAAGAATTTGGTCCTCCAAACCAAATTTGACAAAAGTACTTCGATAGTTCAGTGCTTTTATCCATTCATATCACTGCTATGCTTTGTCACTTTTTGATCGATATTTATTCTTAACAATCAATTCTTTTATTCATTCATATTAATCATTCTATACACTGTCTATATTGTTTATTAACAATCCTCTTGCATCTTTCAATCATAGGTTTCCATATCAATCATACAACGTACAATCATTCTATCACTTCAAAGCTACGCATATCTCTATCAATCTTTTTCAATCATTCAATACCTTTCTCCACAATACTTTCAATGCGATAACAGTCTCAGTCACTTAAAATCCAATCATATATTATAGTTAAGTCATCAATTTCCTATGCAAAAGAATCATCTCAAAACACTTTCTAGATGTTAGTCACAATTTATCTTCAGACAAATACAGTACTTATGTGATGTAAATCATTTCTGACCTGCAGACACCGATGCACATCAGACTAACCTTGCTTTAATACTAGCTTCTGTCATGTTCCGATTTCTTAAAATGTGGACTAATTTTTTCCTTTTTCACTCAATCAGTTCGGCTATGTTCAGTGTCATCAATCAAATATTAAGCTAAACTTACTTAGCTAATTCAATATCCAACTATTTAGATTGGTTCTAGCACAGTCATTTACTGTATGTATTTATTTTTATTTACCTATCCATCTCAATTGTCACAGTCTGTATATACAGTAATTCACACATTTCCACACAGACAATAATAGTTGGGCTGTCTATGATGTCTTTATTTCCATTTTCTTTAAACAGTAAACAATTGATAACAATAATTTATTTTAATTTACATAAGCAAGAATATTTACATATCAGTATTTTTTTTATCGTTTACCTCCCCTGTTCATAATTACAACATAGTAGTACTGTAAAATAAGTCTGAACATACAAGGAAAATGATTATGCCTTTAGGATCCACACTAGACTACCTCGAGCTAACTAAGAGCGCAGTCGAAATCCTCGAGTAGGTAAATCACGCAGCCACTAGAAATAATCTATGGAGGTGAAAAATAAAGGGGAGAGCTACATATGCTCAGCAGAGGAATTATATGCAGAACTGATATTACGAAATCTATATGCATAAAAGCAATTTATTTTCCTATAGCACACTAGGGACAGTAAAGGAAGGATACTATAGTCGGCTAGGGATCCGAATGGAGTATGGAAGGTATTTTAGCATACCTGTCTTGCCCTAGAACCTAGAAACGACTATAGGGAGTAGATATTGATTATGAAATAAAATAATTTTGATAATATTTCATAAATGAATTTTAAATAGACACTTATTTAAATGATTCATAAAATCAAAGCATTTGTATGGATCCGAATGGAGTATGGAAGGTATTTTAGGATACCTGTCTTGTCACGTAACCTAGAAGCGACTATAGGGAGTAGATATTGATTATGAAATAAAATAATTTTGATAATATTTCATAAATGAATTTTAAATAGACACTTATTTAAATGATTCATAAAATCAAAGCATTTGTATATAAATAATCTCAAGTTCACATTCAATCACAAATAAAAAATTTAATTAAGAAATCTCAAAATCACATTTAAACACATTTCGCATAAATCGATAAAATTTCCATAGACAATATCATACACAATTTAACACAGTAAATCATTTAGAAATAATCACACATTTCACAGAAAACACATTGATAATCACTTATAATTTAATATCACACTTCATTAAATCAGTTCATTATCACAGTAAAATGGTGGAGACCAGGCATCACCCAAGATATATCATGCTACAATCCCGGTGGTAGTGCTAGTCGATATGCCACGTCTCCCATGCGATCTAAGATCTCGAAAGGTTCAATGTATCGAGGACTCACTTTTCCTTCTTACCGAATCTCATAATACCCCTAGATGGGGAAACTTTCAAAAATACAAAATCACCTACGAAAAATTCAAGTGGTCGGCGTCGTGTGTCTACATAACTCTTCTGCCGACTCTAAGCTATCTTTAACCTTTCACAAACTAAGTGCACATCTTTTGAAGCCTGCTCTACTAGATCGAGAGCCAATAACTTTCGATCTCCCACTTCTTCCCATGCTATCGGTGATCTACATCTTTTTCCATTTAAAGCCTTGTATGGTGCCATGCCGATACTAGCTTGATAGCTATTATTATAGGCAAATTCTGCTAATGGCAAGTGGTCGTCCCAGGAGCCCTTAAAATCCAACGCACATGCCCTTAACATATCCTTGAGCATTTGAACCACTCGCTTGGACCGACCGTCAATCTGTGGATGAAAGGCTATGCTAAAGTTTAATCGGGACCCCATAGCTTCCAAAAATCTCTCCCAAAAATGAGATGTGAATCAGGAATCCCTATTCGATGTGATACTCAATGGAATACCAAGTAGCCTCACAATTTCCTGCACATACAAATCGGCTAGGGCATTGAATGAATCCATAGATCTAATAGGAACAAAGTGGGCGGACGTCGTTAACCTGTCTAGAATCACCCATAGAGCATCGTGGTTCTGTAGGGTCTTTGGCAAGCCAAAAGTGAAGTCCATAGTAATGTGCTCCCACTTCTACACTGGAATCAGTAGAGGCTTCAACATCCATGTAGGCTTTTGATGCTCGATCCTAACTTGCTGGCAAGTGAGACATCTAGCAACAAACTCTGCGATGTCTCTCTTCATCTTTGGCCACCAATACACTCTCCGTAGATTCTGGTACATCTTAGTACTTTCTGGATGCAGAGTGTACCTGGAGGTGTGGGCCTCTGTCAAAATCAACTCTCTAAGCTGCTTATCACTGGGAACACATAATCTGCCTCTGACCTTAGTATGCCATCAGTGCCAATCTCAAAATCTGACTATTCACCCATCTATACCTAACTGGCAACCTCAAACAATAGTTATCTATCCTCTAAGCATCCCTGATCTGATCCATTAGATCTGGCTCAACCTTGAGACTAGCTGTGAACCTATATCTCTTAGAGGATATCACATTTAGATTAAGGCTCGAGAACTATTCCAATAACTCGTGCTCCCTGACCATCATGTAAGATACCATGCCTACGTGCTTCTAACTCAAAGCATCTGCCACCATGTTAGCTTTCTTCGGGTGGTACAAGATCTCGCAGTTGTAGTCCTTCAATAGCTCCATCCATCTTTGCTGTCTTATATTTAATTCCTGTTGCAAGAATAAGTATTCCAAGCTCTCGTGATCTGTGTATATATGGAATTTCTCCCCATAGAGATGGTGCTGCCATATCTTTAGTGCAAATACTACGGCAGCTAATTCCAGATCATGAGTCGGATAGTTCTTCTCATGCTCTTTAAGCTGTCTAGAACCGTAGGCAATCACCCGACTGTTATGCATCAAAACACACTTGAAACCCAGTGCGAAAGCATCTGTATATATTGAAAATCCCCCGGATCCGCTGGGGAGGCCAAGCACAAGAGCTGTAGTAGTCTTCGCTTTAACTCTTGGAAGTTGTGCTCACACGTATCTAACCACTTGAACTTAACATCCTTACATGTGAGTCATGTCAGTGGAGCAACTAGCTTGGAGAATCCCTCGACAAACCAATGATAATATCCAACTAGACCCAAAAAGCTCCATATTTCTGTCACTGTCTTAGGCCTCTCCCACTGCACAATGGCCACAATCTTGGACGAATCAACTGAAACCCCGTCCTTAGATATTACATGTCTCAAAAAGGTAATGTGATCTAGCCAGAATTTGCACTTACTGAACTTGGTGTAGAGTTTTCAGTCCCTGAGGGTCTGCAAGACTATATATAGGTGCCGCTCGTGCTCCTCTGGAGACTTAGAATGTATCAGGATGTCGTCCATAAATATTATCACAAACTTGTTGAGATAAGGCTTAAACACCTCGTTCATCAAGCCCATGAACGCTGCAAGGGCATTTGTTAGTTCGAAAGGCATCACCAAAAATTCATAGTGTCCATACTGAGTTTGGAATGCTGTCTTAGGAACATCCGACTCTCGAATCTTAAGTTGATGAAAGCTTGATCGGAGGTCGATCTTTGAAACACCTATGCACCCTTGAGCTGGTCAAATAAATCGTTAATCTTAGGCAATGGATACTTGTTTTTAATATTCACCCTATTCAGCATCTAATAATCAATGCACAACCGTAAACTCCCATCTTTCTTCCTGACAAATAATACCAGAGCACCCCACGGTGACACACTAGAACAGATTAATCCCTTATCCAGTAGCTCCTAGATTTACTTCTTAAGCTCATCTAACTTCGTCAATGCCATCCGATAAGGGGGTTTAGAAATGGGCTCCGTACCGGGTACCAAGTCAATAGTAAACTCGATTTCCCAATCCGATGGTAACCCTGGAAAATCCTTCGAGAATACGTCTAGGAAGTCCCTGACCACAGGAATCTCGTGTAACTCAGGATGTTTCCTTTCTACATCCTCCACATAAGCAATAAAACCTTCAACACATTCACACAACACATAAACAATTTAGTAAACACATATTTCACTTTTATTATTTATAGAAAAGTTTTACAGTGTAACATTCAAGTTGAGACAAGGTAATAAATTTAGTATAGCAGTCTAAACTAACATAGTTCATAGCTAATCAATCCATTTCTAGTATTACATCAAAATCATACATATTTAACAAAATTAGGTTAGCGTCATTTCCTTCTCAGCTACTTTCACTTTACAATTTCTATACACAATATCTATAATTTGTGATTCTCTAAACGGAGTATTTATCAATAAGATGTATCCTAGAGGCTCTGGATCTACTTGGATTCTATTAGCACATGCAAGAGACACAAATGAATGAATAGAACTAGGATCAAATAATGCAAGTACAAAAATATCGAAAATGTAAATTTTACCTTTAATCGCATTTGCAGACACATCAATAGTCTCCGATCTAGTGCATACACCTATCCCTGAGTCACGGGCTTCTTACCCTTCTCTGCTGCAGTTGCCTGTCTCTACTGTGAGAGTGTAACTCTCTCCGACTCGGTCGAAGCTGTTGGTGCTGGTGCTAGTGCTGGTGCTAGTGAAATAGGGGTTAAAGTGGTAGATACGGTTGATTCCCTAAGTGTCGAGCAATCTCTAATCAAATGCCTCGTCTAACCACACTTAAAATAAGCACGTGTCAACAAATAGCATGGCCAAGTACCGTGCATCTTTCCACAGTGTACGCATCTAACATCGGTACTCCTCTAGGTAGTGGTGGGGCTAGTAACAAGGGCTGTGGCAGCTTGTCTCGCAAAATGCCCCTCTATGATCTGAATGCCCGAGGGTGTAGCCTTCTTAAGCTGCTCCCCACTTGCTCTGTCATTTAAACCCCTCTTCGCCTTGCTTTTCACCTTAGCTTTAGACTTAGATACCAGCTCAGAGTTGAACTGCTCATAATCCTGCTCGCATAACTAAGCATGTCTCACAACCTCATCATATGTCCGAATGGATGGTCTTAGCCCAGCCTTAAATCTGTCTATCTTATGCCGCTCGTCAACTCGAGTAAGTGGATCAAACTTGCTAAGAGTAGTAAATCTTGACTCATACTGATCCATTGTCATGCTCCCCTGAACTAGCTCCAAAAACTCCTGTTGTAATTTCTTTTGAGTTGTATCGGGGATGTACTAGTGGCAGAAGGCATCTATAAATATCTCCCAAGTAATCACTGGATGTTGGGCAAACAAAACAGTTTATGTGGACTTCCATCAGTGCTCCGTATCGTCTATCAGCTGGAACACTGCCAACCTACTCTCTTTGTCTTGGAGCATCTTATATATATGAATAAGTTCTCTATAGCTGTCACCCACTACTCTGCCACTAGTGGATCCCTATCTCCCTTAAATTTGGACGGATTTAGCTTCGTGAACTGCCGTACCAAAGTAACATCACAATAAGACTCTACGTCTCGAGGTGGCTGTACTGGTGTTTGGGGCAAAGTGTGGATCGGGAGTTGGCTAAGCTGAGGGTGGTTCTACTACAAGAGCTGCTTGCTCTCTCTTTCTACCCTATCTATAGCTCTGTCAGCATGATTCATGGCTATGAAATCAGCCAACATCCTCTCCATTCGGGACATCTAAGTATTTGAACTTTTCGGTTGCGATGGGTGAACGAGTCTTGGGGCCGGCTCAAGTGCTGGCTCAGGAGTAGGAGGCTCTAGAGTCGACTCCACCCTACCTCGGCCTCGACCCCTATATGCTCGTGTTACCCATCGCCCACTCATATCTGCACAACACAGATAGTTCAATCGATTTCGGTTAGTCGTTTATTCATATATCCAGACTATATAGTAATATAGGGGATGTTAACCACTTCACTTGTCACAAAAAGACACTAATAGACATCAGGCCAACCTTGTTCTGATAAAATTGTAATGATCTGAGTTTGTATATACAGTAATTCACACATTTCCACACATATAGTAATGGTTGGGCTGTCTGTGATGTCTTTATTTCCACTTTCTTTAAACAGTAAACACTTTATAACAATAACTTATTTTAGTTTATTTAAGCAAGAATAGATCTACTCAAGGGCCGGGCAACCCGCCTAAGCCCAAAAGCCCGTTTGAAATTTGGTCAGGCTTGGACAAAAATATGTGATAAAATAACCGATCTTGGACAAAATTTTTAGGCCCGTTTAAAAATCGGGCCATGCCTTGTGCTTGACCTTTCAAAACCTAGGCCCGGCCCAAATTTATAATTTTTTATTTTTTTATATTTCTTTTTTAATATTAATTAAATATTTAACATATATTTACTAGATATAACATGATATAATTATATGTATATAAAATATTATTGATTAATAAACATGATTATAAATATTTATTATTGAAATTGATATACAAATTTTGATAAATTAAATTTTAAAAGATATAAAATAATAAAAAACAAATAAATATAAAATTAAAATATAAAATATTATTTTCGGATCGGGCCGGGCTTGGGCTCGGGCTCGGGCTTGTAGCATGAAAATGAAAACAGGCTTGGACAAAAAGTAAGGCCCGAATTTCTAGGCCGGGCCGGGCTTAGGTATGCACAAAACATATTATTACCTGTCATGGGCCCGTCCAGCCCATGATCAGGTTTAAGCAAGAATATTTACATATCAGTATTCAGTTATCGTTTACATCCCCTGTTCATAATTACAACATAATAGTATTGTAAAATAAGTCTGAACATATAAGGAAAATGATTATACCTCTAGGATCCACACTAGACTGCCTTAGGGTAACCAAGAGAGCAGCCGAAATTCTCCGATAGGTAAATCACACAGTCACTGGAAATAATTTGTGCAGGTGAAAAATAAAGGGGTGAGCTACACTTGCTCAGTAAAGGAATTGTATGCAAAACTGATATTCCAAAATCTATATGCATAAAATAAATTTATTTTCCTATAGCACATTAGGGACATTAAAGGAAGGATACTATAGCCGGCTAGGGATCCGAATGGAGTATGGAAGGTATTTTAAAATATCTGTTTTGTCCCGGAACCTAGAAGCGACTATAGGGAGTAGATATTGATTATGAAATAAAATAATTTTGATAATATTTCATTAATGAATTTTAAATAGACACTTATTTAAATGATTCATAAAATCAAAGCATTTGTATATAAATAATCTCAAGTTCACATTTAATCACAAATAAAAAATTTAATTAAGAAATCTCAAAATCACATTTAAACACATTTCGCATAAATCGATAAAATTTCCATAGACAATATCATACACAAATTAACACAGTAAATCATTTAGAAATAATCACACATTTCACAGAAAACACATTGATAATCACTTATAATTTAATATCACACTTCATTAAATCAGTTCATTATCACAGTAAAATGGTAGAGACCAGGCATCACCCAAGATATATCATGCTACAATCCCGGTGGTAGTGCTAGTCGATATGCCACGTCTCCCATGCGATCTAAGATCTCGAAAGGTTCAATGTATCGAGGACTCACTTTTCCTTCTTAGCGAATCTCATAATACCCCTAGATGGGGAAACTTTCAAAAATACAAAATCACCTACGAAAAATTCAAGTGGTCGGCGTCGTGTGTCTACATAACTCTTCTGCCGACTCTAAGCTATCTTTAACCTTTCACAAACTAAGTGCACATCTTTTGAAGCCTGCTCTACTAGATCGAGAGCCAATAACTTTCGATCTCCCACTTCTTCCCATGCTATCGGTGATCTACATCTTTTTCCATTTAAAGCCTTGTATGGTGCCATGCCGATACTAGCTTGATAGCTATTATTATAGGCAAATTCTGCTAATGGCAAGTGGTCGTCCCAAGAGCCCTTAAAATCCAACGCACATGCCCTTAACATATCCTTGAGCATTTGAACCACTCGCTTGGACCGACCGTCAATCTGTGGATGAAAGGCTATGCTAAAGTTTAATCGGGACCCCATAGCTTCCTAAAATCTCTCCCAAAAATGAGATGTGAATCAGGAATCCCTATTCGATGTGATACTCACTGGAATACCAAGTAGCCTCACAATTTCCTGCACATACAAATCGGCTAGGGGTTTGAATGAATCCATAGATCTAATAGGAACAAAGTGGGCGGACGTCGTTAACCTGTCTACAATCACCCATAGAGCATCGTGGTTCTGTCGGGTCTTCGGCAAGCCAAAAGTGAAGTCCATAGTAATGTGCTCCCACTTCTACACTGGAATCAGTAGAGGCTTCAACATCCATGCAGGCTTTTGATGCTCGATCCTAACTTGCTGGCAAGTGAGACATCTAGCAACAAACTCTGCGATGTCTCTCTTCATCTTTGGCCACCAATACACTCTCTGTAGATTCTGGTACATCTTAGTACTTTCTGGATGCAAAGTGTACCTGGAGGTGTGGGCCTCTGTCAAAATCAACTCTCTAAGCTGCTTATCACTGGGAACACATAATCTGCCTCTGACCTTAGTATGCCATCAGTGCCAATCTCAAAATCTGACTATTCACCCATCTATACCTAACTGGCAACCTCAAACAATAATTATCTATCCTCTAAGCATCCCTGATCTGATCCATTAGATCTGGCTCAACCTTGAGACTAGCTGTGAACCTATATCTCTTAGAGGATATCACATTTAGATTAAGGCTCGAGAACTATTCCAATAACTCGTGCTCCCTGACCATCATGTAAGATACCATGCCTACGTGCTTCTAACTCAAAGCATCTGCCACCATGTTAGCTTTCTTCGGGTGGTACAAGATCTCGCAGTTGTAGTCCTTCAATAGCTCCATCCATCTTTGTTGTCTTATATTTAATTCCTGTTGCAAGAATAAGTATTCCAAGCTCTCGTGATCTGTGTATATATGGAATTTCTCCCCATAGAGATAGTGCTGCCATATCTTTAGTGCAAATACTAGGCAGCTAATTCCAGATCATGAGTCAGATAGTTCTTCTCATGCTCTTTAAGCTGTCTAGAACCGTAGGCAATCACCCGACTATTATGCATCAAAACACACGTGAAACCCAGTGCGAAAGCATCTGTATATATTGAAAATCCCCCGGATCCGCTGGGGAGGCCAAGCACAAGAGCTGTAGTAGTCTTCGCTTTAACTCTTGGAAGTTGTGCTCACACGTATCTAACCACTTGAACTTAACATCCTTACATGTGAGTCATGTCAGTGGAGCAACTAGCTTGGAGAATCCCTCGACAAACCAATGATAATATCCAACTAGACCCAAAAAGCTCCGTATTTCTGTCACTGTCTTAGGCCTCTCCCACTGCACAATGGCCACAATCTTGGACGAATCAACTGAAACCCCGTCCTTAGATATTACATGTCTCAAAAAGGTAATGTGATCTAGCCAGAATTTGCACTTACTGAACTTGGTGTAGAGTTTTCAGTCCCTAAGGGTCTGCAAGACTATATACAGGTGTCGCTCGTGCTCCTCTAGAGACTTAGAATGTATCAGGATGTCGTCCATAAATATTATCACAAACTTGTTGAGATAAGGCTTAAACACCTCGTTCATCAAGCCCATGAACGCTGCAGGGGCATTTGTTAGTTCGAAAGGCATCACCAAAAATTCATAGTGTCCGTACTGAGTTTGGAATGCTGTCTTAGGAACATCCGACTCTCGAATCTTAAGTTGATGAAAGCTTGATCGGAGGTCGATCTTTGAAACACCTATGCACCCTTGAGCTGGTCAAATAAATCGTTAATCTTAGGCAATGGATACTTGTTTTTAATATTCACCCTATTCAGCATCTAATAATCAATGCACAACCGTAAACTCCCATCTTTCTTCCTGACAAATAATACCAGAGCACCCCATGGTGACACACTAGAACAGATTAATCCCTTATCCAGTAGCTCCTAGAGTTACTTCTTAAGCTCATCTAACTTCGTCAATGCCATCCGATAAGGGGGTTTAGAAATGGGCTCCGTACCGGGTACCAAGTCAATAGTAAACTCGCTTTCCCAATCCGATGGTAACCCTGGAAAATCCTTCGAGAATACGTCTAGGAAGTCCCTGACCACAGGAATCTCGTGTAACTCAGGATGTTTCCTTTCTACATCCTCCACATAAGCAATAAAACCTTCAACACATTCACACAACACATAAACAATTTAGTAAACACATATTTCACTTTTATTATTTATAGAAAAGTTTTACAGTGTAACATTCAAGTTGAGACAAGGTAATAAATTTAGTATAGCAGTCTAAACTAACATAGTTCATAGCTAATCAATCCATTTCTAGTATTACATCAAAATCATACATATTTAACAAAATTAGGTTAGCGTCATTTCCTTCTCAGCTACTTTCACTTTAAATTTCTATACACAATATCTATAATTTGTGATTCTCTAAACGGAGTATTTATCAATAAGATGTATCCTAGAGGCTCTGGCTCTACTTGGATTCTATTAGCACATGCAAGAGACACAAATGAATGAATAGAACTAGGATCAAATAATGCAAGTAAAAAAATATCGAAAATGTAAATTTTACCTTTAATCGCATTTGCAGACACATCAATAGTCTCCGATCTAGTGCATACACCTATCCCTGAGTCACGGGCTTCTTACCCTTCTCTGCTGCAGTTGCCTGTCTCTACTGTGAGAGTGTAACTCTCTCCGACTCGGTCAAAGCTGTTGGTGCTGGTGCTAGTGCTGGTGCTAGTGAAATAGGGGTTAAAGTGGTAGATACGGTTGATTCCCTAAGTGTCGAGCAATCTCTAATCAAATGCCTCGTCTAACCACACTTAAAATAAGCACGTGTCAACAAATAGCATGGCCAAGTACCGTGCATCTTTCCACAGTGTACGCATCTAACATCGGTACTCCTCTAGGTAGTGGAGGGGCTAGTAACAAGGGCTGTGGAAGCTTGTCTCGCAAAATGCCCCTCTATGATCTGAATGCCCGAGGGTGTAGCCTTCTTAAGCTGCTCCCCACTTGCTCTGTCATTTAAACCCCTCTTCGCCTTGCTTTTCACCTTAGCTTTAGACTTAGATACCAGCTCAGAGTTGAACTGCTCATAATCCTACTCGCATAACTAAGCATGTCTCACAACCTCATCATATGTCCGAATGGATGGTCTTAGCCCAGCCTTAAATCTGTCTATCTTATGCCGCTCGTCAACTCGAGTAAGTGGATCAAACTTGCTAAGAGTAGTAAATCTTGACTCATACTGATCCATTGTCATGCTCCCCTGAACTAGCTCCAAAAACTCCTGTTGTAATTTCTTTTGAGTTGTATCGGGGATGTACTGGTGGCAGAAGGCATCTATAAATATCTCTCAAGTAATCACTGGATGTTGGGCAAACAAAATAGTTTATGTGGACTTCCATCAGTGCTTCGTATCGTCTATCAGCTGGAACACTGCCAACCTACTCTCTTTGTCTTGGAGCATCTTATATATATGAATAAGTTCTCTATAGTTGTCACCCACTACTCTGCCACTAGTGGATCCCTATCTCCCTTAAATTTGGACGGATTTAGCTTCGTGAACTGTCGTACCAAAGTAACATCACAATAAGACTCTACGTCTCGAGGTGGCTGTACTGGTGTTTGGGGCAAAGTGTGGATCGGGAGTTGGCTAAGGTGAGGGTGGTTCTACTACAAGAGCTGCTTGCTCTCTCTTTCTACCCTATCTATAGCTCTGTCAGCATGATTCATGGCTATGAAATCAGCCAACATCCTCTCCATTCGGGACATCTAAGTATTTGAACTTTTCGGTTGCGATGGGTGAACGAGTCTTGGGGCCGGCTCAAGTGCTGGCTCAGGAGTATGAGGCTCTAGAGTCGACTCCACCCTACCTCGGCCTCGACCCCTATATGCTCGTGTTACCCATCGCCCACTCATATCTGCACAACACAGATAGTTCAATCGATTTCGGTTAGTCGTTTATTCATATATCCAGACTATATAGTAATATAAGGGATGTTAACCACTTCACTTTTCACATAAAGACACTGATAGACATCAGGCCAACCTTGTTCTGATAAAATTTTAATGATCTGAGTTTGTATATACAGTAATTCACACATTTCCACACATATAGTAATGGTTGGGCTGTCTGTGATGTCTTTATTTCCACTTTCTTTAAACAGTAAACACTTTATAACAATAACTTATTTTAGTTTATTTAAGCAATAATAGATCTACTCAAGGGCCGGGCAACCTGCCTAAGCCCAAAAGCCCGTTTGAAATTTGGTCAGGCTTGGACAAAAATATGTGATAAAATAACCGGTCTTGGACAAAATTTTTAGGCCCGTTTAAAAATCGGGCCATGCCTTGTGCTTGACCTTTCAAAACCTAGGCCTGGCCCAAATTTATAATTTTTTATTTTTTTATATTTCTTTTTTAATATTAATTAAATATTTAACATATATTTACTAGATATAACATGATATACAAATTTTGATAAATTAAATTTTAAAAGATATAAAATAGTAAAAAACAAATAAATATAAAATTAAAATATAAAATATTATTTTCGGATCGGGCCGGGCTTGGGCTCGTGCTCGGGCTTGTAGCATGAAAATGAAAACAGGCTTGGACAAAAAGTAAGGCCCGAATTTCCAGGCCGGGCCGGGCTTAGGTATGCACAAAACATATTATTACCTGTCATGGGCCCGTCCAGCCCATGATCAGGTTTAGGCAAGAATATTTACATATCAGTATTCAGTTATCGTTTACATCCCCTGTTCATAATTACAACATAATAGTATTGTAAAATAAGTCTGAACATATAAGGAAAATGATTATACCTCTAGGATCCACACTAGACTGCCTTAGGGTAACCAAGAGAGCAGCCGAAATTCTCCGATAGGTAAATCACGCAGTCACTGGAAATAATTTGTGCAGGTGAAAAATAAAGGGGTGAGCTACACTTGCTCAGTAAAGGAATTGTATGCAAAACTGATATTCCAAAATCTATATGCATAAAATAAATTTATTTTCCTATAGCACATTAGGGACATTAAAGGAAGGATACTATAGCCGGCTAGGGATCCGAATGGAGTATGGAAGGTATTTTAAAATATCTGTTTTGTCCTGGAACCTAGAAGCGACTATAGGGAGTAGATATTGATTATGAAATAAAATAATTTTGATAATATTTCATTAATGAATTTTAAATAGACACTTATTTAAATGATTCATAAAATCAAAGCATTTGTATATAAATAATCTCAAGTTCACATTTAATCACAAATAAAAAATTTAATTAAGAAATCTCAAAATCACATTTAAACACATTTCGCATAAATCGATAAAATTTCCATAGACAATATCATACACAATTTAACACAGTAAATCATTTAGAAATAATCACACATTTCACAGAAAACACATTGATAATCACTTATAATTTAATATCACACTTCATTAAATCAGTTCATTATCACAGTAAAATGGTGGAGACCAGGCATCACCCAAGATATATCATGCTACAATCCCGGTGGTAGTGCTAGTCGATATGCCACGTCTCCCATGCGATCTAAGATCTCGAAAGGTTCAATGTATCGAGGACTCACTTTTCCTTCTTACCGAATCTCATAATACCCCTAGATGGGGAAACTTTCAAAAATACAAAATCACCTACGAAAAATTCAAGTGGTCGGCGTCGTGTGTCTACATAACTCTTCTGCCGACTCTAAGCTATCTTTAACCTTTCACAAACTAAGTGCACATCTTTTGAAGCCTGCTCTACTAGATCGAGAGCCAATAACTTTCGATCTCCCACTTCTTCCCATGCTATCGGTGATCTACATCTTTTTCCATTTAAAGCCTTGTATGGTGCCATGCCGATACTAGCTTGATAGCTATTATTATAGGCAAATTTTGCTAATGGCAAGTGGTCGTCCCAAGAGCCCTTAAAATCCAACGCACATGCCTTTAACATATCCTTGAGCATTTGAACCACTCGCTTGGACCGACCGTCAATCTGTGGATGAAAGGCTATGCTAAAGTTTAATCGGGACCCCATAGCTTCCTAAAATCTCTCCCAAAAATGAGATGTGAATCAGGAATCCCTATTCGATGTGATACTCACTGGAATACCAAGTAGCCTCACAATTTCCTGCACATACAAATCGGCTAGGGCATTGAATGAATCCATAGATCTAATAGGAACAAAGTGGGCGGACGTCGTTAACCTGTCTACAATCACCCATAGAGCATCGTGGTTCTGTCGGGTCTTCGGCAAGCCAAAAGTGAAGTCCATAGTAATGTGCTCCCACTTCTACACTGGAATCAGTAGAGGCTTCAACATCCATGCAGGCTTTTGATGCTCGATCCTAACTTGCTGGCAAGTGAGACATCTAGCAACAAACTCTGCGATGTCTCTCTTCATCTTTGGCCACCAATACACTCTCTGTAGATTCTGGTACATCTTAGTACTTTCTGGATGCAAAGTGTACCTGGAGGTGTGGGCCTCTGTCAAAATCAACTCTCTAAGCTGCTTATCACTGGGAACACATAATCTGCCTCTGACCTTAGTATGCCATCAGTGCCAATCTCAAAATCTGACTATTCACCCATCTATACCTAACTGGCAACCTCAAACAATAATTATCTATCCTTTAAGCATCCCTGATCTGATCCATTAGATCTGGCTCAACCTTGAGACTAGCTGTGAACCTATATCTCTTAGAGGATATCACATTTAGATTAAGGCTCGAGAACTATTCCAATAACTCGTGCTCCCTGACCATCATGTAAGATACCATGCCTACGTACTTCTAACTCAAAGCATCTGCCACCATGTTAGCTTTCTTCGGGTGGTACAAGATCTCACAGTTGTAGTCCTTCAATAGCTCCATCCATCTTTGCTGTCTTATATTTAATTCCTGTTGCAAGAATAAGTAATCCAAGCTCTCGTGATCTGTGTATATATGGAATTTCTCCCCATAGAGATAGTGCTGCCATATCTTTAGTGCAAATACTACGGCAGCTAATTCCAGATCATGAGTCGGATAGTTCTTCTCATGCTCTTTAAGCTGTCTAGAACCGTAGGCAATCACCCGACTGTTATGCATCAAAACACACTTGAAACCCAGTGCGAAAGCATCTGTATATATTGAAAATCCCTCGGATCCGCTGGGGAGGCCAAGCACAAGAGCTGTAGTAGTCTTCGCTTTAACTCTTGGAAGTTGTGCTCACACGTATCTAACCACTTGAACTTAACATCCTTACATGTGAGTCATGTCAGTGGAGCAACTAGCTTGGAGAATCCCTCGACAAACCAATGATAATATCCAACTAGACCCAAAAAGCTCCGTATTTCTGTCACTGTCTTAGGCCTCTCCCACTGCACAATGGCCACAATCTTGGACGAATCAACTGAAACCCCGTCCTTAGATATTACATGTCTCAAAAAGGTAATGTGATCTAGCCAGAATTTGCACTTACTGAACTTGGTGTAGAGTTTTCAGTCCCTGAGGGTCTGCAAGACTATACAGGTGCCGCTCGTGCTCCTCTGGAGACTTAGAATGTATCAGGATGTCGTCCATAAATATTATCACAAACTTGTTGAGATAAGGCTTAAACACCTCGTTCATCAAGCCCATGAACGCTGCAGGGGCATTTGTTAGTTCGAAAGGCATCACCAAAAATTCATAGTGTCCGTACTGAGTTTGGAATGCTGTCTTAGGAACATCCGACTCTCGAATCTTAAGTTGATGAAAGCTTGCTCGGAGGTCGATCTTTGAAACACCTATGCACCCTTGAGCTGGTCAAATAAATCGTTAATCTTAGGCAATGGATACTTGTTTTTAATATTCACCGTATTCAGCATCTAATAATCAATGCACAACCGTAAACTCCCATCTTTCTTCCTGACAAATAATACCAGAGCACCCCACGGTGACACACTAGAACTGATTAATCCTTTATCCAGTGGCTCCTAGAGTTACTTCTTAAGCTCATCTAACTTCGTCAATGCCATCCGATAAGGAGGTTTGGAAATGGGCTCCGTACCGGGTACCAAGTCAATAGTAAACTCGATTTCCCAATCCGATGGTAACCCTGGAAAATCCTTCGAGAATACGTCTAGGAAGTCCCTGACCACAGGAATCTCGTGTAACTCAGGATGTTTCCTTTCTACATCCTCCACATAAGCAATAAAACCTTCAACACATTCACACAACACATAAACAATTTAGTAAACACATATTTCACTTTTATTATTTATAGAAAAGTTTTACAGTGTAACATTCAAGTTGAGACAAGGTAATAAATTTAGTATAGTAGTCTAAACTAACATAGTTCATAGCTAATCAATCCATTTCTAGTATTACATCAAAATCATACATATTTAACAAAATTAGGTTAGCGTCATTTCCTTCTCAGCTACTTTCACTTTAAATTTCTATACACAATATCTATAATTTGTGATTCTCTAAACGGAGTATTTATCAATAAGATGTATCCTAGAGGCTCTGGCTCTACTTGGATTCTATTAGCACATGCAAGAGACACAAATGAATGAATAGAACTAGGATCAAATAATGCAAGTACAAAAATATCGAAAATGTAAATTTTACCTTTAATCGCATTTGCAGACACATCAATAGTCTCCGATCTAGTGCATACACCTATCCCTGAGTCATGGGCTTCTTACCCTTCTCTGCTGCAGTTGCCTGTCTCTACTGTGAGAGTGTAACTCTCTCCGACTCGGTCGAAGCTGTTGGTGCTGGTGCTAGTGCTGGTGCTAGTGAAATAGGGGTTAAAGTGGTAGATACGGTTGATTCCCTAAGTGTCGAGCAATCTCTAATCAAATGCCTCGTCTAACCACACTTAAAATAAGCACGTGTCAACAAATAGCATGGCCAAGTACCGTGCATCTTTCCACAGTGTACGCATCTAACATCGGTACTCCTCTAGGTAGTGGTGGGGCTAGTAACAAGGGCTGTGGCAGCTTGTCTCGCAAAATGCCCCTCTATGATCTGAATGCCTGAGGGTGTAGCCTTCTTAAGCTGCTCCCCACTTGCTCTGTCATTTAAACCCCTCTTCGCCTTGCTTTTCACCTTAGCTTTAGACTTAGATACCAGCTCAGAGTTGAACTGCTCATAATCCTGCTCGCATAACTAAGCATGTCTCACAACCTCATCATATGTCCGAATGGATGGTCTTAGCCCAGCCTTAAATCTGTCTATCTTATGCCGCTCGTCAACTCGAGTAAGTGGATCAAACTTGCTAAGAGTAGTAAATCTTGACTCATACTGATCCATTGTCATGCTCCCCTGAACTAGCTCCAAAAACTCCTGTTGTAATTTCTTTTGAGTTGTATCGGGGATGTACTGGTGGCAGAAGGCATCTATAAATATCTCCCAAGTAATCACTGGATGTTGGGCAAACAAAACAGTTTATGTGGACTTCCATCAATGCTCCGTATCGTCTATCAGCTGGAACACTGCCAACCTACTCTCTTTGTCTTGGAGCATCTTATATATATGAATAAGTTCTCTATAGCTGTCACCCACTACTCTGCCACTAGTGGATCCCTATCTCCCTTAAATTTGGACGGATTTAGCTTCGTGAACTGCCGTACCAAAGTAACATCACAATAAGACTCTACGTCTCGAGGTGGCTGTACTGGTGTTTGGGGCAAAGTGTGGATCGGGAGTTGGCTAAGGTGAGGGTGGTTCTACTACAAGAGCTGCTTGCTCTCTCTTTCTACCCTATCTATAGCTCTGTCAGCATGATTCATGGCTATGAAATTAGCCAACATCCTCTCCATTCGGGACATCTAAGTATTTGAACTTTTCGGTTGCGATGGGTGAACGAGTCTTGGGGCCCGCTCAAGTGCTGGCTTAGGAGTAAGAGGCTCTAGAGTCGACTCCACCCTACCTCGGCCTCGACCCCTATATGCTCGTGTTACCCATCGCCCACTCATATCTGCACAACACAGATAGTTCAATCGATTTCGGTTAGTCGTTTATTCATATATCCAGACTATATAGTAATATAGGGGATGTTAACCACTTCACTTTTCACATAAAGACACTGATAGACATCAGGCCAACCTTGTTCTGATAAAATTGTAATGATCTGAGTTTGTATATACAGTAATTCACACATTTCCACACATATAGTAATGGTTGGACTGTCTGTGATGTCTTTATTTCCATTTTCTTTAAACAGTAAACACTTTATAACAATAACTTATTTTAGTTTATTTAAGCAAGAATAGATCTACTCAAGGGCCGGGCAACCCGCCTAAGCCCAAAAGCCCGTTTGAAATTTGGTCAGGCTTGGACAAAAATATGTGATAAAATAACCGGTCTTGGACAAAATTTTTAGGCCCGTTTAAAAATCGGGCCATGCCTTGTGCTTGACCTTTCAAAACCTAGGCCCGGCCCAAATTTATAATTTTTTATTTTTTTATATTTCTTTTTTAATATTAATTAAATATTTAACATATATTTACTAAATATAACATGATATAATTATATGTATATAAAATATTATTGATTAATAAACATGATTATAAATATTTATTATTGAAATTGATATACAAATTTTGATAAATTAAATTTTAAAAGATATAAAATAATAAAAAACAAATAAATATAAAATTAAAATATAAAATATTATTTTCGGATCGGGCCGGGCTTGGGCTCGGGCTCGGGCTTGTAGCATGAAAATGAAAACAGGCTTGGACAAAAAGTAAGGCCCGAATTTCCAGGCCGGGCCGGGCTTAGGTATGCACAAAACATATTATTACCTGTCATGGGCCCGTCCAGCCCATGATCAGGTTTAAGCAAGAATATTTACATATGAGTATTCAGTTATCGTTTACATCCCCTGTTCATAATTACAACATAATAGTATTGTAAAATAAGTCTGAACATATAAGGAAAATGATTATACCTCTAGGATCCACACTAGACTGCCTTAGGGTAACCAAGAGAGCAGCCGAAATTCTCCGATAGGTAAATCACGCAGTCACTGGAAATAATTTGTGCAGGTGAAAAATAAAGGGGTGAGCTACACTTGCTCAGTAAAGGAATTGTATGCAAAACTGATATTCCAAAATCTATATGCATAAAATAAATTTATTTTCCTATAGCACATTAGGGACATTAAAGGAAGGATACTATAGCCGGCTAGGGATCCGAATGGAGTATGGAAGGTATTTTAAAATATCTGTTTTGTCCCGGAACCTAGAAGCGACTATATGGAGTAGATATTGATTATGAAATAAAATAATTTTGATAATATTTCATTAATGAATTTTAAATAGACACTTATTTAAATGATTCATAAAATCAAAGCATTTGTATATAAATAAAACAAGTTCACATTTAATCACAAATAAAATATTTAATTAAGAAATCTCAAAATCACATTTAAACACATTTCACATAAATCTATAAAATTTCCATAAATAGTATCATGCACAATAACACAGTAAATCATTTAGAAATAATCACACATTTCATAGAAAACACATTTATAATCACTTATAATTTAATATCACACTTCATTAAAATAGTTCATTATCACAATAAAATGGTGGAGACCAGGCATCACTCAAGATATATCATGCTATAATCCCCATAAGGTATAATAATAATCACATGAGACATACGGCCATAGTCTATAAATGTTCTCAGTCATACATTAATCAGGTGTCGACCGGGACGTTGAAGATAGGATCAGTATCAATAGCTTCACACAGATAATGAAGATTAACACATGAGCATGATATGGGGCCTATCAGTCTTAAAACAATATAAAAACAATATTAGGACCTTTATAGATTTTATTAAAATAAATTAAATTTCACATTTATCCATAAAGGAAAATAACTGCACATAATAAACAATTTCACAAAGCATTCTGTAAAATATTCAATTTCAATAATAATTTTCACAACCACTTTAGTTAGCTGTAAAACACAATTTAAGAACACATTGGTAACTTTGTTTCGATAAAATTCTTTTTCATGACTATTTAAGTATTATTTTTTGATAAATTCACATTTTTATGAAAAATATTAAATAATTAAATTCTAAGGCTAGGAATCACACAATTATGCATTTGAAATATTTCATGATATTTTTGAATTATTTTCTAAGAAAATTCAGCAGCATAACGACTGCTATTTGCCTAGCCTTCTTGCACTTTCAACATAGTTTATAATTCAACTAAAAACCACAAATTTCACATTTTCCAAGGCAATTGAGTATCAAGATATTCTCATAAAATTATTCAGATCGAAAACATGCATTCATAATATCCCTACGGCCTACACACTCATCCCTTACTTGTCTAATGTTACCGAGCTTCTCGCTAGCACCACATGTAGACTCCTAAGCTACAAATAAATTTACCAAAAATATTAGCTCACTTAACACTTATTTTTAAGCTACTTTTCATGCTTAATTGCAGCCACATTGTACATTGAAAATATTAAACCAGTGTATTTTCTACTAGTGATAAAACATAACTTCTCCATTTTAAGTCCAATTTTAAATCCAATTGCACTGATGCACTCCTTATAATTTCTACAGTCTAATGGCACCCTAAACTCATCAAATGCAGCCATGAATGTAGGTCCTCTTGCCTAGGCCGAATACATCTTCTTGCACAATTCATGGAATTTCAACAATCTAATTCCATATTCATGCTTACTATGTTTATTCATCAATTTAGCATTATTTTTATACATGAAACACTAAGTTTCCATTGAATTCCAAGCTTGGCTGAAACCCCCCTTTAATGGCACCATTTGATTAAATTCAATATAATCAAATCTAATGCCATAAACATGATTAGCACACTTAGATTAGTCATTCTACACTACTGAAATCAAATGAAACACAATGCTTAATGAAAGCTTACCTTTGACCTAGTATTCAAGCTTTCCTATCTCCAAATTTTGTCCCTTATTTCAGAAAATTTTCTTATGGGTAGAAAGAGGAAGGCGAACAAATTAATTTTGTAGTAGAAAGTTTGGTGAGAAAGTGTATATTTTGAGAGTTATAGAAGCTTTTTATTTTTCTCTTCTTTTGATTATGGTGGCGTGGGAGCAAGGAGGAAGAAAGGTGAATAGTGGCTAGCCATCACTTGGAAGAATTATAAAGAGAATTCTAGAAGGGGGTGAAATTACGAAGATGCACTAGATTTGAAAATTTCGAACAATTTTGCCCTTAAGCTTTCGTATTTTTTAGAACTATGCAATTGCACTCCAAAATTTTGGATTTCATAAGTAAATATTCTTATTGGATGTATTTCTATGAATCATGTTGGTTTAATCGACGCGAGGGTCACCGATAATGTGAAATTACGAAATTACCCCTATCGGGCCGCTCAGGTAAATTGCGGATTTAACCACCGATTTGATAAATCTATAGACATAGCCTTCGAGTGATTTTCATGTAGAATATCATGATATTTTTACTTTGTCCAAATTCATTTCGGTTTGGGCATAATTTACAAAAATGCCCTCAAGACGTAACTGTCATTTTCTAATATGTTTGTCACACTTCCCAAAATAATATAAAGAAGAGATTTTGATCTCGAAATTTTCACATTATGATTATTAAACCTTCCATACACTGTTTTATCAATCTCATGTACATCTGAGCACTATAAGGGAAGTGGAGACCACATCACTATTTACTTATAATTTACAAAATACATAGAATTTAATTAATAATTTTTCATCTAACACATGTATAGTAATAGTAGAAATAGTTCTCACATCAATTACATCAAATTAAGTTAAATTTCTTCTTAACTATACTTGAATAAACTACCTCAACTATATAAATATCCAGTATCAAATGCCTATAATTGACACTCAAGCTCCTTTAGTTTACATCCCTTTACATGCTAATGTACTGTAGAATAAAGTTTAAATACAATAAAGTAACTATTTAGTTATACCTTCAAGGTACCTTATTGAAGCTTTGTAAAAATTCGATCAGAATCCCTCCTTAACAAGGGTAGCTACTGCTGTAAATATAATATGTAAAGTGGAAGGGGGTAAGCTTACGCCCAGTAAGATATATATATATATAAATTGATACTATGCACAATTATAAGCGTGCATCCAAAACATGCTCATGCACTTACATTCACTATCAAATACAGTGTTTGGGTAATCTATTGGAAATGATACTATAATTGGTTCAAGTTACCAGGCTGAGTACAGAAGGATGCTTTACAGCACCTCACTTGTCTCAGCCTTTAAGTCTGACTATAGAGAATTTATGAAAATTTTACCGAGAAGGAATTCATGTATATTAAATCAGTGTCAAAACCTTCCAATCTTTCATTAACAATACGCATAGTAAACAATCGTTATCAACCATTTATAATTTAAAATTGGGCAAATCAATAACACAAACACATAGATACATTCAGTAAGCACTCAGTAAACAATTTAATATATAGTTTTCAGTAAATAGTTCAATAAAACGTTCAATAAGTCATTCAATAAATAGTTCAGTAAATCGGTTAGTAAACGATTTAGTAAACAATTGTAAGAACCTTCATTCTGGTACTATTATACAAGTAGGACTACTTACCACTATTTCATTTCTGTGTATTTAGTAGGTACGACCAGATATAGTAAGGTGGGTCTCACAGGCTCTATAGTACCCATATGGCTGTGAGACTGGATGGAACTGTGTGGAGGGTCAAATAAGCCTATGGTAAGAATCTGAAACTTAAATTTCTTTATTTAAGTTATTTTGGGAAGTATGCCAATAATTTAGAAAATGATGACTAAGGACATAGCACGGTTGAACTTTCGTTAATAATGGTCAAACTAAATTGACTTTTGACCTATTGACTAAAGCATGATAATCTACATATATATAAATTCTAGGCTATGTCGATGATAGATTGAGAAATTTACACGATTGGCCCAATAGGGGTATTTTCTTAATTTCACCCTTACAGTCAGTCAAACCTTAATAAAACCCCATCCATTCATTAAATTACATTCAATAATAATATTTAGTGATGAAATAAAATATTTTGGAGTTATATTGGATAGTTAGAAAAATTATGGAAGTTTAAGGGCAAAAAATGTCCAAAATTCTCAAACCAAGGGCATTTTGGTCATTTTACTATTAATAGAACCTTTTAAATTTCTCTACACTAACCAACTGGCCACTCAACCCGATCATCTTTAACCTCACGCCAAGGCTTCCATAACCAAAGCTTGAAGAAAATAAAAACCTAACAAAAACACCACCTAAATTACCTTAAATCACAAAAATTTCTTCTACAAAGTTGTTCTAAATTCAATCCTCTACAGGCCCATAGCTATATCTTATTGTAAAGTAGGCAAAATCAAGAGGAAAGGAATCCCACCATTTTCGGCCACACTAAGGTATCCTTATGCTTTCATTTCCTGTAGGTTTTAATGATAGAAAATGATGTATTTAAGTGTCTTAAACATGATTTTAGCCTTGGATTGAATTAAATCAAATGTTAGGGACCCCTTAGGGTTTTGGCCATGAATGGAAGCTTATGAATTCTTGTGTTTTGATGCAAGAAAATGATTTTAGATGGAAGAAGGATGATGGCTAAGCTTGAATTAATGGCTAAATTGTTGAAAATTCATGAATAAGCTTACATGTTGATTTCAACCACATGAAGGGGAGTAGGATATTGTCCTCATTTTGATGTGTTCTTGGTGCCATAAGACTGTATAAATTAAGAGAAGATTGTTGGTGAAATCGAAATTTAAATCGGAGTTGATTTAGGCATAGTTATGTTTTAGCACCAATGTAAACGATACTGGTTTAATAATTTTTGTAAACAATGTAGTGGAATTTAATGGAGAAACATTAGCTATAAATTAGAACATGGAGGAATGACAATGTTGATATAATGTTTTGCAGCTTGAGAGTGAGGAATTATTGTGCGATGTAGTTGGAAAATTGGTAGAAAAAGACAAGGATGTGTATGGAAGCTGTATGAATATTGTGAATGCATGTTTTGGTTTAAATAAATTTTATGAAATGGTTTGGAAATCAATTGCCCTGGAATTGATGAAATTGTGGACACTAGCTGGTTTATAAACTATATTTTCAATATAGGAGGGCTAAGTCTGAAATAGCCATTATTCTACCGAAAATTCTAGGAATTTCATGAAATTATCTTTTAACCTCCTTAAATATTGAAAATAAAGAATTTATTTAGTTAATTTCATGTTATTTATTAAAATTGCATATTTTTATTAAATATCGAAAAACAATATTTAAAAATTCATGTAAATGAATTTTACGTACGTGAAGGTACCAAAGTATGCTTATAACTATTCTGCAAATAAATATAATGTTTTTAGAAAAGAATATCAAAATGTAAATATTTTATGAATTTTTATTTTTGAACTATTTATATTTTCCAATATATTTATTTATGGACTGATTGAAGATATTATTACTGAATTTGATTTCAGAAATGGTGTTTCTACTGTTTATAAACTGTTTTGAGATTGTTAGGCTCCGTACCATACTGACTGTTATTGTTGCTATTGTTGATAGACCTGCCAAGTCTTCAGCTTCCACAATTGTCACATGGTAAGTGTACACCGTGGACTACTATGACTATAGCCATATGTCATACTGTTACTATTTCTCCCTTCTTGGGATACTGTTATGGCATGATATTTTTGGGTGTTGCTTGGTCTCCACTATACTGTATTGTTTTACTAGACTGAATTTACTACTGAAACTGAAGTGATTGATTTATATATTGATTGAAATGTTGAACTTTAAAGTGATTACTGTGCTGTTTACTGGATTTCTATGCTGAATTTTTTACTGAAATGTTTTAAGTTAAAGTGTTTATATATTGTTTATATATATTGAAAAATACATGAAGTGTTTTCAAGTGATTTAAAATGTTTATACATATCATCTACAACTGATTACTCCCTATAGCCACTTCTAGAGACTAGGTCACAAAAGGTACTTCAAAGTACCTCCCATACTCTATTCGATTTCCTAGCCGACTATAGTATCTTTTCTAATTTATACCTTGTGTACTATTAGGAATTAAACGTTTGCATTCATATAGATTTCATAGTATCAGTCTTGCATACGATTCTCCTACTGAGCACGTTAGCTCACCCATTATTTTTCCACCTGACAGATTACTTGCAGTAGTATACCGTTCCATAGATTTGGTTGCAGTTTAGTACCCTGAGGCAGCTGTGATTGGATCTTAGAGGTATATTTTATTTCTTTTATATGTTTAGACTACTTATGCATAGTACTACATTTTGTATAATTGTGTACAGGGAATATAAAACTTGTGAAAGATACTGAAAATAATATTTTGTTGTAAATATTGATATCAGTTATAAATAGAATTTTATTTCAAAAGTGGTTTACTATTAAAAGTGAGTGTGATAAAGGCATCACAGACAGCCCTACCAACTTACTGTATGTGTGATTATGAGTAATTACTATATATCACAGAATGTTATAGTTTAATTGGTATCAGAGCAAGGTTGATCTGATATTTGTCTGTGTGATAACCGCAAATTTTTTATTTTTGAAAATTAATATTAAAGAAAATAGAGGAGGAAATAAATAAATTAAGGTAAATAAATAAAATTTATTTACGAGATGGGAATATCGTTAAAATTCCCGAAATTAAGGAAGTGAGGAAATTGAGGAATTTAAATTTGGATAAATTGGAAATGAGGAGAAGGATGAAACTATGGAAAATAATGAAGAGAGAATTTAAATTGGAGGTTGGAAATCTAAATTAAATAAGAAATAAGAATGGAGAAATATAATTTGGATATTAAGAAATCCAAATTATAATAAATACAAAGGTAAGTATTTATATATATTTATATAATTTGACTATATAAATACATTTCTAAATATATTTTATATGCTTTACATATTTACATATGTGTGTGTGTGTGTATATATATATATATATATATATATATATATGAAATATAGTATATATATGATAGATAAATATATATCATTTTTATCATGAAATAAATACATTTGTATTTATGTATACAAATAAATATATATATATATGAAATATATATTTTTTTTTAAAGTTAAAGTGTAGATATATATAAAATATAATAATTATAGATATAATTTTACAAATATAATTATATGAATATCCTAATTATATATTTATATAATTATATAAAGAAATAATTATATTATATATAAAAAAAATAAAAAATAAAATAGAAATTAAGACAGAAACGGGATCGGGACCTCGTTTTTGTCTCAAAACAAAGGAAAAACAGAGGAGAGGACCCGGAGAAGCCAGCCGACGTCAGCCGACCAAAGGAAGAAGAAGAAGACGTCGCCGGTGAGAGGAAGAAGAGGAGGATGCAACCGGCGACAGGAAAGGATGGAAAGAAGAAGCAAAATGCGGTGAAATAGAAGGGAAAAACCGGCGGAGCCGAGAGGAGAAAAGGAAAAGAGATACGGTGGTGCCGGCTGGCCCAGGCACTGCCACCGCCACCCGAACCTTGGCGGAGGTGAGGGGAAGGTGAAGGAGGCCACAGATGAGGCCAACGATGGCGAAGGAAGGAAGAACAAAGGAGGAGGAGAAACCGAGACCCACGCTGCCAGATCCGTCATCGTGCTGCCGATCTAGGGCAAACGGAGGGCACCGGCGAGTTTGCCTTGACGTCAACAAGCTGAAGGGCACCTGAGCCGCCGGAGAATCGGCCTCCGGCAAGGAACCGGCGAGGAAGGAGGCTAAACCTGTCTGACGGGAAAGGAAGAGGAAAAAGGAAAAGAAAAAGAAAAGAAAAAGGAAAAAGAAAAAGAAAAAGAAAAGAAAGAGAAAGGAAAGAAAAGAGAAAAAGGAAGAAAAAGAGGAAAAGAAGAAAAAGAGAGGAAAAAAGGGGAATTTTGGGAAATCGAAAGATTCCCGGGAATTTGGCAACTCGAAAATTATGAAAATTCGGTAAGAATTTCGAAAAATGATTTCGAGTAAAAAATTTAATAAATTATGTATGAAAATTCTAAAATTTAGAATTTAATTTTTAGAAATTATTCTCAGCGATCGAGACGACGGATCGAGGGAGATGGAGTACGGGCACGATCGATAAGAGGAAGTCGCCGACCCGGAAAAGGTAAGGGATACATGTGCAGCACTGTAAGGATATTCAGTCTGCATGATTTTAATTATGAAATATTTTATGAAACTATTGCGATGAATGATTGGTTAGAAAATTGTGGTGAAGTACCGGTTGAAATTATAAACTGTATTTTTCGTGCAGGAGGCTAGCCAATCGTCAGCCGTTATATTGCCGAAAAATTATAAAAAATTATCGAAAATTTCTAGAAAATTTTATAAAATCATAATAAATGATTTTATTTCACGAGAAATTATTTTCAACCACGAAAATCGAGAAAATGAATATTTTCCATAAAAACATGAATAAAATAAAAGTGATTTTATAATATTCATGTTTTCGAGAATGGTGATAATGAAATCACGAAAATTCTCCTAATATGTAAATTACACGTAATACGAGATGGAAAATGAAAAGAAATAAAGTGAATATTTTTATATATATTTCTTAAATATTCACTAAATGATTTTATAACTTTTATGGTTTTAAATTATGAAATTATATATTTTTATAAATTCCGTAAAGGTTATTTTATGATGAAAAATACGGTTTTGAGACTAGATGGCATCCTATCATGCTGATATGTTACATGTGATATGTAATATGTGATATGTGATATGTAGTCCCGGCCGACACCTGATCAATGATCCGCTGAGGACAATTATAGACTATGGCCATAGATCTGACATGATTATTTATACCCTTCGGGGTCTATAGCATGATATGAGTAACGATCCAGTGGACGAGCTGGGCGTGCGTGCCTAAGTCTCCATATATGAGAAATGTTTTATATGATATGTTATATGTTAAATGTAAACGTTTTACATGATATGTGATAAGTTCAATGAAAGTGATTTACAGCATTTTACATAATGCTTATTTCAGTGCTGATTTTAGTACTACGAGATGATCTTCATATGACATGTGATATGAACATGTAATATGTTTTCGAAAGGGAAAGAGGAGGAAAATAAATCTAATACTCTTATTTTAATTTTTAAATTGAATATTAGATTTAAATGATATATATGTTATATGAAAAGGATTTAATAGCTGATTTTGCTATTTAAAGTACTGTACTAATTATGGTTGTACAGTAAAACATGAAATAAGTTTTAAATGAGAATGATGAGAATTTAACTAATATTCTTTTCAAAAAATATATGAATATTAGTTACTTTATTTAAATGCTTTATTTTATAAAAGCATTATTTTGAAAAGAATATGAAAATTTTATGGAATAAAAAGGTAAAAAGGATTAAAATTCCAAACGAAAAGAAAATTATTCTCTACAGTTGCTTCTAGGTTCCGGGACAAGATAGGTATTTCAAAATACCTACCTTACTCCATCCGGATCCCTAGCTGACTGTAGTATCCTTCCTACATGCGAGCCTAAAGCCCATAGGAAAAATGAAAATGTTTTTCAGTATATAGATAGCTGAGTATCAAGTGAGGCATATAATTCCCTTACTGAGTCGTGGTTTGCTCACCCCTTAATATTAGCATTTCAGGTTTTAGAGGACTAAGAGTCTGACATCTAAAGTACTTCAGTTGTGCATTTGGGGACAATGCGACAGCTTGATTTATTTAATAAGGTATGATCATTTATTTTCTGTATTTAGACTTATCTACAGTACTACTTCCTTATGAATTAAAATAGGGGATGTAATTCATATTATAATTTAATATGAAATTGTTTATATGTAAAAGAAAAGTAAAGTATCGCAGACAGCCCAAGCAAATAAGATGTATAGAATAAGGTGAAAAATAGTGTCACGTGTTGTGACAGATTTAATGGTATTAGAGCAGGGTTGGCCTGATATCTGTCGATACTTTTGGAAAGAAAATGTGTTGAAAAGGTTAACATCCTCTGTAGTACTGTGTAGTCGAAATACATAGAGAAAATAAATGATTGTAAATTGAGTTAAGTGTTTAGAAAGGGGTGAGAATTATGAACTAAGGATGTCAAAAAGGGAAATGGCTCAGGAATGTTAACTGAAATGGTGATCTTATAATCTAAATGAAGGTCGGTTCGTAAGGAATATAAATGGACTCGATGAGGGCCCCACCAGTACTTTTCTGTCTGGATCGAACTGAGACCTGAAAGTGATGATATAAAGGAGGGGAATGAAATATCATCATTAAATAGACCTTAAGATCACCGATTGAAGGTATTTTGAGGAGAGAGAATATTTTTGACCAAAAATGACCAAAATACCCCTGCCTCTGAAATTTTACCGGGAGTCAAAATAGACCAACAGAATTTGAAATTGATTGATTTGATAGAGAAATTGATGATGTAAAGCTGTATTTCATGAAAATAATTCAATTATGGATCCTAGTGGACTTATCTGTCGAAATCGAATAAGATCTTAAACTGCTGATAGTGGTATGAGAAAGGGGTACTATCAGCACATAGATAATAAGATCATTGGTTTAAATGTATATTGAGGAGAAAGAAATAAATGTGAAATGACGAAAATGCCCCTATATGGGATTATGCTTTGAATAGTAATAAACCAAGTGATTTTGAATTCCATTTATAGAAATGGAGTTATTGATGGTATAAAGGAATGTAATGAGTATAACGATCCCGATTATTAATTTCATCTACATTTATATTGCTGATGTGACCCAAAAGGTTATAAGGAAGTCGCAGGATGAGCGACTTAGTTTTTTTGATTTTTAAGGGTCTAAATTAAAAGTGTATTAACGAGATAATTATTACGGGATCATGGGATATGATGAAAAGTAAAATGATTATTGATGATGAATGAGAAAGAGATCAGTATAGAGGATGAAATCCATAGCAGTACGATTAATTCTGGTTCTATACAATTATACAGTTTTTGAAGTATTAAATGAATAATTACAGAACCGAAATATTTTGAAATATGTTTTACAGAATAATGTACTGTATGGAACAATATGAAATTGGAGAGTATGCACAAGGACAGTAAGTGAAGATCAGAGATGAGGAAGATAACAGCTAACCTAAATTATTAAAGGAAAATGATTTTAAAATGAATTTCAATAATAAATCGGTTAGCTATGAAAGGTGTTAATCAAATAATTATACTGGATACAGCATACTAATTAAGATGATCGATATGCTGTGAAATATGAGGAAATAAGTGAATCAAGGTGAAGTAAATGTTAAAATTATTTGAATATTAAATGTCTCTACCTTGAGGATGTACAGTGAAAATGATAGGACACAAAGATGAATGTCCAAAATGATAAGAGAGATGAATGAGTAAAGAAAGCACCAGATAAGATTCCCGATAAATTTTCAGAGTTATATAGATGGGAAAAATCAAGCTAACATTGACTCGATTGTTAATATGAAATTTATTTTTAAGCTTATATCGGAGAACATAGAAAAAAAATCCGAAAAGCTTAAGAAATAACTCTGAAGAAATTAGTGAATAATGAAATTCACTTATATGAGGATAATTTATAGAAATACAGATGATATGATTTGAGGATGAATTAAATGGTGTATTAAATTCCTATTAATTTATAAGTTCTTATTAAGAACAAATAATCATCTATATGGAATTGATGCCTTAAATTGATTTAATTGGAGATGTATAAAGAGTTTATAAGACCAATATCTGTGCAAGGCATCACTAGATGAAAAGTTAGAAACTAGTGATCATAAGATGATAATGATTTGAACTCGATAAAATTATCACGAGTTCCTATTGAGGTTTACGAGGTTAATGAAATTCCTTATGAGATATAAAAGCCTAATGAATGAGGCACCCAAATATGGATAAAGTAATGATATACTGATACAGTATAAGACATCAATGAAAAATGAGCAGCATAGTGGTATGATCCTACGGACTATCAAAGATTGTAATCTATATGTTAAGATTGGCAAATAGAAGATGGGCTAGACAGTATCTCTTTCTAAGATATATGATCTCGAATGACAGAGCAATGCGGATCTGTCTATGATGAAGAGATATTTATCGAGATACGGAAGGTACTAGGTCTAGCTAAATACTATTGCCAGTCTATAGGAGAGTTTATGGGTTAGCTGCTCTACTGACGTGACTAATAAGTAAGAGGTTAAAGTCAGTGGATGAATAAACATAAAGATGATATGTAAAAGGTTAAAGGAATTTAATAGTGGAATATTTTTACCACTGATGAAAAGTGACTGAAATAATGATGAAGGAAAAGATGAATATGTCATAAGAGGAAAGTACATGATGAAAAGGGAACACGAATATGAAATAATTCTCGAATTTAAAACTAAAAGTGATTTTGTGGTTATCACATGATTATGGTTAAATGTAAGATCGAGCCAAACTCGATAGAGGAAAAGTAATTATACTCAAAGAAGTAAAGAAGTGATTTCATTTTTACTGCCAGTTATGTAAATGGAACAAAAAGGATATATATATATACCACCTCGAAATGATGAAAATAATGGATTTATATGGATAATGAGATGATTAAATTGATAATTATAGATTCAATGATGAAGTTAAATAATGAGAAGATTAAATTATAATTTGATTATGCCATAATGGAATCTAAATTATCAAAAGAGTATATTCTCAGGTATATTCTAAAACCTAAGTGATATAGAGTATACCATAAGAATAAGAGATGTAATGATGAGATTACATGGAAGTAGATATGGGGAGAAAATGATTCTCCTGATTCAATTATGGTAAAAGGTGGTAAATAGTAAAGTCTGCAAATGAACTGCAGCAGTTGATGAAATAAATATGAAAAGAGTATTGAGGATAATAATGAAGAATCTAAAAGAGATATGATAATATGGAAGTGATTATAGACTGATAGTCTAATAAAATCACTCCTCCATTATCAAACTCTTAGATTCTTTAGTGCCATAGTCGAAATATGATTATAAAATGATAAAAATGTATGTGAAGCTCTATATGTGATGGGAATCTCTGAGTAGCTATATGTTATGGGAAATAGCAAAAGGCTCTGAGATTCCAAATTTATAGACAGCACCGCTTCGTACATGATGTAAAAATGTTTGAGCGTAATATGGAAACGCTCGATGATATGTTGAGTGAGCGGATGCACGAGATGTGAAAGCTACTGGACCATTACATACTATTGATTTAAATCGGTAAATGATAATTATCGAAATGTATTGACTTGGCACCAAATAAGGAAGATGGATGATGAATAATATGAATCATATGTGATATGAAAAGGAGTGGAAATGGATAACTCCCAATTGATAAGAAATTTATGGGAGTATAAGTATATGATGAGAAATGATATATAAAGGTATAAAAGGCGATTATGATCTTAATGGTATACTGGCAGAATAATATGGAAGATGATCAAAAGGTCAAGAATGATAAGTATACAGGATGCTACCACCTTATGAATTAAGTTAAATTCGGAGGACCGAATTTCTTAAGGTGGGGAGAATGTGATAACTGCAAATTTTCTATTTTTGAAAATTAATATTAAAGAAAATAGACGAGGAAATAAATAAATTAAGGTAAATAAATAAAATTTATTTACGAGATGGGAATATCGTTAAAATTCTCGAAATTAAGGAAGTGAGGAAATTGAGGAATTTAAATTTGGATAGATTGGAAATAAGGAGAAGGATGAAACTATGGAAAATAATGAAGAGAGAATTTAAATTGGAGAATGGAAATCTAAATTAAATAAGAAATAAGATTGGAGAAATATAATTTGGATATTAAGAAATCCAAATTATAATAAATACAAAGGTGAGTATTTATATATATTTATATAATTTGACTATATAAATACATTTTTAAATATATTTTATATGCTTTACATATTTACATATGTGTATGTATAATATATATATATTATATATATATATATATATATATATGAAATATAGTATATATATGATAGATAAATATATACCATTTTTATCATGAAAAAAATACATATGTATTTATGTATACAAATAAATATATATATGAAATATATATATTATTTTAAAGTTAAAGTGTAGATATATATATAAAATATAATAATTATAGATATAATTTTACAAATATAATTATATGAATATTCTAATTATATATGTATATAATTATATAAAGAAATAATTATATTATATATATAAAAATAAAAAATAAAATAAAAATTAAGACAAAAACGGGATCGGGACCCCGTTTCTGTCTCAAAACAAAGGAAAAACAAAGGAGAGGAACCCGGAGAAGCCAGCCAACGCCGGCCGACCAAAGGATGAAGAAGAAGACGTCGTCGGTGAGAGGAAGAAGAGGAGGAAGTGACCGGCGATGGGAAAGGACGAAAAGAAGAAGCGAAACGCTGTGAAATAGAAGGGAAAAACAGGTGGAACCGAGAGGAGAAAAGGAAAAGAGATACGGCGGTGCCGGCCGGCCCAGGCACTACCACCGCCACTTGAACCTTGGCTGAGGTGAGGGGAAGGTGAAGGAGGCCACCGGTGAGGCCAACGATGGTGGAGGAAAGGAGAACGAAGGAGGAGGAGAAACCGAGACCCACACCGCCAGATCCGTTGCCGTGCCGCCGATCTAGGGCAAACGGAGGGCACCGGCGAGTTCACCTTGATGTCGACAAGCTGAAGGGCACCTGAACCGCCAAAGAACCGGCCGCCGGCAAGGAACCGGCGAGGAAGGAAGCTAAACCTGTCTGACGGGAAAGGAAGAGGAAAAAGGAAAAGAAAAAGAAAAGAAAAAGGAAAAAGAAAAAGAAAAGAAAGAGAAAGGAAAGACAAGAGAAAAAGGAAGAAAAAGAGAGGAAAAAAGGGGAATTTTGGGAAATCGGAAGATTCCTAGGAATTTGGCAACTCAGAAATTACAAAAATTCGGTAAGAATTCCGGAAAATGATTTCGAGTAAAAAATTTAATAAATTATGTATGAAAATTCTAAAATTTAGAATTTAATTTTCAGAAATTATTCTCAGCAATCGAGACGATGGATCAGGGGAGATGGAGTACGGGCGCGACCGATAAGAGGAAGTCGCCGACCCAGAAAAGGTAAGGGATGCATGTACAGCACTGTAAGGATATTCAGTCTGCATGATTTTAATTATGAAATATTTTATGAAAATACTTATGAAAATATTGCGATGAATGATTGGTTAGAAAATTGTGGTGAAGTACCGATTGAAATTATAAACTGTATTTTCCGTGCAGGAGGCTAGCCAATCGGCAGCCGTTATACTGCCGAAAAATTATCGAAAATTATCGAAAATTTCTAGAAAATTTTATAAAATCATAATCAATGATTTTATTTCACGAGAAATGATTTTCAACCACGAAAATCGAGAAATTGAATATTTTCCATAAAAAATGAATAAAATAAAAGTGATTTTATAATATTCATGTTTTTGATAATGGTGATAATGAATCACCGAAAATTCTCCTGATATGTAAATTACACGTAATATGAGATGGAAAATGAAAAGAAATAAAGTGAATATTTTTATATATATTTCTTAAATATTCACTAAATGATTTTATAACCTTTATGGTTTTAAATTATGAAATTATATATTTTTATAAATTCCGTAAAGGTTATTTTATGATGAAAAATACAGTTTTGAGACTAGATGGCATCCTATCATGCTGATATGTGACATGTGATATGTAATATGTGATATGTGATATGTAGTCCCAGCCGACACCTGATCAGTGATCCACCGAGGATAATTATAGACTATGGCCATAGATCTGACATGATTATTTATACCCTTCGTGGTCTATAGCATGATACGAGTAATGACCCAGTGGACGGGCTGGGCGTGCGTGCCTAAGTCTCCATATATGAGAAATGTTTTATATGATATGTTATATGTTAAATGTAAACGTTTTACATGATATGTGATAAGTTCAATGAAAGTGATTTACAGCATTTTACATAATGCTTATTTCAGTACTGATTTTAGTACTACGAGATGATCTTCATATGACATGTGATATGAACATGTAATATGTTTTCAAAAGGGAAAGAGGAGGAAAATAAATCTAATATTCTTATTTTAATTTTTAATTTGAATATTAGATTTAAATGATATATATGTTATACGAAAAGGATTTAATAGCTGATTTTGCTATTTAAAGTACTGTACTAATTATGGTTGTACAGTAAAACATGAAATAAGTTTTAAATGAGAATGATGAGAATTAACTAATATTCTTTTCAAAGAATATATGAATATTAGTTACTTTATTTAAATGCTTTATTTTATAAAAGCATTATTTTGAAAAGAATATGAAAATGTTATGGAATAAAAAGGTAAAAAGGATTAAAATTCCAAACGAAAAGGAAATTATTCTCTACAGTTGCTTCTAGGTTCCGGGACAAGATAGGTATTTCAAAATACCTACCTTACTCCATCCGGATCCCTAGCCAACTGTAGTATCGTTCTTACATGCGAGCCTAAAGCCCATAGGAAAAATGAAAAAGTTTTTCAGCATATAGATAGCTGGGTATCAAGTGAGGCATATAATTCCCTTACTGAGCCGTGGTTTGCTCACCCCTTACTATTAACATTTCAGGTTTTCGAGGACTAAGAGTCTGACATCTAAAGGACTTCGGCTGTGCATTTGGGGACAATGCGATAGCTTGATTTATTTAATAAGGTATGATCATTTATTTTCTGTATTTAGACTTATCTACAGTACTACTTCCTTATGAATTAAAATAGGTGATGTAATTCATATTATAATTTAATATGAAATTGTTTATATGTAAAAGAAAAGTGAAGTATCGCAGACAGCCCAACCAAATAAGACTATAGAATAAGGTGAAAAATAGGGTCACAGGCTATGACAGTCTGTGTCTTTATATTTAAATAAGAGTACTTCCCCTATAGTACTGTGTAGTCTAAATGTATAAATGATTCAAGTGACTGAAAAATGATTTGAATGGTTGTGCTGTGCATAAATGAGTGGGCGAAGGGTTACTTGACGAGGTAGAGGGCGCAGTAGGGTGGAGTAGATTTCGGAGCCAGAATTGGAAGCCGGCCCAGAATTGGTACTCCCTCCATAGCTTGAGAGTCCAAACACTAGAAATACGAGGGTAGAATAGATGTTGGTAGATTTTATTGCCATGTATAATGCAGATAGAGCTATTGACAGAGCTAGAGCAGCAGCAGCCTTAGAAGTAGCACCGACCCTACCTTAGCTTCCACTGGCATAGCTAACTCCCGAGCCACAACATGCTCCACAGCCTGAGCCCTAGCCATAGGTAGCACCGTAGCCACCAGCTCAACCGCAGCCTGCAGATATCGAGTCCTATTATGATGTTAATCTGGTGCGGCAGTTTAAGAAGTTGGATCCTTCGAAGTTTAAAGGAGATAAGGATTGGGTAAATGTGATCCAAAGGCTATTTAAGTACATGCAGTGTTTCGAGACAGAAAAGGTGGGCTTGGCTATATTCCAGTTGATTGATGATGTGGAGCACTAGTGAAAGTCTACTCAGACTGTGCTGTTAACCCAGCATCTAGTGGTGACCTAGATGATATTTTTGGAGGCATTTTATAGACAGTATATTCCCCGTACAGCACAGAAGAAGTTGCAGCAAGAATTTTTGGAGCTGACTCAGGGGAGTATGACTGTGGATCAGTACGAGTCTAGATTTACCACACTTAACCGATTTGATTCTCGAACCAGGACGAGTGAGGAACAGAAGATTAATAGGTTTATGGTGGGTTTGAGACCTTCGACTCGAACCTGATTAGTCTTGTTCAATATCCAGACTTATGATGAGGCAGTGAGAAAAGCAGAGCTTTGCGAGCAGGACTATGAACAGTTCCATGTTGATATAGGTTCTAAGGGTAAAGGTAAAGAGAAGGAGAAGGTGAAGAGAGGATTTGAGGACCAGACAGGGAGATGGCAACCTAAGAAGGCTAAGACATTAGGCATTCGGACAGCAGAGGATAGACTAACTAGATCTGCTACTACTGCCCCTACTACTAGCCCGAGCATTACTTAGAGGGGTATTGTGACCAGGTGTGCACATTGTGGGAGATTGCATGGTACTCGACCTTGCTACTTGCTTACTAGGGCCTGTTTCAGATGTGGACAGACATGGCATTTGGTTAGGGAATGCCCGATGTTGATAGTGGCAGCTGCATCCACTATTCCTGCTACTGTTCCACCTCCAACAGCATCAGTATCGAGTGAGTCTGAGAAGGCAACACCCTTATAGTCGAGACAAGCTACAATAGTAGAGAAGGTAAGAAGGCTGTGACATTGGGTCGGGTGTTCGCACTGGATCAAGAGGCTGTTGACATATCCATTGATGTTATTAAGTGTAAGATTTATATTTTTGATATTTCAGTATTTGCATTATTTGATCCTGGTTCTATGCATTCTTTTCTGTCGCCTATTTGTGTTAATAAGATACCTATAGAACCTGAACCTCTAGGGTATACCTTACAGATAAATCGTCCTTTAAAGAATCACAGATGACTGATATTGTGTATAGAAACTGTAAAGTGACAGTAGGAGAGAAGGAAACGATAGTTGTCTTAATTTTGTTAAATATGTATGATTTTGGACATAATCCTAGGAATGGATTGGTTCGTTGCAAACCATGTTAGTCTAGACTATTATACTAAGTTTATTACCTTATCTCATCCTGAACATTACACTATAAAATTGTTAGATAAGTAATAAAAGTAAAATATTGTTACTAAACTGTTTGAGTGTTATGTGTGATGTGATTGAAGGTTATATTACATATGTAGATGATGTAGAAAAGAAACGTCCAGAGTTGCATGAGATTACTGTCGTCAGGGATTTCCCCGACGTGTTTCCAAATGATTTACCAAGATTACCACCGGATCGAGAGATCGAGTTTACCATTGACTTGGTACTTGGTACGAAGCCCATTTCTAAGCTCCCATATCAGTGGCATTAGTGGAGTTAAAGGAGCATAAGAAGCAGCTCTAGGAATTATTGGATAAGGGCTTCATTCGCCTTAGTGTGTCTCTTTGGGGTGCACTAGTATTATTTATCCGAAAGAAGGATGGTAGCTTGCGGTTGTGTATCGACTACCACTTGCTTAATAGAGTTACCATTAAGAATAAATATCCCTTACCCAGGATTAATGATCTGTTCGATCAGCTCAGGGGTGCACGATGTTTTCCAAGATTGATCTTCGATTAGGGTATCATTAGTTAACGATCTAAGAAGCTGATGTCCTTAAGACAACATTCAGGACTCGGTACAGTCATTATGAATTCTTGGTAATGCCATTCAGATTAACTAATGCCCTTGCAGCTTTCATGAGTTTGATGAATGAGGTATTTAAACCATAATTGGATAAGTTCGTTATAGTGTTTATTGATGATATTCTAGTATATTCCAAGTAACTAGAGGAGCACGAGCAGCATCTCTACATAGCCCTGTAGACCTTTAGAGGCTAGAAGCTTTAAGCCAAATTCAATAAGTGTGACTTTTGGCTAGATCATATCACATTTCTAGGACATGTTGTGTTTAAAGACGGGGTGTCTGTGGATCCATCTAAGGTAGAAGCCATTGTGCAATGGGAGAGGCCGAAGACAGTAACATAGATACGGAGTTTCTTGGGCCTAGCTGGATACTACCGGCGGTTTGTCAAGGGATTTTCGAGATTAGCTGCTGTAAGAGCCTCGCCCGTCTTACCAGGCTGTCGGCAAGCATCCCCTAGGCACCCTTGCCCCAAGTTTACAGTTACACACGAGATAAGCGATCGCCTACTCTCACTTACGCATTGTCTGCTTTGACGGTCGCCCACCTCACGGCTTTGCCTCTAGGGTCTTGAAGAACTCAAGAATAATCACTTGAGTGCATTTCACATGAGACGCTCGAACCTTGGTACTTCTCCTTAAGTACCCGAGCCTTAAACTCATGTTACCATTGAGACAAGGGATTATTCTTGAGTTCTTTAAGACCCTTGAGGCAAAGTCGTGAGGTGGGCGACTGCCGAAGCGGACAATATGTAAGTGAGAGTGGGCGATCGCTTATCTCACGTGTAAGAGTAAACCTGGGGCAAGGGTGCCTAAGGGATGCTCGCCGACGGGCTGGTGAGACGAGCGAGGCTCTTACATAAAAATGCTCATTTTTTTATTCTAAGAGCCTCGCCCATCTCACAAGGCCGTCAACGAGCATCCCCTAGGTGTCCTTCACAACCCAGGTTTACTCTTACAATCCACTAACACGTCTCACATGAAAGGATGTTAAATTCGAGTGGACAGATGCATGTGAGTGCAGTTTCCAGGAGTTGAAGAAAAGATTGACTACTGTTCCTATTCTTGCCCTTCCTAGTGGATTAAGAGGTTTCTTAATCTATTGCGATGCTTCCGCATTAGGATTGGGTTATGTTCTCATGCAGAATGGTAAGCTGATTGCTTATGGTTCCAGGCAGTTGAAAGAGCATGAGAAGAATTATCCGACACATGACTTGGAATTAGCTGCCATGATGTTTGCGTTGAAGATATGGTGGCATTATCTCTACAGAGAAAAATTCTAGGTATATACAGACCATAAGAGTCTCAAGTATTTGTTCTCTCAGCAATAGTTGAATATGAGACAACGCAAATGGATGGAGCTGTTAAAGGACTATGACTACGAGATCCTATACCACCCGAGGAAAGCAAATGTGGTGGCAAATACTTTAAGTAAGAAGCATATTGGGATGGTATCATATATAATGGTCTGGAAGTATGATTTGTTAGAGTAGTTCTTGAGCCTTAGTCTGAATGTGATTTCCTCTAAGAGGTATGGGTTTATTGTTAGTTTCCAGATAGAGCCAAATTTGATGGACAAAATCAAAGATGCTTAGAGGAGTGATGCTTATTGCATAGAGGTTGCCAGTTAAGTATAGATGGGTGTTCAGTCGGATTATGGAATTGGTACCGATGGCATACCGAGGTTTAGAGGCAGAATCTATATTCTCGATGATCATCAGTTGAAGCATCTGATTTTGACACAGGCCAAAACATCCAAGTACACTCTGCATCCAAGTAGTAATAAGATGTATCATAATCTGTGTAGAGTGTATTGGTGGCCTAAAATGAAATCATCGTGGAGTTTTTTGTTAGATGTCTCACATGTCAACAAGTGAAGATAAAGCACCAGAAGCCTGCATGATTGCTACAGCCTCTACCAATTTTAATGTGGAAATGGGAGCACATAACTATGGACTTCACTATGGGTTTACCAAGGACTTGGAGGAATCATGATGGTGTATGGGTGATTGTCGATAGATTGGAAAAGTTCACTCACTTTCTTGCCATTAGATCTGTTGATTCCCTCAGTGCCTTAGTTGATTTATATGTTCAGGAGATCGTGAGATTGCATGGTGTTCCAATGAGCATCACTTTTTACAAGAATTCCTTCACAATTTTGGGAGAGATTTTAGGAGGCTATGGGATCTTGATTGAATTTTAGCACCGCTTTCTATCCACAAACTGACGAATAGTTCGAACACACCATCTAGACGCTCGAGGATATGTTAAGAGTGTGTGCATTAAATTTTAAAGGCTTTTGGGACGACCACTTCCCATTGGCGGAATTTGCACATAATAACAGCTATTAGTCTAGTATTGGCATGGCACCATATGAGGCTTTGTATGGCAGACGATGTAGATCCCCAGTTGCATGGGAAGAAGTGGGTGATCAGAATTTGTTAGCTCTCGATTTGGTAGTGCAAGCTTCCCAGGATGTAGAGATTATTTGTGAAAGGCTAAAGACAGCACAGACTCAGTAAAAAAGCTATGCAAACACCAGACGTCGACCATTGGAATTCTCAATTAGAGATTCTATCTTCCTAAAGGTCTCACAATCAAAAGGTGTCATGAGATTTGGTAAGAAAGGGAAATTGACTCCTTGATATATCGTGCCGTTCAAGATCTTAGACCGTGTGGGAGATGTTGCCTATCGGTTAGTACTACCTCCAGAACTATTTGGGGTGCATAACGTCTTCTAAGTATCGATGTTGAGGAAGTACCATCCAAATCCATCTCACGTAATTCAGTACGAGCCATTGGAGATCATAGAAGACATGAGTTACGTGGAGAGACCTATTCAAATTTTGGATCGAAAAGACAAGGGACTACGGTCTAAGACTATTCTATTAGTGAAAGTGCTCTGGCAGTACCACTCAAAAGAGAAGGCAACATAGGAATTAGAAAGCTTGACACAAGAGAAGTGCCCAGAGCTATTTCAATGACTGGCTTGATCAAATTTGGAGGACTAAATTTCCTAAGGTGGGGAGGATGTGAAAACCCCATATTCTGGTACTGTTATACATGTAGGACTACTCACCACTATTCATTTCATATGTATCTCGCAGGTAGATCGGATGTAGTAAGGTGGGTCCCATAAGCTCTACAGTGCCCGGATGGATGTGAGACTAGATGGATACTATACGGAGGGTCAAATAAGCCTATGGTAAGAATTGGAACTTAAATTTCTTTATTTAAGTTATTTTGGGAAGTGTGCCAACAATTTCGAAAATGACGATTAAGGACAAAGCCCGATTAAACTTCCTATTAATAATGGTCAAACTAAATTGACTTTTGCCATACTAACTAAATTATGATAATCTATGTATAAATAAGTTCTAGGCTATGTCGATAGATAGATTAAATCGGTGGTGAACTCAGAAATTTACGTGAATGGCTCGGTAGTGGTATTTTAATAATTTCACCCTTATGGTTAGTCAAACCTTAATAAAACCCCATCCATTCATTAAATTATATTCAATAATAATATTTAGTGATGAAATAAAATATTTTGGAGTTAAATGGATAGTTAGAAAAATTATGAAAGTTTAAGGGCAAAAATGTAAAAAATTCTCAAAACCAGGGGCATTTTGTTCATTTTATTATTAAGAGAACCTTCTAAATTTCTCTACACTAACCAGCCGGCCACTCAACCCCATCATCTTCAACCTCACACCAAGGCTTCCAGAACCAAAACTTGAAGAAAATAAAAACCTACCAAAAACACCACCTAAATCACCTTAAATCAACAAAATTTCTTCTACAAAGTTGTTCTAAATTCAATCCTCTACAAGCCCATAGCCATATCTTATTGTAAAGTGGACAAAATCAAGAGGAAAGGAATCCCACCATTTTCAACCACACCAAGGTATTCTTATGCTTTCATTTCCTTTAGCTTTTAATGATAGAAAATGATGTATTTAAGTGTGTTAAACATGATTTGAGCCTTGGATTGAATTAAATCATACTCTAGGGACCCTTAGGTTTTTGGCCATGAATGGAAGCTTATGAATTCTTGTGTTTGGATGCATCAAAATGATGCTAGATGAAGAAGATAATGGCTAAGCTTAAATACATGTTGATTATGACCATATGAAGGGGAGTAGGATATTGTGCTCAATTTGATGTGTTCTTGGTGCCATAAGACGGTATAAATTAAGAGAAGACTATTGGTGAAATCAAAATTTAAATTGAAGTTGATTTAGGCATAGTTATGTTTAGCACCAGTGTAAATTATATTAGTTTAATAATTTCTGTAGACAATGTGGTGGAATTTAATGGAAAAAAATTAGTTATAAATTAGAATGCGGAGGAATGATAGTGTTGATATAATGTTTTGTAGCTCGAGAGTGAGGAATTATTGTGTGGTGCAGTTGGAAGATCGGTAGAAAAAGACAGGTAAGGGATGAGTATGGAAGCCATAGGGATACGATGAATGCATGTTTTGGTTTAAATAAATTTTATGAAATGGTTTGGAAATCAATTACTTTGGAATTGGTGAAATTGTAGACACTGGCTGATTTATAAATTGTATTTTCAATGCAGGAGCGCTAGGTTAGAAACAACCGTTATTTTGTCGAAAATTCTAGTAATTTCACGAAATTATCTTTTAACCTCCTTAAATATTGAAAATAAAAAATTTATTTAGTTAATTTCATGTTATTTATTAAAATTGCATATTTTTATTAAATATCGAAAAACTATATTTAAAAATTCATATTAATGAATTTTATGGACATGAAGGTATCAACATATGCTTATAACTGTTCTGTAAATAAATAGAACATTTTTAGAAAAGAATATCAAAATGTGAATATTTTATGAATTTTTATTTCTGAACCTATTATATTTTTCAATTTATTTATTTATGGACTGATTGAAGATATTATTACCGAATTTGATTTCATAAATGGTGTTTCTATTGTTTATAAACTATTTTAAGACTAGTAGGTCCCGTACCTTGCTGACTATTATTGTTATTGTTACTATTATGATAAACCCGTCAAGTCTTCGGCTTCCACAGTTGTCACCTGGCAAGTGTACATTGTGGACTACCGTGACTATGGCCATATGTCGTACTGTTACTGTTTCTCCCTTCTTGGGATACTGTTATGACATGATATTTATTGGGTGTTGCCCAGTCTCCACTATACTATACTGTTTTACTGGACTAAATTTACTACCGAAACTGAAGTGACTGATTTATATATTAACTGAAATGTAGAAATTTAAAGTGATTACTATACTGTTTACTGGATTTCTATTCTGAATTGTTTACTGAAATGTTTTAAGTTAAAGTTTTTATATAATGTTTGAATATATATTGAAATGCATGAAGTGTTGTCAAGTGATTTCAAATGTTTATACATATCATCTACAACTGATTACTCCCTATAATCACTTTTAGGAACTGGGATACGAAAGGTACTTCAAAGTACCTCTCATACTACAACCGATTTCCTAGCCGACTATAGTATCTTTCTTAATTTATACCTTAGTGTATTGTTAGGAATTAAACGTTTGTATCCATATAGATTTCATAGTATCAGCTTGCATACAATTCTCTTATTGAGTACATTAGCTTACCTCTTATTTTTCCAACTCATAGATTACTTGCAATAGTATACCGTTCCACGAATTTGGCTACGCTATAGTACCCTAAGGCAGCTGTGATTGGATCCTAGAGGTATATTTTATTTCTTTTATATGTTCAGGCTACTTATGTACAATACTACATTTTGTATAATTATGTACAGGGGATGTAAAACTTGTGAAAGATATTGAAAATAATATTTTATTGTAAATATTGATATCAGTTGTAAATAGAATTTTATTTGAAAAGTGGTTTACTATTAAAAGTGAGTGTGATAAAGGCATCACAGATAGCCCAACCAACTTACTGTATGTGTGATTATGAGTATTTACTGTATGTTAAGGACCGTTACAATAGTTCAATGGTTTATTCAATAAACCCGTCTATAAGTTGTTTAGTAAACAATTAGTAAACAATTTAGTGGACAGATCGATAAACAATCGATAAATAGTTCAATAAACCCATTAGTAAATAGTACAGTAGACCGTTTAGTAAACACTCCAGTAATCAGTTTAGTAAACAATTCTGCAAACCGTTTAGTAGATAGTTCAGTAAACAACTCAGTGGAGACATGGCAATACCTAATAGAATCATGTGGTTTCAGATCACCTATAATAGGAGTAAACAATAATGACTTATGGCCACAGTCAAGGAGGAGTCCATCCAGTGTAATAGATCCAGTGATATCCTGAGGACTACTTAAGACTTGCTTAGGGTCAACATCGAAACAATGCACCCCATAGTACCACGGAGCAAGTGATACAAAGGTGGTTGTAGACTTGCTCAAGTCTAACAACAAACAATACAGTACAGTTTAGACAGTACGACATGATTACCTAAAGATAACTACAGAGAGCCAATAGTCTCAAAACATTTAACCGATTCCCGTTTAAATAATAAAACAATACTTTATGCTTTCAAACATTATACAATAATACAATCGAAATATAAATTTTAGGAGCCAATTTTCATTTTAAACAATACTATTTAGAAATCAAAACATTTCGTTCAATCCAAAACATTCAAATCATTAACTTCAATCGAAAAATAAACACTTCCAATAAAACAGTGTCAGTTAATTCAAAGCATTCAAAGCATTAGCTTCTATTAGATAAATGGAACTTTCAGTAAAACCCCTTCTAGTTAGTTCACAATATTCAAACATTTACTTCAGTTAGGTACTCAAAAATTTTGGTAAAATAGAGTCAGTTGATCTAAAACATTCAAAATATTCGCTTTAGGCAGACATTCAAAACTTTCATTAACACATTTTACAAACCAGTCAGAAGACACTTCGCATTTTACAATTTTCAATTAAAACATATCTTTAGTCAGTCCATAAGTTTATAAATCAATAACAATTGCATTTAAAGTGGTAAAGTTCAGTAAAAGCATTATACAGTATAAAATATTCTCCAAATAATAAACAATGTTAAAAATATTTTATTTACTATAAAAATAATCCTAAAACTTTCGGTTTCATGAAGAGTATTGAAATCATTAGAAATCGTTTCCAAATAGTGTCACAAATATATGCACATCTATAAGCCTTAATGTTAATCTAATTAATCACTCTTTTCCATCACCCTTTCTACACAAGCAATTTCTTATTATCAATTTATGGTATTAAGATCAGTTTATGAAATTTCAGCAGCAATAATAGTACTATCTATCCTAACCCTCTTACTCTTAAAGCATAGCTCAATAGCCATAAATTTAGTTCTCACTGTATACTTCCAAATGAGTAAATCAATAAAGTACTCTTACTGTAGCATCAGTGGATCAAATGAAGGCCCTAATGAAACAAGGGCAGTACCTAAACATGCATAAATAGTAAGAATCTACATCTCGAAACTTATCTATTTATGCATGTTTTGAAAAGTGTGCAACAATTTCGAAAATGACAATTAAGTCCATAGGTTGGGAAAACTTTCATAAATAACAATCAATCTAAATTGATTTAAGGCCAACTGACAGTCATAGATAAATCCTCATGTGAAGAAGTCTTATACCATGTTAATAGGCAGACTGAATCACACGCAAGAGCTAAAAATTATGCGATTGGATCGTTAGGGCTATTTCGATAATTTCACCCTTTTGACGAGTCAAGCCCTATCAAAAGCCTAACCAATGATTAGAATATGTTAAATACATAAATTTTCTGGGTGAATAAAACATTTAGATGTTAAACAGAATTCTTAAACATAAATTAGAAAGAAAGGGACGTGTTTGATATTTTTAAAATTGTATAAAGACATTTTGGTAAATTGCCATCAAGATATTATTTTAAAAAGAGAATTCTAGTCTTCTCTCCCATATTGGCCAGCCATCAAAAACCACAATAGCTTTCTCACACTAAAAGCTTACTGAAGGAGATAAAACCCCAGTAAAAACACCCAAAAACCGAAAATTGTCTTAAACAAACCTGTTCACCTCTCTTAACTCTAAAGTATACTACCAAAATCAGACCTTAGAGTGACCATTTCCATAGTGTTTGGGACCCTACACTATTTGGCCAAGGAGGAAAGTTGAGAGAATGCTTAGATTTTTGTGTTTTAATGGCATTATATTATGTGTTTAAGGTGTTTAAGGGTATAAATTGGCTTGAATTGAAGCAAAATTCAATAAATCCTCTCCTTAGGGTTTCAGCCAAATGTGGTGCAAGCATGAATGTGATATTGTTTCATGCAAAAGTGACGTAGAATAAATGTCAAGATTGAGTTGAACATGCTTCTGTCCTAAAATTGTTAAAATGAGGTGTTTGGGCAAGCTTAGGCAATTCGGCCAAGGGAAGGGAAGGGGGAAGCCATGTCCAAATTAATGCAAAATGGGTCCTAGAATAATGTATAAATGAATACAAGACTGTTGGTAAAGTCCAAACCGAAAAAGGAGGTATTTTGACGATAGTTGCAGTGTAAGCACTAGTATGAAGTAGACCGGATTTATAGCTGGAGTAGGCACTTTAGTATGTCTTAAGGAATTAAATACTTTTTATAACTAAAGTGTGGTGTATTGATTGTGATTGCGTGGTGTTTTGCAGCTCGAAAGTGAGGAGTGTAATACTGGTGATACCGAGCAACATGTTGCAATTTGAGTGGTAAGGGATATATGTAAGAGGCGTAGAGGTGCTATGTTGCATTGATAATGATTGAATTGAGATTGTATGTGCTTGATTACTATGAATTGATTGAGATTGGGAAATTATGATTGTGGTTATTGAACTGCATTTTAGTGCAGGAAGGTTAAGGTTGATCGTACCGTTATACTATTAAAATTTTGTAAATCGAACCTTAAACCTTAGAATCACAAGGGTAGACTGTTAATGAAAATGAAATGAAGCTAAAGAATGAATGAATTGAAAATTGCATGTAGGTCACTAAGAGCGCCTAAATTTGTAATTTTCAAGATGCCTATGAGTACTAATGCCATTCTCATACATAAAAAAAAAAAATTGAACACTGGATTCTATATTGATAATATTTGTTGATTTTTTTATATCAATTGTCATTATTACTGATTTTATTAAATTATGGACTTGCTGAAGATTTATTTTACTGTTATACATGTAGGACTACTCACCACTATTCATTTCATATGTATCTCGCAGGTACGATCGGATGCAATAAGGTGGGTCCCATAAGCTCTACAATGCTCAGATGGATGTGAGACTGGATGGATATTATACATAGGGTCAAATAAGCTTATGGTAAGAATTTGGAACTTAAATTTCTTTATTTAAGTTATTTTGGGAAGTGTGTCAACAATTTCGAAAATGACGATTAAGGACAAAGACCGGTTAAACTTTCGTTAATAATGGTCAAACTAAATTGACTTTTGCCCTACTAACTAAATTATGATAATCTATGTATAAATAAGTTCTAGGCTATGTCGATAGATTGATTAAATCGGTGGTGAACTCAGAAATTTAGGTGATTATTATTGATTTTACTAAATTATGGACTTACTGAAGATTTATTTTACTGAATTGATCTATGAAGAGTGTTACGATTGTTTTATAAACTATTTTGAGACTGTTACCCTATAGCAACCTTTGGGTTTATCATGCTGTACTGAATGAGTAAGTGTACTGTACTATTACTAATTGACCTTAATCACATATTCAACACTCATAATTGTCACCTAACTAGTGATCACTATGGACCACTGTTGACTATGGCCATATGTCTTACGGTTACTCCCTTTTGGGATACTAAAACTGCATGATTTTACTAGGTGTTGCTTGGTCTCCATTGTACATTATAAAACTGTTTTACCGTACCATTTATTGAGTGTTTGCTATATATGATCGATTGAATTGATTTACTACATTATTTACTGAAATTGCTACTGTACTGTTTACTAATTGATTTACTAAACTATTTACCGCATTGGTACTACACTGCTTACTAATTGAACTACTAAACTGTTTACTAAACTAATTACTGAACCATTTATCAATTGTTTAATTAAACAGTTTACTAAACTGATTATCGTGCTATTTGTTGAGAGAGTTATCGAAATGTTTTACCAAACTGTTTATCATACTGTTTACTGAATGAACTGTTACTGTTTATAGAATTACTTAATTAATGGTTTATCAGAAATTGTACCACTGAACTATATATCGAGCAAATTATAGTAAACTCCCTATAATCGGAGCTAAGGACTGAGACAAGTGATGTACTTCAAAGTATCCTTCTATACTCAGCCTGGTTACCTAATTGATTACAGTATCCTTTCCGATAGAGTGTAAAATACTGTATTGATAGTGATTTTGAGTGTAGGAGTATAATTAAGATACACACATGTAGTTATGCATAGTATCAGCTATTTTATATATATTTCTTACTAGACACAAGCTCACCTCTCTTATTTTCTTTCTAGATTATCTGCAGTAAAATTGTTCTATTTCGGGAGGTTATCCTAATTAGTATCCCTCGAGCGGTTTTTTAGAATCATAGAGGTATACTATTTTACTTTTTATATGTTTAGACAATGTATGTACAATACTACTATGTATGTATTTCTAGAAGGGATATAAACTATACTATAGTACACTAAATTTAATTGTAGAGTGTTAATCGATGGAAGTTAGATGTAAATTAACTTATGGTCGCTCAGGTATGTATTGAAAATGAATGTTTCTGTTTCTAAGATTGAAGTTCTTATCGATGAGTTAAATATGGAGTGTGATATATTGATTGATATTGAAACTGAGTGTGGACACCGGAGACAGCCTAACGAATCATAAAGAAATAGGAAACGTTACTATTGAGTGTCAATAACTAGATCATGACAGAAAAGATTGGTATCAGAGTGAAGTTGTTTGATATTTGTCATTGTCTGATATCTATCAGTGTCTTTAGGTTATAATTGGTTTACTTCCCTTATAGTATTGTACTTGTTTGAATTTATATCAATATCTGTAGTTCTGAAAACGTTTCTTATGTTTGTTTTGACAAAATGAGCTATAGGCAAAGGGGAGTTGGACAAGGATAGAGACGAGTTGACCCTTTTTCGAAATCATCATCGAAACCTGCTCCAAAAACCACTTTCTCTCCATAGCCTAGGAGTCCTAATACCCATATCTGCAAGCTAGAATGGAGGTTTGTAGAGATTATCTCTAATTTCAATAATAATGTCAGAGCACCAACACTAGAAGTGGCACAACCTCCCCCTCCGCCAGCTAATGTGCCTCCAAAGCCCCAGCTACAACTAATACTACTACTACCACAACCTCAGCCTACTGACCTAGTGATTAACTGTGATATTAATCTACTAAGATAGTTCAGGAAGTGGGATCCACCAAAGATTAAGGGCAATAAGGATCCTACGGTAGCAGAAAACTGGGTAAACGTTATGGAGAAATTGTTCACATACATGTGGTATACTGAGACGAAAAAAGGTGGGTTTGGTTGCCTTTTTGTTGATTGATGAGGTAGAGCATTGGTGGAATTCCACCAAGATAGTGTTCGATGCCAAATATCTAGTAGTGACTTGGGGTATGTTCTTAAAGGCCTTTAATAAGTAGTAGCTTAGATAGTGCAAAAGAGGTGACAGGCCGAGTTTATGGGTTTGGTACAGGGAACTATGACATTGAACTAGTATAAATCCAAGTTCACTGCACTGAGTCCCTTTGACCTACAAATAGTCAAAAGTGAAGAGCACAAGATCAAGAGGTTTATGGTTAGCCTGAAGACTTCTATCAAAGCAAGACTAGCTCCATTTGATATAGCCACCTATGATTAGGCTATCTACCAAGCTCAATTGTGAAGCAGGATTATGAGTTTCACCGGGTAGAGTTCGGAACCTAAGCTAGAGGCAAGGGTAAGAAAAAAGCTAAGTAAAGTTTTGATGATAGATCTAAAAAGAGACCAGCTAAAAAGGCCAAGGTTACTAGGATTAAAACTTTTGAGGTTAAGCCTACTTAGTCGACTATCACTGATAACTCCAAATGTAAGCACTGTGGAAAGTCGCATGGTACCAGACCTTGTCATTGGGTCACGAAAGCTTGTTTTAGATGTGGACAAACCCAGCATTTGGTCAATCATTGTCTGAATAATAAGGAGTTAACAGCAGCAGCATCTATTAAGGAGCTAGTACACCATCATAGCCAAAGAGAGCTATAGCTATAGAGAAAGGGAAGAAAGTTGTAACTTAGGGTAGAGTGTATGCCATAGATAAGGAGTTTGCTGACACTTCATCTGAAGTTATCAATGGTAAGATCTCAGTTTTTGATATAAACGCACTTGCATTATTTGACCTACATTCTACGTATTCTTTTATGTCTCCTATGTGTGCTGTTAAGATAATGGTAGAACTTGAACCTTTAGGGTATCTATTGCGGATCAATACACCCTTTAGGGAATCCTAAATGACTGATATTGTGTACTGTAGCTATAAATTAAGGGTAAGAGAGAAATAAACAATAGCTTACCTAATTTTGCTCAACATGTATAACTTTGATGTGATCTTAGGGATGGATTGGTTAGCCACAGATCGTGTCAATTTAGACTGCTATACTTAATATATAACCTTCTCTCATCCTAAAAACTGCACTGTAAAACTTTCTGTTTAGTTATGGAAGTGAGTTATTCTACTAAAAGTTTGTTCAAAGTTAAATTATGAAAAACTATGTTTGTTATTGAAGGGTTCATTGCTTATGATGAGGATGTAGAAAAGAAACGTCTAAGTTACACTAGATTCCTGTGGTCAGAGATTTCCCAAAATGTATTTTCGGATGAATTATCGGGACTTCCTCCTGATCAAGAGATGGTATTCACCATTGATTTGGTACTCAGTATAGAAGCTGTTTCCAAGTCTCCTTATAGAATGGCACTGGTAGAGCTTGATAAGCTCAAAAAGCAGCTCCAGGAGTTACTAGACCAAAGGCTTCATTTGTCCCAGCGTCTCTCCTTGGAGTGCACTACTCCTTTTTGTCCGAAAGAAATATGGTAGCCTACGACTCTGTATTGATTATCGGTTGCTCAATAAGGCTACTATCAGGAATAAATATCTTCTGCCCAGAATAAATGATTTATTTGATCAACTCAAGGGTGCCCAGGTGGATCTCAAATCGGGATATCACCAATTGAAGATTCAGGAAGATGTCCTTAAAACTGTATTCAGAACTCGGTATGGCTATTACGAGTTTCTAGTTATGCCATTTGGACTGACTAATTCCCCTGCAGCTTTCATGAATATGATGAATGAGGTGTTCAGGCCTTTTTTGGACAAGTTTGTTATTATGTTTATTGATAACATTTTGACGCATTCTAGGTCTCAAAAAGAGCATAAGCAGTTGAAGGAAACCTAAACAAACACGCAGCGGAATTTAAATCATTCGGCCTCCACCAGGATCGATTCGGAGAGTTGCCTGATTAGGGTTTCGAGATTTACCTAACGCTTTCTCTGATTTTCTATCGTTGGTCGAGTCATAAGCAACAACTTTTCGTTCCTGCCTCTATGGTATCCACACGAACGGATCTCACGACTCTTGAACGTCTCAAGATCAGAAGCCTTAAAGAGCGTTTTTATTTTAACCGAATTGCTAGCTTCGATTAAAAGAATATTTTGTTTTGTTTGAAAGAAGCTCTAAAACCACAGAGAACAGGTTTCTCTTTTGTTTAATTGTGCGGCTGTCTTTTAGAAAACACAAAACATCCTTTTATAGGCAGTAAATTTTACCCTAAAATTTACTGTCAAACAGAACTCTAATCCTACTTAGAATAGGATTAGTTATATCCTTAATCCAATTCAGAATAGGATTAGTTATATCCTTAATCCAATTCAGAATAGGATTAATTAAGCTCCTCATTGATCCGTTCTAAGTGTGCGACCCAATAGGTTCTCAAAACAATGGCAATGACAAAATTGTCACAGGCAATGAGCGGTATCTAGCAACACATCATTGCTACCCATGTAACGAGAATGTCAATGACTCGACATAACCTTACTCATGATAGATGTTACCGTGTAGTCTAATCCCTTTATCCTTTGATGTCTTGATTAGACACAAGTATGGAATGTGTCACACTTGTATAGTCTAATCAGCGTTTCTTGATTCCTGAGTAGACTAATTAAACAAATAAAATCAATATCTCATATTGACTTATTCGAGCATGGCCATGCATTTCTTAGTCTCGCTCTATCAAAGGGCCCAAGACATCACTCTTGTTATATAAGAGGGATAAATCCTATCTTTGATCACTCAACATCCCTCTACATAGATCAAGGCATACCCAATTACTACCTTTATAGTCCATCCTATTACGAATGACTTCTAGCAACATTAAAGTATGCGATTCTCTATGTTGGGATCTCTGATGATCTCAAGTCAAAGGATCACATACACCATCATCACTATGAGAATCGCTTATGACACTCATATAACAATCCATGTAGCGTTCTCATGAAGGGTCGATCCAGTACATAGTTCTCTAACATGTACCTATGTGATGACTTGATATCCTATATCCATGATAATGGTCATCAGTCAACCACATACTAGTCTTATCGTATCACTGTTATCCTTGTTTACAATAATAATTGACTAGGGATATTTTAAGAATAGTGTGTTATTACTATTCTAAGGACATTATCATATAAGATTACATTACGCAGTTATAAGACAAATATAATAAGGAACTATAATAAATAAAAATGTCATGATACATAAAAAAATGCCAAAGTCAATCATCTAATGAATGGTTCTAAGGGCATAATCCAACAGCAGTATCTCTACATTGTTCTATAAACCCTCAGAGATCGAAAACTCTATGCTAAGCTAAGTGTGAATTCTGGCTAGACCAGATTACATTTTTAAGACACGTGGTGTTTGAAGACGAGGTGTCAATTGATCTGTCTAAGATAAAGGTTATAGCATAGTGGGAAAGGCCAAAATTGACCATTGAAATTTGGAGTTTTCTAGGTCTAGCTGGATATTATCATCGATTTGTTGAGGGTTTTCTAGATTGGCTACTTCTCTGATGCGTCTCACACGTAAGCATGCTAAGTTTGAATGGACTAATGTATGTGAGTGCAATTTTCTGGAACTAAAGTGCAGATTGACCACAACACTTATCCTCACCATTCCATGTGGTTCACGGGGTTTTTCGGTGTACAGCGATGCCTCTTCACTATGGTTGGGTTGTGTGCTTATGTAGAACAAAAAGGTCGTCACTTATGATTTTCGTCAGTTGAAGGACCATGAGAAGAACTATCCTACTCATGACTTGGAACTGGCTATTGTGGCGTTTGCTCTGATGATATGGCTACATTACCGTATGGTGAAAAGTTCCAAGTATACACTGATCATAAAAGTCTCAAATATCTATTCTTGCAATGTGAATTGAATATGGGCAAAGTAGATGGATGGAGTGGCTAAAAGATTATTACTATGAGATATTATACCACCAAGGGAAAGCAATTGTGTTGGCAGATGCTTTGAGCAGGAAACACATGAGTATGTTCTCTTACATGATGATTCGGGAATACATCTACTAGAGCAGTCTGTGAGCCTTGGTCTGAATGTTACTCCTTCTGAGAGATATGGTATGATGGCTAGTCTTCAGATTGAGCCAATCCTGATGGATCAGATAAAAAATGCTCAAAGGAAGGATATTGATTGTATTGAGATTGCCAATCAGGTACAGTTAGGTATTCAATTAGATTATGGGATTGGCACTGATGGTATTCTAAGGTTGAAGGGCCGAATTTGTATTCCTAAGGATAGATAGTTGAGAGAGTTGATTTAATAAAGGCTCATACCCGGAGGTACACTTTACATTTAGGTAGTAACAAGATGTACCATAATCTTTATAAAGTGCATTGGTGGCCTAAAAGAAAGCGAGACAATACTGAATTTGTTGCGAGGTGTCTCACATGCCAACAAGTAAAGATAGAGCATTAGAAACCAGTAGGATTACTTCGGCCTCTACTGATACTGATGTGCAAATAGGAGCATATCACTATAGATTTCATCATGGGTTTATTGAAGACTAAGAGAACCATGATGCAATCTAGGCTATTGTTGATAGATTGACGAAGTCAACCCACTTCCTTGCCATTAAATCCATTGATTCTCTTAGTGCCTTAGCCGATCTGTATGTTAGAGAGATTATCAGATTGCATGGGGTTCCAGTGAGCATTACTTCTGATAGAGATTTTTGGTTCACCTCTCATTTCTGGGAGCATTTTCAGGATGCCATAAGATTAGACTGAACTTCAGAACAGCCTTTCATCTGCAAATTGATGGGCAGTCTGATTGCATTATCCAGACGCTCGAGGATACGCTGAAAGCTTGTGCACTAGACTTTAAAGGCTCTTGGGATGGTCATTTGCCATTCGTTGAGTTTGCTTATAATAATAGTTACCATCTTAGAATCAACATGGCATCTTATGAAGCTCTGTATGGTCAAAGATGTTGTCCTCTGATTGGCCAGGAAGAAGTGGGTGATCGAAAGATTTTAGCTCCCGATCTTGTTGAGCAAGCTTTAAAGGATGTTTAGATTATATGTGATTGACTGAAGACAGCTCAAAGCCAGTAGAAAAGTCATGTACATACTAAATGCCCACATTTGGAGTTCTTAGTGGGGGATTTAGTGTTTTTGAAAGTTTCATCATCCAAAGGGATTATGAGATTTGGGAAGAAAGGGAAGTTGAGTCCTCACTACATTTGGCCTTTTGAGATCTTAGACCGAATGGGAGATGTGGCTTACCGGTTAGCTCTACCACCAGAGTTATTCAGTGTACACAATGTCTTCCATGTATCGATGTTACCGTAGTATCATCTAGATCCGTCCCATGTGATTTAGTATAAACCTCTGGAGATCAGAGAAGATATGAGTTATGTTGAGAAACCAGTTCAGATCTTGGATTGAAAGGAGAAAGTACTATGGTTTAAGATGATTCTTCTGGTTAAAGTTCTCTGGCAATAACACTCAACAGAAGAAGCTACCTGTGAATTAGAGAGCCTAATGAAAAAAAACTGTCCAGAGTTATTCGACTGACAGACCTAGTCAAATTTGAAAGACCAAATTTCCTAAGGTGTGGAGGATGTGAGATTCACACTTTCTTTCATCCTTAATCATTGTTAATGAAACTAGGAAAATAAGACTTCTCATAATTGTTCAATTGTCCTATGTTTCATAGGTATAATGGAGATTTGGATTATGGGCCCTACTGGGACTTTTCTTGTTTCGATGGTAGTGAAACTTGACAGTATCGATATTCGAAGCAAAATACTGAAATAGTAAGAATCTACATCTCGAAACTCATCTGTTTGTGTATGTTTTGAAAAGCATTCAATAATTTCGAAAATGATGGTTAAGTCCTAAGTTAAGAAAACTTTCTTAAATAACGATCAATTTAAATTGATTTAAGACCAACTAAAAGTCATAGATAAATCTTCATGTGAAGAAGCCTTATGCCATGTTAACAGGTAGACTAAATCACATGCAAGAGCTAAAAATTACGCAATTGAATCATTAGGGTTATTTCGATAATTTTACCTTTTTGAACAATCAAAGCCTATCTAAAGCCTAACCAATGATTAAAATATGTTAAATACATATATTTTATTATTGAATAAAATATTTAGAAGTTAAACTGAATACTTAAACACAAATTGGAAAGAATGGGATGTGTTCGGTATTTTTAATATTGTATAAAGGCATTTTGGTAAATTACCACCAATATATTATTTTAAAAAGAGAATTCTAGTCTTCTCTCCTATATTGGCTGGCCATCATCAACCACCATAGTTTTCTTACACTAAAGCTTAATGAAGAGAGAGAAAACCCTTAAAACCTTAGTAAAAACACCGAAACCGAAAACTATTTTAAGCAAACCTATTTACCTCTCTTAGCTCTACAATATACTACCAAAATCAGACCTTGGAGTGGCCATTTCCATAGTGTTTGGGACCCTACACTATTCAGCCAAGGAGGAAAGGTGAGAGAAAGCTTAGATTTTTGTGTTTTAATGGCATTATACTATGTGTTTAAGGTGTTTAAGGTTATAAATTAGTTTAAATTGAAGCAAAACTCAATGAATCCTCTCCTTAGAGTTTTGGCCAAACATGGTGCATGCATGAATGTGATGTTGTTTCATGCAAAAGTGATGTAGAATGAATGTAGAGATTGAGTAGAACATGTTTGTGGCTTTAAATTGTTGAAATCAGGTGTGTAGGCAAGCTTAGGCAATTCGGCCAAGGGAAGGGGAGGGGGAAACCATGTCCAAATTAATGCAAAATGGGTCCTAGAATAATGTATAGACAAATACAAGACTGTTGGTGAAGTCAAAACTGAAAAAGGAGGTGTTTTGATTATAGTTGTAGTATAAGCATCGATATGAAGTAAACTGGTTACAATTGCAGTAGGCAATGTAGTAGGTCTAAAAGAGTTAAATACTTTTTTATAACTAAAGTGTGGTGTATTGACTGTAACTGTGTGGTTTTTTGTAGCTTGGAAGTGAGGAGTGTAATACTTATGCTACCGCGCAATACGGTACAATTTGAGTGGTAAAGGATATATGTAAGAAGTGTATGGATACTGTGTTGCATTGATAATGATTGAATTGAGATCGTATGTGCTTGATTATTATGAATTGATTGAGATTGGGAAATTGTGATTGTGGCTATTGAACTACATTTTAGTGCAGGAGGGTTAACTGTTGAAATTTCGTTAATCGAACCTTAAACCCTAAAATCACAAAGGTATACTATTAAGGAAATTGAAATAAAGCTAAAGAATGAATGTATTAAAAGTTACGTGTAGGTCGCTAAGAGTGCCCAAATTTGTAATTCAGTTTCCAAAGCTAAATTTAATGATTTTCTTAGTTTTCAAGATACCTGTGAGTGCTAGTGCCATTCTCATTCATAAATAAAATATTTTGAGCATTGGATTCTGAACTGAGAATATTTTGTCGAATTTTTTTATATCAACTGTCATTGTTACTAATTTTACCAAATTATAGATTGACTGAAGATTTGTTTTACTGAATTGATCTCTAAAGAGTGTTTCTACTATTTTATAAACTGTTTTGAGACTATTGGCCCCATAGCAACCTTTGGGTCTATCATGCTATACTGAGTGAGTGAGTGTATTGTACTGTTATTGATTGACCTTAGTCATGTCTTCAGCACCCACAACTGTTACCTGACTAGCGTTTGCTGTAGACAATTGTTAACTATAGCCATATATCTTACAGTTACTCCCTTTTGGGATACTAAAACTGCATGATTCTATTAGGTATTGCCTAATCTCTACTATACTATTACTGAATTGTTTTACCATGCTATTTACTGAGTCTTCGCTGAATATGATTGACTGAACTTATTTACTGCATTGTTTGTTGAAACTGTCTACCATACTATTTACTGATTGATTTACTAAACTATTTATCGAATGATTACTACACTGCTTACTAATTAAACTATCAAACTGTTTACTAAATTGATCACCAAACCATGTATCGATTGTTATATTGAACAATTTACTGAACTAATTATCGTGTTGTTTACTAAAAAGAGTTACTAAAAAGTTTTACCAAACTATTTATCATACTGTTTACTGAATGAACGATTAACTATTTATTGAATTGCTTAAGTAATGGCTTATCAGAAATTATAACTGTTTATCGAGCAAACTATATTAAACTCCCTGTAATCGGAGCTAGGGATCGAGACAAGTGAGGTACTTCAAAGTATCTTTTTGTACTCAGCTTGGTTACTTAACCGATTATAGTATCTTTTTTGACAGAGTGCCAAAATACTATATTAATAGTGATTCTGAGTGTAGGAGCATAATTAAGATACCCGCAAGTAGTTCTGCATAGTAATAGCTCTTTTATATATATTTCTTACTTGGTATAAGCTAGCCCCCTTATTTTCTTTCCAAATTATCTACAGTAAATTTGTTCTGTTTTCAAGAGGTTAACCTGATCAGTATCCCTCAAGCAATTTTTTAGAGACTGTAGAGGTATACTATTTTACTTTTTATATGTTCAGACGATGAATGTACAATACTAATATGTATATATTTTGTATAAGGGATGTAAACTATAATGTAGTGCACTGAATGTAACCATAGAGTGTTAATCGATGGAAGTTAGATGAAAATTAAATTATGATCATTCAAGTATGTATTGGAAATAAATGTTTCTGGTTTTGGGATTGAAGTACTGATCGATGAGTTAAATACGGAGTGTGATATATTGATTGATATTGAAACTAAGTGAGGACACTATAGACAGCCCAACTAATCATAATGAAAAAGGAAACGTTAGTATTCAATGTCAATAACCACACCGTGACAGACCATTTGTCTATCAAGTTTGCATGTAGGCCAAGTGGCATCGCTCACATAGGTATTTCTATTTATGCTTTATTGATTACTATAAGTACGTGCCATATTCTCAAAATCAAGTTCAGCATTATCAATGAATAAATCGTTTAAGAATACTTGAAAACCATCTAGCTTTTAATCATGAAACCATTTTAAACCCATGAACATTTGCACAATGTTTTCTTACTTCATGCTTGAACTTTTATAAAATCCATTATGTCCACATATGCATTTCAAATCAATGTAGCTCAATAAAACTCATGTTCTATGACATGCATGTTGAAAGCCATGAGTAAAACATGAGTTCAAACACCATGATATGAAAGCCAAGAGTAAAACATGAGTTCAAACATCATGATATGAGCAAACTTTATGTAAATTCAAATCTCAATACATGAAACCTCATATCTTAATCAATCACAAAGCCATGCAATCACATATGGTTTATCGTCACCAATTTGACCTCAGTCCAACATAATAAACCCATTCACAATTCATAACAACTCGCATTATCTCAATATTAATTCTATCACCTAAAATCCGACATAATAATGGCATAACTAGGATTATCCCTAGTACCACACTCACGTAGGTACTTTCAGCCTACAATATCATCCACCATATCGATACTAAACCCCTACCAACAGTATGGGCCCTTATAGCATCTCATGAATATTTAAATATTACATTTCTATATAACCATCAAAATACTGAAATTATACAAATACCAATATCATCATTCAAGACTTATTCTAGAGTCAACATTGAGAACATAAAATCATAAGATCAACAGTCACCTATCCAATTCCATGAATGGTTCAATATATTGACATTCAACCGTAATTCCAACTCGATATCTAATCTCATTCACTATCGTAAAATCAATCACAGTTCCAAATCAATTTTATATGGCTTATACAAATATAATACTATCACAGAATTATATATAAAAGTCTTACCAAATCAATTCAAGGTTAGCAGTTTATCTACTTAAAAAATTTGGCCAATTTCCATAATAAAACAATATTTTGAAACATTCTGTATCAAAATTCTAGAATTTATGGAAGTGTAGATATCATCACTCAGGACTTATCCAGAGTTATAACCAACACTATATACTTACAAGGTCAAGAACATTTATCAAAGTCCATAAAGAAATCAATTATATCGATATACAACCTTAATTTAAACTCAATAACCAATTTTATCTATGATATTAAACTAAATCAATTCATTATTCCTATAGTGCCTACATAGTAAAATTCTACTATAAACTTATATAAAAGTCTTACCTACTTCGAGCTTAGCACATGTACACCCAGCTTATTATGTGTGCTTCGAGCTTGACATGCATACACTTAGCTTTGTGCATGTACTCCATGCTTCATCAAACTTTGTGTTCATCGCCTTAATATCGTGCTACACATTTAAACATCATCAATATGTTTAGTATTGATCAAATAAGCTTCTTAATTATTTTTACAAAATAAATGCTGGATTAGAACATTGTCTTACCAACCTTCAATGTTAACTCTAGTTAAACTCCAAGCATAGCCAAGTCTCTTCAAAACACCCTTATGCTATTTCTACAATTTAAATACACATACACATTCACTTAGGAAATTGATAAATATCTTCATATAACAATTTCCTAGAAAATATACAGTACCCCACCAGGATTTCCTTACCTATTTTTCACTTAAATTCCCCCAACTTAGCATCATTCCAGCCTTGGTTCGTTAACATTTCTTAGCCTCAATCAGCCCTTACAAGCTTTCTCTTTCTCTTACCTTGGCTGAAATTGATGGAAGCTCTTACACTTAGAACATGGCCACTTTAGCACTTGATTTTGGTACTAGGTTGTAAAGGGAAGTGAGGGGAACAAGATTGATGAAGATAGCTTTCGCTTTTGGTGTTTTTTAACTGGGGTTTTCTCTCTCTTAACTCAAGCTTTAGTATGAGAAGACAATGGTGGAAGATGACAGCCGGCTAGCATGAAGAAGACGCTGCAATTTTCCATTTAAAATAATACCTATTAAGGCAAATTACGAAAATGCCCTTACACTTACTCAAAATTTCCAATTTTGCCCTCGTTATTTGACTTCGTGTTAAATAGTCAGTCTAACCTTCAAAATATTTCATTCAATTATAAAACACATCTTTTTAACATATTCTAATCATTATTTGAGCTTTTGCTGAGGTTTGACTTGTCAAATGGGTGAAATTACCAAAATAGCCCTAACTATTGAATTGCGTAATTTTCTGCTTTTTCACATAATTTAGTCTATCAGTCCACATGACCTAAAACTTTATTACATGAGGATTTACCTATAACTGTCAGTTAGTCAAAAGTCAAATTGGCTTGATAGTTATTCACGAAAATTCCAATGGTTTATGGACTTAGGGTTAGTTTGGATGGGTGGTGCGATTGGCTCTGGTGAGATTGAAAAAAATGAAATGACCACCGTGGGTATAAGTTTTATAGTAAAATATTTAAAAGAATGGGTAAAAAATAATTTTACATGGGTTTTTTTGTCTTTTATGGTTTTTGTTTTGTTTTTTGTGTTGCAATCAATCGCACCGGAAGTGCAATTGATTCCAAACAAAGCCTTAATCGTTATTTTCTAAATTATTGCACGCTTTTTGAAACATGCATGAACAATTGAGTTTGAGGTACAGATTCTTACCATCACAATATTTGGCTCTAAATATCTAATCTGCCAAGTCTCACCTCTATCAGGCTACTAAAAGACTAGTGGGGCCTATCATCCGTTTCCCCTTCATACCTACAACTCAAATAGCATTAGAACTATTATGAGACATCTATTATTCCTAACTTCATGAATAGTGAATAACATTAATAAGAAGTGTCGATCCCACATCCTTCCGACCTTAAGAAATTTGGTCCTCTAAATTTAGTCAGGCTTATCAGACGAATAACTCTGGATATTTCTCTTTCATTAGGCTCTCTAATTCCCGATAACCTCTTCTGTTGTTGGTAGTACCAGAGAACCTGTACCAGAGGAATCATCTCAGACCATAGTACTTTTTCCTTCTGATCCAAGATTCGCACCAATTTCTCCATATAGCTCATATCTTCCTTGATCTCTAATGGTTCATACTGAATCACATGAGATGGATCTGGATGATACTTCCGTAGCATCTATACATGAAAGATGTAGTGTACACCAGATAGCTCTGGCGGTAATGCCAATGAATAAGCTACTTCTCTCACTCGGTTTAACATCTCAAAAGGTCCGATTAATCGAGGACTCAACTTCCCTTTCTTCTAAATCTCATATTACCCTTGGATAGTAAAACTTTCAGAAAAACTGAATCCCCCACAAAAAATTTCAAAGGTCGATATTTAATATCTGTATAACTCTTCTGCCGACTCGAGCCATTTTCAACCTATCACAAATAAGCTGAACATCTTTAGAAGTCTACTTAACTAGATTGGGAGCTAAAATCTTCCGGTCACTCACTTCTTCCCAACCAAGAAGGGGACGACATCTTCTGCCATATAGTGCTTCGTAAGGTGCCATGCCGATACTGGAGTGATAACTGTTATTATAAGCAAATTTTGCTAATGAAAGATGATCATCCCAAGAACCTTTAAAATCTAGTGCACAAGTTCTCAACATATCTCTGAGTGTCTGAATAGTACACTCGGACTGCTCACAGTTTGCGGACAGAAGGTTGTAGTGAAATTCAGTCGAGATCCCATAGCACCATGAAAATGCTCCCAAAAATGAGAGGTGAATCGAAAAACTCTATTAGAATAATGTTAACTGGAACTCCATGCAATCTAACAATCTCCTTGACATAAAGGTCGGCTAAGGCACTAAAAGAATCTGTAGACTTAATAGCAAGAAAGTGGGTTGATTTCTTAAATCTATCAACAATCACCCATATCACATCATGCCTCCTCTTGGTCCTTGGTAAACCCATGATGAAATCCATGATTATATGCTCTCATTTCCATATTGATAACAATAAAGGTTGAAGCAATCCTACCAGTTTTTGATGCTTTACCTTTACCTGCTGACAAGTGAGACACCTTGCAACAAACTCGGCAATGTCTCTCTCATATTATGCCACCAGTACACTTTATATAGATTCTGATACATCTTGTTATTACCAGGATGTAAAGTATGCTTTGAGATATAAGCCTCTGTCAAGATTAATTCCCTTAGCTGTCAGTTCTCGGGAATACAAATCCGACCTTCGAACCTTAGAACAACATCTCTACCAATCTCATACTCTGATTGGATACCCAACCATATCTGACCTGTAATTTTAATACACTTCGTATCATCTCTCTGAGCATTTCTGATTTGATCTATCAAATCAGGCTCAATTCGAAGGTTAGCGGTCAAACCGTACTTCTCAAAACGCGTGACATTCAGACTGAGGATCGCAAATTGTTCTAGCAAATCATACTCCCAAACCATCATGTAAGAGACCATACCCAAATGCTTTCTGCTCAATGCACTGCCACCATATTTGCTTTATTTGGGTGGTACAATATCTCATAGTCATAATCCTTTAATAGCTCTATCCATCTCCGCTGCCTTATTCAATTCACTTTATAAGAACAGATACTTAAGACTTTTGTGGTCTGTATATACTTAAAACTTCTTGTCATACAGATAATGCCGCCATACCTTCAAAGTAAACACCATGGCAATTAATACCAGATCATGGGTAAGATAATTCTTCTCCTGGTCCTTCAGTTGTCAAGAACTATAAGCGACTACTTTCCCATTTGCATCAACATACATCCCAAACCAAGTGAGGAAGCATCATTGTACACTGAAAAACCTCCTGAACCACTTGGAATAGTGAGCATCAATAGGTGTCAGTTTACTCAAACTTAACATCCTTGCAAGTGAGGCACATTAGTGGAGCAGCCAATCTAGAAAAACCTTGACAAAGTGACAGTAATATCTAGCTAAACTAAAAAAACTTTGAATTTCTATTACTAACTTTAGTCTTTCCCACTATACAATAGCTTTTATTTTAGATGGATCAACTGACACCCCATCTTTAGACACCACGTGTCCTAAAAAAGTGATTTGATCTAGCCAGAACTCACACTTACTCAACTTGGCATAGAGCTTTTAGTCTCTGAGGGTCTGTAGCACAATATAAAGATACTGCTCATGCTTTTCTTGAGATTTAGAGAATACCTAGATGTCATTGATAAATACAATAACAAACTTGTCCAGAAAAGACTTGAATACTTCATTCATCAGATGTATAAAAGCTGCAGGAGCATTAGTGAGCCCGAATGGCATGACCAGAAACTCAAAATAACCATATCGGGTCCTAAATGCAGTCTTGGGGATATCTGTCTCTCGAATTTTTAACTAATGATATCCCGGCCTTAGATCAATCTTAGAAAACACTTGAGTAGCCCTAAGCTGATCAAACAGGTCCTCGATTCTGGGCAAAGGATATTTATTCTTGATAGTAGCCTTATTAAGCAATTGGTAATCAATACAAAATCGCAAGCTATTATCCTTCTTCCAGACAAATAGGATCGGTATGCCCGAAAGAGAAACACTAGGACAGATAAAACCCTTATTCAACAACTCTTGGAGCTACTTCTTGAGCTCATCAAGCTCTTCCAGTGCCATTCGATAAGGAGGCTTGGTTATGGGTTCAATATCAAGTATTAAATCAATAGTAAATCTGATCTCAAGATCAAGAGGAAGACCTATTAATTCATCCGTAAACACATCTGGGAAATCCCTTACCACAGGAATCTCGTGTAACTCCATACATCTCTTTTCTGTGTCCTCCACATAAGCGATGAACCCTTCAATCACAAGAACATTCAAAAGTTCCATCTCAATCACAATTCTAGGAAAATTCTATATTTATTACTAAACAGGGGCTTTACAGTATAATTTTTCAGGAGAAGAAAAGGTTATATAATTAATGTAACAGTTTGAACTAACATGATTTGTAGCTAACCAGTCCATTCTAAGGATGAAATCAAAATCATACATATCCAAAACAATCAGATTAGCTACTGTCTCCTTTTTTCCTATCCTTAACTTACAATTATGATGCACTACATCAGTTATTTGTTATTCTTTAAAAGGCATATTTATCTGTAATGTATACCCTAAAAGTTCAAACTCTTCTAGTATTTTAGTGGCAAATAACAAGGATATAAATGAATGCGTAGAACTTGGATCAATTAATGCAAATGCATTTATACTAAAAGCAGAGATCTTACCCTTAATAACATCAGAAGAAGCATTAGCAAATTCCTTATCAAGAGCATACACTCTGCCCTAAGTCATAGCCTGCTTCCCTTTCTCTATGGCTGTGGCTCTCCTAGGTGCGAATGGTGTAGCCTCTTTTGGTTCTTTCGCCATTGGCATTGTTGGTGATATAGTCGGTTTCTCATAAGGGCAATCCTTATTCAAGTGCCCCTTCTGTCCACATCTAAAACAAGCTTTTGTAACCCAAAGGCAGGGTTTATCACCATGCAACCTCCCACACTGATTGCACCTGGTCGCAATATCGTTTTAAGTGGCAGTGGGGCTATCAGTCCTTGTGGACTTAGTAGACTTATCTCTAGTAAATTTACCCCCAATGAAAATCCTCCTGGCCTTCTTAGTTGGTTCTTTATTTGATCGATCTTCAAAGCCCTATTTCACTTTCTCTTTACATTTAGCCTTAGCTCAAGATCCAAACTTTGCCTGCTAGAACTGATAATCTTACTCACATAATTGAGCTCGGCGGATAGCTTGATCATAAGTAGATATATCAAGTGAAGCCAACCTACTCCGAGTAGACATCCTCAGACTAGCCATGAACCACTTAATCTTATGCTCCTCACTTCTGACTATCTCTAGAACGAAGCAGCTCAATGTAGTGAACTTGGACTCATACCAGTCCACAATTATATTCCCCTGATAAAAGTGTAAAAACTCTTACTTTAATCTTCTCTGAGTGGTACGGGGAATGTATTGCTTAGTAAAAGCCTCCGAAAAAATGCCCCACATCACTGCTAGATGCCTAACTGTCAAAACTTCCTTGGTGGACTTCCGCTAGTGTTCTACCTCATTAACTTATAGAAAGGTGGTCAGGCCTACTTTCTCTGTCTCTGTACAAGTCATATAGGCAAACAACTCTTCCATCTCATTCACCCAACTCACTACAGTCATAGGATCCTTGTTGCCTTTAAATTTAGGTAGATACAATTTTTTAAACTATCGAAGTAGATTCACATCACAACCCCTCTCTCGAACTAACCTCAGTTGTGCTGGAACTTGATGCTAAGCCTGTGGTGGGGGTTGTACTGGTTGTGGTTGAGGCTTTGACAAAACATTAACTTGAGGTAGAGGAGGCCGTGCTACTTCCAATACTCGTGCTTTAACATTAAAATTAGCGATAAAGTCCACAACTATCTGCTTTAGCCTGGAGATACAAGTATTGGGGCTCTCAGGCTTTAGAGGAAACGCTGGCTCAGGAGATGGCTATGGAGAGGGCTAAATATGTCTGGGATGTCCTATTTCCCGTCTAGTACCCCTTCACCTGTCACTCATTTTGTACCAAAACAAACATGAAAACATTTTTTAGTCATCCAATTAATTACATATTTAGACAAGCATGGTTCTACAAAGGATGTAAGCCAATTCTAAACCAAAAGACACAAATATCAGGCCAATCTCGCTCTAATACCAACTTTACTATCAAAAACTTAATAACGAATATTCATATCATTTTCTTACATTCAATCACATTTGGTTAGGCTGTAGTGAAGGAAAGTTGTTAGAAGTTTATAATATCGATTGGACAGGTAAATGTTAATTTTTATGTTTATATTCAGACTAGCAAATATATAACAGATGTATTTATACAGGGATGTAATTAGTGAAATGTTAAATAAAAGAGAGATACTTGAATTAGTGGAAATGTAATCACATTTAATTGATATAAATACGATTATAAATATTATGTTATAGCTTTAATATAATTTCTTATATATTATTTATGGATTAATAAATTTAATTGTATAAACGTAGTGGTAATGAGAATGGTAGGTCGAACTTACATCGACACCGAATGCAAACTGAGATAATACTGTGTAATGGGAGGAGAATGATAGTAATTAAAAGGAAAAAATTAGTTCGAATTTTTATAATTCCAGACATTACAACAATTTTCGGTTTCAATGTCTTTTTATTAGGGTTTTAAGGGTTTTCTCTCTCTTACTCAAGCTTTAGTGTGAGAAGACAATGGTGGAAGATGATGGTTAGCTATCATGAAGAGGAGGCTGGAATTTTCAATTTAAAATAATATCTTTTAAGGTAAATTACGAAAATGCCCTTACACTTACTTTAAATTTCCAATTTTGCCCTTGTGATTTGACTTCTGTTAAACAATCAATTTAACCTTCAAAATATTTCATTCAATCATAAAAAACATCTATTTAACGTATTCTAATCATTAGTTGAGCTTTTGTTGAGGTTTGACTTGTCAAATGGGCGATATTACCAAAATAGCCATAACTGTTGAATCGCCTAATTTTCTACCTTTTCGTGCGATTTAGTCTATCAATCTACATGGCCTAAAACTTTATTACATAAGGATTTACCTATAATTGTCAGTTGATCAATAGTCAACTCACTTTGACCGTTATTCACGAAAATTCTAACGGCCTATGGACTTAATTGTCATTTTTAAATTATTGCATGCTTTTTGAAAATGCATAAACAATTAAGTTTGAGGTGTAGATTCTTACCACTACAGTATTTGGGTCTAAATATCCAATCTGCCAAGTTTCACCTTTATCGGGCCACTAAAAGACTAGTGGGACCCACCATCTGTTTCCCCTCATATCTATAACTCAAATAGCATTAGAACAGTTGTGAGACATTTATTATTCCTAAGTTCACAAATAATGAATAACAGTAATAAGAAGTGTGGATCTCACATAAGATGATTTTTATATCATTTTCATAATATTTGTTATGTGTAAACTTAAGAGTGTGATAACATGGCTTTTTTTTTTTTTACTGATTAAAAGTAATCTTTTTCTAAAGTAAATTTAACTTAAATTTATAATTTTTCTAATAAATATAATTCAAAGATTTTTTAACTAAAAGTATATTATTATGATTTCTATAATTAACAGTTAATTTTTTAAAAAAAAAACACTTTTCATTAAAATATTTATTATTAAAAAATTATATGTTTTTAAAAAAATTATTTTGTTAAAAAACATTTTTTATTATAAATATTTCTATATATTTTTGTTATTTTTATTTGTTTTTTCATTTTTTGTTTCTTTTTACGATTTAAATTTAATATAATTTTGATGATTTTAAGTTAGATATACATTTTAAAAAATTGAGTTTTTCAAATAAGATGATTGTTTAAAAAAGTATCTTAATTTTTCAATAAAAATATTATTTTTTTGATTTCATTTTTTTCCATTTTCTTTTCTTTTATTACTGACAAGGAAAAAGAAAAAAAAAGAAAAAGGAAAACAAAAATAAAAAAGAATAGAAAATGAAAAAAATTAAATTTCAAAATAAAAATACTAGCTAAATTTAAAATTTCAATTTTTATAAATTCAAAATATTAATTCATAATAATTTATATATTTAAGAGGTATTTTAAAAAATGGTTTTAAACATAGATTATTTTCAAAAATATAATTTTGAAAAACATTAATTGATTTAGAAATTATTATTTTATTTAAACTACATTTTTTATTAAAGAAGAAAAATAAGAAAAAAAAAGAAATTTAAAAAAAAGATAAAGAAGAAACAAGAAAATGATAGAAAAATAAAAAAATTGGATTAACAAATTAATTAATAACTATTGCTATCTTGTTAAAGGTTGAAGTTAATTTTTAATTTGATTTTTTTGAAGTAAAATATATGTATTTACAATATAATCCCTCTAAATTAATACTCTTAGGAGTCATTATTGAGTATTAGTTTAGAGGGGTTATTAATTTAAAGGATGTTACCTTGTAAATTGTTATTATCTTAAAAACGTGTCTATTTAATTTTCAAAATTTTTTAACCCTTCTAATAACTCTATAGCCTTTAATTTCATAAAAGTCTACTTACATATATATTTTTTTAATATATTCTATACTTTTTTAGTTATTGAAATAAAAAAATCTTAAATATGGTAGTCTTTTATAAATTAACATCTTGAAGAGTTCTTTAGTTTTTAAATATTATGTAATATATTTTGTATTTTGTATCAAATTATTAATTTATACTATAGTCGATACTGAATTTTACTTTAGGTTTTAAAACAAAATTATTAATTATTAATTTATTACGATAGAGGAGTTTATTAATTTTTTTATATTAACTCGAGTTGGGACCATGATTTTTTATTGATTTAGAGAAATTATTGATTTAAATAAGTTCTACTATATTACCTAATCACTTGGAAATAGAGATAATACTTACTTTTTAAAGATAATTTAGTCGTCCTATACTAAAAGGATGACAAATTCTATTTACAATCAAATCATTCCTTCAAAATATAAAATTAAATATATTTTATATTATACTCCAAACATGACCTTAAAATATAGGTATCAACTGCATAAAGTTTTTTTTTCCCTCAAAAACACTCGTTCATGGTTGTGCTCCTGTCACGTTTATTCTTTTTTTTTCTTTTTTTTGCCTCAAGAATCAAGTTTTGGTGCTTCACATCACCAACCACCCCACACATAATTCGATTTCTGCTATGTCAACAAAGAATTTTTACTTGTCCTAACACAAACAGGTCCAAGAAAAAGGCTGTCTGAAATTTAAAAAACTCTAACTAGGCTTGGTTTCCCAAAACCCCGAATTAGAAACGGTAGAGGACGGAGGGGAAGGCAGGGGAAGGGAAGGGCGGGGTGAAGGGACATGAAAGGTCCATCACCACAGGCAAGTAACATGATGGCGGAGTTGTCACGATGTCATGCAAATAAAAGGTGGGGCAAATTTAGTTTCTCTCCAATAGCAAAGAGCGAATCCCTTGATATTGATAGACCCAACGAGGTTGGATGTATGCGCAAACTATAGTTAAAGAGGTGTGTTCACAATTAGGACAAACACAGTTCCATCCTCTTTATGTATCCACTAAAAGGATTGCTTGTTTTTCTCCGTCTCAATCATTATTTGTTGGTGGGTCCAGTGGTGGAATTTTAAATCACATTACAAATGGGGGGCAGAGACAATCCGGACTGATTTTGGTTTCGGATTTTTTGAGAAAAAGACGGGGCTTAGTGGCAATGATATCGAAAGTGTGTTCTCATGCCCAGCTGGGATTTTTTTTTTTTGGTTACATGCCTAGCTGGGAAATGCTATTCAACCCAGTTCAGTTTCACCCTTAATACTTCTTCCTTTCTCATTGTTTTTTCTTTCTTCTAACTTTATGGCTTGAGGAACCAGTCTTTCTGTTTGCTTACTTCATCCAGGGAAAACCCAAACAAGGATTGGATAAATAATGAAATTGGTTACGGTGAAATCAAAAATAATAAAAAAATATTTACGTATATTTTTTAATAAAATAATAAAAAAAACTATAAAGCAGGACTAGAATAAAACATCCTGCTATTTTATCTTTAGCTTTCCAACTGGACGCACCGTAACCCCCTGAGCGGCCAAATTAAGCCTTGGTAAGCTGAGAGCTCCTTTTATTCCACAATAATAGTTTTTTATTGAGTCACACCCGACATGTTTTTCTCATTAAAATTTGAACTCAGGTTTAGATTAGGTTAAGATGATGCTAAAAATTAACATTCTAATTGGCCATGAAAAGCGAATACTGTACATGTCTTGATTAAGATTTTGTTCGACAGTTTGTTCCTTGTCTTAGAAAGAAGCTGTCACACCTTTGCACAAGTAAAGTTTGAAATTTTCAATGTTATCAATGATTCATATTAAGCTAGCTATTTCAAGTTTATCACATTGATGCTGTAGTTGGCAATGATATGGGGACAGATAAACAGGAATGGCGGCATCTCCTTAGAAGTCCATTTGCACTGAGAAATGGAAAAGCACGTTTCTAAGACCCTGTTGAAGAAATTTTATTTCAGGAAGAGGATATAGTCAAAGTGTCACATCCAGAGAGAAGAAAAGCATCGAAGAAAGAGGTGATTGATACAAATGGGAAGTTTTGAAAGCCAAGCGTACTGTTCCAACATGCTTTCTCATGTTTGAGTGCGTGCTGTGCCATTATGTCACTTGGGGTTTTTGCTGGACAGCGTTGGCTCGCATTTCATAGTAAATCCAGGTGCATGAGGGTCAAACATTTTTTGACGTCAAAATTTGCATGGTGCTCATGCTGCCTTGTACCATGAGAGGTGGTCGGGGGCACTGCCATTGGATGGCTCTGAGGTCTGAATCATGGAAATCTGATCAGCCCAAATTGAACCTAAGAACTCACCTTTGAGCCAGTTTCTGTCCTCTGTGCTTGTCATAGATACGCCACCTGATCATGTCTTCAAAAAGGGTGACCAGTATTGCCAATCAAGATGGATCACTCAGTTTAACCAGAATGCCCAACGAGTTATATCAGTTATCAGATTCAGATACCAAGAAAAAAATGTTGCAGACTACATGCAACTGGTGATTCAGACAAAGCAATGTCCAAGAGTGATGTGGAATTTCATAAGCTGTCCATTCAAGTGGCATTTGTCATGTTAGTCTGTGTCACGTTATTGCATAGGCTCTTATCAATCCCACTTCTCCTGTGGATGGTCAGAACAAAATCAAATGAAGATGCAAACGAAATTATACAAGACGGCCCGGAAAAAATGAGAAGAGCATGAAGACCATAGACCAAGGTAGAAGAGCAGAGCCATGAACCCACGTTTCTGCAGAGAGAAAAGGAAAGTGCATGGTGGTAAGGCTTGGTTTGCCAATGAAAAATGGCTCGGGCAAACCAGACATTACACATCAGTCTAAATGCATCTTTCAGCAAATCCGTGCAATATATTTCAATCTATTTTCACTGAATCGAGCATTAGAAGCTAGATGTTTTATTACCACAAATATTTCATATAAATTACATGGACTGAATTCCGCAGTGCCAGACTAACTAGCATAAAAACAAAACTAAACAGAGGCTAGGAAAAAATGAATGCTCTACAATCCTGGAGTCACTTCAGAAGGCAGTTCATAGGTGATGCTCAGGATCAGTGTGCTTCCCGTGATAGCTGTAGGTTTCTCCCTTCCAGTTCCAGTGGAGTCCTTCAGCTTTGTTACAGACTCCGAAATACAACCAAACAACTCATTCATAAATTGCTCAAAGGAATACAATAGAACACAAACATACCTATTAATGGTCTCAATGCCACATGGGCCTCAATGTCATTTTTGGAAGCATCTGGTTCAAACTGTTCAATGCAGATCAGAATGGTAGCACCAGCTGAACCTGTTCCTATATGTATAGGAAATTTAATTATATCAGAAAGAATATCAGTATGTGAGCCTTCGAATTTGAGCAAGCAAAACAAGGCGCTGCACATACCAATAAATTGAATATAATCCTTAAACCCTAGGCAAAAACAAATTGAACACCTTGCTTTGAGGACACACTTTCATCCACCTAAAAAATCATACAATCGATGTTAGACACACCAAACATAGAAATTTGAAGATGGTACATGTTGAAGGATATCAAATTTTAGGCAAAGAACACGAAAATGTAGAGTGCTAAAAACTTACAGGATCAGTGTATGCGAAGTCATCAGCAAATTTAAGGACAAAACTTCCTAAAATGAGGAATTTTAAGGAGTCAAACAGATTCAAAATAAGGACATTGCAGTGGATGGTGCAAGGGATATTAGGTGTGGTTGCAAAATTACCATACTTTTCACCTTCCCTACTCTTTGAGACCAGATCTCTAAGGAATTCAATCATTTTATTGGCAACTTCAGATTCACATTCCTGAGCAGCGACTCACACAAATTAGAGAACTGCACCTTCTCCAAAAACAAGGAATTCCTGGACTGAACAGAAGTAGAAACTATTAAACTCATGACAGCTTGTTTCAAAAAGCAGCTATCATGCTTGCTTCATAATCTTATCTAGAAAAGAAATTTCTTCCATAGGTTGTCTAGTGTTCTTTGACAAAATCAGAGACAGAAACCAACTTCTCCCCTAGTTTCTTATCATTGTTTCGATATGCAATAATTAAGAGCCATGCTAAAACAGCCCTGTTATTGACAAAAATAAATATAATTATTCTTTGACTCCATATGGATAAGTTAACAGTAATGACAGCATTCTCAAGCATCATAAACAAGGAACAGTTGCCTTAAAATCTTATTCACAAGTCTGGGTTCTAAGGGTGAAAACACATGCAGGAGTAGCATTAAAGCGAGTATTCAGTTACACCATGGAATTATGAAAGAACTACATATGTAAATAAGCACCTAAGAAACTAATGCATGTGTTTGGATTAAGAGAAGTTGAGAGGAGAAACTAGAGACAAATTAAGTTATTTATTTTATTGAGATAGTGGAAAGTTAAAGAGAAATCTTATTTGAAAAATATCATTTGCAAACATTATACACCTAGACACATTATCCTAAATGGATTTTGTCAGCTCATTTATTATTGTAGTGAACGAGAATAGGCTCAATGCCAACCCTTGATTTAGTTGCACTGTGATAAGAAATTTGTTTTTTTGTCCTCCACATGTCCTCACATGTATCATTAATTGTATCTCCTTACATGTTTTTAATTATTTCAATTATTTCATAGAGACTTTTTTTCTTTAAAGACTATCATAATACCTCCTTAGACATTTTATTATATGCTTCTCCAAGTTTATAAAGGTCATATAAAGATCTTTACCTTATACTCGAGCTCTTAAAGTTGTTTAAGCAAGTATATTGTCACCATAGTTGATCGACCAGACATAAAACTAAATTGATTTTTCAATATATCTACATTATTCCTTAATCTCTATTCTATTACTCTTTCCTATAATTTTATCGTGTGACTCATTAGTTTTATACCCTAGTAGTTGGAGTAACTTTAGATATCTCCCTTCTTCCTATAAAGAGGTGCAAAAGCACTCTTCCTCGATTTCTCAAGCATCTTATTAGTACGTCAAATCTTTTTACCTCACCTAGGCAATTTCAAATTTCAATAGGAATATCATCAAGCCCAACAGTTTTTCTTGTATTCATCATATTTAGTGTCTTATTCACCTTTAACTCTTTAATAAAAATATCTTCATCCTAGGTAGTGGGAAGTCTCAAATCTAAAAAGGGAAAAAAGATGGATGCAAATGGATTTTCTCAATTAACCACAATGTAGATGGGGGTGTGAATAGATTTAAAGCTTGCCTTATTGCAAAGGGATCATACAACCTTGACTATGAGAAAACATTTGTTCCGGTAGCTAAACTTAATTCCTTTCAAGTTCCATTGTCTTGCAGCAAACTTAAATTGGCCACTTCATCAGTTAGTGTGAATAGATTTAAAGTACATTTTGTGGCAAAAGGATCACTCAATCATACAGAATTGACTATGAGGAGACATTTACATCAGTAGCTAAACTCAATTATATCTAAGTTTTATTATCTCTTGCAGCAAACTTAGACTAACCACTCCATCAATTATATATAAAAAATGCTTTCCTAAATGGTGACATGGGAGAGGAAGTCTACATGGGAATTCCATCGAGATTTGAGCCCCGAAAGACAACCGGTAAAGTCTACAAGCTCCACAAGTCAATATATGACCTCAAATAGTCTCCAAGAGCTTGATTTAAAAGATTCATGTTGGATTTATCCTACTTTATGTCAGTATATTAGTTGATTTGTTTATATAATTTAATTCAATAATTTCTTTAATAAATATAGTACTTTATTATGATTTTAATTTTCTTATACTTTAAAATTTCATCAAAAAATCAAATATCATTGCTTGTACTTGCATTCCAATTGATATAAAACAAATAAAAAATATCAATATAATAAAAGTTGTAGAGAATTCAGCTTCCTCAATTGACCACGTCTTTTGCCCCCTCTTTACCAGCATTTGCCTTTTTCTACTCTGTTTTGGTTTGTCTCCTTTTGGATCTGTATGTCATTCTACCGTGCGCTTACAATGTACCAGGCACGTGTGCTGTATCTTGCTCTAAAGCTACAAGCACTCATGGACAAGCTTGTGTTTGGCTTGCAAGTTTTTTCTAGCTATCACAGGTTCTGTCCATCTTTCCCTTTGCACTTTCTACCCCTTTTTTTGCTTAATTTGTACTTTGCTTCTAAATTGTTTCCAAAATTCAGTTGTGTGGGTCGGCTTTTGAAGCTCGATTTGTCTCTCAGCTACTTCCTTTTATGCAAGGTTGGTTTGATTTCTTTATAATCCTTATAGATAGGCCTGTGTTTGCATAAGTCTCTTTTTCAGCAATGTTAGGTTGTGTCCATCCCCCTATTCACACCTTCTCATTTCCTATTCAACTAGATTTGTACTCTCTCGCAAAAATCCATTGTGTCGGTCGACTGTCGAGGCTTGATTTGTTCCACACTTGTACTTCTCCACTTAAGGTTGATTTGATTTACCTTGAGATTATAATTGGTTTCCCCATTCCGAGTGGGTTTTGCTATTGGGTTCCCAAATCTTGCGTTCAATTTGCACTCTTCCTTGGGAAAATGCTAGGTTTCCCTATCAACCCAAGCTCTCCTCTGAGTTGCCATGATTGCTTCTGTTACCTTTTGTACTTCCTCTGTTCTCTTTTGTTCCATCCAATTCAACCCAAAGGCATTCCTAATTTTTTTGCCATTCTCTACCTCGAGTCCCTCCAAGTCTTAGTTCCACTTGGTCCCTATCTTTGTTTAGGTTTTATTTGTCTTTCAAAAGCAAAGAGGGAAAAATTACACCTCGACAAAGTAGCATTTCTTTCATCTACAGGTAAATTCCATGGTTTTACACTCCTTATGGTTGATGTTGTCCTGCTTTCTCTGTTTGGTTTTGCTTTTGTGATTACCTTTTGAGTTTTTACCCGCATTCTTCTCCTTTGTGAAGGTTGATAATTAGTGGACTTGCAGCTTTTACACATAGGTTATATTCCTCTTCTAATCTTTCCTTTTTGTCCCACCTTGAGATTGTTAGCTACATTCTGTTCTATGCTTCAATTTAGTTCTTTTTTTTTGCAATGCCAAAAGGTTGAATTGGGATATTGATTGGTTTTGTGTGGTATTTGCTTTCGTATTTGCTTTAAGTGTAATTGAAGGATGATACTCCTTTATTGCCAAAGAAAGAAAAATAAGTTTATGAAGCGAATGGTTGTGAATATATTAATAAATATAAAATGTTTCCTCAGGTTGAATTTTCTCTCACATTTTAAACTTTTTTACGCTTTGTTGAGAAGTTTTTTTTTTTGTTCTCTGGCATGAAATAAAGTATTGCTTTGCTACAAAATTTATTGTATTGCAGTTTTTGTTTTGTTGAGTTCTTAGTTCTTATTATGATAGTTTCATTAATACTTTATCAAAGTTGGATCTCTTTGATTTTCTTAAATTTGAAGATAAGAGATTCTTTTGCTGGATCACTTTTTAAACTCTTGAAATCTAGGACTAATTTTATTGCAACATTAATTTTTGAGCATGAAGGCATAAAAACTAGCTATGTCTTCTACCTTAATGCTAAGTTGATTTAGGTTTGAACAAGCACTTACCATGAATTGCATAAAACAAGTTTTTTGTGATCTACACCAAATAATGTTAATGGTAATCAAATGTCTAAATTTTTAAAAACCATTTTTATAAAATAGTAGTTGTTCCTTTCTTGAGTGGAGATGCATAAAGAAGCATTCATTTTTTTTTGAAGCAAGATTAATTATATCTAAATTTATTTCACTTTTTCAGATATTTACATGTGTTAGTAGGTTCAGCACACAAAGTTGTGTTATTTTATTCTAAAAATTTTGACAAAATCTTAGTTTGATGCATTATGTAAGAAAATTCCATGTTGATAGGACTATTGAATTGTGGGTGCTTATTGCTTGGTGTTAAATAATTTTAGCTAAACCACTTACTATGCATATTCCACTTTTGCAATATTTTGAGGCCAAAACTATGGCTTTTCATTTAGGTTTAGATTACGAAGTTAACACAGGTGGTAAAGAAAATAGAGACTGAGCTATAAAAGGAAGAACTTGAATGGATGGATATTCAAGGGAATGTATGTAAGAGCTACAGAGATTAGGGAATAACGAAAAGAAAAAAAGATTAGGAAATTTTCTTTTTAACTCTTATATATGCCTATATAGCAATGACATTTCTATTTTTCTTTTTGCATTTCAAACTGAGGTTTGAGAGTTAATAATTTGAGTGGATTCTTATTTGAGTTTTGAAGTGTACTACAACTAGAGCTGAAGGAGTGTGAGGGGGAGTTTTGACCCAAGAAATGGGTATCTTTGATATTGACTAGTATATTTCAGTCATTAGATTCAAGCATCCTTAAGAGAACCTTCCCTTAGTCCAATTCTCATTTTGTTTAGCAACTTTAAAAAGTTAATATATCAATTTAAGATATTCAATTCACATTTTATGAGGTTTTTAGTTTAAAAAGTAATAAATATTTTTTCTCTTATCTATTTCTTCTTTTTGGGGCAAAATTTCAAGTTATATTTTCAAGTTCTTATTTGATTAAATCAATGATATGTTTCCAAGTTATCTTTTCTCTTATTTATTTCAAGTTCTTATTTATGTCGCTTTTCTTTATTTTTAGTTTGGAACCTCTTGGATATGTTACTTCAACTTCAGGTATGCTTTTTGCTTCTTGAACTGTTAATTGATTTGTCATAATCGTATTGGTTTTTTTTTTGTGCTTGAAAAAGTCTTTGAAATCATGGAATTTGCACTGTTGCATGAATGGTTATGTATTTGCTAATGAATTCTATAGAAATAGATACATTTTATATTAACACATGTTTCCTATTAATATTTAAATCTATGTTTCTTCTTACTGAAATTTTTATTTACGATATGAAAACCTATTTTCTACTATTTCATTGATATATACAGATTGGAATTGTAGCCATTTGGTCTCAAATCTGATTCTTGATTTGGTTGTGCTTATGGATTACGATGTGTTATTTTCTCTTGATAATTTGATATTAGACTAAATAAGATATTGAACTAAACTTCTATGGATATGATTGTTTCCTGTTGATCTTTTGATTTCAAAATATCAAATTGGTGGTCACCTTAATTAAGCTTTTCCTTCTAAGATTTATTCCCATAAATGATTTTTTTTTTAGTTCTGATTCTTTTGTCTGAGATAATAGTTCATGTTTTTATCATATTTAATTATAGTCCATGACATGATTTTTTTTTTAAAGATTAAAGTCATGAATATATACTGATTTTGATTCATTTGGTTTTCATTTTGGATTTTGGATTTCTTTGGTTGAGCTTTGCATTATAGTTATACTCAATGGTTTTGTTGGATGCTATAAGTGTTCGATTTGCAGTTGGTTTTGCAGTGGTTGTGTCACATCCCGTGACTACATTATTTCACGTTTTTCCACACATTTTAAATGGTTGGGCTATCTGCGATGTTTTACTTTCCACTTTAATTCATTTAAAATACAATATCCGTAACATCATAAAAGTAACGGAATTACATATTTACAATTTTATTTGTAAACAATACTTACATCCCCTTATTAATACAATGTCGTAGTACTGTAAATCAAAAGTTTGAACATATAAAATAAAATAATTATACCTCCGGAATAAATCAAGCTGTCACATTTCACCTAGATGCGCAGCCGAGATCTTCGAATGCAAAATCTCACAATCATTGAAAATCTAGAATGTTAAAAATAGGGGGTGAGTAGACCACGGCTTAGTTAAGGAATTATATGTAACTCTTGATATCCAGATATCTATACGCTATCAAAACCTTTTTCCTATTCCTATAAATACACTAGGTTCATATAGGAAGGATACTACAGTCGGCTAGGGATCCGGATGGAGTACAGAAGGTATTTTGAAATACCTGTCGTGTTTCGGAACCTAAAAGCAACTGTAGGGAGTAATTAATTTCGTTGGAAATCAAATCCTTTTCCTTTTCATTCCATGTCATTTTCATTTAATGCTTTTATGAAACAAAGCATTTAAATAAAATAACTAATATTTATATATTCTTTAAGAAGAATATTAGTTTAAATCATCCTCATTCTCATTTAAACTCATTTCATATTTTACTATACAAATCATAATTTGTACAATATTTTAGATAGCAAAATAAGCTATCAAAATCATTTCCATATAACATTTACATCTTTTAAATCTAATATTCAATTTAAAATTATAATGAGAATATTAGATTTAAAATCTCCTCTTTTCCTTTTTGAAAATATATCACATGTTCATGTCACACATATTATGAAAACATCATATAGTACTATACTCAACTTAGAACTATACATCGTGTAAAAGTACTGTAAAACATTTTAGTTTTTCCACATATCATATAAAACATTTCCTTTTTAACATGTCACATATCATATAAAACATTTCCCTTTTTACATATCACATATAATATAAAACATTTCCTTTTAACATGTCACATATCGTATAAAACATTTCCTTTTAACATATCACATATCGTATAAAACATTTCCTTTTAACATATCACATATCACATATCATATTGGAGACTGAGGCAATCACCCATATCATATCATGCTATAGACCCCGGAGGGTAAAGAAGTAAACATATCAGATCTATGGCCATAGTCTATATTATCCTCAGTGGATCACTGATCAGGTGTCGTCCGGGACTACATATCACATATCACATGTCACATATTACGTATCACGTATCACGTATCACATATCACATATCAGCATGATAGAGGGGCCTACTAGTCTCAAAACAGTGTTTTTCATCATAAATTTACCTTTATCAAATTTATAGAAACAATTAAATTCATAAATAAAACCATAAAGGTTATATAATAAATCAAGTGAATATTTAAGGAAACATGTATAAATTATTCACTTTATCCCTTTTTCATTTTTCATTTCATATCACATATAATTCATATATTGGGAGAATTTTCGATGATCTCATTATCACCAATTTCAATAACATGAATATTTTAAAAATAAAATTCGATATATTTATGTTTTATGAAAAATAAATAAATTCCTCTTTTCCATGAGCTGGAAATTATTTCTCATGTCAGAAAATCATTTACGATGATTTTACATGATTTTCTAAAATTTTTCGGTAGCATAACGGCTACCCGTTGACTAGCCTCCCTGCACAATTTAGACAACCAACCAATTTCCACATTTTTCAACCACATCAATTCACCAATATTTTCATAAACTTATGCACGACAAATTCATGCAATCGTGATATCCCTACAGGCTACATATGCATCCTTTACCTGTTTCGCGTTGGCGACTTTCTCACTAACGTCGCGCGTGTAATCCACTTCTCCGGATTTCCATCAATCTCCAATCACTTGTATAATTTCTACAAGTTCAAGTTCAATTTCGCATTTAGACTTTTATAAAATTATTCAAAAAATAATAATAATACTGAAATTATAATAAATTTCCTACCCCTTTTTCTCTTCCCCTTTTTCTTCTTTCTTTTCCTTTTTCTTTTTCCCTTTTTCTTTTCTTCTTTTTCTTTTTCTTTTTCTGTTCCTTTTTCTAGTCTGAACCAGTTCAGACCGGTTCGACCAGTTCAGCCTCCATCGGCCGATTCAGCCCTCGTCGGCCTCCATCACCGCCGATTCAGCCTCTCCACAGCTAGCTGAGGTTGCGACAAAGCCGTTTATGGTCTCCTTCTTCCCAAATCGGTAGCAGCAGCGGCGGATCTGAAAGTGGCAGCTGGACCACTTTTCCTCCTCTTTTCCCTCTCTTTCCTTTTTCCTCCTTCACTGCCAGCCATCCTTTTTCTCTTGGTCTCTCTTCGTTGGCGATGCAGGTGGAGGTGGCGGTGCAGGTGGAGGTGGCGGTGCCCGAATTGACTGGCACCGCCTCTTTCCTTTTTCCTTTCTTTTTCCTCTTTTCTTTCTTTCCTATTTCTGATTTTCTTCCTTCCTTTTCTTTCCGTCGCCGGTCAGCTCTCTCTCCCTCTTCTCACCGATGACATCTCTCTCCCTCTTCTCTTCCGTTTCTTCTCGCCGACGAGAGGTCGGCTGCTGTTGGGTTTCTCCTCTGTTTGTAACAGAGGAGAAACAAAACGGGGAATCGGTTATCCCGATTCCCATTTCTCTTTTCTTTTATTTCTTTTTTTAATATATATTTATTTATAAATATATATATATATATATATACACTACATTACAATATATATAGATATATATATATATATATTTTTTTTTGTATTAATAATATATATCTATACACTTTAATTTAAAATGATATATATTTCTCATATATATTTATATATATACATAAATGTATAATAATATACATATGTACATATTTAATAATATAAAATAATATATATCAATATATAATAATATATACATATATTTCATATATGTACTTATATAAAAATATAAAAATATATTTATATAATATAATTATTTAAATATATAAATATACACATTTTTATTTCTTTAATTTTGGATTTCTTAATATCCAACTTAAATTCCTCTGTACGACTTTTCAGATCATCACTTCATCAATTTCTGAAATTCCAACAATATTCCCATCTCATAAATAAATTTATTTATTTACTTTAACTTATCAATTTGTATTAAAATTAAATTTTCAGATATTTAATACCAAAATAGGAAAATTCCCGGTTATCACATTCTCCTCACCTTAAGAAATTCGTTCCTCCGAATTGCACTTCAGTAAAAAGGTGGTAGCATTCTATTTGCTTATCGTTTCTGACTTCCAAATAATCTTTTAAATAATACTGCCAATATACGTTCACAATCAGAATTACTTTTAGACCACTACATATCGTCTTTCACAATATATTTATACTCTCGAAGAATTACTTTATCAAATCAAGAGTTCTCAATTTCCATTCTTTTCGCACAATATATGATTCACGATATTTATCACCCGTTTTTCTCATTTGGTGCCAAGTCGCTATAGCTTGGTAGCTATCATCTAAACGATTTAATCAGTAGTATGTAATTGTCCCAAGAGCTTTTAAATCTAGTGCACCCGCTCTCAATATAGCTTGAAGCAATCACATATTACGCTCGAATATTTATATCAGTACGAAGCAGTGCTGTCAGTAAATTTGGAATAACGAAGCCTTTTTGCTATTTTCTATAAGCATATGGCAAATCAGAGATTTCATCACATGTAACGCTCACTGGAACTTCACATACATTCTCACCGTTTCATAATTATATCTCGACTATGGCACTAGAGAAATCTAGGAGTCTGATAATGGAAAAGTGATTCAATTTGATCAACCAGTCTATAATCACTTCCATAACATCATATTTCTTTTGGATTCTTTATTATCCACAATACACATTTTCACATTAATTTAACCAAGGCTGCACCTCACTTACAGACTTTAATATTAATCATCTCTTGCAATAAATGTAACACTTGGCAATCATTTTCCCTTAATATCTCTTTTCATGCAGTATTGTCATTACATCCCTTATTCTTATGATATACTCAATATCACTTAAGTTTTAGAATATACTTGAGAATGTAATCTTTTCATAATTTAGATTCCATAGTGGAATAATCAAATTATTAATTTCGTCACCACATTATCTATACAATTCCATAATTCTGAGGTGCGTATATATACATGACTGGCAGTAAGTAATGTAAATCATTTATTTACTTCTTTGAGTATAATTAAATTTCATCTGTCGAGTTTGGCTCGATCTTCCATCTAGCCATAATCACGTGACAGTCAAAAAGAAATCACTTTTAATCTTAGATTTGGGAACTACTTTATATTCGTGTTCCCTAATCATCATGTAACTTACCTTTTTATTACATTTTCATCTTTTCACGCTAATCCCTTTAGTCGCATTTCCTCAATCGTATAGTACTCCACCGCTAAAATCTTTTAACATTTTGAATACTATATTTACACTTATTCATCCACCGACTTTAACTTCTTTAATTATAAGTCACGTCTGTAGAGCAGCTAGCCCCATAACTCTTCTATAGACTAGCAATAATATCTAGCTAGACCCAGTAATTTTGTATCTCAATCACTATCTTTCAATCATAGACAGATCCACGGTCTCTTGGTCATTCGAGACCATATATCTCAGAAAGAGATGCAGTCTAGCCAAATCTCCTATTTGCCAAACTTAACATATAACTTTCGGTCTTTGAGAGTCTATAGGGTTATACAAAAGTGCTGCTCATGTTTTGTTGGTGCCTTAGGCTGTATCGGTATCTAATCAGTGAACACTTTTTATACTTTATCCATATATGGTTTAAATACCTCATTTAATATGCTTACATACATCACAGGGTATGTGAGACCCGATTTTATTTCACTATACACCATAATTGTAAATGATTGATAGTGGAAATAAATAATTTAGTGAGATTAAATAAATATTGAATGTGGATTTCCACTCTCCATTTTAATTATTGGAAATTATGATTTATAGTATGGTGTATAAAAGAAAAAAAACAAACATCAAAGTGCAACAAGAAATAGATGGGATTTGATCTTGATAAAAAGGTTGAACATAGTGTTGATGGTATGAAAGCATTAAATAAAGCATGAACAAACATGAAGATTTAAGGCTGGAACCGAATGGAAGGTGTGAAAGGGAATAAATGGTTGTTGGCCAAATAAAGAAAAGATGAGATAAAAAAGACAATAATAGTTTGCTGGAAATGGCGTGGAGAGGAAGGAGAAAAGAAGGAAAATTAAGTTGAGTGAAATGTAAGAAATAATAGTAAAAAACGTGTAGAAATTTGCCTCCCATAGCTGTTCCACTTGCTGCAGTTTTCTACAAGTTTTTAATGCATGAAAGACGTGAAATGATGAAAGCAAACGGGATAAGAAATAAGTGGTAGGTTCTGATTGGATTAACAGGACTATATAAGAAGACTTCATGAGAAAACCGACATTAGCAAACTTCATCTTCTTCGAAAACCACTATACTGCTTCTCGTCCATTCTGTTTTACTGCAAGCTCAAATCTCATTTCTTATGTTCCTTTCATACGTGAGCCATGAAATTTCATCCTTTAGTTAGCTAAACCTTTTCTCCATCGTTTGAAGAGCTAAGGAATAAGCAAAGTAAAGCTAACGTGAGACAGAAAACACTCTGTTTTGGAAGTGCAACTCAGTTAAGGTGAGTTCCATATTTCGTTGGTTCTCTTGATGTTTATTGGTATATTTCTATGTTTTATACCGTAAGAAAACATAGATATAGCCTTGTTTCAGTTAAATCTTGTTAGGACACAAGAAATTAGAACAAGATGTGGTCTAGAGAATAATCGAGAATAAACAAGGAAAATGCTGGAAATGTTGTAAAAGTGATGAGAAATAGGCAAGCTCAGCTATTATGGGCAAGCTAAATAATATGGAGCGTGGTATAGTGGGCGAGGTCGCCACATGCTAGTTTAATTCATAGGCTAGCCCACCTCTGAATAAAAAGCCGTGTATGGCGAACTCATATGCATAGGCATGGCGAGTTGAATTGTGGGCGAGCTCTCATGTATAAGCCAATATATGAATGGCGAGTTATATTGGGCGAGCTAGAGGATTAGTCTCAAGTCTTGCCAAAGTGTTGGAAAGATTCGAACAGAATATATTGATAGTTTTGATAATTTATTTTGCAGTCGGAAATTGAGAATTGATAAAGGCGATCGGGAAACTAGGCTTCATAAGACCAGGTAAGGGAGATGTGTGTGAAGTGAATGCATGTTCTGTGGAGTTAAATTTTATGGAAATATTGAGAAAATGATTTGATTTGAAACATGCATTGGTTTGATAAACTGTTTTAACATACCATGATTTGGGTGAGCTATAAAGCCGACCCCTATGTTGTTTTATGGGCAAGCCAAAGAAAGGCGACCCTTGTTTTAATAAAATCCAGGCGAACCAAAGAAAGGCGACCAATGTTTTAATAAAATCCAGGCGAGCCGAGGATATGCGACCCCTTTTGTGATATTTCGGGCGAGCCAAAAGTAGGCGACCCCTTGGTTTTGAAAGACTAGTGTTTATGGGTAATCCCTAATCATCTTATGGGCGACCTCGAACCATTGAGTTATATTTCAGCCTTTGGGCGAATATTTTTATGGGCGAGCTGACCATGGGCAAACCATAATGGGCGAATTGACCATAGGCGAGCCGTAATGGGCGAGCTGCAATGGGCGAGCTAACCATGGGTGAGCCAATTTAACTGTGTTTTTCTCACACGAAAAATGGTGAGAGTACGAGCTGTTTTTACTATGTTTTGTAAACAGAAAATATAATACCTTTTTGGAAAATAATCATTTTGAGAAAATGATGAAATATGTGAAATATTCCTTAAAGGTTCTTTATGAGATATAAAGTGATTTTTGAGACTTTAGGCCCCGAGTTTCATGCATTACTATTCACGTAGCTGAGTGACCTAACTGGGGTGATGGCTCGAGTCCGTGGACAAGGGGGTGCACCCCAGGGTGTCACAATATAGACCATGGCCATAGATCTACTGTATCCCTGTGGGGATGATTACTATATTCCTTTGGGAACAATGATAGCATGATTTAATTGTAGGGTGATGCTTAGTCTCAACTTATTGATTCCTGTTTAATGAAAGGATTTATTGAATCCTATTTACTATTTACTATACTATATTATAAACTATTTAGCCAGTGATTTGAATATTAAAGACTGTTTACTATATCCACTGTTTTCCTACTAGGTATGTTGTTAGGAAAAATAAACGTTTTAGGGGATATAGTTTTAATTTTTATAAAGCAGCATACACCTTCCTTACTGAGAACGTCGTCGCTTACCCCTGATTTTCCACTCCACATGTTGTTGATCTTGTATTAAGAGAATTACCTTCCAGAGATTATCGACTGCTAGAGTCAGCAGATTTTCGATATCGAAGGTATATGATTTTCTTTTATATATTCAGTGAATTTGTATAGTACTACTTTGAGTAGAAGGGAATGTGTATATATATATATCTTAAGGAAATAATGTAACAATGCATACTTCCATATTAGTACAATGAATAAGAGTACTAATTTTACTAAAGTGATTAACGGATGGTTAAGCATCACAGAAAGCCTAATCGGTGAAAATGTATGATTTATAAGAAAATATTATGTTATACAGTGGATTCGGGATGTTATAGGGTATTTCATTAATCTTGTAACCCTCAATAGGAACTCGTGATAATTATGTCGAGTCCTAAGTATCATCTTACGGACATCAGTCTCTAACTTTTTATCTGATGACACCCTGTATAGAGACTGATCTTATGAAGTCCTTATACATCTCTGATTAGATCTAGTAAGGCATCAATTCCACACAAATGATATTCGTTCTTAGTAAGAACTCTATTAAATAATAGAAATTTAATACCCAATTATAAATCATCCTCAAATCAACATCATCTGTATTTCCAACGATTACCTTTATATAGATAAATTCATTATCCACCAATTTTTCAGAGTTATTTCTTAAGCTTTTCGGACTCCTTCTATATTCTCCGATATAAGCTTAGCAATAAATTCCTTATCAACAATCGAGTTAATCTTAAACTGATCTCCCAAATCTATATTATTCTGAAAATTTATCGGAAATAACATCTGATACTTTTTAATCACAAATCTCGTACCATTTTGGACCTTTCATCTCTATGTCCAACAATTCCATTGTATATCCTCAAGACATAAACATTTTATATTCAAATTCTTTTAACACATACTCCACCTTGATTCACTTATTTACTTATACTTCACAGCATACTATTTAAGATGGTTGGTAATGCTGTATCAAGTATAACAGTTTAACTAACACATTTCACCGCTAACCGATTTATTACTATAATTAACTTTGAAATCATTTTCATTTAATAAACTCAGGTTATCTGTCATCTTCTTTTGCTCTTACAGTCACTTTACAGTTCTTATACATACTTTTCAAATTTATAATACTCCAAACAGTACACCATTCTGCAAAACATATGTCAAAATATTTCGGTTCTATAAATATCTGTTTGATACTTCAGAAACAGAATAAATGTATATAACCAGAATAAACCATACTGATATAGATTTCATCAACTGTACAGATCACTTCCTCAGTCACATTCAGTAATTATATCACTTTTCATAGTATCCAATGATCCCATACTAAATACCCCGTCAGTACCCTTTTAATTTAGGCCCTAAAGAATCAATAACTGGGCCAATCATTCTACGACTTCCCATTATAAACATTTTAAGTCGCATCAGTACTCTAAGTATAGGTGGGATTAGTAATAGGGACCGTTATACGCGTGTTACATTCGTTATGCCATTAATAGCTCCATCACTATCAATAATTTCAATATAGGGGCATATTTGTCATTTCTCCATTACTTCCTCTCTCTTTAAAATACATTCAACAGGTGATCTTAAGATCTATTTACTGACGATATCTCCTTCCACTCATATATCATCATTGTAAGGTCTTAATTTGATCCAAACAGAAAAGTCTTGGTGGGGCCCTCACCGAGTTCCTTTCTGTTCCTTACCTAACAAACTTTCATTTAAGATTATAAGATCACCTATTTTCGGTAAATTTCTAGGGTCATTATCCCTCTTTACCATCATTAGTTCATAAATTTCCACACCATTTAAAACATCTATTCCTATTTACCGTCACTTATTTCCTTCATATATTCAGACTACACAGTACTACAGGAGATGTTAACCTTTTGTGACACATTTTGTTCCAAAAGCATCAACAGACATCAGACCGACCTTGCTCTGATACTATTAATTCTATCACATCTTGTGACTACATTATTTCATGTTTTTTCATACATTTTATATGGTTGGGCTGTCTGCGATGCTTTACTTTCCACTTTAATTCATTTAAAATACAATATCCGCAACATCATAAAAGTAACGGAATTACATATTTATAATTTTATTTGTAAACAATACTTACATCCCCTTATTAATACAATGTTGTAATACTGTAAATCAAAAGTCTAAACATATAAAATAAAATAATTATACCTCCGTAATAAATCAAACTGTCACATTTCACCCAGATGAGCAGTCGAGATCCTCGAATGCAAGATCTCACAATCACTAAAAATCTAAAATATTAAAAATAAGAGATGAGCAAACCACAGCTCAGAAAAGGAATTATATGTAACTCTTGATATCCAGATATCTATCTGCTATCAAAACCTTTTTCCTATTCCTATAAGTACACTAGGTTCATATAGAAAGGATACTACAGTCGGCAAGGGATCCGGATGGACTACAGAAGGTATTTTGAAATACCTGTCGTGCCTTGGAACCTAGAACCAACTGTAGGTAGTAACTAATTTCGTTGGAAATCAAATCCTTTTCCTTTTCATTCCATGTCATTTTCATTTAATGCTTTTATGAAATAAAGCATTTAAATAAAATAACTAATATTCATATATTCTTTAAGAAGAGTATTAGTTTAAATCATCCTCATTGTCTTTTAAACTCATTTCATATTTTACTATGCAGATCATAATTTGTACAGTATTTTAGATGGCAAAATAAGCTATCAAAATCATTTCCATATAACATTTACATCATTTATATCTAATATTCAATTTAAAATTATAATGAGAATATTAGATTTAAAATCTCCTCTTTTCCTTTTTGAAAACATATCACATGTTCATGTCACATATATTATGAAAACATCATATAGTACCGTACTCAACTTAGTACTATACACCGTGTAAAAGTATTGTAAAACATTTTAGTTTTTTCACATATCATATAAAACATTTCCTTTTTAACGTGTCACATATCATATAAAACATTTCCCTTTTTACATATCACATATGATATAAAACATTTCCTTTTAACATGTCACATATCGTATAAAACATTTCCTTTTAACATATCACATATCACATATCATATTGGAGACTGAGGCAATCACCCATATCATATCATGCTATAAACCCCGGAGGGTAAAAAAATAAACATATCAGATCTATGGCCATAGTCTATATTGTCCTTGGTGGATCACTGATCAGGTGTCGATCGAGACTACATATCACATGTCACATATTACGTATCATGTATCACGTATCACATATCACACATCAGCATAATAGAGGGGCCTACTAGTCTCAAAACAGTGCTTTTCATCATAAATTTACCTTTATGGAATTTATAGAAATAATTAAATTCATAAATAAAACCATAAAGGTTATATAATAAATGAAGTGAATATTTAAGAAAACATTTATAAAATATTTACTTTATCCCTTTTTCATTTCATATCACATATAATTCATATATCGGGAGAATTTTTGGTGATCTCATTATCACCAATTTCAATAACATGAATATTTTAAAAATAAAATTAGGTATATTCATGTTTTATGAAAAATAAATAAATTCCTCTTTTTCGTGAGTTGGAAATTATTTCTCATATCAGAAAATCATTTATGATGATTTTACATGATTTTCTAAAATTTTTCGGTAGCATAACGGCCGCCCGTTGACTAGCCTCCCTGCACAATTTAGACAACCTGCCAATTTCCACATTTTTCACCCACATCAATTCACCAATATTTTCATAAACTTATGCACGTCAAATTCATGCAATCGAGATATCCCTACTGGCTACATATGCATCCTTTACCTGTTTCGCGTTAGCAACTTTCTCACTAATGTCGCGCGTGTAATCCACTTCTCCCGATTTCCATCAATCTCCAATCACTTGTATAATTTCTACAAGTTCAAGTTCAATTTCGCGTTTAGACTTTTATAAAATTATTCAAAAAATAATAATAATATTGAAATTATAATAAATTTCCTACCCTTTTTTCTCTTCCTCTTTTTCTTCTTTCTTTTCCATTTACTTTTTCCCTTTTTCTTTTCTTCTTTTTCTTTTTCTTTTTCTTTTTCTTTTCCTTTTTCTTTTTCCCTTTTTCTTTTCTTTTTTTTCTTTTTCTTTTTCTTTTCCTTTTTCTGGTTCAAACTGGTTCGGTCGGTTCAGCTACTGTCGGCCTCCATCACCGTCGGTTCAGCCCCTCCACAGCTAGCTGAGGTTGTTACGAAGCCGTTTCTGGTCTCCTTCTTCCCAGATCGGCAGCGACGACGGCGAATCTGAAAGTGGCAACCATACCACTTTACCTCCTCTTTTCCCTCTCTTTCCTTTTTCCTCCTTCACCGCAGGCCATGCTTTTTCTCTTTGTCTCCCTTCGTTTGCGACGCAGGTGGCGGTGGAGGTGCCCGAATCGGCTGGCACCGCCTCTTTCCTTTTTCTTTTCTTTTTCCTCTTTTCTTTCTTTCTTGTTTCTGATTTCCTTCCTTCCTTTTCTTTCCGTCCTCGGTCAGCTCTCTCTCCCTCTTCTCGCCGACGACGTCTCTCTCCCTCTTCTCTTCCTTTTCTTCTCACCGACAAGGGGTCGGCTGCTGTTGGGTTTCTCCTTTGTTTGTAACAAAGGAGAAAAAAAAGGGCCCGATTCCCATTTCTCTTTTTTTTAATTATATTTATATTTATTTATAAATATATATATATATATAAATACACTACATTACAATATATATAGATATATATTTTGTATTAATTATAAATATATATCTATACACTTTAATTTAAAATCATATATATATTTCTCATATATATATTTATATATATACATAAATGTATAATAATATACATATGTACATATTTAATAATATAAAATAATATATATCAATATATAGTAATATATACATATATTTCATATATGTACTTATATAAAAATATAAAAATATATTTATCTAATATAATTATATAAATATATAAATATACACATTTTTATTTCTTTAATTTTGGATTTCTTAATATCTAACTTAAATTCCTCTGTATGACTTTTCAGATCTATCACTTCATCAATTTCTGAAATTCCAACAATATTCCCATCTCATAAATAAATTTATTTATTTACTTTAAATTATCAATTTGCATTAAAATTAAATTTCTGGATATTTAATACCAAAATAGGAAAATTTCAGGTTATCACATCCTCTCCACCTTAAGAAATTCGATCCTCCGAATTGTACTTAAGTAAAAAGGTGGTACCGTTCTGTGTGCTTATCATTTCTGACTTCCAAATAATCTTTTAAATAATACTCCCAGTATACTTTAACAATCAGAATTACTTTTAGACCACTACATATCGTCTTTCATAATATATTTATACTCTCAAAGAATTACTTTATCAAATCGAGAGTTCTCAATTTCCATTCTTTTCGCACAATATATGATTCACATTGTTTATCACCCATTTTTCTCATTTGGTGCCAAGTCATTATAGCTTGGTAGCTATCATCTAAACGATTTAATCAGTAGTATGTAATTGACCCAAGAGCTTATAAATCCAGTGCACCCGCTCTCAATATAGCTTGAAGCATTCACATAATACGCTCGAATATTTATATAAGTACGAAGCAGTGCTGTCAGTAAATTTGGAATCCCAAAGCCTTTTGCTATTTTCTATAAGCATATGGCAAATCAGAGATTCCATCACATGTAACGCTCACTGGAACTTCACATGCATTCTCATCGTTTCATAATTATATCTCGACTTTGGCACTAGAGAAATCTAGGAGTTTGATAATGGAAAAGTGATTCAATTTGATCAACCAGTCTATAATCACTTCCATAACATCATATTTCTTTTGGATTCTTTATTATCCACAATACTCATTTTCACATTAATTTAACCAAGGCTGCACCTCACTTACAGACTTTAATATTAGTCATCTCTTGCAGTAAATGAAACACTTGGCAATCATTTTCTCTCAATATCTCTTTCCATGCAGTATTGTCATTACATCCCTTATTCTTATGGTATACTCAATATCACTTAAGTTTTAGAATATACCTAAGAATGTAATCTTTTCATAATTTGGATTCCATAGTGGAATAATCAAATTATCAATTTCATCACCACATTATCTATACAATTCCACAATTCCAAGGTGCGTATATATATATAAAAAACATTTTTCCATTTACATGACTGGTAGTAAGTAATGTAAATCATTTATTTACTTCTTTGAGTATAATTAAATTTCATCTGTCGAGTTTGGCTTGATCTTCCATCTAGCCATAATCACGTGACAGTCAAAGAGAAATTACTTGTCGTCTTAGATTTTGGAACTACTTTATATTCATGTTCCCTAATCATCATGTAACTTACCTTCTTAGTACATTTCATCTTTTCACGCTAATCCCTTTAGTCCCTTTTCCTCAATGGTATAGTACTCCACCATTAAAATTTTTAACATTTTGAATACTATATTTACACTTATTCATCCACCAACTTTAACTTCTTTAATTATAAGTCACATCTATAGAGCAGCTAGCCCCATAACTCTTCTATAGACTAGTAATGATATCTAGCTAGACCCAGTAATTTTGTATCTCAATCACTATCTTTCAATCATAGACAGATCCACAGTCTATCGGTCATTCGAGACCATATATCTCAAAAAGAGATACAGTCTAGCCAAATCTCCTATTTGCCAAACTTAACATATAGTTCTCGATCTTTGAGAGTCTGTAGGGTTATACAAAAGTGCTGCTTATGTTTTGTTGGTGCCTTAGACTATATCAGTATCTCATCAGTGAACACTATTTATACTTTATCCATATATGGTTTAAATACCTCGTTCACTATGCTTACATACATCACAGGTATTTCATTAATCTTGTAACCCTCAATAGGAACTCGTGATAATTATGTCGAGTCCTAAGTATCATCTTATGGAGATCAGTCTCCAACTTTTTATCTTATGACACCCTGTATAGAGACTGATCTTATGAAGTCCTTACACATCTCTGATTAGATCTAGTAAGGCATCAATTCCACACAAATGAATATTCATTCTTAGTAAGAACACTATTAAATAATAGAAATTTAATACCAAATTATAAATCATCCTCAAATCAACATCATCTGTATTTCCATGGATTATCTTTATATAGATAAATTCATTATTCACCAATTTTCCAGAGTTATTTCTTAAGCTTTTCGGACTCCTTCTATATTCTCTGATATAAGCTTAAAAATAAATTCCTTATCACCAATCGAGTCAACGTTAACCCGATCTCCCAAATATATATTACCCTAAAAATTTATCGGAAATAACATTCGATACTTTTTAATCACAAATCTCGTACCATTTTGGACCTTTCATCTTTATGTCCAACAATTCCACTGTATATCCTCAAGACACAAACATTTAACATTCAATTTCTTTTAACACATACTCCACCTTGATTCACTTATTTACTTATACTTCACAGCATACTAATTAAGATGGTAAGTAATGTTGTATCAAGTATAACAGTTTAACTAACACATTTCACCGCTAATTGATTCATTACTCTAATTAACTTTGAAATCATTTTCATTTAATAAACTCAAGTTAGCTGTCATCTTCTTCTGCTCTTACAGTTACTTTATAGTTCTTATACATACTTTTCAAATTCATAATACTCTAAACAATACACCATTCTGCAAAACATATCTCAAAATATTTCGATTCTATAAATATCTGTTTGATACTTCCGAAACAGAATAAATGTATAGAACTAGAATAAACCATACTGATATAAATTTCATCAACTGTAGAGATCACTTCCTCAATCACATTCAGTAATTATATCACTTTTCATAGTATCCAACGATCCCTTACTAAATACCCCGTCAGTACCCTTTTAATTCAGGCCCTAAAGAATCAATAACTGGGTCAATCATTCTGCGACTTCCCATTATAAACCTTTTAAGTCACATCAGTACTCTAAGTATAGGTAGGATTAGTAATAGGGACCGTTATACATATGTTACATTCTTTATGCCATTAATAGCTCCATCACTATCAATAATTTCAATATAGGGGCATATTTGTCATTTCTCCATTACTTCCTCTCTCTTTAAAATACATTCAACAGGTGATCTTAAGATCTATTTACTAACGATATCTCCTTCCACTCCTATATCAACATTTTAAGGTCTTAATTTGATCCGGACAGAAAAGTCCAAGTGGGGCCCTCACCGAGTTCCCTTCTGTTCCTTACCGAACAGACCTTCATTTAAAATTATAAGATCACCTATTTCAGGGAAATTTCTAGGGTCATTATCCCTCTTTACCATCATTAGTTCATAAATTTTCACACCATTTAAAACATCTATTCCCATTTACCGTCACTTATTTCCTTTATATATTCAGACTGTATAGTACTACAGGAGATGTTAACCTTTTTTGACTCGTTTTGTTCCAAAAGCGTCAACAGACATCAGACCAATCTTGCTCTGATACCATTAATTCTGTCACATCCCGTGACTGTATTATTTCATGTTTTTTCACACATTTTATATCGTTGGGCTATCTGCGATGCTTTACTTTCCACTTTAATTCATTTAAAATACAATATCCTTAACATCATAAAAGTAACGGAATTACATATTTACAATTTTATTTGTAAACAATACTTACATCTCCTTATTAATACAATGTCGTAGTACTGTAAATCAAAAGTCTGAACATATAAAGTAAAATAATTATACCTTCGGAATAAATCAAGCTATCACATTTCACCCAAATGCGCAGCCGAAATCCTCGAATGCAAGTTCTCGCAATCACTGAAAATCTGAAATGTTAAAAATAGGGGGTGAGCAAACCACAGCTCAGTAAAAGAATTATATGTAATTCTTGATATCCAGTTATCTATAAGCTATCAAAACCTTTTTCCTATACCTATAAGTACACTAGGTTCATATAGGAAGGATATTACAGTCGGCTAGGGATCCGGATGGAGTACAGAAGGTATTTTGAAATACCTGTCATGTCTCGGAACCTAGAAGCAACTGTAGGGAGTAATTAATTTCGTTGGAAATCAAATCATTTTCCTTTTCATTCCATGTCATTTTCATTTAATGCTTTTATGAAATAAAGCATTTAAATAAAATAACTAATATTCATATATTCTTTAAGAAGAATATTAGTTTAAATCATCCTCATTCTCATTTAAACTCATTTCATATTTTACTATATAGATCATAATTTGTACAGTATTTTAGATAGCAAAATAAGTTATCAAAATCATTTCCATATAACATTTATATCATTTAAATATAATATTCAATTTAAAATTATAATGAGAATATTAGATTTAAAATCTCCTCTTTTCCTTTTTGAAAACATATCACATGTTCATGTAACATATATTATGAAAACATCATATAATACTGTACTCAACTTAGTACTATACACTGTGTAAAAGTACTGTAAAACATTTTAGTTTTTCCACATATCATATGAAACATTTCCTTTTTAACATGTCACATATAATATAAAACATTTCCCTTTTTACATATCATATATAACATAAAACATTTCCTTTTAACATGTCACATATCGTATAAAACATTTCCTTTTAACATATAACATATCACATATCATATTGGGGACTGAGGTAATCACCCATATCATATCATGCAATAGACCCTTGAGGGTAAAGAAATAAACATATCAGATCTATGGCTATAGTTTATATTGTCCTCGGTGGATCACTGATCAGGTGTCGATCGGAACTACATATCACATATCATATGTCACATATTACGTATCACATATCACATATCACATATCAGCATGATAGAGGGGCCTACTAGTCTCAAAAATGTGTTTTTCATCATAAATTTACCTTTAAGGAATTTATAGAAATAATTAAATTCATAAATAAAACCATAAAGGTTATATAATAAATCAAGTGAATATTTAAGAAAACATTTATAAAATATTCAATTTATCCCTTTTTCATTTTTCATTTCATATAACATATAATTCATATATCAGGAGAATTTTCGTTTATCTCATTATCACCAATTTCAATAACATGAATATTTTAAAAATAAAATTCGGTATATTCATGTTTTATGACAAATAAATAAATTCCTCTTTTCCGTGAGTTGGAAATTATTTCTCATGTCCGAAAATCATTTATGATGATTTTACATGATTTTCTAAAATTTTTCAACAGCATAACAACTGCCCGTTGACTAGCCTCCTTGCACAATTTAAACAGATTCAACATTTCACAAAAAGCCAATTTCCACATTTTTCAACCACATCAATTCACCAATATTTTCATAAACTTATTGTTTGCTCTACCGAGAGGGAGGGTGAATCGGTTTTTCTACTTCTTTTCGGTTTTTCTACCTCTTAATGCACAATTAAAACTAATGAAACAACAATGTAATAAGTGCGGTAAAAAGAGTAAGGGAAGCAAACACAAATTTATAGAGGTTCGGCCAATCTCTTGCCTACGTCCTCTCTCCTTGATCCTCTTGTCAAGGTTTTGATTCAGCTCTTCCTTGATAATCTTTACACACCACTTCAAGGTGTGGTGAGATCTATTACAATGTTTCTTGATGACTTAGAACTCGCCTTCTAAGCCTCTCCCCTTGTAAGACTACCCACACTCTACAATAACAGACCTTACAAGGACAGCTCACCCCTTTGAATAACAGAAATTTCATTAAATAGGTGAAGAACAACAAGGAATCTCACAAATGGAGTTATACAATAAGAATTTTCAGATTTGAATTTCTCTTTTGAAGCTTGAAGATTTTTGAGTGCTTGTTCTACCTCCAAACTTCATAAATACCTCTATTTATATCCCACCAACTGATTGGAATGGTTGGTAAAGCATTTAATGCAATTCCTCTCGTTGAAACCCTCAAAAACTAGTCGTTGGAGTCAAATTTCGAGCAAAGGGATCGATCCCTTTACTGGGGGGATCGATCCCTTTTCTCCAGAATGCTTTCAATCCTTTTCTGGACCTCTTCCAAGTATTCTGCCACTTAGGGATCGATCCCTTTACTGGGGGGATCGATCCATTTTCTCCAGAATGCTTTCCTATCCTTCCTAGACCTATTCCAAGTATTCTACCACTTAGGGATCAATCCCTTTACTGGGGGGATCAATCCCTCATAATTTCCTGCACCTATTTTGTTGTAAATTGATACAAATTGATGGCTTTTGTGACTCTAAGTCAGCTCAAAAACTTCTAACACTTTTCTAAGAATATTTACTGACTTTTTCAATTGAAATCACCAACCAAAACTTTGTTTAAAATATTTTCTATCATTGAGTTCATTTAAAGCAAATTTACTTTGGAAAAATCATTCTTAAGCTTACTTGAGTTTTGTCATTTCAAAATACTTGTCAATTTAAAGCTAACACTTATGCACGTCAAATTCATGCAATTGAGATATCCATACAGGCTATATATGCATCCTTTACCTGTTTCGCATTAGCGACTTTCTCACTAATGTCGCGCGTGTTATCCACTTCTCCCGATTTCCATCAATCTCCAATCACTTGTATAATTTCTACAAGTTCAAGTTCAAGTTCAATTTCGCATTTAGATTTTTATAAAATTATTCAAAAAATAATAATAATCTGAAATTATAATAAATTTCCTACCCTTTTTTCTCTTCCTCTTTTTCTTCTTTCTTTTCCTTTTTCTTTTTCCCTTTTTCTTGTCTTCTTTTTCTTTTTCTTTTCCTTTTTCTTTTTCCTTTTTTGTTTTCTTCTTCTTCTTTTCCTTTTTCTTTTCAGATTGGTTCAACCGGTTCAGCCTCTATCAGTCGGTTCGACCACCGTCGGCCTCCATCACCGCCGGTTCAGCCCCTCCACAGCTAGCCGAGGTTGCGACGAAGCCATTTCTGGTCTCCTTCTCCCCAGATCAGTGACGGCGGCAACAAATCTGAAAGTGGTAGCCGGACCTCTTTTCCTCCTCTTTTACATCTCTTTCCTTTTTCCTCGTTCACCGCCGACCATCCTTTTTCTCTTGGTCTCCCTTCATTGGCGACACAGGTGGCAGTGCCCGAATCGGCCGGCACTGCCTCTTTCCTTTTTCCTTTCTTTTTCCTCTTTTCTTTTTTTCCTGTTTCCGATTTCCTTCCTTCCTTTTCTTTCCGTCGCCGGTCAGCTCTCTGTCCCTCTTCTCGCAGGCGACGTCTCTCTCCCTCTTCTCTTCCGTTTCTTCTCGCCGATGGGGGTCGACTGCTGTTGGGTTTCTCCTCTGTTTGTAACAGAGGAGAAACAAAACGGGGAATCGGGTTATCCCGATTCTGGTTTCTCTTTTCTATTTTTTCTTTTTTTTAATATATATTTATTGATAAATATTATATATATATAAATACACTACATTACAATATATATAGATATATATATTTTGTATTAACAATAAATATATATCTATACACTTTAATTTAAAATGATATATATATATATATATATATATATATTTCTCATATATATATTTATATATATACATAAATGTATAATAATATACATATGTACATATTTAGTAATATAAAATAATATATATCAATATATAATAATATATACATATATTTCATATATGTACTTATATAAAAATATATTTATATAATATAATTATATAAATATATAAATATACACATTTTTATTTCTTTAATTTTGGATTTCTTAATATCCAACTTAAATTCCTCTGTACGACTTTTCAGATCTATCACTTCATCAATTTCTGAAATTCCAACAATATTTCAATCTCGTAAATAAATTTATTTATTTACTTTAACTTATCAATTTGCATTAAAATTAAATTTTTGGATATTTAATACCAAAATAGGAAAATTCCCGATTATCACAGGCTGTAGTCAAGTTTGAGAGTAAGACAATGATTTAGATTTAGATTTAGATTTGTAGTTGTTGTAGTCAAGTTTGGATGTCAATGTTAAGATACAAATTGGTATCCATAACACCTTTTTTATTTTATTTTTCATCAAATTGAGATGGTCTAAGGCTTAGTTTGGAATCAAACGCATCTTCGGTGCATTCGATTCTAACATATAAGACAAAAAAAAAGCAAAAAGCAAAAAAATCTGTAAAATTATTTTTTACCACTTCTTTTAAATCTTTTATTAGAAAAACTTATACCTATGGTGGTCATTTCCCTCATTTCAATCTCATTGGAGTCAATCACGTCGCCCATCCAAACTAGCCCTCAAAAAGCTTGATATGGAAATAAAATATGTGAACAGCTGATTATAACATTCACTATCTTTATTGCAAAAGAAAAGATAAAGATTTGTATATAACTTAAACCTTATTGTGTCCTTTAGGAAAATTTTTGGTTTGTGGTTTCTTTTTCAATTCTTTGTCTTAAATCTATTCTCCATTGCATTCGCTTGCACAAATTGTTGCTCCAAGTCTCCTATTAATAGTTAAGATAATTCAACATCTCAAATAAATTTTCTTAATGCCTAAGAGTTAAGACTAACATAATGTTGTACTACAATGGAAGCAAATCAATGATTCTTTGACAATCACATTCAATTCTTCATTTCTCTTTATACCTTCTTATGGAAAAAATTATTCTACACTTCAATTAAAAAATAAAGTAATTTTCTTTTCTTTTCTCATTTCAGGCAAATCTTTCCAAATTCAATTTCCTAACACTAATTTCTTTTCAGAACTACACAAGAAATTACATATTCCTTTTCCATTTCCAACCATGCTGGATACTAAGAGTAAAAACAAAAAAGCGATAAGAAATATTCAATCCAAACCAACGACAACAATGAAACAATGCAGTTGTCTATTTCAACAAATTCTCAACCTATATGACACCATCTACTTCCAACGCCATAACTTTATGGTCAATCCACTACATACATAGCGACCACAATAAAGTGCTTTCAGTTGAGTGGAGGCAATTTTCACTTGGTAATCATTTACCTTTGAAGTGACCATCCATGGTTTTGGACATGCATCCTAGCTGTATGCCTGTAACAAAAGTAAGTTCAAATACATTTGAATCTTTCCCATGCTTTCAGAAATTATTTTATTAATGATTTGAATTTTGTTGTAAGTTGTTGGATTATTTACATATAACTGATGTCCACATTTTCTTGCTATCATTTCCTCTCTATTTTTCTTAACCATTTGATTTTTGTTAAATGATGTTGGATTTTTTGATATAATTGCTCTTGATACTTTATTGCTATCTTTTCCACCCTATCCCGCAGTATCACATAGGTATAACACTAGTATATATAAAAATTAATGAATAAAATGCATAAATACATATACAGATTCTACCTAGTATATATAAAAATTAATGAATAAAATGCATAAATACATATACAGATTCTAAATGTGAGACCTGATTTTATTATATGGTACATTATAATTTGTAAATTATTGTTAGTGCAAATAAATTATTTAATGGACTTATATGAATAAATGATTCATGAGAAAGGAAAATTATTCCTTGGAAATATGATTAAATTTGATTGGTTGAATATATGAAAAGAGGTGGAAAGCAAGTTCAAACTATGCAGTAAAAATAAATTGCATTTCAAGTCAACTTTTGCTGCTGTGTACCTCACGGCTAATGCAAATTGAATAGCAAAATTTTAAGGTATAAAATACAAGAGAAATAAGACTTAGAGGAAAAGAATGTTAAAGTCTAACATAGGATGAATTTGCTTGGTTGGAATATTCAACAACAACTGTAAAAGAGGTCAATAACGTGTAAAGAAAGAATGTGCTGTTGGCATTCCTTTTGGCTGGAATTTTCTTCACCATTTAATGACAGTAGAAAAATTTCACCACGCCATTTCCTTGGATTGCTATATTTTCTTCACCATTTAACGAGCTATAAGACAAGGTAATGATGAAAGAAAACAGGATAAGAACAGGTGGTAGATTTTGAGGGGATTTGAGTGGTTATATAAGAAGGAATTCATGGGAAAATAGACTTATGCAACATTCTTCTTCAAGAAAACCACTCTACTGCTTCTCGCCCACTCTGTTTACTGCAAGCTCAAATCTCGTTTTTTTTTTCATTCCTCTCATACGTGAGCCATGAAACTTCATCCCTTAGTTAGCTAAACCTTTCCTCCATCATTGAAGAGCTAAGGAATAAGCAAAGTAAAGCTAAGTGAGACAGAAACTAATCTGTTTCTGGAAGTACAACTCAGTTAAGGTGAGTTCCATATTTCTAGGGTTCTCTTGATATTCAATGTTAGATTTCTATGTTTTACAATGTAATAAACATAGATATAGCCTTGTTTTAGTTAAATCTTGCTAGAATATATAAGAAACTAGAACAAGATGTAGTCTGGAAACTAATCGAGAATGAACAATGAAAATGCTGGAAATGATGATAATAGGCGAGCTCAGTTAGCATGGGCGAGCTAAAATATGGAATGTGGTAGTGGGCGAGATCGCCACATACTAGTTTAATTCATAGGCGAGCCACCACTAAATAAAAAGCCGTGTCGGGTGAACTCACATGCATAGGCATGGCGAGTTGAAATGTTGGGCGAGCTCCCTCAAATAAGCCAATATATGAATGGCGAGAATGTTGGGCGAACTCCCACAAATAAGCCAAAATGAATGGCGATTAATGTTGGGTGAGCTCCCAAGTGTAAGTCAATTAACGAATGGTGAGCTCTGTTGGGCGAGCTGTAGATTAGTCTCAAATCTTGCCAAAGTGATTGAAAATAATTGAAAATAGTTTTAGGAAATATTCGAAAAGAAAATATTAATAGTTTTAATAAATTATTTTGCAGCCGGGAATTAAGGACTTGGTAAAAGCGATCGAGAAGGCGATCAGGAAGCAAGGCTACGTAAGACCAGGTAGGGGAGATGTGTGTGAAGTGAATGCATGTCCTGTGGAGTTAAATTTTATGAAATTATTGAGAAATTGTTTTAGTTTATGACATGCATTAATTTGATAATTCATTTGATTTGGGCGAACTGGTAAAGGGCGGGCGAGCCAATGGAAGGCGACCCCTTTTTATGTTGTTTTAGGCGAACGACCCTATTTTAAAAGAAATCTGGGCGAGCCAATGGAAGGCGACCCCTTTTATGTTGTTTTGGGCAAACAACCTTGTTTGAAATGAAATCCGGGCGAGCCAATGGAAGGCGAACCCATTTATGATGATTTGGGCGGGCGACCATGTTTTAATAGAATCCGGGCGAGCCACAGATAGACGACCCCCTGTTTAACAAAATTGCTGGTGTAGACACCCTATTTTGTCCGGAGTCTTAATTTGTAATTAATTAGGTTAGGTGACATTGTATTTTAATTTAATTTAACAATTTAGAATTAGACTAAAATTAAATTAGGATTTTTTAAGATTAGAATTAACACTAAAATTAGGATTTAGGAAGAATTAATAAAAAAAAATAAAAAAATGATGAAATAAGAAATAAAAAATAAAAATAAAATTAATTTTAGGAAAGGATAATTAAATTTTTTAGGATAATATTAAATTTGATAGAGTTAGATTAGGATTAACATAAGAATTAAATAAATAAAATATTAAAAATAAGAGATAATTATTAGAATAAGTATTGTTGTATTAGGATTCTAACAAGTTTGTGACTATAATAAAGGGTTAAACCCATAATTAAAGGGGGCTCTGGCACTCAGCCTTGACAAGAAAACTTCTGCTTATCAGTATCAGACCGAATCGAATCACCATCTCCTTTACTGCATTCCCCCGCCGCTTACGCCTACTGCTGTTATTGCTTCTTACGGGTCTTGTATCGTCCCTACTTAACCAACCGAAATTCCACCATCGTCGCTGCTGCCCCCTCATCTTCGTTAGATCATCATTCATCTGCCTCGCCATCTTGCCACTGTTGTGAACTGAGGAGCCGCTGGAACCAAGAAGTGTAAGTAACCCCTGTTGAAGAAGAACAGAACGACGACAAGATTGTGAACGCGTTGGAGAGTTGCTGTTTGCTAAAACAGAGTAGTAGCAGGAACCTTGACTTAGTACAAAACAACTATTTGGTAAGAGTAAGGGCAGTGCCACAACATGGGTTACTTTGGTGTCGAGTCATGGTGATGTAAGCTGTGTATTGCGAGCCACTTTGTTGTTACACGAATTCATGAATGCCATTATCATCATTTGTGCTGTCACTACAAGAAAGGAGAAAGAATTAGAGAATAAAGTGCAAAGAAAGGAAACAGGTAAGTTTTATTTATTTATTTATTAGATAATAAAAGTTGATTCGTAATTAATATTGGGCATAAGGGAATTTAGGCTAGGAAATATTATTATATTACGTAGAATATTTTATTTAGTAAATGTAATTAATAAATTAGTGTGATAAATTTATGGAAAATATTTAAATAAATTTGTTTGGTTAAAAAAGGCTAGTTAAATAAGGATAGTTAAAAACTAATAATAATTAAGAAGATAAATATGAATTATACCGAGGATGAAATTCTAAGAAAGTCAATTGAGACTCCTTGGAAATTTCTAGGTGAAAGAATCTTTCTTAAGTTGAGCCAAATTGATGGAATACTTTTGAAAGATTTTTTAATTAATTCATATTTATTTATGATAAATAAAAATAAAAGTAAGATAAAATAGATGGATTAGATATAGATAAATAAAAATGAGTAAATAAAGACAAGCAAACAAATAAAGATAAATAAATAAAATAAGATATGATAAAGTATATAAATAATAAATAGAATTATAATAAATAAGATAAATAAAAAAGAGTAAATATGAGTTATGCTGATGATGAAATTTCAATAAAGTCAATTGAGACTCCTTGGAAATTTCTAGGTGAGGAGGTTTCTTTTGAACTGACCCAAATTGATGGGACGCTTAAAAGTGAATTTTCAATAAAACATAATTCATGTTTATTTCTTAAAAGTAAGGTAAATAAGAATATAAAAATAAAAATAAATTAAAGAAATTTATAAAATGAATATGGAGTCAAAAATTAGAGACAAGATTAGGAAAAAATGGAATTTCATAAAATATTAAAATTTATCCGACGATGGAGTTCAAGAAAGTCAATTGAGACTCCTAGAATATCTTGAGGTGAGGGGAATTTCTAAGGTTGGAGCCAAATTGATGGAAAAATCTTAGAAAATTTCCAATATATAAGTATATCGAAATTAATATGAACCCTAGGCAAACTATAAAGATAACCTAAAGCTAATTGGTACCATCTTAGGATGGGCATTATCGGGGTGCTAATCCTTCCCCACAAGTAACCGTACTCCCGAGTCTAAGAATCTTTGAACATAGACCATGCCTTATCTTTAGACATGAATAGGTGACCAATCACACCTTAGGTTTAAATGGTTGGTGGCGACTCCTTGATATTAAGTCTAGCGGGTTAGGTCTTAGTGCCTGACACGTTATGACAGTTTGGCGACTCCACTGGGGACTTTAGAAAGTCGAGCCAATGATTGGTTTTATGTTATTCTATGTTTGCCTTAGGAATGTTAATTTTGATAAAATAATTGTTTGTTCCTTCAACACACACTTCACGTGCATGTGCATGCATTGGCCCTTTACCCCGGGCTTTATCCTTTTTAGGAGGAAATAGAGTAACTACGCTCTCGTGAGGTAATACCTCTGCAATGGCTAGTGAAATACTACCACTCAAATTGAACCTTTTCGTTTGTAGCCTGTTATGGGTGAGGATTGTATACCTTACTAGTCTTGAGTGGACGACAGTGAGGGACAATTTGGGAACCTTTAGAACCTTTAATTATCCCAACCCAGCATGTAATGAAACATAAGACCTAGCCTTAGAGTGGAACCATGCTAGATTGATGTGTAGATATAAACCTAAGATAGGACGCATGAAGGAATAAGTTTTACTTCCTCTTTTTACATTGTTTTTACAAAAATAAAATAAAAAAAATAGTTTTCTTTCTTCCATTTTTCAAAATAAAAAAAAAAGAGTTTATCTGTATCATTAAGTCATGCATAGTTGTGTCGCATAACATATCATTCATGTAAGTTTGCACCTATCTTATCATGAGAATGACCATACTTTTGATTGTTAGGAGAGATTGCTAGACCTAAGTGCATTCCATGTGCATTCATTTTTGTGCATAAACATATCACCACATAAAATATAATTTCAACTTAATTGTGGCACTCAAAGTATCAAAATTGCATCCACTAGACGGTCCACCCTCCACAGATATCATACAAGGTATCAAGCAAGCATAATGGAAGAGGATCAAAATAGCAGGATAGAAAAGTTGGAAAGGGATAATGTAGAGATGAAAGGCCAATTGAGCGAAATTACTCGGTTGCTAAAAGCCATGATTAAAGGAAAGCAAAAGATGGGTAATCAAGACGAGTCTGTCCAAGAGACTCAAGAAAGCATGCAAGACAACCCCGTTTTTGTCCCTGAAGGAAGTACTATCAAAGCCCCAATGCCTTTACAGGCGCAAGGAGGAAATCTTCAAGGAAATTCATCAACACAAGCTCAAAACCCAGTCAAAGTACCAAATTTAGATGACCCTAAAGAGTTGGAAAAGCTAAGACATAAGGAGAAAGATAGTGATACTAAAGCTCAACTGGGCTTGATAGAGGAAAGGCTAAGTGCTGTAGAAGGGGTTAACTATTTTGGACCGGTTGATGCTAAAAGGTTGTGCATGGTTCCTAGTGTGGTGATTCCGCCAAAATTCAAGGTACCTGAATTTGAGAAATTTAATGGAACTTCATGCCCAAAAGACCATCTTACCATGTACTGTAGAAAGCTGGAGGCATATACATGGGATGACAAGCTACTAATTCATGTTTTTCAAGACAGTTTGACTGGGTCAGCCGCTAAGTGGTACAATCAATTGGAAAGGAGCAAAGTTTCTTCTTAGCCTGAGTTGGCAAGAGCTTTTATAGCTCAATACAAATATGTGTCCAATGTGGCTCCTGACCGCTTATCCTGTCAAGGTATGGAAAAGAAGAAATATGAGAGTTTCAAAGAATATGCCCAGCGATGGAGAGATATGGCATCACAAGTTCTGCCTCCTTTGACTGAGAAGGAGGTCACCATGTTCTTATTGAACACTCTCAAGGCACCATACTATAAACGTATGCTTAGTAGTGTAACTAAGAATTTTGCAGACATGGTGTTAACTGGTGAAGCCATTGAGAATGCCATCAAGAGCGGTAAGATTGAAGCACCAGTGAATGATAACAGGAAGGGTGGATTCTCGAAGAAGGAAGGAGATGCACAAGCTATCTCAAACAATTCGCGTCACCTTTATACCCTGTACCCACCCTCAGTGAATTACACCTATTCTCAATCTTACCCACAAACTCATCCCCAAAACACTTATCAACCTGTTTTGTATTGACAAACACCTATAACCTTGACAAACCACACTTTCCCACCTAATGACCAAAGGTACACCCGACCTAGCCGAAATATTACCATAGACCCTATACCCATGACATACACCGAGCTATTCCCCAAGTTGGTAGAGGGTCATCTCATTACCCCTATTTATATAGAGCCCTTGAAGCCTCCCTACCCAAAGTGGTATGATCCTAATGCAAAGTGTGCTTATCATAATAACAATGTTGGTCACTCTATTGAGAGTTGTATGGGCTTGAAGAGGAAAGTCCAAGCACTTGTTAACATTGGAATTTTGAGTTTTGGGGCAAAGAATGATCTAAATGTGAATGATAATCCTCTACCAGATCACACAAAGGGTAGCGGTTGATGCTGTCGTAACGTATTAAGTTTCGGGGGAAACCTAATAGCTAGAAACAAAACTATGGAGTCGCCACCAACCATTCTAACCTAGGTGTGATTGGTCACCTATTCAAACTAAGGATAAGGCTTGGTCTGCGTTAAGAGTTCTAAGTTCGGGAGTACGGTTACGTGTGAGGAAGGATTAGCACCCTCACAACGCCCATCCTAAAATGGTACCAAATAATCTAAGGTTATCCTAATTTTGCCTTTTTACTTTAATCTCGATATAATTAAATATTAAAAAAATCTTTTAAGTCTCCTCCATCAAGCTGGTTGGATAACTTAAAAGTTTTTCTCACCTCAGGAGTATTCAAGTAGGACCAATCGCCTTTCTTGAAGAGGCTCCGTCGTCGGATTGTTTAAATATTTTATGCAAACCCTATTTTGACTCATATCCAATTTCTATTTATCATCTTATCTTATTTTATTCTATTGTTATTATTTTATTATATAAATTATTATTTCATATAATTTTATATCTTTAAATAAACATGAATTATTTGATATTGAAGATTTTCTTAAAGACCTTCCATCAAGCTGGTAAGACCTTAAAGAAACTTTCTCACCTTAGGAATTTTTAAAGAAACTACTCAAGCGCAATTCCTTTTAAATTCCATCCTCGGAATAATTCACATTTATTAAAATATTTAATTTAATTTAATTATTTTAATTCTTTTCTAATTTTAATTCTAATTTATTAATTCGATTTTATTCTTTATTATAATGAACTTAATTTTAAATTACTATTTTTAACCTAATTTAATTTTTATTTTTATAATTAAATTGATTTATTAAATATTGGAAATATCCCTTTAAATCTTCCATCAAGCTGGTAAGACGTAAAAGAAATCTCATCACCTCAAGACATCCAAAAGTACTACTCAAGCGCAGTACCTTTAGAATTCCGTCGTCGGAAAATTTGTATTTTTATTATTTTATTCTATTTTATGTCTAAATTAATTTTTATAGTTCATTATTTCTAATCTGATTATTTATTCTTTTAATTGCAATTAATTTTAATAATATTTTTTGAATTTTAAATATTGGAAATATCTTTTTAAATCTTCCATCAAGCTGGTAAGATTTAAGAAGAATCTCCTCACCTCAAGATATCTAAAAGCACTACTCAAGCGCAGTACTTTTAAAATTCCATCATCGGATAATTTGTTTCTATTTATATTTTAGTAGAATTTTATTAGTTTTAATTAATATTTCAAAGTTCATATGAATTATATTGTCTTCATTATTTTTTTTATTTTTTTATTCTAAGCATTAATCCTAATATAGTGAGCTAAATTTATGCAATTCATCAAATCACATTATAAAATTGATTCATACAAAATGTACCATACAATTATATTAATTAAATACCATCATATAGTTATTTCATGCAAGATCACATTAAAGATTATCATGCAATTATTTAATTATGAACAAAAATGTGAGTCAAATTAGATAACTTTATTAATCAACCTAAATAAAAAATGTATTTATAAACAAACAAAATTATTAATCAAATTTACAATATTACATAATAACTTAATCTAAATTAATTATATGCATTAATCACAAAACAACAAAAAACCAACCAAAAAAAATAAAAGAAAATGATCATACCTAGGTGATGTGAAATCACGTAATTCTTAAAGCCACTTTACCCAATTTTGCAATATTTCCTCAAGTCATAGCATATTTTCTTTCTTGCTTAGTGTGGCATGAGTAGCAAGCAATGATGGTGACGTGCAGAGTTTCCAGGCAAAGCTAGAAAGTTTGGTTCAATGATAGAGGCTATGCAATCGTTGATGCAGCAATAGAGATAAGGGCACTCGTGTTAGGACAACGAAGAAGGGTCAGCGATAAAGGTGATGACGAGCATGCCGCCAACTAGGATATTGATGTACTAGGACCGAAGCGGACTTAGTGGCTAGGGTTAGTGATGATTTTTAATGGATATAGGGGCAGCGTAGATGAGATGAAGGTGCTTCCTCAAAGACTCGAGTTTCCCCCCTTTTTATACTTGTCAAAATTTCATGGAAAGAAATAAAAAATTTATAATTGATCCCATGATTATGAGATTTTTCATTTATTTTGTTTGACTTTCTCCTTTTTCTTAATTTATTTCCTTTTTATTATTTTTTTTGCAATGAATTTTCAGATTTAATTTCAACCAATTTCCTTCCTTTTGTTGATTTATTCATTGATTTAATGGCTGATTATTTTTTCTTTTATTTTTGGCAACAATATCAACTTTAGTCAACTCTTGAAGATGTGAATTTTGCATGTGCTTCACATGAGATTTGACCAAAATTGACTTGTTTCTTTTTATCATTATTTATTTTTTTGATTTTTTGATTATATATAAAAAAAATTGTTCGGACAAAATTAGGTGTCTACAGCTGCCCCTCTTTGCGCTTTGCTGTGAAACAGTAATGGTGCAAAGACATAGACAACCATTTTGTCCGAATGCAAGACCTATCAATGATTTTTTTTTTGTAAAATATGATATTTCCTAGCCTCTTCTATCATAAGGCTAAGGCTAAGGAATAAATGCAAAATGAAATTTCCTAATCTTCCTCTCTTATAAAGATTGAGGAATAAATGCAAAATGAAGTTTCCTAGCAATAAATGCAAAATGAAGTTTCCTAGCCTCTTCTATCGTAAGGTTCAGGAATGCAAAGTGAAATTCCTATTTTAGTCTCTTCTACCATAAGACTAAAGAATACAAACATGAATTTTCCAAATCTTTTCTACCATAAGATTAAGGAATGCAAAGTAAAACTCCTAGTCTCTCCTATCATAAGACTGAGGAATGTGAGATGAAATTTCCTGCTCTTTCCTATCATAAGACTAAGGAATGCAAAGTGAATGGGATTTCCTAATCTTTTCTATCACAAGATTAAGGAATGCAAAATGAAATTCCTAGTCTCTCCTATCATAAGACTAAGGAAATGCAAAAATGAATGAGATTTCCTAATCTTTTCTATCACAAGATTAAGGAATGCAAAGTGAAATTCCTAGTCCCCCCTATCACAAGACTAAGGAAATGCAAAAAATGAAGTTTTCCTAGTCTCTCCTATCATAAGACTAAGGACTGTGAAATGAAATTCCTAGTCTTTCCTATCATAAGACCAAGGAAATGAAAAATGATCATGAAATAAAAGCTCCTCTCACCAGAGGCTATGAGACTTTGAAAAATAATCTTGTGCTCCTCTCACCAGAGGCGTTAGAACTTCAAAAAATAACCTTGTGCTCCTCTCACTAGAGGCATTGGAACTTTGAAAAATAACTTTGTGCTCCTCTCACCAGAGGCATTGGAACTTTGAAAAATAGTCTTGTGCTCCTCTCACCAGAGGCATTGGAACTTTTGAAAACTAACCTTGTGCTCCTCTCACCAGAGGCATTGAGACTTTTGAAAAATAACCATGTGCTCCTCTCACCAGAGGCATTGGAACTTTGAAAAATAACCTTGTGCTCCTCTCACCAGAGGCATTGAGACTTTTGAAAAATAACCATGTGCTCCTCTCACCAGAGGCATTGGAACTTTGAAAAATAATCTTGTGCTCCTCTCACCAGAGGCATTGAGACTTTTGAAAAATAATCTTGTGCTCCTCTCACCAGAGGCATTGAGACTTTTGAAAAATAAAAGTTTCATTCAGAATGCCAGTTAACATGGGTTTGACTGGGCTTAACTTTCATTTTGATGCCAACAATATTAGGCTTTATTCTCCTTTAAGGTGCCAGCTAAACTGGACTTTACTCTCATCTAAGGTTTTTTCAAAAAGTATTTTCTTATCATCTTCTCATACCTCATCATTTTTTCAAATTACCATCTCTTATATTTTCTCTTTTCCTCAAAATTTTAATCATTCAGAACTTCTTATCCTAATGTCTTAACATACAGTTCAATGTCAAAATGCACTAATGAAATGTCATGCATGTCATGAATATAATGAATGCCATGAATGTTATGCACATGTCAATGTCATGCCCCCTGCATTATTCCATGAATATATGCAAATGCATTCTCAATTGTGGTAACAAGATTCTCAAGTTCATCTTGTCTCTCTCAAGTCCATTATGTCTATTGAATTCTCCTTGTTTAAATCCTTTATCTTCCTTTCTCATCCCATCTTCTATTGAGTCCTAGTCCAATTATGCCCGAAGACTAGGCATCATGTTTTCAGATTTATATATTCATCATTCACTTTTGTTTCTTTCTCTTTTTTAGTAATGCAAGATTTCTTAAAAGAAAATTTTTTCAAAAATTTAACCAAAAAAAAGGTTACCAAAATTCATTTATTTTCCTTTCAACTTGACCACTAATGTAATGCACTCATACATCTTCTCAATTTATTATAGAGGTGGAATAAATGATAAAATGATCAAGAGAGATATAAATATTCATTCTTAGAAAATGAACATGAAATCAAGAAAAATCAATGGGACAGTCTGTTTGGAATAAGGTTTTCAGTATCCATTTAATGAACATTCTGACAATTTCAATCAAGTCAATCTAAAATTCTTTTCCAAAAGGCCTACTCTTATGTTGACATGTTCTTTCATGTAGTGTCTGCCAATCTCGCCCTCGTATCAAAACTTTTTGACGTTGACCTTCTTCCTAAGCCGCCCTTTCAGGTTTTCAACTTAGGTGCCCCCTCATTTGATTCAAACTGCCCTTTTCGAGTTTTCAATTTGAATCCTCCTTTTTCTTTTTCTTTTTTTTTTCTTTTTTTTCTTTTTTTCTCTTTTTTCTTCTTTTTTTTCTTTTTTTTTTCTTTTCTTCATTTTCAACTTCATTGGCTTTGACAAACTTCAACCTTCAGTGCTCAATCCAAATTAATGCCCCCTAATAGGCATTCTCGATTTTGATCCAAGATAAAGCTCATGGACTTCTTCATTCAACTTGATCTACTTCTTTTATCTCCATTGAAACTTCAAAAGATCGTTATCTGATTGTACAAATATGTCTTCATTCAATGCATGATTCTTCAATTTAAGCATTTACATTTGATCAAAATGGGCTTTTAAAGGCATGTAATGTAGGCTCAGGTGAGGGCTTATGAAAGAAAATGATATAGTAGGCCCAAAATGTATTTCGGGGTTTATAAACCAAAGGATCATTTTCTTATCAAGTAAGACATTCAGGCATTTTGCCCTTTTCTAATTCACCCATTTCTTTTCTTGTTTGCTTTTTGAATTCAAACCTTTTTTCTTTTTTTTTTTTTTGCCCCTCGATTCATCATGAACACTTTCGTTTTTGCCCTTAAAATTTCTTTATCTCATCTTCCTTGCCCCCGATGTGGAGGGTGATCCTTGGTGGGTTATATTACAAAAATATAATAGGCTCAAAAGGGGTAATCAAAGGATAATTTTACTCATGCTTGAAGGATAGTGAAAGAAAGCCATTTATCATTTCAAATGTAAGTGCTCTCCTTAAAGATCATTTATCGAACAATGACAAACTTGTGAGAAGCTTTTGTAAGAGATTCACCTTTCTCGTACCGTCTATCAAGTGCGGATGGTGAGGAACCTTTCCTTCATTTTCTTGCTTTCGCAACATTGGCATACTGTTAATTCATCAACAATAGTGGTTCTTTCAAAATTGAATCCTAGATTTATTGACATCATTATCATCATGTTCATTATTTAGATACTTGTGAGTGAAAGATATGGTGAGTATGTTGAGAAATGGAAAATGAATGGAATGAGAAATTGACAGTGCACCACACTAGTCGCTTTATTGAAAAGGAAATAAAAAAAAGTTAACTCATACATAAAATTTATTTCGTGCTTATGGGCTTAAGCACTTTCAAAAACTATCTTGCATTACTTAAAGAAATAAAAGAAAGCAAAAATAAAACTAGAATTTATAGATCTTCAAAATTGTCAGGCTCGAACCCTTCATGCCCCCACAAAACTCATCCCTCATTCGTATGGTCAGGTAATGGGTTTGCATCCGTAGCCGGTTCCCGTTTAGTCTCAAAACTCAACATGCTAGCTTTTATCAATCCTTGCACTCTATATTTTAGTGCCGTGCAGTTCTCTAGGGAATGACCCATGTTCCCGAAGTGATACTCACATCGAGCATTCTCATCAAACCACTTTGGATATGGAGGCTTGAGAGGTTCCATATAGATGGGTGCAATGAGTTGTCCTTTGATCAATTTTGGGTACAATTCAGTGTAGGTCATGGGAATTGGGTCAATGGGAATCCTTTCTCTTTTTGGCCATGATGTATTATGATTGCCCTCTTGTTTATTGAATTGCTTAGCTGGTTGAATAGTTGGGGCAGGTGTCTGGGGACTAGGTTGAACATTAACCTTGGGGTAAGAATGATAAGGATTCTGAGCAGGATAGTAAGGTTGTGGCATGTGATAAGGGTGTTGTGGGTAATAGCCTCCATATTGCCTTCCATATGCAATAGCATGGACTTCTTCTTCCCTTCTTTTGTTAGCTCCTCCTTTCTTCTCAATATTGTTGGGAGCTTCAATTTTTCCACTCTTGATTGCATTCTCAATTATCTCACCAGACAATACCATATCAGCAAAATTCTTGGTGGCATTACCGATCATTCTATCGTAATATGGAGCCTTCAAAGTATTAACGAACATAATGGTAAGCTCCTTCTCCGAAAGTGGAGGTTGCACCTCCGCAGCCATATCACGCCACCTTTGGGCATATTGCTTGAAACTCTCATTAGCCCTCTTTTCCATACTTTGGAGCGACAGACGATCAGGGGCCATATCAGCAACATGTCGATATTGAGCCATAAATGCTCTTGCCAAGTCATTCCAAGTGATGATTCGAGTTCCATCTAATTGATTGTACCACTTAGCAGCAGATCCAGTGAGACTTTCTTGAAAAATGTGAATAAGGAGCTTATCATCTTGAGCGAAAGCAGCCATCTTCCGGCAATACATTATAAGATGAGACCTAGGGCAGGAAGTTCCATTGTACTTCTCAAACTCTGGTGCTTTAAACTTAGGTGGAATAACCAAGTCTGACACCAAACATAACCCAGTAGCATCCATGGAACCATAAAAGTCTAAGCCTTCAATAGCTCGAATCCTTTCCTCCAACATATTAATCTTTTGTTGCGACTTCGCCTCATCTTTCTCTTCTGCTTGTTTGGCTTTCAACTTCTCAATTTCCCTTGGGTCATCTAAGTCGGGCACCTTAATGGGATCAGTAGATTTTGCGCCTTGGGAAGGATAGGCGGGTCCTTGGAATTGGGCTTGTCCAAATACTTGGGGTATAGCAGTGTAAGCAGGTGGACATCTTCCTTCTTGGGATGTTTGACTTGGAAATGGACCAAATCCAGGAGGATAGACAGGGTTTTCCATACTGCGTTGTTGAACCCCTTCTTGGACTGCAACTTCTTCTACAACTCCTTTGCCCTTGCTTAGATTTTTCAACAGCTCTGTAATTTGGGCCAATTGCCCCCTCATTTCCTTTTGAGCTTTTTCCATCTTCTCCATGCGCATGCTTGATTCTTCTTCCATGATCTTAGCTTGATAACGAGTGTTGTGTGAATGAACCTTTGGTCGAGCTATCTTCGAATCTTTATTACCACAATTAGAGTTCATCATTTTTCATGTGGTGATGCTTGAAAAAGTTTGAAAATGCTTTATTTAAAAACAATGATTGAAGATGAATAGAGCAAGATGATATTACATGTGTATGAATGGAATGCTATGGTAAAAGTTACCATGTAACAATAATGGATGAGTAATGCATGAAATGTTTGGGTAAAAAACTCATGGTACCCTCTTAATGTCTCATGGTTTAAAATCAAACAAACTTGATCAAACATGTCCTAAGTAATGGGCATTTTCTATAGCATGGGTTGATATGGCTCTATCTTACAGTTGGTCTTCTTAATTTCACTATATGCATGGCTTTAGATAAAAGGGCTAAAGGTTCCCAAATTGTTCCTTACTGTCGTCCACCCAAGACTAGTAAGGCACCCAATCCTCACCCATTACAGGTTACAAATGGAAAGGTTCAATTTGAGTGGGAGTATTTCACTGGCCTGTATGGAGGTTATCACCTCACGAACGCAAAGGTATTATACTCCCTCCTATGAAGGACAAGCCCGGGTCGAGAGCTAATGCATGCACATGAGTGCGAAGTGTGTGTATTAAATGTCTTATGAAATTTAAAGTTTTTAGGCAAAATCTTGATAACCCTAAACTACCTAATGGCCTGACTCTCTAATGTCCCCAGTGGAGTCGCCAAACTGTCGTAACGTATTAAGTTTCGGGGGAAACCTAATAGCTAGAAACAAAACTATGGAGTCGCCACCAACCATTCTAACCTAGGTGTGATTGGTCACCTATTCAAACTAAGGATAAGGCTTGGTCTGCGTTAAGAGTTCTAAGTTCGGGAGTACGGTTACGTGTGAGGAAGGATTAGCACCCTCACAACGCCCATTCTAAAATGGTACCAAATAATCTAAGGTTATCCTAATTTTGCCTTTTTACTTTAATCTCGATATAATTAAATATTAAAAAAATCTTTTAAGTCTCCTCCATCAAGCTGGTTGGATAACCTAAAAGTTTTTCACCTTAGGAGTATTCAAGTAGGACCAATCGCCTTTCTTGAAGAGGCTCCGTCGTCGGATTGTTTAAATATTTTATGCAAACCCTATTTTGACTCATATCCAATTTCTATTTATCATCTTATCTTATTTTATTCTATTGTTATTATTTTATTATATAAATTATTATTTCATATAATTTTATATCTTTAAATAAACATGAATTATTTGATATTGAAGATTTTCTTAAAGACCTTCCATCAAGCTGGTAAGACCTTAAAGAAACTTTCTCACCTTAGGAATTTTTAAAGAAACTACTCAAGCGCAATTCCCTTTAAATTCCATCCTCGGAATAATTCACATTTATTAAAATATTTAATTTAATTTAATTATTTTAATTCTTTTCTAATTTTAATTCTAATTTATTAATTCGATTTTATTCTTTATTATAATGAACTTAATTTTAAATTACTATTTTTAACCTAATTTAATTTTTATTTTTATAATTAAATTGATTTATTAAATATTGGAAATATCCCTTTAAATCTTCCATCAAGCTGGTAAGACGTAAAAGAAATCTCATCACCTCAAGACATCCAAAAGTACTACTCAAGCGCAGTACCTTTAGAATTCCGTCGTCGGAAAATTTGTATTTTTATTATTTTATTCTATTTTATGTCTAAATTAATTTTTATAGTTCATTATTTCTAATCTGATTATTTATTCTTTTAATTGCAATTAATTTTAATAATATTTTTTGAATTTTAAATATCGAAAATATCTTTTTAAATCTTCCATCAAGTTGGTAAGATTTAAGAAGAATCTCCTCACCTCAAGATATCTAAAAGCACTACTCAAGCGCAGTACTTTTAAAATTCCATCATCGGATAATTTGTTTCTATTTATATTTTAGTAGAATTTTATTAGTTTTAATTAATATTTCAAAGTTCATATGAATTATATTGTCTTCATTATTTTTTTTTATTTTTTTATTCTAAGCATTAATCCTAATATAGTGAGCTAAATTTATGCAATTCATCAAATCACATTATAAAATTTATTCATACAAAATGTACCATACAATTATATTAATTAAATACCATCATATAGTTATTTCATGCAAGATCACATTAAAGATTATCATGCAATTATTTAATTATGAACAAAAATGTGAGTCAAATTAGATAACTTTATTAATCAACCTAAATAAAAAATGTATTTATAAACAAACAAAATTATTAATCAAATTTACAATATTACATAATAACTTAATCTAAATTAATTATATGCATTAATCACAAAACAACAAAAAACCAACCAAAAAAAATAAAAGAAAATGATCATACCTAGGTGATGTGAAATCACGTAATTCTTAAAGCCACTTTACCCAATTTTGCAATATTTCCTCAAGTCATAGCATATTTTCTTTCTTGCTTAGTGTGGCATGAGTAGCAAGCAATGATGGTGACGTGCAGAGTTTCCAGGCAAAGCTAGAAAGTTTGGTTCAATGATAGAGGCTATGCAATCGTTGATGCAGCAATAGAGATAAGGGCACTCGTGTTAGGACAACGAAGAAGGGTCAGCGATAAGGGTGATGACGAGCATGCCGCCAACTAGGATATTGATGTACTAGGACCGAAGCGGACTTAGTGGCTAGGGTTAGTGATGATTTTTAATGGATATAGGGGCAGCGTAGATGAGATGAAGGTGCTTCCTCAAAGACTCGGGTTTCCCCCCTTTTTATACTTGTCAAAATTTCATGGAAAGAAATAAAAAATTTATAATTGATCCCATGATTATGGGATTTTTCATTTATTTTGTTTGACTTTCTCCTTTTTTTTTAATTTATTTCCTTTTTATTATTTTTTTGGCAATGAATTTTCAGATTTAATTTCAACCAATTTCCTTCCTTTTGTTGATTTATTCATTGATTTAATGGCTGATTATTTTTTCTTTTATTTTTGGCAACAATATCAACTTTAGTCAAATCTTGAAGATGTGAATTTTGCATGTGCTTCACATGAGATTTGACCAAAATTGACTTGTTTCTTTTTATCATTATTTATTTTTTTGATTTTTGATTTTTTGATTATATATAAAAAAAATTGTTCGGACAAAATTAGGTGTCTACAGATGCTATGGAAGAAAATAGATGATATTGATTGATTTACTGAATTTAAAGATAATGGTTGTTTCTTTGTGTCTAATTTCATTCATCTTAGGACATTTCTTAGGTAATATAGGAGTGCCTAAGCCCAAAAGGCATTAAGAATTCTTTTATGTATTGGGCCAGCTTTCATTCATTTTCATTTCAATAAAGGATTAATACAATTCATTTTTTTCAATTCCTCATTCCAATCTTGTTCTTTTAGGTGAAACACCAATATCCATATTCTTTACATTGTTACCAAGCTTGAAAGTATCCAAATAATGAACATGATAATGATAATGGCAATGAGTGTAAAATTCAATTCTGAAAGAACCACTTTGTTTGGTTGGATGGATTTCCAATCTGCTAAGATTGTTCAAGCAAGAAGAGAATGGAAGATATTTGTCTAAAATCTTGACCTATAGAATGTTACGATTAAAGGTGAATCTCTACATGAAATTCTAATGAGTTTGTCTTTGTTTAATAGATGACCTTTAATGTGAGTACTTGTATTGAGATGAGAAGTGGCCTTCTTTCACTACCTTTCAAGCGTGAGAAAAATTATCCATTGATTACCCTTTTAGAGCCTATTATATTCTTTTTGATATAAACCACCAAGAATCACCCTCCACATTGGGGGGCAAAGAGAATAGAAGATGAAAGATCAGTGGGTCAAAGTAAAAATCTAAAAGGGAAAAAAAACCCTTTTTGTGAAAAAAAGAGAACAAAAAAAAGAAAAAAAGAATGAAGAAGGAAAGAGGGTTTGAATCAAGAAAGTGAAAACCCTAGTCACAGTTGAATAAAAAAGGAGAGAGAAAGCAAATTAGAATGGGGCAAAAGTCAAATTGCCTAAATGATTCATGAAAAATGATTCTTGGTTTGAAGAACCTTGAAACACTTATTTTGGGCCTATATTATCCTTTCTTTCATGAACCCTCACCTGAGCCTACATTACGTGCCTTAAAAGTCCATTTTGATCAAATATGAGTACTCCTATTAAAGAATCATGTGTCGAATAAAGGAATACTTACACTATGAGATGATGATCCTTTGGATGGAATTAGGACAAGCATATCAAGATAAGCAAAAAGATTTCGTCTAGATGGAAGAAGTGGGATTCCAAAGACTCTCTTGGATCCATGTGAGCATTAAATTGGGTGAAGAAATATTTGATGTTGGGGCATGAATCAGAATGGAGAATAGATAAGAGAAGTTTCATCAGGGACAATGAAGTTGAAAATGAAGAGAAATAAATAAAAAAAAAGAAAGAAAGGAAAATGAAAATGAAAAAGAAGAAAAAAAAGAAGAAAGAAAAAAGAAAAAAAAAGAGAAAAAATGAAAGGAGGATTCAAATCGAAAACCTAAAAAGGGCAGTTTGGATCAATGGAGTGCGTCTAAGTTGAAAACCTGAAAAGGCAGCTTAGATACCAGAAAAATTGGATGTCAATGATACAAGGGCAAGAGGATATTTTAATGAACTCAACATGATCAGACAAGATGGACTTTTGAAGAGAATTTTGTATTCATTGATCAGAATTGTTTGAATTGTTGTTATTTGGATACTATTACTTAATCTTGAAAATTCTTGCTTTTCATTCAAGCCTACTTTCCTTTTATGCTTGGCAATTTCTTGCTAAATCTTTCCCAATGTTGAATAATACCACTCTTTTCTTTTCATCTATCATTTCTTTGCTATATCCTTACCTTGAGGGATTGAGAAATTGTATTGCATTGATTTTGAAAGTGGAATGATAATGAATGTTTGCTTGGCAAAATATGTGAAAGACTCCTATATTATTTAGGAAAATGAAAGAAAAGGAAACTTGTGAATGAATGAAAATTGGAAATCAAGAAAAGCCAATGAATAAAGAAGAGTGGGTGAAGAGTTTAATGAGCAAATGAATGACCAGATAGGAAAGATAGTAAAGAAGAAGAGACAAGGGATAAGATAAGATAAAGAGGGCATGAAGATAAGAGCTTCATTGGGAGAGAAAATGGAAGAAGGAAAATGAGTAAAGAAATAGGAAATATAAAGACAAGATGACAAATGAAAAGAGAAGAATGCATGAGATGGACTGATAAAGAAAAACCTTGTTATTGCCACAATTGAAGTTGGAATACTTTTCAAAGAAAACATTGCATGAACAGAACAGATTGTGTGAGTAATATTACATAAATGGCATAGCATAGATAGAATAAAGTGCATAGATAGGATAGAACGCATGCACAGTTGCACAGATGATGCGTTGCATAAGAAAAAGAAAAAAAATTACAGAAAAGGTTCCTTGACCACAATCTATAAGACCTCCGGGCATGATTCCTCCAAATATTTGGACAAGATTTTAAAGTTTGACTGCCTGCCTGTTTAGGAGGAGCTTTTAGATAAGATTTTAAAGTTTGACTGCCTGCCTATTTAGGAGGAGCTTTTAGATAAGATTTTAAAGTTTGACTGCCTGCTTGTTTAGGAGGAGCTTTTGGATATGTTTTAAAGTTTGACTGCCTGCCTGTTTAGGGGGAGCTTTTTAGACAAGATTTTAAAGTTTGACTGCCTGCCTATTTAGGAGGAGCTTTTAGACAAGATTTTAAAGTTTGACTACCTGCCTGTTTAGGAGGAGCTTTTGGACAAGATTTTAAAGTTTGACTGCCTTTCTGTTTAGAGGGAGCTTTTTGAAAAAAAAAGAAAAAAAATGAAGTCAAACAAAATAGGTGTTTATGTCTTTGTGCAATTATTGTTTCACAGCAAATGCACAAAGAGGGGCAGCTGTAGATACCCTATTTTGTCCGGAGTCTTAATTTGTAATTAATTAGGTTGGGTGACATTGTATTTTAATTTAATTTAACAATTTAGAATTAGACTAAAATTAAATTAGGATTTTTTAAGATTAGAATTAACACTAAAATTAGGATTTAGGAAGAATTAATTAAAAAAATAAAAAAAATGATGAAATAAGAAATAAAAAATAAAAATAAAATTAATTTTAGGATAAGATAATTAAATTTTTTAGGATAATATTAAATTTGACAGAGTTAGATTAGGATTAACATAAGAATTAAATAGATAAAATATTAAAAATAGGAAATAATTATTAGAATAAGTATTATTTTATTAGGACTCTAACAAGTTTGTGACTATAAAAAAGAGTTAAACCCATAATTAAAAGGGGACTCAGGCACTCAGCCTTGACAAGAAAACTTCTGCTTATCACTATCAGACCGAATCGAATCACCATCTCCTTTACTGCATTCCCCCGCCGCTTACGCCTACTGCTGTTATTGCTTCTTACGGGTCTTGTATCGTCCCTGCTCAACCAACCGAAATTCCACGATCTTCGCTGCTGCCCCCTCATCTTCGTTAGATCATCATTCATCTGCCTCGCCATCTTGCCACTGTTGTGAACTGAGGAGCCGCTGGAACCAAGAAGTGTAAGTAACCCCTGTTGAAGAAGAACAGAACGACGACAAGATTGTGAACGCGTTGGAGAGTTGTTGTTTGCTGAAACAGAGTAGTAGCAGGAACCTTGACTTAGTACAGAACAACTATTTGGTAAGAGTAAGAGCAATGCCACAACGTGGGTTACTTTGGAGTCGAGTCATGGTGATGTAAGCTATGTATTGCGAGCCACTTTGTTGTTACACGAATTCATGAATGCCATTATCATCATTTGTGCTGTCACTACAAGAAAGGAGAAAGAATAAGAGAATAAAGTGCAAAGAAAGGAAACAGGTAAGTTTTATTTATTTATTTATTAGATAATAAAAGTTGATTCATAATTAATATTGGGCATAAGGGAATTTAGGCTAGGAAATACTATTATATTACGTAGAATATTTTATTTAGTAAATGTAATTAATAAATTAGTGTGATAAATTTATGGAAAATATTTAAATAAATTTGTTTGGTTAAAAAAGGCTAGTTAAATAAGGATAGTTAAAAACTAAAAATAATTAAGAAGATAAATATGAATTATATCGAGGATGAAATTCGAAGAAAGTCAATTGAGACTCCTTGAAAATTTCTAGGTGAAAGAATCTTTCTTAAGTTGAGCCAAATTGATGGAATACTTTTGAAAGATTTTTTTAATTAATTCATATTTATTTATGATAAATAAAAATAAAAGTAAGATAAAATAGATGGATTAGATATAGATAAATAAAAATGAGTAAATAAAGACAAGCAAACAAATAAAGATTAATAAATAAAATAAGATAAGATAAAGTATATAAATAATAAATAGAATTATAATAAATAAGATAGATAAAAAAGAGTAAATATGAGTTATGCAGATGATGAAATTTCAAAAAAGTCAATTGAGACTCCTTAGAAATTTCTTGGTGAGGAGGTTTCTTTTGGGCTGACCCAAATTGATGGGACGCTTAAAAGTGAATTTTCAATAAAACATAATTCATGTTTATTTCTTAAAAGTAAGGTAAATAAGAATATAAAAATAAAAATAAATTAAAGAAATTTATAAAATGAATATTTAGTCAAAAATTAGAGACAAGATTAGGAAAAAATGGAATTTCATAAAATATTAAAATTTATCCGACGATGGAGTTCAAGAAAGTCAATTGAGACTCCTTGAATATCTTGAGGTGAGGGGAATTTCTAAGGTTGGAGCCAAATTGATGGAAAAATCTTAGAAAATTTTCAATATATAAGTATATCGAAATTAATATGAACCCAAGGCAAACTATAAAGATAACCTAAAGCTAATTGGTACCATCTTAGGATGGGCGTTGTGAGAGTGCTAATCCTTCCCCACACGTAACCGTACTCCCGAGTCTAAAGAATCTTTGAACATAGACCATGCCTTAGCTTTAGACATGAATAGGTGACCAATCACACCTTAGGTTTGAATGGTTGGTGGCGACTCCTTGATATTAAGTCTAGCAGGTTAGGTCTTAGTGCCTAACACGTTATGACAGTTGGTGAGCCAAAGAAAATAAACCGTGTTTAATAAAATTGGGCGAGTTGACCATGGAAGTGCCGCATTGGGCGAGTTGACCATGGAAGTGCCGCATTGGGCGAGTTGATCATGGAAGTGCCTCATTGGGTGAGTTGACCGTGGTAGTACCGCATTTGGGCGAGTTGACCATGGGCAAGGCCATAATGGGCGAACTGACTATGGCAATGTCATGATGGGCGAACTGGCCATGGGCGAGCCGCTATGGGCGAGCCAGTTTAACTTGTTTTGAAATGCTAAGCTTGGCAGGCAAACACTAGTTCACCGTACTAGCGAGCTGACCATGGGCGAGCCGTAATGGGCGAGCTGACCATGGGTGAGCAGGTTTAAATTACATTTTTCTCACACGAAAAATGAGCTATTTTTAATATCTATGTAAACAGAAAATATAAAACCTTTTTGGAAAATAAAACATTTTGAGAAAATGATGAATTTAGTGAAATAATTCCTTAAAGGTGCTTTATGAGATATAATTTGATTTTGAGACTTTAGGCCCCTAGCTCATGCATTATGATTTGCGAGGCTGATGGACCCGCCAAGTCATCAGCGGTCTCGAGGTCACCTGGCAAGTGGACCCGAGGACCACCCATAAATTGTGGCCATAGATCTATTGTATCCCTGTGGGGATGATTATTCCGTTCTCGAAAGGAGAGGGGGAACGATGAGAGCATGATTTATTCGTAGGGTGATGCCTAGTCTCAACTTACTGATTTTCTGTTTATTGAGAGGATTTGTTGAATCCTATTTACTGTTTATTACATTATATTGTAAACTGTTTAGCCAGTGATTTAAATAAAAAAAAAACTAGTTACTATGTCCATTGTTTTTTCTACTGGGTTTATTGTTGAGAAAAATAAACGTTTTGAAGGATATAGTTTTATTTGTGTAAAGTAGCATACACTTTCCTTACTGAGCACGTTGTCGCTCACCCCTTATTTTCCACTCCACAGATTGTTGATCTTGGATTAAGAGAATTACCTTCCAGAGATTATCGACTGCTACAGTCAGCAGATTTTCGATATCGAAGGTACAATATTTTCTTTTATATATTCACTGAAATTATACAGTACTACATTAAATAGAAGGAAATGTATATACATCTTAAGGAAATAATGTAACAATTCATATTTCTATATTAGTACAAGGAATAAAAGCACTATTTCTTATTAAAGTGTTAGGAGTTGTTAAGCATCATAGACAACCCAACCGGTAAGTAAGTGTGATTTATAAGTTAATATTATGTTATACTGTGGATTTGGGATGTTACAGATTTAATGGTATAAGAACAGAGTTGGTCGGATGTCTAGTGATGCTTAAAACGAAAAGTGAATAGTAAACATTCCTTGTAGTACTGTATATTCTGAATATATAATTGGGATATTAATGATAAGTGACAAATGATCTCTGTGGTATAGATATGAGTGGAAGAAGGAGAGTGACACGCTCAGTTAGAGATATAGGCTGAGGTAGGGCAGCACAGATTTTGGAACCGCAGACACCGGAACCTGCCCAAAGACCTGTAAGTCCTATACAGCCAGAGAATATTGATACTCGTGTGAGCCGAGTAGAGAGGCTAGTAGCCAATTTCATGGCTATGTATCAGGCGGATAGAGCTGCGGATAGGGTAGAGAGGGAGAGAGCAGCAGCTCCCGCAGCTCCAGTAGTGGCGCCAGCACCACCACAATCGACACCAAATATACCCGAGCCTCAGCCTATTCCAGCACCGGCACCTCAGCCACAGGTATCTCCACCTCAGCCATTGATTCATCCGCCTCGAGATGCGGAGTCTTATTGTGATGTGGCACTGGTGAAATCATTTAGAAAGTTTGATCCGTCGAAATTTAAGGGATCTAGGGATCCATTTGCAGCAAAACAATGGATTACTGAGGTCGAGAGATTACTTAAGATTATGAGATGTTCAGATACGGAGAAGGTAGGCTTAGCAGTATTCCAGTTGGCAGATGATGCGAGGCATTGGTGGAAGGCCACGCAAACCGTATTATTTGCTCAGCATCAGGATCTGTCATGGGATATTTTTGCGGATGCTTTTTGGAGGCAGTATATTCCTGACACTGCTCAGGAAAAATTACAACAGGAATTCATGGATTTAGTTCAGAGCAGCACGTCAGTGGACGAGTATGAAGCCAAATTTATTACATTAAGCCCTTTTTATCCACAGACTAGTGCGAATACCAGATATAAGATTGCAAGATTTAGGGCTGGTTTGAGGCCATCTATCAGAATGAAGCTAGCCCCATTTGATATACAGACTTATGACGAGATAGTTCGACGGGCTCAGCTATGTGAGAGGGATTATGAGCAGTTCCAGCTCGATTTCAGTAGTAAGAATAAAGGTAAAGTAAAGGGAAAGGCTAAGAGGTTGATGGAGGACATATCAAGTAGAGAGCAGCCTAAGAGGACTAGACCTATGGGCATACAGATTACAGAGGGCAGATTTAATAGACCAGCAGTTTCTACTCCTGGTAGTGGCCCCACCACTACTCAAAGAAGTGTTGCGCCTTTATGTAGACATTGTGGAAGGTCACATGGGTCACGCCCTTTTCCGTTAATGTCTAGGGCATGTTTTAATTGTGGACAAACGGGGCACATTATCAGGAATTGCCCGATGCTCAGAGAATCAGCTGCTTCTACTCTTCCTCTTGCATTACCTCAGGTAGTGGCACCGGCAGCTCCGAGTGAGCCAGAGAAGACAACACCCACACAGCCTAGGCGGGCAATAGCCGCAGAGAAGGGTAAGAAGGTTGTGACTCAGGGTCGGGTGTACACGATGGATCAGGAGACTGTCGACGCCTCTATTGATGTGATTAAAGGTAAGTTTATCTCTTTGATATCCACGTAGTTGCCTTATTTGATCCAGGTTCTACCCATTCGTTCTTATCGACTACATGTGCTAACAGGACCCCAGTAGAGCCGGAGTTGTTAGGGTATACCTTGTAAGTGAATACCCCTTTTTAAAGATTTCTAGAAGACGTATATTGTATATAGGAATTGTAAATTGACTATAGGAGAGAAGGTTTTTACAGCTAACCTAATTTTGTTGAACATATATGATTTTGATATCATTTTGGGCATGGATTGGTTAGCTGCGAACCATGTTAGTTTGGATTGTAATACTAAGTTTATTACCTTCTCTCATCCCGAAAAGGACATTGTAAAGTTATTGTAAATTAATAAAAAGTATGTGAATATATGTTTGTGAAATGACATCTGTACTGAAATTGTGGTTGTGTATGAATGTTTATGAAGGATATATTGCTAGTGTGGAGGATGTAGAGAGGGAACATCTAGAGATACAAGAGATTCCTGTGGTTAAGGATTTTTCGGATGTATTTCCAGAGGATTTACCAGGGTTACCACCGGATCAAGAGACAGAGTTCATGATCGAGTTAGTACCTGGTACGGAGCCGATTTCTAGACCCCCATATCGAATGGCACTGGCTGAGTTGGATAAGCTTAAGAAGCAGCTCCAGGAGTTATTAGATAAGGGATTTATACGTCCCAGTGTGTCACCGTGGGGAGCTCGGGTATTATTTGTTCAGAAAAAGGATGGTAGTCTCCGGTTGTGTATAGATTATCGGATGTTGAATCGGGCTACCATTAAGAATAAGTATCCACTACCCAGGATTGATGATCTATTTGATCAGCTCAGGGGTGCACAGGTATTTTCCAAGATAGACCTCCGATCAGGCTATCACCAGTTGAAAATTAAGGAGTCGAATGTGCATAAGACAACATTTCGAACTCGCTATGGTCACTACGAGTTTCTAGTGATGCCTTTTGGGTTAACAAATGCCCTTGCAACTTTTATGAGTTTGATGAATGAGGTGTTTCATCCCTTTTTGGATAAGTTTGTCATAATATTTATAGATGACATCCTGATTTATTCTAAGACTCTAGACGAGCACGAGTAGCATTTACAAATAGTATTACAGACCTTCAGAGAGCGGAGGTTGTATGCAAAATTCAGTAAGTGAGATTTTTGGCTTGACCATATAATTTTTCTGGGACACATAGTGTCAAAGGACGGGGTGTCAGTTGATCCGTCCAAGGTAGAGGCCATTGTACAGTGGGAAAGGCCTAACACGGTTATTGAGATACGTAGTTTCTTGGGTCTTGCTGAATATTATCGCAGATTTGTGGAGGGATTTTCTAGACTTGCTGCTCCACTGACACGACTCACACGTAAGGATGTGAAGTTTGAGTGGAATGACGCGTCTGAGCGCAGTTTTCTTGAGCTTAAAAGGAGATTGACTAGTGCCCCCGTATTAGCACTTCCTAGCGGATCAGGTGGATTTATGGTGTATACCGATGCATCCGCTCAAGGCTTAGGGTGCGTGCTCATGCAGCATGGTTGGGTTATAGCCTATGGTTCTCGACAGTTGAAGGATCATGAGAGGAATTACTCGACACATGATTTAGAGCTAGCCGCAGTAGTGTTTGCAATGAAGATATGGCTGCATTACTTGTACGGGGAGAAATTTCAAATATATACAAACCATAAGAGTCTGAAGTATATATTCTCACAGCGAGAGTTGAACTTGAGGCAAGACGGTGGATGGAACTGTTAAAGGATTATGATTGTGAGATTTTGTATCACCCAGGTAAAGCTAATGTAGTCGCAGACGCACTGAGCTGTAAGCATGTTGGCATGGTATCTTACATGATGATTAGGAAGCACGATTTGATAGAGCAGTTCTCGAGCCTCAATCTGACAGTTATTTCCTCTGACCAGTATGGATTTACGGTTAGTTTCCGTATAGAGCCGGATTTGATGGATCGAATTAGAGAAGCTCAGAAGGGTGATGATTATTGCATCGGGATAGCCAGTCAAATTCAAATGGGAGTTATGTCAGATTTTGAGATTGGCAATGATGGAATACTGAGGTTTAGAGGTAGGATATGTGTTCCCGGTGATCAACAGATTCGGGATTTGATTTTATCAAAGGCCCATACCTCTAGATATACGTTACATCCGGGTAGTACTAAGATGTACCAGAATCTCCGAAGAGTGTATTAGTGGCCTAAGATGAAAAAGGACATCACTGATTTTGTTGCTAGATGTCTAACATGCCAACAGATTAAGATTGAACATCAGAAGCCAACAGGTATGCTTCGACCATTATCGATTCCTAATTGGAAATGTGAGCATGTTACCATGGATTTCATTATGGTATTACCACGGACCCGAAAGGGTTATGATGCTATTTGGGTAATCGTAGATAGATTGATTAAGTCTACTCATTTCTTGGCCATGAGATCTACAGATTCAGTTAGTGCCTTAGCCAATTTGTATGTCAGGGAGATAGTGAGGTTACATGGTGTTCCAGTGAGTATCACCTCTGATAGGGACTCCCGCTTCACCTCTCATTTTTGGGAGAGATTTTAGGAGGCTATGGGATTCCAGCTGAATTTTAGCAGTGCTTTTCATCCACAGACTGATGGACAGTCCGAGCGTACGATACAGACGCTCGAGGATATGTTGAGAATGTGTGCACTGGATTTTAGAGGCTCATGGGATGATCACTTACCCCTGGCAGAGTTTGCTTATAATATTAGCTTTCATTCGAGTATTGGCATGGCACCTTATGAGGCCTTGTATGGCAGACGATGCAGATCCCTGATAGCATGGGAAGAAGTGGGGGACCGTAAACTGTTAGCTCCTGATTTGGTCGAGTAGGCTTCTCGTGATGTACGGATGATCTGTGAGAGGTTCAGAACGGCTCAGAGTCGGCAGAAGAGTTATGCAGATACAAGACACCGACCATTAGAGTTTGTAACGGGTGATTATGTATTTTTAAAGGTCTCACCGCCCAAAGGTATAATGAGATTTAGGAAGAGAGGAAAGTTGAGCCCCCAATACATTGGGCCTTATGAGATCTTAGATCGCATAGGAGATGTGGCATATCGGTTAGCACTACCACCAGAGTTGTCAGGAGTGCATAATGTATTCCATGTCTCAATGTTGAGAAAGTACCACCCAGATCCTTCTCACGTGATTCGACATGAGTCATTGGAGATCAGAGAGGACATGAGTTACGTTAAGAAACTGATACGAATCTTGGATAGGAAGGATAAAGTATTGCGATATAAGACGATTCCTTTGGTTAAAGTGTTTCGGTAGTATCATAACAAGGAGGAGGCTACCTAGGAGCTAGAGAGCCTTATGCCATGAGAGGTATCCAGAGCTCTTCCAATAACAGGTCCGAATTAAATTTGGAGGACCAAATTTCTTAAGGTGGGGAGAAATGTGAGACTTGATTTTATTATATGGTATATTATAATTTGTAAATTATTGTTAGTGCAAATAAATTATTTAATGGAATTATATGAATAAATGATTGATCAAAAAGGAAAATTATTCCTTGGAAATATGATTAAATTTGATTGGTGGAATATATGAAAAGAGGTGGAAAGTAAGTCCAAACTATGCAGCAAAAATAAATTGCATTTCAAGTCAACTTTTGCTGCTGTGTACCTCATGGCTAATGCAAATTAAAGAGCAAAATTTTAAGGTATAAAATACAAGAGAAATAAGACTTAGAGGAAAAGAATGTTAAAGTCTAACATAGGATGAATTTGGTTGGCTGGAATATTCAACAACAACTGCAAAAGAGGTCAATAACGTGTAAAGAAAGAATGTGCTGTTGGCGTTCCTTTTGGCTAGAATTTTCTTCACCATTTAATGACAGTAGAAAAATTTCACCACGCCATTTCCTTGGATTGCCATATTTTCTTAACCATTTAATGAGCTATAAGACAAGGTAATGATGAAAGAAAACGGGATAAGAACAGGTGGTAGATTTTGAGTGGATTTGAGTGGTTATATAAGAAGGAATTCATGGGAAAATAGACTTATGCAACATTCTTCTTCAAGAAAACCACTCTACTGCTTCTCGCCCACTTGTTTACTGCAAGCTCAAATCTCGTTTTTTTTCATTCCTCTCATACGTGAGCCATGAAACTTCATCCCTTATTTGGCTAAACCTTTCCTCCATCATTGAAGAGCTAAGGAATAAGCAAAGTAAAACTAATTGAGACAGAAAGTAATCTGTTTCTGGAAGTACAACTCAGTTAAGGTGAGTTCCATATTTCTAGGGTTCTCTTGATATTCAATGTTAGATTTCTATGTTTTACAACATAATAAACATAGATATAGCCTTGTTTTAGTTAAATCTTGCTAGAATATATAAGAAACTAGAACAAGATGTAGTCTGGAAACTAATCGAGAATGAACAATGAAAATACTGGAAATGATGATAATGGGCGAGCTAAAATATGGAATGTGGTAGTGGGCGAAGTTGCCATATACTAGTTTAATTCATAGGCGAGCCACCACTAAATAAAAAGCCGTGTCGAGCGAACTCACATGCATAGGCATGGCGAGTTGAAATGTTGGGAGAGCTCCCTCAAATAAGCCAATTTATGAATGGCGAGAATGTTGGGCGAACTCCCACAAATAAGCCAAAATGAATGGCGAGTAATGCTGGGCGAGCTCCCAAGTGTAAGTTAATTAACGAATGGCGAGCTCTATTGGGCGAATGGCGAGCTCTATTGGGCGAATGGCGAGCTCAGTTGGGCGAGCTGTAGATTAGTCTCAAATCTTGCCAAAGTGATTAGAAATAATTGAAAATAGTTTTAGGAAATATTCGAAAAGAAAATATTAATAGTTTTAATAAATTATTTTGCAGCCGGGAATTAAGGACTTGGTAAAAGCGATCAGGAAGGCAATCAGGAAGCAAGGCTACGTAAGACCAAGTAAGGGAGATGTGTGTGAAGTGAATGCATGTCCTGTGGAGTTAAATTTTATGAAATTATTGAGAAATTGTTTTGGTTTATGACATGCATTAATTTGATAATTCATTTGATTTGGGCGAACTAGTAAAGGGCGAGCGAGCCAATGGAAGGCAACCCCTTTTTATGTCGTTTTAGGCGAACGACCCTATTTTAAATGAAATCCGGGCGAGCCAATGGAAGGTGACCCCATTTATGATGATTTGGGCGGGCGACCATGTTTTAATAGAATCCGGGCGAGCCACAGATAGGCGACCCCCTGTTTAACAAAATTGCTGGTGAACCAAAGAAAATAAACCGTGTTAAATAAAATTGGGCAAGTTGACCATGGAAGTGCCGCATTGGGCGAGTTGACCATGGAACTACCCCATTGGGCGAGTTGACCATGGTAGTGCCGCATTTGGGCGAGTTGACCATGGGCAAGGCCATAATGGGCGAACTGACTATGGCAATGCCATGATGGGCAAACTAGCCATGGGCGAGTCGCTATGGGCGAGCCAGTTTAACTTGTTTTGAAATGCTAAGGTTGGCAGGCGAACACTAGTTCACCGCACTGGCGAGCTGACCATGGGCGAGCCGTAATGGGCGAGCTGACCATAGGCGAGCAAGTTTAAATTACATTTTTCTCACATGAAAATTGAGCTATTTTTAATATCTTTTGTAAACAGAAAATATAAAACCTTTTTGGAAAATAAAGCATATTGAGAAAATGATGAATTTATTGAAATAATTCCTTAAAGGTGCTTTATAAGAAATAATTTGATTTTGAGACTTTAGGCCCCTAGCTCATGCATTATGATTTGAGAGGCTGATGGACCCGTCAAGTCATCAACGGTCTCGAGGTCACTTGGCAAGTGGACCCGAGGACCACCCATAGATTGTGGCCATAGATCTACTGTATCCCTGTTGGGATGATTATTTCGTTCTCGAAGGGGAAGGGGGAACGATGAGAGCATGATTTATTCGTAGGGTGATGCCTAGTCTCAACTTACTGATTTTCTGTTTACTGAGAGGATTTGTTGAATCCTATTTACTGTTTATTACATTATATTGTAAACTGTTTAGCCAGTGATTTAAATAAAAAAAACTGGTTACTATATCCATTGTTTTCTCTACTGGGTTTATTGTTAAGAAAAATATACGTTTTGAAGGATATAGTTTTATTTGTGTAAAGTAGCATACACTTTCCTTACTGAGCACGTTGTCGCTCACCCCTTATTTTCCACTCCACAGATTGTTGATCTTGGATTAAGAGAATTACCTTCCAGAGATTATCGACTGCTAGAGTCAACAGATTTTCGATATCGAAGGTACAATTTTTTCTTTTATATATTCAGTGAAATTGTACGGTACTACATTAAATAGAAGGGAATGTATATACATCTTAAGGAAATAATGTAACAATTCATATTTCTATATTAGTACGAGGAATAAAAGCACTATTTCTTATTAAAGTGTTAGGAGTTGTTAAGCATCATAGACAGCCCAACTGGTAAGTAAGTGTGATTTATAAGTTAATATTATGTTATACTATGGATTTGGGATGTTACATTCTACCACCACAACATTGCGAGATTTTAATATGCAATGCGATATACATCATTTTCGTTCGAGACTGACAGTGACATGCAAAGTATAAAAAAAAAAAAATTTCTTGCCTAACTATTCCAAATAGTCATTCTAATATTAATCACACTACTTTTAGATGATAAAAAATTGTCCCAACTATTTTTCTAGTCTGTGCACAGAAAGAGAGATGAATATATCACCAAATACAGTTACAGATACTGAAGTATAAAGGGTTTTAAACATGTTCAAGGTTCTTCGCTATTATTTGGAAAATAGGTTTAGGGGAGAGGGACATGATCAGAAAAGCAATTCTCATTAAACTATTAGTCGCCTTTGTCATAGTTTGTTAAATCGTAATTTCTTAAACAATAATGACTGTGTTTGCCATATATCAACTTAAATGGTCAAATTAATCTATTGTTTCAAAAGAAACAATTCCTCCACTATTTACCAATGCAAACATATATTCCTCTAATTTCATGAAATGACGATTTGCTTATTTATATTATCTCCATTCTTTTTTAAAAGATATTTGATGTATAGACAAAGTACATATAGATGTATTTATAGAGTCCTGGAGTCTCCACGGTGTAAAAGACTTTACCGTTTACCATTCCCAATCCGAATAGGATTTATATCAGACTGTAAAATAAATAAATATATCTGTGCTTACACCGAAAAAGAAAAACCCCACAAGATGTCACTTCAATACTAAAAAAAATAAAATATATGTAGATCGTTCAAAGTAAATATCAATAAAGTTCTTTGACTTATTTTTAAGAGCCTGTGTAGTTTTAAACTTTGTTTATTCATGAAGTGTCTCTTTGTAGGTAACTGATAGTTTATAAAGGTTATATACTGTCTATACATCAAATATAAACCAAGTTAATGTTAGGGATGTCAATGACTTGTTAAAAGCCTTACTTAAATGATGTTTAGTAAGGCTATGTTTAAATTCCATCAAACCTCGGTGGAAAGGTAAAAGTTGCCTTTCCACCCTTTCTTTGAAACAAATTTTATGTCTTATTATTTTATTAAATTCTATTTATTCATTTTTTAGGAATTTGAAGTAGATATTTTATTTTTAAAATAGTAAAATAATTTTAAAAATATTTTGTTTAAAAATAAAAATAGTAATTGATATAAAATAATTTTATTAATTTTAAATTTATTACAAAAATATTTAAAAATATTTTATTAATTTTAATTATATTATTGATTTTATAAATATAAAATATATATTATAAATTTCATTATATATATAAATTTTAATTTAATGTCCTTAATAGCCATTTTATCTTTCCATTATACTCACCTCACCGCCACCACTTTAATTACAGCCAAATACATATCATTGCTACGCTACTCAATCTCATCGCTACTGCAACTAATTTCACTACCATTATTGTTTTCAATCTCAACGCCCATCTACTGAGTAAAGGAAAAGCTAATACATTTTTGCAGGATAAAAGAAGAAACAATGCTTAAATTACTTTAGTGGCTAAAACACTTAATTTGCTACCTTTAAATAATTGGAATTGAATCTATTCTTTTTTTTTTCTTTTAGGTTTCACTTATTTGTGTTTCACTACTATAAAAGAGTTCAAATGCTAAATTTAAAAAGTGTAGTCTAAGACAAAAGACTACATTTTTGTAACTGTAATATATTCTAGCGTAACCTTTTATCAAGTAATATAGACTATGGTTCATAAATGCAGTCTAATATATAAATATAGATCACGTTTTAGAGAGGAACCATAGTCTTACTTCTAGAAAATGGACTATATTTTTGTCTTACTTCTAGAAAATATACTATATTTTTTAATTTAAATATAGTCTACTGTGTATAATAAACTACGAGTTTAAATTATTTATAAATTTTGATTTATTTGAAAATATATTGATATTTTATATTAATAGCAAAGAGATCGATCCCATGGCACTTCTTGTGTTTTTCGGGTTTATAAAAACCTGATGTTACAAAATAAACTTCACTATTCATCATCTTCTCTCTCACCCAAAATTTCAAACTTTTTCATTTCTTCATCAAACTTCATCATTTTTCGTGCTTTCTTCGTCATTTTTCATGCATTCTTCATTATTTTCATCACACTTTCCAAATCCATCTCAATTTCTTCAACATTTTCTCATTCTCACATCTTTCTAACTCATTTCCAAATCCACAAAAACCATTTCGCAAATGGATCTTTGTCCCGTCTAGCATTACTGTGTTTTAATCTTCCTCTTTATTTGAACTGAATTTACATTCCATGTATTCAATATTTACTCTACATAATATGAACCCTCTTGATTCGATTGTCTATCTTCATAGAGCTAACTTTGCATTAACCTTTACAATTGTCTCAAGACACAATACAATATCATTTGCAAACATTTTACACCAAGGCATATTGTCTTGGATAGGTTTTGTCAACTCATCCATTGCTGTAGCGAATAGGAATAGGCCTAACGTCAACCCTTGATAAAGTCTTACAGTGATAAGAAATTCTCTTACTTACCCTCCACATGTCCTCACATGTGTCTTTTCATCTCTGTAAATATCCTTAAATATTCAATATATCTCATGACTCTTTTCATTATTAAAGGCCACCATAACACTTCCTTAGGCAGTTTATCATATGCTTAATCTAAGACTATAGAGAACGTATGAAGATCTTTACTCTGCACTCGAAAATCCTTTATAAGTTGTCTAAGCAATTGTATTAACCCTAATACTTGATTGGTTAGGCATAAAACCAAACTTATTCTCTGATATCTCTATACTCTTCCTTAATCTTCATTCTATCACTATTTTTGACAATTTCATCGTGTGACTCGTTAGTTTTTTGCCTCCGTAGTTAAAGCAACTTTGAATATTTCCCTTGTTCATATAGAAAGGTATTGAAGCATTTCTCCTCCATTCTTCAAGCATCTTGTTAGTACTCCAAATCTTATTAAAAAGATTTGTCAACCACCTAACTCATACCTCTTCAAGTCATTTTCAAATTTCAATAAGAATGCCGCCTAACAACTTTCTCTGTCTTCATCCTCTTTAATGCCTCATTTACCTCTATTTCTTTGATTTTGCGCATAAAGCATCAGATCAAATCCTAAGAAGACATCGAGATATTGTCCAAAATTTTGTTTTTTGTCTTTTGTAAAATTGTTTGTTGAAATAATTATGCCACCTTTCATTAATGTCATTGTCTTTAATTAGAGTTCTTTAATGTTCATCTTTGATACATTTCACAACTTCTAGGTCGCAACTCCTCCTCTCTTTTGCTCACTCCAATTTATATATCTCTTTCTCTCAATCCTTTGTGTCTAACTTGTTATAAATCTCTTTTACAATCTTTGTTTTAGCTTCTGCCATTGCCTTCTTTGCCTCCATCCTAACCAACTTGTATTTTATGAAGCTCTCTTTGGTGTTTTTCTTCTTCAAAGACTTGTAATAATATTGCTTAGTCTTTATAGCTTGCTTATCTTATTCATTCCACCACGTTGAATCATTTTTAGTCGGTGTTCTTTCGCTTGATACTCTTAGTATCTCTTTGTTTACCTCTTGAATGCATTTTGCCATCTTATTCCGTAAGATATTTAGGTTCTCGTCTATTGTCTAGTCTTCTTTCTGGATCTAACTATTCCTACATACTACATGAAAATCTTCTTTTAACTTCCACCATCAAATCCTTGTAGCCCAATTCTATTGTTTTTTCAATGCTTATAATGAAATTTCATATCTAGGACTAGCAGTCTATGTTGTGTGGTAACACTCTCACTTAGGATAACCTTGCAATCCATATATCTGTGTCTATCCCTCCTCTTAATAAAAAAGAAATCTATCTTACTTGTGCTCGATCCACTCTTAAAGGTTATAAGGTGAGATTCTCTTCCTAAAAAAGTATGTTCACTAGGCTAAGGATGTAGTATAAAATAAATCTAAGCTAACAAGTGAGACCTGTTTCTACCATACAGTACATTAATTTTGTAATTATTTGTATAGTGAAATATAATTTATTTTGTGAAATTAAGTAAATTGGTTATGTGGCCCCACTTTAATTTTATGGTTATAATGGAATTAAGACTGATAATACAGTGTAATGTGGGTGAAATAAATATAATACAATGATTTTGAGGCATAGAAATAATTTTTATATTATTTGGAATTATTTTGTGGATTTTGGAAAACAAATTAGAAAATGACGGTTATGTCTCGAGGGCATTTTCGTAAATTACGCTCAAACTAAAATGAGTTGGGATGAAATAAAAATACCATGAGATTCTACATGAAAAGGAGAATAACATAGTGCCAAGAGATTAATTAAAACAGTGATTTAATTGGAAAATTTTGCTACTGGTCCATTAAGGGTAAAACCATAATTTCTCATTATCGGTGCACCGTGCGTCAACGAAACCATTTTCAATCATCAAAATATATTAAATGTTATTGATTGGTACTGGAATCAAAATTTTTGGAATCCAATTACACAATTTTTATGATTACGGAAGTTAAGGGCTAAATTGTCAAGATTTTTCATAACTAGGGGCAAAATAGTAAATTAGCCCTCTCTAGAATTTTCTGCATATTTCAGCCCAAGTGTGTCGGATACTGTTCATCTTCCCTCACCCAAAGCCTCACGACAAAAAGAAAGAAAAGAAGAGAAAGAAAAGAAAAATAAAGAAAATAAAAGAAAACTATATGAAATTAGTATTTTCTCACCACAATCCTTTTTAGAAAAATATTCCCCATCACCTTCTCTCTTCATTGGTGCCAATATCTCATCAAACGAAGAAAAGCACAAGGAGAAAGAGGGCAAGAAAGGTTTTGCCCAAGGTAAAAACCCAAAAAAAATTTCATGTTTTAATTTGATTCAAGGTTACATTTCTAATAATTCAAAGGTGTAGATTTCATTTATATCATTGGATTTAATTTATTTTGACTAGATAAAAATTTGCCATTAAAGGGGGCTACGGTTTGCTTGGGAGCATAGGGAGACCATGCATTTTCTTGCAAGAAAATGGTAGAAAATGATTAAAGAAGTATGGATTTAAAGGTTAGAAAGCTTAGATTGCTAAAAGGAATTAAAATCAAGAAAATGGGTTCATGAAGGCATTCGGCCATGGGGTTTTTGGGGCAGTCATCATGCTGCATTTTATGGTTTGAATATAGAAAATGACTGTAGAAATTAAGAGAAAAAGACTGGTGAAATCGGATTCGAAAACGGAGCTAAAACGGGAAAGTTAAGGTTACTACCGGTATAATTTATACTGGTTAGTCATAGGCAGTATAATTAATGGCTGCATTTTATGAAAGTCAATAGCCTAAAATTAAATAGAAAATTAATGATAATTTTTGGTTAAATTATTTTGCAACCAGGATTTACTGTTTACGGTTTACGGTTGGTGTTAACGAACGAGTCGGTATTGCTAGACAAGTAAGGGAGAAGTGTATGAGTTGTAAGGATATAGTGAATTGTATGATTTGTTAAGTATGGTTTCATAAAATTATTGGGATGATGAAATGCTTTGAAAATCATGCAAGTTGTGGTATATGGCTGGTTTTATATACTATAATTTAAGTGCAGGAGGTTAGGAAAACGCAACTGTTATGCTGCCGAAAAATGATCAAAATTATTCCAAAATAGCATGAAATATTTTAGATACATAATTTGAGTGAATTGTAAATTTTGCAATTTATTTCTATAAATTTTCCATAAATTGGAATTTTGTTGAGAAATGTTAAATTAAATATTCATGTTATGAATTTTTATTAAAGTGAGAATAAAAATATATTCTTTCAAATATTTTATATTTAAAAAGAATATTTATGAAATTTCTCACCAAAGCATGAATATTCTATTTACTGTTCCCACTATACTGAAAAATAAGAAATTAAAACCTTTTTGGAATTTTTATTAAATTAAATGATTATTTCAAATTTAATTCCTTAAAGGTATTTATAGAAATAAAAAGGATTTTTTAGACTTTAGGCCCCAATTTCTTGCTCATTGTTACTGTACTGTCACGTGGCTGATTGACCTGCCAAGTCTTCAGCAATCCCAAGGTCACCTGGCAAGTGTAATCTATGGTCGCCTTATAGACTATGGCTATAGATCTAACTGTATACTGTTAATGTTTCCCTTTGGGGATAATTAAAGCATGATTGATTTAGGGTGTTGCCTACTCTCAACCTACTATTAAAGGATTACTAAACTATGTTTTACTAAATACTATTTACTGTACTGCATCGAAATTACTGTTTACTGAACGTGAAGTTTACTGATTACTGTTTACTGTTTACTGAACTGTACTGAAACCACTGCTTATTGAAATGAAAATATTTAAATATTATTTCTAAATTAGAAATAATTATCAAACTATTCATCTACTGATTTTTGAAGGAATTCATTTTAGTGTACTGAAGTGATTGTATAATATTTCTAAGAATTAAAAACTTTACTATTTACTATACTATTTCACTACAGTACTATCACGTATTTTAAAGTGTTACTGAAGTGATGAATTTAAATGGTTTATTCCATTTATAATTATTGAAAATATTCATTAAATTATTTTATTAGAACAATTTATAAATTACTCCTTATAGTCGCTCTAGGTTTCCTGGACAAGATAGGTATTTCAAAATACCTTCCATGCTCCATCTGGATTTTTCGACCGACTATGGTATCGTTCCCTTTTTCTGTGCTTAGTGAACCGTTAGGAAAATAAAATATTTTCCAGCATATAGGTTTCATTATATCAAGCTTGCATACGACTCCTTTACTGAGCATGTTGTCGCTCACCCCTTTATTTCCACTCCACAAGTTATTGTAACTGGATAAGAGACATACCATCCAGAGTTATTGGTTGTGATTTCAATTACCCGAGTCAACAGATTTATGATCTTAGAGGTATTTTATTTTATTTTATATATGTAAAAATTTTGTACGATACTACTTTAATTGTGAGTAGAATACAGGGGATGTAAATATGATAAGGAATAATGTAATATTCATATTCCGACCTTGAAAGTTAAATAAAATTTACAATTCATTACTGTTACTGTTTAAGTGATTAAGGCATTGCAAACAGCCCAACCATCAAATATGTGTAAAAATAAGTGATTTACTGTATATTCAGACCATTACATTTTTAATAGTATTAGAGCAAGGTTGGTCTGATGTCTGACGGTGCCTTAAGATAAAAGTGAAATAGCAATCGTCCCCTGTAGTATTGTATGATTTGAATGTATAATAGAATAACTAATGGAAAGTGAAATAAATTATATTTGTGGTGCAGATATGAGTGGATGGAAGGTAACGCGCTCAATCAGGGGTAGGGGTAGAGGTAGAGGTAGGGCGGAGCATACTCCAAAGCCCCATACTCTTGAGCCAGTACCAGAGCTCGCCTTAAGACCTGCTCACCCACAGTTGTCGGAGAGTCCTAACACTCGTATATGGTATATGGCTGGTTTTATATACTGTAATTTAAGTGCAAGAGATTAGGAAAACGCAACTGTTATGCTGCCGAAAAATGATCAAAATTATTCTAAAATAGCATGAAATATTTTAGATGCATAATTTGAGTGAATTGTAAATTTTGGAATTTATTTCCATAAATTTTCCATAAATTGGAATTTTGTTGAGAAATGTTAAATTAAATATTCATGTTATGAATTTTTATTAAAGTGAGAATAAAAATATATTCTTTCAAATATTTTATATTTAAAAAGAATATTTATGAAATTTCTCACCAAAACATGAATATTCTATTTACTGTTCCCACTATACTGAAAAATAAGAAATTAAAACCTTTTTGGAATTTTTATTAAATTAAATGATTATTTCAAATTTAATTCCTTAAAGGTATTTATAGAAATAAAAAGGATTTTTTAGACTTTAGGCCCCAATTTCTTGCTCATTGTTACTGTACTGTCACGTGGCTGATTGACCTGCCAAGTCTTCAGCAATCCCAAGGTCACCTGGCAAGTGTAATCTATGGTCGCCTTATAGACTATGGCTATAGATCTAACTGTATACTGTTAATGTTTCCCTTTGGGGATAATTAAAGCATGATTGATTTAGGGTGTTGCCTACTCTCAACCTACTATTAAAGGATTACTAAACTATGTTTTACTAAATACTATTTACTGTACTGCATCGAAATTACTGTTTACTGAACGTGAAGTTTACTGATTACTGTTTACTGTTTACTGAACTGTACTGAAACCACTGCTTATTGAAATGAAAATATTTAAATATTATTTCTAAATTAGAAATAATTATCAAACTATTCATCTACTGATTTTTGAAGGAATTCATTTTAGTGTACTGAAGTGATTGTATAATATTTCTAAGAATTAAAAACTTTACTATTTACTATACTATTTCACTATAGTACTATCACGTATTTTAAAGTGTTACTGAAGTGATGAATTTAAATGGTTTATTCCATTTATAATTATTGAAAATATTCATTAAATTATTTTATTAGAACAATTTATAAATTACTCCCTATAGTCGCTCTAGGTTTTCTGGACAAGACAGGTATTTCAAAATACCTTCCATGCTCCATCTGGATTTTTCGACCGACTATGGTATCGTTCCCTTTTTCTGTGCTTAGTGAACCGTTAGGAAAATAAAATATTTTCCAGCATATAGGTTTCATTATATCAAGCTTGCATACGACTCCTTTACTGAGCATGTTGTCGCTCACCCCTTTATTTCCACTCCACAAGTTATTGTAACTGGATAAGAGACATACCATCCAGAGTTATCGGTTGTGATTTCAATTACCCGAGTCAACAGATTTATGATCTTAGAGGTATTTTATTTTATTTTATATATGTAAAAATTTTGTACGATACTACTTTAATTGTGAGTAGAATACAGGTGATGTAAATATGATAAGGAATAATGTAATATTCATATTCCGACCTTGAAAGTTAAATAAAATTTACAATTCATTACTGTTACTGTTTAAGTGATTAAGGCATTGCAAACAGCCCAACCATCAAATATGTGTAAAAATAAGTGATTTACTGTATATTCAGACCATTACATTTTTAATAGTATTAGAGCAAGGTTGGTCTGATGTCTGACGGTGCCTTAAGATAAAAGTGAAATAGCAATCGTCCCCTGTAGTATTGTATGATTTGAATGTATAATAGAATAACTAATGGAAAGTGAAATAAATTATATTTGTGGTGCAGATATGAGTGGAAGGAAGGTAACGCGCTCAATCAGGGGTAGAGGTAGAGGTAGGGCGGAGCATACTCCAAAGCCCCATACTCTTGAGCCAGTACCAGAGCTCGCCTTAAGACCTGCTCACCCACAGTTGTCGGAGAGTCCTAACACTCGTATATGGTATATGGCTGGTTTTATATACTGTAATTTAAGTGCAAGAGATTAGGAAAACGCAACTGTTATGCTGCCGAAAAATGATCAAAATTATTCTAAAATAGCATGAAATATTTTAGATGCATAATTTGAGTGAATTGTAAATTTTGGAATTTATTTCCATAAATTTTCCATAAATTGGAATTTTGTTGAGAAATGTTAAATTAAATATTCATGTTATGAATTTTTATTAAAGTGAGAATAAAAATATATTCTTTCAAATATTTTATATTTAAAAAGAATATTTATTCACCAAAACATGAATATTCTATTTACTGTTCCCACTATACTGAAAAATAAGAAATTAAAACCTTTTTGGAATTTTTATTAAATTAAATGATTATTTCAAATTTAATTCCTTAAAGGTATTTATAGAAATAAAAAGGATTTTTTAGACTTTAGGCCCCAATTTCTTGCTCATTGTTACTGTACTGTCACGTGGCTGATTGACCTGCCAAGTCTTCAGCAATCCCAAGGTCACCTGGCAAGTGTAATCTATGGTCGCCTTATAGACTATGGCTATAGATCTAACTGTATACTGTTAATGTTTCCCTTTGGGGATAATTAAAGCATGATTGATTTAGGGTGTTGCCTACTCTCAACCTACTATTAAAGGATTACTAAACTATGTTTTACTAAATACTATTTACTGTACTGCATCGAAATTACTGTTTACTGAACGTGAAGTTTACTGATTACTGTTTACTGAACTGTACTGAAACCACTGCTTATTGAAATGAAAATATTTAAATATTCTTTCTAAATTAGAAATAATTATCAAACTATTCATCTACTGATTTTTGAAGGAATTCATTTTAGTGTACTGAAGTGATTGTATAATATTTCTAAGAATTAAAAACTTTACTATTTACTATACTATTTCACTACAGTACTATCACGTATTTTAAAGTGTTACTGAAGTGATGAATTTAAATGGTTTATTCCATTTATAATTATTGAAAATATTCATTAAATTATTTTATTAGAACAATTTATAAATTACTCCCTATAGTCGCTCTAGGTTTCCTGGACAAGACAGGTATTTCAAAATACCTTCCATGCTCCATCTGGATTTTTCGACCGACTATGGTATCGTTCCCTTTTTCTGTGCTTAGTGAACCGTTAGGAAAATAAAATATTTTCCAGCATATAGGTTTCATTATATCAAGCTTGCATACGACTCCTTTACTGAGCATGTTGTCGCTCACCCCTTTATTTCCACTCCACAAGTTATTGTAACTGGATAAGAGACATACCATCCAGAGTTATCGGTTGTGATTTCAATTACCCGAGTCAACAGATTTATGATCTTAGAGGTATTTTATTTTATTTTATATATGTAAAAATTTTGTACGATACTACTTTAATTGTGAGTAGAATACAGGGGATGTAAATATGATAAGGAATAATGTAATATTCATATTCCGACCTTGAAAGTTAAAAAAAATTTACAATTCATTACTGTTACTGTTTAAGTGATTAAGGCATTGCAAACAGCCCAACCATCAAATATGTGTAAAAATAAGTGATTTACTGTATATTCAGACCATTACATTTTTAATAGTATTAGAGAAAGGTTGGTCTGATGTCTGACGGTGCCTTAAGATAAAAGTGAAATAGCAATCGTCCCCTGTAGTATTGTATGATTTGAATGTATAATAGAATAACTAATGGAAAGTGAAATAAATTATATTTGTGGTGCAGATATGAGTGGAAGGAAGGTAACGCGCTCAATCAGGGGTAGAGGTAGAGGTAGGGCGGAACATACTCCAAAGCCCCATACTCTTGAGCCAGTACCAGAGCTCGCCTTAAGACCTGCTCACCCACAGTTGTCGGAGAGTCCTAACACTCGTATATGGTATATGGCTGGTTTTATATACTGTAATTTAAGTGCAGGAGATTAGGAAAACGCAACTGTTATGCTGCCGAAAAATGATCAAAATTATTCTAAAATAGCATGAAATATTTTAGATGCATAATTTGAGTGAATTGTAAATTTTGGAATTTATTTCCATAAATTTTCCATAAATTGGAATTTTGTTGAGAAATGTTAAATTAAATATTCATGTTATGAATTTTTATTAAAGTGAGAATAAAAATATATTCTTTCAAATATTTTATATTTAAAAAGAATATTTATGAAATTTCTCACCAAAACATGAATATTCTATTTACTGTTTCCACTATACTGAAAAATAAGAAATTAAAACCTTTTTGGAATTTTTATTAAATTAAATGATTATTTCAAGTTTAATTCCTTAAAGGTATTTATATAGAATAAAAGGATTTTTTAGACTTTAGGCCCCAATTTCTTGCTCATTGTTACTGTACTGTCACGTGGCTGATTGACCTGCCAAGTCTTCAGCAGTCCTAAGGTCACCTGGCAAGTGTAATCTATGGACGCCTTATAGACTATGGCTATAGATCTAATTGTATACTGTTAATGTTTCCCTTTGGGGATAATTAAAGCATGATTGATTTAGGGTGTTGCCTACTCTCAACCTACTATTAAAGGATTACTAAACTATGTTTTACTAAATACTATTTACTGTACTGCATCGAAATTACTGTTTACTGAACGTGAAGTTTACTGATTACTGTTAACTGTACTGAAACCACTGTTTATTGAAATGAAAATATTTAAATATTATTTCTAAATTAGAAATAATTATCAAACTATTCATCTATTGATTTTTGAAGGTATTCATTTTAGTGTACTAAAGTGATTGTATAATATTTCTAAGAATTAAAAACTTTACTATTTACTATACTATTTCACTACTGTACTGTCACGTATTTTAAAGTGTTACTGAAGTGATGAAATTAAATGGTTTATTCCATTTATAATTATTGAAAATATTCATTAAATTATTTTATTAGAACAATTTATAAATTACTCCCTATAGTCGCTCTGGGTTTCCTGGACAAGACAGGTATTTCAAAATACCTTCCATGCTCCATCTGGATTTTTCGACCGACTATGGTATCCTTCCCTTTTTCTGTGCTTAGTGAACCGTTAGGAAAATAAAATATTTTCCAGCATATAGGTTTCATTATATCAAGCTTGCATACGACTCCTTTACTGAGCATGTTGTCGCTCACCCCTTTATTTCCACTACACAAGTTATTGTAACTGGATAAGAGACATACCATCCAGAGTTATCGGCTGTGATTTTAATTACCCGAGTCAACACATTTACGATCTTAGAGGTATTTTATTTTATTTTATATATGTAAAAATTTTGTACGATACTACTTTAATTGTGAGTAAAATACAGGGGATGTAAATATGATAAGGAATAATGTAATATTCATATTCCGACCTTGAAGGTTAAATAAAATTTACAATTCATTACTGTTACTGTTTAAGTGATTAAGGCATTGCAAACAGCCCAACCGTCAAATATGTGTAAAAATAAGTGATTTACTGTATATTCAGACCATTACATTTTTAATAGTATTAGAGCAAGGTTGGTCTGATGTCTGACGGTGCCTTAAGATAAAAGTGAAATAGTAATCGTCCCCTATAGTATTGTATGATTTGAATGTATAATAGAATAACTAATGGAAAGTGAAATAAATTATATTTGTGGTGCAGATATGAGTGGAAGGAAGGTAACGCGCTCAGTCAGGGGTAGAGGTAGAGGTAGGGCGGAGCATACTCCAAAGCCCCATACTCTTGAGCCAGTACCAGAGCTCGCCCTAGGACCTGCTCACCCACAGCTGTCGGAGAGTCCTAACACTCGTATATGGTATATGGCTGGTTTTATATACTGTATTTTAAGTGCAGGAGGTTAGGAAAACGCAACTGTTATGCTGCCGAAAATGATCAAAATTATTCTAAAATAGCATGAAATATTTTAGATGCATAATTTGAGTGAATTGTAAATTTTGGAATTTATTTCCATAAAATTTCCATAAATTGGAATTTTGTTGAGAAATGTTAAATTAAATATTCATGTTATGAATTTTTATTAAAGTGAGAATAAAAATATATTCTTTCAAATATTTATATTTAAAAAGAATATTTATGAAATTTCTCACCAAAACATGAATATTCTATTTATTGTTTCCACTATATTGAAAAATAAGAAATTAAAACCTTTTTGGAATTTTTATTAAATTAAATGATTATTTCAAATTTAATTCCTTAAAGGTATTTATATAGAAATAAAAGGATTTTTTAGACTTTAGGCCCTAATTTCTTGCTCATTGTTACTGTACTGTCACGTGACTGATTGACCTGCCAAGTCTTCAGCAGTCCCAAGGTCACCTGGCAAGTGTAATCTATGGACGCCTTATAGACTATGGCTATAGATCTAATTGTATACTGTTAATGTTTCCCTTTGGGGATAATTAAAGCATGATTGATTTAGGGTGTTGCCTACTCTCAACCGACTATTAAAGGATTACTAAACTATGTTTTACTAAATACTATTTACTGTACTGCATCGAAATTACTGTTTACTGAACGTGAAGTTTACTGATTACTATTTACTGAACTGTACTGAAACCACTGTTTATTGAAATGAAAATATTTAAATATTATTTCTAAATTAGAAATAATTATCAAACTATTCATCTACTGATTTTTGAAGGGATTCATTTTAGTGTACTGAAGTGATTGTATAATATTTCTAAGAATTAAAAACTTTACTATTTACTATACTATTTCACTACTGTACTGTCACGTGTTTTAAAGTGTTACTGAAGTAATGAAATTAAATGGTTTATTCCATTTATAATTATTGAAAATATTCATTAAATTATTTTATTAGAACAATTTATAAATTACTCCCTATAGTCGCTCTGGGTTTCCTGGACAAGACAGGTATTCAAAATACCTTCCATGCTCCATCTGAATTTTTCGGCCGACTATGGTATCCTTCCCTTTTTCTGTGCTTAGTGAACCGTTCGGAAAATAAAATATTTTCCAGCATATAGGTTTCATTATATCAAGCTTGCATACGACTCCTTTACTGAGCATGTTGTCGCTCACCCCTTTATTTCCACTCCACAAGTTTTTGTAACTGGATAAGAGACATACCATCCAGAGTTATCGGCTGTGATTTCAATTACCCGAGTCAATAGATTTACGATCTTAGAGGTATTTTATTTTATTTTATATATTCAAAAATTTTGTACGATACTACTTTAATTGTGAGTAGAATACAGGGGATGTAAATATGATAAGGAATAATGTAAGATTCATATTCCGAACTTGAAAGTTAAATAAAATTTACAGTTCATTACTGTTACTGTTTAAGTGATTAAGGGATTGCAAACAGCCCAACCGTCAAATATGTGTAAAAATAAGTGATTTACTGTACATTCAGATCATTACATTTTTAATGGTATTAGAGCAAGGTTGGTCTGATGTCTGACGGTGCCTTAAGATCAAAGTGAAATAGTAATCGTCCCCTGTAGTATTGTATAATTTGAATGTATAATAGAATAACTAATGGAAAGTGAAATAAATTATATTTGTGGTGCAGATATGAGTGGAAGGAAGGTAACGCGCTAAGTCAGGGGTGGAGGTAGAGGTAGGGCAGAGCATACTCCAAAGCCTCATACTCTTAATCCAGTACTAGAGCTCGCCCTAGGACCTGCTCACCCACAGCTGTCGGAAAGTCCTAACACTCGTATGACATGGATGGAGAGGATGTTAGCCAACTTTATTGCTATGTATCAGGCTGATAGAGTTGTGGATAGGGCGGAAAGAGAGAGAGCAGTAGCTCCTGCAATAGCACCACCCCCACCTCAGCCGGTACCAGTAGTGCCCAAGCCACAGCCTATTCCACCACCGGCACCTCAGCCACAGGTAGTTCCACCATAGCCACTAGCACAGCCGCCCAAGGATGTGGAGTCATACTGTGATGTTACTATGGTGCAGTCATTCCAGAAGTTGAATCAGCTGAAGTTTAAGGGTACTAGGGATCCGTTGGTGGCAGAACAGTGAGTTAACATGGTTGAAAAGTTATTTAGATACATGAGGTGCTCGGAGATCGAGAAGGTAGGTTTAGCAGTGTTCCAGTTGACGGATGAAGCGGAGCATTGGTGGAAGGCTACATAGACAGTACTGCTTGCTTAGCATCAGGTGGTGACCTAGGACATATTTGTATAGGCTTTCAGACAACAGTACATCCCTGACATTGTTCAGCAGAGATTACAGTAGGAGTTTTTGGATTTGGTTCAGGGGAGTCTGTCTGTTGATGAGTATGAGGCTAGATTCACCACACTGAGCAGATTTGACCCTCAGACCAGAGTTGACGAGAGACATAAGATTGACAGGTTTAAGGCAGGCTTGAGTCCCTCTATCAGATCTAAGCTAGCCCCGTTCGATATTCGTACGTATGATGAGGTAGTACGATGAGCACAGTTATGTGAGAGGGACTTTGAGCAGTACCATACAGATGTTAGTTAGAAGGGTAAGGCTAAAGGTAAAGGCAAGGTTAAGAGAGCTTATAAGGATAGATCAAGTAGGGAGCAGCCTAAGAGGGCTTAGTCTTCAGGCATCCAGATCACTGAGGGGTGATTTACGAGATCAGCAGCTTCAGCTCCTGTTACTGGCCCCACCTCTACTCAGAGGAGTACTGCGACCAGATGTGGACATTGTGGTAGGTCGCATGGTTCACAGCCCTATTATTTATTAACTAAGGCACGCTTCAGATGTGGACAAATGGGGCATATGGTAAGGGATTGCCTGATGCTCAGAGAGTTCGCTACTTCCACTGTTCCTCCCGCAGCTCCACAGGCTCTAGCACTGGTAGCTCCAAGTGAGTTGGAGAAAGCTACACCCTCACAGCCTAGGCGTGCGACAGCGACAGATCTCAATGACATCAAGTATGCTCTTTTATTCTTCTTCTAATAATTTGTAATGCATTTGCATTTTTAAAGAAAGTAAAGTTGATCTCTTTGGGTTGTTTCTTTTTCCTGGTTTGGGTATTAGGTATATTTAAAATCAGGAATAAAAGTATTTGGTGTAGTTATTTGTATGATTCCAATACCTGTTTTCTTTCTCATTTGTCCTTTTCTTTTCTTGGAATAATTTGGTTTATATTTGTGTATAGAGGTATTTGGGAAATGGATTCTGGTGCTTATGCGTGGCTATTTCGAAAGTGGTTCAGGAAGTTCTGAACCAGAAGACATAACTAGAAAGGGTACATGCAATTCTCCCTTTTTGTGTGTATGTGCATTGATCCACTTGAATTTTTCCAGTTTCTTCCTTTTCAACTCTTCTTTAATGCTTTTTTAGGTAAGAAAACCAAAGGAAACAAACGTTATTTGCCCCAAAAGAATTCTGTGGAATATGCATTGTTGATTTCTCTGTACAGGTATTTATATCTTTTTATGTGAAATTGTTCTGTCATATATATATATATATATATATATATATATATATATATTTTCTATATAGATTTGAAGTATCAGATGGATGTGCATTCTCATTAGGAGACTGCAAATAGGAATGAATTTATGCATAAACAGGATCTTATTGATGCACCTGAAGCAAGTGTACTTTCTTAAGCAGCAATTGTGTATGTTGATCCTATTCATTTAACAGGGAATTTGCTTCTCAATACTTTTAGTATTTTGGAGTTTGATTGGTGGTTTAAAAATTGGAATTGTGCATTCTTAGGCCAGAGAAAGGAAAAGGGAAACCTACCCAATTAGGCAGAAAAAATCCATTGATGTTCCACTTGATTCTCTTGAAAGTGTATCCGCCAACTGAGTCACTTCTAAATGAAATTCCAGTTGTTTTACAAAGATAATTATAGTTTCAGATTCAAGTGTCAGTGTCTTAGACCACTAGGCATTATTACTTATCTGTGGGATTTACAGCATATAAAAATTTATGTTCAATCCTTGTGCTCCTGAACTCTCTAGTGTTGACTTCTTTTCTTCTGTTCTCTTGTTCTCTTTGAGGCTATTTTTTTTTCCTAATCTATTGATTTCCTTTCTGTAGTGTACTCGCATGGGATACTCTATGGAACAAGTTCTTTGTGCTTTTGCTGAAGTCTTTGAAACTTCCAAGAATAACAAGATATCTTCACTTTGGCCAGCGGTCTTATGTCGTCTTCGAGAAGATCAAGTTTACGATTAGCTATTGACTGTTTTAATATGACTTAACAAATAACATAGAGATATTCAAATATGTTTTTATGGGACCTCAATCATTGGGAAAAATTTTACCTTTAAAAAGAAAAAAAAAGAAGAAATGGCAGAGGAAAAAGAAAACTGTTTTGATTAGATATATGGCATGTAATAAGTAGTTCTGCCTTATGATGTGCTGAACCTAAGGATGATAGTTTCCTGCAAAAGGATATAAGAAAAGATCCCTCAAATTCAAACGGTTTAGACTTTGTTAACATGCATTTATTTTTTGAGTTTTGTAAAAAAAAAAGGAAGCAACGGTTGGTGACAGTAGCCGTTTGTTTTCTTGTTGCTTTTCTTGCTTCATATGTTTAGTTTAATTTTTATTTGATTTTGTTGAGTTTTTTTTTATTCTAATATTAATTCTGCACATTCAAAGTGCCTTAAAACTCAGTTTCTTGTTATTCAAATTGAACAAAATTGCAGTAGTTTTCTTTATATGCTCTGTTTTTCATCAAGCCACTGTTTCATTGCTTTTTTCTTTTATTTCCTGCTCTAAATTTCTTTGAGTTTCTGTTGAGAATTCAGGGTTGGATGTAGTTTTACTGTACAGCAGTGTTCTTTCTTATTCCACTTTAGATTTTACATTTTTCGCTTTTCTTCTTCCTGCTCTGTTTTCGGTACTCTATTTTTGTATCTTGTTTGGGACAACTTCGAAAAGTTGAAGAAACCATAACTTGCTGCTGTGTTCGAATTCTGAGCTTTGCTGGAAGTTTCTGGTGTTGCGGTTTTGGGTTCTGCATTCTACGTTGCAGGTTGTTGCTGGCAGTCTGAAGTTGAGGCGTTAGCTAAACAAGAACGTGACAGAGTTAGTGCGTGGCAACAGAAGCAGGAGGTGGCTAGATTGCAAAGCATGGTGGCTGTTGCGTTGGCAATCAGTGGAGAAGCAGTTGTGCGGACAATGGCAGGTTGCTACTGCATGTGCGGGCAAACAAGAATTGGCATTGGTGCTGACTGTCCATATTTGCTAAGTTTTCAATTAAAAGTGTTGAGTTTGTTTGATTTTTACGATGAATTAGTTGTCTGATGATTTTGTCATTTTATTAAAGTAGTTTACATTATTTTAGTTGGTTAGATTAAATTACTTTAATAGTTAAATATTTTATAACTCTTTAGTTTAGTTAGTAGGTGTTTAGTTTAATTGATTTAGTTTTTTTCATCCAAATTAGATTTAAATAATGTTCAGGTAGTTTAGTTAATTAATTAATTTAAGTTTTATTTTTATTTTATTTTATTTTATTTTATTTTTTTATTATTATTATTATTATTATTTTGATTTCAAGCATTTTTAAATTTAGCGTGACTTTGTTTTGTTATTTACTTTCTTGAATTTAGTTTCATGTTCTCTACATTTCAATTTCTTTTATTTTATGCTTTCATTTTATTTTCTTGCTTGTTATTATTAACTTGCAATAAATTATTGGCTTGAATAAATCTAAAGTGACCAATTTTAGTACTTAGCTAAAACAATTTAACTAATCCTCGTGGGAACGATAATCTACTTATCACTTTATTACTTGTCACGACCCGTGCACTTGCGGTATAGGTCTTAGAGCGCAACAAGTTTTTGTGATTCCTTAAATTTTCTTTTCACTGTTGGTGTTCAACATACGGAGTTTTAAATACTATGGGTGTTTCTGCTAATGATATGTGCATCAAACATACATAACTGCAAGTAAATTTACATGATCACTAGTTTCACCTGTTCTTGTGTAGATTATCCCTGTGCTTTGTGTTTCTATTTTCAAATATAAATTTAATTGGAGTTGGTGCAAGTTTTTGTCTATGCTTTTCAACTTAAGTTTGCCATCATTTTGCTATCATTTTTTTCTTTCCATTTTGCAAGAGATCTGGACTTAAGAAGCTGATATATCTTGTGGAAGGTGACCCGAATTCTTCAGAAGCTGCTGAAAGCATCAAAATAGCGTAAGAATTTTTCTATATATAGATTTAGCGATCATTTTGCTTTCTACTATGTTTTGACTACCTGCTTCTAGATGTTGTCTCTATTTTGTCTCTGTTATGGGGTCAACATTAAAGGCTTAGTTTTTTCAGTCACTTGTGGATGTGAGGATTTATCTGCTAACCATTAACCTGGTTCATATATGAGCACTTCCAATTATGTTGATATATTAGTTGAACACCCTTTTAAGTATAGAAGATTGAAGGTTTGTTTTAAGTAATTGACCTTGTTGGTAACATTTTGAATCATTTAATTGCAGGTACCGCAGGTGACTGAGGAGGTTGCCATAGCTGTTGTAGATTTGTACCCAACACTAGTATCTCTTGCCCATGCTTACTCTGTCCTTGTAAGTTCATTTTTTTCATGCTGAAACTAGGAACTTTATATGAGAAAATTAATGGTTAATCTGGCTAGGATTCTGTGATTCTGAGTTTAAGAAGTGGCATCACAAGTTAACAACGTAGTCATCCATCTGCATAAGATTAGTGATTTAGAACGGAGAATTCAAAGAAGGGTTTGGTGCTGGTGGATCATAAATGTTAATCATTTACTGTTGTAAAAAGGATAAAATTCAAAGAGGTAAAGGTGGTCTAGTTGCTGAGTTTTTTATGCTCAGGACAAATATATATATATATATATATATATATATTGAAATTGAATTGTTGCAAGATGATAATTGAAACTCACTGTCACCAGAAATTGAATTGTCCAGCTCTGAGTTTGCATTGAAATAACTGACCAATTTCTCTAAAAATTTTGTTATGAACAAAGGTTTTGTATGGAAGTCCAGAATGCCATGACCTATGTTGTCATCGTCAAGCACTTTGTTCTAGCCTCTAAAGTTGTTTCGTTTGGAGCATCTTAATTTATTTTTATGTTTATCTTCAAGTTTCACTGACCTTGGTCCATTATTTGTGTTTGGAAAGGAGGGTGATGTATACGCGTAAGAGGAGATGCTTAGGAGTCAGAGTAATAACGTGGTAAGCTCAGTTGCTAGTAAGAATATTTTTCGGTTTGTTTGGGGTGATTGACCTAGGCAGATTTCTTGTAAGTTGTAATCTTCTAAGTAAGAGTTGTCCCCATTGAAGCTTTCTATGAATGATTGTTTATTTGAAGTTCAATATTGTAAAGGGATTAGATAAATGTAGTGAAAAAGTTGAAAAATCATCGCTATAAAAGATGAATGGATATTTTCTAAATATTTTGCATATTTTATTTGATTATGTACGGGTGTGAGTTGAATATATATTAATTGAATGAATTTTTGTTAAATCGTATTTAACAAAAAAATTTATTTTGTTTTAAGGAGTTTAATTGCTATTTTTTAGGTGTTTTATCCCTGAAGTGTTAATGAGTTGAAATATGAATTTGGGTTTTTGATTTCTTATCTTAGGAATGATTTTAGCTTATCTAAGTGCACAAAATATTGCTTAGAAGAAGAAGAAGAAAAATTTAAGATGAAGCCCAAAGGGTTAGCTGCTGCTCAGCTGTTGGTGCTCCAGCAGCTGCTGGTGCTCCACCAGCTGGCAACACCAGCTGCTGTCTGGTGCACCAGCAGTTGCTGTCCAGCAACTGGTGGTGCAATTTCTTTTAAAATTTTTTTAATAATATGGAATAATTAAAATAAACATAATTTATTTTAATAATATGAGTATTATTGATTTAAAAACATTATTAGTGGATAGAACATGATCTTTATGGATGTTAAATGGATATTTTTATAGATATTTACCATTTTTATTTGATTATTTAAATATATATTAAATGTATTGATTTTTATTAAACTGGAGTATAAATAGATTCGAGTATGTTTTAGGCATTCATTTCTTGGAGTTGGATGCTAATGAGTCAACAATGCTTTGTAGACATTATTTTTCTTTTTATTTTATTTGAATGTTATATATACTTGCATTTATGAATTGGACATGATGTTTGGGATGTTGAATAGATATTTTCTAAATCTTTTGCATATTTTATTTGCTTATGTACATGTGTTAGTAGAATATATATTAATTGTATGAATTTTTGTTAAATCATATTTAACAAAACAATTTATTTTGTTTTAGGTGTTCACTTTTTGAAGCAAAGACATTTTCATAAAGCACTACGATGTTGTACGACTTTGTCTTCATGCTTTCGTATTTCAACATAATATATATTTTCAAAATGAACATAATGTTTATGGATGTTGGTACATATTTTGTAGATATTAGATGTATATTTAAGGTTTTTGTTTGATTATGTATATATTAAATTTATAGATTTTTGTTGAATTATATATATTGTAAATTAATTGGATTCAATTTTAGGTGTACTTGGAAATTACATTTTAGCTTACAAAATTAATTGTTTTTTTAATGAAATTCAACAATTTAAATAGCTATGAAATAATAATTTAAATGTTGATTTTTTTGTCACAGTTTTGTGATGGAATTTGTTACACAATTTTTGTTGCAAATTGTGACAATTTTTAACAGAATGTAGTAATTTGCAACGGATTTTCCGTCACAAAATATAATTTTAATTTTTTTATATTGTTTTAATAATATATTTGTTGTGACGAAAAAATAGATTTACAGATAGAATTTTTAGTTACAAATTCTGTTGCAACATATTTGAGACAAAATTTTCTACCGAAATTTCGTCACAAACATTAAAATTCAATTTTTTTTTAGTTGAACAAATTAATTTTGTGACAGAAAATAGTTTTAAAGACGGAATTTTTGTGTCGGAATTTCCGTCACAAAAATTTGCAACGGAAAAATCGATTGCAAAATCCGATGCAAAAAGCATAGAAAAAAACCATTTTTTTTGTTTCATTATATTTTTCTGACAGAAAAAAAGGATTTAGAAACGGATTTTAGTCGCAAATATCTGTCTCAAATTTGCAACGGATTTGTAACGGAAAAAAAAAATTTCTGACAGAAAAACTTTTAGCTACTTAAAATTTGGAGACGGAATATTCCGTCTCAAATTCGTCGCTAATTACAATCAGTGATGGAAATTGAAAATTTGTGACGGAAATTCTGTCGCAAATTTCGTCTCTAATGCTCTATTTTTTTGTAGTGCAATCCAGCCCAAGCATAAACCATATTTATAAAATTTAAACTTTTACTATGAGAGGGTGCTAAGAGACTTTACTTAACCTACTTACCTCGATGTTTAGCGATTTTCTTCCTCAAGCTCCAAAAATCACGACACAAGCTCATATGCAATTCCAAGTCAGGATAAATCAATTCATTAACACTTCAATAACTTGTCCTCATACTTAATTTCTTACTAAAGCATATATCTTGTTAGCTTTAAATTGACATATATATTTTGAAATGACAAAAACTTAAGTAAGCTTTAATGTTTCTCTTATATTGTAAGTTTGCTTTATCACACATGATTCTCTCAAACCATTTTAAGTGTTCATATCAAACATTAAGACTTTAATTTAATTGTACATTCTTATTGGTCTTAATATTTTACAAAGTGAGTTTGAATGTTTTCATTAAGTAATTTTCTCTAGAATATATTGAACACAAGTTTAGAAAATTACTTAATAAGTTTTTTGGACAAAGTTTTCAATTGAGAAAGTCAACAAAAACTCCCACAAAATTCTAAACTATTTTGGGATGAATTAAAATCAAAGTCCACATCATTTCTAACCCAAAATGGCCCAGAATAGTGCATGAAAAAACATGAGGGATCGATCTCCTCAAGTAAAGGATCGATCCCCTATTGGTAGAATGCCTTGGAAGTGTGGAATGAAGCATGGGATCGATCCCTTAACATGTGAAAAGCCTCCAACGGCTAGTTTCTGTGAGATATAACGACTACATTCAATTTTGGCTTCTACCAACGTTTAGAAACCATCCAAGGGACTATAAATAAAGGCTTGGAAGCTCAAGGAAGCAAGATGAACAACTAAGCAACATCTTTCTTCATCTTCTTCATTTTCCTCAAGCCTATCAAAATCACAAGTGCTACAAAGTCTTCATATTCTATCATACTCTTCATCTTTGTATAGCATAGCACAACTATTGTATAGGATTTTCCTTGTGCTTAAACATTGTAATCACTTGCCTACCTAGAGGCCTTTCTTTGATTACATTCCTTGTAAACACATTCATACCTTGTAAAGGGGAGGTTTCTCTTTAGCCTTAGAAAAAGAGGGAGGTTTCTTTTGAGCCTAGAAAAAGAGAGAAGTTTCTCTTGAGCCTAGAAAAAGAGAGGTTTCTCTTGAGCTTGCAAAAAGAGGGATTGTAAAGACAAATTCAAGTTAGTGAATTTGGGGAAAATCCTTGGGAGCGTCTCAAGGTAAACATTGTATAGGATTTTCCTTGTGCTTAAACATTATAATCACTTGCCTACCTAAAGGCTTTTCTTTGATTACATTCCTTGTAAACACATTCATACCTTGTAAAGGGGAGGTTTCTCTTTAGCCTTAGAAAAAGAGGGAGATTTCTCTTCAGTCTAGAAAAAGAGAGAGGTTTCTCTTGAGCCTGCAAAAAAGGGATTGTAAAGACATATTCAAGTTAGTGAATTTGGAGAAAATCCTTGGGAGCGTCTCAAGGTAAAGGACGTAGGCAAGGTTGTCGAACCTTTATAAATTGCTTGTGTACATTTCTCTTTCTCATCTCTCTTTAGTTACTTGTAATTATATTTTTGTTTATTGTATTGAATTTGGATTGCATGCTTGCATAGCCTAGAGAACTTAGAAAACTTTAATATAGACTAGAGAATTTAGAAGAATTGAAAAACGAACATAAAGTTAGCTAAGAACCGATTCACCCTCCTCTCGGTTTAACCTATAAAGCCAACATATCTTAAAACCAACATTATTTAAATTCATTCCTATGTCTAAAGTTTACTTTTCACTAAGGTATTATTAATCCAATAAATATTACACTTTTACCACTCTTCTTTTATACGTGGCCAAAAGATATTATTCGACCTTTACTATTTCCTCCTCACTTCCCTTTCTCTATGTATAAACCTTTATTTATAGTTACACGTCAATTTAACCTCATCTCATTCTTCTTAGTGTATGTATATATATTTACATGATTCTTACATGTAACTACCTGCATATAGATATATATACAATTTAAACTCCACATCAAATGGTCTTCATGCCTTCCACACATGACCATTCCTCCTCACCATGTTCTTTTCATGCATCAATATATACCTATATATATATATATATATATATATATATATATATATATATATAGATATATATGGACATTAAACCGTAGAGGTTCTTACCCTCTTGTTTCTGGCCTTCACATGGCTGTGTTTACTGCACAATTCGGTTTGGGATTTTCTTAAGGATTAAGATCAACCTCCTTCAAGCCATAATGTCCAGCCTAAGGAAACAAAAACATTACCGACTTCATTTTCAGCTTGTGGCTCCCCCTGTTTTAACTCTGAAGTCAGTCCACATTGATGCTTGGTTCTTAGTTCCAATTTCACCCATTCATGCAACACAGACAGCTAATTGCCACAAGGACCCGTGGTTGCATCTCCAGCCACCACAAAGCAGCAGCTTGCTGCTACTTAACGAAACTATGCAAGGAAGTCACCAACTGCTTCAACCTTCAATGTTCAGTTATGTTTCTCTTCGCTGCAGCTGCTGTGTACCGAGCTTAGATCATCCAAACAGCAGGAAGTTGGAGGAAAACCTTGTTTAAAACTCTCTCAAACTCCCTCCATTAACCGAGGCTCACTACTGATTCTAAACCCAAACTGTAGGTGCTGTTCTATGCCCTTTTCTCCCTCTTTAATTTTCCAAGATTTAGCACCTTCACGTTTTCTGTTTCAACTTCACTCTTGATGCTCTGTTTTAGTCCCTGAATAGGGTCTTAATAGCCAGCACCTAACCACTAAGCTTCAACCTTGAGAGCCCCTTCTGCCAGCCACCAAAAATAGCTCCATTTGAGCTCCCACGAGGCTCCCCTGTAGCTCGCCTCTTGCTGCTACAACAACAGCATTATAGGCCTGATCGGCCAGCCCATCTTCTGTGTTTTACCCGAATGAAAGCCTCTTATTCTTCTTTTCGTTTTCTCTTCGATTAATGCCTTTTGAAGCAGCAATGGCGCATGTTTCTTATTCCTCTCAGCCCCTCGCCCGTTCTGCTCTTTCTTCTACTTCATTTCTTCTCCACTTTCAATGTTTTTCTCTTGCAAGCTTTCAACTTCTTCTTCCTTCTCCTAGCTATCTCGCCATTTAGCTTCACTCTTTGGCCTGCTGTTTCACGTGGAAAGGAGGAGCTCTTCTTGCACCGACAGAGAAGAAAATAAAAGCCCCTATTTCGCCATTGAACTCCTACTTCACAGCCTAGATCAGCCTCTTTTTTTTTATAACAAGTTTCACTCTTTCTTTTTCGCATTTGTTGCTACCATGAAGACTCAAGATTGGAGCTCTTTCATCCTCCTCTATTTTCAGCACTCTAGCGCCTAAAGCCAGTCCTATTTTTGAGTTTTGAAATACCACCAATTCAGTTACAAGTCGACCACCTCTTCAACCCCTAAAGCCCCTGGTAATTCAGCTTGACTTTAACTCGATCTGCCACTATTTTTCGCCTCAAAAAACACTGCTGTTTCAGCCTTCAATGGCTGCCCCAACCACTGAATACCTGAAACTGACACTTATGGCTCTTCATCACTGCTCCTTCTTCACCCTTTTTCCCTCCCGATCTCGGCTTTCCACTCTCTTCACCGCCCTTTCAAATTTCCTTTTCTTATTTTCTTTCTCCCCCTTTTTTTTTTTGTTGTTTTGATTTGGCATAGGATTCATGTCCTCTGCCCTTTTCATTTCAATTTCCCATTCAGAAGCCAATCGATTTATGTTATTTTATTTTATTTTATATTTATATACATATTTATTTATTTTATATTTGATATATTATATCTATTTCTTATCTTAATTAAATATATATTTATTTATTTGTTCTTCTAATTATTTAATCATTTACAAAACATGCACATAGGTTTTGTAGTGCATTTTTATATTCACTAACTTGTTTATTAATGTACTATTTTTCTTTTTATTTTCTTTATTAATTAAAATATACATATCTATATATTGAACTTATTTATATAAATTCAATACATATATATTAATCATTTATTGTTAAATGCACTAACTAAATCCAATACATATACATTAATCATTTATTGTTAAATGCACTAACTCTTTTCGATCTCATTACTTAAGATAATGCAAAATTTCAAAACACTCTCAATGCTTAATTTATTTAATTTCTTTGTTTATATACAAATTTGGTACAAAAAATTCGTAGTCTTCACAATTACGATGTGGTAACTTTGTCTATTTTACACCACATCCATGTATCAATGTGGGGCATCACTTCTAGGCAATGACATAGCAACCTTTGCATATTTTTTACTACACTTAGGCTCCAATGTAGCATGTCGCTGAATGGGGAATGCCTTAATGAAGTTCATGTAATGGTTTATCTCATAAAAATTAGATGAGTTCTTAATGCTAGTTACTCAAACATATTGCCAGCCATCCTATTTATCCCAGCTTGGACCGACTACGTTTTCGTATAACACTCAATACTGATAGACTTCAATTATAATCATTATTAATTATTATTAATTAAATTATCAATTAATATTTATTAACAAATTAAAATTTACTTTTAAATTACTAATAATTAAAATTAATTAATGTTAATTTATTAAAAAGTTTGAATAATTTTTTTATAATTAATAATTATTAAATAATTAATATTAATGAATTATTAATAATTATGAATTAATTTATTATAAATTATAAAAGGATTAATTAATTTATAATTAATTAATTATTAGTCATTATTTATTAATGAATCATTAAAAAAGCTTTAATATTAATTAGTTTATTAATTAATTATTTATGATTAATTATTAATTATTGGTAATTATGATAATAAATTAATAATCATAAGCACACTAATTATTATAAATTAAAAATAAAATAGTATTAATTAATAATTACGTAATAGTTAATTATTTATTATTAGTGTTATTTCCTAAAATTTATTATAATTATTTTAATAAAAGGGTAAAATAGTTTTTTATGCTTATTCCGACCATATTCTTTAAACTAATCAAACATATTAGTACAATTTTCTACAATTTTCTATTCCAATGAATTAAACCTCATAATTCATATTCTATTCTATTCTATTCCGCTATTCCCTATTCCTACAAAATTTATTTTCTATTCCTCCTGTATTCCATTATGTGAATCAAACAACAAGTGTTAACAAAGGACAACAATTTGAAAAATCAAAAAAAGATATTCCTTATGCTTTTTCAAGAAAAATTAGTAATGCATTTAAAACTTAAAATCATTCGTTGAGTTAAAAAATTTCAAAAGAACTATATATTGCTAATTTATAAATCACACTTTCTTTTTAAGGAGTAGATTACGAAAGAAGTTACAAATTTATTACATTTATAAAACTTATAACCATACGAAAATTACTTAGCTAAATAAATTAAATTAAATAACTAAACTCAAACTCATATTCGATAATATTTAAACTTAAATTTTCAAAAATTCAAAACCTTCTCTTTATCATTAAACCAATACCTCATTGGCCCTTATAAATTAAATTTAAATATACGACTTTTTTTATTAAGAAGTACACGCTAATAACTTCTTAACTAAATGATTAAAAAAAAGCTATGCCATATTGCAAAATTTAAGTTTGAATATAAACAATCCACCCTATCTTCAATTATCAAATATTTCTTTTATAACCAAAACATAAACATTACATAATTAAAAACATTACTCCAAAGTGCGCTCCATGTTAACCAAGGAGAATAATGATATTGTACATAAAAACTTTACTCCAAGTGCGCTCAATTTCCTCATAAAAGAGAAAAATGAACAAAATATTCATAAACTTGTTAATTGTAATTCTATTTTACTATTTTAGCTCCCATAAAGTTGTTAACTCTTGTCAACTTTTATTTTAACGAATCCCTCAAGATTGGCAACCACCCTCCTCTCTATACGCTTCTTTCTTCTTTTCTTCTTCTTCTTCTTCCTCCTCCATACAAGCACCAGAAAACCCGCAGCCTTTCTTTCTCCGCTGAAAACATCGGCTTTTGTGGCCATTGCTTTGCTCTTTCTAATTCAATCTCAATAAGATTCCAAAATGGCTGGAAATTTAAATATAGGTTCGTCTCATTTTCTTGTTTCCAAATATTTATCTTTGGACATTATTTGAATGTTGTGCCATTTTCTTAGTCTGGTTTAGGCTTTGCTTGGCAGAGTGGAAAGAAAAATGAAAAGAAAGAAAATTGAAGGGAGGAAAAATTGGAAAGATGGAAAATTTTAATTTTTTTCCTTAGGTGTGCTTGGTATGAAAGATAGAAAAATAGATGGAAAGTATATTTCTTTTCTTCTATTGCTTGATAGAGTGAAAAAGTGAGAGGAAAGAAAATTAAAAATAAAATGATTTTACCATCCTATTTTTATTCAAATATTTATTAATTATAATTTTTTTAGATAATAATTTTTTTTGTATTTATTGAGTTTTTATTTTTAATGAGATTTTTTTTAAAAAAAAATTTAATCAAAATAATTTATTAATAATTAATAAAAAAAGATCGTTTGACTTGGTTCGTGAAGCCTTCCTATCCATTCTTTGAATACTAATTGAAATATTTAATTAAAAAAACTAACTGAAAAAAAAAAAAAACTTTTGTCCATTGAAATATTTCCTAATATTTATCTTTAAAAACTCAAGTATTAGAATTTAAAAATCATTGCAGGGTCAGCACATGATTGATTGATTGACGGTACTGATGCATGCTTTTACTTAACTCCTTTGCTGCGTTTCCGTACGAATCCACGTTGCTTATCTTGCTTCATCATTTTGTAGAATTTTCTTTCTTCTTTTCCGTCCGATTTGGACGGATTTATTGTTTTGAAAGAACAGAAAACGGTTTTCTTTCCCTTTTTCTTTCTTTCTTGTTTTCTATCCTACCAAGTAATCTGTAAATTTATTTTCCATTCACTTTTCTCTCCATTATTTTCTTTCCTTCCTGTTTTCAGCTATACCAAGCACAGCCTTAGAGTTGGTTTTATGCACCCAAGGTTATTTCTCTCTGGACTTTTAGTTTTCTTAGATAATGTGTTTCTTCTGCTGTGATTGTTTGGTTTGTTGCTGTCCACAGTATTTGAAATGCTAGTTCTTTTCTTTCATGCTTAAAGTCTGTGCTTTCTCTGTTATCAAGTGCTCTGTGGTATTTGGTGGAACACATCTTTAGCGAGTAATCTTAGAGTTCTTGCTTTGACGTTGGGTTTCTGTCAATGATAAAGATATATCTGATATGATGGTCTTTTGATTGCTTACTAAGTGATTGGAATCTAATTTTGCCGAAAATATCGTTTCTTGTTCCTTACATGTTTGTCAAATCTTATGCTTCGTCTGCTATACTACTGAATCCGCAGAGTGAAATGGCATTTTAAAAAAATGACTGCAAGATCTTACCGTAAACAGGGTAACATTTCAAAGGTAAAATACATAAAACTCTCTATGTTTATACCAAAAAGACACAAACCCTTTTATAATTTTAAAATACCAATTTTTTCCCTTTCACTATCCTTAAATCTAAAAATTATAAACAATAAACTTCAGATTTTAAACCCAAAAGACCATAAATCATAAACTATAACATTTAAATTCTAAACCCCAAACTAAAAACCACTAAATTTTAAATCTTAAACTTTGTTAAAAGGGAGAATATTGGTATTTTGAATCTAGATGGCGGTTAGTGTCCTTTTAGTATAAGTATAGGGGGTTTATGTATTTCACCCAACATTTCAATAACTATGAAGTGCAAATTGGATTTTTTTTTTCTTGTTAATTCCAATGGCAATTTTTTATTGGTTTAGAAAAAATTTACTTTAAAGTTGTAATTCAAAATGGATATGCTAGTCTAATGCTTTCAAGTGAGATGATTGGTCACTAAAATTTTTCACTTTGAACTATGTTAGAAAACATCTGTGACACTGGGAAACTGCATATCGTTGGTGGAGTTCAAGATCATCCTGCTAATACAAACGAGAAGCCTGAAAATAACAATTCACTAGTTGTTTGCTTTGGTGAATTGTTGATCGACTTTGTACCAACAGTTGGAGGGGTTTCTCTGGCTGAAGCACCTGCTTTCAATAAGGCTCCTGGTGGTGCCCCTGCTAATGTGGCTGTTGGCGTATCTAGATTAGGAGGATCATCGGCTTTCATAGGCAAGGTAAATTCAAACATATATCTTTACTATGTGCCAATCACTAGAATATTTCTATGATATTTTTGTTTTTCTCTGTTTTGATTACCTTGAAGATGAAAAATTTGCATACCTTTTCCCTTTCTCTGTCTCTTATTTGGGTGTGAATAAAAAGAACCACTTTTTACCTACTGACTCTCAACATCAATCTTCCAAAACCCCCAAATTTAGAGCGACAAAAACATAATGTTTCCCAATAATGAAGCTGAATTATTTCAAAGTTGTCTTTGAAACTAACTTCCGAAGCCATATAATGATAGAATGAGAGATCTGTTTTACTGCCTGATTTGTCTGCTTAACTTGTCCACTTTTAAAACAAACTTGTTATTCTGAAACTAACTTCACGTGGAGAACTGTGACTGAAGGATGCTTTCTCACAAATGACATTTTATAGCTCTGGCACTTGCTTTTTGTTGCAAAATTGCAACCCCCTGCTTTTCTTTCGATCATGACATTCTTGATGTCAGTGACTCCTTGCTTTTTGCTTACACAAACTTCAAGTTCCAAATACTTTGCAATTTCATATCAGGTAGGCGATGATGAATTTGGCTACATGTTAGCTGACATTTTAAAACAAAACAATGTTGACAATTCTGGCATGCGATTTGACAAAAGTGCAAGAACTGCACTTACATTTGTTATTCTCAGAGAAGATGGTGAACGTGAGTTCTTGTTTTTCCGTCATCCAAGTGCTGATATGCTTCTTCATGAGTCAGAACTCAATATAAACCTCATCAAGCAGGTTTTTCTTTCTGCCTTTCTCATCTTTTGTTTCAACTAGTAGATGAGAAAGACCGGTTGGTTTTGGCAGGACTTGGAATTTTCTGATGCCCAAAGAATATTGATTGCAGGCAAAGATCTTTCATTGTGGTTCTATTAGTTTGATCGAGGAACCATGCAAGTCAGCTCACCTTGCAGCAATGAACATTGCCAAGAGGTCTGGCATCGTGCTCTCTTATGATCCAAATTTAAGATTGCCATTGTGGCCTTCAGCAGAGGCCGCTCGGAAAGGCATAATGAGTGTATGGGATCAAGCAGACCTCATTAAGGTATGAATTTGTGCTTATGATAAATAATTGAAATGTCCTGCTACTGCATTCATTTGCTGCTAACCTAAGAAAATTGCAGGTAAGTGAGGATGAAATTACATTCTTAACCGGAGGTGATGACCCTTATGATGATAATGTGGTGATGAAGAAGCTTTTTCATCCTAATCTTAAGCTTTTGGTTCTATCTGAGGGCTCAGAGGGTTGTAGATATTACACTAAGGTAAGATTTTCTCAACAGCTCCTTATTCCTAAACTTTCTATCCTTGTCCAGTTCAAAACATCTGATACACTTTTTCTGGAGCTATAAAATGAATAAAAATTTTAATTTCAACTTTTCATCATTGTAATTTATTTTTTGCAAATAAAATCCTTTACAGAGTTAACGCCCCTCAACTGAAAATTATCTGAGTTCTATATGATGCAAATTATCTAATGATGGAGGTGCATGATAGTCATTAGTCACTGCATTGAAATAACTGATATGAATTGCATAAAGAAACTTATACCAACCTATATAACCTCTGCAGTCATTCAAGGGCAGGGTTCCTGGCGTTAAAGTTAAACCCGTTGACACCACGGGTGCTGGTGATGCATTTGTCAGTGGCTTATTGAGCAGCCTAGCTTTTGATTTGAAGCTATTTCAGGTACCTATAGTTCATACATAAGTTAAGATAGATCATTTATTTTATCTTTTTTCCTAATGGCTGTTAATAAATTCCACTTTTAGTAATTTGAATGGATCTCTGAAGAACCTTATAATTAAACACTTATCCTTGGAACAATGTTAGTACATTTCAAATGACCTTTTCAAGGGGAAGTAGAGAGGGTGTCGAGGATTCGAGGTTACCATATTTTCCTCGGAATCATATATGTGAATATATCTTTTTGACAGGATGAAGAGCGGCTAAGAGAAGCCTTACTCTTTGCAAATGCCTGTGGAGCCCTCACAGTAACAGAGAGAGGTGCAATTCCTGCACTGCCCACAAAAAAGGCTGTTCTTGATGCCTTGAACAAATGTTCTGCTCAATAGAAATGAAAAAGAACCTAATTGGTATACTCTGTTGCATTAAGCGCTTGTAGTTTTTAGTTCCCGTGCTAAGATTCAGGCTCAGCGCAAAAGTTGCTCCTCATAGAACAATATAGATCAATAAGCCACAAGTTTTCCTTGCTACTCTGTATGAGCTAGTTTTATTGCTCGTGTCATAGAAGTTTGATGCATGAATAAACTAATTGACCCGCTTTTGGTGTCAATAAAAGAAAATTTTGCTTCTTCGCTATGCTGGACTTGACCTTATTTACTTGTTGGAGATAAACATTTAAGATTAGTTGAAATCTGAAGTTCCAATGTCGAATACACAAGTTAACTTCCACCAAACTCTAAAATTTTGGCTTCTTTTTCAGTGTGTAATTTTATTTTGGCTTGAAAATTCCTTCGACAGTCATGTTGTGGAGTTAGCTTCAAACTGGAAGGGGTTGCTAATTCATCTTCACTAGTAATCAGCAATAAACTGCCTCAGAATAAGTTAATTTCCTTGTTCTGCCTTTGTTCCCAATCGAGCTATGGATCTCGTTTCATATTGCAGGGAAAGAGTACAAGACATAGAATTCAATTCACTAATAGGATTAGGATCAAACCAAGCATTGATGTGCCGAAGTCCAGTTTCAGGTTGAGAGTTGATATAGCTGCTGATGTTTTGTTAGGCCATCTTGCATTCAGAAAAGCACACACTGATATAGATTATTTTAAGCCACTTGGATTTTGCTCAAGTGATAAGAGTAAGATGTAATAAGGATTGAGAGTCTTAATGATCCATCCCTCTTGTACCAAGATATAAACGTACAAAAAGAAATAGATAATTTAGTTCCAGTAATTGGAGAAGCTTTTGCCATGCTTCGGAGAATTGGATAAGAAGATGCTTGAATAAAGGTGCATAAACTCACTGGCTAAGTCTGGCGGATATTAAAACCCTACACGCAACCATTGGCTGATCGAGTCATCTATAGTTACTAAACCAATGCTCTTTCCCACTCCTCCAGAAAGAAACGGAGTGGCTTTAAGTTTTTATGCATATATATATATAAATTTTTTAGTATACAAGTATCTACATCTGTCTTATGGTTTGAAATTATTCCAATTCGGACCAAGAGTATATATATTTTTTCGATATAATCACAGGTATCCTTATCTATTTTACGATTCGGACCGAGAGTGATAAACTATAAAATCTTTCAAACAATTGTTCATTTCAAAAGGCCTTTAGTTTAACTCTTTTTTTTTAAATCAACAAACATATTAATTCTAAGACTCCATATAATGTAACATGACATCCTAGTAAGGCAGTAGCGTAGCCACATGTTGAAAATAGGATCACTTGACCCGATTGAAATTTTAAAAAATTTTATATTATTAACATAGATTAAATATTTATGATCTTGCTAAAATGAAATTTTGAACATAAATTGACCCCGCTGAAAAAGAAAAAAAAAAGAAAAGAAAAGAGTCATTATATATTATAGTAAAATAACTTAAGATAATAACTAGTGAAAAATTGAATTCACATATTTAAACTAACAAAAAAACAGTGAAGACAAGGAAACTATCATCCACTAATTTTCTAATATTAAAATTAATTTTTATTTTACCAACTATGATGGTAAGTATATAAAAAACCTTTTTGTTAATAAAAATAGTGACGTAATTAGTTAAATAAATAGAGGATAGCTTGACGAATAACTATTTAATTATTTATAATTAAAAAATTGTATTTGGCATATTAAGTGTGAAGCAATTGTACAATAGCTTACGAAATATGAAAACTTTTCATGATAATCGTGAAAGAATATCGTTGCATTTTTAATACACTGTGCAGTCTATATGATAACTGTACAAGAGGTAGTCTTGAAATTTTACTACATCTTTTCTACAATGATTCATATATTGATCTTTATCTATATTGAAAGATAATTAAGTCTAGTTTTAAAACTTCAAATAGATTATAATTTCGAGTTTTGTAACTCATGATATAGTCAATTTAGTAAGTAGTGTAGAAATAGCTATCATAAGAAGGGTAAAGACAGTTGTTGGAGAGATGCTGGATTGGTTCGTGAACACTGATGAGAGCATTGCCGGCCTAGGTTTCATGGACGAAGAGTTCGAAGGCTTGATGCGAAGTGCCTTGAATGAAGTAGCAGACACTCTCACACAGAAAAACAAGGCTCTTGAGGCAGTGGTGACAACCGTGCAAGAAAAGCTTGAGTAATTCATGACTGAGCTAGCCGCGCGTAAAGCCGTTGTGGTTACTAAAGTAAATTTTGGACACAGAGTTGAGGTGCCTAACCCAAAGCCATTTGTTGGAAGCCGCTCTGCCCTAGACATCGACAATTTTGTATGTGGCTCTTGAGGCAGTGGTGAGTGGTGACGACCGTTCAGGAAGAGCTCGATTAGCTCATAACTAAGCTAGCCGCGTGTAGAGCCATTGTGGTTGCTAGAGTAAATTTTGTTCACAGAGTTGTAGTGCCTAACTCGAAGCCATTTATTGGAAGTCGCTCTGCTCTAGACATCGACAGTTTTGTATGGGCATGGAATAGTACCTCTGAGTGGCTAGCAGAGCGCCGGATGCAATGGTAAGCATTGCTCCATTGTACTTAACTGATGTTACACTGTTATGGTGGTGATGCAGGTTTAAGGGAGTCCAACGTTGTGAGCACGAAATTACACTTGGGACGAGTTCGTGAGGTAGCTGAGACAGTAGTTTAAGCCAGATTATACAAAAAAGGAGGCTCGAGGGAAGCTCCATTGGCTCACTCAAAAAGGTGGAGCGCGAGAATACTAACGTAGTTCTGGAAGCCGTTGTTTAAGATCCCCGAGATTACTGAGAGGGAGTCTTTATTCTACTTCATGGATGGTCTGAAGCCGTGGGTACAAACCAAGTTACAGCATCGAGGTGTGCAAGAATTGAGTCGGACCATTGCGATAGCTGAGTCGATGACAGTTTGAACACATTGAGTCTTCCCAAGAGCAATAGTGAGGGCAACAGTGGGGAAGACCAGAAGAACAGCTCCTTTATAAGGAAAGAGGTGGATGAGCAGACTATATATTGCTAGGACAAGATTAAGACAGCTACACGTTACAAAGCAAGGGAGAGAAAGCCCTCGAGTTGTTATTTTCTTGACAGTCCGCATCAAGTGATGACTGTTGAATTCACCAATTTAATTTACTTAACAAAATTATAGTTAGGGTAAGCAAAATCGATCCTACAAGGTTTGATATTAATAAAATTAATTACAAAATTAAGTTTAATTCTAAAAGCAAGAGAAAAGGGGTTTTCAAGTTAATTATCTAATTTAAACTAAAAATTAAAAGCACGACTTCTAAAGAAATCGATTTTATCAAATATGACACGCTTCAGTTATAAGGTATGTAATTATACATGGATTTTGATGTTGATCATTGAATACAAAATAAGATCATCAATTAAGCATTCAATCTTAACATAATAACAAGTTCTATTACATCATCTTTCCTTATTAAGTCGTTAATTGAAACGAGCTCTTCAATTAATATCTAACTACTAAATTATCTAGGACAAACTTTATAGATATAATTTGTAGTAGCATTAGTAATTAAAAAGATATGGATTGAAATTAAGCAACAAACTCATAAGCTCAGTTTATTTAACTTAAACTTTGATTCTCCTAGATCTCTTGTGATTAAAAGCATTAAGCAATTACGAACTTAAGTTTTTAATCTAGCAATTATTAAATTTAGATAAATAGTTGCATACCTATCTAATCAAACCAACAATTATGGTAATATACTCAAAGAATCTCATCAACCATTATATAATAAATTCATACATCTCACAACATACTTCCAAGAATAATTAAACTATTTGATAGCCAAATTAGACACTTAGCTACTATACATATTAAAATTGGCAATCACACTATCAATTATTAAGTTAACACAATTCATGAAATAAACAAGCAAGAAATCGATTTTAATAATTTAAAAGAAGAAAGAAAACATTTATAAACCTTAATAAAGAAATCGACAAGCAATATATTAAAATGAAACTAAGCAAAATCAACTTTATGAAAGAAAATAAAAGAAAACGACAAGGAGAAAAGAAACTAGGAGAAAATAAGCAACTTTATAAAATTTCAGGAAGAAATGGGTTTTGTATTAAAAACTAAGAAAACATTAATTACAAAAGGGAATAAGGGATGGATGATATGAGGAGCCTGGTGGCCATTATACAGGCAATTAGAATCCTAAGTGGTCAAGAAATTACTCTAAGAGAGACTTCTAATTACATGACTTGCACACCAAGTAAATGTCTTCAATTAAAATTCCTATGTTGACTAACTCTCTTGGCTGCCATTAAGTCTTGGAGTAGTAGTTCACCTCTTAAAGAGCTCTCCTAATTGAAATTGATCTCCAATAAAACTCTTCAAAACTTATATGCATGAGAAGTCCTTATATAGCCAATTAGGAAATCCCACTTCCACTTGGATTTGTAATCAAAATTTTGTGATGACTTTCTTCCATCGTTTGACCCATCAAATGAACTTAAATTTTTCCAATCTTATACATTCTTAAAAGCTTGAGAAGTCCTTTATGGCTTCATCTTCATCCAAAGTCGTTAAGATGGTCAAATTATCATTTACCCTTAACTGTTTAGAAAAATTGAAACTTGCCATTTGAGCTCATTTTGCTCTCAAAGCTTATTTTTGTTACCTAAAATAAAAAATAGACATTGGCAAGCTCTTTTTGTCACAAAATATAATTAAAATAATATTAAAAAATTTATAATTAACGTTTTCTTCAACCTATCATCAAGTCAAAGACTGCCCTTTGCATAAGAAGCTTTTAGCCATAGTGAAGGCAAACATGGAGTCTAAAAACGAGACTAGTAGTGATGAGCAACCCAATGAGGAACCATAGAGGTTAGGAAGTTGGAAGCCATTTACTACTATGGTTAGGTATAGAGGTGGCAAACAGGCCAATTCAGGTAGGTTCGGTCCGGGTTATATTTGAGTTTAGGTTTTTTCGATTTTGATTTTTCCATTCTCGGGTTTTTTCAGTTTTGGGCACTTTCGGTTTCGGTTATTTGCAATTTCGGTCCGGTTTCGGGTTCGGTCCAGTTTTAATCGGGCGGGCTTAGGCAAATTATTTAAAAATTTTATAAATTATAAATATTTTTATAATTTTGAATGTAATAATTAATTTAATTTTATATAGTTAAATAACAATATAATAGAAATGCTAAATTAAAGTTAAAATTTAATAAATATTTATATAAATATAAATTTTTACATTTTAATGTTTTTATTACTTGACAATTATTATTTATTTTTTTAATTTCTTGTGATAGTCACATTTGTTATAAAATATATAATTATATATTAATAATTATATAAAAAATTATTTTTAAAGTGAGCCAAATATATATATATATATATATATATAATTAAAACTAAAAGAAAGTGAAAATCCAAAAATATTAGCTATGCAAATAAATAACTAATAAATTATAAATAAATAACACTAAACAATTAAACATTTATATAAATGGCTTTATACCCTTAACAATAACTTATTGGGTTATTGTATTTTTTAGGTCAACATTGGGCCATTGGAATTTAGACTTTCTTAGTTCAATAATTTTTTTTTTTACTTTGTTTTATTAGCTTTTTTAATAATTATATTATATTTTTAATAAAATTTTAAATTTCTAAGAATTCTTTTTACATTTATTTTGTCTTTTAAATATCAACATAATTAGTAATTAAATTAAATCTAATTGCATAACTAGTTAACTAATTGCTCAATTATAATGTTGAATAAAATTATAGTATACATTAAAAAAAATACTTAATATTATGAATAATTGGTCAATTAATTACCTCAATTTTATATTCATTTTGTTTTTGGTTTGTACATAAATCATAATATAACATTATTATATTAAATATAATCATACTTGTATGCATTAATTTATCAAATATCTCATTAAAAATTTAGAACGTTAAATTAAACAAGTTATATACACCTATTGACATTATATTATAAATAATAACATTTGATATTGTTAGCTTTAAATTGCTATATATATTTTGAAATGACAAAAACTTAAGTAAGATTTAATATTATAATTCATATTGTAAATTTGCCTTATCACACATGATTTTCTCAATCCATTTTCAAGTGATCATATCAAACATTAAGACCATGATTTAATTACATATTCTTATTGGTCTTAATACTTCATAAAATGTTTTGAATATTTTAGAAAATCACTTGATGAATTTTTGGACCATGTTTTCATCAGAGAAAGTCAAGAAAAACTCCCACAAAAATTTAGAACGTTAAATTAAACAAGTTATATACACCTATTGACATTATATTATAAATAATAACATTTGATATTGTTAGCTTTAAATTGCCATATATATTTTGAAATGACAAAAACTTAAGTAAGATTTAATGTTATAATTCATATTGTAAATTTGCCTTATCACACATGATTTTCTCAATCCATTTTCAAGTGATCATATCAAACATTAAGATCATGATTTAATTACATATTCTTATTGGTCTTAATACTTCATAAAATGTTTTGAATATTTTAGAAAATCACTTGATGAATTTTTGGACCATGTTTTCATCAGAGAAAGTCAAGAAAAACTCCCACAAAAATTTAGAACGTTAAATTAAACAAGTTATATACACCTATTGACATTATATTATAAATAATAACATTTGATATTGTTAGCTTTAAATTGCCATATATATTTTGAAATGACAAAAACTTAAGTAAGATTTAATGTTATAATTCATATTGTAAATTTGCCTTATCACACATGATTTTCTCAATCCATTTTCAGTGATCAAATCCAAACATTAGACCATGATTTAATTACATATTCTTATTGGTCTTAAACTTCATAAAATGTTTTGAATATTTTAGAAAATCACTTGATGAATTTTTGGACCATGTTTTCATCAGATAAAGTCAAGAAAAACTCCCACAAAAATGCCAAAATGTTTTTGGTTGAATTAGATCAAAGACCACATCATTTCTAACCCAAAAAGTGCAGGAAATAGCTTTCTGAAGGCATGGGATCGATCCCCTAAGGGAAGGGATCGATCCCTTCAAGGCAAAATGATCCTCAAGCCCAGATTTAACATCCTGGAAGCTTGGGATCGATCCCCTATGGAAAGGGATCGATCCCTTTGCCCGAAAATAGCATGTAACGGCTAGTTTTGGTGAGACAACGGTCATATTCAAGTTTTGGCTCTACCTAACGGCTAAAATACATCCAAGGGACTATAAATAGAGGCTTAGAAGCTAAAGAAAGTAAGAGGAACTGCTCAGAAATTCTATTCATCATCTTCTTCATTTTCCTCAAGCCTCATCAACAAATCAAGAGCTACAAGTCTTCATCTTCCATCATTCTCATATTCTTTGTATAGAATAGCACAAATCTTGTATAGGCTTTTTCCTTGTGCTTAAACATTGTAATCACTTGTCTATCTAGAGGCCCTTCTTTGATTACACAATTTGTAAACACACTCATTCCTTGTAAAAGAGGAGGTTTCTCTTTAGCCTAAGAAAAAGAGGGAGGTTACTCTTTAGCCTAAGAAAAAGAGGGAGGTTTCTCTTGAGCCTAGAAAAAGAGAGAGGTTTCTCTTTAGCCTAGAAAAAGAGGGAGTGTAACAAATTCAAGGATAGTGAATTTGGGAAAATCCTTGGGAGCATCTCAAGGTAGAGGACGTAGGCAAGGTTGCCGAACCTTTATAAATCGCTTGCGTACATTTCTCTATCCTTACTCTCTTTACTTATTTGTAATTATATTTTTGTTTATTGTTTTGAATTTATATTGCATAATTGAGTAGCCTAGAGAACTTAGAAAATATCAATATAGGCTAGAGATTTAGAAGAACCGAAAAACGAACTTAAAGTTAGCAAAAAACCGATTCACCCCCCCTCTCGGTATAGCCTATAGAGCCAACAGATATAATCATATCATATACAACTATACACCAATCAAGTATTAATTTTTTCATGTTCACATTAACATAATAATAAATTATATACACCAATTGATCAAATATCTAATTAAAATATTAAATAGTAGATATTACTAAATTAATTAATATAATGCTAGTTATTTAAATATAATTAATAATAATATTAATAAAGTAAAAAAACAAATTTTATTAAAATTACCACTTACACAATAATACTACTCTAATATATTATTAAATTACACTTTAATTTACTATTAGAATTATTATTTTTATCCACACTTTAATTTTACATTTAATAGATAATAAATAAATTATTTTTAATAAACACTTAATTCTATTAAAATAATACTTACACACTAAGAGATTACATAATTTATTCTTAAAAGATTATTATAATATAATATACAAATCATTATTATAAGATACCAAATTGGTTTATTCATGTATAAGATTATTATAATATAATAAAAAATTAATTATGACTAGCTTGATTTATTAATGTCTTTTGTTTTGAGGCTAAAAATAAAATTACCACTAGCTTGATTTATAATTTTCTCTTTCAATGATGTCCAAGCTTATAAAAAAAATTGTACTTATATTGTTTAATTTAATTATTGAGCTTTTTCTAATCTTAAAAACTTGAATTTTAATTTTAAGATTAGGTTTATTTTTAATCTAAATTCAATATCTTTCTATACTTAAAACTTTAAGAAAATATAGTTTAAATTTAATTTTATTAAAAATATTTTTAATGTGTTGCACAAAATATCAAATTCAAAGTTTTAAACAAATATTGAAATTATATAATTTTTTTATATATTTGATTTATTATTGTATTAAAATTAAAATTTTATTATAAAATAAAAATAATAAAATGTTAAAATGATTTTTATAATAAAATCAAATGTTAAATTAATAATATATTTATTATTATAAATGCAATAAGTATAATATTAAAAATTATTTGATATCATATATTATGGTGTTTTAAATAATTTAATTTAATTTAATTAAAAAGATTCAATATTTATTTTGCTGGTAATACATAATTGATAAAATTGTATAATAAATAATAATTGTTTTCAAAATTTTAAACCTTTTAATTAAAAAAGTAAATCAATTATTTATTGATTTTTAAATAATAATTATATAATTATAATTCGAGTTTTCTCGAGTTATAAATTTGATTTTTTACGGGTTTTGGATCAGATCGGTCTCAGTTTCGGATCATATTGGGCTCAGTTTATGTCAAGTTCGGGTTTTTTCGGTTTCAAGTTTTTTCAGTTTCGGGCTTTTTCGGTTACATGCTTTTGACTTTTTTGGTCAATTCGACTTGGTCCCGGTTTGATATAGGGCTGATTCGGGCGGGTTTTTGGGTTGAGCCAGTTTTTGCCACCTCTAGTTAGGTAGAGACTCCTCAGTAGCAGAAAGGAAGAATAGCAATGAATTGGCAGCAAAGTGCCATAAAAATGTATGAATGGTACAAGAGAACAGTAATGAAGTGCAAGTGGAATAGTAATGAATGGTTAGTAGTAGACTCTTCCTAGACGAGTTTGCAGAGTGCAACTCAAAAGAAGACGAAGACGCGTCGGTAGCGTAGGAGAAGTATGAGATAGGGCAATATAAAGACAATAGAGATTTCTCCTAACAACAAGGCATTACTAGAATGAGTGGAGGAGAATGTCACGGTCTATTGACTTTGAAGTAATTAGGATTTTTATATGACTTCATGTGAACTAAAGAAGAATATAATTTTAATCAAAAGCATGAAAGCATTACTTATATAAATCTTGTATAATCATGCTTGATGAATGAAGAGTCAATATGTTCTCAAAGTAATAGTTTATCTTTGGATGTTTGATTAGAATATTATCCTACTGTGAATTCCAATATCATGTGTTTAACTAGTGTCAATATCGATAAATTTTAAATATGTATTGATACAATATGTTTAAATATTGGCGAGATTGATGATGTATCGATACCTTACCCTAACCATGAAACAGAAGCTTCAAGCTCTGTTCTAGTATCGATGCAATTACGATTAGTATTAATAAATGTGTGTTTTATTGTGCATGATTTTTTCTTGAAATAACATACATTGAAGGAATGTATTGATACCCCTTAAGTCTGGCAAATCCCAATGGTCAAATTTTTAAGTCTACCAACTGGAATAATCTTGAATTTATAACATCAACAGCCAAAAACTTAAGAGAAACTATTTAAGGAAAAAGCTTAGAGTTCAAAAAGAGAGAGCCAAAGTTCCAAATCAATTGTTATACTCATATCCAAGCTTCATTTGAAAAAGGAAAATAGACAAAGAGACACAGTTCATGATCTCATCACTTGTCTCAAAAAAGAATTCCTTCAATGATCCAAATTGTATCCATTTGCCTAGTAAAGGCATCTGAATATTATTTGTAAACCCATTCCAACTTTGTGAAAAGGAGACCACTTTTGAGAGCTAAAATTTGTATGCAAGATTTGGGTAAATCCAAGGTTTACTCCTTAATCTAGAAAAGAAGTGTTTATAAGGTTAGCACCTTAAGCCAAAAAAGGAGTACTTGTATTGGTTGCTTTATTGAGCCGTGAAAAGGGAAGGTGTAGGTTTTCTCCTTCAGCTGGTGAAAATGGAGAGGTTATTAAGTTATATTTGAGCCTAAGAAAAGGAAGGCTGTCTCCTTGATCATGAAAAAGAAAGAAGGTTGTAATCCATCTTCAATAGTAAATCTGGTGAAAATCCTTAGAAGGATCTCAAGGTAGAGGACATAGGCAAAGATATCAAACCTCTATAAAATCAACTATGTATTGTCTCTCATCCTACACTCTTACTTTGTTTATTACTTTATTGTTTCCTTTGTTATATGCTTAGATAGAGATTAGTTAGTGTAGGAAGAATTGAACTAGGCAGCATTAATTAGCAAGAAACCTAAAATCGATTCACCTCCCTCTCGGTTAGTGTTGAGCCAACAATTGGTACAGAGCAAGACTCTAATGAATAGGTTTAACCACTTTAGAGTAGAAATAATCCTTAGAAATTGCTTATTTTATAGAACCTCACAACCTTAGAAGGTCATTCCACTATTAAACCACTATTGTTTAATGATGAGAATTACTTCTATTAGAAAACAAGACTAATGCTCCTCATCAAGGTCAATAATTATGAAGTTTGGGGAGCAATAATGAGAGGTCCTAACATTCCTAAGATGATAATAGAGAACAAAAAAGTTATCAAAATAGAGGATGCATAGGATGAAAATGGCATAAAGATGGCATAATTAAATGCAAAAGCAATGATTATCTTATTTTATGCCTTAGGTTCTAATGAATATAACAAAGTCTCCTTATGTGATAGTGCAAAGGAAATATGGGACAAACGAGCAATCACACACAAGGGAATTATCCAGGTAAAAGAGACCCAGGTTGAGATGTTAACTCAAGATTATGAAATGTTTAGAATGAAACCTGATGAGTCAGTAGATGAAATTGCATTTAGGTTTATTGACATTGTTAATGGTCTTTAAAGACTAGGCAAGATCTATTCCAACATGGAAATGGTCAAGAAAATTTTGAACAGCCTCTCCAAATCATGGGAGGCAAAAGTTATTGCAATAAAAGAATCTAAAGATCCTAAAACTCTTTAAACTGATGGGATCATTGCTTACCTATGAAATGAAGTTGAAAAGAAGCAAAGAGCCTTAAACCATGAACTTAGCGATAGCTTTGAAATCCTCAACTAGTGAGGACACTAGGTTAGAAAAGGATAGCTCTAGGAATGAAGACCAATCAAGAAAAGACTTCTAAGGGTGAGTCTAGTGCTAGGCATGAGAATCCCATCATATGCTTTGAATACAATAAACCGAGATTGTGATAACCGTAAATTTTTCAATTATTGGAAATAAATAAATTAAAGTAAATGAATAAAATTTATTTACAAGATGGGAATATAGTTGAAATTCCCGAAATTAAGAAAAGTGAGGAAATTAAATGAAAATAAAATAATAATAATAATAAAGTCGGAGTTATTGAAAATAAGAAAAGGAGGAATTTAAATTGGATTAATGGAAATCCAAAATTAATAAAATAAAAATGCGTATATTATATATTTATATAATTAAATTATATAAATATATTTACACATGTTTTTATATAAATACATATGTATGTATATGAATATTAGTATATATAAAAAAAAAAGAAATATATACTATTTTGTCTTAAATAAATACACGTGTATATTATAAAATGTATTTATATAATTATAAATATATATGTACAGATATACATATATATATATATGAAATATATATATTATTGTTTTAAATAATAGTATATGAATATATAAGAAAAGTAAATGTTATTTTGTATTAAAGTTTATATGTATAAATATTTTATTATAGCATTTATATAATTTGTATATATAAATGTTATTTAAGTATATGAATATACATATATATATATACTAGACATGTATTTTGTAATGTACAAGATATATTTTATATATAATAAATATTGTATAACATTATGTATGAAATAATGTATGTATAACATATAATATATATTATATGTATAAAATATATGGTATAACATATAGTATATAGTATACTAAAAATGGAAAGAAGACAAAAACTAAAAGAGGAAATAAAACTAAAATAGAAAAGAAAGGAAGGATCGGGGGGAGGAATCCCGACCCTCTCAGCCGCAACCATCGGTGGCGGAGATGCCACCGCCGGCGAGAGAAAAAGGTGCAGACGACGTCGTCGGCAAAGGAAGAGAGGGAGGAAGCTGTCGGCGGCGGAAGAAAAGAAGGAAACAGAGGAAGAAACGAAGGAAAATCGGGAAGGAAAAGGAAAATGCCGACGGCGGTGCCGGCCAAATCGGTGGCCGCCACTGTCACCGAAGCACCGCCGGAGGGAGAGGAACACGATGGAGGTCACCCGACGCGCAATGGACGGCGAAGGAAGGCCGGCGAAGAGGAAGAAGAAACCGAGGCAAAACCGCCTCGATCCGCCGCCGTGCCACCGATCCAGGGCAAACGGAGGGCACCGGCAAGTTCGTCGTGCAGCCGGCCAGCTGAGGGACGCCTGAACCGCCGGAGAACCGGCTGCCGGCGAGGAACCGGTGAGGAAAGGAGCTGGACCGGTCTGAACCGGTCTGACCGGGAAAGGAAGAAGAAAAAAGAAAAGAAAAAGAAAAGAAAAAGGAAAAAGAAAAAGAAAAAGAAAAGAAAGAAAGAAAAGAAAAAGAGGAAAAAGGAAGAAAAAGGAAGAAAAAGAGGAAAAAGGAGAATTTCGAGAATTCGGAAAATTCCCGGAAATTCGACAACCCGGACATTTACGAAAATTCGGTAAGAAATTTCCGGAAATTTAATTTCAGAAAAATTAAATAAATTATGACAAAAAATTCTAAAAAAATTAGAATTTTAATTCCAGAAATTATTTTCAGCAATCGGGATAAGGAATCGGGAGAAATAGAGCGTGGGCGCGATCGATAAGCGGAAGTCGCTGACCCAGAAAAAAAGGTAAGGGATGCATGTGCAGCACTGTAAGGATATTCAGTCTGCATATTTTAAATTGAAATATTTATGCAAATATTTTATGAAAATTATTATGATGCATGATTTGCTGAAAATAATTTGGGAAGAAGTACTGGCTGAAAGATTTAAAACTGTATTTTCCGTGCAGGAGGTTAGTAAATCGGCTGCCGTTATGCTGTCGAAAATTTTAGAAAAACTTTATAAAATCATATTAAATGATTTTATTTCCGAATTTCGATAGTAAATCATGAAACATGAGGAAATTACTAAATTTCATAAAACATGAATATAATGAGATGGAATTTTAAAATATTCATGTATTCAAGAATGGTAACAACGAAATCACCGAAAATTCTCGAAATAGATAAATTACACGAAATACGAGACGAAAGATGAAGTGAAATATAGTGAATATTTTTATGAATATTTTTATAAATATTCACTAAAGGATTTTAACCCTTATGGTTTTAAATTATGGAATTTTATATTTATATAAATTCCATATAAGTTTATTTTATGATGAAAATACGGTTTTGAGACTGGTTGGCATTCCTATCATGCTGATGCATGATATGTGACCTGTTTAGTCCCGGTCGACGCCTAAATCAGTGATCCACCGAGGACAATATAGGTTATGGGTATAGATTTGACCGGCGTATTCCCTTACCCTCCGAGGTTTATAGTATGATAAGATTGATGTCTATCTTAGACTCCATAAATGATTGGTGATATGTTAAAAAGGAAAGTATTTTACATAAGATGGAATATGCCAATCGGAAAATGTGATACATGATGGGTGACATGTGAAAAGAACATGTTTTATATAATATGATAAGAGAATCAATCGAATTATAGCAATTTTTACAAAATGCTCATTTAGGTACTGATTATAGTACCATGAGATGATTCTCATAAGACATGAGATACAAACATGTAATATGTTTTCAAAAAGGAAGAAATGATAATTCTAATATTCTTTCTATGGTCTTAAATGGAATATGAGATCATAAGTACTACATGAGATCTGATAAGACAGTGGAAAGTACATATGGCGTAAAGGCCAAATCGAGCAGAGACTCGATGATTTTACCGTGTGAGCCACCTCTAGAATCCTTCGGGAACTAAGTGCTGCACGTGTTCTGATGTGTTAGTAAAGGCCAAACCGAGCAGAGACTCGATGACTTTACCGTGTGAGCCACCTCTAGAATCCTTCGGGAACTAAGTGCTGCACGTGTTCTGATGTGTTAGTAAAGGCCAAACAGAGCAGAGACTCGATGACTTTACCGTGTGAGCCACCTCTAGAATCCTTCGGGAACTAAGTGCTGCACGTGTTCTGATGTGTTAGTAAAGGCCAAACAGAGCAGAGACTCGATGACTTTACCGTGTGAGCCACCTCTAGAATCCTTCGGGAACTAAGTGCTGCACGTGTTCTGATGTGTTAGTAAAGGCCAAACCGAGCAGAGACTCGATGACTTTACCGTGTGAGCCACCTCTAGAATCCTTCGGGAACTAAGTGCTGCACGTGTTCTGATGTGTTAGTAAAGGCCAAACAGAGCAGAGACTCGATGACTTTACCGTGTGAGCCACCTCTAGAATCCTTCGGGAACTAAGTGCTGCACGTGTTCTGATGTGTTAGTAAAGGCCAAACCGAGCAGAGACTCGATGACTTTACCGTGTGAGCCACCTCTAGAATCCTTTGGGAACTAAGTGCTGCACGTGTCCTGATGTGTTAGTAAAGGTCTAAGTTCTGATGGGGATGCGACAAATGTCGAAGGATGAAATAGATCTTGTGCACATGACATATGATGTGTGTGATATAACGGATTTTGTTTATATATGCCACTCAAACATGTGCTACTTGAATGTTCGTCTCGTTCACACTTAATCATACTGATAAAAAGAATGATGCCTTGTGAACTTAAGAATGGAATAGATTTTAATAGCTTATTTTGCTTTTTAAAGGACGGTACTAATTAAGAGAGTACATTAAAACATGAAATGAATTTTAAAGAAATAAAATGATGATTTAACTAACATTCTTTTCAAGGAATATACGAATATTAATTATTTTATAGAAATGCTTTATTTCGTAGAAGCATTAATTTGAAAAGAATATGAAAAAGGTTATGAAAGATTGAAAAGGAAAAAGGATTTATTAATTCAAAACAAAATGAAAATTTCTCTCTACAGTTGCTTCTAGGTTCCGTAACAAGTATGGTATTCTAAAATATCTACCTTACTCCATTCGGATCCCTAGCCGACTGTAGTATCCTTCCTACATGCGAGCTTAGAGCCCATAGGAAAAATAAAAAAAATTTTTAGCATATAGGAAGTTGAGTATCAAGTGAGGCATATAATTCTCTTACTGAGCCGTGGTTTTGCTCACCCCTTAATTTTCAACATTTCAGGTTTTGATGAATGTGAGTTCAGTGGATTGTGGATCCTGGCTGTACACGAAGGACAATGTGTCAGACCGACTGTTTATTTGAGGTATGATCGTTTATTCTCTGTATTTAGACATGTCAACAGTACTACTTATCTGATAAATTACGATAGGGGATGTGTATAATATAACCAATACATTGTAAAATTGTTTAACAGTCAGTACAAGTTAAGTATCACAGACAGCCCAACCGGTTAAGATGTGTATAAGAAGATGAAAAATGTGGTCACGGGTCGTGACAGAGATAGATTAGGCAAGATTGTTTCTCTCTTAGGAAGAGAAAAGAGAAGAAACCTAAGAGAAAGCTATAATTGCAACTTGGAGCGATAGAAACCACTTTGGAAGTGATGATGATGAGGAAGAAAGAGAAAATGAAGTTGCAAACCTATGCTTAATGGCTAATGAAGAAATTTATGATTCTTCTAATTTTTGCTAGACAAATTATTACTCATTTGAAAAGCTACAAATGCATTTGATGACTTAGCAAATAAGTATATCAAGATGAATAAAAAGCTTAGAAAAATAATAGCCAAGCTAACAAGTGAAAATGAAGTTTAGGCTAAAGCAAAGGTTGAGCTAGAAGAAAAATCAAGAAGCCTTAATTTAGAGAAAGAAGAGTTGAAAAAAAATAGAATATGGCACAATAGAAACTTGACCAGATGCTTAAGTCTCAAAAGGCCTTCTTTAACTGGGATAGACTACGATACAACCATGATCAAAAGGAATCAACATTGAAGAAATTCCTCGTTAAAGAAAAAGAAGTTCAATGTACTTCTTCTAGGTGTAGCAACTGTTATAAGATAAGACATAGTTCTTCTATGTGTAAATTTAGTATAGCAACATTTAGGAGTAAACTAGTTAAAAAGATTTGGGTTCCTAAGCATAGACTAAATTCTAATATTGATTTATCTTATTGGTTGCTAAGGGAACCAAAACTGCTACTGCTGACCCTTAAGGACCTAAGAAAATCCAAATATTGTCATAATGTGCCAGCACTAAAACCTGACCCGCGAGACTTAATATTCAACGAAGTTGCCACCAATCTATTTCTCTATAGGGTTGAATGGTTACTTATTTGACTCTAAGGATAAAGACTGATTTACATTGCAAAAACTGTATTCGGGAGTACAGTTACGCGTGAGAAAGGATTAGCACCCCCACAACATCCATCAGATGAATGGTACCATTTAATCTTGCATTATCCGAATACTAGTCTTAATTAGTGGTCCTTTATCTAATATTAAAGATCTTTCTCGATGTTTCTTCACCATTCTAATGAAACACTAGTATGCCTCAAGAGTATTCAAATAAACCTTTTTCATTTTTCCGAAGTGGCTCCGTCGTCAGCGATTTGTATATATAAAAATTTTTTATGGTCTGCCATTTCAGACTTACTATACTTGAAAATATATTGTTGTTATTATCATATATCTATATATATATATATATATATATATATATATATATATGTATGTATTTTTTTAAGTTGGTTTATTAAATTATTTAAAGTCCACCTTTTTGGAGTGACATTTAAAGAAAATAATTCTTATCTTATCCGCCGTTTCGGACAAAACTTAAAAATTATTATTTAAAATGTGTTATATTGTTTTAAGATTTTAATTTATTCCTTATCTTTCATTATTTTGGACAATTATTTAAAAAAAAAAATCTTTAGTTTATTAAACCTTTATTGTCCATCAATTTGAGTAAAACCTTGAAATATTTATTTTTATAAAATCTTATTTATTATTATTTTGAACGAAATCCTAAAAAAAATAGATTTATTAAAAATGTATTTTTCATATTTTAAAATTTTTAACTATCCATCATTTTGGACAATTATATTTTAAATATTAATTTAAATTAAAATTTCAATTGTCCACCATTTAGGACCAAGAGTTTTAAAATATTTACGAACTTATTTGTAAAATTTTTATTGTTTTGGGCAAAGTTTTAAGAAACTTACTAATTTAATTTATGAAATTTTATTGTCCATTATCTTGGACAAAATCTGAAATATTTATAAACTAATTCATTTAAAAAAATATTTGTTGTCCATTATTTTGAACAAAATAAAATTTTAATTATCCACCATTTTGGACAAACTCATGAAATATTTATTAATTTTAATTTTTTATATGTTTTTATTTTGAAAATTCTTTGTATATTTGTCCAACATTTTGGACAATTTTTGAAAGACATTTTTATTTTACTCATTAAATTTGTATATTTGTCCACCATTTTAGACAAATCCCTAAAATATTTAGAAATCATTTTATATATATTCCAAGAGTTTATTAATATCATTGTTAAATAAGGTTAAATCAAAATAAAGTTACGTCAGAACAAAACAAAAAACAATAATATAATGATATCAATAGTTACAAAGTACGAAACAAATAAAATTATAATGAATAAATACAAAATTTAAGAAAAGAATCACTTCAAAAAAAATGGTTGATGGGTGAGATAAATAAAGCATATCAATTACTAGATAGCAAATAAAAGCAAACGAAAGCTGTCATCAAACTTTCATTGGTTCATGTCCACTAGATTATTGCCTCTTCTTTCTCTTGTTTTATCCTTCCTAATTTCTCTCCAGACGAGGCAGCCCTTATCTTTATTTTCATTTTTTCCTTTTCACTAAAAGGCATTCACTCCTAAAATTTCTTATTTCCTTTCCCATAGACAGAAGCCGTCGGCCACCACTCCTAAACCCCGGCCACTACTTATACTTCTTTTGGCCTATGTCTGTTAATGGTTGGCACTAATCTATTCCTTCTCCTTTTAAAAATAACCCCACCAACTTAATTTATAAACTCAAGCCGAGAACACAATGCAGAACCTAAGCCGAGACCTCCACTCTTCTCTCCTCTTGAATTTTTCGGTTGTTTTTGGTTTGATAGTGTTCAAACTGATCTTTTATTTTTTTTCTTATGAATTATGGGTTGATTCTACTGATCTTGTGGACATGGTTGCTATTGTTATTATATATGGGTTTGGATATGAGACTCGAAGCTTTTCAAGTAGGTGTGAGGCAATAGAGGCTCGGGTAAGGGGTATCGGGTATGGTGACGGGATAGGGGTAGCAGGAAGTGTTAGAGTATGCCCTACAATCAATTGGATTTGAATCAAGTTATTTTAAAAGGCCCAAAAGATTCAATTTAGTTGGACTAAGGCTAATACCTTTTTAGGGTTTTGTTAAGAGACACTATAAAAATAACATTAAGTCTAAAAGTTAGATATAATATTTTTGATAGCCACTTTGCCTCTTGGAGCTAACACTCTCAGAAAACAATTCCCTTCCTCCTCCCTTTGCTTCCGATCACACCTTGTCTCAAGCAAAGGTCGTGTTTTGTGTCCTACTCGTGTCGATACCGTTAGAGGGCTTCTCTCAGCTAGGAGTCTTGAGTTAACGATAAATCGAAGGCTGTTCGTGGGCTGCCATATTCAAAAGTTGAACATTCCTACACGAGTCACACCAAAAGGTCAGATTCTATCCCGAAAACAATCTTGTTGCATGATTCTGGTGATTTTGGTTTTGTTGTTTTTCTAATCCGTTGCTTATTTTTGTGTATGACATGATAAAACAAGACAACAAAATCTTACAGTGGTATCAAAGCCATGTGCAAATAACTTTCGGGATAGCGAATTCGATTCGTGATTATTCTGTTCTATTATAAGTTCTTACAAATTTGATTTTAATTTTCAAAATTCGTTTGGCAACCTAAAACAATTGTAAGACAACTATAGATTTAAATAAACCCTGTAGGGATTTGTTGAATTAAAAGTTACATGTTAGAATTCTTTTCAAACTTGTAATTAAAATATTGTCAAAATTGTTTGGCACGCTTTTATCTAATATAATTGTTATTAGAGAAGTTGTCAAAATTCTTTTGACAAAAACCCTATAGGCAGCCTTGTAGTTGCCACCCTTGCAAAAAAAAAAATTAATACTTGTTATTATTTTATTTAAAATATATAAAATAAATTAGAATAAAAGTTATCCTGATAAAAGTTTTAAATTAAATATATTTTAAAGAAAGATATTTTTAAAAATAAAATTGGATAAGAGTTATCCGATGGTTTTTGAAATTTTTTATAAGATTAAAATTTCAAAAACGTTATCTTGATAAAATTTTGTTTTAAAATAAAATATATCCTATATTAAATTGGATAAGAGTTATCCAATCGTTTTGAGATTTTAATGAGATTAAATTTTTAAAAGAAACTATCTTGATAAAATTTTGTTTTAAAATAAAATATTTTCTATCTTAAATTGGATAAGAGTTATCCAATACTTTTGAGATTTTAATGAGATTAAAATTTCAAAAAGAGTTATCTTTATAAATTTTTTGTTTTAAAATAAAATATTTTAAAATGGATAAGAGTTATCCAATGGTTTTGAGATTTTAATAAAATTAAAATTTCAATTAAGCCTAAATTGAATTTTGAGAATTAAAATAAAATTAAAACAGCCATTGATACTCATAATTAATTAAAATTTGATTAATTAAAATTAGATTTTAATTAGGAAGCATGCAAATTAATATGTGATATTGCTATGAATGCTTGATGCTTGATTCGTATGTGATATGGATGATTGCATGGTGCATGGTTATGGGCTTAGGATTACATGGATTGTAATTTATTTAAATAAATTTAAATTGGGCTGCGAGCCTTGATTTATTTGTAATTTATTTATGTAATAGTTACATAGATAAATTAGGATTTTCTTGTAAAATGTACAACATTTGGAGCCAAGATGATCCAGAGCCAAGGTGAACCGAGGTGACGCTTGAAAGGAAACCGAGGAGAAGGTGTTTAGAAAAACAATGTATCCCTAGGTTCTTTTGCAATAAAAAGGCCATAACCATGTCACGTTTAATTTTATGATTTTACTTATATATGTTGACATATATGTTAGAAAAGCATGCTAGGTGAGACGGTAAAATTAAAAATCCCTCAAAATAAATATTAAGTCAAAAATAACAAACAAAGATGCCTTCCAATACGATGCATGTGAAAGAGACTTTGTTCGATATTGTGCTACTTTGGCTCAGTTAAGGTCATACCTACCTTAGGAATCCACATTGCATGAGATAATAGTTATCTCCAAGTGTATTGGGTCAGACTTAACTAAATCAAATTAAGGCATTGGTTCAGTCAAACCTAATAAGATTTAGAGGCATAGGTTAGGCTTTGACCCATATGATGAGTTAGAATAAGAGTTGTTCACCCAACTATCCAGGAGTTGCATGAATGCAAATGACAAGAGTTGTCTACCTAAATAATCTCATTGGATGTATTAGCTCAGCTAAAGTTATAATGGGACCAAATATGGATCCTGGCCCACTAGGAAGTCTAGGCCAAAAGGCTTCCCGAGTTGATAGTGAGGGCTATTAGCTTGAGGAAAATAGTGGGAGTAATTCATTTAATTAAAAGACTATAATTAAATGATTTTAATCACAATGTTACTTACTTGCATATTTTATGATTGTAGAATTATCATGGCAAACAACAATTTATCCCTTCGTTCTATCCTTGAGAAGGATAACAAGTTGGTTGGGGCAAACTTCTTAGATTGGTACAGAAATTTGAGGACAGTCCTCACTTAGGAAAAGAAGTTATATGTTCTAGAGCATGCGATCCTTGTTCAACCCCGACAAAATGCCTCCACTACTGATAAGCAAGCTTATCAAAAGCATTTGGATGATGCCACTGGCGTGCAGTGCCTAATATTAGCTTCCATGAGTTCTGAACTCTAGATCAACATGAGAATATGAAACTGTTTGATATGATCGAACATGTCAAGGAAATGTTCCAAGAGCAAGCACGGCACGAACGTTATAAGGTGTCTAAGGTGCTCTTCCAGAGCAAGATGGCTGAGGGAGCTTCGGTGCACACTCATGTACTTAATATGATTGGTACATTGAGAGGCTGGAAGCACTGGGCTTCACCATGTATAAAGAGTTGTTAGTTGATCTCATCTTTCAATCCTTACCGGATAGCTATAGTTTGTTTGTGTTGCACTACAACATGAACAATATGGATAAGACACTGGTAGAATTGCTCAACATGTTGAGAACTGTTGAGCAAGACTTGAAGAAGTTAAGGCCTACTTTTGTTATGGTGATTGACAAGACCCAATCCAAAGGCAAAGGCAAGCTTAAGGGTAAGCCCAAGCCCAAGGGTAACAAGAAGGAAAAGGTTAAGAAGCTCAAGCCATCTAATGGAGTTGCTAAGACAAGAAAGTGCTTTTATTGCGGTAAGACTGGTCATTGGAAGCGAAACTGCCCTATGTACCTTGAGGAGCTAAAGAAAAAGAAAGGAAGTGAGACTTCCACCTCAGGTATATATGTGATTGAGATAAATTGTCTACTTCTTCATCTTTTGTATTAGATACTGGATGTGGTTCTCACATTTGTGTAAATGTGCAAGGACTAACAAGGAGTAAAAAACTTGCCAAGGGTGAGGTAGTCCTACGAGTTGGAAATGGAGCAACAGTTGCTGCATTAGCTGTAGGAATATTTAATTTATCGTTGCCTTCAAGCCTAATTCTAGAACTTGATAATTGTTATTATGTTCCAGCAATTGCCAAGAATATTATTTCTGTTTCTTGTTTGGACAAGAAAGGTTTTATTCTTTTAAAATAATGAACAATAGTTGTTTAATTTACTTTAATGATATTTTCTATGGCGATGCTTCCATTATGAATGGATTGTATGTTCTAAACTTACATAATCACATATACAGTATTGATTCCAAGAGGTCAAAGGGTAATGAGATTAATCTTATATTTCTCTGGCATTGTAGACTTGGTCACATAAACAAGAAACGCATATCTAAGCTCCACAAAGATGGACACTTAGATTCATTTGATTTTGAATCATATGATGTATGCGAATCTTGTTTGCTTGGTAAAATGACCAAGGCCTCTTTTACAGGAACAACTGAAAGGGCTAGTGGTTTACTAGAGCTCATACATACAGATGTATGTGGCTCATTAACCACATAGGCTAGAGGAGGGTTCCAGTACTTCATCACATTTACTGATGACTACAATAGATATGGCTATGTGTATCTAATGAGACACAAGTCAGAATCCTTTGAAAAGTTCAAGGAATTCAAGAATGAAGTACAAAACCTTACAAGAAGGTATAGGCGGGCGGTAAAAAGGCTGGTAGGTTCTGTTAGAGGAGGAGATCTCTCTATTCGACCCCTTTTTTGGTTGTCCTGTGACAGGGTCTTTATAGGTGGAGGCTAAGCGGTGTGCAATGATGAATTTGGGCGAGGGATGATCAGTGGTGATGATGGGAATAGGCAAGTTGTCCTACATGTTGCATTAAAATTAGATATATTTTTTTAGTTTATTTATTGAATTATTAATTACTAACAAATTGTTTTTTTTTAGGGCTTAATGATGATCTTGTTTCTAAAACTCCAAAGATTAAAACAAAAATTCAAATTTCTTTTAATTTTTAATTTCTAAATTTTTTTATATTTATCTAATTTTTTAGAAAATAAAGAAAAGATGAAAATAAATAAAAATAAAATGGAAGATAAAGAGGGAAAAAAAAGAGAAAATAAGAAATAGAAATAAATAAACATAACAAAAATATTAAATATAATATATCATAAATAATAATAAGAGGCCAATACCGAAAGTAAAAATGGACTTAAATTAGATAAACTTTCAATGGGATCAATTAATTTTGCTATTGGACTTAGATCGATCTTAACTAGGAGAGACCTTACTTGTGTCGGGATTGGTCTTGACTTGAACAAAGACTTTGATCCAGACAAAATTAAGTGTCTACAGATACCAAAGTGTAAATAAATTTTTATGTTGTAGATGTGATGAAGTTCAAGAACTAAAAAAGAACATAACATGAATTCTTGCATAAGAATGCACAAAGGAGAAAAGAAAAGGCATGAAAGGAGAGTATAAGGAATAAACAAAAATATTTTGCCTTATATAAGAGAACACTATAAAGAAATGTCCACTCTCATGCTAAGGAGTATTGTGAGAACATTCTTACTCTTTTGTACTCCAAATTATATGATCCTCATATCTAATTGAATAAATGATAGTACAAGAGTGCTTGACGCTTGCTGAAATATGATTGCATTTCATTAAACAAAAAAAAATCTTAACAAATGCTATGAAGTGTTATGCGTGTTTTTTAACACATCATGAATGCCTTCGTAGTTGCAAAATAGGATAAGATAGATAAGTAACTAGAATGCTAGGATAGTGATAGAGTTATTTGATATATTTTGTTTAGTTGTGCTCTAAGTGCTTAATTTGTTTTGGTTGAGTTTGCTTTACTTCTTGATTGCTTATGTGTTTGTAATTGTACTTTGATTATCTATTTGAATTGTTTGTGTGTTTAGTATTAGGATAGAATCATTGGAATAAGGGATATGTTTTGCTTGTGTTGATTGAAAAATCTATATTCTTAACAAAGTATTTATAAATTAGAATTCAAGAATGATAGGAATTCGTAGAGCACCTATACATAATCATGTGATGTCAATACTAGATGAATATGTACCAATACGCTTTATAGAAGTATCAATAAGAAACTAGGTAGAATCATAAAGTATTATGGATAGGCACATCCCTTTGCATTCTATGTCTTTTCACAAAGAAAAGCCATCTAATCTTCTCACTACTCAAAAATATTTTCTCTTCAAAAAAGAAGCCACCTATTGGAATTAAAAATCATTATCCTCATTAAACGTTCAAAAGAACATCTCTTTCAAAGATGTAGCTCTCCTTTTCTTCAAAAATGATTACCGAAGATATACCAAAAAATCTAAACTCAAGCTTACTTGACTCCAAAAGCAAAACAGATTTCTCAAATGGTTCATATGGTATCCCAAGGAAATGGGTGTAGACACCCAATTTTGTCGAGGTCTTAAAGGGTTTGAATTGTAAATTTTATTTAGTGTCATTTTGGGATAGTTTAATTAAGTTGTTTTTAATTTGATTAATGTAGTAAATTAGATTATTTTAATTAAATTGGACTGTGTAAATTAAATTAATATAGTTAGAGTATTAGGATTAATTTTTAAGGTTAATTTAGGATTGAGTTAGATTAGGATAATTTATACTAAGATAAGTAAAAGTGATTGATTAGTTAAAATAGGTTATTTAAATTAGGTTACTTTAGTTTAGCATTTACTGATTAAAGGATGAAATAAGATTTTAACGTCCCGATTTACCAAAGTTCAAACTAAGTTTTTCCTTTTCAAACAGTTGGTTGGGCTGTACGTAGTGTAATAGATTCTGAGTTAAGCTAAATTTTACATTAGATTAATCAATATCCATTAACATCAGTTGGTCCAAGTTCAGATGATGCATGCAATCTCATGTATAACCAATTCCATTAACAAGTCTATACGCATGCATCCAAAGACTATAATTATATTTTCAAATTCTTTTAGTTACATCCCCGTGCATTAGCTTGAGTACTGTACAATAAGTCTAAATACAAAATGAATAACTTTACATTCTATACCTTTAAGAGAGATACCAAAAGCCTCAAAGGAATCAAAAACAGAAACCCTTTGTCTAATTGACTCTATTGTAAGTAATATGGAAGGGAAAAGAGGGAGGTGAGCTTATAAAGCCTAATAAGAAATACAAATACCATAAACTACATGCAATTATCTCAAAACAATTAATAAACATTAAAATGTAAAGGGTATTTCTCAAAATGTAACAGTCTGAGTATACATTTTTACACAATATTTACTAGTATTTTACACATTTTTACCAATTGGGCTGTCTGTGATGCCTTTATACTTCAACAGTAACAATAACAAATAATGGACATTTATGTATTGATAAAATTCGAAATATGTAATTTTACAATATTCCTTATACTTTACATCCCCTGTTTCTATTTTACAGTGAGGTAGTACTACATACAAGTGTCTGAATATTTAAGAGAAGAGACTGTATCTTTAAATTTCAATGCTCTGTCCCAGTGGGCTACTCGCAGCTATATATATTCGAGGAAGCCATCAAATAATCCCCGTGATTAATATGGAAAGTTTGAAAGTAAAGGGTGAGCGAATCACATGCTAAGTAAAGGAGTCGTATGCTGCTTGATATAATGAAATCTATATGCTGGAAAATATTTATTTTTCCATAAATCTAAACGGAATAAATCCTTTAATTTCCACCACCTCAGTAACAGTTCAAAACATGTGACAGTACAGTGGTAAAACAGTAGTTACGGTAAACAGTCTTTTCAGTACAGTAGCTTATAAATATTCAAATCACTGGAAAAAGTTCAGTAATTATTTCTATTTAGAAATAATTTTCAAAGTATTTATTCTCCATAATAGTAAATTTCCTTTCAGTTCAATAAGCACTATTTCGCATAATTCAGTTCAGTAAACAATAATCAGTAGATTTTAGTTCAGTAAACCGAAATCAGTAGCTACTAGTTCAGTAAACAGTAATCAGTAGCTACTAGTTCAGTAAAGAGAAATCAGTAGCTACCAGTTCAGTAAACAGTATATCCCAGTGCAGTAGAGTTTAGTAAAATAGTATTTCGATACGATTTAGTTCAATAAACAGTAACTCACAGTGCAGTACAGTAAAACAGGATTCAATAAATCCTTTTAGTAAACAGTAATCAGTAAGTTGGGATTAGGCATCACCCTACAATTAAATTATGCTATCATCGTCCACTGAGGGACACAGTAATCATTCCCGAAAGGACATAGTAATAATATACAGTGAGATATATGGCCATGATCTATAGGGTGTCCTCAGTGTACACTTGCCAGGTGACATCCGGGACGTTGATGACTGGCGGGTCAATCAGCCACGTGACAGTAACAGTAATAGTATGATGCATGAAACTCGGGGCCTAACTCTCAAAACAGTATAAAAACTGTACCATAGCCTTTATGGATCTTATTCAAAGTAATTTGAAATATTTTATGTTTATCCATAAGGCTCTCACATTTTCATTTATCATCACCTTTATGGAATTTATAAAATAGATAAAATCATCACTTAATTCCATAAAGGTATAAAATCATTCATTTTCTCATAAAAATACATTTAAGGAAATCAAATGAATTAAATCATTTACTTAAAGAATTATTTTCCAAAAAGGTATTTTATTCCCCATTTTCACATACAGTAAATCCATCAATAAATATTCATTTATCAAGTGAAAAAGTAAATAAATATTCAATTTGAATATTTAATATCATATAAAATAATTTAAATTCTCACTTTAATAAAAATATAAAACATGAATATTTAATTTCTCATAACTTTCTCAAAATTTCCAATTTATGGAAAATTGGTGGAAATTATATTCAAAATTTTCCATTTAAATCATTTCATGATTCGAAAATATTTTGGAATATTTTAGAATATTTTTGGAAAATTTTCGACAGTATAATAGCTGCAGATTCCTAACCTCCTGCACACAATCACAGTATATAAACCAGCTTTTCAACCATAGATTTTGCATGTTTTCAAACCAAATCATGCATCCAATATTCTCATAAAATTTAGCTCAAGAAAACATGCAATTCATTATATCACTACACCTCACACACTCCCCCCTTACCTGTCATACGAAACCGAGCTTCCCGGTTACGCCAGACGAAATACTTAATTCCCGATTGCAAAATAAATTTATCAAAATTATCATTAATTTTTCTCTTAATTTTAAGCCATTAACTTTCATAAAATGCAGCCACTAATTCCTTTGATAAGTACAACCAGTATAAATTATATTGGTATTAAAACTCAATTTCCTCATTTTTGATCGTTTTTCGGTTTTAATTTCACAAAAAATTCTCTTTTAATTTCTACAATTGCCTTCTATCAAAATACCTAATTTTCAGCACTAATTCATAAAGAAATCAAGTCATTGCCAAACCTCATATGCCACTTTTATTGACTTTCCATCATTTTCTTTAATGGTCTTGTTTTCCCTTAGTAAATGCTTTCCTACGTGAGCCATTTCTTGGCCAAATCTTGCATGAAGCCTTAAATGCTTCTATTTTTCCATGTTCAATAGAGAGTTCATTCACTAGCCAAAACTCTCTTTTCAACCCTTTTTCTAATTCTAAGCTTCTTATTCCATTTTTTTAAATCCTATACTTCATTTCTCATCATCATCATACCACCTCTAACATAATTCCTTTGTTTTTGCTAAATCTATATCAAGATCTCAATTATGCAAATTTCATGATCTAATAGAATTTAACTAAAATTAACATTATCATCATGTTTCTCATGCTTAGAAACATAAAAATAAGTTATTGAATATCACAAAACCATGGGAATTAAATTCCTTGCCTTGATCGATTATAGTTCTCCAAAACAGAATTTTATTTTTTGTTTTGTTTCTTCTTCTTGTCAGTCCTCTAGCTTGATTCTTAATTGGTTTTAAGGTATATATAAGGTTTATAAAGAAGATTTTGTAATTAACTAGCAAAGAAAGAACGTTTTACTAAGAGATTTCATGGCGGAAATGAGTGAAAACCGAACATAACATGTCCAAACAGAATGCTCGTGGAAGCAGGGGAAATCGATGAAGATAAATGAGTTTTGCTGAAGTTTCTTGTTTCTTTATTCTTCTCTTTATCCATCTTAACCAATAACCTTGTGTCACCTTGCTTCTTATCATTTTCTTTCATCATTTCTTGCATTAAAATTCATTAAATGGCTGAAGAAAAAACTGCAGCAGAAGGTGGCGTGGAAGTCTTCCTTTCCACACGTCATTGACCACTTTTCTTTTGTTTTATTCTTTAGCAATTAAAATGATCTCAGATGTTACTTTTAAGCCATAATTCTCTCATATGTTCTACCATAAAAGTCATACTTCAGTAGCCTTTAAAAGGCTAAATAGAAACGTACCACAACAGCAAAGTGGCGTGGACCCTCTTGGCCGATCAGTTTGGCCTTATTTCCTCTTCTTTCCCTTGCTTTATTTCAGTCCATAAATTTTAATATATAATACTTTTGAATACTTTATCTTTAAATACCATTTTCCACTTATTTTTACACTATAAAATTCATGCTTTATCAGCCTTTAAGTGGCTGAACCGATTGGTACAAAGGCAGCAACAAGGTGGCATTGAAGTCCACTTGGCTGCACTTTTTGTGGACTTTTGTCCACTCCTCTTTTCAAAGCTTCAACCAAAAATCTTTTAGTCATGTGTTAACTTTTAATTACCTTTTCTTTAAGCCTTTTTGCACCTTAAAAATTTATTTTCTTCTTTCCTTTAAAACTTTCCAGCCGAGCACAACAAAGGCAGCAGAAATTGGTTGGCGTGAATGGCTGTATATTTTGACTTTTCTTTGTTCTGCTTTTGCTTTCATTTTATGCATATCTCAGTAATTGAATTACCACACATCCACCAATAAAGTCATCTTCTCTTATAACCATATTTGTTTCAACTTTATACACTATACTATAATTTACAATTCCAATAACTCCAAATTGAGAGTGGAAATTCATTGAATCTTTATTTAATTCCTTTAAATAATTTACAAAGTATAGTGTACAGTGTTATAAAATCGGGTCTCACATTTTCTCCCCACCTTAGGAAATTTGGTCCTCCAAATTTCACCTGGACCTGTCAACTTGTCATCGAAAAATTTCTAGATACTTCTCACATAATCTAAGATCTTGAAAGGTCTAGTTTATCATGGACTCAGCTGTCCTTTCTTACCGAATCTCATTATGTTTTTAGGGGGTGAGACCTTCAAAATATATTATCACCCGTACATCTCGGGAACTTGCTCGACCCAATCAGGAGCTAATAACTTACGGTCTCCCACTTTTCCCCATGTTATCATGGATCGATATTGTCTCCCATATATATAGTTTCGTAAGATGTCATGCCAATAGTCACCTGTTAGCTATTATTATAAGCAAACTCTGTCAGAGAAAATAATTGTCCCAGCCGCCTCTAAAATCAAGTGCACATGCTCACAACACATCCTCGAGCGTCAGTATCGTACGCTCGGATTGTCCGCCAGTCTGCAGATAAAATGCGGTGCTAAAACTCAGTTGAGATCCCATAGCTTCCTGAAGTCTCTCTCAACAATGAGATACGAAGCGGGACTCCCTGTCAGATGTAATGCACGCTGGAACACTATGTACTCTCACTATCTCCCAGACATATAATTCGGCTAAGGTAATAATTGGATCAGTAAATTTCATAACTAAGAAATTGGGCAAACTTAGTTAATTCATCCACAATTATCTAGATAGCATTTGATCCTTTACGGGCTCTCCGAATTTCACTTAAATCCCACATTTCCTCTTGCATAATCAATTTATACTTCCTGTAATTATTTATCATCTTTGGGAGTTAACAATTTCCACTTCTTTTCATACAGCAGATAGTTTCACACTATTTATTACATATTATCACATTTAGTGCCAAGTCGATCATAATTTGGTGATTATCATTTAGACAATTTTAGTCAATCGCATGTAATTGTCCCAATAGCTTTTACATCCATTGCACCTGGTCTGAACATATCATTGAGCGTGTACATATTACGCTCGAATATTTACATCTATAAGAAGCAGTGGTAATAGTAAATTTGGAATCCCAAAGCCTTTTGCTATTTGCCAAAAGCATGTGGCAAATCAGGGATCCCTGTCATATGTATTCGCTCACTGGAACTTCACATACATTTTCACCGTTCCACAGATATATATCGACTAGGGCACGCGAGAGATCAAGAAACTGATTGTGAATCAATTTGATCAATCAATCTATAGTCACTTCTCTAACATCATGGTTCTTTCGGATTCTTTACTATCCCACAATAATCATTTCACAGTTTAGCTAAGACTGCACTTCACTTGCCGACTTTAATATTAACCATCAATTACATTAATTGAGACATTAGGTAATAATTTTCCCTGACATCACTTTTCATATTTAGTTATCATTACATCTCTTATTCTCATGGTCCATATAATATCACTTAATGGTGTAACGTACCTGAGGATGTAATCTTTTCACAATTAACTTCTATAATGGAAATTTATTAAATTACCAATTCCGTCTCCACATTATTTATGCCATTTCACATTTCCAATATATACATCCATTTACATGACTGTCAGTAATTTGTTTATTTACTCCTCTGAGTAAACTCATTTCATCTCAATCTGGCTCGATTTTTAAATTTAGCCGTGACACTATGTTAGTAGAGGAATCAAATTTCAATCTTGATGGGAACTACCTCATAACTCGTGTTCCCTTATTGTCATATGATTTATCTTCTTAATGCATTTCTTTTCACACTTATCATCTAATTGATTTTCCCAAGTGGTTAGTTCTTCGCTAAAACCTTTAACATTTTTGAATACTATTCTCATACATATTCATCCACTCCTATTTAATTTTCTCACATCATGTACCATATCATTTAAAGCAGCTGATTCCACATCTTCTCTATTTTTAAATATCAATATTCATCCATCATTCGAGACCACCCCTCTCTAATAGTGCTCGAATTCAATTAAAACTCATATTTACCAAGCTTAACATTAAAATTTTTAGTTTCTAGAAATTTGTGAAATTATTCAAGGATGCTGTTTATATTCTTTAAACAATTATACATATTCACATCTCGTGGTTTCATGCTATTATAATTTATCCGTATGTGATTTCATTAATTCCACATACGTCACATGGTATTTGATATATCTCTTAAGTACCACGAAGGACTCGTAGGAGTTATATCGAGTTCTGAACATCATCTTACGAATGCCTGTCTATAAGCTTTTTATCCGATAACATTTTGTTCAGAGATTGGTCTTAAAACTCCATGTATATCATTAAATGGATTGATTAAAATATCAATCCTGAACAAATGAATATCCATTTTCAATAACAACACTATTGAACATTCGAAATTTAGTACACGATCATAAGCTATGCTTATTCTTTTGAACCATATCATCTGTGTTTTCACTAGTTACACTAGCACAGATAGGTTCTTTATTCATTAATCTCTGGAGTAATTCCTTAAGCTCTTCAAACTCTTTTATGTTTTCTCGTAAGAGCTTATAAATAGATTCCATGTTGTGAATCGAGTCAATAATCTCTCGAATCCACTGTACTCCGAAGATTTATTTGAACTTCATCCGGTAACTTCTAAATCATAACCTCATATCATCTTGGAGGTTTCATTATTTACATCATGTAAATCCACTATGTATCCTCCAAGACCTGCTTGTAACTTTTAAATCTTTCAACATGTATTCCACACCGATTCACTTATATATATTTCCACTTTAATACACTTATTTAAATCATACCTAGTAAGTGTATTACTTTTTGTAATATCTAATAATCCTTAACCAAATACCCCGTCTATTCACTTTTAATTCAGGCCCTAAGAATCCATAACAGGGCCGACTATCTCGCAACCTCCCACAATACCCACTCTGGTCGCATTACACATCAAAATATAAAGGGGCTCATAGTAGGGATCATTAAACATGTAATATGTTCTTTACATCATCAATTACTTTATTACCATCAATCAATCCCGAATTAATTTAGTCAACTATGATTCAGAGGCATTATTTCAATATAAGGGCATATTCATCATTTCCCTGCTTATTTCTCTCTCTTTAAGATACTTTTAAACATGCGATCTTAAGGTATATACACTGATGATATTCTATTCCACTCCAATATCATCATTCCAAGGTCTTAGTTCGATTCGGACAAAGAAGTCCTGGTGGGGCCCTCACCAAGTTCTTCCCTGTACCTTACCGAACAGACCTCTATTAAGACTATAAGATCACCTATTTCATGCAAAAGTCTCGGGTAATTATCCCTCTTTAGCATCCTTAATTCATAGATTTCCACACAATTTAAAACATTTAACCCAATTTACAGTCACTTATTTTCTTTATACATTCAGACTATACAGTACTACAAGGAATGTTAATCTTTTTCAACACTTTTGGTTCTAAAAGCATCGACAGACATCAGGCCAATCTTGCTCTGATACCATTTAAACTGTAACAGTCTGAGTGTACATTTTTACATAATATTTACTAGTATTTTACACATTTTTACCGGTTGGGCTGTCTATGATGCCTTTATACTTCAACAGTAACAATAATAAATAGTGGACATTTATTTATTAATAAAATTCAAAATATGTAATTTTACAATATTACTTATACTTTACATCCCTTGTTTCCATTTTACAATGAGGTAATACCGTATACAAGTGTCTGAATATATAAGAGAAATTACTGTACCTTTAAATTTCAATGCTCTGTCCCAGTGGGCTACTCGTAGCTATATTTATCCGAGGAAGCCATCAAATAATCCTCGTGATTAATTTGAAAAGTTCGGAAGTAAAGGGGTGAGCAAACCACATCTCAGTAAAGGAGTCGTATGCTGCTTGATATACTCAAATCTATATGCTGGAAAATATTTATTTTTCCATAAATCTAAATAGAATAAATCCTTTAATTTCCACCACCTCAGTAACAGTTCAAAACATGTGACAGTACAGTGGTAAAACAGTAGTTACGGTAAATAATCTTTTCAGTACAGTAGCTTATAAATATCCAAATCACTGGATAACAGTTCGGTAATTATTTCTATTTAGAAATAATTTTCAAAGTATTCTTTCTCGATAACAGTAAATTTCCTTTCAGTTCGGTAAACAGTATTTCGTATAATTCAGTTCAGTAAACAGTAATCAGTAGATTTTAGTTCAGTAAACAGAAATCAGTAGCTACTAGTTCAGTAAACAGTAATCAGTAGCTACTAGTTCAGTAAACAGAAATCAATAGCTACCAGTTCAATAAACAGTATTTCGGTATGGTTCAGTTCAGTAAAACAGCATTTCGGTACGGTTCATTTCAGTAAACATTAACTGACAGTGAAGTACAGTAAAATAGGATTTAATAAATCCCTTCAGTAAATAGTAATCAGTAAGTTGAGACTAGGCATCACCCTACAATTAAATCATGCTATCATCGTCCACTAAGGGACACAGTAATCATCCTCGAAGGGACACAGCAACAATATACAGTGAGATCTATGACCATGATCTATAGGGTGTCCTCAGTGTACACTTGCCAGGTGATATCTGGGACGTTGATGATTGGCGGGTCAATTAGCCACGTGACAGTAACAGTAATAGTATGATGCATGAAACTCGGGGCCTAAGTCTCAAAATAGTATAAAAATTGTACCATAGCCTTTATGGATCTTATTCAAAGTAATTTAAAATATTTCATGTTTATCCATAAGGCTCTCACATTTTCATATATCATCACCTTTATGGAATTTATAAAATAAATAAAATCATCACTTAATTCCATAAAAGTATAAAATCATTCATTTTCTCATAAAAATACCTTTAAGGAAATCAAATGAATTAAATCATTTATTTAAAGAATTATTTTCTAAAAAGGTATTTTATTCCCCATTTTCACGTATAGTAAATCCATCAATAAATATTCATGTATCAAGTGAGAAAGTAAATAAATATTCAATTTGAATATTTAATATCATATAAAATAATTCAAATTCTCACTTTAATAAAAATATAAAACATGAATATTTAATTTCTCATAACTTTTCAAAATTTCCAATTTATGGAAAATTGGTGGAAATTATATTCAAAATTTTTCATTTAAATCATTTCATGCTTCTAAAATATTTTGGAATATTTCAGAATATTTTTGGAAAATATCTGACAGCATAACAGCTGCAGATTCCTAACCTCCTGCACATAATCATAGTATATAAACCAGCTTTTCAACCACAGATTTTGCATGTTTTCAAACCAAATCATGCATCCAATATTCTAATAAAATTTAGCTCAAGAAAACATGCAATTCATTATATCACTACAACTCACACACTCCCCCCTTACCTGTCTTACGAAACTGAGCTTCCCGATTACGCCAGACGAAATCCTTAATTCCCAGCTGCAAAATAAATTTATCAAAATTATCATTAATTTTTCTCTTAATTTTAAGCCATTAACTTTCATAAAACACAGCCACTAATGTCCTTTGATAAGTATGACCAATATAAATTATACTGGTATTAAAACTCAATTTCCTCATTTTTGATCCTTTTTTGGCTTTAATTTCACCAAAAATTCTCTTTTAATTTCTACAATTTCCTTCTATCAAAATACCCAATTTTCAGCACTAATTCATTAGGAAATCAAGTCATTGCTTAACCTCATATGCCACTTTTAATGACTTTCCATCATTTTCTTTAATGGTCTTGTTTTCCCTTAGTAAACGTTTTCCTACGTGAGCCATTTCTTGGCCAAATCTTGCATGAAGCCTTAAATGCTTCTATTTTTCCATGTTCAACCGAGAGTTCATTCACTAGCCAAAACTCTCTTTTCAACCCTTTTTCTAATTCTAAGCTTCTTCTTCCATTTGTTTATATCCTATACTTCATTTCTCATCATCATCATACCACCTCTAACATAATTCCTTTGTTTTTGCTAAATCTATATCAAGATCTCAATTATGCAAATTTCATGATCTAATAGAATTTAACTAAAATTAACATTATCATCATGTTTCTCATGTTTAGAAACATAAAAATAAGTTATTGAATATCACAAAACCATGGGAATTAAATTCCTTGCCTTGACCGATTGTAGTTCTCCTAAACAGAATTTTATTTTTTGTTTTGTTTCTTCTTCTTGTCAGTCTTCTAGCTTGATTCTTAATTGGTTTTAAGGTATATATAAGGTTTATAGAGAAGATTTGGTAATTAACTAGCAAAGAAAGAACGTTTTACTGAAAGATTTCGTGGAGGAAATGAGTGAAAACCGAACATAACATGGCCAAACAGAATGCTCGTGGAAGTAGGGGAAATCGGTGAAGATAAATGAGTTTTGCTGAAGTTTCTTGTTTCTTTATTCTTCTCTTTATCCATCTTAACCAATAACCTTGTGTCACCTTGCTTCTTATCATTTTCTTTCATCATTTCTTGCATTAAAATTCATTAAATGGCTGAAGAAAAAACTGCAGCACAAGGAGGCGTGGAAGTCTTCCTTTCCACACGTCGTTGACCACTTTTCTTTTGTTTTATTCTTCAGCAATTAAAATGATCTCAAATGTTACTTTTAAGCCATAATTCTCTCATATGTTCTACCATAAAAGTCATACTTCAGCAGCCTTTAAAAATGCTAAATAGAAATGTACCACAACAGCAAAGTGGTGTGGACCCTTTTGGCCGATCGGTTTGGCCTTATTTCCTCTTCTTTCACTTGCTTTATTTCAGCCTATAAATTTTAATATATAATACTTTTGAATACTTTATCTTTAAATACCATCTTCCACTTATTTTACACTATAAAATTCATGCTTTATCAACCTTTAAGTGGCTGAACTGATTGGTACAAAGGCAGCAACAAGGTGGCGTTGAAGTCCACTTGGCTACACCTTTTGGGGACTTTTTTGCACTCCTCTTTTCAAAGCTTCAACCAAAAATCTTTTAGTCATGTGTTAACTTTTACCTTTTGTTTAAGCCTTTTTGCACCTTAAAAATTTATTTTCTTCTTTCCTTTAAAACTTTCTAGCCGAGCACAACAAAGGCAGCAGAAATTGGTTGGCGTGAATGGCTGCATATTTTGACTTTTCTTTGTTCTTCTTTTGCTTTCATTTTATGCATATCTCAGTAATTGAATTACCACACATCCACCAATAAAGTCATCTTCTCTTATAAATATATTTGTTTCAACTTTATACACTATACTATAATTTACAATTCCCATAACTCCAAATTGAGAGTAGAAATTCATTCAATCTTTATTTAATTCCATTAAATAATTTACAAAGTATAGTGTACAATGTTATAAAATCGGGTCTTACATTTTCTCCCCACTTTAGGAAATTTGGTCCTCCAAATTTCACCTGGACCTGTCAACCTGTCATCGAAAAATTTCTGGATACTTCTCACATAATCTAAGATCTCGAAAGGCCCAGTGTATCGAAGACTCAGTTGTCCTTTCTTACCGAATCTCATTATGTTTTTAGGGGGTGAGACCTTCAAAATATATTATCACCCGTACATCTCGGGATCCTGCTCGACCAAATCAGGAGCTAATAACTTACGGTCTCCCACTTTTCCCCATGTTATCATGGATCGATATTGTCTGCCATATATATAGTTTCGTAAGATGTCATGCCGATAGTCACTTGTTAGCTATTATTATAAGCAAACTCTCTCAAGGTAAATGATCATCCCAGGAGCCTCTAAAATCAAGTGCACACACTCACAACACATCCTCGAGCGTTTGTATCATACACTCGGACTGTCCGTCAGTCTTCGGATAAAATGTGGTGCTAAAACTCAGTTCAGATCCCATAGCTTCCTAAAGTCTCTCAACAATGAGATGCGAAGCGGGACTCCCTGTCAAATGTAATGCTCGCTGGAACACTGTGTACTCTCACTATCTCCTTGACATATAATTCGGCTAAGGCAATAATTGGATCAGTAAATTTCATAACTTAGAAATTGGGCAAACTTAGTTAATTCATCCACAATTATCCAGATAGCATCTGATCCTTTACGGGCTCTCCAAATTTCACTTAAATCCCACATTTCCTCTTGCATAATCAATTTATACTCCCTGTAATTATTTATCGTCTTTGGGAGTTAACAATTTCCACTTCTTATCATACAGTAGATAGTTTCACACTATTTATTACATATTATCACATTTAGTGCCAAGTCGATCATAATTTGGTAATTATCATTTAGACAATTTTAGTGAATCATATGTAATTGTCCCAGTAGCTTTTACTTCCATTGCACCCGCTCTCAACAGATCATTGAGCATGTACATATTACGCTCGAATATTTACATCTATAAGAAGCGGTGGTAATAGTAAATTTGGAATCCCAAAGCTTTTGCTATTTGCCAAAAGCATGTGGCAAATTAGGGATCCCTATCACATGTATTCGTTCACTGGAACTTCACATACATTTTGTCACAGCCCGTGACCCTATTTTTCACCTTATTCTATACATCTTATTTGGTTGGGTTGTCTGCGATACTTTACTTTTCTTTTACATATACACAATTTCATATTAAATTATAATATGAATTACATCCCCGATTTCTACTTCATAAGAAAGTAGTACTGTCGATAAATCTAAATACAGAAAATAAATGATCATACCTTATTAAATAAATCGACCTGTCGCATCGTCCCCAAATGCGCAGTCGAAAATCCTTTAAGTACTGGACTCTCAGTCTTCGAAAACCTGAAATGTTAAAATTAAGGGGTGAGCAAACCACGGCTCAGTAAGGGAATTATATGCATACTTGATATTCAGATTCCTATATGCTGAAAATCTTTTTCAATTTTTCCTATGGGCTCTAGGCTCGCATGTAGGAAAGATACTACAGTCGGCTAGGGATCCGGATGGAGTAAGGTAGGTATTTTGAAATACCTATCTTGTTCCGGAACCTAGAAGCAACTGTAGAGAGTAATATTCTTTCTTGTTCTGAAATTCAATTCCTTTCCTTTTTATTCCGTAACATTTTCATATTCTTTTTCTAAATAATGCTTTTATGAAATAAAGCATTTAAATAAAATAACTAATATTCATATTTTCTTTGAAAAGAATATTAATTAAATTCTCATCATTCTCATTTAAAACTTATTTCATGTTTTACTGTACAACCATAATTAGTACAGTACTTTAAAAAGCAAAATCCGCTATTAAATCCTTTTCGTACAACATATATATCACTTAAATCTAATATTCAATTTAAAAATTAAAATAAGAATATTAGATTTATTTTCCTCCTTTTTCCTTTTGAAAACATATCACATATTCATTTCATATATAGTCTAATATTCAATTTAAAATCATTGTAAGAATATTAGACTTATAAACTCTTTTTCCTTTTGAAAACATATCACATGTTCATATTACATATCATATGAAAGTCATTTCGTAGTACTAAAATCGGTACTGTAATAAGCATTTTATAAAATGCTGTAAATCGCTTTCATTTAACTTATCACATATTATGTAAAACATTTTCACATATGGAGACATAGGCACACACGCCCAGCCCTTCCACTGGGTCGTTACTCATATCATGCTATAGGCCCCGAAGGGTATAAATAATCATGTCAGATCTATGGCCATAGTCTATAATTGTCCTCGGCGGATCACTAATCAGGTGTCGGCCAGGACTACATATCACATATCACATATTACATATCACATGTTACATATCACATATCAGCATGATAGGATGCCATCTAGTCTCAAAACCGTATTTTTCATCATCAGAAAAACTTTATGGAATTTATAAAATATATAATTTCATCATTTAAAACCATAAAGGTTATAAAACCATTTAGTGAATATTTAAGAAATAATTACGAAAATATTCATAAAAATATTCACTTTACTTCTTTTCATTTTTCGTCTCGTATTACATGTATTTTATATATTAAGAGAATTTTCGGTGATTTATTTTCATCATTCTTGAAGAGGATTTTCGGTGATTTCCTTATCACCATTCTCGAAAACATGAATAATTTAAAATCATTTTCATTTTATTCATGTTTTCATGAAAATATTAATTTTCTCGATTTTCGTAGATGAAAATTATTTCTCGTGACATAAAATCATTTATTATGATTTTCAGAAATTTTTCGATAATTTTTCGGCAGTATCACGGCTGCCGATTGGCTAACCTCCTGCACGAAAAATACAGTTTATAATTTCAACCGGTACTTCACCACAATTTTCCAACCAATCATTCATCTCAATATTTTCATAAATATTTTCATAAAATATTTCATAATTAAAATATGCAGACTGAATATCCTTACAGTGCTGCACATGCATCCCTTACCTGTCTCGTGGTGTCGAACTTTCTGATGTCACTACACGAAATCCGATTTTTTTCATGCTGCAAAATAATTTTATCAAAAATTGTCGTTAATTATTTTCTAAATTTCTACAGTCAATTCCCATGTTCAAACCATAAAACACAGCATAATAACAATCCAAAATTGCTCATGGCCAAATGTCTTCTTAAACCCCTTCTTAAGGTGATTCATCTATTCTTTCCTTAATCCCATTTATGCATATCTATTATTTCCTTTACTTCCCTTCTCAATTAATTTTAGAAAATATTTTCTACTCATCTTTAACTATTTTTCTTTAATCATTAATCATAAAATTGACATGAGAATCTCTCATGAACAATTTCTTGTCCAATTATTCATATCTTACACCATGAAGATTTTATACATATATATATTTATCATTTTTGTTTTCTTAATTACTCCTTATTGTCCTAACATTTTTGCTCTATACTTCTCTTGTATTTAAAGTTTCCTCAACTTTATTTTTCAGCAGCCAAAATCGTGACCTTTAATGGTCATGTTTTCTTAGTTTTTCATTTTCTATTTTTCCATCACACGGCTAGCAGCTCCATTATTTTCCTCTTCTTAACAGTTTCATTTATTCTTCTTCTAATTTCCTATCTTGTAACTACTCTTGGTCACTTAGGATTTTCATCAAATGCCTTTGGTTCACAAAAATTATCATTCTCGTTCAGTTAATACCATGATCGGTGACTGCCTCTTTTTCACGCCACCTCCTCTGTTTTGAAACGTCATCAAGCCAATTCCATGGTTTCACAATGTATCATTCCATCTAAACTCAAACCAAGCTTCCAACAATTTAATTCATCATTTTTCTACCAATCTTTACGTAATATACATTAAAATTTTCAATCAATTTTTTTTTTCTACCATATATAGTCGAACACCTCTACTGTCACTACAAATCACTTTGTTTTAAATTAAGGCTTCACACAAGTTTCCCATACATATATTAATCACAAACCATAGCTGAAATTAAGAAAATATTATCACCCCTCACCTTTTTAGCCAAAACCGAACAGAGTTCTCCAAAAACCCATGCTATTTCTTCACGTCAGCCACTATAAATTTCGGGTTTTTAAGATGTTTTCACGATGGAGGTCAGACTTGTGAAGGGGTTAATGTTTTGGTAATAAACCCTGGTGAGATTCTTGAGTAGAAATGAAGGAAACGAGAGAAATTGCCAGGAAATGGAGTAAAATCGTGAGCAGCAGAAAATGGCACGAGACAGAGTCGGTGATGAGCTGAAAAAAGGCTGAATAAACCTTGTTTTATTACTACCTCATCCAATCGCTCATTGCCACATAGCCCACTAACACCTTTCTTTCTTCATTTCTTTTCATTTATAACTAATTCCACACGTGAAACAAACACAGCAGCAAAGGAGAGGCGGTGAAGACCATTTTGCTGCATGGTTTGACTCCTTTCCCCCTTCTTTTGTATATTTCAACCACTCACAATTAATCACATGTTCAATAAATCAATTTCATTCCTTTAAATATCATTTATTTGAATTTTATGCCATTGAAATTGCATTTCAATTCTAAATTTTCAGATTTATTTCTTTATTTATTTCTATACCTTCAATTATCATTTAATATTTATTTCACCTTTTATACACCATATTATAATTCATAACTCCAATAATTCCAAAAATCTAAAGTGGAATCCACATTAAATATTTATTTAAATTTACCAATTAATTTATTTCCACTATCAAGGATTTACAAAAATATAGTGTACAATACTATAAAATCGGGTCTTACACATTTTCACTGTTTCACAGATATATATCGACTAGGGCACGCGAGAGATCAAGAAACTGGATGATGTAGAAATGAATCAATTTGGTCAATCAATCTATAGTCACTTATATAACATCATAGTTCTTTCAGATTCTTTACTATCCCACAATAATCATTTCACAGTTTAGCTAAGACTGCACTTCACTTGCCGACTTTAATATTAACCATCAATTACAGTAATTGAGACATTAGGTAATAATTTTCCCTGACATCTCTTTTCATATTTAGTTATCATTACATCTTTTATTCTCATGGTACATATAATATCTCTTAATGGTACATGAGGATGTAATCTTTTCACAATCAACTTCTGTAATGGAAATTTATCAAATTACCAATTCCGTCTCCATATTATTTATGCCATTTCACATTTCCAATATATACATCCATTTACATGACTGTCAGTAATTTGTTTATTTACTCCTCTGAGTATAACTCATTTCATCTGTCAATCTGGCTCAATTTTTAAATTTAGCCGTGACACTATGATAGTCAAAGGAATCACATTCAATCTTGATTTGGGAACTACCTCATAACTCGTGTTCCCTTATCGTCATATGATTTATCTTCTTAATGCATTTTCATCTTTTCACACTTATCACTCTAATTGATTTTCCAAGTGGTATAGTACTCTTCCGTTAAAACCTTTTAACATTTTTGAATACTATACTCATACATATTCATCCACTCCCATTTAATTTTCTCACATCATGTACCATATCAGTAAAGCAGCTGATTCCACAAACTTCTCTATTTAAATAAATCAATAGTCACTCTATCATTCGAGACCACCCGTCTCTAATAGTGCTCGAATTCAGTTAAAACTCATATTTACTGAGCTTAACATTAAAATTTTTAGTTTCCAGAAATCTGTGGAATTATTCAAGGATGCTGTTTATATTCTTTAAACAATTATACATATTCACATCTCGTGGTTTCATGCTATTATAATTTATCCGTATGTGATTTCATTAATTCCACATACGTCACATGATATTTCATATATCTCTTAAGTACCACGAAGGACTCGTAGGAGTTATATCGAGTTCTAAACATTATCTTACGAATGCTTGTCTGTAAGCTTTTTATCCGATAACATCTTGTTCAGAGATTGGTCTTAAAACTCCATGTATATCATTCAATGGATCGATTAAAATATCAATCCTGAACAAATGAATATCCATTTTTAGTAACAACACTATTGAACATTCAAAATTTAGTACACGATCATAAGCTATGCTTATTCTTTTGAACCATATCATCTGTATTTTCACCAGTTACACTGGCACAGATAGGTTCTTTATTCATTAATCTCTGGAGTAATACCTTAAGCTCTTCAAACTCTTTTATGTTTTCTGGTAAGAGCTTATAAATAGATTCCATGTTGTGAATCGAGTCAGCAATCTTTCGAATCCACTTTAATCCGAAGATTTATTTGAACTTCATCCTGTAACTTCTAAATCATAACCTCATATCATCTTGGAGGTTTCGTTATTTACATCATGCAAATCCACTATGTATCCTCTAAGCACGTACTTGTAACTTTCAAATCTTTCAACATGTATTCCAAACCGATTCACTTATATATATTTCCACTTTAATACGCTTATTTAAATCATACCTAGTAAGTGTATTACTTTTCGTAATATCTAATAATCCCTAACCAAATACCTCATCTATTCACTTTTAATTCAGGCCATAAGAATCCATAATAGGGCCGACTATCTCGCGACCTCCAATAATACCCACTCTGGTCGCATTACACATCAAAATATAAGGGGGCTCACAGTAGGGATCATTAAACATGTAATATGTTCTTTACACCATCAATTACTCTATTACCATCAATCAATCCCAAATCAATTTAGTCAACTAGATTCAGAGGCATTATTTCAATATAGGGGCATATTCGTCAATTCCCTGCTTATTTCTCTCTCGTCAAGATACTTTTAAACAGGCGATCTTAAGATCTATACACTGATGATATTCTATTCCACTCCAATATCATCATTCCAAGGTCTTAGATCGATTCGAACAAAGAAGTCCTAGTGGGGCCCTCACCGAGTTCCTCTCTGTACCATACCGAACAGACCTCCATTAAGACTATAAGATCACCTATTTCATAGATTTCCACACCATTTAAAACAATTAACCCAATTTAAAGTCACTTATTTTATTTATACATTCAGACTATACCGTACTACAGGGGATGTTAATCTTTTTCAACACTTTTTGTTCTAAAAGCATCGACAGACATCAAGTCAACCTTGCTCTGATACCATTTAAATAGTAATAGTCTGAGTGCACATTTCTACAGAATATTTACTAGTATTTTGCACATTTTTACCGGTTGGGCTATCTGTGATGCCTTTTACTTCAACAGTAACAATAATAAATAATGGACCTTTATTTATTGATAAAATTCAGAATATGTAATTTTACAATATTCCTGTCACAGCCCGTGACCCTATTTTTCACCTTATTTTATACATCTTATTTGGTTGGGCTGTTTGCGATAGTTTACTTTTCCTTTACATATAAACAATTTCATATTAAATTATAATATGAATTACATCCCCTATCTTAATTCATAAGGAAGTAGTACTGTAGATAAGTCTAAATACAGAAAATAAATGATCATACCTTATTAAATAAATCAAGCTATCGCATCGTCCCCAAATGCGCAGCCGTAATCCTTTATGTGTCAGACTCTCAATCTTCGAAAACCTGAAATGTTAAAATTAAGGGGTGAGCAAACCACGGCTCAGTAAGGGAATTATATGCATACTTGATATTCAGCTTCCTATATGCTGAAAAACTTTTTCATTTTTCCTATGGGGCTCTAGGCTCACGTGTAGGAAGGATACTACAGTCGGCTAGGGATCCGGATGGAGTAAGGTAGGTATTTTGAAATACCTATCTTGTCCCGAAACCTAGAAGCAACTGTAGAGAGTAATATTCTTTCTTGTTTTGAAATTCAAATCCTTTCCTTTTTTATTCCGTAACATTTTCATATTCTTTTTCAAAATAATGCTTTAATGAAATAAAGCATTTAAATAAAATAACTAATATTCATATTTTCTTTGAAAAGAATATTAGTTAAATTCTCATCATTCTCATTTAAAACTCATTTCATGTTTTACTGTACAACCATAATTAGTACAGTATTTTAAATAGCAAAATCAGCTATTAAATCTTTTTCGTATAACGTATATATCATTTAAATCCAATATTCAATTTAAAAATTAAAATAAGAATATTAGATTTATTTTCCTCCTTTTTCCTTTTGAAAACATATCACATATTCATGTCACATATAGCCAAATATTCAATTTTAAATCATAGTAAGAATATTAGACTTATAAACTCTTTTTCCTTTTGAAAACATATTACATGTTCATATAACATGTCATATGAAAATCATCTCGTAGTACTAAAATCAGTACTGAAATAAGCATTATGTAAAATGCTGTAAATCACTTTTATTTAACTTATCACATATCATGTAAAACATTTTCATTTCACGTATCACATATCATATAAAACATTTTCACATATGGAGACTTAGGCACAAACGCCCAGCTCGTCCACTGGGTCGTTACTCATATCATGCTATAGACCCCGAAGGGTATAAATAATCATGTCAGATCTATGGCCATAGTCTATAATTGTCCTCGGCGGATCACTTAATAGGTGTCGGCCGGGATTACATATCGCATATCACATATCACATATTACATATCACATGTCACATATCACATATCACATATCAGCATGATAAGGTTGTCATCTAGTCTCAAAACCGTATTTCATCATCAAAAAACCTTTATGGAATTTATAAAAATAATAATTTCATAATTAAAACCATAAAGATTATATAATAAATCAAGTGAATATTTAAGAAAATATTTATAAATATTCACTTTATCTCCTTTTCATCTTTCATTTCATATCATGTATAATTCATATATCGAGAGAATATTTAGAAAACTTTTATAAAATATTTTCTTTATCCCTTTTTCATTTTCATATAGTTCATATATTGAGAGAATTTTCTGTGATCTCATTATCACCAATTTCGAAAACATGAATATTTTAAAATGAATTTCGTTATATTCATGTTTTATGAAAAATAATCATTTTCTCGATTTTCGTGATTGAAAATCATTTCTCGTGAAATAAAATCATTTATTATGATTTTATAAATTTCCTAGAAATTTTGGGTAATTTTCGATAATTTTTTGGCAGTATAACGGCTGCCGATTGTCTAGCCTCCTGCACGGAAAATACAGTTTATAATTTCCAGCCAGTACTTCATTCCAAATTCCAACCAATCATTCATCATAATAATTTCATAAAATATTTCCATAAAATATTTCGTAATTAAAACATGCAGACTGAATATCTCTAAAGTGTTGCACATGCATCCCTTACCTTTTTCTAGGTCGGCGACCACCTCATTCGTCGCGCCCGTGTTCACCTCGTCCGATTCCATCGTCTCGGTCATCGAGGGAATTTTCTGGAAATTAAATTCTAAATTTTAGAATTTTTTTCCATAATTATTTAAATAAATAAAGTATTTAAATAATTTATCACTTTCCGGGATTCCTTACCGTTTCCCGTAATTCCCGAGTTTCCGAATTCTCGAGATTTCCCGTAATTTCCAAAATTCTCCTTTAACTTTCTATATTTATTTTCCACTATTAAGCCCAAAATTCAGCACAATTTCTTTATTTAACACGACATGATCAAAACTCTCTTCTTGGCTATTTTCATGATTCTGCTTCTATTTTCAATCTAACTTTTCTATTATCCTTCTTTCATCTTAGATTATTATTTCTCATCAATTTCATGCATCAAAATGCATGTGTATTCCTAAGATTCCATAATTGACATAAACTCATTTTTAATGGCACAAATTTTTTTTTTCAAATCTTCTTGGTTCTAACCACATTCATCTTTGTGGCATTTCTTTCTTTTACTATCTATTAAAATTTCGTTAACAATATATATATATATATATATATATATATATATATATATATATTGTTTTCTTTTCTTTCTATTCTCTTCTATTTCATGTGTACTGTAGCCTCATATTGCTTCATTCACGTTTCCTTTTCTGTTTTCACATATTCTTTGCTTCACATTCCACGTCTACCCGTAAGCTTCCTAACATGATTTTAATATAATTTTCTTTCTTCATTTAAGTTGTTTGATTTCCATGAATCCTTTTCCACATGTCTAGGATTATTTGTAAACACTTTAATCCATTAAACATCATCACCATCGACAACCCCTGTTAAACCAAAACACCCATAGTCACGCCACTTCTTGCTCTTTTGAACTTATCACTGCAGCCATGGTTCAAGTAAGCCTCTCTTCATCCTATCCTTTGATTTCTACTAACAACCGTAAAAATTACAACAATTTCCCCATATTTTTCCACCATAATCGAATCTACAGGAAACCCATATATGCTTTTATTTCATTTTTAAAGCTATGACCATGTTATTTATGCATCAAACATTACTAAAACTCTAGGTAAACTCATGAGAAGCGTTATTATACCTTACCTTCCTCCAAAGCCAAACTGTGCTGCTACCAAATCAGTCTCGTTACTCCTCATTTCAGCCTTTAATTTTTGAAATTAAATTGTTCTTAAAGTAAAGAACAAACTTGGTAGAGGAAGGTTAGTATTTTAATGATGGAAAGGGTTGACTTTACTAAAGAAAAATGGAGAAGCATGCAGTAAAAGGGCGAAGAGAAGAACAACGAAATGTTAGCTGAAGAAGGAAATAAACCACTGCTGTCACGACCCGAAGACCAATGACGTCAACTTAACACTTACTTGATTTGCTTATGAAAATTTTGAACCAAATTTTTTTCTTTTTCTACTTACGATTTGTATTCGGTGTTAGTTTAGTATCTAAATTCCGATCCTATCTTACTCTTATTATTTCTCGAGCTATGACACGTTTCTCAAAGAGGTTTTTCTTATGATTTTCGTCTTATTTTACTATTCCCAAAAGAAACAGGTCGAAAACCTCCCCTTTGTATTTTATCAATTTCCCCAGGTATAATTTCCTGCACTGAAACACATTTTAAATCACATAACACAGCAGCTGGTGTTTCTCCACAGTTTCATGCAATCATGTATTTCAAAGATCTCGAGAGTTTAACCATTACTAAGTTCGTATCTACCACATTATATATAATTCAAAACATACATTAGGACCCGGATCGGACTCGATAACTACCTAGACTCACATAGTCATCTAGTGCGATCCAAAGTTACATCTCATATACTTTCCTAGTACTGTGAAATTTAACGTACACATAATTATCAAAATGATATACTAGCAGTATACCTCAAAATACAAAATGCTAGCTCCGGAGAACGCAAATGGGTACCACTACTAGGTACGGTTTCCCGGGAGCCTACACGAAGCCTGAGCCGGCTATCAACTCGTATGATCTGCAGTTGTTAAATTAAGGGGTGAGCAATCCACGGCTCAGTAAGTAGTTTAAATAAAACATACTATGCTCATATCGTAAAACACGATCATACATACTTGAGTTATTGTAAATTAGCATGTATGGATTATACTAAGGTTTATTATCCTTTCGTAAGTGCTCAAACGACATAAACTTGTTCATGCTTACATTTCGTCCTTGATTTCACAAGGTATTATTCTCTTTATCAGTATGATTATATGTGGAAGAACCAACATTCAAGAAGCTCATATTTAAATGGTACATATAACATAATCCAATAATCGAAAGAAACAAACATTCAAGTAGTACATATTCAAATGGCACATATAACATAATCCAATAATCGAAAGAAACAAACATTCAAGTAGTACATATTCAAATAGCACATATAACATAATCCAATAATCGAAAGAAACAAACATTCAAGTAGTACATATTCAAATGGCATGTACAATTATAATTTAATAATCACACACTTCGTATGTCATATGCCTCAGATCCATTTCATCCTTCAACATTCATCTCATTCATGAATTACAATCCCTTACTTAACATCACAATATTCCACGATTTCTAGTATTTCATCGGAACTCGTGTAGCACTTAGTTCCCGAAGGACTCTAGAGGTGGCTCCCACGGTTCGAAATTCAAGTCTTTGCTCATATGGCCTTTAGTACATCGAAACTCGTGTAGCACTAGTTCCCGAAGGACTCTAGAGGTGGCTCCCACGGTTCGGAATTCAAGTCTTTGCTCATATGGCCTTTAGTACATCGAAACTCCTGTAGCACTTAGTTCCCGAAGGACTCTAGAGGTGGTTCCCACGGTTCGGAATTCAAGTCTTTGCTCGGTTGGGCCTTTAGTTTTCCTAGCTTTCGACAAATATAACTAGGTGCTAATTAGGGTCCATTGGCTCAACATCGGGAGCGATATGTATATTTAGTACTCAAATCACATGTCCATACTCACAGCATAACAATATGTTAACATGTTCAGTAATCATAAGAGAGCCATCACACATAACACATTACACAATTCACAGCAAAATCACCTTTCAAATAAGCATATTTCACAGGCACATTATGTCCGATTTAAAAATCCTACCATACTTATTCTATTTGTCTTATCCGTAATGCCCAACCAATATCCTATATAAATTTAATTAATTATTTAATGAGGGTTCTTTCATCTCTTACGAGATGATACTAGTAAGATTTATTTAACCCACTTACCTCGAGGTTTAATCATTTCTTCCCGACCTTTTGAAATCCGAAATCAAGTCCTCAACCGTTCCGATTCACTACACATAATCCATTAACATTTCGATAAGTTTTTATCACTATGCTTAATCATGTACTTAAAGCAAGGATCTTAAAACGTTATTGATTTCAATTAACTATTAATCCGAAACTACCTCCTAATCGTTAGTTGTGATATACCCATGGTCTGAGTCCTTATACACACATATATTTATATATGTTTACACACCTATGTGTTTATATCCATGTGTATATTCCATTATATATATATATGTATATATTATAGATATATATATTTACTCATGCTTATCTCTTTTCTTTCTCTATATAACTATGCATAATGCATAATGCATAAGTACATTTGTATATTTATATATATATATATCTATGTATATATATATACACTTTATTTTTAATGGCATATCATTATATCGATTTATCATGATATACATATGTATATACTATATATATATATATATATCAATATCTATCACCATTCTCGCCCTTATATCTATATTTATATTCATCTATAACTTTTAAGCGCGAGAGCATTCTTAGTATTCCTTTCATGACCTATTTTCATGCACATTATATCTCTCAAAGTCAGCTTAAAAATCAGTTCAAAGACAACATGTACCCTGGTTAAAAACCTTTTAAATTTGGCTTTGAGATCAGGCTTTACAATGCTCTTTCTCGGTTTGTATCTATTTCCAGTCCAAATGAGTCTTGTTCCACTCCTCCATAGCAGCCCTGTATCACCACCGATCCAGCCCTTGGCACATGCCATTTGCAGCCTTTTCGTGGCCCACATCTAGTGTCAAGAAAACCTCTTTTTCGGCCTTGTTTTGCAGTTCCAATTCGACACTAGAATCAAAGTTTCTTAACCTATTCAAATCCACTCAGTTCTGCCACTAAAAAGGCCACCGAATGGCCTTTGGTCAGTCTTACCTAAGCCTCTTTGTCCAGCCTTTAAGCACCACCTAATTCCAGCTCCAAATGATTTCTAGAAGTCAGCCAAGAATCTATATTTTATGCCTTGTTACCATTATTGAAACCAGCCATTTTTCTATTGCACTTAACACATGTACAGTCCCCCCTCTTTTTGAGCTTCATCGGTTCTTAGCCTACAAAGCAGCTCTCATTCAGCTGCTGCTTCACATTTTAAAATCACCATTAATCATCTTGCATTTTCTAGCCTTCACCAGTTGAGAATCACCTTGATTTCCCCGTTTATTTTAGCTCCAAACTCAGTAACATTATGCCCGTTTCACTTTTGCTTCAAGTCTCAAAACCTCCTTCGATCAGTCTCATTTTAGCAGCCAAACCAATACCATTTTCAGTCCTAACCAGCCTCGGTCATAGCCTAGAACCCTTGTCCCACGAAGCACTCGAGAGCCCTTAAACTGACCCCTAGGTCAGCTCTGTTTCACACCTTGCTTTCAGCCAAATTCCTTACCAGCAGTTTCCTAATTCCTATAGCTCTCTCGACCCTTCCTTTCTTCTTTGCTCCACTCTTCGTTCTTTTCTTAATTTCCTTTTCTGTTCCATCGTTGCGGAGGAGAAATGAAGATGGCCATTGCTGTCAAGGAAACTGTACGCAAGCCGTGTGGTTAAGCTGCTGTAGGCCGATGAAAGGAAATCTGCTGCTGTCTTGTTAACGTGGAGGAGGGACGCACGAGGAAGGTGAGAATGGTGGAAACAACGATGGTGGATTGCAGCTAAGAGTGTGAAGCGGTGAGGTAGGTAACGGGAGAAAGAAAAAATGAAAAATGAGAGAGAGATGATCAGTGATGAGGAAGACAACCTAGAGACTTAGAATGAAAAGAAAGAATAGACGTGAGTGATGGGGAGGCAGTGTTCTGACTCCCTAACCCCCTTTTTTTTTATAATATTCTTATATAATAATATAAATTATTTATATTATTAGATATATATATTTCTTTATATATATTTTATTTTCATTTATACACTTCTATATTTATTTATATTTATTTTTTTTATTTTTTTTATTTTTTTATTATTATTTTTTTTATGTAGATATATTCATACTTAGTATATGTATTTAAAAATTCCTTGTTCTTTCGAGTATGTCATATTTATTTATGTATATTTCCAAATATAAATACATATATACATGTATTTATATATAGATATATATATTTGCTTCATTTCGTCATTTATTTATTTATTTATAATTAATTATATGTATTTACATACATACGTATATTTGCATGTATGCATGCATTTCATTTGATTCATCTGTGTACGTAACCGTGATCTTCTATTTGCAAAACCCCAAAATTATAATATTGCATTATATTCACTTATAGTTACACTTGAGTACAATATCAGTTTACGAAAATTTACAGTTCTTACAACTGCTGTTAACCGACTTCCTCAGCTGAGCTTATACCGATTTTTAACTCAATTTAATATAAATTTTAAGTCCAAAATCAGCCATGTGTCTCTTAATTTAATCTCTTTTGTCTTTTCTCTTCTTTTACCTTTTATCCTTTCTTTGATTTAGAGGTTCCAGCCGATCACCACCTAGCAACCTAAGAAAGTGGCGTGATGGCCACAATTCTGCTGCACGATTTTGTGACTCATTTTCCCTCTTTTGTATGTTTCATCCAACATGTGTTCCACTTATAAAATTTCCCTTCCTTTAATTATCATTTATTTGTATTTTATGCCATTGAAATTGCATTTCTCATTCTAATTTTCTGATTTATTTCTTTATTTATTTTTGTACTTTCAATCCATCATTTAATATTTATTTCATCTCTTATACACCATATTATAAAATCGTAAATCAAATAAATCCAAAATACAAAGTGGATACACATTCAATATTTATTTAATTTTCACTAAGCAATTAATTAATTTTTTTCTAATATTTCGATTTCATAATTATATTTATTCATTTCAACATATCTATTTTCTTTAATATTAATTTCCAATATTAATATTTTCCAATAAATGAAAAATTTTACGGTTATCACATTCTCCTCACCTTAAGAAATTCGGTCCTCCGAATTTAATTTTAGTCTAAAAGGTGATACGTTCTGTATACTTACAACTTTTGTCCTTTAGATCAACTTTTACATAATACTGCCAGCATATATTCAACATCAAGATCTTTTTTTTTTTCATTACATATCGTCTTTCATCATACATCTATACTACCGTAAGATTTCTTACCAATTGGGAGTTATCACTTTCCACCTCTTTTCACATAATAGCTATTTGTAAAATCTGAATTTTATTATACTGTATGCCATATGTGTACATTATTGATAGTGGAAATAAAAATTTTGTGAAATTTAATCAAATGTGAGTTTCACTTTTCAATCTAAGAGATGATTTATAGTGTAGTGTATAAAGAAAGAGAAACAAATATTAAAGAGTAACAAGAAATTGTTGGAATTGATTTGGATAAAAGGTGTGAAAGCATTAATTGATATGAGATAAAATTATGCAATATGACTAACATTGGCGTGGAGAAAAGAAGAAGAAGGACAAAAGAATTAAGGGCTAGAAGACAAAACAAGGAAAAGGATGGGGAGTTAGCCAATCAACGTTGGCTGGAGGAGACAGGGCGAAGAGAAAGTGCAGAAAAGGAAATAGAAAAGTCCAGGAAAGGGGCGCTGAGGACTTCTCGCCGGTTGCTTTATTTGACAAAGGAGATTTAGCATTTAATAGCAAGAGGAGCAAGCCAATAAGAGTGACTGGCAGAGGCGTGGACTAGGAGAAGAAGAGGAAAAAGAAACAAAATTTTCAACACATTGCAGGGAAATTTCTTCTTACCGTAGTCCACTAGCTGCAGTTTTTCCACAGAATTTAATACATGAAATGATGAGGAAAACAGGATAAGGAAACAGGTGTTGAACTTAAGTGAAACGGAACGGCTATATAAGAGGCTTTAAGAGGAAGAAGTGGATTGAAATGAAAACTCCATTCTCTCCAGAATCCTTCTCGCCCATTCTGTTTGCTACAAAGATCACCTTGTTCTTCCGTTCCTTTCATAGTCATAGAGTTTTATCCTTTTATCAGTTAAACCTTTCCTCCCCGTTGAAGAGCTAAGGAACAAGAGAAGAAAAGCTAAGAAAGGCAAGAAAGCATCCTGTTGTTGGAAGAGCAGCTCAGTAAAGGTGAGTTTCATAGCTTTTATAGCTCTCTTGATATTTAATTATAGACATAGCCTGGTTGTAGTTGAATATTGTTGAACAATATAAGAAAATAGATGGAAAAATAACCCAGAATGAGTAAGGAAACACGACGGGCGAGTATAAAGTTGCTAGTAAAAATGGGTGAGTACTCGCCCAAAGGATGGGACGAGGTTAGGAAAATGTTTATATGAGTCCGCCAGTATGTGGTCCGGCGGGCGAGAACAAATGATCGCCAATAGGCGAGAATGGCGATAAGAAGTCGCCCATGTAAAGTTGATGATCGCCAGTAGGGCGAGTTGGAGAAAAAGAAGTCGCCAACGTATTCCATTACAAGGGCGAACTCGCACGAATAAGCCGCTAATGGACAGCGAGCTATGATGGGCGAATGGCGAACTGAGTTCGCCAAAAGTGCCATATTTTTAGGATAAATATAAATCCTTGTTGGAAAATATTAATAATGTGAATAAATGCTTTGCAGACGGGAATTGAGCAAGGCGTGCGAGAAGCTAAGCTGTATCAGACGAGGTAAGGAAGTTGTATGTGATGCAAATGCATGTCCTGTGGAGTAAAAACGTTAAGAAAATATCGGAATTTATTTTATTTTCTGACATGCATCGTTTGATAAATTGTTTTGGTTTCGGGCGAGCTAGGAGCCGCCATAAGTTCTTTGGTTGGTCGAACTCACTAAGGCGGGCGAGTAGTTTTGTATTAGACAGAAACTCGGGCGAGCCAATGGCGAGCTCTTTCTTTGAGATCTGGGCGAGTGCCTTTGTTTTAAAGAGAAATCCGGTAAGCCATAGTCGGGCGAACCCTTTTTAAAGTGTTTGGGCGGACGACCCTTGTTTTAAAGTAAAAGGCGGGCGAACTGTTTTCAGCCAGCCGTACTTCTGTTTTGAAAACTATGAGGCGGACGACTATTATTCGCCGTCTTGTCGAGTAGTCAGGGCGAACTGATAAAGGCGAGTAGGCTCTGGCGAACGGTTTTAAATATGTAATTTCGTAAACAAAAAAAAAGAAGTATTTTAATTATTTTTGAAAATAGAAAATATCAAATATTCGGGCGAGTAGTCCAGTGGGCTAATCGACTCTCAGGCGAGTAGTCCCTTGGGCGAATCGATTCTCGGGCGAGTAGTCCCTTAGGCGAATTGGCAAATGGGCGAGCTGACCCTGGGCAAACTAGCCGTGGGTGAACCGGCTCCCAACGTGCCTTTCTTTCATAGAAAATGTTGAAAATGGAGGGTTGTTTTACTAGTTATAAACCCTTTTGGAAACTAAATCATTTTATGGGAATGATAACTTGATTTTGAGACATTAGGCCATGAGCTCATGCATTATCACTCATGTACTTTGCGTGACCTAACTAGGGCGATGGCTCGGGTCAAATAGACCAGCGAGTGCACCCTGGGGCGTCACAGGGCTGATAGACCTGCCAAGTCTTCAGCGGTCTCGAGGTCACTTGGCAAGTGGACCCGAGGACCACCTACAGATTATGGCCATACATCTAGATGAGATAGCCGTGAGGGGCGATGGCCTACGGGTGCACCCCAAAAGCGGATGACTTGTGTTCTTTGCATGATTTAAATTGTTGCCTAGTCTCAATTAAAAGATTTATGAAAGGATCTGGTGAATCCTGTTTTCATGTTAACTGTATTTATTAATTCCTAATGAGTGTGATCGTTAGGATGATTAATTGGTTTTCGAGATTTTAGCTTTTATTTTTTTTAAAGCAACATACACCTTTCTTACTGAGCACATTGTCGCTCACTCCTTATTTTCCACTCCACAGATAACTGATTTGAACTAAGAGACTTACCTTCCAGAGATTTGATATCGAAGGTATGTTATATTCTTTTATATATTCAGCAAAGTTGTACAGTACTACTTTAACTACGAAGGGAATGTATATACTCATTTAAGGAAGATACTTTATTAATTCATAATGTAGTAAAAGTTGTTAAGCACCACAGACAGCCCAACCGGTAAATAAGTGTAGTTTACAAGTGAATATTCTGTCGTATAGTGGTTTTGGGATGTTACAGATTTAATGGTATCAGAGCAGGGTTGGTCGGATGTCTAACGATGCTTAAAGTAAATGGTGAAATAGTATACATTCCCCTGTAGTACTGTATAAACTGAATATATAATGGATGTGTTAATGATAAGTGATAAACGATTTCTGTGCTACAGATATGAGTGGAAGGAGGAGGATGCGCTCAGTGAGAGGTATAGGCCGAAGTAGGGCGGCACAGACTCCGGAACCACAGACATCGGAACCTGCCCCAAGACCTCCACGTCCTCTACAGTTAGAGAGCATTGATGCTCGTATGAACCAAGTAGAGAGATTGGTAGCCGATTTTATGGCTATGTATCAGGCGGATAGAGCCGCAGATAGGGCAGAGAGAGAGAGAGCTACAGCTCCCGCAGCCCCAGTAGAGGCACCTGCACCGCCACAGCCGGCACCAGCTGTGCCTGAGCCTGAGCCTATTCCACCACCAGCACCTCAGCCACCGATAGCTCCACCACAGCCACTGATTCAGCAGCCACGAAATGCAGAGTCATATTGTAATGTGGCATTGGTGAAATCATTTAAGAAATTGGATCCACCGAAGTTTAAAGGTACTAGGGATCCATTGGTGGCAGAACAGTGGGTTATAGAGATTGATAGATTACTCGAGATTATGAGATGTTCAGAGACAGAGAAAGTGGGCCTAGCTGTGTTCCAACTGGCAGATGATGCGAGACATTGGTGGAAGGCCACCCAGACGGTATTATTTGCTCAGCATCAGGATCTGTCATGGGATATGTTTGTGGAAGCTTTTAGAAGGCAATATATTCCTGACACTGCTCAAGATAAATTACAGCAGGAATTTATGGATTTAGTACAGGGTAGTATGTCGGTGAATGAGTATGAGGCTAAATTTACTACTTTGAGCCGTTTTGATCCACAGACTAGTACAAATGTCCGGTATAAGATTTCGAGATTTAAAGCGGGTTTGAGGCCATCCATCAGAGTAAAGCTAGCCCCATTTGTTATACAGACTTATGATGAGATAGTTCAACGGGCTCAGCTATGTGAGAGGGACTATGAGCAGTTCCAGCCCGATTACAGTAGCAAGAGTAAAGGCAAAGGAAAAGGAAAAGCTAAGAGGTTTATGGAGGATAGACCAGGTAGAGAGCAGTTTAAGAAGACCAGATCTTCGGGCATACAGATTTCAGAGGGCAAAATTGATAGACCAGCAGTTTCTACTCCTGCTAGTGGCCCCACTACCACTCAGAGGAGTGTTGTGCCCTTATGTAGACATTGTGGAAGATCGCATGGATCGCGCCCTTGTCCTGTAATGACTGGAGTATGTTTTAGATGTGGACAGACGGGGCATTTTATTAAGGATTGCCCGATGCGTAGAGAGTCGACTGCTTCTACTATACCTCCTGCAGTACTTCAGATAGCGGCCCCGGCAGCTCAGAATGCACCCGAGAAAGCGACACCCTCACAGCCAAGGCGGGCGACAGCCGCAGAAAAGGGTAAAAAAGTTGTGACTCAGGGTCGGGTGTACGCATTGGATCAGGAGACTGCCGACGCCTCTATCGATGTGATTAAAGGTAAAATTTATCTTTTTGATATTCCCGTAATTGCCTTAATTGACCCGGGTTCTACCCACTCATTCTTATCGCCTGCATATGCCAACAGGACCCCAGTAGAGCCGGAGTTGTTAGAATATACATTGCGAGTGAAAACTCCTTTTAATGATTTCCAGATGACAGATGTTATATATAGGGGTTGTAAATTGACTATAGGAGAGAAGGTTGTGACAGCTAACCTAATTTTGTTGGATATATATGATTTTGATATCATTTTAGGAATGGATTGGTTGGCTGCAAATCATGTTAGTTTGGACTGTAATACTAAGTTTATTACCTTCTCTTATCCCGAAAAGTACATTGTAAAGTTAGTGTAAATTAATAAAAGTATGAGAATTTATGTTGTGAAATGACATGTGTACTGAAATTGTGGTTGTGTATGAATGTTTATGAAGGATATATTGCTAGTGTGGAGGATGTTGAGAGGAAGCATCCAAAGATACAAGAGATTCCTGTGGTTAAGGACTTCTCGGATGTATTTCCAGAGGATTTACCAGGGTTACCACCGGATCGAGAGACGGAGTTTATGATCGAGTTGGTACCCGGTACGGAGCCGATTTCTAGACCCCCATATAGGATGGCACTGACAGAGTTGGATGAGCTCAAGAAGCAGCTCCAAGAATTACTAGATAAGGGATTTATACGTCCCAGTGTGTCACCGTGGGGAGCTCCAGTATTATTTGTTCGAAAGAAGGATGGTAGCCTTCGGTTGTGTATTGATTATCGGATGTTGAATCGGGCTACCGTTAAGAATAAGTATCCACTACCTCGGATTGACGATTTGTTTGATCAGCTCAGGGGTGCGCAGGTGTTTTCCAAGATAGACCTTCGATCAGGCTATCACCAGTTGAAGATTAAGGAGTCGGATGTGCATAAGACAGCCTTTCGAACTCGCTATGGCCACTATGAGTTCTTAGTGATGCCATTTGGACTGACAAATGCCCCTGCAGCTTTTATGAGTTTGATGAATGAGGTATTTCATTCATTTTTGGATAAGTTTGTCATAGTATTTATTGATGACATACTGATTTACTCTAAGACTTCAGAGGAGCATGAGCAGCATTTGCAGATTGTTCTACAGACCCTCAGAGAGCGAAAGTTATATGCTAAGCTTAGTAAGTGCGAGTTCTGGCTTGACCACATTATATTTCTCGGACATGTAGTGTCGAGAGACGGGGTATCAGTTGATCCGTCCAAGATAGAGGCCATTGTTCAGTGGGAGAGGCCTAACACGGTTACCGAGATACGGAGTTTCTTAGGTCTTGCCGGATATTATCGCAGGTTTGTGGAGGGATTTTCTAGACTTGCTGCTCCATTGACACGACTCACACGTAAGGATGTAAAGTTTGAGTGGAATGATGCGTGTGAGCGTAGTTTTGGTGAACTTAAGAAGAGATTGACTAGTGCCCCTGTATTAGCCCTTCCTAGCGGATCAGGTGGATTTATGGTGTATACTGATGCATCCGCTCAAGGTTTAGGGTGTGTGCTCATGCAGCATGGTCGGGTTATAGCCTATGGTTCTCGACAGTTGAAGGATCATGAGAAGAATTACCCGACACATGACTTGGAGCTAGCCGCAGTGGTGTTTGCACTGAAGATATGGCGACATTATTTGTACGGAGAGAAATTTCAGATTTATACAGACCATAAGAGTCTAAAGTATATATTCTCACAGAAAGAGTTGAATTTGAGACAGCGACGGTGGATGGAACTATTAAAGGACTATGATTGTGAGATTCTGTATCACCCAGGTAAAGCTAATGTAGTAGCTGATGCACTGAGCCGTAAGCACGTTGGCATGGTATCGTACATGATGATCAGGGAACATGAGTTGATTGAGCAGTTCTCTAACCTCAGTTTGACAGTTATTTCTTCTGACCAGTATGGGTTTACAGCTAGTTTTCGTATCGAGCCGGATTTGATGAATCGAATTAAGGAAGCTCAGAGGAGTGATGATTATTATATTGGGGTGGCCAACCAGATTCAAATGGGAGATGAGTTGGATTTTGAGATTGGCACCGATGAGATAATGAGGTTTAGAGGTCGGATATGTGTTCCCGGTGATCAGCAGCTTAGAGAGTTGATTTTATCAGAGGCCCATACCTCTAGATACACGTTACATCCGGGTAGTACTAAGATGTACCAGAATCTCCGGAAAGTGTACTGGTGGCCTAAGATGAAAAAGGACATCGCAGATTTTGTTACTAGATGTCTAACATGTCAACAGATTAAGATTGAACATCAGAAGCCGGCAGGTATGCTTCGACCGTTATCGATTCCTACATGGAAATGGGAGCATGTAACTATGGATTTTATTATGGGATTACCACGGACCCGGAAAGGGTATGATGCTATTTGGGTAATAGTCGACAGATTGACTAAGTCTGCTCATTTCTTAGCCATGAGATCTACAGATTCAGTTAGTGCCTTGGCCGAGTTGTATGTCAGGGAGATAGTGAAGTTACATGGTGTTCCAGTGAGTATCACCTCTGATAGGGACTCTCGCTTCACCTCTCATTTTTGGGAGAGATTTCAGGAGGCTATGGGATCCCAGTTGAGTTTTAGCACCGCTTTTCATCCACAGACTGATGGGCAGTCCGAGCGTACGATACAGACGCTCGAGGATATGTTGAGAGCGTGTGCATTGGATTTTAGAGGCTCATGGGACGATCATTTACCCCTGGCAGAGTTTGCTTATAATAATAGTTTTCATACGAGTATCGGCATGGCACCATATGAGGTCTTGTATGGCAGACGATGCAGATCTCCGATAGCTTGGGAAGAAGTTGGAGACCGTAAACTGTTAGCTCCCGATTTGGTCGAGCAGGCTTCTCGTGATGTACAGATAATTTGTGAGAGGCTCCGAACGGCTCAGAGTCGGCAGAAGAGTTATGCAGATACTAGACGCCGACCATTGGAGTTTATAGCGGGTGATTACGTGTTTTTAAAGGTTTCACCGTCCAAAGGTATAATGAGATTCGGGAAGAGAGGAAAGTTGAGTCCTCGATACATTGGGCCTTATGAGATCTTAGATCGCGTAGGAGATGTGGCATATCGTTTAGCACTACCACCAGAGTTGTCAGGAGTGCATAACGTATTCCATGTCTCGATGTTAAGAAAGTACAATCCAGATCCTTCTCACGTGATTCGACACGAGCCATTGGAGATCAGAGAGGACATGAGTTACGTTGAGAAACCGGTGCGGATTCTGGATAGGAAAGAAAAGGTATTGCGATCTAAGACGATTTCGTTGGTTAAAGTGCTCTGGCAGTATCATAACGAGGAGGAGGCTACTTGGGAGTTAGAGAGCCTTATGCATGAGAGGTATTCGGAGCTCTTTCAGTGATAGGTCCAAGTTAAATTTGGAGGACCAAATTTCTTAAGGTGGGGAGAAATGTAAAATCTGAATTTTATTATACTGTATGCCATATGTGTACATTATTGATAGTGGAAATAAAAATTTTGTGAAATTTAATCAAATGTGAGTTTCACTTTTCAATCTAAGAGATGATTTATAGTGTAGTGTATAAAGAAAGAGAAACAAATATTAAAGAGTAACAAGAAATTGTTGGAATTGATTTGGATAAAAGGTGTGAAAGCATTAATTGATATGAGATAAAATTATGCAATATGACTAACATTGGCGTGGAGAAAAGAAGAAGAAGGACAAAAGAATTAAGGGCTAGAAGACAAAACAAGGAAAAGGATGGGGAGTTAGCCAATCAACGTTGGCTGGAGGAGACAGGGCGAAGAGAAAGTGCAGAAAAGGAAATAGAAAAGTCCAGGAAAGGGGCGCTGAGGACTTCTCGCCGGTTGCTTTATTTGACAAAGGAGATTTAGCATTTAATAGCAAGAGGAGCAAGCCAATAAGAGTGACTGGCAGAGGCGTGGACTAGGAGAAGAAGAGGAAAAAGAAACAAAATTTTCAACACATTGCAGGGAAATTTCTTCTTACCGTAGTCCACTAGCTGCAGTTTTTCCACAGAATTTAATACATGAAATGATGAGGAAAACAGGATAAGGAAACAGGTGTTGAACTTAAGTGAAACGGAACGGCTATATAAGAGGCTTTAAGAGGAAGAAGTGGATTGAAATGAAAACTCCATTCTCTCCAGAATCCTTCTCGCCCATTCTGTTTGCTACAAAGATCACCTTGTTCTTCCGTTCCTTTCATAGTCATAGAGTTTTATCCTTTTATCAGTTAAACCTTTCCTCCCCGTTGAAGAGCTAAGGAACAAGAGAAGAAAAGCTAAGAAAGGCAAGAAAGCATCCTGTTGTTGGAAGAGCAGCTCAGTAAAGGTGAGTTTCATAGCTTTTATAGTTCTCTTGATATTTAATTATAGACATAGCCTGGTTGTAGTTGAATATTGTTGAACAATATAAGAAAATAGATGGAAAAATAACCCAGAATGAGTAAGGAAACACGACGGGCGAGTAGAAAGTTGCTAGTAAAAATGGGTGAGTACTCGCCCAAAGGATGGGACGAGGTTAGGAAAATGTTTATATGAGTCCGCCAGTATGTGGTCCGGCGGGCGAGAACAAATGATCGCCAATAGGCGAGAATGGCGATAAGAAGTCGCCCATGTAAAGTTGATGATCGCCAGTAGGGCGAGTTGGAGAAAAAGAAGTCGCCAACGTATTCCATTACAAGGGCGAACTCGCACGAATAAGCCGCTAATGGACAGCGAGCTATGATGGGCGAATGGCGAACTGAGTTCGCCAAAAGTGCCATATTTTTAGGATAAATATAAATCCTTGTTGGAAAATATTAATAATGTGAATAAATGCTTTGCAGACGGGAATTGAGCAAGGCGTGCGAGAAGCTAAGCTGTATCAGACGAGGTAAGGAAGTTGTATGTGATGCAAATGCATGTCCTGTGGAGTAAAAACGTTAAGAAAATATCGGAATTTATTTTATTTTCTGACATGCATCGTTTGATAAATTGTTTTGGTTTCGGGCGAGCTAGGAGCCGCCATAAGTTCTTTGGTTGGTCGAACTCACTAAGGCGGGCGAGTAGTTTTGTATTAGACAGAAACTCGGGCGAGCCAATGGCGAGCTCTTTCTTTGAGATCTGGGCGAGTGCCTTTGTTTTAAAGAGAAATCCGGTAAGCCATAGTCGGGCGAACCCTTTTTAAAGTGTTTGGGCGGACGACCCTTGTTTTAAAGTAAAAGGCGGGCGAACTGTTTTCAGCCAGCCGTACTTCTGTTTTGAAAACTATGAGGCGGACGACTATTATTCGCCGTCTTGTCGAGTAGTCAGGGCGAACTGATAAAGGCGAGTAGGCTCTGGCGAACGGTTTTAAATATGTAATTTCGTAAACAAAAAAAAAGAAGTATTTTAATTATTTTTGAAAATAGAAAATATCAAATATTCGGGCGAGTAGTCCAGTGGGCGAATCGACTCTCAGGCGAGTAGTCCCTTGTGCGAATCGATTCTCGGGCGAGTAGTCCCTTAGGCGAATTGGCAAATGGGCGAGCTGACCCTGGGCGAACTAGCCGTGGGTGAACCGGCTCCCAACGTGCCTTTCTTTCATAGAAAATGTTGAAAATGGAGGGTTGTTTTACTAGTTATAAACCCTTTTGGAAACTAAATCATTTTATGGGAATGATAACTTGATTTTGAGACATTAGGCCATGAGCTCATGCATTATCACTCATGTACTTTGCGTGACCTAACTAGGGCGATGGCTCGGGTCAAATAGACCAGCGAGTGCACCCTGGGGCGTCACAGGGCTGATAGACCTGCCAAGTCTTCAGCGGTCTCGAGGTCACTTGGCAAGTGGACCCAGGACCACCTACAGATTATGGCCATACATCTAGATGAGATAGCCGTGAGGGGCGATGGCCTACGGGTGCACCCCAAAAGCGGATGACTTGTGTTCTTTGCATGATTTAAATTGTTGCCTAGTCTCAATTAAAAGATTTATGAAAGGATCTGGTGAATCCTGTTTTCATGTTAACTGTATTTATTAATTCCTAATGAGTGTGATCGTTAGGATGATTAATTGGTTTTCGAGATTTTAGCTTTTATTTTTTTTTAAAGCAACATACACCTTTCTTACTGAGCACATTGTCGCTCACTCCTTATTTTCCACTCCACAGATAACTGATTTGAACTAAGAGACTTACCTTCCAGAGATTTGATATCGAAGGTATGTTATATTCTTTTATATATTCAGCAAAGTTGTACAGTACTACTAACTACGAAGGGAATGTATATACTCATTTAAGGAAGATACTTTATTAATTCATAATGTAGTAAAAGTTGTTAAGCACCACAGACAGCCCAACCGGTAAATAAGTGTAGTTTACAAGTGAATATTCTGTCGTATAGTGGTTTTGGGATGTTACACTATTTCACATTATTTATCATCCGTTTTCTCAATTAGTGCCAAGTCGATATAGTTTGGTAACTATCATTTACCGATTTAAATCAATAGTATGTAATTGTTCCGGTAGCTTTCACATCTCGTGCATCCACTCTCTCAACATATCTTTGAGCGTTTCCATACCACGCTCACATCTTTACATCATGTATAGAGCGGTGCTATCTATAAATTTGTAATCTTAGAGCTTTTTGCTATTTCCCATAAACATATAGCTACTTAGAGACTCCTATCACATATAGGGCTCACTGGAACTTCACATACATTCTCATTATTTCATAAACATATTTCGACTATGGCACTAATGAATCTAAGAGTCTGATAATGGAAAAGTGATTTCATTAGACTATCAGTCTATAATCACTTTCACATTATCATATCTCTTTTAGATTCTTCCTTATCCACAATTTTCATTTCATATTTATTTCATCCAGTTGCTGCAATTCATTTGCAGACTTTACCATTCACCATCTTTTACCATAATTTCATCAAGAGATAATCATTTTCTCTCCATATCATCTTTCCATATAATATTCTTATTACCTCTTTTATTCTTATGGTATATTCAATATCACTTAAATTTTAGAATATACCTGAATTTATACTCTTTCCATAATTTAAATTCCATAGGTGACAAATCGATCATCTTTTCGTCACCGTGTTATCCATACCATTTCACCATTTCGAGGTGGTTGTATATATATTTATCATTTTTCCACTTATATAGCTGGCAGTAAATAATGTAAATCATTTATTTACTCCTTTGAGTATCATTAAATTTCATTTGTCAAAATTGGCTCGATCTTCCATCTAGCCATAATCATGTGATAACCACAAAATCACTTTTAGCTTTAAATTCGGGAACTACCTCATATTCGTGTCCCCTCTTCATCATGTACTTATCCTCTTATTTCATATTCATCTTTTCCTTTATCATCATTTCATTCACTTTTCTTTAGTGATAACATATTCCACTATTACCTCTTTTAATCGTTTATATACCGTCTTTACATTTATTCATCCCCTGGCTTTAACCTTTTACTTATTAATCACGTCAGTAGAGCAGCTAACCCAATAACTCTTCCATAGACTGGCAATAGTATTTAGCTAGACCCAGTTTATTATGTATCTCAATCATTATCTCTTCATCATTGACAGATCCACATCGCTCTTGTCACAGCCCGTGACCCTATTTTTAACCTTTTTCTATACATATTTAGTTGGGCTGTCTGCGATACTTTACTTTTCTTTTACATATTAACAATTTCACATTTTATTATAATATGAAATACATCCCCTATTTTACTTCATAAGAAAATAGTAGTGTGAAAATGTCTAAATACGAAAAATAAATGATCGTACCTTATGTCATAAGTCGAGCTGTCGCATCGTCCCCAAATGCGCAGCTGAAATTCTTTAAGTGTTAAAATCTCAGTCTTCGAAAACCTGAAATGTTAAAATTAAAGGGTATGCAAACCACGGCTCAGTAAGGGAATTATATGCATACTTGATATTCAGCTTCCTATATGCTGAAAAACTTTTTCATTTTTCCTATGGGCTCTAGGCTCGCATGTAGGAAGGATACTACAGTCGGCTAGGGATCCGATGGAGTAAGGTAGGTATTTTGAAATACCTATCTTGTCCCGGAACCTAGAAGCAACTGTAGAGAGTAATTTTTTTATTCTTGTTTTGAAATCCAAATCCTTTCCTTTTTATTTCGTAACCTTTTCATATTCTTTTCAAAATAATACTTTTATGAAATAATGTATTTAAATAAAATAACTAATATTCATATTTTCTTTGAAAAGAATATTAGTTAAATCATCTTCCTTTTCATTTAAAACTCATTTCATATTTTACTGTACTCTCATAATTAGTACAGTACTTTAAATAGCAAAATAAGCTATTTAAATCTTTTTCGTATAACATAGAAATCATTTAAATCTAATATTCAATTTAAAATTAAAATAAGAATATTAGATTTACTTTCCTCCTTTTTACTTTGAAAACATATTACATATTCATATTACATGTCATATGAAAATTATCTCATAGTACAAAAAACAGTACTGAAATAAGCATTATGTAAAATGCTGTAAATCACTTTCATTTAACTTATCACATATCATGTAAAACATTTTCACATATGGAGACTTAGGCACACACGCCCAGCCCGTCCACTGGGTCGTTACTCATATCATGTTATAGACCCCGAAAGGTATAAATAATCATGTCAGATCTATGGCCATAGTCTATAATTGTCCTCGGCGGATCACTGATCAGGTGTCGGCCGGGACTACATATCACATATCACATATCACATATCACATATCAGCATGATAGGATGCCATCTAATTTCAAAACCGTATTTTTCATCATCAGAAAACCTTTATAGAATTTATAAAAATATATAATTTCATCATTTAAAACCATAAAGGTTATAAAACCATTTAGTGAATATTTAAGAAATATATATAAAAATATTCACTTTATTTCCTTTCATTTTCCATCTCGTATTACGTGTAACTTACATATCAAGAGAATTTTCGGTGATTTCATTATCACCATTCTCGAAGAGATTTTTCTGTGATTTCATTATCACCATTCTTGAAAACATGAATATTTTAAAATCACTCTCATTTTATTCATGCTTTTATGGAAAATACTCATTTTCTCGATTTTCGTGATTGAAAATCATTTCTCGTGAAATAAAATCATTTATTATGATTTTATGAAATTTTCTAGAAATATTGGATAATTTTCGATAATTTTTGGTAGTATAACGGCTGCCGATTGGCTAGCCTCTTGCACGAAAAATACAGTTTATAATTTCAACCGGTACTTCACCACAATTTTCCAACCAATCATTTATCGCAATATTTTCATAAATATTTTCATAAAATATTTCATAATTAAAATCATGCAGACTGAATATCCTTACAGTGCTGCACATGCATCCCTTACCTTTTCCGGGTAGGCAACTTCCTCTTACCGGTCGCGCCCGTACTCCATCTCTTCTGATTCCTCATCTCGATCGCTGGGAATAATTTCTGGAATTTAAATTCTAAATTTTAGAATTTTCTCAAATTATTTAAATAAATAATTTATTTAAATAATTATCATTAATAATTTTTCGGATTTCTTACCGATTCCCGAGATTCTCGAGTTCCTGAGAGTTTTTCGAATTCTCGAAAATTTTCCTTTTTCTCTCTCTCTTTCTTTTTTTCCTCTTTTCTTTCTTCCTTTTTCTCTTTTCTTTTCTTTCTCTTTCTTTTCTTTTTCTTTTTCTTTTTCTTTTTCTTTTTCCTGTTGGCCAGTTCAGCCTTCTTCCTCGTCGGTTCTTCACCGACGGCCGGTTCTCCGGCGGTTCACTAGCTCCTCAGCTGGCCGACGGCACGGTGAAGCTACCGGTGCCCTCCGTTTGCCCTGGATCGACGGCACGGCGGCGGATCGAGTCGATTTTCCTTCGATGTCTTCCGCCTCTTCACCGGCCTTCCTCCGCCGTTCACCGCGCCTCGAGTGGCCTCCATCCTCTTCCTCTCCCTCTCCCTCCGGCGGTGCTTTGGTGGCAGTGGTGGTGCCTGGATTGGCCGACACCGCCGTATCTCTTTTCCTTTTCTCCTCTCGGTTCCGTCGGTTTTTCCCTTCTGTTTCACCGCATTTCGCTTCTTCTTTCCGTCCTTTCCCGTCGCCGGTCACTTCCTCCTCTTCTTCCTCTCACCAGTGACGTCTTCTTCTTCCATTTCCCTCGCTCAACCGGCGGTGCCAGCTATTGCTGCTGCCGGTTTCTGCTTTTGTTTCTCCTCTGTTTGTAATAGAGGAGAAATAACAATAGGGAATCGGGTTACCCCGATTCCCATTTTCTATTTTCATTTTTTTTATATTTATATTTATAATTCTATATAAATATAAACATACTTTATATTATATACATAATTATATATATAATTATATATATAATTTTATTACTAATAACATATATATTTATTTATTTTTAACAATATATATATATACACACTTTAATTGAAATTAACATATATATATTTCATATATATTTATTTATATACATAATTGTATAAAAATATACACATGTATTTATTTAATAAAATTATATTTATATATTTAAATATATAAATATATGAACATACTCATTTTATTCCTTATAATTTGGATCTCTTAATATCCAAATAATTTCCCATTTTCATTTCTTATTTCCAATTTAATTTTTCCTTTTTATTTCTTATTTAATTTGGATTTCCATTTATCCAAATTAAATTTCCTCTTTTCATTATTTTCCATAATTTCATCCTTCTCATTATTTACAATTTATCAAAATTTAAATTCCTCAATTTCCTCACTTCCTTAATTTCCGGAATTTCAACGATATTCCACCTCGTAAATAAATTTTATTTATTTACTTTAATTTATTTATTTCCTCTTATCTATTTTCTTCAATATTAATTTCCAATAATTGGAAAATTTGCGGTTATCACATTCTCCACACCTTAAAAAATTCGATCCTCTGAATTTAACTTAAGTCCAAAAGGTGGTGGCATCCTGTATGCTTATCGTCTTGTATACTTATCATTCTTAACCTTTTGATCATCCTTTAAATTATACTGCCAGTATACCTTTAACATCATAATCACCTCACATATCATTACATATCATCTTTCATCATATATTTATACTCCCTTAACTTTCTTATCGATTGGGAGTTATCCATTTGCACTCCTTTTCATATCACATATTATTCATACTGTTTCATCATCCATCTTTTTTATTTGGTGCCAAGTCGATACATTTCGATAATTATCATTTACACATTGTATTCAGTAGTATGTAATTGTACAGTAGCTTTCACATCTCATGCACCCACTCTCTCAACATATTATCGAGCGTTTCCATTCTACGCTCAGATATTTACATCATGTACGGAGTGGTGCTGTCTATAAATTTGAAATCTCAAAGCCTTTTGCTATTTCCCATAACATATAGCTACTTAGAGATTCCAATCACATATATTGCTCACTGGAACTTCACTTACCTTCTCACCATCTTTTATAATTATATTTCGACTATGGTACTAAAGAATCTAAGAGTTTGATAATGGAAAAGTGATTTCATTAGACTATCAGTCTATAATCACTTTCACATTATCATATCTCTTTTAGATTCTTCCATATCCACAATTTTCATTTCATATTTATTTCATCCAATTGCTGTAGTTCATTTGCAGACTTCACTGTTAATCATCTCTTGCCATAAAGGCAACATTTATCAATCATTTTCTCTCTATATCTCTTTCCATGTAATCTCATCATTATCTCTCTCATTCTTATGGTATACTCTATATCACTTAGGTTTTAGAATATACCTCAGAATATACTCTTTTCTTAATTCATATTCCATAGGTGACTAATAAAATAATTAATTTTGTCACCTTGTTATCCATACAATTTTACCATTCAAGGTATGTGTATATAAATATATATATATATATATATCTACTTTCCATTTATATGACTGGCAGTAAATCATATAATTCATTTACTCCTTTGAGTATCATTACTTTTCCTTTATCGAGTTTGGCTCGATCTTACATTTAACCATAATCATGTGATAACCACAAAATCACTTTTAGTTTTAAATTCGGGATCTACCTCATATTCGTGTTCCCTCTTCATCATGTATTTTCCTCTTATGACATATTCATCTTTTCCTTCATCATCATTTCGCTCATTTTTCATCTGGGGTAAAGTATTCCACTATTAAACTCTTTTAACCTTTTTGAGTACTATATTTACTCTTACTTATTCACCGACCTCAACTTGCTTACTTATCGGTCACATCTGTAGAGCAGCTAACCCAATAACTCCTCCATAAACTGGCAGTAGTATTTAGCTAGACTCAGTACATTTCGTATCTCAATCATTATCTCTTCATCATAGACAGATCCACGTTGCTCTGTCATTCAAGATCATATATCTTAGAAAGAGATACTGTCTAGCCAAATCTTTTATTTGCCATACTTAACATATAGATCACAGTCTTTAAGAGTCCGTAGGGTCATACCACTATGCTGCTCATTTTCCATTGATGTCTTTGACATATCAATATCTCATCACCTTATCCATGTATGGATGCCTCATTCATTAGGCTTATATATCTTGTAAGGAATTTCATTAACCTTGTAAACCTCAATAGGAACTCATGATAATTTTATCGAGTTCAAATCATTATCATCTTATGACCATCATTTTTCAACTTTTCATCTAGTGATGCCTTGTACAGAGATTGATCTTATAAGGTCCTTGTACATCTCCGATTAAATCAAATAAGGCATCACTTCACATAGCCGATTATTTGTTCTTCATAAGAACTTTATTATAAAATAGGAATTTAATTCCCCATTTATATTTCATCCTCAATTTACCTCATCCATATTTCCATCCTTTACATCATTTAATTCATCCTCAATCACATCATTTGTATTTCCATCAATTCCTTTTATACAAGTGAATTTCATTATCCACAAATTTTTCAAAGTTATTTCTTAAGCTTTTCGGATTCTTCTATATTCTCCAATATAAGCTTAAGAATAAATTTCATATTTAAAATCGAGTCAACGTTAGTTCGATTTCTCCAATCTATATAACTCTAAAAATTCATCAGGAATCTCCTCCGATGCTTTCTTTAATCATTCATCTCTCATCATTTTGGACATTCATCTTTGTGTCCTATCATTTCACTCAAGGCAAAGATATTTAATATTTAAATCATTTTAATATTTGCTCCGCCTTGATTTGCTTATTTCTCGTACTCTACAACATATCAATCCTCTTAATTTACAATGTTGTATTAAGTGCGATTATTTAATTAACACCTTTCACAGCTAACCGATTTATTATTTCTGTAATTTATTTTTACAATCATTTCGTTAATAATACAGGTTAGTTGTTATCTTCCTCATCTCTTATCATCATTTACTGTTCTTATGCATATACTCAAATTTTATATCGCTCCATACAATATATCATTCCTTAAAACATAATTCATAATATTCCGGTTTTATAATTATCTGTTTAATACTTCAAAAATAGTAGGGATGTATAGAACCAGAATTAACAGTACTGCTATGGATTTCATCCTCTATACTGATCTTTTCTCAGTCATCTCCAGTAATCATATTACTTTTCATCATATCCAACGATCCCGTAATGATATCCCGTTAATACACTTTTAATTTAGACCATAAAATCAATACTAAGTCGCTCATCTTGCGACTTCCCGATAACCATTCGGGTCATGTTGGTAACCTAAGTACAGTGAAATTTATAATCGGGATCGTTATACCCATATTGTGTCCTTATACCATCAATAACTCCATTACTATCAATATATTCAAAATCGACTTGATTTTATCACTATTCAAACCATGATCCCACATAGGGGCATTTTCGTCATTTCTACATTTATTTCTTTCTCCTCAATATACATTTAAATCAGTGATCTTCTTATCTATTTGCTGATAGTACTCCTTTCTCATACCAATATTAGCAGTTTAAAATCTTTTTCGATTTCGACAGAGAAATACAATAAAATCCATAATTGGATTATTTTGCCTGAAATGCAGCTTTACATCATCAATATCTCTGTCAAATCGGTCAATTCCAACTTCTGGTGATCTATTTTGACTCCTGGCAAAATTTTGAGGTAGGGGTATTTTGGTCATTTTTGGTCAAAAATATTCTCTCTCCTCCAATTACCTTCAATCGGTGATCTTAAGGTCTATTTAAAGATGATATTTCATTCCCCTCCTTTATATCATCACTTTCAGGTCTCAGTTCGATCCAGACAGAAAAGTACTGTAAGGCCCTCACCGAGTACATTTCTGTTCCTTACCGAACCGACCTTCATTTAGATCATAAGATCACCATTTCAGGTAACATTCATGAGCCGTTTTCCCTTTTTAGCATTCCTTATTTCATAATTGCTCACTCCCTTCTAAACACTTAACTAAATTTGTAATCATTTATTTTCTCTATGTATTCAGACTACACAATACTACAGGGGATGTTAACCTTTTCAACACATTTTCTTTCCCAAAGTATCGACAGACATCAGGCCAACCTTGCTCTGATACCATTAAATCTGTCACAGCCCGTGACCCTATTTTTAACCTTTTTCTATACATCTTATTTGGTTGGGCTGTCTGCGATACTTTACTTTTCTTTTACATATTAACAATTTCATATTAAATTATAATATGAAATACATCCCCTATTTTACTTCATAAGAAAATAGTACTGTGAAAATGTCTAAATACGAAAAATAAATGATCGTACCTTATGTCATAAGTCGAGCTGTCGCATCGTCCCCAAATGCGCAGCTGAAATTCTTTAAGTGTTAAAATCTCAGTCTTCGAAAACCTGAAATGTTAAAATTAAGGGGTGAGCAAACCACGGCTCAGTAAGGGAATTATATGCATACTTGATATTCAGCTTCCTATATGCTGAAAAACTTTTTCATTTTTCCTATGGGCTCTAGGGTCGCATGTAGGAAGGATACTACAGTCGGCTAGGGATCCGGATGGAGTAAGGTAGGTATTTTGAAATACCTATCTTGTCCCGGAACCTAGAAGCAACTGTAGAGAGTAATTTTTTTATTCTTGTTTTGAAATCCAAATCCTTTCCTTTTTATTTCGTAACCTTTTCATATTCTTTTCAAAATAATACTTTTATGAAATAATGCATTTAAATAAAATAACTAATATTCATATTTTCTTTGAAAAGAATATTAGTTAAATCATCTTCCTTTTCATTTAAAACTCGTTTCATGTTTTATTGTACTCTCATAATTAGTACAATAATTTAAATAGCAAAATAAGCTATTTAAATCTTTTTCGTATAACATAGAAATCATTTAAATCTATTATTCAATTTAAAATTAAAATAAGAATATTAGATTTACTTTCCTCCTTTTTACTTTTGAAAACATATTACATATTCATATTACATGTCATATGAAAATTATCTCATAGTACTAAAATCAGTACTGAAATAAGCATTATGTAAAATGCTGTAAATCACTTTCATTTAACTTATCACATATCATGTAAAACATTTTCACATATGGAGACTTAGGCACACACGCCCAGCCCGTCCACTGGGTCGTTACTCATATCATGTTATAGACCTCGAAAGGTATAAATAATCATGTCAGATCTATGGCCATAGTCTATAATTGTCCTCGGCGGATCACTGATCAGGTGTCGGCCGGGACTACATATCACATATCACATATCAGCATGATAGGATGCCATCTAGTCTCAAAACCGTATTTTTCATCATCAGAAAACCTTTATAGAATTTATAAAAATATATAATTTCATCATTTAAAACCATAAAGGTTATAAAACCATTTAGTGAATATTTAAGAAATATATATAAAAATATTCACTTTATTTCCTTTCATTTTCCATCTCGTATTACGTGTAACTTACATATCAAGAGAATTTTCGGTGATTTCATTATCACCATTCTCGAAGAGATTTTTCTGTGATTTCATTATCACCATTCTTGAAAACATGAATATTTTAAAATCACTCTCATTTTATTCATGTTTTTATGGAAAATACTCATTTTCTCGATTTTCGTGATTGAAAATCATTTCTCGTGAAATAAAATCATTTATTATGATTTTATGAAATTTTCTAGAAATATTGGATAATTTTCGATAATTTTTGGCAGTATAACGGCTGCCGATTGGCTAGCCTCTTGCACGAAAAATACAGTTTATAATTTCAACCGGTACTTCACCACAATTTTCCAACCAATCATTTATCGCAATATTTTCATAAATATTTTCATAAAATATTTCATAATTAAAATCATGCAGACTGAATATCCTTACAGTGCTGCACATGCATCCCTTACCTTTTCCGGGTAGGCAACTTCCTCTTACCGGTCGCGCCCGTACTCCATCTCTTCCGATTCCTCATCTCGATCGCTGAGAATAATTTCTGGAATTTAAATTCTTAAATTTTAGAATTTTCTCAAATTATTTAAATAAATAATTTATTTAAATAATTATCATTAATAATTTCTCGGATTTCTTACCGATTCCCGAGATTCTCGAGTTCCCGAGAGTTTTCTGAATTCCCGAAAATTTTCCTTTTTCTCTCTCTCTTTCTTCTTTTCCTCTTTTCTTTCTTCCTTTTTCTCTTTTCTTTTCTTTCTCTTTCTTTTCTTTTTCTTTTTCTTTTTCTTTTTCTTTTTCTTTTTCTTTTTCTTTTCCTTTTTCCCGTTGGCCGATTCAGCCTTCGTCCTCGCCGGTTCTTCACCGGCGGCCAGTTCTCCGACGGTTCACTAGCTCCTCAGCTGGCCGACGGCACTGCGAAGCTACCGGTGCCCTCCGTTTGCCCTGGATCGGCGGCACGGCTGCGAATCGAGTCGATTTTCCTTCGGTGTCTTCCGCCTCTTCACCGGCCTTCCTCCGCCGTTCACCGCGCCTCGAGTGGCCTCCATCCTCTTCCTCTCCCTCCGACGGTGCTTCGGTGGCGGTGGCGGTACCTGGATCGGCCGGCACCATCGCATCTCTTTTCCTTTTCTCCTCTCGGTTTCGTCGGTTTTTCCCTTCTGTTTCACCGCATTTCTCTTCTTCTTTCCGTCCTTTCCCGTCGCCGGTCACTTCCTCCTCTTCTTCGTCTCGCCGGCGACGTCTTCTTCTTCCATTTCCCTCGCTCAACCGGCGGTTGCAGCTGTTGCTGCCGTCGGTTCTTGCTTTTGTTTCTCCTCTGTTTGTACTAGAGGAGAAATAACAATAGGGAATCGGGTTACCCCGATTCCCATTTTCTATTTTCATTTTTTTATATTTATATTTATAATTCTATATAAATATAAACATACTTTATATTATATACATAATTATATATATAATTATTTATATAATTTTATTACTAATAACATATATATTTATTTTTTTTAACAATATATATATATATATACACTTTAATTGAAATTAACATATATATATTTCATATATATATTTATTTATATACATAATTGTATAAAAATATACACATGTATTTATTTAATAAAATTATATTTATATATTTAAATATATAAATATATGAACATACTCATTTTATTCCTTATAATTTGGATCTCTTAATATCCAAATAATTTCCCATTTTCATTTCTTATTTCCAATTTAATTTTTCCTTTTTATTTCTTATTTAATTTGGATTTCCATTTATCCAAATTAAATTTCCTCTTTTCATTATTTTCCATAATTTCATCATTCTCCTTATTTACAATTTATCAAAATTTAAATTCCTCAATTTCCTCACTTCCTTAATTTCCGGAATTTCAACGATATTCCATCTCGTAAATAAATTTTATTTATTTACTTTAATTTATTTATTTCCTCTTATCTATTTTCTTCAATATTAATTTCCAATAATTGGAAAATTTGCTGTTATCACAGCTCTGTCATTCGAGATCGTATATCTTAGAAAGAGATATTGTCTTGCTAAATCTTCTATTTGCCCTTCTTACATATCATCTATTGTCTTTGAGAGTCTGTGGGGTTATACCACTATGCTGCTCATTTTCCATTTGTGCCTTAGGCTGTATGGTATACCATCACTTTATCCTTATATAATTGTCTTATTCATTAGTCTTATGTACCTCAGTAAGGTATTTCATTTACCTTGTAAACCTCTATAGAACTCATAAACATTATCTCGAGTTCTAATCATTATCATCTTACAACCATCAATTTCCAACTTTCCATCTAGTGATGCCTTGTACAGAGATTGATCTTATAAGGTCCTTGTACATCTCCGATTAAATCAAATAAGGCATCACTTGACATAGCCGATTATTTGTTCTTCATAAGAACTTTATTATAAAATAGGAATTTAATTCCCCATTTATATTTCATCCTCAATTTACCTCATCCATATTTCCATCCTTTACATCATTTAATTCATCCTCAATCACATCATTTGTATTTCCATCAATTCCTTTTATACAAGTGAATTTCATTATCCACAAATTTTTCAGAGTTATTTCTTAAGCTTTTCGAATTCTTCTATATTCTCCAATATAAGCTTAAGAATAAATTTCATATTTAAAATCGAGTCAACGTTAGTTCGATTTCTCCAATCTATATAACTTTGAAAATTCATCAGGAATCTCCTCCGATGCTTTCTTTAATCATTCATCTCTCATCATTTTGGACATTCATCTTTGTGTCCTATCATTTCACTCAAGGCAAAGATATTTAATATTTAAATCATTTTAACATTTGCTCCGCCTTGATTTGCTTATTTCTCGTACTCCGCAGCATATCAATCCTCTTAATTTACAATGCTGTATTAAGTGCAATTATTTAATTAACACCTTTCACAGCTAACCGATTTATTATTTCTGTAATTTATTTTTACAATCATTTTCCGTTAATAATACAGGTTAGTTGTTATCTTCCTCATCTCTTATCATCATTTACTGTTCTTATGCATATACTCAAATTTTATATCACTCCATACAGTATATCATTCCTTAAAACATAATTCAAAATATTTCGATTCTATAATTATCTGTTTAATACTTCAAAGATAGTAGGGATGTATAGAACCAGAATTAACAATACTGCTATGGATTTCATCCTCTATACTGATCTCTTCTCAGTCATCTCCAATAATCATATTACTTTTCATCATATCCAATGATCCCGTAATGATATCCCGTTAATACACTTTTAATTTAGACCCATAAAATCAATACTAAGTCACTCATCCTGCGACTTCCCTATAATCATTTGGGTCATGTTGGTAACCTAAGTACAGTGAAATTTATAATCGGGATCGTTATACCCATATTGTGTCCTTATACCATCAATAACTCCATTACTATCAATATATTCAAAATCGACTTGATTTTATCACTATTCAAACCATAATCCCACATAGGGGCATTTTCATCATTTTCACATTTATTTCTTTCTCCTCAATATACATTTAAATCAGTGATCTTATTATCTATTTGCTGATAGTACCCCTTTCTCATACCAATATCAGCAGTTTAAAATCTTTTTCGATTTCGACAAAGAAATCCAATAGAATCCATAATTGGATTATTTTGCCTGAAATGCAGCTTTACATCATCAATTTCTCTGTCAAATTGGTCAACTCCAACTTCTGGTGATCTATTTTGACTCCCGATAGAATTTTAGAGGTAGGGGTATTTTGGTCATTTTTGGCCAAAATTTTTTCTCTCCTCAAAATATCTTCAATCGATGATCTTAAGGTATGTTTAATGATGATATTTGATTCCCCTCCTTTATATCATCACTTTCAGGTCTAAGTTCGATTCGGACAGAAAGTACTGGTGGGGCCCTTACCGAGTCCATTTCTATTCCTTACCGAACCGACCTTCATTTAGATTATAAGATCACCAATTTTAGGTAACATTCCTGAGCCGTTTTCCCTCATTGACATCCTTAGTTTATAATTCTCACCCCCTTCTAAACACTTAACTCAATTTACAATCATTTATTTCCTTTATGTATTTAGACTACACAATACTACAGGGGATGTTAACCTTTTCAACACATTTTCTTTTCCAAAGTATCGACAGACATCAGGCCAACCGTGCTCTGATACCATTAAATCTGTCACAGACCGTGACCCTATTTTTCACCTTATTTTATACATCTTATTTGGTTGGGCTGTCTGCGATAGTTTACTTTTCCTTTACATATAAACAACTTCATATTAAATTATAATATGAATTACATCTCCTATCTTAATTCATAAGGAAGTAGTACTGTAGATAAGTCTAAATACAGAAATTTTCTAAAACCTCCTGCAAGGCAAATGCAATTTATAAACCCGAGGCAATTGATTTTAAAATCATTTCAGTATCTTCTATGTTCCTTATGTATATCCCTTATCTCACAAAATCATATAGCGCTTTCCAAAATCAATCTAGTAGTGTAAAACGGTTAAGCGAGCATATATTTGCTTAAGTCTTTTCCATTGCCCCTTCACTTCCGAGCTGCATAAAATCATTCATACAAGTTCAATTTCAAAATTGTATGTACAAAATATTTTTATAATTCATACTCATTGGTAGTTCGATTATCTTATCCAATAATGCACACCAAGGTTTCACCATTTCATTATATGAGTAACTCACTATTTGTAAGAACTTTCTTACCTATTGGTACCGTTCTATTCATAACTGAAAATGTTGGATTCCATTTAATGCACCGTCAATTTTGTATGTAACCTGACTTAATTCCCTATTCAGAAGTATAAGGTTCATTTTCTAATTCATCCTGTGTTGCTCCCAGCAATTTCCCAAACTTCGGTCCATTTTTGGCATGATAGGCAGGGTGATTTCCTAACCTTTGTGCATTAAAAATTACATTACTAATTATAGGGATATCAAAAATTATGAATCCAAGACCATGTGAATCCTAATCCAATTCTATATTCAAAATGGTAAATTCACAATTTTTATCATTTCTAAATCATTTTTAGTAATTCCACAAATTTATTCTGTTTTCAAGTGCATTCTATCAGAACTGTCTACTGACCTTTATGCATAGATTGGTTCATATCTAAATGCAGGGTTGTCCAAATTGTGCAAACTCAAAATCATATTAATCCCAACTCATTTTCCTTTTTGGAAATATAAGGCTTGCAACCAAATTCAATCTAGACTATTTTCTACAATTTTTCAAATTTAGAACTGGAATTCACATTTTTTGGGCAGAGTGCCTTGCATTCATTTTTTACAAATCTTAAGTTACAGAATTCCAAATCCAAAAATTCCAAAATTGACTTAATCTTAACTTAAAAGGCTATCTACCATAATTTTTCCAGAATTTATCATAATGTAGAACCTCCAAACTAAAAATTTAAATTCAAGACTCAGAAAAGGAAATTTCAACAAAATTTCAACATTGGAACATCTACACACACTTCACTTAATTTCATGCAAATCTAACACCACAATCATGCTTTTCACATTTTCTACTTTATTATTTCTTCAAGAGTTTAATCAAAATAGGCATGATACCATTAAAAACCCCATTTGGTCGAATGTACCTAAGCCTAGCACACTTGTTGTTTTGCAAATTTGTTTCCACATTCATGTTTCCCATATCCTTTACACTAATATTCCTCAAGATATTAACTAAATCAAGCATGGTACTATACAATTCCCAAATGTTCGAATTCAATAAACCCTCTTAAACATGAATTTGTTTCGTTCCAAGCTTACACATATCTTTAAACTGTCACAGCCCGTGACCCTATTTTTCACCTTATTCTATACATCCTATTTGGTTGGGCTGTCTGCGATACTTTACTTTTCTTTTACATATACACAATTTCATATTAAATTATAATATGAATTACATCCCCTATTTCTACTTCATAAGAAAGTAGTACTGTCGATAAGTCTAAATACAGAAAATAAATGATCATACCTTATTAAATAAATCGACCTGTCGCATTGTCCCCAAATGCGCAGTCGAAAATCCTTTAAGTGCTGGACTCTCAGCCTTCGAAAACCTGAAATGTTAAAATTAAGGGGTGAGCAAACCACGGCTCAGTAAGAGAATTATATGCCTCACTTGATACTCAGCTATCTATATGCTGAAAAACTTTTTCATTTTTTCCTATGGGCTCTAGGCTCGCATGTAGGAAGGATACTACAGTCGGCTAGGGATCCGGATGGAGTAAGGTAGGTATTTTGAAATACCTAGCTTGTCCCGGAACCTAGAAGCAACTGTAGAGAATAATTTCCATTTCATTTGGAATTTTAATCCTTTTTACCTTTTTATTCCATAATATTCTCATATTCTTTTCAAAATAATGCTTTTATAAAATAAAGCATTTAAATGAAGTAACTAATATTCATATTTTCTTTGAAAAGAATATTAGTTAAATTCTCATCATTCTCATTTAAAACTCATTTCATGTTTTACTATACAACCATAATTAGTACAATACTTTAAATAGCAAAATCAGCTATTAAATCCTTTTCGTATAACATATATATCATTTAAATCTAATATTCAATTTAACAATTAAAATAAGAATATTATATTTATTTTCCTCCTCTTTCCTTTTTTGGAAAACATATTACATATTCATGTCACATATAGTCTAATATTCAATTTAAAAATCATAGTAAGAATATTAGACTTATAAACTCTTTTTCCTTTTGAAAATATATTACATGTTCATATCACATGCCATATGAAAATCATCTCGTAGTACTAAAATCAGTACCGAAATAAGCATTATATAAAATGCTGTAAATCACTTTCATTTAACTTATCACATATCATGTAAAACATTTACATTTAACATATAACATATCATATAAAACATTTTTCATATATGGAGACTTAGGCACACACGCCCAGCCTGTCCACTGGGTCGTCATTCATATAATGCTATAGACCCCGAAGGGTATGAATAATCATGTCAGATCTATGGCCATTGTCTATAAATGTCCTCGGCGGATCACTGATCAGGTGTCGGCCGGGACTACATATCACATATCACATATTACATGTCACATATCACATATCAACATGATAGGATGCCAACTAGTCTCAAAACCATATTTTTCATCATCAAAAAACCTTTATGGAATTTATAAAAATATATATTTTCATCATTTAAAACCATAAAGGTTATAAAACCATTTAGTGAATAATTAAGAATTATATAAAAATATATTCACTTTATTTCCTTTCATTTTTCATCTCGTATTACGTGTAACTTACATATCAAGAGAATTTTCGGTGATTTCATTATCACCATTCTCGAAGAGATTTTTTTCCGTGATTTCATTATCACCATTCTCAAAAACATGAATATTTTAAAATCACTCTCATTTTATTCATGTTTTTATGGAAAATACTCATTTTCTCGATTTTCGTGGTTGAAAATCATTTCTCGTGAAATAAAATCATTTATTATGATTTTATGAAATTTTCTAGAATTTTCGATAATTTTCGATAATTTTTCGGCAATATAACGGCTACCGATTGGCTAGCCTCTTGCACGAAAAATACAGTTTAAAATCCAGCCAGTGCATCACCACAAATTTCCAACCAATCATTCATCGCAATATTTTCATAAAATATTTTCATAAAATATTTCATAATTTAAAATCATGCAGACTGAATATCCTTACAGTGCTGCACATGCATCCCTTACCTGACTAGCGTTATTGAACTTCTCGATATTACCACATGTGATCTAATCCTCTTAGGCTGCAAAATAATTTCACCAATAATTTCTGTTAATTATTCTGAAATTTTCGAATCATTATTCATCACTAAATGCAGCCACATTGTACATTACTTATGTCTAATCAGTGAAATTTACACCAATAGTAAAACACAACTTCGCCGTTTAAACTTAAATTTCATATCCAATTGCATCAATAATTCATTCCCTTTGATTTCTTTTTCTTTACTTAATACATTATGAAAATTCAATAAATCATAGACTTTCCAAATTTCTTCCATCAATTAAAGATTTATTCTCATATCATAAAATTCACATGGTTAACTTGTAGAACATACTTGATTAAGTATATCTTTATGCCCCCATAACTCATTCTTTTCCAAATTCTCCTTCACAAAAATTCTATTATTCTTTTACTTATTTTGCTTTAACTATATATAGCATATTAAATTACTATATTATTTCTTATTCATCAACCATCAATTCCATATTTCAAGTTATGGAATTTACTATAATAGATCTCAAAAATCAATTTATTCTTCTCCCATTTTCAACTTTACAATCATTCTTGATTTATCATTATACCATATCATTAAAAATTGTATTTATATTTTCTTCTATGACTATCTAGTCACTTATTTTCTTTTCTTTTCTGGTTTTTCTTTGTCATGGCCGGTAGCAGTCCACATGTTTCTTTCTTTATTTCCAGCCGCATACTCTCTGTAGCTATATCTTTCTTGTATTTCATTTATTTTCTTTTCAATCTAGTTTACAAGTATCTTCTATTTCACTAGGTACACCTATCATATAACTTCAACATCACAAAATTTCCTTATAATATTTCAGCCAATCCTGACCGAATGGTATTATGCCCTTCACGCCACTTTGCTGCACTTTACTGTTTTGTAATTCACCCATACAACCAAGTTTCAATAAGGTTTATTTCATTACCCACAACTAATTCTTTCCTAAAACACATTAAATTTACAATAATTTCTTTAAATCCAACACCATGGCCGAACACCCAAACAAACTCTCTACCATGTTTTTATTTCAATCATAATAATAAACACTATCTACTCATCTCATATTCACATAAACACTAAGCAAAATAAATTGAGACTATTTATTTTCTTATTACCTGTAGAAGACCGAATCTGCCAGCAGCAGGGGAGGTTAATTTCGTTCTGTTTTGGCTGGAAGATAAGGCTGGTTAGGGAGCTCATATAGTGAGGAATCATTTTTATGAAGAGACCCAAGTTAAAGGATGAAGAAGAGGTAAGGTTCTCCTTGATAGAATCACGAAAATATTTAGGAGAAGGATGAAGAAAACGTTGGTTGAAGGGAAGGAAGAACACTGCTGCAAACCGACTTTCTCAGCTAAATAATACTGTTTTTAACTCAATTTAATACCAATTTTAAGTAAAAAATCAGCTATTTGTCCTTTAATTTAGTTTCCCTTATCTTTTTTTTTTTTTTTCATTTATGTTTTAAATGTTTAGTAGTGCAGCAAGCTTCCACGTGAAGCTTGCTGTAATAATATTTTATTATTATTATTTATATATATTATAAATATATATTTTCTATTAACACATATTTATAAATATATATTTACAATTTTATAAGTATAAAGATATCTTTGGCATATACTATATTTGATATATATATATATATATATATATATATATATATATATATATATATCATCTTTAAAACATTAATTTCATTTTCATTTTCATTTCATTTTCATTTTTTTTATACAAAATATTCCAAAATTACATTAAAATTGATTAATTCACAAGTATAGTACCATAAAATGGGTTCTCACATAAACAACCATAAAACTACGAAATGTACAAGTAAAAATAAAAAATGGAATGCCTTTCTCTTACCCCTCATTTGATCGAAACTTTGTGCCCTTCTTTCACCAAGCAAATGACTTCTCCTAAGCTTGATCTCAAGATATGTGATAGATGAGATCAAGATGAGCAACTTTGCTTAAGGGTGCTTTTGGTTTTGGAGTAGATTTCTTATGGTTTCTCAAGGTATCCCTCACTTAAGCTTGGAGGAAACAAAAATGGTGAAATGGTGGAACGGCGTGAAGGTGATGGGAATGAAAGAGTGGCCAGCCTAGTGTAAAAGGAAATGAAAAATATCTTGTATTTTGTGTGATTAAAATACTAATGGTAAGTGGGGTAACTATGCTTGCATAGTTACTTCCACTTACACCTAACATATACTTATTTATTCATTAATATCTTCATTCTTCTCTTCTCAAATGTGAGAATGGTATGGGAGATGAGTGAGTGGCTGGCAATATGAGAGAAAAATGGGAAATATTATGTACTTTTATATTATTTACATGTTAATGTAAGTGTGGTAACTATACATGAATAGTTACTCCACTTATTTTATATTTATAAAATAATATTTAATTTAGATATTATTTCTTCTCTCTTTGATTTTATTTATAAATTTTATTATATATTATGTATTTATAAGTCAAAATTTGACTTCCTTAAAGAGGTGGCCAGCCATGGGTGTAAATTTACCAACACGCCCTCCTTAATTCCATTAATGCCATTTATATCCTAACTTTTATAATTTCATTTAAACTATTTAATTAAATTACCAAATATTTTAATTTTACTATGAAATATACCTATTTCACATAATGTGGTTCAAACCTTGACTTTTAATGAGGATTGACTGGTCAAAACATGAAATTACTAAAATACCCCTAATAGTGTTTTTAGGCATTTTCATGTGATTCAGTCTACAATTTGAAAACGGAGTGAGACATCTTCACATGAGGGTTCAATTATATTATTTTGTGGGTCTAAATTCAAGTCATATATGCCTATATTCAAAATTTACACTTTTCTGACTTAGAGGCAAAATCGTAATTTTCCATAACTTTTGGCACATTTCCCTAGACATGCACAAATGAAAGGATTCAAGATGAAAATACTTATCATTACCATATTTCACCTCAAAGATCTTTATTATGAGATCCGTATCCCTTCAGAGATCAAAATCATTAGTGGGATCCATTGTTGCGTGTCTAAGACCTATACCGCAAGTGCACGGGTCACGACAAGTAATAAAGTGATGAGTAGAATATCGTTCCCACGAGGATTAGTTAGAATTGCTATAACTAAGTACTAAAGTTGGTCATCTTAGATTTATTCAAGCAATATGTAATTTTCAAATTAACTAACTACTAAAAATTAATAAAAACAAAACTTAAAAAAGAAAATGTAAATAAAATTTAAAGAACTTGAGAATAAAAGTAAAAAAAAAATGCATGAAATTAAAATAAAACAAAATTAAATCATAAAATAAAAAAAATTCCAATTACTTAAAAACTAAACTTTAATTTAAACTAAAATTTAACTATTAAATTTAAAATCCTAAATTTATGCAAATTAAAAACACACTTCTAGCTACAAATGACCTAAAACTTAAAATAAAATTTATAATAATCTATTTTCCTAAAGTTACTAAAAATCTAATAAAACTACAAATACTTGAGAACTAATAATTAAAACCGTGAAAACATTAAACTAACAAACTAAATTTTTGCACCAAAAATAAAACAAATTGAATTGAAAGCCCTGAAGGACATCCTGCCCACTCACGCCAGCCAACATCTACGGCTCCTGCACTGACCTCTTGCAAACTGCAGCACACTCATGCCACGCACACCACAGCTCTTCACTACTAGGCTTCCACGCAACAACAACACATGTCCTACCAACAGATCACGTCCCAAGCGGCTACAGCAACTCAACGCCGATGCTCCTGCTTTAGCCTTGCCACGTTCAGCGCCCAACAGCAGTAATGGAACCACGTTCTGCCCCTGCAGCCTAGCAACCCAGAAACGCAGCAGACCCTTCGCTCGTCTGGTACAGCCCCAACGACAGCAGCTGTCCTCAACCAGAACAGAGAAGTTCACGCCACTGCTAACCACGCCAGGCAGCAGCTGTTTCATGCGAGCAGCCTCTCAACAGATTAAGAAAAATACAACAGAGCAGAACCAAAAGAAGAAATAGAAGCAAGAGACGCTCGGAAAAATCAAAACTGAATTAGAGAACGCTACGAGAGAAAAAAGGAGGAGGTAGAAACATGAAGCATAACCAGCGAAACTAAAACAGTAGTGCATAAGGAAGAAAAGAACCGGTAAAACAGATTAACTAGGCGCAGAACATAGTTTGATGTGGAAATAAGAAAACATGAACGCTAAAAAAAGAAATAAACAATGCAGATAAAAAGGTTTAAACTAAAGTATGAACTTTAAATAGAAATTGCAAAGAAACTAAATATAGAAACAGTAAACTGTGCTCAGCTATCCACGCCTAAACTAGAGAAATAGTCAAGAAAAAATATTGCAGGAAAGGTTGAAGGAGACCATCCCTGTCACGAACTATCTCCCTCCCCCTTTTACAATTAAACAAATAAATTAAAGTTGCTCCTATTCTAAAAAGAAAACAGCAAAGAAAAATTTGGAAAAACAATGAAGAATGGCCGTTGTCACCCAGCCTCCTCCATTCTCATCTCATCCGACAACTTCCTCTTTGTATAAATTCGGGTTGCTTCCATGGGCTTGCATCAAGAAAGACCTACTTTTGGGTTGGATTTGAAGTGTTTAAGGGCTTATGGATTTTGGGTGTTTAAGTGGGCCTAAGTGTATTTGGGACTTATGTAAGAATGGGTTTAAGTGGGTTATGGTAGGAAAAAGTTAAAGGTTTAAAATTTTTTTTTAAGGTAATAAGAATAAAGTTTAGAATTTGGAGAAGGCTAAGTTTATGATTTTTAGGTGTTGAACACCAAATCCAACCATTTTTTTTCTTGATTTTCTTGCCATTTTCTCGATTTCCTCATTATTTTTGAAATTCATACACATGAAGACAATTTAATTAAAATGGGAGGAAATTATATTAAAATTCCAAAATTTAAGCAAAATTGATGCAATAAAATACTCTAAAAAGTGAATATTTTAGAGACTTATCACACCCCCAAACTTAACATTTTGCTTGTCCTTAAGCAAAACAATCTTAAAACATGCAAGAGATAACATGCACTTGATAGATTCATTCACCAAAAACACCTCATAGAAAGAGTACTGATCTAATTTAAGAAAAAATCACAATTACTGATCAACATAGAGTTTCCACCAATCACATGCCCAAGTCCTAATTAGACTCTCTGTGTATGTGTAAAGTGTCCATCACATATCGAAGCATACATACCCAGATGAGATTATGCAAACATGAAAAAGCAAAGTCTCTAAAGCATGAACAATCCCATAGGTTTACTTTTTTACTTCTCTCTCTACTAATGTAGCCATACTCAATCAAGAATCAATAGGACTTCATTAAGCTTGTAATGTAAGGCTAGGGTGAAGGTATGATAAAAGACTATTTAGGCTTAACAAGCCCTAATCATGCATTATACTCTAGGATCTTTACATTTCGAGCTTCAATAAACTCCCCCAACCTTTTTTTTTCCATACTTTGTTATACACTTTATTCTATTTTTGTATTTTTTTCATTTTTCTTTCATTTTTTTGTTTTCCTATCTTTAATTTCTATTTTTCTTTTTCTCTTTTTTTTTGAATTTCTATTTTTCTTTTTTTTTATATCCTATCTATCTACCCAAATATGTACATAGCTCATGATATATCCTAGTAAATTGCATGCTTTTGGGGTAAGGGATAGGAAAGTGTATTTATTTGGCTAAAGGAAATTAACTTGTAGGTGTGCAAGCAAAGAAAGGCTAGTTTGGCACAAAAGGGTGACTAAGGACAAATATGTACAAGGTTAGCTTGAAAAGCTCAAACAATCCAAGGATAGCCTAAATCATTTTCCTAACTGAGCATGGGCTATAAATTTCGCCTCGAGAGGAGATCAAACAAATTCTAGGATATGCTCACAACTTCAGAGACAAATGCAATCCTATATTCACATAATCTGTCTCTAAACATGCATACCAATCCATGGTCAAGACATAGTGCATAAAGATGGAAAAATCATAATCAAAACAAGGCACGTTCAAGAATTCAACTTATGCTTCTCAATAATCATGCTTTTCCAAAGATTAAAATCAGTCTCAATCATAATCTCAATTATAGGGACATAGGAAATAACCAAATCAAGCATAAAATATCTCAAGGCAAAATATTTAAAGCCCAAAAAGTTTGAAAAATTTTGGAATTTTTGAAAAAATTTTGCTTAAATTTCCTTCCCCCCAAACTTGAAGTGCACATTATCCTCAATTTGTAAGTGATTCAAGAATTTAGAATCGATAGAAGGAAACTCCCCTGAATTTTCTGTTAAAGCTCAATTGCATGCCCACAAGGTCTCTTCACTGCTCCCCCAAACTTAGACTCAAACCTACAAGATGGAAAGAAAAAGAAATCAAAGCTATGAAATACTAACATTAAAACTAATAAAAGAAAGAAACAACTAATAAACTAAAAAAAGTTGGGGTTGCCTTCCTAGAAGCGCTTGATTTATAGTTATCAGCTTGACTATCTCTGTCGTCCTTCACGGTGGCTTGAATGGTCTGAAGATGGATGGATGCACATAGTGCATCACCATGGAAGGTGACTCCATCAGATACTTCGCTTCATAGAACTTAACTCCACAGTCCTCTAAGATATAACCCTCTTGTGAAGACCGTAAATTTTCTAAATAAATATTAAATATCCGGAAAGTTTAATTTTGATAAATTGAAATCCAAGTTAAATAAGAGATGAAAATGGAGAAATTAATTTTGATATTAGGAAATCCAAAAAATTAAAGAAATAAAAAGATATATATTTATATAATTATAAAATTATATTATATAAATATATTTTAAATGTTAAAGAAATAAAAATGTGAATAAAATATAATTATATAAATAGATTATATAATATATTTTTACATGTTTTTAAATAAATATATATATGAAATATATATTATTTAGATCAAAGTGTATATATATATATACATATATTCTAAGATAAAGTATGTATATATGTATATATATTTAATTTTAATAGTAAATGATATATATATATAAATCTAATTTTATATATGTTGGCTCTACCGAGAGGGGGGGTGAATCGGTTTTTCTAATTATTTCTACTTTTCCTAACTCTTAATGCACAATCGAAGTCAAATAAGCAATAATGAAATAAACGCAGTAAATAAGAGTAAGGGAAAGAGAAGCAAACACAAGGTTTATAGAGGTTCGGCCAAACTCTTGCCTACGTCCTCTCTCCTTGAACTTCTTGTCAAGGTTTTGATTCACCTCTTCCTTGAGAAAGCTTACAAACCACTTGAAGGTGTGACAAGACCTCTTACAATTTCTCTTGAGACTTTAGAAGTCTCTTTCTAATCCTCTACCCTTGTAGTATTCCCACTCTCTACAATATCAGACCTTACAAGGATAGCTCACCCCTTTGAATATCTGAATTTTTTCAGTGGATGGGTGAAGGATACAGAAAACACTCTCACACAATGAAGTTACAATGAGATTTTCAGATTTCAGATTTTCTCTTGAAGCTTGAATACTTTGGAATGCTTGTTCTTCTTTCAAACTTCATAAATGTCACTATTTATAACCCACCAAACGGATAGAACAGTTGGTGAAGCATTTAATGCAAATCCTCCCGTTGAAACCCTCAAAAACTAGCCGTTACAGGAGGTCTCGTCCAAAAGGGATCGATCCCTTTACCAAAGGGATCGATCCTGTTTATCCAGAATGCTTCCCAACTTGTTGCTTGAGCTTTATCATGCTTACTGTCAAAATGGGATCGATCCCTTTACCAAGGGGATCGATCCCTTTTAACCAGAATCAATTTCCTGCACATCTTTAACTGCAATTTGAGATAGTTTGTGATTTTTGTGATTCTAAGTCAGTTCAAAAACTTCTAACACTTTTCTTAAGAGTATTTACTGACTTTTCAGTTGAAATCACAATCCAAAACTTGTTTAAAATATATTCTATTATTGAGTTCATTCAAAGCAAATTTACTTAGAGAAAAATCATTTTTAAGCTTACTTGAATTTTGTCATTTCAAAAGACTTGTCAATTTAAAGCTAACAATCTCCCCCTTTTTGATATGACAAAACTTAAGGTAAATTTGCTTAGAAAATGGGATTGCTTAAATTTTGAAAATAATGCTCCCCCTTAATATTTGCTCCCCCTCAAAGTTAGCTTCCCTTTTTAAGTACCAAGATTAATTTTTATCACATTAATTCTCCCCCTTTTTGTCATAGCAAAAAAATGATATACTCCCCCTCAACAATAAGAAGAAGCATGGAGAATTGGTTACGATTTAAAGCAAGAGAGCAATGAGATATATTGAAGATCATAATCAAACCATGGCAGAATGAGAAAATAACCAGAAATATATAGCATGCCATATCACAGAGGTTCAAACATCTAAGAAAGTTTACACTGACAAAGATAAATTCGGACAGTGAAGTTCAACAAACATAGCACAGAGGTTCAAACATCTAAGCAGAACAAAGAAAATGCACACCCTACACACAAGGAACAAAATCAACGCTGGGAAATGTCCGATGATACTGATCCACGAAGTCCTCATGCTGCATGCGGATGTCTTGGACTTCATCAAATAAGGCTGCCTGTGTAGCCTCGATGGTGTCAAGGCGAGCGTCGACATGATCAAAGCGTTGAGTAACAGTGGCCTGGAGGTTTTGAAGCGATAGCATGATCTGGTCAAGAGAGACCGAGGTCGAGGCGGATGGGGCTGAGGATGTGGCTGCGGCAGGAGCTGCCTCTTCGTCGTCGCCTTCATCACCGCCTTCGTCCGGATCATGTTGGGGAGATGCTGGAGCACCATGGGCCTTTTCCCAAACGATGGTATCACCTTGCTCACGAGAGTACCAGCCAAGATTATGCAAAGTAGCAAGGTTGATGATGTGGCCTGCCTCTGGAAGGACGCCAGGCTCACACGAACAGTCGATACCGTAGTCGAGGAGGTAGAAGGCAAGTGTGTTGGGGGAAGACAATGTCTGAACTTTGCCAAGAGCAATCTTGATCCAATCGTGAAGAATGAAATGGAGAAGATCCGGTCGATCGCCATCAGGTGAGTGAATGTGATGAAGCCAAAACCGATCAAGTCGCCGGAGTTGGGAATATTTGGTGCCAAGTGGGCGAAGATTCCAAGAGATGATGATGTGGAGAAGACGAGCAAAGACAGGAAGGTCACCCGCACGATCATTGACGATATTGAATTCTAAGGGGACGTTGACATTTTCACGTGCAAGTCCATGCTCCGGAATTCGAAAGGCATGGGAAAGGGAATCTTTAGTGATTTCAACATCCCGACCCATAACAAATGATTGAATTCCTACTGCCTTACATGGGTTATTAGGCGAATAAATAACTTTGGCATTGGAAAAGAAAGCTCGAATGATGCTCATAGGAACCGGAGTGTTGATTTGGAGAAAGTATGTCCAATGGAAGGCTTCAAATTTGGCCAAGTAGGGAAATTGAATTGACTCCAAAAAACCGAAGTCAATGGGGCGGCAGTGCTTGACGCGCATATGGGCAAAGAGGGTATGGTAACGTTTTTTCTCGTCCGCATTCCGAAAGCAGCGATTAAAGGCGGTTGGAACGGAGGCGGAGGAAGAGGAGGGATGTGATCTTTTTCGAGGGGCAGCATGTTTGATTTTGGGAGCCATGTGAAGAAAGACTGATAAGGGAAAATTCAAAGAGGCATTTTGTCGAGCAGGTGATGGGCACAGGTTTGGGGAACTGTGGGGAATGTGTGTGAGCAATATGATCGAATCAATCAGCTGAGAGCCACAACCCAATAAGCAATTAACAATTAGGATAAGGAATTTCTTATGAATAACTACAACTAGGCTAAGGGAAATCCTTGGAAAAGACTAGTGCCAAATGAAGTGAAAACCTAGATGAAGAGGAAAGTAAGGCAAGATATGCAAATGGGTAATCAAGACATGATGCAAAAGACTAGAAATGCAAGAAAAATGGAATGAAAATTGGAAGAAAAACTTACAATTGACATGTTGGGTGAATAGTAACCATGGTGTGGAGGAAGAAGGAAGAGAAGAAAAGAAAAGATGGTGTCAGGAAATGAGGAGGGGAAATGAAAAAGAGAAGGAAATGAGGAAGATTGGTGAAGGAATGAAGCAATTTGGTGTAGAAATGAGTGAGATCATGAAGGTTGTGAGAGGAGGAATGGAGAAGGTGGAAGGCTTACGGATGATGGGAAAGAAGAATAGTGAAAATGAGTGAAATCCCGACCTTTTAACAAGCGGAAGAGCAAGGGTTTGATCGAAGGGATCGATCCCTTTGAGGATGGGATCGATCCCTTTTTGGCAGTGTGCATTCGTGCCTATTCTGGAATAAACGGATCGATCCCATGGCAAGAGGGATCGATCCCTCATATTCAAAACCCAGAATTTTAGGCCTTAATGACCCGGAAGCAATCTAATTTGAAGAAGTATTGATTCCGTTGTCACTTGCCTCATTCGTGATGCATAAAAAATGATTTGAACACTATGAAACGTATGCATTTGGACCATTGTAAACTCAAAATCTGATTGTTTCCACTTGATATGCATGAATGAGGTTGAAAAACTTCAGAAAAGATGCAGGAAAATGCAGAAAATTGCAGAAAAATGTTGAGAATATGCTGAACAGCTTTGAAAGCCAAGTGAACAGGATTGTGACCCTGTCTTAAGCATCAGAAAGTGAATTGTTGACTAATGAAACACATAAATTTCAACATTTCAACATCAAAGTCTAAGATCATGAACAGTAATATGGCAAGTTGAAGTTATGAAGTGCAAGTGGAAATGATATTTTTCAAATTTCTTTCTTGCAATCATATCAAACCAACTTAAGACAGTCATGCAACACCAAATCACTTCAAGGAGCATTCATTATGCCTAATTCACCTCTAAGAGTACAAAATCTCTCCTTGTCCAAGGGTTTTGTGAAGATATCAGCTAATTGGTGCAAGGTGTCCACATACTCTAGAATTATATCTCCTTTTTGCACATGATCTCGTATAAAATGATGTCTAATTTCAATGTGCTTAGTTCTAGAGTGTTGGATAGGATTTTTTGTAAGATTGATGGCACTAGTGTTGTCACACCTAATGGGAACTTGATTCATTTCTATTCCATAGTCTCTCATTTGTTGCTTAATCCATAACACTTGAGCACAGCAACTGCCGGAAGCTATATATTCAGCCTCGGTTGTGGATTGAGCTACGCTATTTTGTTTCTTAGAAAACCATGAAATGAGCCTACTTCCTAAGAATTGGCATGTTCCCGATGTGCTTTTCCTATCCACTTTGCATCCACCAAAATCCGCATCGGAATAGGCATGGAGGTCAAGTATAGAATCTTTAGGATACCAAAGTCCTAAGGAAGAAGTGTCTTTGAGGTATCTAAGGATTCTTTTTACTGCTTGTAGGTGTGATTCTCTAGGGGATGATTGATATCTAGCACACAAGCATACACTAAACATGATATCGGGTCTACTAGCAGTTAAATATAGCAATGAGCCAATCATAGACCTATAGAGTTTAGTGTCTACACATTTTCCTCCTTCATCCTTATCAAGCTTAATATTTGTGCTCATAGGGGTAGAGAAAGGTTTAGATTCATCCATTTCAAATCTTTTGAGCAAATCTTTAGTGTACTTAGCTTGATTTATGAAAATACCTTCTTTACATTGTTTAACTTGAAGTCCTAGAAAGAAGGTCAATTCTCCCATCATACTCATTTCAAATTCACCTTGCATTAGCTTTGAAAAGTTTTTGCACAATGACTCATTTGTAGAACCAAAAATGATATCATCTACATAAATTTGAACTACCAATAAGTCATGACCCTTAGATTGAATAAACAATGTTGTGTCTACCTTTCCTTTTGTAAAACCTTTTTCGATTAAAAACTTTGAAAGTCTTTCATACCAAGCTCTAGGAGCTTGTTTTAATCCATATAAGGCTTTTGAAAGTTTGAAAACATGGTTAGGAAGTTTTGGATTTTCAAAACCGGGAGGTTGCTCAACATAAACCTCTTCATTTATATAACCATTTAGAAAAGCACTTTTTACATCCATTTGATATAACTTAAAGTCCTTATAACATGCAAATGCAAGTAGCATCCTAATGGCTTCTAATCTAGCTACCGGAGCATAGGTTTCATCATAGTCAATCCCTTCTTCTTGTCTATAGCCTTGAGCTACTAACCTAGCCTTATTTCTAACAATAATGCTATTTTCATCCATCTTATTCTTGAATATCCATTTGGTTCCAATGATGGGATAATCTTTAGGTCTTTCTACTAATGTCCACACTTTGCTTCTTTCAAATTGATTTAATTCTTCTTGCATGGCCATAATCCAATTTTCATCATTCAAAGCCTCATCCACTTTCTTTGGCTCAAATTGTGACACAAAGGCAACATGTTGACATATGTTTCTATAGGTTGACCTAGTCCTAACTCCAATGGTAGGATCTCCAACAATATCATTATCTTTCACATATCCAAGTTCTCTAGGACACCTAGATTCCTTCTCAATCATTTCTTGTTCCATGGACTCCTCATCTTTGTTAATAGTAAGATCTTCTAAGTGTTCCCTAACATCCTTATCTTGAGATGGATCAACTATAGGTTCATCAAAGATTTCTACTTCATCATCAAGATTGGTTCTACTAGTGATATTTGATTCATCAAAGATTACATGTATTGACTCTTCTACAACAAGTGTTCTTTTATTAAAAACTCTATAAGCCTTAGAATTTAAAGAGTAACCAAGAAAAATACCTTCATCACTTTTAGCATCAAATTTTCCTAGGTTATCTTTACCATTGTTCAAAACAAAACATTTACATCCAAATGGGTGAAAATAACTTATGTTAGGCCTTTTTCCTTTATAAATCTCATAGGGAGTTTTCTTTAAAATAGGCCTCACCATAGCTCTATTTATAACATAGCAAGAGGTGTTTATTGCTTCAGCCCAAAAATATTTAGGTAAGTTGTTTTCACAAAGCATGGTTCTAGCCATTTCTTCTAAGGTTCTATTTCTCCTTTCAACTACCCCATTTTGTTGAGGAGTTCTAGGAGCTGAAAAATTATGGCTAATGCCATTTTCATTGCAAAATATATCAAAACCAATATTTTCAAATTCTTTTCCATGGTCACTCCTAATACTTGAAATAGAATAACCCTTTTCATTTTGAACAAGTTTTGAAAAAACAATGAATTTATCTAAGGCCTCATTTTTAACACTTAAAAAGAACACCCAAGTAAACCTAGTGTAATCATCAACTATCACAAATCCATAGTGTTTACCTCCTAAACTAGTTGTCCTAGTTGGTCCAAAGAGATCTAAGTGAAGAAGTTGAAGTGATCTAGAGGTAGTGACACACTTCTTAGATTTAAATGAATTTCTTTTGTGTTTTCCTCTTACACATGCTTCACAAACTTTATCATTTTCAAATTGAAGCTTAGGTAATCCTACAACTAGGTCTCTTTTGGCTAACTTAGACAAAATATGCATGCTAGCATGGCCTAGTCTTCTATGCCATAATCAAGGTTCATCTTCTCTAGTAGCCATAAAGCATACATTTTTGCTATTAAGTTCATTTAAATTCACGATATAAATATTTCCTCGTCTATGTCCAATAAACATAATTTGATTAGATTTGGCATTAACAACATTGCAACACAAATCATCAAACATAACTTTAAATCCCTTATCACACAATTGACTAATACTAAGCAAGTTATGTTTCAAGCCTCTAACATATAAAACATTCTCAATAGTTGAGGAAGAGTTACCAATGGAGCCAATTCCTTCAATTTGTCCTTTGGAGTTGTCTCCAAATGTGACTTCTCCACCACTTTTGTGCTTTAGGAACTTGAATTGACTCTTGTCACCCGTCATGTGTCTTGAGCATCCACTATCAAGGTACCAATGCTCCTTGGACTTAGCCTTGTAGCAATACTCTTCCTCCTACAAACACATCAAGCTTTCATTTTAGGTACCCAAATTTTCTTGGGTCCTTGAGAGTTAGTACTTATAATTTTAGATCCTTTAGGGATCCATTTCATCTTTAATGACTCATCACTTGAATTTAAAACATGTTTAGGTACCCAAATTTTGACAGCCATTTTTCCTCTTATCATGGTCTTCCTAGAGGTGCATGCTTGTGAGGAGTGTCCTAGTTTATTACACAATGTGCACAAAACAAATTTTCTATCTTTAACTAGGAAGTTTTTAAGATGAGTCTCTTTGTTAGATGCATTATAACCTAACCCTTCTCTATCAAAGAATGCTCTTTGAGTCTCTAGCATTTGATCAAGTTTTTGTTGGCCCATGTAAAATCTAGAAAAGGAGTTTTGCAAATTAATGTTCTTTCTATTTAATTCTTCTATTTCTAGATTTGCATTCTCTAATTTCTTTTCACATTCTAATTTAACATTCACAAGCATTTCATTCTCCTTTTTCAACTTAGAAATCATTTTCTTATATTTCAAATTCATGCATTCAAATTCATTAGCTAACTCATCAAATGCATCTTGCAATTCATCAAAAGTATATTCATTAGTATCCAACAAGTTAGAAGTTACCTTTTCATCTTCAAAGGCCATGAAACAAAGGTTGGCTACTTCATCTTCTACATTCTCTTCATCGGAGCAATCACTATCACTCCAAGTAGCCACCATTGCCGTCTTTTTTTGTTTCTTCTCATTTTGCTTTCTATACAAAGGACAATCAAATTTAATATGACCAGGTTTTTTGCATTCATAACAAATAATTTGGTCCTTTTCTTTCCTACTAGTTTCTCCTCTATTAAAGTCTCTCCTAGGGGGTCTCCTAGAGTTACCACTAGTTCTCATCCTCATAAATTTATTAAACCTCTTAGCAAACATGGCCATTTCTAGGTCCTCATCATCACCACTCTCATCATGATCTTTTGATTCCTCAATAGTGGTGGATTTTAAAGCTACTCCAACTTTCTTAGGAGGATCTTGATTTCTCTTGATTTTCATCTCATAGGTGAGTAGAGATCCCATAAGTTCATCTAGTGAGAGTGTATGAGGATCCTTAGATTCCTCAATAGCAGTGACTTTAGCCTCCCATGTTTTTGGTAAGCTATTGAGTATCTTTTTCACCATTTCTACATTAGAATATGTCTTGCCTAATGCTTTAAGACCATTTATGATGTCAGTAAACCTAGTAAACATGTCACTAATTGATTCATCATTCTTCATTCTAAATAATTCATAGTCTTGTGTGAGCATGCCTACTTTGGTTTCTTTGACTTGTGTGGTTCCCTCATGTGTGATAGCTAGTTTGTCCCAAACTTGTTTAGCATTCTCACATTGTGACACTCGATTATACTCATTTGGTCCTAATGCACAAAAGAGTGTGTGCATTGCTTTAGCATTAAGTTGTGCCATCCTAATATCATTAGTATCCCATTCATCTTCTTTCTTAGGCACATCCGACCCATCTACTTTCTTAATAGGAATAAGAGGACCTTTGACAATAATTCTCCATACTTCATAATCATTGGCTTGAATAAATAGCATCATTCTAGTCTTCCAATAGGCATAGTTTTCACCATTAAAGAGTGGAGGTCTGACCGTAGAGTGTCCCTCTCCTACCAAGGGTGTAGACAAACTAGTTTGAGCCATTAGTGATCGTTTATACTCGATAGATGTTAATCTAAGTCACTCTCGAGCCCAAGCTCTGATACCAATTGTTGGCTCTACCGAGAGGGGGGGTGAATCGGTTTTTCTAATTATTTCTACTTTTCCTAACTCTTAATGCACAATCGAAGTCAAATAAGCAATAATGAAATAAACGCAGTAAATAAGAGTAAGGGAAAGAGAAGCAAACACAAGGTTTATAGAGGTTCGGCCAAACTCTTGCCTACGTCATCTCTCCTTGAACTTCTTGTCAAGGTTTTGATTCACCTCTTCCTTGAGAAAGCTTACAAACCACTTGAAGGTGTGGCAAGACCTCTTACAATTTCTCTTGAGACTTTAGAAGTCTCTTTCTAATCCTCTACCCTTGTAGTATTCCCACTCTCTACAATATCAGACCTTACAAGGATAGCTCACCCCTTTGAATATCTGAATTTTTTCAGTGGATGGGTGAAGGATACAGAAAACACTCTCACACAATGAAGTTACAATGAGATTTTCAGATTTCAGATTTTCTCTTGAAGCTTGAATACTTTGGAATGCTTGTTCTTCTTTCAAACTTCATAAATGTCACTATTTATAACCCACCAAACGGATAGAACAGTTGGTGAAGCATTTAATGCAAATCCTCCCGTTGAAACCCTCAAAAACTAGCCGTTACAGGAGGTCTCGTCCAAAAGGGATCGATCCCTTTACCAAAGGGATCGATCCTGTTTATCCAGAATGCTTCCCAACTTGTTGCTTGAGCTTTATCATGCTTACTGTCAAAATGGGATCGATCCCTTTACCAAGGGGATCGATCCCTTTTAACCAGAATCAATTTCCTGCACATCTTTAACTGCAATTTGAGATAGTTTGTGATTTTTGTGATTCTAAGTCAGTTCAAAAACTTCTAACACTTTTCTTAAGAGTATTTACTGACTTTTCAGTTGAAATCACAATCCAAAACTTGTTTAAAATATATTCTATTATTGAGTTCATTCAAAGCAAATTTACTTAGAGAAAAATCATTTTTAAGCTTACTTGAATTTTGTCATTTCAAAAGACTTGTCAATTTAAAGCTAACAATATATAAAAAGAAAAAAAAAGAAATTGAAAAAAAAAAGAGAAAAGAAGGGGGGGCGGGAATCGAGATACCCGATTCCCTCCCAAACTTTCTCCCCCTCTGTTACAAAACAGAGGAGGGAATAAAGCTGCAGATTCCCCGACGGTGGAGAGAAAGAGAAAGAGAGAGGAGAGGCCGGCAAGCCGAGGGAGGGGAAGGCAGAAGCGACCGGCGACCGGCGGAAAAGAAAAGGGAAAGGAAAAAGAAACGAAGCACAACAAAGAACAAAAGAGAGGGAAGAAAGGAAAGAAGAAAATGGCGGTGCCGGCCGATCCGGGCACCGCCGTACCCACCATGACGTCGGCGAAGGTAAGGGGAACGAGAAGGAAGCCGACGGTGGAAGGGAGAAAGGAAAGAGGAGGGAGAAAAGAGAGGAGAAGAGGTCGAAACCCACCATCCCAGATCCGGCACCATCACCGGCGGTGGGGGAAAGAGAAGACCAGATCCGGCTTCGTGGCGATCCCAGGGTGCTGAGGAGTGGCCGAACCGCCGGAATGTGTGGCCGCCGGTGGCCGAACCGGCCAGCCAAAGGCTGAACCGACTGAACCGGTTCGACCCGACCCGACCCGGTCCGACCCAACCCGAACCGGTTCAGAAAAAAAAAAACAAAACAGAAAAGAAAAGGAGAGAAAAAGAAAAGAAAGAAGAAAAGAAAAGAAAAGGAGAAAGAAAAGAAGGATGAAGAAAAAGAAAGAAAGGAAAAAGGGAAGGAAAAGAAAGAAGAAAAAGAAAGAAAAAGGAAGGAAAGAAAAGAAAAGGATTGGTAAGGAAAAAAATAAATTGATTGATATTTATTGAATAAGTTTATTTATATATATTTATGTAAGTGCAATTGGTGTTGAAATTGTAGCAGAAGTGACAAAGACATGATAGGCGTTCGACGAAGCTTGGAGCTCGTCACGGTGCTAAGTTTCAGCGTCAGGTAAGATACTTTTATAAAGCATTAGTAGCATCATATTGTATGTGAGATTTTATGATTTTTATATGATGCATAGATGGAATGAATTTAAATGGAATTGTGAAAATTTTTATATGATTTATAGATTGAATTGATGTTAAAAATGCTAAGAGGACCCACAACTGATGGTGGGGGTCTTAGTAAGAGATAAAGAAAATGTGAAAATCAACGGCTGAAATTATAAACTGTTTTCCGTGCATGAGGCTTAGTAAAAATTAAGCCGTTATGCTGCCAAAATTTTAGGAAAATATCTGAGGAAAAAGATTAAATTTCTCACATAAATGGAATCTTGGAGATAATTATTGGAAATAAATATTAAAAGGATTTTATGGTATTTCTGAAAGAGTTTGATATTGAAATCAATGGGAAGATAGATCATTGAAAACGATAATGTAATGGATTATATGGTCTAAACCTTATAGAATTGATAAATCAAATGATTTTAATATCACAAATGGTATCAAGTTGAGATTGAGGTGAAATTAATTATTAGACGGATCACAGATAAAAGTGATGATAATTATATGATACAACTTAAAAGAGAAAAATCGAAGTTGTGATTTAGATGGTCAAATGATAGAATGGCGGAATTATCAATCAAGTGACGATTATAGAATTGATAGATTCAAATAAATGGACCGTCTTAGTGGTATGATTGTGATATCGATGTTAAATAGATGTGAACTGATATTTTTGCAATAATATGGATAGTCGCAATGCGACTCAAATGATTGAAACACTTTTGATAGTGGAAATTGGCAAATTCTTTTAAGTGGTAAATTGTCAATCAAAAATTGAATTGAGGACGTTTTATAGATAATTTTAGCATGATATTACATTCTACAGGCCATATGAAAAGTGAATTGAGGATTGTGATATGATTTTATGATAGTGAATGAAATTGAACCGCAAGTCGAAAATTCTAAATATGTACCAATAGATCAAATTATAGATGGATTGATAGACGACTATTGATCTTGTGATTTTATATCCTCGATGTTGACTCTGAAATAGGTCTTGAATGATGATATCGATAATTACATAATTCCAGTATCTTAATGGTTATATAGAAATATGATATTTAAATATCCAGAGATACTAAAAAGAACTCATACTGACAGTGGTGGTCCAGTATTGAATGATAAATGTACCAGTGATTTTTATAGTCGATAATTACTACGAAATGATACTGAATATCGAGGAACTACAATGAATATCGAAATTACCTATTAGGTATGATTTGATTGAAATCAAAAGTATGGAATTGAGGAATTGGATTATAGTTAACACAATAACTAAATGATATGTTTTACAAAAATGATAGTTCATTGTTTGAAACTCATGATTGAATCTGCATCGCATTTAGGCATGCCTTCTTACAATTTGAAACATTTTAATAATGTTTATATGAATACTGTAAAGTATTGATTTGAATTGAAATGAAAGTATATGGTAGATATATATATTTTGATATATGAAGTCTTATACAAATTTTTACCATATGCTTTATATGATATTGAAAAGAAAAGATAAAGATTTAAATGTTTTATGAGACTGTAGGCACCCTAAAAGAATTAAATTCAATAAAGCATAGTGGAAACCGCCTAATTGGAGCTTTGCTCATTAGGCAGATATGCTTGTCCGACAATAGTCGTAGACAGGTCTCAGTCACGCCTGATCAGTGGGGCTGAGAGAGATGAGGTCTATGGCCATAGATAGCGCCCTAGTTGGTTTCCAGGGGACGATGACATGATTTTCACTGATATCTACAGTGATTTAAGTCTTTATTGATAGAGAGATGATAGGGATCTAGCCTAGTCTCTAACCGATATGATATGAAGTATAGAGTATGATTTTATTGATATGAACTCTAGACTTGACATGATTTATACTGTACATGAAACAGATTTGAAATGAAATATGTCTTGAAACAGTACATGTTTTAAACATGTTTTAAAAGTCCATGAGATATGATTTCGACACTTATATGATTTATATGTGATTTTGTGTCGAACATGGCATGATATGCGGTCTAGAGTATAGTTTGATTTGATATGAACTCTAGACCTAATATGATTTACAGAATATGTTTTAAAAGTATATGATAATGATTTCGACACTTACATGATTTACATACGATTTTGTGTCGAATTTAAAATGATATGCGGTCTAGAGTATAGATTGATTTGATATGAACTCTAGACTCGATATAACTTATAGTAAATGAAAATGTTTTAAAACCGCACATGTTTTAGACATGCTCCGAAAACGAATACATGAACTGAAATTGAACATGTTTCTATCATGCCTTAAAGGCAAATTTGAAATGAATTGAAAATCTATATGTTGAGCATGTCCTAAAGTATATATGATATGATTTGAGATAATAGCGGTTTATACAGAAAAATTACATGAATTGCATATTAAACCCTGACATGATAATATGCTTAGCACATGAGAATTCCATGAGGAATGTCGTGACTCGACGTTAATGATGTTTCATCTATACGATGACATGAGATGATATGATATATGAACATGAGATTGATATGAAGAGAATTCTGATCTCACTCTATCGTGATCATAAATTCCCAGACGATAAGTGATATGAATTGATGTAATACGGGAATATGATTGTTAAATGTAAAGTGAATTCGATAGGATATCTGCATTAAACATGGAGAATATATGAAGAGTGTCATGACTCGGTGGTAGCGATATTTCATCGATATGATGTTATGATATGATATGAAACAGGAATATAGAAATACACGAATAGAATTATGACTTCGTACCACCGTGATCATGATCCACAATAGGAGAATTGATAAGAGATGATAGAATACAGAAATATGATTATGAAATGAAAAGTAAATGAGAATTGATATGAGATGATAGCATACCAAAGTATGATTATGAAATGAAAAGTGAAAATGAGAAGTGATAATGAGATGTATCGATGAGAAAGGATTAATTGTAATTGCATCCTTGCAAGTTTTAAGCATTGCAGTTTAAGGTAGTATAATCCTACTCTTGTATTTATATTAGTATCTTACTGAGCCGTGGTTTTGCTCACCCCACTAAATTTCATCTCTTTCAGATTATTGAAGTTAACATCTGCCATGTGAGCTGCTCAGTGGCATCGGAGACGGTGTATGGACTTGGTACTAGTCTTCTGAGGTATATGTTCCTTATAAAATACTTGTTTACATGTAAGACTTAAATTGATGCACAGTACATATTCTGTTTAACAAGTCGGGATGTAACTAAGAACCGTTTCTATGTTTGTTTAATATTTAAATGGAATGACTATAGGTCACCTAGATAGTATAGTAACTACACTGACACCGAATACAAACCTTAAAATGAAAAAGAAAAATTTAGTCCATAAATTTGTAGACTAAGAAAAGTATAAGAATCAAGTGAAAGTCGCAGTCTTCGGGTCGTGACAGATTTGGTCCAATGGTAGTCGTGTCTTGACACTTACAAGAGGTAAGGTGTTCGAGCACGATGGGACGCGAAAGAAATCCGTGAGGACCTAAGTGCCACGTCAGCTGAACTGGCGGGGGCCACCTCTAGAATCCAAAGCGGACAATACGGTTGAGTGCGACCGGCCCCACATGATACTGGTCGTCACACCTCTTCATTCTCGTGTGGAAAGTTCCATGAAGAAACAATGAAGGATGCCTTTCGATGTTTCTTGTCAACCTTTGGGACTTGGACTTCAATCTTAAGTTGTTTCTCTTGGACTTCTTCTTCTCCCATACTATTTTTCATTTCTTTTTCATCAATCACACTTTCATTTTCCATAAGCTCGAGTGGTGGAGGCTTTTTAATTTCTTCACTCAACACCTCTTGTTGTAGTGCTTGCAAAGGAGCTTGATGAGAAAGGTTACATGTCTCCATAAGCTCCAAAGAAGGTGATGAAAACTTCTCGTAGTTGCTCGAGGAATAGCTCGGATGACTCACCCAACTCAGATTGATAGGACAATTCTCAATAGCATGACTCTCTTCACATATCTCACAGGAAACAAAAGGACTTATGTAAACTTTTCTAGGTAAGGTGGTTTTTGGAGACGATATGGTCTCAATAAGATCAAGCTCTTGTTTGTGGATGATCTTCCCTGGTGTATCTCTTATATACTGCCATTGGAAGTCATTGCACGCCATTAAATCTATCAACTTATATGCTTCCTCAATAGACTTCCCCATAAGAGCTCCACCCACTGCAACATCAACCACTGCTCTCGATGGATCACCCAACCCATTATAAAAAGTTTGAATTTGTAGCCACATGGGTAATCCATGGGAGGGACATCTCCTGATCAAGTCCTTAAATCTTTCCCATGCTTCATAAAAAGACTCAGAGTCATATTGCTCGAAGGATAAAATTTGATTCCCCATCTTCGCCATATACTCAAGTGAAATGAATCTAGCTAAGAACTTATAAGCCAAATCATCCCACGTACAGATAGAATGATGAGGAAGTGACCGCAACCAATTCTTTGCCCTATCTCGAAGTGAGAATGAGAAGAGTCTCAATCGAATGGCGCCATCAGAAACGCCCTCGTACTTGCACAAATCGCATATCTCCAAGAATTTGACAAGATGAGCATATGGGTCTGCACTAGGCAAACCTCCAAACTGAACCGAATTCAAGATCATTAGGATGAAGTCTGGCTCGATCTCAAAGCTGTCAGCTTCGATTTCGGGCTTCCTAATGCTTGAATGTATCACGGACACATGAGGCATAATGTAGTCTCTCAAGGTTCTAGGCTCTACTAGATCCACCATAGTGCCTTGCAAAGTGACAGAATTAAAATATTAGGAAGGAGAAATATTTACAAAAATAAGAAGAAGAAAAGGCTTGAACTAAACCTAGGCATGATTGGTTCTAATATTAACTAAAGACAACCTAAACTAATCCCTGGCAATGGCGCCAAAAACTTGTTGTGTGTCTAAGACCTATACCGCAAGTGCACGGGTCGCGACAAGTAATAAAGTGATGAGTAGAGTATCGTTCCCACGAGGATTAGTTAGAATTGCTATAACTAAGTACTAAAATTGGTCATCCTAGATTTATTCAAGCAATATGTAATTTTCAAATTAACTAACTACTAAAAATTAATAAAAACAAAACTTAAAAAAGAAAATGTAAATAAAATTTAAAGAACTTGAGAATAAAAGCAAAAAAAAATGCATGAAATTAAAATAAAACAAAATTAAATCATAAAATAAAAAAATTCCAATTACATAAAAACTAAACTTTAATTTAAACTAAAATTTAACTATTAAATTTAAAATCCTAAATTTATGCAAATTAAAAACACACTTCTAGCTACAAATGACCTAAAACTTAAAATAAAATTTATAATAACCGATTTTCCTAAAGTTACTAAAAATCTAATAAAACTACAAATACTTGAGAACTAATAATTAAAACCGAGAAAACATTAAACTAAAAAACTAAATTTTTGCACCAAAAATAAAACAAATTGAATGGAAAGCCCTGAAGGACATCCTGCCCACTCACGCCAGCCAACATCCACGGCTCCTGCACTGATCTCTTGCAAACTGCGGCACACACATGCCACGCACACCACAGCTCTTCACCACTAGGCTTCCACGCAACAACAACACATGTCCTGTAAGTAGATGTGAGAACTTGTTAGTTTATATTGTACATATACGGAATGATATATTCTAACAAATAAATAAATAAATAAATTAAGTTTGATACTTTATAAATGTCAAAAGAAAAGTGGGATAAATTCGAAATTTCGAACTTATAAAAGGGTAAAATTGGTTTTTCTCTTGGAATGATTAAAGGGGACCAAATAAGCCATAATTTGAAATAAATGGAAAAATTAAAGCTAAAAATGGGCTGGAACAGAAAAGAAAATGGGTAGTGGCACAACTTAGTAAATTTTAATGTTTATAAGGTCATTTTGTAATAATTTAAGGGGTGGTTGAAAAATTAAAATGAAAATAAAAAGGAGAGACCAATTGGAAAGAGACAACACATCAAATTCATCGTTTTATTCAGCAAACTCCACCGCCTCACCATATTTCACTCTGTTTCAGTTCTACTTCTCGATTTTTCCGGTTCTCCAAGTTTTCTTCCACCCTTACATGTTAAACCCTCCTTTTCTTCATCTAAATTAGTTAGGCTTTTACAAGAATTATTCCTCACGCAAAAGAGGCTTCTTAAACATCTCCTAACATCAGCCAAATGTGCAAGAAATTAGCAAAACCAATCTGTTTTGCTCCTGTAAGTAACGCCTCATATACAGGTAAAGATCAGCTTTAGTTTCCAGCTTTTGTAGTTTATGTATGGTGAAATTAAATGAGATGAGGATGTGGATGATTGTGATCTTGAAGAAAACTTATTAGAGTGTAAATTTATGGTTATTTAGGCGATAGAAACTTGAAGAAATAAGGCTGAAACGTGACTGTATATATATGGCGTGAATGAATAAAGCAGAAAAATTTTGCTGTGCATGTGGTGCGACGTGAGGAGCAGTAAGTAGGAATTGAACATGAAAATATATATATATATATATATATATATATTATAAATATACATGAAAATCATGCTGTTATGATATGTCAGGAGTGTTTTGAAGAAAAAAAAATGTAATATATTGATGGTGTGAAAAACAGAAAAGGAAAACAGAAAACAAAAGTTAAGGTTGTGTAGGGAGTATATATGTGACGTGGTTGACATAAATAAAGAGACAAAACATAAAAAGGAAATGATGTATAAACAGGGGATTACGTTGATGGTCAGCCATAGCAGTTAGGAAGTGTACAAGGTGATGTTAATGGCTGAGAAGAAACCTTGCTGTTACATGCGTGTATAGCACAAATAGAGGAAGCAGAAAAATTCTGCTTGTAGGGTATGAAGTGAAAACATAAATTAAAATGAGAATAAAAGAAAAAAATTTATATAAAATAGCAGGGGGCTATGCTGTTAGTTGGTGTTGAAAACTTAAGAGTAAGAATAGTGTTTAAAGGACATAGAAGTAGAGAATAAGGCTGAACCGAATGGAAATTTCTCTGATTTAGTGTTGTTGACCGAATGGGATAAAAGTCAATAAAAAAGGCATGAAAGTCAGAAATCGTGCGCTGTTAAGATATCGAAAATAAGAAAAAAAAAGAGTATGTTGCTGCCGTGAATCAAGGAGAACATGAACTCAAATTGATGATAAATAGTCAAGTACATAAAGTCAAAAGTAAAGGCTGAAAATGAAAGAGATAAGATAATAAAGTATAGTTAAAATAAGCATGATAAATGGATTGTGGTTACCGAAGATGGAAAAGCTAAAGATAAGAAATATTACAAGAAATATTTAAATAAAGGAAAATATACAAACAAAAAGGCAGCCTTCTCATCAATATTTTGGCAAGAAAATAAAACAATAAATTTGACTATACAAGGCCATTCGGCCATGGAGAACAAAAAGGAAGAGAAAAATGGCATAACAAGTAGCAATTTCTAGTCATGGGATTTTATTTATATCAGTAAAAATTTTATATATATATATATATATATATATGTCATAGTTTAACATTTCAAGGAAACTTAGATAATAATCGGGTGAATTGCATTGCAGTCAAAAGCTCGATATTCATGTGGTGCACGAAATAACGTGATCTCGACACACAGGTAAGGGATGCATGTGTAGCACTGCAAGGATATTCAGTCTGCATGGTTTTAATTATGAAATATTTATGAAAATATTGTGATGATTCTTTGGTTGGAAAATTGTGATGATGTACTGGCTGGAATTATAAATTGTATTTTCTGTGTAGGAGGCTAGTCAATCGGCAGCCGTTATGCTGCCGAAAATTTTTAGAAATCACGTAAAAACATATTAAATGATTTTATTTTTGAAAATCGATATACAAACACAAAAAATGAAAAAAAATTATTATTTTTCATAAAACATGAATATAATGAGATTGATTTTTACATATTCAAGTTTTCGAGATGGTAACAATGAAATCACCGAAAATTCTCTTGATATGTAAATTACACGTAATACGAGATGGAAAATGAAAAGAAATAAAGTGAATATTTTTATGTATATTTCTTAATTATTCACTAAATGGTTTTATAACCTTTATGGTTTTAAATTATGAAATTATATATTTTTATAAATTCCATAAAGGTTATTTTATGATGAAAAATACGGTTTTGAGACTAGTTGGCATCTTATCATGCTTATATGTGATATGTGATTTGTGATATGTGATATGTAGTCCTGGCCGACACCTGATCAGTGATTCGCCGAGGACAATTATAGACTATGGCCATAGATCTGACATGATGATTTTATACCTTTCGGGGTCTATAACATGATATGAGTAACGACCCAATGGACGGGCTGGGCGTTCGTGCCTAAGTCTCCATATGTGAAAAATATTTTATATGATATGTTATATGTTAAATGTAAACGTTTTACATGATATGTGATAAGTGAAATGAAAGTGATTTACAGCATTTTACATAATGCTTATTTCGGTACTGATTTTAGTACTACGAGATGATTTTCATATGACATGTGATATGAACATGTAATATGTTTTCAAAAGGAAAAAGAGTTTATAAGTCTAATATTCTTACTATGATTTAAATTGAATATTAGACTACATGTGACATGAATATGTGATATGTTTTCCAAAAAGGAAAGAGAAGGAAAATAAATATACAATTCTTATTTTAATTTTTAAATTGAATATTAGATTTAAACGATATATGTTATACGAAAATGATTTAATAGCTGATTTTGCTATTTAAAGTACTGTACTAATTATGGTTGTACAGTAAAATATGAACTAAGTTTTGAATGAAAATGATGATGATTTAACTAATATTTTTTTCAAAGAATATATGAATATTAGTTATTTTATTTAAATGCTTTATTTCATAAAAGCATTATTTTGAAAAGAATATGAAAACGATATGGAATAAAAAGGAAAAAGGATTTAAATTCCAAACGAAAAAAAAAATTACTCTCTACAGTTGCTTCTAGGTTCCGGGACAAGATAGGTATTTCAAAATACCTACCTTACTCCATCCGGATCCCTAACCGACTGTAGTATCCTTCCTACATGCGAGCCTAGAGCCCATAGGAAAAATGAAAAAGTTTTTCAGCATATAGATAGCTGAGTATCAAGTGAGGCATATAATTTCCTTATTGAGCCGTGGTTTGCTCACCCCTTAATTTTAACATTTCAGGTTTTCGAAGACTAAGAGCCAGACACCTAAAGGATTTCGGCTGTGCATTTGGGGACGATGCGACAGCTTGATTGATTTAATAAGGTATGATCATTTATTTTCTGTATTTAGACTTATCTACAGTACTACTTCCTTATGAATTAAGATAGGGGATGTAATTCATATTATAATTTAATATGAAATTGTTTATATGTAAAAGAAAAGTAAAGTATCGCAAACAGCCCAACCAAATAAGATGTATAGAATATGGTGAAAAATAGGGTCACGGGCTGTGACAGTAGATCACATCCCAAGCGGCTACAGCAACTCAACGCTGATGCTCCTGCTTTAGCCTTGCCATGTTCAGCACCCAACAGCAGTAATGGAACCACATTCTGCCCCTGCAGCTTAGCAACCCAGAAATGCAGCAGACCCTTAGCTCCTCTGGTATAGCCCCAACGATAGCAGCTGCCCTCAACCAGAACAGAGAAGTTCACACCACTGCTAACCACGCCAGGCAGCAGCTGTTTCATGC